>OZ012625.1:8583572-9941407 GCA_963942485.1 Pediacus dermestoides
CTATTTTTTGCCAAGCACAGTTCAATATATTTCTTTATATCACTTTTTGTTACAGACAGAAAGACCAGCGGCATCAAATATTGAAGTGTCAATTTTCCAACCTGACAAATACATTCAAACACATCCAGAGTTAAATAAATTTTTAACAAAACTGTAATAAACTTGCGCTTTATGTTTTTTGTAGTAATATTTTAATCAATTCTACATTAATTTAAATCCGAGATAATTCACATAAATTACATTTAGGTTCTTCTCTACATCAAATCAACTTGAGAACAAAACATTTCGCTCAGGCCGAGCATAGAAGTTACCTAATACCCTGTATTTGTTTATTAAATTAAATAAGTGATAAGGGTAAAGTTTCGTCCAAATTTAAAATCATGAACCATTAACTTAATTAAAATGTTCTTTTATTAAATTAATGTTTTAATTGTTAAGTGGACAATATGTTTACATTACTTTTAGAGTCTAAAAGTAACCATTTCGTTCATGTAAAACTCATTATTTGGAATGTCCTGAGTAAAATATAAGTCGTTTCAAATTATACAATATTCGAGTATATTTTATGTTTTTTTTTTAAATTTGTCAAATTATTTTTGTTCAAATTTAAAAACAATCAGAAAGAAAGCAGCACTCTTAACTCAGACTTAAGAGGCATTTAACCCTAATAGGAGCAGAGGAAGACCTCCATCTGCTCGGCTTGCGGAAGGGAAAGAGACATCCTTTCATTACCTGGGAGAATCTGAGGCGTATGATGTCCTCGGCGCCATTGCAATTTACACAGTTTGTTTTCCCTCATTCTGAATTTTATCAGTCGATCTGCATAATAGGGTCCAATCTGTAAGCAAAACCTGTCAATTTTTTTTCTATTTTTAAGTTATCAATTCTAAATTATCAGTTTGTTCCCCGATATAGAAAGCTTGCAGAATTGTCCCCTTTATGTGTTAAAAACATTAACTTGTATGTTGCCTTATTCATTTCTAACAATAGGAACAATAATATTGTTTATAGTAGGCAGCTCGTCACACTGTCTCTACCCCGCGTTCGCACCCTTTGAGAACGAGGGAGAGAGCGGATTTGACGAGTTCTCACTAACTTATACAGCAACAGAAGAATCCTAAACAAGCTGTTTCGAAAAAATTTTCATACCTAACCTAAACCTATATATTTAGACTTTTACTCAGGATCGGGGTCACACTAACTTGTTCAGATTTTAATAAAACTTCATTTCGAGAAATTCAATTTCTTCCAAAAAATAATTAAAAGTTAGATATTTTTTCAAGATGGCATGCTGCTTTTGAGTTTTTCTTTTATTAGTGAGAGTCTCTCAATTTTTTTATTACATTAGTTCAATTTTAACCTCGAATGCAAAAAAGAGTTCATGAAAATTTCAATTTTCAATGTACGCTATCACCTACAATTTGAATGTTATACTTTGGCAACTAAACTGTTGAGCAACTAAAAGTTGCTGGTGTGCAGATCGCTTTATTAATATTGTTGCTTAAAGTTACGTCTTAAAAAATTTTAATTAATGAAGTATATTCTTATTATTTCCAATTATAATTAGAAAACTTCGCATTTCAATAGTAGATAACTCTTTTGCAAATACAAAAACCTTTTTATCACCATTTTGCTAAAAATACTTTATCAGCGTAAAACAAATTACTTAAATCATTTCATTGACTAACTAAACTATAGTAATAATTTATTTTAAATAATCCAACTTTCCCACTAACTTTTCCACCTACGTATCTCCTAATATCATGGCATCATTGCAGTAACTTCATCAAGAACATTCCGGATTGCTTTAATTTGTTCCTGGTACAACTCCATCAAATTAATTAATTAAAAACTGGTAATGCTATCCCCATAATTACTTTGCAGATAAGGGAAAGTTGAGGGCTGTAAGCAAAACCGAGCGATTGGTGTACCGTAAAGATCTAACCAAACATTTAGTTACTTAGCCCCAGTTCTATTAAAGTGTTGTTGTTCCGCAAGCTCCGTTAAGTAGGTTGTAGAGCCCGTGGAGAGGCTGGAATATGGCTAAGGAAATGACCCTAAATGACTAAGGATACGAGAACCACCACCAACATCACACCAAATCTTAAAATGTTATTTTCTTGTCCTCGCCCTGCTGTGTCTGTGTTACGACATGGTCGTATACAAATATCGCCCCCCATTAATAACCAAACGGGCCCAGAGACCTAAACATGATTTTAATAACAATAATTTGGGTAAATAGTCGGTTTGTATTATAACATTTAATGTAACATAAACGTGGCTTTAGGTATTATTACAATGGTTCCATAGTCTGCACTACAATTTAGTCCTGGCTAATTTAATGCAAATAAAGTCCGGAATTAGCTACTAAATAAATGTTAAATATAGGAAAATTGTGACGTAATTACAGTGTGTACAGTTAAAACAGAACCAGCAAAAATGGAACGAATTTTAAACCTAAGACAAACTTTTAACACGAAATTCTATTTCAAAGTTAATTAAAGCCAGACGAGAAATAGGTTAACACCTGATGTTGAAATCCGATTTAAAAGTTATCGGTTTTTAATTTTACGTATTTTTTAAATTGAAACAAACATTAATTATGCTGATGGTTTACAATACAAATTAATTTCAAGTTTAATGTAATTAGAAACTAATATGCGATTAGCTGATTAATACCGATATGTAGTTTCAATTCAAAATTAATGCATGTATTTATGTTTTTAGCAAACGATTGAACATATTTTTTAACATTTATTTTAAAATTTTTGCTATTTGCTTAAAATAATTGAAGCCAAATTTTATTTGTTTGTAGATTATAAATTTGTGGATTAATCTGAAATATTTAAATATTGTTACATTTTGTATCTGAAATTGTATGGTAAATTTTATATATTTGGCATTTAATAAATAATTCTTTACATGCAACAAAAAAGCTGATAACAAAAAATTAAATAAAAAGTTCACAACTTCAGATCTTTGTTATTAATTACTAACCGTTTATACAGAATGTTCCTTTTAATAATAAAGTATAGGGGAAACATAAATAACTAAAACACATTTATACCTAATTAACTGTAGATGTTTAAATGATTATTAATTCCAAGAAAATCGACATTTATAGTGCATCTTCTTGTCGCTCATAAATTATGCAGTAAAGACAAGTCAAAAGAGTCAACTGGACAGTTTAAAATACATAATTAAAAAGTAGAGCAAATTGTCTGAGGCCTTTCTACATTAGCATCTCTTGTTATTGTTAATTATTCAGACAAGATATCTGCGAAAATAAAAAATAAGTAATTAGATTTTATGACTTTCTTTAATATTAAATATCTGATGTGTCTAGCACATGACTTTCTTATACAATACGAATAAGGTTCTGATTTTTGGAAAGTACTTAAGCCGTTGCCAATAATCATATTTTAGCAAATTAATTTAGTTATTGTTTCAAAATTAGAGAAATTGTTTAAATTTCCAAAAAAAATTGCTAAATTTTCGTACCTTTGCTCTTGAAGCCCCTTTGCTTTATTCTCCTTGGGCGATCCAAGGAAATCACTAATTATCTACACAACACTAGCACTTTTTGAAAAAATAAATCAATCATTGAGAAGTAACCGCAAGAAATATTTAATTACACACAAGTTACGATTAACTACTAAAGAAATTACAATAATACCTGTTAAAGCGAAATAATTAATTAATGATTAAATGGAAGTAACGAACAAAACTTTAGCACACATTCTTTACAGAAACAAAACTAAAAATTGACTAATAGAATAAAATATATAAATTACTCACCCTTTACACAACCAAAATTTACAATTTTATAGGCTTAGGCTGCGTTCACATTTCTTACAAAATCATATTGAAAAAGTTTTGTTGTGTTGAATTTTGTCCAAAAGTGAACCCAGCCTAAGCCTTTAAATTTTATTTGTTGGCAAAAAATGATGAGTAATTTTTATGACTTTGTTATCTATGGATTTATTTTATATATGAATTTATGAATCATTTTTCAGTTTTATTTCGAATGCCAAACGGAGCAGACGCGTGTCCGGTGCTTAGGTTTAAATTAATTAATTATGAAATATAACACGTGTTATTATAATTACTTGTGTAGTTAATCGTAGCTTCGTTTAATTAATTATTTCTTACGATTACTTTTCAAATTTGTGTGTTGTGGATTAATTAGTGATTTCCTTGGATTACCATCAGAAGGGGATTAAGCAAAAGGGGTTCAAGAGAAAAGGTACGAAATAGTTCTTTTTTTTTGATACTACAGTACTAACCCGGGGTATAGGGGGCCTGGGTAAAGAGGGGCCCGAGGTGGAAGGTAGAATGCGGGGGGCATGCTGCTACTACTACTACTTAGTATAGAAAATTTAAGATAATTTTTTGAATTCTGCTTTTAATTGTTCTGTTCTTGTTGCAGGTAGGTCCCATGATGATTAAACGGCGGGAGTAACTATGACACTCTTGGCGGATGGTGGATTTGCGTGGGGTGACAGATATGTGGAAGAGTTGTACGGGTTGACACCTAGACATTGTTTAGAGCTGTTGTCTGTCTCTCAACACAAAGAGTCACTACCCGCGGTCTTCCCGGAAGCCTTGATTGTTCTAATGCCGGGGGCCTGGCTTTCCACCAGGTACCTCTGGGATTAGAACGGTTATAGTTGCGTTTATGACGTACCTCCCATAGGTAACCGCCGGACAACGCTAATGTCCGATGTATGTTATGTACGGTCTGTAGAACCAGATTAAATGCAGGCATATGTTGGGGATTAGCGGCCAAACCGTCACACGTTTTAAGACTTTGAAACAAAGCCAATTTAAGAAAAATTTAAGTACTGTAATTTTGAAAACAAGTAAATTATTAAAATTCGGGAGGGAAAACGAAGCTGGAGCAAACTTGCGCTCCAGCTAGTGCCATCGTTAGAGGTGTCGGTCGTATTTTAAACTACTACGACTAGTATCCGAGATGAGTCACATGTCAGACCACACGGCGTTTACCCTTTAACCTATTCGATAGCTCCCTCT
Organism: Pediacus dermestoides; assembly: GCA_963942485.1. Classification (NCBI taxonomy): domain Eukaryota; kingdom Metazoa; phylum Arthropoda; class Insecta; order Coleoptera; family Cucujidae; genus Pediacus; species Pediacus dermestoides. The sequence continues at coordinate 8,588,607 of OZ012625.1, forward strand.
GCCCATGCAAAGAACCGTTGTGGGCATGTAGTCCGGATAGTGAGTAAATGTGTGGTAGAGGTTCACGCCTCGAAAGTAGCCCATTAAATGTGGTAAAGGGCCTAATTAACTCTTTGTACATAGGGTTCTCAAAAAAAAAACTCGTAAATAATTTATATAATTAAGAAGTACTTTTTTTAAATAAAATTAGCTTTGTAACAAAGCCAAATGCGATCTTTTAAAAGTGTAATTTAAGGCCCTAAAAATCCTGAAATATTTTGTGTACTTAAACAGTTTTTGATTCTAAAATATCTAAAAACATTTCTTTCAAGCATGTACCTTATAATGTGTATTTTAAGTATCTATACATAATTTAATTTATGTACTTCGAAGGTAAAATTTGTGAAAAATGTTTGGGGTCCCCCAATTCACACATTCATATGGAATTAGGTACAATTTAAAAATAATTGTATCACCAGTACCTACTATTTTTCGATAAAACGACAAATGTAATAAATACCACTGGATATATATTAAATGTTTTAGATAATTTTACTGTGAGATTATTAATATAATCCACATAGGCCTTCCCTCTTTCTCTTTTATTAACAACTTATTTTTCTGATAACATGACCATTTTTAAGGAACTGCATCTGAACAAATTTTTGGAGAAAATCCAAAAATCGAATACTTATATGTACCTTTGTTTTATTATTTATATTTTTCCCTTATATCATACCTTTCCCATTGACACTGCAAAAAGTGTTATTATAACATTATAAAATTTATCGACACAAATTTGGGTTGAAATCTATTTTTATACAAAAATTATTAATATTAAACTTATCGAATTGTAAATAATTACATAATATGCTCTATAATATTGACCGTGGATTAGGTCTCCTGGGGACACCACGTTAAAAAAACGCGCCTAAACTCTACCTCAGTGGTGGTGAGGAAATGAGTTGGTTGCTTTACATGAAAGGGAAATATTCCTTATTATATTGCAACTAAAACTCCATAATAGTATTAATAGTAATCTTCCCCTTATTACTTCGTATAAGAAATTAAAAATGGAATTAGATTTTTTGGAATAAGGAATTGGAATTTACAAGTAATATGTGGGTTAACATGCCAATAATCGACGACACAGTTTGACATTCATAATAATTCATAACTACTTTTGATTCATATTTAAGAAAAATTGTGTCATAAAGAGAAAAATATTTTATAAATAGTTTTTGCCACGGAACACTTCAACTTCAAATTTAAATGTTATGATTCGGATTAGGCACCTATTTTTATAACACCACTCCCATAGACTGTAGACCGAGTTTGTCAGCAGTAATAAATAATGACAAGTTCATTTTCATGTAACATGTTTTAGAAGGTTTTAAAAATATATTTTTCAGACTAAGTTAAATTAGTTTGCTTCTTGGTGAAATGTAATTTGAGAAAAAAGTGTAATTGCTCAACTAGAACAGGAAAATATTTCGGACTAAGTAGGTACTTATATAAGCTCCTTAGTGTATGACAAGTAGAGCTTGATGAACGATAAAATACCTACCTAAGTACTCTTTGTTCCCATTGTAATATTTATCTTATAGTTCATATCTTAATGTTTAAAATAATTTGTGGAAGTAAGTAAAGCATATTACTTATTATTTTTTCTAATTAAAACTTATAATATCTAGTCAAAATATCAAAAAACACAATATAACAAGCGGTCAGCAACTTTTCAACAATAAACAACTTTATGCACAAAATTCGTTGTTAACAATGAAATAAATTTTCTCTCCGAAATAATATTAAATTTTGTAAACATTGAATAGTAAAAATTGAGAGAATCTTCTTAATTCTCTGTTACTTTTTGAACCAATCAGTATTTCTAATGAAGTCCAGAAGTCTTTCCAAGACATGTTCGCCTAAGTAGTGAAAGAATATCTCTTCATTATCTCAAACAACATTTTTTTTGTATCTCTCCTCATTAACCTCAATTTATGTAATAAATGGTCTAAAGTAGACACCTTAAGACCATCAAAATGGAACAGTGGCACAATTCAATCCACCTTCGTTCTCTTGCCGAAGACGCTTAATTCACATATTTTGCTACCACTTTCGTATATTATTAGCATCATAAGTTGTTATCAAAAAAACGTGGAAATCCATCAAAATCTCGAAGTCGAAAAAAATCACGATTACAATACTTCCTTATACTACGTATAAGAAAGTAAAAATGTTCTCGAAGTCGTCCAGGATACTTGCTTATATAATAAAAGTAAAAAAAAATATATAAATCACAATTTTGTTTGTTAATATCTAAAAGTTAAAACTTTAAGTCCCTTGGCAACATAATAAGAAGGTTTCAAAGTTTTCTAAAAAGCAAACCTTTCAATCATTTAATAAGTTTTAGTCTTAACGTAACTTAATGTCTAAGGTTAAGAGTTTGTCAGGGTTTCTGCTGAAATTTAAAGGTTAAAACATATCTGTTGCTGTATTATACTGTATTTCAGGACGCAGGATTGTCTAACATATCTAACTCAATTTCAATTTATTTCAAAACTATCAGTCATGATGATTCTTTTAAATCTAAAACTGCACTGAAAATTTTATATATTATTTCTATTGTGTATTCACCTTAACCTTGGAATATAGGAACTTAAGATTTTTATGAGCTTAATCTCAAAAAATATTTATCGGGTTCGAATTTTTTACTAAATTCAATATTAAGAGTCTAGATTATATTATTTTTATAACCAATTTAATTAACCGTTCATTTCGATCACCCGTACACTGCAAAAAATGATGAATTAAACATTTTTAATAACTTTATGAGTTATGGCGCATAAGTTGAACATAGTTTGATTACATTTTATTTTTTATTGCCTCTCTTTTAAGATACAAGATATGTATAATGTATAATATAAAAATAGTCTAGGGACTACGTTCAAAATAATTTTAGCACATTTGCCCAAGGTCAACAAATACATGGTTATTGACATTGAGTTGATGCTAACCACACGCTGAGCAATTTGTGCGACTCTTGAACCTAATCAATACTTGTTTTAATAGATTTCCAACAGTTCAAGGCAAATATTGGGGGAGGCACTGCAAGCAAAAGTAATTGTGTAAATAATCCCAACAAGTAACTGCAACATCAGTTGATCCATTGTGAAACGGCAAGTGTTCCTAGTTCCTAGCTACTAAAGCAGATTTGCTGCAAGTACAAATCGCATAGAAATCTATTCCAGCAGAGAATGCACTGCACAATTTTCAAAGACGGCTTCATCTATCATTATATTAACGCACCATATTGTAAGGCTTCTGAAATATTTCTTTTGTTTTCGCTTCTCTGTTACGCCTCTAGAGACTGTATGAAATATGAGACCATCTCGTGGTTGGCTGACCACTTATACGACTAGTAACTTGATAACTAAATGCCGTAAAGAAGCCAGTTTTTCTCTGCATAATCGCTGTCATAAAAACCGAACTTAAAAACTTTAGTTTCCAAAGCGTATAAATCTTGAGGAGAATTGTGTTTGGTTAAACTGTGATAGTACTGAGCTTTGGTTGGAGATGCTATTAATTAAGTGGGTTGCACTATTTTGGCGTACATAATATGTTCTTTGGCTTTTGGTTTAAGATTTTAATTAAGAGCGCTCAGAGGGCAGGATGTCTTGGACTGTAGTGGAAATTCAAATTAGGGTGATAATTTTATAACGTCTATGATGAGCAAATTTAAAAGTTTAAATGGGTTTATGCTGCCACCATTCTGAAGAATGGCCATTTTTACTTATTACATTAATGAGGTCTTTGACAATTCCTATTTGTCTGTGTTAAATTAGCTACTTACAAAAATATCTTTGGCCGTTTCAGGAACAACAGTCTTTCTATGAATGTTGGCATTAGACACTAATTTCGCATATTGTTTGTGTGGGTGTTTAATTTTAATGTAGATAAATAAATGTAAAAATTTTGTATTAGCCGTTCTTCAACCTTAAAAATCACATTTAGAATCCTGTAAATAAATACCACAAATTGTATTGGTGAATTTCGATAATACCCTTCGAAGAAACCAATTAAATTTCATATTTCTCACCGCTTGATTAATGTCTATTGGTTTATTGATTAACTTGTGAAATTCAAGCAATTTTGAGCTGAATAACCCGACATTTCAGAAAATACGAATCGGAATCACAATGTTCCATCTCAATTTTTCAGACGTTTGTAAAATGAGTTTTGTTAAGTATTCTCATATTTATTCTGAAGTAATAAATGATTTATTTTCAGTTATTAACTGTATTGTATTCACAAAACGTGACCTTGAAAGATTTTCATTTACTAAAAATTGCTGTTTTTTTTAATTCGTTCCAAATCTTTATAATTTTATAATTTTATAATAATAATATTTTATCTAAACTGCTGGCCAATTGAAACGTACCAAGCGAATTTTTAGGTTGAATTTAAAGTCAAATATTTTGAAAAATAGAAAAGATATCAGGATTTCAGAGATAATTTAATTGAGACAACGATAGTGTTACCCCATTTTTTTACTTTGAAGTACATTACTATCTACAGGGTATGAAAGAAAGTCTCCTTTTTTTGTCAAATAGCTACCGTGATTCCACAAACTTTTTTTTATATTTTTTTGATGTAGATTTTTTTAGTCCTTACTTAATGGGAAAACAACCTGTTTCTCAAAAATTTTGATATCCCTGTTATTTTATGAGATACCGAATTTTTGCTGAAAATTTGATTTTTTCTTAGTTTTTTGTCGTTCGGCCGTATTGTGTTTTGTAAGAACCAATCTCTGTAGTTGATTATAATACCTCATGAATGGTTTTCTTATAAAAAGTACACTTTTTGTACTTTCATTAATTTATTGGTAACCAGTGGCTTATCAAAAATCGGTACACGTTCGCTAATTGGTAAATTTTTTAATTCATTTTTTGAGGCTATTTTCTTAATGGAATAGAATGGAATTTAGTTAGTTCATGGTTACCATTGGTTTAAGTGACTTATATCCTCGAAACGGGTTTGATTGTTGAAAGGAATAATCATTTTGACGTTTAAAACAATCTGATGACACTTCCGGTTTCACTGGAAGGGCCACCTACTAACTATCAAAATTTTTTAAAACAACCCTGTAGATTTTTTTCCATAAGAATTAGATTCTACTTAAAATAACTTTTTTATCGACATATCACATGATGACATTTGCTTTCAAAATGGCAGCATAATTATTATTGCAAAAACCGGTTCAACAATATTAAATTTAATTAAAAAAATCGGTATCTTATAAAATAAGAGGGATATAAAAATTTTGAGAAATTGGTTTTTTCCTCATTAACCAGGGACTAAAAAAATCGACATCAAAAAATTCCGGTAGGTATAAAGTTTGAGAAAAAAAGACGACGTTCTTTCATACCCTGTAGATAGTAACGTACTTCAAAATCGGGTCACACTATTGTTTTCGCAATTAAATTATCTCTTGAATCCTGAAAACCTCATGTTGATATCTTTTCTCCTTTTCAAAATATTTGACTTTAAATTCAACCTAAAAATTCGCTTGGTACGTTTCAATTGGCCAGCAGTTTATATAAATAAGCACATTTTCCTCTTTGCTCTTTTCTAAATTATTATATTCGTAATTTTCTAGACTAGTTGATCCTTCAATGACTTTGATTGGTTTTACATCTTATTGTAGCTGTTAATAAAAATGTATAGTTATTTTAAATATTTGTCGGGTAAAATTAGCTTCCTCACAATATATTTATTTCGCTGATAAATATGATTAATGTAATACGGCTTTACAATTTTGCGTGGCCACATACTGCGGAATATTATTCGCATCAAATCGTGTATAATACAATAAATCAGGTAATAGGATTTCTGGTCATGTACGTATGCAGAGATTCCTTATTTGGTCCCATAAATATACATAGAAGAGCCAATATAATCTTTCTATTGTTATACCAGACACTTTATGGTTAAGGTCCTAAAATGGTCTGCGCTTTTCGCTTATAATATCGTTTAACACAGCCTAAAGTTCCTGCTTTTATTGACGATGGCCCGAAATTATACCGAATCGTCAATTTGAATTTCCACGCTTTTTGTGTATCCCAATTTGGTTTCATGGCAATTTATACCTCTAATATTTCTATTACTTTCATCCAACTTTATGAGTGCTTGAATTAACATAAGTTTTTTTTACAGCTTCATAAAAAACAGCTGTAAAATCAAATCTACAATAACCTTGCTCGAAATGTCGGAGTATGTGAGGTGGTGAAGATGATCTACATACTAAATATGTTGTTTTGAAAGTTGCTTTTAAAATATTTTTATGACTTTGTGACGGCTCGATAAAACGACTTTATCTGAAGGGTTTTTTTTTAAGTGAAAGTGAGAGCTGTGTGAGAGGTGTGCTAGAATTATCATATTTGAGTTACTACCCTAAAGGCATTTTAAGTATACAGTAACAGTTTATCAAAAATCAAGAGCCGTTTTATGGTGAAAGTGGAATATTTTGAGGGAGCAACAATCTAAAATGGAAATTCAATTACGTAAAAAGTTGACATTTTCAAGTGAGGTTAATATGAAATGTCCCTCGATAAATATACTAGAATGCATAAACATAAAAAAATATTTACTAACATAATAGTTGTTAGAGAAAACATAATAAACATAATTTATTTTATTTAAATGTTCGGCCTGAAGAGCTCTTTAAAATTATCAAGATTAGATTAAATGAATTTGTCAAATATTGGATTGAAAAAGCAGCACAAAAAATATTGTAAAATATAATAATAATAAAATATAAATAAAAATAATAATAAAATATCTTGTAAAAACTTACTCACATACATATTTTTACCGTTCGTAATGCAATGGATTGGTTTCAACACTTGTAACATAAATAACTATTACAAATTTGTAGGTATATAAAAACTCACGTGGAAATTATTTTTCCATCGTACAAACGAGAGTTTCATAAACATTTTTATTAAAAATGCCTTCACTTCGTGTGATGTCCTTAATTTATAACATTCAAAAAATGCCTGTCGAGAACCTACCGAAATTTGCACATTCTCGTCTATTTTTTTAATTACAAATGCACAACAAGTTTTATATACAGAGCTCTTTCACTGTTTTAACATTGGTTTGTTTTTTCGTTACACTTAAACCTTAATTTGAATATTTCCACAACAGCTCCAGAGGAAGAAGTTAATTAATTTTCTTCGGTGTAAAACTCTGTTTTTTAATAAACTTTATTTGGTTCGGTTTTATTTTTGCAGATTTTAAATGGATATTCCGGAGAGATGCGAAAGGCCTGTGACTTCTAGATGAGCATTATTTCACTTTAATAATTTGCAAGACAATTTGCCTTCATTTTATTAAGGAATTATTTATGACTCTCGTAACTTTTCTGCATTTCTTTACAGCTTTACGTTTAATTGTAACAAGGTAAAAAAAATACATTTTCATGCAAATTTTAACATATGAAACAACACAGTTTCATTTAACAGCTGCGTACAAATTCTCCAATTTTGGAGGAACTGTTTAGATAAGGTTTAATTTATTATTTTTGTTTTGTATGAGGGTGTGCAAGAATTATTTCAGGTTTTAAATTATATATCTTCCCTTGTTCTATATAGTATCACTCGTATATAAAGGCGATGTACCTTCTAAGAACAATGAAGTTATCTTTAAATTAGAAGAGGTAACATTACACAAAGCAGGAATTATCATAATAAATACGTATGTTGTATCTTTAAAATGATTGCTAAACTCAAACAAAATAACTTTAATTACAATTTTACATGAAACTAATTCTGTACAAGTATTAAATTTAAAAAATGTATTAATCCTCCATAATAAAATTTTAATATAATATTGCTAAAGTATAGATTATTTAATTCATCATGTAATCCATAATTTCATTTACATCATGTGAATATTAATAGCAAAACTCACATTCAAATAAATAATTTTACTGCTGGAGCTTTTCAAATTAATTTTAGCGCATGTCCAAGTGCTTTAGAAAATAAGGTAAATAATATGCGGCTTTAATTTTCGCCTTTCTTATAATTAAATATCTTATGTTCAATATTAAACAGCAGCTATAAAACGCCGTCATGAAATAGCAGGAGAATTTTCGTATTCCAACGCGAATTAAAATTCCAAGTGGAAATATACTTACTTGAAATTTATTTACATAAACTCGTTTTATGCAACTGGATGCACCTAGACATTTTATTGCAATTGTCAATTTTATTTGGGTAGTTGATGGAAGAGTTGTAGAAAAGTACATTAAGCTAATTTCTAATATAAAATTTTACTGCTTCTTTATTTGTGTCATTCGATTAACAGACTGAAGAAGCATGGTAGGGTTGCTGATATTTAGAAATTGGATGCGTACGATAAAGTGGAAAATGGAAATTAAAAGCATAAAAAGAGTACAGTTTGAATTTATGTTCTCTGGAGAATATTCTCTGGCATTTTGTGCTTAAGTGTATAGCACATAAAAATAAACCATTACAATCATCACTGACTCTTTAATCTGGCAATTGATTATATTGATAGTGTACATTCACCCAAAATTTTGATCAATTTTATTATAGAAATAATGATCGGAAAATTATGACATTTTATAATGTAGCAGTTGAATATTTTCTGTCGTCATAACCTCCCGTTTCTCTCGCTCTCAAAAGAAGCTAACGTGAGGTAGAGGAAGAAATAATGTCTAGTGAAAATAATTCAGTTATAAGAAAATTTCGAAAATCCACCAGAACCAATTTATAGGCAATCAACGTGATAATACCCAACCTCGACATACTGAACAATCTAAATTTCCTGTTACTAGAATCCAAAGTAACTATTTGTGTCATCTTAGTTGTATTATGTTTATTCTTTACATCCCCAGCTACACGTACATGAATCTGGGTCACTTTGTATTGCATTTACTGTTGTACTGGTGGTATTTGCAAAAAACCTTCTAGGAGAATAAATATCAAAGCCGGTGATATCGATTGAAATTGTTGGACTGCACTATTGAGTATTCCTTCCAATGTAATTCAAGTTTATAGCGTCTAATGTCAATTCAACAGGAAACATTAGTTGTTAATATCTGTTTATACGACTAGAGCGAAGCGACTTAACGACATATTAACTTGATTTCATAGTGTTCTAAACTATCGATCAATAATAGTAATGGACAAGTAAGTTTCTTGCACTTACGGATTATTGAAATGACATTGTAGTTTTTAATGTATATAAAATTAATGTGTTATCTGAATGAAATTGGAACTATTAGTAGGAGGGAAAGGTGAATTTGTGGACTACAATAAGCAAATAGTGGGACACATGGATGAATTTTAATCGAATATTGTAAAAAATGTTTTTTTTGGTGTAAATATACAGGGTCCGTTAAAACCCTGGCATTCTTCTATAAATTCGTTAGGTTTCGAAATAGACAAAAGTTGTTAGAAATTTACTGCTCCATAACCTAAAATTATTTCCATTTATACAGGGTGTTTAATTACGGCTGGACAGCTACTTACTTCGTTATTTTAAATGGAACTCCTTGTATATTAATAGATTTTCAGATTTTACACGTAATTTTAGATGAAAAAGTGTGAATTTTTAAAATGAACGGTTCTCGAGATATTTACACTTTTAAAAAAGAATTCACAAAATTAGAGATGTCAAAAAACGCGTTTATTTTAGTTATACTTTGTAGTTTTTTAAAAATTATTTCGGAATTCTAAAAAGTAAGGTCTAGGAAATATTGTGATACAAAAATCTGAAATTTATAGTATACAGGGTGTTTGCAATTGACCGTCAGTTTCCATTGACTTCAAACAACGAAAAATCTATTTTTTCAAATAAAACCCCCTGTATATTTCTGACGTAGGTTGTAGAGATTTAAATTCTCTACCTTTTTTATAAAGTATTATCTAAACCTAAACTTAATATTTTAGGAGATATTTCAAATAATTTATATCGTATGAGAAATTCTATTCTATTTATTGAATTTATAGAAGAATGCCAGGGTTTTGACGGACCCTGTATAAAATGCTATTTTAGTGTATTAATTTTCAAGGCAGCTGTACTTTTTATAGTTATTTATGTATTAAGGGCATAATCAGGAGATTATGGCATGGAGGAATGTTTCCCGTGGTACATACAACGTTTTATTCTATTTTAGTTTCTAATACATTCAAATATGAGAAAAGTTGAGGATATTTATTTTACAGCGAAATAAATGATCTATCAAAAATTTGAACTTTCTTATGAAAATCTCCGATTATTGGCCTATTTATTCCCTTGTCAAAGACTAAAGTCTTCAAGAATAAAAAATGATGAAAAAAAAGGAAATAAAGTGGATGACATTTTTATTATTGCATTAAAATGACGACTTATTTAATGGATTTTGTTCACTTTACAAAGCATTCTCCACGAAAGTTTCAATTACTGTCAAAATGAAAACATTTTGGCAGTGCCTCCGCTGCCGGCAAAGAATTTTTAGCTTTTGCCGCGTATTTAATTTTTATCAAGATAATGTTTTAAAGATTTCAAGGTTTCATTAAAATTCAACATTCTGGGCTAATTTATAATATAAATGAACAAATAAAAAAATGTTTTGTGGTTTCCTCTACTTGAATTTGGTTAACACTAGTTCCCATTGCACTTGCATTTTGTTGTATTTGGGTAAAACTGCCGTACCGCGGCTTTTCTGAAAATGGCTTATTTTGGCAAGAGAATAAGTTGTTTAAAGTAGGGGGAGCATTTTTTTTTAGAAAAACATTTTGTTTTCATGAAAAATAAAAAAAAATCCTCAATTAACAACCTAACCAGTAAAAGTAGGTATACTATTCTTTCACTTCTCAGTGGTTAGGTTGTTAATTGAGGTTTTTTTTCATTTTTCATTAAACAAATTTTTTTTCAAAAAAAAACAGGCTCCCCCGAGTTTAAACAACTTCTCTTTCCAAAATAAGCCATATTTACAAAAAAACTAATTTTCTAGGCATTTTTCGGAAAAGCCGTGATACGGAATTTTTACCACAATTTGTTACAACATTATTATCATCAATGAATGTGTTCGTTGCTCTCCAGAAAATCGTCTTTGAAAATGTCCTTCAAAATTTTTTTGATAGATTTAATGATTTTCAATATCTCACAAAAAATTGGAGGGGAGACTTCACTAAACAATTGAGCCATTTTTTACCTTGATCATCCATATAAGCATAAATTTAGTGTGATTAGTCATATATTTATTACGCGATTGTTGTTTACGAGTTACCTACAAATTTTGAGGGTTATGATTGCCGGCACTGGAGCCAACATTGAGGGGGCAACCGGCGCCGGCAGCCATTGGTTTATTTTGCGGGTACCGTTGCCGGCAGCGGAGGCACGGCCAAACATTTTACTTATTTTCGACTAAATTGTGCTTTAAATTTTTTCGGGATTACAAAAAAATGCGTGTGAATAAAATACCTTTTAATCCCCGTTTGATTATAAACTTCATATTCAGGATTAAAAGAACGTACTTTAGTCCTCCCACTATAACTACCATTTATAATGAAAAATGTTAAAATCAAAAACCAGACCACATTGTTGTTGCACCTTTTATGCTTCATTCATTTTCAATTTCATAAAATAGGTGTTTTACCAAATCCTAAATATATCTACTGCAGGTATCAGGTAATCACATCAGATTGATGAATGATGAACAAAACCACATTTCCTACAAAAACTGCGACGTATAATACAATGTAACATTTGTTGTTGGTCTATTACTTTCATGTATACAAGAGAGGAATTTTTTTATGGCTGATCCTGGTTTTACGTTGACGACATATTTGTATAAAATGAGCTGCCATCCACTTAATATGGTATATAAAGCTTGTGACATAAAATGTATTTACATACCTTTAGTATCTAAGTAATGCACGTATATTTGTGCCTATTATATGTAAATTTTTACAGTCGTTGTTTAAAATAATGATCCGGTGTGAAAAATTATAAAAATAGAAAATTTTAATTTTACATGATTATTTGAGCAACACTGTTGGATTTTATTTGTAGGTAGGTACATTCACAAAAACGTATTTTTTAAATTTTGTTTTCAAGTGTACTTCGGCTTGATGAAATTTTTATGAGGATAAAAACAATATCATAACATTGTTTAGCAAAAAATGTAACGATATAGGTCTACAATGTGTATAGTTTAAAAAATTTATGTTATGGATAGACATGAAACCTCAAAGTATTTTTAGTACACAAAAATTGTTTAATATTTTTTGCTGAAACTGTAATAATAATTGATGCTGGTGCTGGTGGAAATCTGTTATAACCTTTCTACATTCGTGAGCGCAAAGAACGAAAATGAACATTAAGTATGAAAATTGGAGCTAAGACATTTAAAATTCCTTTCACCTGTTATATTATAAGACGCCTAAATGTACGAATTATTTTTAACGCTTTTACCATTTTCCAACAATGTCTTAAATATCTTAAGCTAAAACATTATAAGAATGCCTAATTAAAACTTGAAAGGGTAAGTGCTCGTACACAAAGCCTATCAAGAAAAGGATAGCTTTATTAGCAATCGACAAGAAAATAAAGGAGCAGTATACAACAATTTTGCTAACTTGATACATAAAAGAAACTGAAATAAAAGCCGTTGAAATATCAAAATGTCGATTCAAACAACATACAGCCGCAAGATGACTTCTTTCTTCTTGATGACAGAGAAAAACTGATGACATGCTTACCTAAACAAGCTGTCAACTGTGGCTGCTTATCGTGTCTTTAGATCCAATGTTTTATTCTCGCTCTCCCAGATATTAGCTTTTTTCGACTCGTCACATGATGGTGGTCTTTCGTAAAAGTTCAATTTATTTTGTCTGTTCGAACACTAATCATTCTTTTTTATATAATGTGAGCTAACGAACCCAACGCTGACAAAGTTCTTGAAAATAAAATACAGTTATAAGAAGTCGACGACGGTATCTTGAAAGAATATTAGTTCAACTCTGATATTTCGCTGAAGATTTGATAGTATTGACCTGAACAAAAGAAAACATTTTCTCTTATTGAACTTAAAGTTTGATAAGCAATTTTTGTTGGGAACTCAAACGATACATTCAAATATGCCGATGTATAATAAAAACAACTTGCAATTCTGTCAAGTTTATTAATTTGATCTTGTACTATTCCTACTGTCAGGAAAATTATAACAGAGGAATCAGAATGGCTCAGATTAAATTATATTAAAATATGTATAAGAAATATTCGAGATTTAATTAAAAGCTTTGCTTATGGCACACATTTTTCTTTATCACAAGGAATAATTTATGTCATATAGGGAGTCGAATAAGAGGTAGAAAGAGAAATACTGAAATTAATACTGTTATAGTTAATTATTGATTTTAATACAGTGACCTCCAAATAGCGTGCACCTGCATATTTTTTATTTTGTTTCAATTGGTTGAGCCAGTAGTTTGTGCCTGTTCTAAAGTGAGCCAACTACATCCGGAAAGCATTTTTTAATCCAGTCAAATTGTACTTTTCACAATGCATTTCTGGGAACTAAAACCGAGTAAGCTGAATTTTTACATGGGTACCATCAGGGAAGCTTAACCCTGAATTTGCACCCTTCCCATCCCCTTAACTTCGGCGCCATCTTGAATCAAAGGGTTTTTCGCTTAATTTTTGTACCTCAGAAAAAATTTAAAAAGGATTTCGTAGAGAAAAATCATACCAACAAAACGGTGTCTTGAACCATTTCTAAAAGCTATTTTTTCATGGTGAAAATTTGATTATTTAAACAAAAAAAGCAATTTCTCATTTCCTTTCAATCGGATTAAAAATTTTCTTAACAAACATTGTAGAGCAGCAAATCATCTACAGTATATGACTTAACTTTTTTTTGTCAAACAAATCCTTTTATTTTTACAACGCGCCACAGTGCACAATCTTTAACCAACCTTTATCATCCTGCTGCCACTCGACTGCACGATTTGAGAAACTGTAGGTCAAGGATTCGTTATGTTATCTTTACCTGTTTAAGGCCGTTTTTCGTCGTTTATTTACATAAGCCTCATTTTGAGTAATAGGTACTGATCTGTGGAATGTGTCCTGATGATGATGATGATTCGATATTTATTTAAAAGAAAATGTACTCACATCGAAGTTTTTCCGAGGACTCGGTGCTGCTCGGTATGCTTTGGTCAGAAAAATGGATGATCTTGGCAATAACGAAGAAATTAAAAATTTGCATTTTTAATGTAGTTTTGAAATGTTCCAAACATTACAGATTTTTCAGTAATCCGCGATACAAGATCGTTTTGACGTATCCACATTAATTATTTTTTAATCTTGTGACGATCTTCAAAAAATTCAATGAAATTTTGTGATTTTTCGAACATATTTCATAATTTATAAAAAAATTGTCAATTTTCGAGTAGTTAAAGAAAGGTTTCTGCAAGTCTTCCCAAGATTTGAAAATTTGTTGAAAAATCATGTCATGTTCCAAAATCCTTCAAACAGAATTCGAGAATTCAAAATTTTCGATTATCAAAATTTCACGTTTTTGTATCGCGAAATTTAACTGATTGTGATTGAAATTTGAGGACTTAAAACTTTTTATTATCAGTTTCATGTTCTTTTGGTACGAAATTTGACTGAGACATTGAATTTTTTATTCTGATTTAGAAAATTTTTGTAAATTTCCATAAACAATTTCGTCCTTCACTTTGAACCTGTTTTTGAGAAAGTTTGAAAATGTGGAAAAAACTCGGATTGGTTGAAGACATAAAAGACATAAAATGTAGATGATTAGCTGCTCTACAATGTTTGTTAAGAAATTTTTTTAATCCGATTGACAGGAAATGAGTAACTGCTTTTTTTGTTTAAATAATCAAATTTTCACCATGAAAAAATAGGTTTGTAAAATCCTTTTTTTATTTTTCTGAGGTAAAAAATTATGGGAGTTATACCTAAGCGAAAAACCAATCTAACCCTTTGATTCAAGACGGCGCCGAAGTTAAGGGGGTGAGAAAGGTGCAAATTCAGGGTTAAGCTTCTTGATCGTACCCTACAGCCATGTAAAATTTCAGCTTGCTCGGTTGTAGTTCCCAGAAAAAGTACAATTTGACTGGATTATTTTAATTTAGCTGAAAATAGGATCTTTAAAAAAAATAGGAAAACCATAATATTTCGAAAAATGTCAGCATCATTTAGAAAAGCTTCATCACTATACAGATCTACCATAAATAAAACAAAACTATGTAAGTAAGAGCAGCCTTTACCTATTTTATAAGAATAATCTTGGCCCACGACATGAAATGAAAAGTAAGATTACGGTTGAGCATTATTTTTTGGGGAATTAGAAAAAAAATATAAATACAGGGTATCCCATTTAAAATAACGAAGATGGTATCAACTTCCGGTATAACCGGATGTGCCGCCATCTTGAAAACATTTTCAGTTGATGGATTATATGAAGCTAGGCCTGCATGCAAAATGTCAGCTCTCTATGTCATTTGGTTCTCCTAATACTTCTAATAGGCCACAAGCGTGAGACACCCTGTATAGAAAACCTACCATGTATCTATGTAGACATTTAAACTAATAGAGTCACTGAAAACTGATAAAAATAAATCTTTCCACTTCAGAATCTGCATTATTTATATTCATTTCTCTAGTTCATACAACTCACAATCTGTCACAAATACACTATCGCAGTAGATATTTATAATTCCGCTTATGTGCCTAAAAAACAAACGTACTAACTACTTCAAAAATAATTTATATGCTTATACCAAGTATGCAAATATGAGAATAAACTACAAATTTAACCGCTTAATTTTTTGAAACCCCGTGAATTTTATGTGCTAGATTTTATCAGATAGCCGAATCTATTACAGAAATGTTATATTGTTGCTGATAAACAAAGTACAGGGAAAATATATATAAAAATGAAATTTTATTACACTTTCCTTCTAAGTTTATTTGAAAACTCCAACGTTCATTAGCATTATTATTACGTGTCATGATATTAGGAAAATTTTGTCACAACGCCATTGCGTGTACGAAATTAGGTATTTCCTGCCGGCTGATGATTGTAAGTTATTGGCATTATACCACTATTTAATGGCGAAATGTTTTACAATTAGTCAGTTAATTAAATTGAAAGCTTCTATTACCATAATGCGGAAAATTACTTTATTGAAAAAAGTGTAGGCCTTCAGTTTTCATAAATTATTGATTGCTGCATTATTGTTCAGTAATAATTCCGATGTAATTTATTACATTTTTTTCCAAGTTAATCACTTTTTACTACACAAGTATCAATATTGTTTGTATGCAGCAAACGCATACAGCATAATACATGTTGTTTAAAATAACATTGTCGTTTATTTTCGTAACTTCGATTGAAATGCACACCAAGATATAAAATCTAAATTTAAAAATTTTCAGGGCGTTTGAGGACTTATCTTATAAGCTTTAAGAAGCTCTGCAGACGGCTGGATTTACGAAATGTGTGCGAAGATTAACTTGATCCATATTGTAACATAAAATGTAGAATGAGCATAATCAATAATCTCGAGGTTTCACGACTGCATTTATTTTTATGTAAGTCCTTATTTTACATCAAAGTCATCAATCTTCATCTTTTATCTGAGATTAATACTGCGAAGGGAGTTGTGGTTCTTGAATGTACGCACTGGGATTATGTAAATAGTAGTAAAAGCAATGGAAGTTTTGGATATATAAACTATGGTATATGGTAATAATCTTAATTTTGTAAAGATGTGGTGTATCTTATCGTATTTAATATTACATAAGTAATTTGAGTTAATAATTTTCTTATAATAGGAACATCTTTGAGTGTCGTACTTTGCCTAATATAAATTTAATTAAAAAATCTTCATATTTGCAATTAATGATGAAAAATATTTTGTAAAAATCGAAAAATTCGTATCGCTTATTTAGGATTTGATTTCTTCATAACGAGACTCTATATTTTCACATTTGGAATAGAATGTAGGAAGAGAGACAAATTAACAAGCTTTAGCAAAATTTTTTCATTTTTCACTAATAAAAACTTTCTCTACCTTCAAAAGAGTTATAAAAAGTGGCCAGTTTTATTTTGAGTTTAGCACACTACTCGAGCAAATTTAAGACACTTAAGATTATTGAGCCTGACGATCATGATAAGGAGAATTGCTGTTTGGTCTTCTGTATTACAATAGTTTATGTCTATCGTTTTTTTTTTTGGGGGACAATCTGACCTGTTGAGAGCTCAATGTTTGTATTACAAATTTTGTAGTTATTTCTTAATTAGGTTATAGGTTCAATTTTGTTGGTTTTTATGAAAGTAGTTTTTCTTTCTAACGAGCTTCCTTCATGAGCAACTCTTCACCTTCATGAGTTGCTTCCATTTTCATTTTCTCATCAGTTTGGCAGTTTTTTATTATTGTTAGACTTTTAATTATTGATCTAGTGTTTCGAATAATTAACAATTATTCATGCATTTTGTACATATAAATCCTTAATATGTAAACTAAAATTGAGAAATCAAAATACAATATATTCTATAGTACCTATTTATGTATATTAGTATACGGGTGTTTCAGGATTAACTGGACAAAAAAAATCTGAATACAGGACATCAAAATAAGGAAAAAAATTTCTATGGAGGTATGTCCGGAAACGTTTCGTTAAAGAGTTACGCCCCTTTAAAAATGGAGGCTAAAATTAGGTTTTTAATTTTTGTCTCAAATTTGGATAAAGATAAAAAATGAACTTTGATAGGGATTTTCTACTAACGGAAACGCTTCTAAAGAATATTTTATGAATCATCCCTTATCGATAAAAGGGGTGAAATCAGCAACCCCTATTTAATTTTTTTGTTGAAACCTATCCTAACCTAACTCTTTAACGGACCCGAATTTTGTCATATAAAAAATTGCTCTGGAAAGCTAGATTCATTTAGAAATTATTTTGTCTCTTTCATTTTTTTCATAGAACTGATACTTTTTAAATAAAAAAATAAAATAATCTCGATTCACATGGTTATTTTGGAAATTATTGCATTATTATTTAATAAAATGGAAAATGGCCAGCAGACTGCTGTCAAATAATCGTATTTTATTAAACCTTTAGGAACGAGTTACTAGTAATTAATTGTTACCTAATTATTAGTAAAACGGACCCTTTTAGTAAAAATGATTTTAATAATTTTTATTTGCTGAAAATAACCCGATGTTACTAACAATTAGGTAATAATTAATTACTAGTTATCCTTTACTACAAATTTATGAAAGTATAGTTATTTGACAGCTGCCTGCTGGACATTTTCCATTTTATAAAATAATGCAATAACTTCCAAAATGACCATGTGGATCAGAACTATTTTATTTTATTATGTATAAACTATCAGTTCTATGAAAAAAATGAAAGAGACAAAATACTTTCTAAATGAATCTAGCTTTCCAAATCAATTTTTATATGACAACATTCAGGGCCGTTAAAGAGTTTCAATAAAAAAATTAAAGAGGGGTTGCTGATTTCACCCCTTTTATCGATAAGGGATGATTCAAAAAATAATCTTTAGAAGCGTTTCCATTAGTAGAAAATCTCTACCAAAGTTCATTTTTTTATCCTTATCCAAATTTGAGAAAAAAATTAAAAACCTAATTTTAGCCTCCATCTTTGGAGGGGCGTAACTCTTTAGCGAAACGTTTCCGGACATACCTCCATAGAATTTTTTTTCTTATTTTGAGGTCCTGAATTCAGATTTTAAGTTTGTCCAATTAATCTTGAAACAACCTGTATTAAGCAATGGACGACAAAAATATCAAAATGAACCATCAATTTTTCAATTTTAGATCTGTCAGATGTTCATGGCAGTATTTAATATTGGCGGAATATTGCTGTGATGTTGCATTTCTATTGGTTATAAATTTGTATCGTAATGAATCTCATTACAATACAGGTAGTAAATAAATCAATTAAAGTATGGGAGTAGAAAAAAGAATATATTTCGCTCATTCTGAATATGATTACTAAAATATCTAATTGGAACCAACAAAATAAATAACTAACATACCTATCTTTTAAAATATACTGTCTAATTATTATTTTGTATTATACGAATATATGATAAATATGTACTATATAGTTACCTTTTAGTGGCACAACAGAAAACAATATGTATAGAAGTAATAGTAACTTGTATGTTTTCATATAAGTAACCAAATCCAATATAAACACCCCATAAAAGCCGTGACTTAAATCTTTCTACCTTGACATCAGAGAATTGCGTAATTGTCTTTCAAAGAGCAAAACATGATGGCTTTTTCCTGCCGTGACGCTAATGCTTTTCAAATCTTTCAAATATTTATAAAAAACGACACAATTCTAGTGAATTTCAGCCACATTTTAGTTCGGCTAAAAGTAAAACGGTAATTAGTTTTTGTTTTCAACACATCCCGCATGTGGCTGACAAAACCGAAAGCTTTTAAACGTAAAATCACTGAATATTCATTTTTACAAATGCCACATTTAATTTATTAAGTTATGGGTAACATCGTTTTTCCAATAAACATGTAAACTTATTGGCTGAAGTACATACATTTTACTGTTTTTTTCATGGTATGTTAAAAAGGCATTGATTGCATCCGTGATGTTGCACATTGTGTTCCGGTTTACCTGCTTCGATAAAATATAGTTTGAAATGAAATTCGTTTTGTTTTTACAATGCCACCAGTCAATTTCCATTCCAATAATTTATTGAACTTCAGGCAAGCGTAGGATTGTGATGTGAAAATAGAAACATAAAAAGAAATTTCATAAAGTTGCAGCCGACATAGTACCAATTTATATTTAATTATAAGGAAATTATTTACCTGGAAAGAAACAGAGAAAAACACACGAAACACAAATTTTCTTGTATGAAAAATAAAATATTTGATCACATTTAGAGCTTGAGCTAGATAAAAAACAAAACAAGAGAAAGAAAAAACATGGAAACGTAATAAACTTATAAGACAAGCCTTATTTCCAACGATTTGTAACGGAAGAGCACCCTTTAGTTGTGACCGAAAACTGACCCAGTCCTTTGTCTTTCCTTTATCCAATGTCCTCATCCCAACGTTATTACATGAACATTTTTTTATCGACAACAACAACCACACAATCTAATTTAAATCATCCAAATATAGAAATAGTCAAAATTAATAAAATCTAACTTACCTACCCCCAGATAATATTTTAATTGAAATTTTGCGGTTCAATTCATTCTGTAACCAAAAACATCTAATTAGAGTATGCCATCTGCCTTTTATTCCAGCGTCTTCTGTGAAATAAAGTTTGTTCTGTTTGTACAGATAAGAAAGTGTGTCGGAAGTAATTAAAAAGGATTCAACCAAAATGTTTCATGCTCTTCTTGTTTTAATTCATCTGATACCATCGTGCTGGTATAAAAGAGAAAAACTTTCAAACGCCTACTGAAATTTTATTTTCCAATGCTTAGTATTTTTAATTTGCGGGTACTTTTGTTCTGTTTTGTGTGACGAGAATGTCACACTTTAACCTCACATGCATACTTTATAAACTGTTTCGTTTCTACAGCGAAATGTACTTACATGCTGGAAACAAAACTAGGTTTTTTATTCCGTTGTATAATAGGAAAAATCTCTAATTGAGCGTTTGGGTTTGTTCGTTTTACATATTTATAAATTACCTCCCAGGCGTTTTCTGCCAGTTTAAAAATTCAGTCCGGTCATTTACTTTAATGTGTTAAAACGTAGACAGAACGAACTACGAAACAAAAATGAGAGATGTCTTAGGGATGCACTTTAGAAATTAATAGAGAACTTTGATGAAAGATAAATGATTGCAAAGTAAAATATAAACTCAAGTTCGGATTTTACCGTATATATGAACATAATTTTCAAAATTTTATGTAGCAACATTAAAGTCCTCTTGCCGTACATCAAATATTGACTTAGAATTAGTGTTTGATGTTATATTTCAATATAGGCTTTCAAGAAATATCACATAAATTATGGTAATTGGATTAAGTTACAATTACCAGTATCTAGATATTATTAGAGTCGAATTACTAAAATTTATTAGGAGTTAATTACAAGTATGACAGTCTTTTAATCAAACATATTAGATGATAACAACAAATTTCCTAATGTACATAAAATATAAATACACGAGATAATTTTTATTTTCATAAACGAATAATAAAGAAGTGTAGATAATCGTGATTTTTTTAGAAATGGGCATCTACTTAAGACTGACTTACTTGATAAATGTCCAACTCTGCCAACGACTTTATTGCTAATCGATTTGAATCCTTATCACTGTACATTTATTTATATCTCGCACAGACACGTTGTCTTTTATCTATCTTTGTCGTGAACTTTGGTACTTACTGTCAAAAGAAGTTATAGATATTGTTTCTACCTCTAAAATGAAAATAAATTCAGGCTGTTGGTTAGTTCCTTCAAAAATCAGAATAAGGTACCTCTGCATTTCATTTTAATTACACTTTTTTTTAAACTTAAATAGAAATTTTAAAGTTTTTGGTTTTATCCTTGAAAGATAAATTAAACTAACATTTAAAAGTAGTCAAAAAAACTCATTTTTATAGCTAAATTATCAATTATATTAGAAGCTATTTCCAGTACAAACTGATATTGATACCTGATTTGATACCCAAAATAAACATTTTTCTGTTAAAAATCTCCTATTAATGGAAAACGTTTAGAATATTTTATAAGTAACAATTTGGAGTATTTTTTATTGATGCTTAATTTCTCTAAAATGGATGGTTTCAACACGTAACCACCACAAGAATCAAACTTTCTTAAACGGTTTCTGATTTTGGTAAAGGTCATGGTCACTTCGTGCGATGATTCTAATGAGTACAGCTCCATGCAGAGGTAGTTAAAGAAAATGTGTATCCCAAAAGATCTTCAGCGACCACCACCTGCTCTCGTACTGGACCTTGACCAGATTTGGGTATAGGAATTCCATTTTCTATAAAGTGTCGACTTTGAATCCATTCCCATTCATTTTGCCCTTTCTTGCCAAATTTTTATCAATCTCGAAAGTTGTAGGCAGTTGATTTCGATTTATCCGTATTGTACAAAATCCAAAAGCCATATTTTTTAAAAAAATGTTCCGATCTGAAAGTCATCGGCATGTTGTGTGGAATGCAGGGTGCCTTATTTTTATCGATATCTTTTGAACCGTTTAACCAATTAAAGATTAGATTATATATATATTTTTCATCTTAATACCTTTCGTTTGGTACCAAGGACGACCAAATCGGACATTTCTAACTCGAGAAATGACTTTTAAAGTGAAAAAAGTCGAAAAAATGAAAAAATTACAATATCTTAAAAACTGTTCCATAAAAAAATGTTTAACCTTGATTTTCGAAATCAGCGGAAGAAAATACATAAGAAAAGCCACTTCTCGTCAAATGTACATGAAAAAAATTTTGTAAACTAGTCTAATCGAAGTATGTCCTGGTTATTATTACATAAAACGATTTAACATCCTTGGATTCTAAAATAACGAAATTAATGTTAATTTTTCAATAGAAGATTCGAGAACTGAGATTCTGATAAATAATGGCTTGAATACTTTTGATAAATGGTTAGGTACATATGATGAAATATGATTTGGTCTTTATTTATTTTTTATTTGCGTAGGAATTTTTTAAACTCTTTAAGTTTCTAAATTACTAATGTTATGAAAGCTACTTTTCTTTTTGTATTGTATACTGTAGATCTTGATAATCCTTGAAAAATTATGTTCAGTACACCCGCATACCATATTAAAGTATAATGAAATATTTAATTCAATTTTAATTCAATCATATGAATTTCAACTATAATTTTAAACAACAATATAACTTTTAACAAAATTGTGGTTTTGAAGGGTAATCGGCGTTTTGATCCTTGGACAAAATATCCCCGACCAAATATCCTTGTTAAAATATCCTTGGATAAAATATCCTTGAGACAAAATATCCTTGAGACATAATATTCTAGGACAAAATATCCTTGAGACAAAATATTCTTGGACAAAATATCCTTGGACAAAATATTCTTGGACAAAATATATTCGATACAAAATATTGTTAATTAAGGTGAATTATCCGTTGACAAAATATTTTTGAAGAATATATTCATGAGTATTAGAAAATAAAATTTTTTAAATATATTTTAATATCCAAATTTTTGAAAAAAATCCAAAAATCTTGAAAAAAAACAACTTTGAGTAAAGATCATTCAAATTTGGATATTATTTATATTAAGTAATTATTTCGGTTCAGGGCTAAAACTTTAAAACAAAACTTGAAAATGATATACGTTGGTAGTTTTGTTTAGGTTTTAGGTTTTTTATTTTTCATTTTCAAGTTTTGTTTCAAAGTTTTAGTCCTGAACCGAAATAATTACTTAATATAAATAATATTTTTTAATGTTTATAATAATGATAATAATAAATAGAATTAAATTAAAATAAAATAAAAAAAAATGTTAAGGATATTTCATCCAAGTATATTTTACCTTAAGGATATTTCGTCCAAGTATATTTTGTCTTCAATATCTTTTGTCCAAGGATATTTTGTCCGAGGATTATAAGTCATATAACCGTTTTCAAGTCTGTCCGACTCCGAAAACTACAACACTTTACATACAAGATTTACCAGTAGGTTTTATTCTGAAAATCGTAGACATATTTTTGATACAAATAAAGTTTGAATAACACAGAATTATTTTCTACCATAGCGGAGCTTTCATAGCTGCATAGTAACAGCACAACATTTTTAATCTTATTCTACTCGTAGTTGTTTGTATATAAAATAGTTTTTGAAGATCAACAATTACAGTTCATTATTACGAAAAATACATAAATAGAACTCAAAGACCTCGCATATTTTTAATCTAAAGCACTCATTTTAATTATGGTTGTAAAAGGTGAAGCATTACTCTAATAAAAAGACGAAGAGATAAAAAATATAATGTCCTTTTGATGAAGTTCTTAATTACGAAAAGGGGAGTATTTCCACATTTTTGTTTAAAGATCACTACGCCCCTCATATTATAGTGTTAATGGTACGGGAATTTAATACCTTGCTTTGTAATTGTTTGAATCAAAATCATCAGTTCATACCTGAACTCTAAACATATTTTCATTTAAATAAACAATAAGCGCCGCCGCATGTGTATAAACCAATACAATACGCATACATCGAGTACATCGAACAATAATTAATTTCAAATTTTCAATATGAACATCTATACACTCTATAGGATGTTTTTATTTAGCGATTGGTTTAGTTTTAAAAATAATATTTTCATAAAATGTTTCACCTTTTGTTTGTTTACACAGTAATTCTGAAAATAGTTTGTTTCCACGTATTAACTACATACATTTTGTTAAGTAACACCAATCGATCTTCGCGATTCTCCTACACGACAGGTTGTCAGTCGTAACAGGTATGGTTATAACGTATTGCGTTTTTACACCATTTTGTTAATTTGCTTATTATCCCTTATGCGTTTATCCGACAGAAATTTTCCGTACATCTGCTTTATACTTTATTTTCACTGCGGGACATCGTTTTCAACTCAAAGCTAGCATAAAATGTTGTCAAAGGAATAGAGTTTATTGGTGACAGTTAATATCAAGAGTCAATTCTGGTAGGCTGGCCACTATGTGAGCGCAGTCGTCCGGAAAGATCTTATTCCGAAGTAAAGATTGCCGACACTAGGGATTCCTGTTGCGTTAAAATAGAAGCAGTATCTTGTATCAGAAAGAATGTAATAATTTATTTATTGATGTTTTATTTTGGTAGGTATACATATTACTATAATATTACAAGCAAAATATATTTTTATACTTCGATATAACATAAAAAACCCACTGGTGTATTTATGTTTATCTGAAATTCGTATCAACATTGGGGAAACTCTTATTTTCCAAGGAAACAATTTTTCTGAATTGGATGTCTATACAATATACTAAAATTAACAACTGCTTTAGGTCTCATACTATGCCCAATTATTACCTACCAAGACCAACCATTTTTATGTTTATTTTATATTAAGGTTATATTGTCGTTCAGTTATAGTTTCCGAATATTGTCTCAATAGCTAGGTAACTAAAAACTTTACTTTGGTAAGGTCATTCAGTTACGAAACTAGGAATATCGATTTACCTTTATAAGTACCAGTAAGTTAAAGATGTTCACGGTTAGCTCTGCAATAATCATATTAGTTTAAAATGGATGGCTTTTGTGCACTTGCAAATAGTTATCGGAAATGCACCTTGTTCGTTTGAGATTATACCCGTTAATTGATAATGGGTAATAATTTATTCGATTCTGTCACGAGGAAGCAATTATTGATTATTATTACTTAAACCTATGACATTAAGATTAAAAATTTGTAAAAGTCGAGTACTTACAAATTTAAAAACACATTTACTACCTATATGTATGTTTTATTTACTACCAACTAATGAAAATCAATGACACTCAATCAATGTTTCGCTAAATCAATTAAGCATGAATGAAACGGAAATTGTAGCAAAACCCAACACTAAACAAAGATTTAGTTTTCACAAATACCTGTTACAAATGTCACTCACTGCTTTAATTTACAAATAGTCCAGTCATTATGTTGTTTTTAGACTACAGAACTCCGGGGAAGTTAGGAAAAAGTTTTCGTCTTTAGGGACACTGCCATATCTATAGTGAAATATTTGATGTGTCCAACACATGACTTTCTTATACGATAGTACCACAATTACTTTTCATAGAGAAATTAAGTTAAATTTCTTGTTAAAATCGTGTTTAAATTTTGAGCGTTTCCAGCAATTTTCAATTAATTTTCGGAAGTCTCTCTCGCACGTATTGCAGTACAGATAATTCTGTCCTTGTCCCACTCATTATAACCGAATTTTACGACAAAAATAAGTGTTTTATTTTGGATTTTTGACCTATTACTCACTTAAAAAAATCTCCCGGTATAAAATCACATATATTATTACTTAGTATAAGAAAGTAAAAAGGAAAAAATCGCTTTTTAAGAATATGTCAATTTCTCTCGATCTTATAACATAAATATAAATTGTCAGTGTTGTAAAGAATCAAATTTCTTACACGTTTTAGTTAAAGCATTTGTTCCTATAGTAAACAGATTACGAATTATACAGAGATAAAATTATGAAAATTGTGTTTTTTGTAATTTTTTTCTAAATAACGACATAATAACGCAAAATTTCTACTCAAATAACAAACTGTAAAGATAATATTGTGGAGAATTTGCTCCCCTAAAATTTTGACTTCACCGTAAAATCGATACGATGGAAGATATTTAAAAAAAACTCAAGAACACAATTTTCTAAATTTTACGTCGCTGTAATTGGACTAATTGGTAATCTATTGACTGTAGTGAAAAATAATTCAAACAAAACTTGTAGGGGATATGATTCTCTATAATTTAGCTAAGACTTATTTTTGTTGTATAATCAATAACAAAAGAGATATTTTTGAAAACTAGATTTTCATTAAATTTCATTTTTTAAGATGGCGGTAAAATGACAACTCCCTCAAGGTCGCAAACTTGGATTTTTCTTAACATTACTCTCATCAACATGGAAAACTAGAACAGGTTCCCTGGAGTTTTGTAACCTGAGCCCAATAATTTTTTCCCTATTGTAACAATAGCATCGACTAAAGAAATTCGAAAAATTATTAAGTTATCCCTTTGGTGTTTCGCACTTTATAATTTTTAAGTACATACATATAAGATTGCACAATACAAATCAAATATAAGAAAATAAAAACCACCAGGAAGTACTTGTTCATAAAATTTAAATTGTCGACCAGTTTCGCCTTACGACATCTTCAGGGCATAGAATCGTCAGTGTAATTTAGCATCAGTATTTTTCTAATATAATCGTGGAGCAAATCCCAGGTTACTTTTTCTATACATATCATACGAGATATTAAATGGTTTTTGTATTCTTTAAAATTTATTCAGATTCCTTTGAGAGAAAAATATTCATCGTTTTGTCCGCTTCCTCAGAGCATCTAAATAGGGTGAAATTTCAAAATTTAATAGACTGAGACTAAATTTTATTGTCATTTTAATATTATTTTTTTTAGATTAAATAAATTGTCTAGTATCAAAATATCTGATGTGCGCAACACATGACTTTCTTATACGGATAGTACCACAATTACTTTTCCTAAAGAAATTAAGTTAAATTTCTTGTCAAATCGTGTTTCAATTTTGAGCGTTTCCAGCAATATTCAAATAAATTTCGGAGGTCTCTCTCGCACTTATTGCAATACGCATAAATCTGTCCTTGTCCCACTCATTATAACCGAATTTTACGACAAAAATAAGTGTTTTATTTTTTTTTGACAGAATTTCAAAAAAAAGTTCAAACAAAATTGGTTCAAAATTCAATTCTAAATCAATGTTAAAGAATAAAAAATCTCATAAATTGTTTATTTTTCAAGATATTCCTAAAAAACCTAAAAATGTCTTCAGGTAAGTGTCACTTGTGTTGGTGCTAGATGAAAAACATTTAATGTGGCACCCACAAATTTGTTCAAACTCTTAAATATGAAATTTGAATCAAATCAGACAGACGTCATGGCGAAAATGGTCAAAATGGATTCAGGGCCCCTCAAAACGTGTAAATCTATCAAAAAGTCGAAAAAAATCACGATTACTATACCTACTTTCTTATTACTACATATAAGAAAGTAAAAAATGTTCAGATAAACATTAAAAGTTGATTTTGAGAAATGTCTTAACCTTATAACTAATTATCCAAAATTCCCTTTGAAAAAGATACCGGTACATCTGAAAAATTGCAGCAAATCTCAAAGGATTATGTAAAAGTAGAAACACCTATATAGAGTGAAATTTTCACTTTTTGTTCAGCGCCTGATTGCACACCCCTGCAGGCATTAGTAGTGAGAAAAAAATATTGCTTTTCCTTGTACATAGTACATTAAAAACTTTAATACAAACAAAACCGCCTTTGGGTGTGAATGTGAACTTCTAAAGTTAACTTTTAAAGCAACCTCCAGAGGATGAAAAATGTAAAAACCTTCCCTTTGCCGAGCTTGATGTCATTTACTCAAACATTTGACGACATAAATTAACGCCTTAACGGTGCGCATATTCGACGCTCGCCTTGATTGGCTATCAGTTTTAATGTGATGTCACCAGGGGTTTCTCTATGGTTATTGATTGGTTCGCTTTGTTTCAAGAACCTCACAGCATAATATTAACTTTATATTAAATTCCTATTGTAAAGACGTCAGTGCAAGTTAATATAGTCGCATCATATCTATAAGCTCAAATTATCATAGTCTATTGAATCCCTGGATGTATCGTACGGCATATATTAAATTGGATATGAAATCTTTTAGTATTAATATCCTCTTACAATTTTCACTCCTCGCCTGCTCTGATCGAACATCATGTGGGGTAATCGAAGTCGTGTGATCCCAAAGTAATCCTTTCAAATACGACTACATTATGATGAGGATTTTGGAAGCTTGATAAATTAAACAACATGCACCAAATTTCATGTAACATGGATACCAAACAAAGGGAATTTTAAAACAGACTTGCTAATTGGTATGAATCTGAATGACTGAATGGAGTCACTGGAACGCGTATGTGATATAAAAATGAAACTTGTATTACGGTGTAACGTTATGATGCTCCCTTAGCAGCAGTCAATTCAAAACACATTTTCAAGTAACTGAAATTCCAGGACACTTCAGGGACATGTTATGATGCTCGTGAAGTGTATAAATATTTAAATAACTTGTCGAAAGAGAACACGAAATCATTACTTTATATTTCTGTAGATAAACGATTTTTAATAAATATTTCAAGCATTCTGTTGAATATTGTAACCTAATTTGTAAGGAAAACCAGCTGACAGAATTTCAATACTTACATCACAAGGTATGCTAGAAATGCATTTAAATTAGGTTTAAATAACTTAGTTGGCAGGGATCGAAATGATTGCGGAAATTTGTTGTAAAATTCAGTAGATAAAAAGTTAGGTCCATTTTGCGACTGAGACAATTTAAAATAACCTGGCCATATATGATCTCCCTGTCTAGTCACACCATCAGAAATCAGAACCCTTACGCACAAAAAGCAGTGATAAATGAAGATCGAGGCTCGGAAACGGCAGGAATCCTACGCTCTGAACGAACCACCACAATCCGCCCGGTACCCCGGAAAAATCCGCTCTCTATCGGTACAGTTTCCCCAAAGAACCACAGCATAACTTAATATCGAGCCATCAATAAACCCTCTGATACAGTTCCTCCTAAATTTCTTAACAAAATTATCAATATTCACTCTAGGTACATGAATAGCTGAAATTTTACGAACTGTTTCAATTGATAAAGTTTCTATGTGAGGTAGAGATTATTATAGGAAAATTTGTTACTACAGATAAAATCATGGATCCACCATATAGATTATGTTTACTGGCACAGAATTAAGGATGCAGTTTTCTTGATATTGAAGATAGAACATTCAGTTTCACGTAGCCAATGTCCAGTGACACAGGCCGAAGTCGGCCGTCAATTTGAAACTGTTGTTGTAGTCACCTTTTCGCAAAATTTCTACTTTAAAGTCTCGCTACGGAAGTTTTCTCCATACATATTCCAAGTTATCATCTTCTGTAGTGATTGCAATCACTTTGCCTATAAAAAGCTGTGTTTTTTAGGAGCTGCTACAAATAACTTCGATCCTCACCATCCGCACCACCCCAGATTAAATTATTTCGCTTAGATCCAGTATCTTTGTTTATATTGTCTTGATGATCTTGTAGATTATAAATTTTTGACGATGACGGAAGACGACTGTCATCATTTGTTGTGACTAAGGGC
This sequence comes from Pediacus dermestoides, assembly GCA_963942485.1. Taxonomy (NCBI): domain Eukaryota; kingdom Metazoa; phylum Arthropoda; class Insecta; order Coleoptera; family Cucujidae; genus Pediacus; species Pediacus dermestoides. Next base: position 8,618,572 of record OZ012625.1, read on the forward strand.
ATAGCCAAGTTCACTTGCACGGAGTTTGTGTTCCGACGATCAGACTTTGCGCTTCCGTTTATGGAGTTATGTCTGGAAGGTGCATTCCAGATTCCAGAATTGTTGTTATTTAATCTTGGTTTCCTTTGAATTCGGTACTTTAATTGTACTATTTTGTAGCTCCGTTGTAAATGATTTCTGTTCTTTAACTCGGTCATCTAATTGACCACCAATTAAGTCAACAGAATCTCGGTTTCAGATTTCAGGGATCACCATCGCTACATCAGGGTTAGAAAAGTGTAGTTTCACTGTAGATTTTAGCGTATCGAATGTTATCTCGCTCATGGTAGATACACACTGAAACTGGATACTTTTGGACACTATTATCTCAATTAATTCATTTTTATTTAAACGATTCAGGGTACCGATTAAACACGACATGTCAACGGTCGCCATATTATATATATACTTTTTTTACGAATTATAAAAAATAAAAGTAAATCAGTAAGTAAAAAAGAAAAAAGAACAATTTTATTATCTCTTCATCTGTCTTTTATCACTTTTTGCACTTGACTATGTCATGTAACTTTTTCCATAGATCGTACTGCTCCCCACTCTTGACCTTATGTATACTAATACCACGTTGAACATTACAGGGAGTAAACGATACCCTTTTATTTACAAATTCGGCTGCATGAATACGTTTGATTTTTAAACTATTTGCTATGATGCCAGTAACAAATACATCTTCTAATTTAAAATACGTGTGATTTTTTGCTGCGGCGTATAACTCTTTAGATAGTTGGGCCGGCAACAAATACGCCGGACCAGTGGTAAAATCTGGGAAAATAGCTGGCCTATACTGCTGTGGGGTTAAATAATATTTTGATTTTTTATTTCTAATTGGTTTCCATTTCTTCGCTAAGCGACCGTAGATGGCTCTTTGGTGTGGTTTGTGTTTAGCAATGAAACTAAGAAGACGTGAAACGTTTATGAACACATCGTCATCCGTTTTAAGTAAGAAAGCTGCTTTTGGACAGTAAATATCTATCCATTCTAGCATGGATATAGTTTTAAGAGGAAGATTGTCATAGGTATCAACAAATTTACCTCTAATAATATCACCATACAATTCTTGTTCCTTTTCTATTTGACTATTAACTTTTTTATTGTTTATTGAACCTAACATAAAAGCTATTGCTATGTCTTTCCTAATGGCAAAATGGCCCCAGGTTTCTCGTATGGCTAATCTGGCACTCTCATGGCTCGGTACTGACATAACAGCAATCAAGAGCTTTATATTTTTTCCTAATTCGGGACAAAGTGCACTTTCATTTACATTTACACAAATTATTTCAGCAGTAACACCTCTTGTGAGATCCGGCTCGCTTCCATTCGTAACATTGGGATGACTTTGTATTAAGGAGGGCGCCTCAGAACTAACACTACTTGCTACAAGAGTTGCATATACCATATTTTTTGCTTCTGTTGCATCAATATGGATGGCACTGTGGTTGTTACTGCTACCGTTTTGGAATTGAACATCTGATGTCGCCAACGTACGTATTGGAGCTGCTGTACTCAGCAACTGCGAGGTGTTTACGTATGATAGAACAAACAGTGTGGCTGGTATCATTACCAGTATGGCCAAGTGCACAAAACGCACTTGGGCAAGCCACCGCACCCCCATGCCTGTTCACGTGGATAGAAAAAAAGAATTGCTGTAGATTAGTAATCGTAATAGCGACATGTCACCTATTGTTTTCTGTTTTTATCACATTAGGTCCACAGGTTATAATAATTTATAATATACAGCCGCAGCCGTGCCATCGCTAACGTCGGATGACACACGTCAAAAACGAGGTATATTGAACTAGTTAATGCTTATGTAATTTGATAAAGTGTATAATATTGAACAATCCTAGGCCACATACTAACTACATCTATTATACTAACTGATTTCATTCACTATTAACTTACGCAAATTGAGACATATTTCAAACAATAACATAATGTGTATACAAACGGATAGGTATTCATTTCAGAACTTCATGAAAAAGAATTGTGATTGTGAATTGGAATTTAGTCCAAGGTTCTTTCCATCACATGAAGTTGTAATATTAATGGTATTATTGTAATGTAAAATAAAACCATTAACTGCCAATAAATATTAAATCTTCAATTATTTTATTCCGGATAATATTAATCGATTTTGGTAAAGATTAAAGGCATCAGGCATTTAATTGGAAGAGTTTTTACTATTTTGTTGTCGAATGATGCCAATAAAAAAAATTTTGTGATCTGTGTCAAACGGTTCGTAGACACAAACTATTTTAGCAAAATTCTTCCAGATTTTAGTACTTATACTTAAAACGGTAGAAAAAATAATAGTAAAATTTCTTAAATTGGATAAAGTTTATCGTCAAGATCTACTTCTATTAGTTACGTTAGACTATTATTTTGATCAGCATTTTCTTTACTAAAATATTAAGTATAATCTTATTGAGAAAGTTCACTTTTTTAATTATTACCATTTTTAAACTTGGGTTAGTCTTTCCTATGTATTTCATCGTCCTAGACTCCACATCCATTAGATTGGACTGCACCATCTTATATTGCAGAAAACACCTTTCGCCATTATTTTAAATCGATTTTATTTCTTTGTCTGAATTCCAATCTTCATGAAGACATTTAAAGTTGGAGACTCGCATCGACATATGGTGTTCTGTTTCCGTCGCTTGATAAGGCATGGCTCATTAAATTTATTACTGGGTGATCGTGAGATTTTTGGCATTATTTTTCTTAACCCACTCATTTGGAAAATATCTTGTATGATTCAATCATTAAATAATCTTTCTAATGTCAACAACTTTTCGGCAATGATGAGCTTTATGATCTCAGCTGGTACCTCATTAGGTCTCGTGTTATTTCATCTTTAATTATTCTTAAACCTGATATTCTGTGGATGAATATGACTCGTGAAATGTTGATTTACTAAAATAAAAAAATAATTCCTTAAAATAATCTTCCCAAATTTCTGTATTTTTTGGATATATCAGTTTTAATCGAGCAAACTTTAATGGTACATTCTTCTAGTCGTCTTGATTCGAAAAAATGTATAATATTATATACCTTTATCTCGATTCCTGAGATGTGACCGAATTGCACGCCACTGTTGCCCCCCAAAATCGAAAATATCTTCATAAAATTGTCCTTAGAGAGGAGGGCAGGCATGCAAAATTTTGTTTGCATCCTAGCATTTTTATGGAAGTTATTGCAAAAAAATGATTTTTTCTTGTAAACTTCAACACCCTGTATCTTTCTTAGGAATCGAGATAGAGGTATATAATATAAATTTTTCCGAATCAGGACGACTAGGAGAATGTACCATTAAAGTTTGCTAAATTAAAGCTGATAAACCCTGTATGGGATCTCTAATAATCTGATCATGCTGGTGGTTAACTTTTAAAAAATTTGATTTTCAATATACGCTCAATATTTCCTCCTCTCCTCGTTACGAATAGCTTCTTCCGTAATCTTCCGGTTTAGGCACCACATCTTTTTCTTCAAAGTTTTGGATTTGAAGATGCCAAAACATCAAATATTTTGTATGTTTCTTCTCATGTGAATCTAAGGATGGGTGTTCTTGTTCAGTACCAATGAATGAATTGTAAGAATGACTCTCTGTTACCTACAGCATTCCCGGACACTTTCTCGACTGCAGTTTCCCGAAATACCATTTTCCCGACATCCTATTTTCCCGACATACTATGTTCACGACAAAAATCTTATTATTAGATTCGTTGCCGGACACTTTCCCTATTGCAGTTTCCCGACATACCATTTTCCCGACAGACTATGTTTACAACAAAAATCTAATAGGGATGTTGCATTTTTTTTAAATCCCGTTTTTCTCTGTTAGAAATGAAAAACGACTATATTAATAATACTCTACAGCAAAAATAATTTTTTTAACTCATTATTTGTACATGAAAAAACGATTATAAATTGACCGTAATTCAAATATATTATTGCCGCCCGAAAACGCTTTGAGATCGGAGAGTCCTGTGTGACGTCACGAATCTAGTTGACATTGGCATGTCTAAATATTTTTTACGCGTTTGACATTTTTCGAAATAAGTCAAAATGTGGCGTGCTGCACTGTGGAACTAGATTCGTGACGTCAGCAGTCTTTTGAGCCGATTCGGGCGTTTCCGGGCAATGCGTGGAAATTTCAAATTTTGCAATACTTTTTATTTATTTACTTGGAAAGTACGGACCAAAAAATTTTTTCAAAAATATTGATAGTGATTATTTGGTATCAGCTTTTAAAAAAAAAATTATTTGGAAAATCATGCAAAGTCCCTATTATTGAAATAAATAAAACATGCCTTGTTTGCGCAATGGAATGGAGTCAGGGAATAAAATGAGACAGAAACGGGATGGAAAATTGGGTTAGGTTAGGTCAGTACCTTGAAGGTGCCATCTACAAACCATATGTCACTCGTGGCGAATGGCTCTATATTCCTTCGCGATCCTCGCCCTCGCCGGAATCGAAAACCAGGAATATAAGGTATGTATAAGTAAGAAGGAACTTGCCCCGGAACTGTTAAACAATCATTATGCTAAAGTCGGAAATTCGCCATTCAATTTGGTTGAACAATTTGGTTGATTCAACCAGATTAAACCAATAGAAACATTGAAAGAAGTCGAGTGTATTTCTATTGGTTCAATCTGGTTGAATCAACCAAATTGAATGGTGTATTTCCGGCTTAAGGAACCGTTGATTCTCGTAAACTTGTCTGGAAAATGGTATGTCGGGATACTGCAATCGGAAAACTGGACGGGAATCTACCTACATTATTGTCAACCTACAACTCTACTACTACTCTACTAATTCATCTCTTTGCAGTCACCAGTAAAGTTTTCCAACTAACAGAAAATTAGTAATTATAAATTAGATTTTCTAACTAATTGTCGAAGCTATTTCACAAATTTTCACTCAATCGTCGTTTTCTGAAAAACAAAACAGCTCCACGTAAAGTTTCTTATTATTTCCTAATAATACGCGAAATTGCAACTTAGAACGCTGAAATTGAACATGGTTAACACGTGATTAATTAACTTTGACGCTGAAACTTCTACTTTGCCCACAACATTTATATGTTTAATTTCAGGCCAAAACAAAGTTTTAATTTCGCTTTGTTTCGGCGGTGCTGCACCAAAACGTAACAAAATGCGGTTTAATTATACTGATTTGATTTAACTAATCGAGCAAAAGCACACGAAACTTTTTCGAGGGTAATTGATCGATTCTAAATAGACTTTCAATAATAAATCGGTGGAATCGCGAGAAAATTTATAATCAGTGTGAATTGTAGGTAATAGTTAAACAAACATGAATGAAGTTGATTAGGCATCATTTCAGGAAACAATGTGACGAATTCGATTATTACCCTTTATCTACTAATTACATGTACCATCAGTAGTAAAAGTACAGAAATATAGGAATAAAATAAGTTGATTGATGACAAAATTATAAATCAGTCTACATACACAGATATGTATATTTTTGATACGAGGTAATCAATCAACCACTGCAAAAAGTTTGTAACAAATGTACGTAGACTAGATTTCGAGTTTGACAGAAACTTGTATATTTACTGGTGAAATGTATCATAACCAAAGTTTCCATATATGTATATGTTTATAGAATCTAGACCTATCTATATCACATATTTTCTTGAATAAGCGACACATTATACAAGTTCTGAGATGCTTCTTACTTACTTCAGGATAAATATCCTTTATTTTTGTTCAAGTGTTGAATGGAGTATAAACTATAACCTGTGGTCTTCGGTTGGATTTTTAATGAAGATTTATGTGGAAGTTCATAAGCACCCACTTAACGAACACATATTCCTACATTAGCCTCATCTCATTATTCGACTAAAATTGGCATTCACACTAGATTACTGACTGAAATTTAGTTAGTAATAGCGAATTTCCGATTATCCGGTTTGCAGTTTAATCGGAGTTTGTAGTTTATGCATAAGAAAAATAACTGAAAATTATAGTCTTGAGGGAAATTGAGTAAGATTTTAAACAAGGTTAGTGATAAATCGTCAAGGAAAAATTTATAAATATTGTTTTAGTTCATCTTTACTTTCTATTATATTTTTTAAAATGCATACATATATGAAGAATAATGTTGGGAAAAGGCAAAGGAAAAAATCAATACTATGAAAATTTTCTTTTACATCACTTAATGAACTATAATAGGTCCTGAAATCTTCCCGGATTTTTATTTTATAGAAATTTTGAACCATTTCACTCAGAATTTATTATATGCAAAAACAATTTTTAAAATTGAATCTTCCATAAATTTCCTAAACAGTTAACAAAATAACTAATTATCTATATTTAAAATTACATTACCTAGATCAATTATGCAATTATACAATTATATATTATGTAACTATACCAAAACATACCGAAAGTAAATCACCATACGTCAATGATTGACAAAATATGTACGAGTATATCTAACAGGCACTTTAATAAATCAAGATAGGAAGAAAATTCAGAGACTGTTTAAAAAATCACTTTTAATTTACGGAGACTTTTTATTACAAAGATGAAAATATTTTTTTAAATATTCTTACCTTTAATGCGAAATTTAAGTGAAATAATGTAGGTACTGTATGTGTCAAACTTTCTATACATTTTTTTGGAAGAATAGGATTCAGTTAATAGCCACTAAAATTAAATGGTTTTTTTATTTTAATGAAGAAATGTTGATAGGTAAATCAAATGACTGTTATTAATTTTCGTAAATGGCAGAAAAATAAAATAAATTATACGTTGAAATAAATTTTTGATGTTAAAGACACGTGGTAGGTACTTAGGTAGGTAGGTTGAGGTTTACTTGCTTTCAATGTATCTACGAAGTTAGTAACGCTATAACAAAACAAATTTGGGTTCTACTAGATAGATTTTTATCGACGATGTAGAAAATCCGTAGATAAAACAAACGCCTTAAAAAATCTAATAAGTTTCGTGGCTCACCTAGTTTCGATTTAAATATTTTTTGATTTTATATTTTAGTAAATCTGTGTATTTTTTTGGCCATTAAATTAGTTCTAGAATGGATTTTTCCCTAATACATGAAAAATACATTTAAAATCTTGAAAACAAGGGCCAAGATTTGTTTTTATTTTAAGTAGCTACTCAACTTATTCTTATATCTGTATACTATTAACAACTTTTTATATGTATGTAGGTTACTATTATTAATAGATACTTCCATAGACTCTTTCTAATCCGACATCTTGCATTAATTACTTCATTCTAGTTTGTTCGTCAACTAATTTTAGTGATTTGTTTTTGTACAAATTGGCAGCACATAGAAATTTCTAACCTAACGCCTGCAGCTAATGAACGCATATAATACGTCACGCTTGCCTGACGCCTGACGTATTCATTTAACTGCCACTCAATCTGCTTACATTAAAATTTTCTCAATAATTTCAGAAATAAACATCTTAATTTGGCATTAATTGTTCTGTATACTTAAATATTAATATTATTTTATTTTATATTTTTGTTATAAATAAACTAAGATGTTCTTCATTTATCTGTATAAACAGTAGTCATTTTGTATAAATTTTACTAACGATTCGAACTTCTAACACGAACATTTTACCTTTTAAAAACAATAACAAAATAATTTGTTATTATTTTTTGTGAAATGAAATTTGTCGATGTAACAAAATATATTCCAAAAGTTTTAATGTACATACTTACTATACATAAATAAGTTCAAACACATTTACAAAAATATGCAAACTACTTTCGCCTTAAGTACAAAATGCATAGTTCTTTACTTGAGAGCACTAGAAAAGTTATCAGCCATTTGGCGAAGCCGCCTGCGGTATATAGAAACACTTCACTGAAGTGAAGAGCGACGAAGCATAGCATGATTCAAATTCCTGCTGGTCCACAGGACTGTCTTAAATAAGTTGTGACTGTAACGCTACAATTAGGAACAAGTACATGCGGGTATGAATTTTCGCAAACTTTCCATAGCGCCTCATGTTGAATTTAGGTCACTTTTTACAACTGCTTTAAAATTTATGGCTGACACAAAATTGTCCACTGGATTGAAGTTAAGCAAATTTCTAATTACATTGAAAAAATCGCTTTATGTTCCAGACAGCTAGTTATGTAATTTGTATTAATTATAAGGAACAATTACATTACATCCATTCGTGCGGTTTTAGGAGAAAATGTTATTAAAACATAAATTCGTCTGCCACTCGTTAATTACGGAAGTAAATAATTATATTTATTAACCTCATATCTAAATGACCATAAATGTGTCTATGTGTACACATATTACAGTGACACACATTTGCCACACCAACAAAAGTAAATCTAAAAAACCAATTATGTCCAAGCCCTTTTATACGTGTTTGTTCTCCAAAAACACTTCTGTTTTCAGTGCTTTTTCGCAGTCTATTAAAAATTATGGATAAATTTACGATGTATCCACGTGGAAAACAAAATCAATAGCAGGTTCATTGACATGCAATGTTAATAATGATAAAGAAATTATATTATTTGTTAGAAATATTTTCTTTTCGGAATAACAACATCATAAACGCGACAGAAAAGCGAAATCTATTGGGGAATTATAAGCAATAATTCAAGCGCGAAACTCTCCGGATTCCTGCTACGAAGTTCTATGCATCCGTCCAATTACTGTTTGTGTTAGTTAGAAATTCTGTTTTATCTCGTCACTAAAGTTTTTTTGTATACCTACTAATGGATATTTTCCCAAGAAAATTTAACTATTTCTAATATATTAACATACGGAATTAATGCGGCGCATAAAAAGCGAGAGCTGAAATGTACATAATCCTTTTATTGATTTTCTTAACCTTGACATTCATTTTCTTGTGCGAAGATTGTCTGGCCAGTATATCACGCACAAGTATCTCATTTTGAGCAAAAGTGCTGATTAAACAGATACCTACTACTGAAATAATAAATAGATGCGTGTTGGTCTTTAAGTAATATTATACTTCGTTCAGTAGCTTCTGGTCAATACCAGAAGTTTTGCAAATGCAAAGTTCAGGTAATATGAAAAAAACTAGAAGCATTTGAAATGAAATTCAAAATAATAGGGGACTGGAAATAAGTAAATAAGTAAAAAACAAAAATTATTTAAAACACAAGATTACCTTCACTGAATAGCGAAAAAACTAAAATTTCAGGAATTTAGAGTTACATATTTAAATTTTTATTAAAATATTAATATCTAAAGGAATTTTTCAGGAAAGCAAATTAATTTGTTTATTATAAATAGAGAGCAGCTCTCAGGTTGTCATGACGCCAAAACTAGGATTGGATCGAGCTACGTAAAAAAATTATGCAAAATTTTTATATGAATACAGATTTTTTTTTATTAATATTTTATTAATTACCTGACTTGCCATTAACACATCTATCAATCTAGCACCTGAAATAATGCAAAATTGCTTTTAGATAACGGCGAGGAAAATAACTTATTATTTAAAGGGTAAAACAATAAATTTAAAACTACAGTTGTTTTAACAGTTTCCATTCATTTTTAATCACGTACTTTAAAACCAACATACATAATTAAAATCATACTTATACAGAACTTTATGAACACAATTAAAAAGATAACCTGATGGGCAGCTACAAATTTAATATTTCATTTATATGTTCAACACTGTAGAGTGGGCGACAAAGCTGTACAAATTCCATATTCTTTTTTTGCTATCTTTGTTTATAAGATGATAAAAAAACATTTTGGTAAAATCTTAGCTAGAAATTATTAGGCTTTTTCATTTAGTTATTTTTAGTAATGCTAAAAATGAGCTAGAAAAAATATATTTACCTTGCCAAATGTCGGATTTATACAGGGTACAGAAAAATCGAGTACTTAAACTTTTACAAGTAATAAAACTGAATAAATTTAAATTGGTCGAAAGTTTTAAATTTAATTTTTAAATAACTTCATGTTCAAAAATGTGAGTGAATTATAAAAATCATGGAATTTACAACCTTTCATAGTCCTAGGAAAATTTGTGTAAAAACATGAGGATATTCAGTTGTGTCTCATTTGAAAATTAGCAGTTAATGTTATTATTTTTCCCAATTTTATTTCATGGTTTATGTCTATGTATTCAAGAAGTTCAACAGTGGCGGCTCGTCGGGATTCAATGCCTACTCTATGGAGATTAATTTATTTTATTTTTATTTTACAAATATGTTTTATTATTCTTAAAATATGGATACTAGATAGATCTAATTTAACAATTTTTACAGATAATTATTTTGAATCAGAATTTGAATTAACCGCCACCCTGTTGAAATGCTCGAAATATTCTCTCATCTGTGGTTCTATACCACTTACGACTCGAATCGCGCTTCTGCCTGTGCTATTGTCACACACACTCGCACTTGCGCTCTGGGCTGCGAGGCGCTCCTCGATTTTATTTTTAAACACGAAACTGTTGATGAACATGTGTTACGATTGTTACGCCTGCGTTTTAGTTACTACTACTATTTTTTGTCATTGCACATTCAATATGGAGGCAAAAACATCTTTTTTTTAAACACGAAAAAATCTGTTGTGAACAAGGAACAAGCGTTTACGCCTGCGTTTTTATGTAACAGTTGTTTGTTTGTGTGTCTGCGTGTGCAAGTGTGAGGTGAAACAGGTTAGGTATTTGTGTTTTTTTTGTGTGCAAACAAAGGTTTATTCTTAAAATGGAAGGGGAGGGAAGTGACACTGTAACAAATATTAAAAATTGTGAAGACATTGTTGACTTTTTAATAAAATTTAAATTTAATCGGCTGTGTTACGATGATAACGGGTAGTTTCATTTTAAAAGAATTGTTTTGTTGGCCATGTGTTTTATTTTCAATTCGGGGTGAAGAAGTTTGGTCAAAATTTTGCTATGACTGCCTGAAAAATTTAGGTAGCTCGATTGAGAGACATTCAAAAAGTCAAGAGCATATTAGCTCTATGTGTAAATTACAACTTTTAGGCAAACAAAATAATAATAACCGTCCTAGATTCAGTTCGTCAAATCGAAATTCAAAGATTTAATGATTCAGTCAGAAATATAGGGAAATTTTAAACAGGTGAATCGATATTTGTATCTTTCTTTGTAACCAAGAATTTGTATTTAGTAGGTACTTATGCAAAATATTTTACTGACCAAGTAGAACTTCTTTTCCTAAATTTCATAAAAACATGATAAAAAACTTTCCTATCAAGGCAACCAGGCATGGAACGTGAGCAAGATTATTAAACAAAAAGTACCCGGAAAAAGGATGACCTTGAACCACGAAAAATGTTGCGTGCGGCGCTTTTAGGCGCGCTACGCTCGCATCTTTTTTAACTGCCTCCCCCGACTATTTGACTACGAGCCGCCACTGAAGTTCAATAGGTAGACTAGAAGTAATTATACTAATAATACCTACTTCGCGGAAGTTTAGCTTTATCTTACTGGCAAGGAAAAACAAGTTTAATGCATTTCAGATATAACTGCACTTATAGATCAACAACACTATCACGTCCACCGTAAACATTACAGTTCTTGTCATGAATGCTCTTCAAGTTGTTGTTTCTCAACATGTAAATATTTTCCTGTTAGCTGCTATCAGCGATTTTCTTACCTTTTAAATCCTACTTTTCACGTGATATTCATATCTGAAATATCAAAACATGTTTATTATAAATAAGTGAAAAGAGCAAGTTATGTAGAAAAGCTTGGGTAGTTGTAACGTAACATTATTCTTCAAGCAGAATTTGTTTGCATTAATCTAAAGCTCAAAATATTGAAAATAAAACCTGTACTTTCAAGTTAATTTGGAAATGATACATTTATTCATATCTGAACAAAGATACCATCAACGTTCCTTTTGTATTATATAACTTTCAAAACATTTTGTGTTAATTCACACAAACAACCTTCCCAACAAAACCTCGGTGTTTTCAAAAAGTTATTACTAAATATAAAATGTATATTAAAGTAGCGTATCAAAAATTCTCCTCTAATTTAAATCTCTACAAGAAGAATTTCCAGAGTAAATGACATTTACTAAAACCCTTAAATCTTTTATAATACGATTCCGTTAAAACTTTTTAAAATTATACGATTTAAGTGAAAGCAATATTCCGCCTTTAAAAAAACTTTCTGGGTACCTACCTCACTTCTTTTTATAATATAAACCACGAACTGCTGGTTTACGAGTAAATGTTCAACTTAGACCAACAATTTAGTTCAAAATAACTTAGGTGTGTAATAAATGTTGTATACTTATTAGTCTAAAACGCTGTTTTGTCTGAATTAAAACGTATATTCTGAATCCTTGCGTGCTTAAAGCTTTATTGTAGTTTGATAATGACTTTCGCTTCAAGGATTTGTAGTTCATTAACGTTTTATACACACACATATACATTTTATCCAAAAATATAATTATTATGTGGTTTCATAATACCGTATTTTCCACGGAGTTCTATTACCTACATACATTATTTTTAAATTTGTGATATTGTTGAAATAACTATTGAATATGTGAACACAAAAATTTAACAATACATAATATTCCATGTCAGTATTCATGAATATTTTAATTAGGAATTCTAACTATGAGATGAAATAATTTATTAGAATTTAATATAATTATTAAATTATGTTTTATTGAGTATTAAATTAGCGAAATAAGCACAAAAAATGTGAATACAGTTCAATACATAACAGAATTTACTTTATACTGCTGAGATTCTGTAACAATACACCTACCTAACCTACATCAGAGTAAAACGATTTGGAAATATTTCAACAAAAGCACAGACTTCGGTTCACAAAGGATTACTTTGTATTAGGAGACATACGGGGATAATTCTAATTGACGTTACAGGTGGGAGAAAAGTAACATGCCTGCCTTTTTCATCTGTCAAACAGAATGTGGAAGTCTGTGATCATCTTTAACACTTCACCTACAATAATTCACGCTTTGGGTTGTGGGTTAATCGGAAAAAAATGAGCAAGTGTAAAAAGGTGAACCAAAGAAACAGTTAACATTCTTGTAAACAAGTTTTTTTAAATATTTCTAATAATAATTTAGTGCGCTTAAATTTTACGGACAGTGGCGGTTCCAGGATCGGGTGAAGGAGTTAGTCTGCTTGATGAATATTCAAAATAGCAAAAGAGTTCAAGGATTTCCTAGTGGAAGCATGTCCTTTATTTTTTACCACTTTCAATCCTTTCGTTTCTAGTTTTCCAGATATAGAAAAAAATCTCAATATTTTTATAAACAATTCTTTCTTCGTAAATGAAATCTTTAAAACGTTCACGTGAAAAAAGTTTAGCGTCTACCATGACGTCAGTAATCTTCGACTTGAATGGGTGAATCTACGATCATATCCACGACTTCGTTCTGATGATAAAATTTTGAAGTTCTTCTATTTTGTCTTCTATCCATGAAACATTTAACGCGAAATCCAAGTATGTTTTTATAACTTTAGCATTAATGTCATTAATTTAAACAACCATTATTTTAATGTGCATTTACATAAATAATCACAGTTTATTCTACAAGTAAATACAGTGATTTTTAATCCATATTATTCATTTCAGCTAATACCTTTACTTCTAGGTAAAACAATTTCTTACTAAAGTTTTACCTAATTATTTTCCCTTCCTGAAATCTAAGTCGACATTTATTCGAAAAGCCATCCCTCATTTATAATTACACAGACATCTCAACGCCGACACTAATTAAATAATAGTTTTTTTATTATGTTAATGAACAATACATATAAACTCAATTGGGCAATTACCGTTTAGAGCAAATATAATTTAAATTTAAATTTCTCCTTGCTAAATCTTATCAGCCGTCTCTCTTGTAATAAAACCTTATCAAAACGTTGTGAATGTAGTCACCCCATTTTCACATGGAACAATATTCTTTATATTAAACGAGCAAAGTTTAGGATCTGCCAATTAGGTTAAGTCACATGGAAGTGATTTATGACAGCGAATTTACTTGATGGACATAAATCGGGCTTAAAAAACACAAAAGGCATTACCTATTAATATCAACATCGGAGGTATTGATTATTACTAGAATTTTAATAACTCATTTTTGAGTGTTTGCCAACAAAGGGGATTTTTGCTGACAGAGTTTTATAAAATATTACGAGTATTATTCACTGTTATAAAAATGTACCTATTGGAAAATGGTTTTGTTAAATTCAGCAAGTTTATTATGCCAAAATGAGGTGACTTAAGTTTGATAAAGTGGCCGTAGTATAAAGAAATATTACTCATGTATAACTAAAATCAAACTAGATAATAATTACCTACATGTCATAATGATATACCTATTCTAAAAAGATAATTTTTTATCATTGATAGCTTCACTATGCATACATTGTAATATTCCTGGTTTATTGTTTAGTTGGCATGTTTAGTAAAAACCACAAAGCTTAGCACGCAAATACTGAAAGTAATATTAGTCATTAATATTGAAAATTATTTTACAAGGAAATCAAATACGATAAGCGCATGCTATATATTTTTTTGCCTGATTTCATGTTTATTGTTTTGCAGATTTTAAAGATATAAGTGATAAATTCTATACAAATCCTTTTATTTGTATCTACCTACTAATTATATTTTTTATGTTGCCTTGCTGCTACTGTAATTGAGTTTTCTTTTAAATAAAAGGTACGACTAGCTTTTTCAAAGAAGAGTTTCAAAGACCCGTAACTTATTCTAATTCATTTTAGAAAACCCCACTTTTTCCATACCGACCTTAAGAAAAATACGTAAAAACTCGAAATATACATATTTCTTGTTATAAATTTGGACTTGTAAAATACACAAACCAATGCAAAAATATGTTAGAGTGCTCGTGAATATTTTGCAAAATATTTTCATACAGGGTGTCCGGAAATTAGGAGCAAAAAACTCGGGGAGTGATTCTACTCGAAAAGTTAATGTGACAAGTTCCTATAACATTTTTCGGAAAGCTCATTACTATTGAGGTTACAAGGCCCCAAAGTTGTTTTTATCAAGTTTTTCCTATAACTTTTTTCTAAATTTTGATGATGCTCGATTGAAGAGCATCAAAAAATCTTCAAAAAAGATCCTCTTGTTGAATATCGACAAAATGAGTTGTTTTGGAGAAAAACGCGCTTCTGTTTCATGCTTGTTTGAATCTTGAAAATGAGCTGTAGTTAGTTGGTATTCATTTAAGGCGTTTTTCTCAAAAACGACTTGTTTTATCGTGATGCAGAAAGAGGATCTTTTTTGAAGATTTTTCGATGCTCTTCAATCGGACGTCATCAAAATTTAGAAAAAGTGCCTAACAAAAAAGTTCTGGGTCTTTATCCAAAAGTCAACGTCAGTTTCGACTCTTTGACACTGGGGGATTTACCTAAATTTTGGTGCAAGAATACAAATAAACATTAGTGATAAGGGTGCCAAATTTGAAACGAATCGGTACACTAGAAAAAAAGTTACTGGAAAAAATTGATTTAAAAAAACAAACTTTTAGGCTCTGTAACCCCAATATTAATGAGCTTTCGGAAAAATGTTATAGGAACTTGTCACATTAATTTTTCAAGTAGAATCACCCCCCGAGTTTTTTGCTCCTAATTTCCGGACACCCTATATAATATAGCTGCTATTTCTACAAAAATTACCATCACTCTCTTTAGTTATCAGTTCCTACATTTAGCATCATTTTATTTATTTCATAGGCAATGTTTTGATACTTTATACATTACATGGTAATTTTAAATACTTATATTTTTATTTATGGGGAAACTAATAGAAATAAATATTTTTTATTGTTACAAATTTTAAATTGGAACCATTTTATTAAATTAACAATTATTTTCATGGATATTATTACAAATTTTGGAAGAGGAGTAATTTTTGATATTAAACTCAAATTGCTCTTTCTTCCATAGTTGAATAACTTTGAAAACGGTTTTGACACCGGAGCTTCCACCAAAATTTAAACTGGCGCAAATCCTGATATAATTCTAATTTAATTGAAAGCTCAAGTCAATCTAACCTAACTTTATCTACTTTAAGTAAAGTCACTCGCGCTCTAGTTCATTTTTTGCGAAAGTTCCGTACTTAAATATTGTATTTAGTCATGTGCTTTTTCCTGTACAGGGTGATTCTTTTATCTGGGGAAATGCGTTTTTCTCGTAAACGACTGAAGGGAATTAAATTTTGAAAAAAGTGTTATATAGCTACTGGCTGTCACTCAAAATTAGGATAGAAATATAGACTTTAATATGCATGACGCTAGGCTTCGCGACGCTCCAAAAAAAATTTTTCCAGCTACATACCACTTTTATTACATCATTGGAAAGGTCTTTTAATTTTGAGTCTTTTTTCTAAAAACCAGTTTTTTTATTCTTATTTTTAAAAAGTTATGATCCAATTTAAATTATTTCTGTTCTAACTAAATTATGAAATATTTTTAACAGTAGGCCGAGTTTTCCCTCAAATACTAAAGTAAATCTTATTATACAGGGTGTTTCAACTCATAGTGGACAATGTAATAGAGGTTGTAGATCTCATCGAGACTAACACTTTTTTCAAATTATTATTTTTTATGTGAGCTTTTGTTTTTGAGTTATCGACCTTCTTTTGTTTTTACACAAACCTCTTTATCTTCATTATTTATGGCCGGATTTTAAAAAATTAAAGTTTTTTGAAATTGTCAAATATTAATTTGAAAAAAGTGTTAGTCTCGATGAGATCTACAACCTCTATTACGTTGTCCACTTTGAGTTGAAACACCCTGTATAAAATAAAGTAGGGCTAGAAAAAACAAAACCTGTTATTTGTCAACATATTACGACAACAAAAAATTTATTAATACCTAAATTAAACAAAAAATTTACTTTAGTATTTGAGGAATAACTCGACCTACTGTTAAAAATATTTCAAAATTTATAGTTAGAACAGAAATAATTTAAATTGGATCATAACTTTTTAAAAAATAAAAATAAAAAAAATTGGTTTTTAGAAAAAATACTGTTTCCAATGATATAATAAAAGTGGTATGTTGCTGGAAAAAATTTTTTTGAGACGTCGCGGCGCCTAGCGTCATGTATATTAAAGTCTATATTTCTATCCTAATTTTGAGTGACAGCCCGTAGGTATATAACACTTTTTTCAAAATTTAATTCCCCTTCAGTCGTTTATGAGAAAAACGCATTTCCCCAGATAAAAGAATCACCCTGTACAGATTATGCAAAGGTTCCTAATTTTGAAATACTATTTAGTTTAGGTGATGCTAAAACATTGTGTATAATTTTTTTTACATATATTTTAGCAAAAGCATAATGTGTTTGATTTATCAATGGTGAAATGGTTAATTTCTTGCTCTGAATAAAAGTTATTTCCACACCAGCAGTAACACAATTTATTAATTAGAAAATTGGCGAAAGTACCACTAGCAGATTTATTTTTATCATTCAAATTCATTTGTAATAAATTCCATCTGAAAAGTAAGGTTTTGTTGCAATGATCGTTACGAAGACAACTGTTTGCTATTTAAAGGAAGCAAATGTTCGCATTTTTCTTACGTACGTGTATCCTTATTTAGAATTCAACCTTTTTATGAAATGAAATATTTGTTTTAATAAATAATACCGCGTCATAGTTTTGTTTTAGAAATTCTTAAAAAATAATGGATTATATGTTTATTCATGTAATTCTTATATTTATTTGTTAGTTATAACGTAAAAACTTCTGTAATAATTGACAATGTCGACTTCAACATACCATTTTATTTTAATAAAATCCACTTTGCATTCTTTGTCCTTCGAAATTCAGATACGTCGCTAGGGGATGAAACACATTCCACTAATAATAAGTTCCCTGTCACATTGAGATACTTTTTTATTTGACGAGCTTATTTCTAAAGCACGACATGTGACATTAGGCTCTTTTTAAGGAAAAGGATAATAAGAAATATTTCTCTTATGCATCACAAAAGAGAAGGTGAATTTATTTTCTTTACGTAGTGAGTTTTCGAAAAATGTAAATGTTTATACATAATTAACTTCCTTAAGATCGGTATAGGAGAAAATATTATAATAACAAATACTAAGAAGTGTTTAAAATTTAGGTTCCGGCAAGTGCTGATGTAGATGGGTATAATTTTGTAATTTACAGGATGTTGATATTAATGGTATTAAATTGTAATCGATACTGAATATATCTTTAATAATTTTATACAGAGTTGAATTTTATAAAGTTTTAGGCCTGTTCTTCTGTATATTACCAAGGATTATGTGCAGTAGATATGTGCGCCTTCTCTACCTCTCTCTCTTTCTCCCTCTTACAGCTCTCATGAGAAAGGAAGAAATGGAAAGTACAACGCGAATGTCTACTGTAAAAAATTCTAGTGTATACCAAACTATTACACATATTGCTTCTGCTTTAAGTATTTTGAATAATTTATTAATATAAATTTTTATGATACACACTAAAGAGGAAGCGTAATTTGATACAGATAAATCTAATTAATACCTAAAAAAAACTACAATAACTGTTATAATTATTACATTAAAAATTAACCATAATAAACCAGTTTTATCGGCCATAGTGGTAACTTATGAAAGGAATTTCTATTTATTTTTATACTATGTTCCAGTTTTACGAATTATTCTAAGAAGTTTAACTATTGGCATAGTTTAAGGGAGTGAGGTTATCAATTCTAAAACCTATAATTCCTATATTTAAAAAATGATGAGTCATTTATAATTTTTTAATCAACCTTATTAGAGCGCAAAGTATGATGTAAGCACATTTAATATAGTGCAGCTGCAAGGAAAATTTCATATTTTTAACAAAAACCAACAAAGAAATTCTAGTTCATTATTCATCCAATATAAAATGGTTTTGACAAAAATAAAATAACTAAATATTGTTTGGGTAAAATCCATCACAAGACTTGATTAATAAATAAAGCATAGTTTAAAAGAACATGTGAAGAATGAAATAAAACTGGAAGTCCCGTACATGAAATAAATTGTCGCTGTGTTAGAGAAAATGAAAAATACGCTGAGTTTCCGCATCATTCATAATTGCTTACAAAACCAGTTACGATAAAAACCGTTCAAATTATTTACTTGTTACTTGACACGGCCATTTAATTCAATTTATAATATTATTAATTATATGTCAACGTGCCAACATATACAAACACAAATCGATATTTAATATACACAACTTTTTGATAAACTGCCCTCATTAAAAAGTTTTGCCCATTTTCTGTGCAGTAGCAATTGATGCTGTTACAAAATATACATCCACCATCTTCAAACTTTTTAACGAAGAAATAATCATTTTTCCTTTATTCTAGGATGCGATGGTGCAGTGGCATGCAACACGGTAACTTTAGAATGGAAAATGAATGGCTTGTGTTTCACTAAAGTACTGGATTTTATTCACTTAAGCATTGTGGGAAAATAAATATATTAAACGTACTCACATGTTGTTGATATGTTAATTAAAGATGAGTACCTATATTTAATATAAATAGTATAGTAGCGTGCCTGGATGTAATCAACTTTTCGCATTTGCTTCTCAACGTGCCATATATTTCTCTAAGGATTGACGTTTATTAATACTAGGTTAATTCAGTAATCGATAATTTAATTTCGACTAGAGAGTGTTAACTATCAAGTAATAATATATTTAATCTTTCAATTAGTAACGCTATCCGTCGAAATTCTTTTGTCTAAACTTAGATAATGTCATTATAGGTACCATAAATTTAAATTAAATTTTCCTCCTAATACAAGATGTACAAGAATTAAAGAGAAATTTAATATAATGCACCGTTTGTAAAATTAAGCATTTCTAACGAAAATGTATTTACTAGTTAACGAAATTAATTACCAATACAATTATGTATAATACTAGTTACTGATAAAATTGACAATTTATTTAATAAATAAAGAATTAAAGCTAGAAATATTTTCTAGATAAATAACGTTTTACGATGGCATAAGCGTAAAATAAACTAAATAATAGAAACATTGTGAAGAATATCGTTGTTAAGTTCACATAGAAATCAATAAAAATATTCGCAATAAATCTTGGAATGCAATGTGTAAAATTGTAAAAACACTCAGGAGATTATTCCAATGGCAATGTTGTGAGAATAATTCACTCACAGTCCAGAGATTATAAGTTTTTTTGTAAATGGTGCAAAAAAAGTCGTAGACGAGCACCCCAACCACGAATTAGCATAGTAATGATTTCCTAAGCGATTTGTTCCATGAAACCTTTTGTCGTTGAGATTTAATAGTAAAACAAGATAATACTGTTCTGTTTATTACAAGAGCAAGTATGAGTAGTAGTAGAACGAAAGCGGTGTAATTATTTATAATTGTGGCATTATTGAAAATTTAATAATCCATAATGTGTTTATGTTTAATAATAATTAGATAAACAATGAAGTTTTATTTAAAAATCTTAGTTTACATGGAAAATAGACACGAATTAAAGCAGGTGAACTAGTAATAAATCCTAAAATTAATTCTCCTATTAATTATTGAATATATTGAATATTTCAAACTAAATTATCGCTAATGCAAAATAATTTCAATCATAATAATTAATAACTAAACCATCTACTTAACATATATAATATTTCTATTTTATTTTATGACAAATTCACACTTTCAATTAAATTATTTAAATGATTTAATTGGTCAATAAAAGTTGATTATACAGAGTGTCCCAGGATAGACACGAAATATTTTTAGGTGTGATTCTTGAATAAATTCTGCATTGTTCTGTATAATATGTTTATCCCCAATCCGGGTTAGTTTTCGAGCAATCATCTCTTGAATGTTGAAAATTATATATTGAAAAAGTAAAACATTGTTGAATAGAAAGAAGCCAGTCTGCTAGACAATTTGATTATCGAAAAAAAGTTATACATAATTTGTAGCTGAGATGATTTGCGATCGAAAGTATTTTGTAATTTTTTTGGTAGTGTTAACCCTTACAGAATTATTAACATTCGAATTTGGAATTTGAAAAAATAAATAATTATGTTCACGTTTCATTTAATTTATTTTGAAAACTAGTACTGAAAATAGTTAAAAATTTTATAGATGATAAAAGATTGGTTTATTTTGAATCGAAAAGTTAAATTCCATTTTGAACATTAACGATGTCTACTCGGAGTAATTATTAAATTTGTTAAAAAGATTTCCGTAAATTGCCACCTGCAATGATTTTATATGGAAAATAGAAATTAAAATAAAAACCGCATTGGAGATAAAAAAATTATACAGGACAATGCAGAAAGTATTCAAGAATCATATCTAAAAATATTTCGTGTCTATCCTGGGACACCCTGTAATTCTTTATTCTTTGTTACTAAGAAGAGTTCTTTGACTTCGATTAATTTAGAATAAAGAAAATGTAGGAATGTAGAATTAAAGTCAATTTAAAACATTCAATCTTCTAAGTGATTTTTCACTATTCCGCACTAATCTTCGGCTTGGTTTTGATGTGTTTATTCTTAAATTTATTTCCATATTTTATAGCACTTACCTAATATTATGTACTCTGACTCTTATGGGTTCTGACTTGGAGGTGATTTGTTTTATTCTAATAATATTATGTAGGTAAAATTTGCATTCACCAGAAAAATCACATTTATTGAATGTTTTCCATCCTTAAAGAAAAACAGGCAACTATGTACCTATTTAAAGTGAACCAGTTGACAAAAAATAGCTTTACAAACAAAAACCGATAATCTCAGTTCTGAAATGTTGTGATTTTCCACTATATGTATTTACATTGCGTCAAATTTTGCACTAAAAATCCTATTTTCATTTATCTAAAACTGTAATTAAATATTTCTGTATTTCTAAATTATGACTAAAATATATTCTCATTAATTTGATTGATATTTAGTATATGGAACTTTACCACGTTAATATTTTATCCGAAATAACCTAATCCCCTGAATAAATTCTCATAATAGTTCCCAAAAATTTGGTTATAAAAGCTCTTTGTGTTAAGCTAAATAAATGAACTTCACCGAATATATACGATGACCCAGGCAGTATTCATATTTACAATTTTTATTTAACCTTTTGTGGCTTGCCATGATGGTAAAACAACAATGAAACCCCAAATTTAGAACAATTTACCAACGACATAAAATTGACATAATATTTTTATAGCCCTCTTTCAGCCTCAATATTTACGCTTATATTTTCCATAATGGAATTGTTTTTTTTTTATCTTTTGTCATACTCCCCACGAGTGTAGTTATGACATATCATTAGATCTAAAATAATGTGCGTATCCCTAATAATAACGCAACATTAAAAAGCCACACGGTTGAGTGCGTTTATTTAGTTATCAATACGATGTTGGGAGCTATTTCGATGTGGGTGTGAACTGGAAACTGAAGAATCGCCCACGGGAGTATAACCTGCAATATTAGGCAGTTTATGGAAGTACTTATATAAAATAGACGAAAATTATATTCATTCGTTTTTTTATACCTTTCTTTATATCTAAAAGTTAAGTTTTTATTAAATTGAAGCTTCAATTCTTAAATACCTCGTTTGACTCTGTGAAGCAGTAAATTTTAATTTCAGCAGAGTCGAATAGACCCTCTAGTTTCATGCTAAAATCAGGTTCTTAGTAATTATCACCTTCTCATTAGAAATCTCCAAGCTATATTATTTAGTAAATACTTACAAACATTTGATCCTAGCTTTCGCCATAATTATCCTTAATTTTTGAGTATGTCCTCAGCGACTTTTAATTATAAAATTTCATCGAAAGTGTACTGAACAAACTTGAACTTGAACAGCAAGGTCAATTAAAAAAAAGACTCGTAGAAACCTTATACAAAGAGTCATATATAGTTGTGGATGAATAATTAATGAATAAATAATAGATTTTTCGTATACCTATAGTGTGATTTGCTTTTATTAAATTTGACGAAAATTTATGTCGAAATATGTTGTAAAAATTATATTATTTGTTTATAATAACTAATAAGAGAAAGTTCTTTTTTTTTCTAACTATACCTAACCTTACTATAAAAAAATATAATTACCCAAATACTCCCTAGGGTGAAAAAGTGACATTTTACACCCGCAATTTAAGAAAACAAATGCTACTTTATACAAGTTTGTATTGTATAGTTTTGTATAGCTACTGTCTGAAAATATCTGCTTGTAAAAATCACCCAAAAAGTTGTACTACAAAGCATCAGAGAAAAAAATATTTGCTATTTTTTAATATTATTTTAAAGAATCTAAGAAGGAAGTTTAACCAACTTAAATATGGCTATAGGATATAGCAGATCCTTACGACATCTACTTAAATGCTTATCACCTCATCAGTAAAAGCCCACATATTTGTTAACTAGCAATTGTAGATAAAACTCTGACAATTTAATCCTTCAGATTATTTTCTTTTGTGATTCTGTAGAAAACGTTTGGTGTACGATGTAGGATGTAGGAAAAAACATATAACCAGATCATTTTTGATAAATAAGCCGATTAGGACTATTACTGTGATGTTCTTTCTGCGTTTATTTGGTCCATTTTAGATCATGCCGTAGATAATGCTTTTTTACTTAGAATTAAGATTTACAACCGTTTCCTTAATGTCGTTTGCAGGTATTAGTTATGCTTGTTTATAAAAGGCGAGTTGAACTTGAAATACTGGAGAGCCATTTCGAACTGGATGTAAGTTTAAATAATTTTTTTCTGTTTACTTACTCATAATTTATACTTGATCCAATAAATTCATGCCTCTATTATGTAACAAAAATTTAAATTTATAAACTACTTACAAGATTTTTGACTTTTTTTAAACAAAAAGTAAAGGTGGCGTCGGATTATGCACAAATTTTGTAAAAAAATGTCCGAGTTCCGCACTCAAATAACGACCTAACAGCCTCCGGCCTGAATAAAATTTTGACTGGCTGTGCGCAACTCGGACACCAAGAGAGCAAAGAAGACAATGTTATAACCTTATAGAAAATTTTAAATGTTTATGTCAGAAAATAAAGAAATGTAGAAATACCTTTCTATTAATTTTTTTTCCAAATCCGTTAATTCCTCAAAATTTTCTTCTGCTTTTGAAACTATCGCACGTCATAAACAGCAGTTTAAAACTTGAACTGGGCACTAAATGCGACGTATAATTTTTTTCGTATTTGAAATTTCAAGGTCTAAGTTTTTTTGACAAGATGGTAAATATTCTATTTCGATATTTATATTGAGAGAATTGTTTTTATTTTAGGTTATGTGACAAATGGACCATGGGTTAAATTTGTCTTCTATTTCATAGTGTGTTAATTAGATACTTACCAAAGAAGACATGGGCAGGAAATCAACGATTCTCCATAGAAAGCTTGACCTTGAAATTCCAAATAGGAAAACACAAAATTTACTTGCAAATATATTAAGTATTTTTATCCTAAACCAAAAATTTAAATAGCATAATCTAGGCGGGTACTAAGAACCCATAAATCCCCAAAAAAACTAAGGCTTGACTAGTTTAAATTAAACACCTACTTCTAATTGATGTTTTTTTTAATTAAAGAGCAACCACCATAAACCTTATTTCAAGACTTCTCAAGTATTGATCAGTTGTCATACTTGTTTACCAAAATTCCTCCATTTTACAACCCCGAAAAAAAATGAAAATATCTAATCATTCAAACAGGGTAGAAGTAATATATGACATTGTGTCACCATCTCTACTAGATATGCCCCATCGTTTCTAGATGAATCGTTTCAAAGAAGACGAGCTTTATAACTCGTATCAAGTGTACATCCTACATCCTCGCCCGAGAAGAATTAATAAAGAATATTTGAAAATGTATAAAGATATCACACAACAAGAGACGTATTGTACTCAAACTGGCGAGAATAAATTGTCATATCTTTAAGAAAGCAATTAAATAAATATTTTTAAAGTTGAGTTGTGAGTTTTGACATGAAAAGGGAAATGTATTTTATTTGTAGTCAACTGAAAAATAAACACATTATATAAGGAAATTCATTTTTCAATAGTTTTTTCTAAACCTCCAAAGTCAAGAGTGTATAAGATTAAACTGTACTACAATTAATTGTAAAAAGATTATTTGGCTTCGCCCTTGTCGAATAAATTTGATGCGCTTGATTGAACTGCAGTTTAAAATAGATTATTTTTTTTATTAAATGCAAACTCAGAGTGGCATCCACTATGGCCGATTTTATTTCCTATAAAGGGGCACTCCCTTGAGAACAACTTGAGTGAAACTGCCATCTTAATAAAAATGCATGAAGGCATTACAAGGTTGACTATTTTTACATTTATCCCCATAAAAACTTCCTTTATCCGTTAAAAAAACATCAAATCTAAAATGAACCTCAGAAATAATTCCTTGGAAACCCCGTCGAACGACAAGGAAATGCTATCTAAGAAATGAAAACTAAGTCAATTGAACTATTTTAAATTTTAAAGCTGTGCCGGCTACAAATTGATTTGTTTACGCTGTTCTTCCCCCTTTTAGTTGAAAGCATGTTGCTATTTTTAAGTGAAGCATACAGAATTTTTAAGACGATCAACTGCAGCTTTGTTTTACTCTTATCGTTAATAGTCCACAAAAATAGTATTATTGATTTCACTAAAATGTAGTTTATTGCGTCCGCCTCAGTTATAATTTAGTGGGAACGCTCACTTATTAGACGTAAAGTTTTTCTCATAAAATATTACTGCTGAAAATACAAAGTGGTTGGGTGTTAATAAATAATGATGCAAGGATCGGTTTCTAGTTTAGATAGGTAGTTATTCATGTATTACCATTATACTTAAGGTACTTGGAAGTGGGATCTAATTTTAGTGTTTGTAAAAGTTAGGAGGTCTGATAAATGAACCAAACAAAAACTGGGTTATTGTAAACTCTCTAAGAATGTTCTTTTGGAAGGAAGTAGTCATCATTCTTATTTTTTTATACATTTAAGTATAAATATTCTATTCAAAATGTAAGATAAAAATAACATCAAATTAAGATTCAAATTCCGAAATCCTTCTAATAAATTTTATTCTCCTTTCAAATTTCATTAAATTTTTGGTACATCAAAAACCCAAACAGAATCCCAAAATATTTAATAGGCTTACGCTTACCTACTACATGATAATCCCCTGTTAAAATAATTCCTCGTAAATTTAAAAAAGCTGCTGAAATATTCAACACGATATTTTTGGTCTGCAGCTGGCTTAAACGCGCCCACACCCTTCCATAATGTTAAAAGAAGTGGTAGTATGTGCATGTTGGTCGTGCACACCCCAACATTAACAGGACGTTAGCTAAAAAGCTAAAAGCACTTAATTAAAATAGATGAAATTTACTTACTTGTGCGTCAATTTGAAACAATAGTATTTGAGATTATTTCAAATTTTACCGGTGGATACCTGCCTACTTTCCTAATTGGATGTGGGGAGTATTTTAATTAATTTTCTGTTGTGCAACCAGCGGCGGATCTAACACTAGGCCAGGGGTGTGAAAACTAAGGTTTTTATATAAAAATAATAAATTATATTTGTTTTTCTACTCAAATACTATAATTGTTTTATTAGACATTTACTACCTGTACTGTAATGAGATTCATTACGATACAGATTTTTCATTACGATACAAGTTTATAACCAATAGAAATGCAACATTACAGCATCAATATCAAATATTGCCATGAACAAATTTAAAACTTAAAATTTGACAGTTCATTTTAATTTTCTGACATTTCTTAGTTTATGCTAAAGTTGCCATAATATTTATTTTCTAATTTTTCCTTATTTTGACTAGTCGTAGAAAAAATAGTATATGCAACTCACATTTAATGGCTATTCAGATACTCGTATTCATTAACGAATAATTCTCATAGTCGTGTCTTAATAGCTATCATTAAATGCTCATTGCATAATATACTAATAAGAACTATTTCACGGAAGCAAAATTTTAAACTTTTTGAAAAATTATGACAATAGATCTTTTTGGGAAGTCATACCCTCAAGAATTGAAAAAATATTTTGGTGTAAGAGTTTCGAAACTGTTTTCTTAATACTTTTTACTTTCTTATACGTAGTATAAGGAAGTATTGTAATCGTGATTTTTTTCGACTTCGAGATTTTGATGGATTTACACGTTTTGAGGGCCCCTGAATCCATTTTGACCATTTTCGCCATGATGTCTGTCTGTGTGTCTGTCTGTCTGTATCCACCATAACTCAAAAACGAGTTATCGGATTTGATTCAAATTTCATATTTAAGAGTTTGAACAAAATTGTGGGTGCCACATTCAATGTTTTTCATCTAGCGCCAAAACAAGTGACAGTTACCTGAAGACATTTTTAGGTTTTTTAAGAATATCTTGAAAAATAAACAATTTATGAGATTTTTTTATTCTTTAACATTGATTTAGAATTGAATTTTGAACAAATTTTGTTTGAACTTTTTTTTGAAATTCCGTCAAAAAAATTTCTTAAAAACTAGATATTCTTAAAACACTTTATATTTCTCATAGCGCGCGTTGATAGTTGAATCCGATGGTCGAGGTAGGCCATGTGTTTCATTATATGGCTGCCAAACAGAGGTTCCCGGGTTCGAATCCCAGAAGGACCGGTCCATTAGTTTTTTTTTTATTTTACTGGTTTCTATGGTACCGAAAACAATAATAATGAATAAATAAATGTAATTTCATAACGGGAGATTTTTTTAAGTGAGTAATAGTTCAAAAATCCAAAATAAAACACATTTTTGTCGTAAAATTCGGTTATAATGAGTGGAACAAGGACAGATTTATGCGTATTGCAATAAGTGCGACAGAGACTATTTGAAAATTGCTGGAAACCCTTAAATTTTTACAAGAAATTTAAGTTAATTTCTTTAGGAAAAGTAATTATTGTGACACTATCCGTATAAGAAAGTCATGTGTTGGGCACATCAGATATTTTATTATTTTCTTCGATTGAACCATAATGTAATTTTTGAAAATTTTATTATTTTTTATTATACTTATTCCTTCCCATGCTAAAATTATAAACTTATTTAATAAAGTGACTACCTTAAAAAAGTATCCATACTTTTTGTTAAAACATTCCAAGTTGTCCTTGTTGTAAGCCAACCCTAATAAATCCCAAATTATTTCACTTTGTGTGAAAACTCGACATAATTAACTTAATTACCTTCACCATCTAATACAGATTCATATCAAATCAATATGAAAAAGGTTCAAGGTTAAACCCAAAAAAAATAATGAAGAGAATACCGTGACTTTGTCTCATCGACTACAAAACTACAGGTTTCAATTTAGCGAACACCTACCGCCAAATAATTTCATTATCCACCACTGAACATTAGGACCACTTTAATAAATCAATATAATTCAATTTGCACGAAATATAACGTATTTGTTAATATATTCGTATGTTTAATTTTAATTACTTTCGTTTATTAGCGAAACAATACGAATTTGTTATGGCGAATAAATATTAAATAAAATTACCGGTACAATTTATTGGAATGTAATTAAAATCGGTGTTTTTTTTGTAAAAAAACTGGTTCCAGTTTTAATAGATTCTAAATGAAAGGGAAAATTATTCAGGAATATGCTTGAAAGGCAGTATAAACTTTTGTTTGGAAGTTTCTTTAAAGGCTTAGAAAAGAGGCACAATAAACACTTGACAAATAGCAAATTCTGAAGGAGGTTGTTTAGCGAAACCACATAACTTGTAAAAGCATCTACTATTTTATACAACACTTTTTCCCCTGTTAATCAAGATTTATTTTGTAAGCTTCTTGGAAAACAAGATTTAATTTTTAACTTGGGTTTTAAGTACTTACAAATTATTTATTAATGGGATTACAAAATATTTCCGTTTTATCTAAATGTTAAAGCCAATAATTAGGTGGGTACTCCTACATCAAAGTCTTTTTCTAACTGACTATTTTAAATATTTTTCGGATCAAAACGAAGGTAATTAGGAAAGTTTTGTTGGGATCGGATCAGGTAGTCCTACTGAAAAACTTTACAGGGTTTAATTAGATTTTTCTTGTGTGAAGCGTATCAAATAAATTTTAAAATTACAAAATTGTTAAAGCTGCGCCCAGAAACTTTTTAATAGTTTCAACTAGGACAATCAAAAGTTCATCCATTTTCTTCCTATAATATAATTAATTTTGCAGAAAGTTGCGTTTGCAGATAGTTCACGTAAAATAATAGTTAACAAAGTAATTTGTGCCGGGTTTTTTATTTTTAATTAAACAGAGGTACAAATGAAAAATCAATATTTAATTTATTAACTAGGTTAAGTGATATGCAAGATAGCGTAAAATGTCATCACTCTGTGTGACAGTAACTGAGCATTAACGATCCCGTGTGCGTTCACTAATCTAACTTTCTGTATCCCAACTTAACAAATTAATTTTTTATTTTGTGGAATGTATGGTGGCACTTTTACAAATTACGTGTTACTGAAATATTTATCATGGTAATTAGAAGTTTCCAGGGAACAAAAGCACGTGTAAAGTTCCAAGGTATTGAAATGAAAACATTTTAGCTTTACAGATGATCGTTAGCAAAGATAAAACGACAATTTTAGTCGTATCTAACCCTGTTGATACCTGTAGCAGGATTACCGGGCCTGCTCACGCACTAGTTAAGTGGGTTGTTTAAATTCCGCACGTTTCTGCCAGCATATCTCTGCCAAGTTTAGACGGAAGTCATAAGAAAACGAATCGAAGAAAATGTAGTATTTTTGTCAAAAAAAACCTCGACTGCCCGACAAGAGAGAACGCCACACGACAAAACGGAAGCTTTATCTAAGAGAGATTTGTTCATTATCTTCAGCGGTGTATCAATCATCTTTCCGCTCAAACAACGGTCAGCGAATTGGCTGCAACTGTTATTTGGTTTAAATTGAAACAGTAAGTAATCAAGCATGATCAGTTCGAGATTGATTGACGTTATACTACTCCTGTAACAAAATAGAAATTAGTTTTTGTTTTAGAAAACAAGTGTATTGGACGAAAGTTTTATAATTAGATTTTGTGTGTACCGAAAAGATAATCCCATGGGTTGGTAGATCGGTTTTACGGTATTACAGGATTAATTATGTCGGTAATTAGCGTGAGATCAGCCGGTCACAAGCGGGAAGTTATGATCAGTTAATTTCACAGGAAGTGGCGTCCACTGGACAGGACAATTTATTGTTCTCGCGTCTAATTAAGTGTACTGTACATTTTCCATTTAGTTTAAATATCATTGGCATAAATATATAGCAGTATAACAGTCGGTGCAATTTGTTGATGTCAGGAAGAGTGACGATGAATTAAACAAAATGAGTATTTAGTTACAAAGTTTAATTTATTTAATTTTTTCTCTAACAGATCAACAATACGTATATTAACAAAATCAAATATGATGAAATAGATAGTAAAAAGTCTTAATCTCTTATGGGTGTCTTGATAGAGACATAGGTAGGTATTATCTAAAGGTTGACACAAAGGAATAACAGTAAGATTCTGGAATATGGAGTTATACACCGAAACAACATACAAAAACATAATCGGATAATGGTAGTTTTTGTAGACATAAATGAATATATTGATGTGAGCAAAGGCACTAATTGAAGATCAACCACAGGGAGGTTAGAGAGAGACAAACTCTGGGGTTAGTGGAACGCAGTTGGGGGGCGGCGGGGGCGGTGGTAGCTCCGTCACAACTGGAGCAGCAGAACCGGGCAGCGATAGCGTGGAACTACCTCCGGCAGTCACACGGGGGCCCATGTTGTCGTAGTGGGGGGCGGCGCAAGGTCTCCGCGGCAGCGTGGCCATCCCGTGGTACACCGGCTTGGGCCTGTGGGGCAAGTCCAACAGGTCAGGACACCTGGACACATCGATCGAAGGATCTCGACTCACTGACACTGAGATAAAGATGTTCCCATAGGCGCCAGCTGGTAGAGTACTGCCGGAGAACTCCGGAGGTGGTGGAAACACCGCCAAGGGCAGTGGCTCCCGTTCGATGGTGATGTGTACTGGTGGATCCATCATTTCCAAGTCGGGACCCAGCGCTTCGTTGCTGCCAGTTCCGCGGTCCGTCGTTGTGGCAATACTTACATCCAACAGCTTCTTTTCTTGGTCCGTGAAGCTGACACTGGTTTTCAAGTTCCGCCTTTGAGTTCGACTACGGTTCCGTACGCAACACACCGCTATCACGGTAAACACAGCCGAAAATCCCACCGCAACACTCACAATCACTAAACCCCACCACACTATCTTTGTCTCGGATTTACTCAGCGTAGTTGCCGTCACTACTTCGGGAAGCACTAACGTAACATTACCTGCAGCTGATCCTAACGTGTTCCTTGCAATGCATGTATATTGGCCCACGTCTGCATCACTTACATTGAACACGCTTATGTTGACCCACTTGTCCAATAGACCCTCCTCGGCTTCGATAACGAGCCACGTATGATTGATTGGATATCCTTCGTAGAGCCACGAAACTTTAGGTTCAGGGTCACCCAGGACATGACAACCGAAGCTTACGTTGCCGCCCGCTTCAGCTTGAACTTGATGTTGCGGCGAAACAAAAACTTGCGGAGGGCAAGCGAATTCCTCGGGTGGCACGTCTTCCCACAATCTGTCCACTAAATGTTCAGGTTCGGAGCACGATAAGGAAACCGAGTTTAGTTTGCTCGCAAGAAACCAGTCTCTGAAACCGCGTAATTCACAGTCACATCGCCACGGATTACTATCTAAAATTAATGTTTTCAAATGAGCGAAATTCATAAAAGCCGCTTCGGAAAGATTCTGAAGAAGATTATTTTTTAAGTTCAACGTTTCCAAAGCGAGCAGATGGATGAATGCATTTTTATGTACAGATTTCAAACGACACCCCTCCAATTCCAGATTTCGGAGGTGCGGTAATGGGGGAAATTGAGCTTGAACTAGTTGCTGCAAGGGATTGCCATTCAAATACAAAATTCGCAAACGCTCGTTGCCACGGAAAGTTTCCGGATGGAGAGTGGAGATTTGATTATTGGACAAATCGACTTCAACCAGTATGATAAGATCTTTAAACGCGTCGCGATGAATTTCAATCACACCAGCATTAGATAAGTAAATGCGCTGCAGATTTATTAGGCCCACCGATTTGAAGGCAGCCTTGGTTAG
This sequence comes from Pediacus dermestoides, assembly GCA_963942485.1. Lineage (NCBI taxonomy): Eukaryota > Metazoa > Arthropoda > Insecta > Coleoptera > Cucujidae > Pediacus > Pediacus dermestoides. The sequence continues at coordinate 8,650,854 of OZ012625.1, forward strand.
CCGAGGTATGGAATTCCCCGACAAATCCAGTACTTGCATGTCGCCGTTGAGACTGGGAATCGCTGTGAATCCAGCTTCTTTGCAGATGGCCGTTTTCTTGCCAGATGTCCATTTGCATCTGCAAGCAGTCGGGCAGTCTGTCCAGTCAGGGGCCGCGAGGGCCAGCGCTGCTGCCAGCATCAGCAGGATGACCGCAGCCATACCACCTGCTCATCGTGTGAAGCGTCGCTGTCCACGCCGCATATTTACAGTTATCGGCGTTAAATCACTGTATTAACACCATCACTCCAAACAACACTAACCAAATGTCCAATCTACCAAAATAAAATCTTTCACAACTTCTCGTATGGGTATATTTAAATAATTAATTAAGAAAAGTTTATTAGTTCTTTGAGTACTGTTTATTGACACAACATATATTTATGAGCATTACTTGTTGGATAAGAAGCGCGAGTTTAATGCCGCCAGTGGCATGCAATTTATTTTTAAAACGCGGAACTAATATTAGATATGCAGCAGAATGTTTTCGTGAGTTTGGAACTTTGGTAAACACGTACGCGTGTTCTCTGGATTCCAGTTCACCGCACTATGATGCTAGTCCGCAGCTTTATGGGTCGCGGCGCCCGTATTTGTTGCGTCGGCGTCGTCGAACTCAGGATGCGCCGCCCAACCCTATGCAGCTAGAACCTGCTGCTTCTCTCGTCGATTATTATACAGATTTTCATCAGCTTAGATAATAATTTTTAACGAAAAAAGGACAAAGCAGGCACCAGGTACATCTACAGTACAACTGTCCCCACGCAATTGACGGCAAGAAAAGGTGCGTTTTAAAAGGTTTTGGATCGACGTTCAACAGATTTATGTGAAGATATATCATGCACTTTTCATGGTCAATCTCAGACTCAATTACTAACAAGTTACAATTTTTCTGTACGTACATTTTCGACACTTTTAGGGGGTACCTATTGGCGTTATTATCGAAGATAGAGTGTTGCGGTTTTCACATTCCTTTCGTACTTTTTTTACTTTTTTCCGAAACGAAAGATTCCGCGGTCAAATTTGTCATGGCTCTCTTAGTTTTTATTCTACAGAGTGATTCTGAAAATCTTTGTTTTTTAGACCCCCCCCACGTATTTCCGTTATGCGTCTACTTATCAAAAAGGTGAAAACTGATCTTGATAGAGTTTTTTACATAGAATTCAGTGGCGTAGACAGTTTTTGTGTAAAAGGTTTAGTTTTTGAAATATTACCCAAACTTATGTTTTTTTAAATGGGACACCCTATAAGTATATTATCTTTTATATTGATTAAGCAAAATTTGGGTTTTCCAAAAATATATAATACTTAATATTTATTTTGAAAAACAAGCTCAAAATTCGATATTTTTAATAATTTTCTTTATTTATAACAGTAGGCCATGACTAATTTTTTAGAAACAAATGCAAAATTTTTACAATGCGTAATTATTCTAAAGCTAAACACTTCAAAATATAATTTTAATGCATTGTCGTATAAAACATACCAACAATATAATACTTCTCATAATTATCATTTCGGCCGTTGTAATAAAAAATTAAAAGTAAAATAAAAACACCTACGTAACAAAAACATTTCATCAATAATGGAAATCTGACAAATCTGTCAAATTTTGCATTTGTTTTTAATAAACTAGCCATGGCCTCCTGTTATAAATAAAGTAAATTATTAAAAATAATGAATTTTGAGCTTGTTTTTCAAAATAAATATTAAGTATTATATATTTTTGGAAATCCCAAATTTTGCTTAATCAATATGAAAAATGATATATAGGGTGTCCCATTTAAAGAAACATAAGTTTGGGCAATATCTCAAAAACTAAACCTTTTACACAAAAACTGCCTACGCCACTGAATTCTACGTAAAAAAACTCTATCAAGATCAGTTTTCACCTTTTTGATAAGTAGACGCATAACGGAAATACGAGGGATGTCTAAAAAACAAAGACTTTGAGAATCACTCTGTAGATTAAAAACTAAGAGAGTCATGACAAATTTGACCCCGAAATCTTTCGTTTCGTAAAAAAGTATTTAATTTTCATAGAAAAGCTAATTAGGTATCTTGGAAATATTTATTTTAGGAGCTTTAACAAGTCTATCATTAGTATATTATATCAAACAAAGTTGTTCTTGGTATTCAGAATGATTATAAAGATGTTTTTCCTGACTTTTCTAAGAATTTCACGCTGTAGACATAAGTACATACTTGCAATAGTTATTTACATATCAAGTCATGAAAATTATCTATTAGAGGACGAAGAGAAGCATTATTGAGAGCACGAGGCCGCAAGGCCGAGTACCTTTAGGCTTCCTGAGTCAAACACTCAAGACTATTTTGATTCAAGAAAATTGATCATTGCAAGACTAGTACTGTAATATTTTACATGACGGTCATTACAGTACTATTTTTTGTTGAAACAAATATTTTTGTTATATTGGAAATTTGTAGAAATCAACTAATTTTATTTTGTATAGAAATGGAGTTATAATTATAAATATTGTTGCGTAACGTTGCAGACGCAAAAATATGTTAAAAACCTCGGAAACATTTTAACCAATTGACCTTAGACTGGATTTGTTTAATGTATAGATTAAAATTCGGCAATTTCAGCAGCAAATGGGTATTCACTTTATTCATTCATCTAGTCACTTCTACCAGAACTGCAATCACACAAGCCAAGTGTAACACACAAAACTTCTCACACATGTAAACCAGTAATTTTCACCATTTGTACTCCGAAATAATTAACTAAGATTAAACAAGGTACCTTCCACTAAATATTGATACATATTCCATGTAGTTACTAACGTTTGCTAGACAAACAGATTACACAAGTTTAATTTCATGTTGTATCTATGTTTAAGATAAATTTCTTAAGCTCGCGAGCTTTAAACTTTGTAGACATTGAACAACGTCTGTCATGTACTGGAGGAAAAAATGTGATGGATAGGTTCATGCAAAGCACTGAGCAGACTAAGTACGTCTTTTTTGTTTTAGTACACTAAGGTTTTCAGAGAATCGTGTTGGTATTGGGTATAATAGAGATACCTAGAATTATTTAAAATTAAGTGAACAGGGAACGTATTCAACGGTTACTCTATTCCGAACATAGATACATATTATAAGATGCTATTATATTAATATTTACACAAAATTATACATTTGTTTTTACTAAACCTGTTATTGTTCTTAAATAACTGATTTATATCAGAAAATGAACCATATATTTCTGATTAATCTTTCTCATGTTTTCACACTTTTCTCTAATTCAAACACGAATGTGATTTATAACATTTTTCTACCATCAGATTAATTCTCTTATAATTTTCTTTTCGCATGCACAACTGCTTCTTTACTCAATTCTGCAGAATGTCTCATGTATAGTTCTATGCTAAACAATACAATTTATAATATTTGCAGCATTATAACTAAGAAATACCCAACTTTTTACTTTCTTATACGAAGTAATAAGAAAGTAGGTATAGTAATCGTGATTTTCTTCGACTTCGAGATTTTTATGGATTTACACGTTTTGAGGGCCCCTGTCTATATCCACCATAACTCAAAATCGAGTTATCGGATTTGATTCAAATTTCATATTTAAGAGTTTGAACAAATTTGTGGGTGCCACATTAAATGTTTTTTATCTAGCACCAACACAAGTGACACTTATTACCTGAAGACATTTCTAGGTTTTTTAGGAATATCTTGAAAAATAAATAATTTATGAGATTTTTTTATTCTTTAACATTGATTTAGAATTGAATTTTGAACAAATTTTGTTTGACCTTTTTGAAATTGAGTCAAAAAAAAATTCAAAAAAATAAAATTAATTTTTGTCGTAAAATTCCGTTATAATGACAAGGACAGATTTATGCGTATTGCAATAAGTGCGAGAGAGACTTCCGAAATTTATTTGAATATTGCTGGAAACGCTCAAAATTGAAACACGATTTTTACAAGAAATTTAACTTAATTTCTTTAGGAAAAGTAATTGTGGTACTATCCGTATAAGAAAGTCATGTGTTGAGCACATCAGATATTTAGTACTTATATGATTTGTACTATCTTTCCTCTCCATCAAGTAAATCCCCACAAGTAATAATCATGATTACTGTTTCCTTATTACTTCGTACAAAAAGTCAAAATATATTTATTCTGTTACTGCCACTAATTATACAAGTTTCTTTTTGAAATTGTTCTCAGTAAAACTATCTCCTCTCGTTTAATTTTAGTTTCATTGAAAACCTGGATTTAATTAATTAATTTCATTTTCTAACTAAATATATGTATTTTGCAATAAATACTTACCTAGTCCTAGTATAGGCTGTGATCTTTTTGACAATTAACCTTCCCTAAAACTTTCGAATTTAATTTGAATCACAACCAATCAGCAACCTACCTTTAATATAATAACCTAACTTTCGGTTTCTGTCCAATTTCCAACTGATCTATTTAGTTGCGTTATGAAATTATAGAAAGCTAACCCAACAATCTTATATTTAAAAGGGAAAGTTTGTCCTGTACACAAATCTACACCGTTGTAGATATCGACGCCAATTTTTACTTTCTTATACGAAGTATAAGGAAGTATAGTAATCGTGATTTTTTTCGACTTCGATATTTTGATGGATTTACACGTTTTGAGGGCCCCTGAATCCATTCGGACCATTTTCGCCATGATGTCTGTCTATGTGTCTGTGTGTGTGTCTGTCTGTCTGTATCCACCATAACTCAAAAACGAGTTATCGGATTTGATTCAAATTTCATATTTAAGAGTTTGAACAAAATTGTGGGTGCCACATTCAATATTTTTCATCTAGCACCAAAACAAGTGACACTTACCTGAAGACATTTTTAGGTTTTTTAGGAATATCTTAAAAAATAAACAATTTATGAAATTTTTTTATTCTTTAACATTGATTTAAAATTGAATTTTGAACAAATTTTGTTTGAACTTTTTTTTGAAATTCCGTCAAAAAAATTCCAAAAAAACTAGATATTCTTAAAACACTTTATATTTCTCATAGCGCGCGTTGATAGTTGAATCCGACGGTCTAGGTAGACATGTGTCTCATTATATGGCTGCCAAACGGAAGGTCCCGGGTTCGAATCCCAGAAGGACCGGACCATTAGTTTTTTTTTATTTTACTGGTTTCTATGGTACCGAAAACAATAATAATGAACAAATAAATGTAATTTCATACTGGGAGATTTTTTTAAGTGAGTAATAGGTCAAAAATTTAAAATAAAACACATTTTTGTCGTAAAATTCGGTTATAATGAGTGGGACAAGGACAGATTTATGCGTATTGCAATAAGTACGACAGAGACTATTTGAAAATTGCTGGAAACCTTTAAAATTTTTACAAGAAATTTAACTTAATTTCTTTAGGAAAAGTAATTATTGTGATACTATCCGTAAGTATAAGAAAGTCATGTGTTGGGCACATCAGATATTTTTTCATTCTTTCATGCCGAATCTTCCTATGGCTAGTATGTAGTCAAATGCGTGAAAGTAGCCATTAAGACGATCGGCAATATCATGCTGGTTACCTACCTTCTGCAGTTCATGTTCGCTGTCATAGGAGTGCAGCTGTTCAAGGTAATTCTTCACAGCTTTTTTAATTTCTTATACGAAGTATAAGGAAGTATAGTAATCGTGATTTTTTTCGACTTCGAGATTTTGATGGATTTACACGTTTTGAGAGCCCCTGAATCCATTCGGACCATTTTCGCCATGATGTCTGTCTGTGTGTCTGTTTGTCTGTATCCACCATAACTCAAAAACGACTTATCGGATTTGATTCAAATTTCATATTTAAGAGTTTGAACATATTTGTGGGTGTCACATTAAATGTTTTTCATCTAGCACCAACACAAGTGACACTTACCTGAAGACATTTTTAGGTTTTTTAGGAATAGGTATCTTGAAAAATAAACAATTTATGAGATTGTTTTATTCTTTAACATTGATTTAGAATTGAATTTTGACAAATTTTGTTTGAACTTTTTTTTGAAATTCCGTCAAAAAAATTTCAAAAAAACTAGATAGTCTTAAAACACTTTATATTTCTCATAGCGCGCGTTGATAGTTGAATCCGACGGTCTAGGTAGACATGTGTCTCATTATATGGCTGCCAAACGGAAGGTCCCGGGTTCGAATCCCAGAAGGACGGACCATTAGTTTTTTTTATTTTACTGGCTTCTATGGTACGGAAAACAATAATAATGAATAAATAAATGTAATTTCATACCGGGAGATTTTTTTAAGTGAGTAATAGTTCAAAAATCTAAAATAAAACACATTTTTGTCGTAAAATTCGGTTATAATGAGTGGGACAAGGACAGATTTATGCGTATATCAATAAGTGCGACAGAGACTATTTGAAAATTGCTGGAAACTCAAAATTTTTACAAGAAATTTAACTTAATTTCTTTAGGAAAAGTAATTATTGTGATACTATCCGTATAAGAAAGTCATGTGTTGAGCACATCAGATATTTTCAATAAGTAATAATTATTACAACTTATATATGGCCGGCCACCGCCAGGAACAGCGTCGACGTTATTAGGCGTAACCATATCTTTTAGGTAGTCAGCAAATGAACTTACTTTTGCTTTAAACTTTTAGCCCATTTGTCGTGGTCTATTCTTAGATGAGGTATTGATGATATCAAAAAATTTCTATGAAGATCTAAAACCTCTTCAAATTTGAATAAGTATTAATAACTTTGATATTTGTCTTTCGTGTATTCATTTTAGATTGTCCAAAAAAAGCATGGATACTAAAAATTACTGTGCTCTATTTTTTTGTACTTTTGTATTAAAATAATACGTTCACGTATAAATTATAAAAACTGTCTCAGTTCTTAATTCTACAAAATAAAACCCAACTTACCACCCACATAATCAAATAACTGTATCTACTATAAAGTGTATAGTTACACGTAAATCCAGAATTTTGTTTCGGAATGTAGAAGCACAAAGATTCAGGTTGATATACTCGTAGATAACAACACAATTAGGAAGCATAATATATTGCATGTAACTTTATCAGTAGACTAACAAATTCATTAAATTAATTGAGTTCTGTTTTATTAACAAAGATTCGACCATGCTGCAGTAATACGTACCTATCTGATTGGATGGATGAAGGATATTCTAGAAGTTATTAGGTAACATAGATCAATATTATTGCTAAAATAATTGTTATTTTGATTATTTATATTTATTACGGTTTCTTATCACAGTTTTCTATACTACTACTTATACCATAGCTTTGTAATAAATTTCTTGGTATACCTACAGTGAAATAATAAACAATATAAGTACCGATATATAAAGTATGTATTGTTTACAACTTTAATAAAATGGTGATATCATAGATAAGTACATATTGTAAATAGGTAGTTTCCACATTTTCCTGTTTAATAAAACCAAATATATATAATGTAAACTAAAGCTATCTCTACAGTTTTATTATTTTAATGAAGAATTTAGTTTGAGATATTTTTCTTTTTCGCATGATCGTATATACATATGTATAGATAATGTGGTGTAATGCTAAATGAAGTGTGTATTAGCCCCTATGTAAGTACCACTTTGTGTGATTTATATCGAATTCAAATTTTCATTATATATACAGGGTGTTCGCGCGAAGTGGCTCACTATTGCTAACTTCGTTATTATTCGAGCTACAAAGTCGGTTAAATTAGCAAACTAGTACCATTTTTTCCGCTGATTACAATGGTAAAAACAAAAAAACAATTGACCATCTGGTTTTCGAGATATTCACAAAAATAACATTTTTTTAAATGGAACACCCTATATATTTTTGCAGAAATCTATGACAAATTAAATTCTGTACAAAAAATGTCCTTAATTTTTTTTTATTATGATTTAAAATAAGCAAGTTATTTTGAAAAAAAGTTTGCAATTCTTTAAAATCAAGTAGGTAGCCATAAAACGGAATAGTAATTTATTAAAACACAACAATCACAATTTTGAATTTAAGCAAATTGAAAAAAACTTGAAAGAATAACGGAAATATTACTATTTTATTTAATATTTTTAATATACAGTTGTTTGCGCAAAGTGGTTCACTATTGCTAACTTCGTTATTGTTGGAGCTACAAAGTCGTTTAAATTAGCAAACTAGTAGCATTTTTTCCGTTGATTATAATGGTGAAAACAGAAAAACAATTGGCCATATCTGGTTTTTTAGATATTCACAAAAATAACATTTTTTAAATGGAACACCCTGTATATTTTTGCAAAAATCGATGAAAAATTAAATTCTGAACAAAGAATCTTCTTATGCTTTTTTGACAATTATTTAAAATAAGCGAGTTACTTCGAAAAAAGTTTTCAAAGTTTTAATATCAAGTGTAGCCATGAAAATTATAATTTTGTAAATTTTCAATATTTCCGTAATTCTTTCAAGTATTTTTCAACTTGCTTAAATTCAAAATTGTGATTGTTTGCTTTTAATTAATTACTATTCCGTTTTATGGCTAGTTGATTTTAAAGAATTGCATACTTTTTTTCAAAATAACTCGCTTATTTTGAATTATTATCAAAAAAAGATGAGGACATTTTTTGTATAGAATTTAATTTACCATCGATTTTTGCAAAAATATATGGGGTGTTCTATTTAAAAAAATGTTATTTTTTTGAATATCTTGAAAGCCAGATGGTCAATTGTTTTTTTGTTTTCATCATTGTAATCAGCGGAAAAAATGCTACTAGTTTGCTAATTTAACCGACTTTGTAGCTCCAATAATAACGAAGTAAGCACTTCGTGCGAACACCCTGTATAGATAATATTATTTCAGTAAGTATAATATGTCATACTTAATTTTATTATTGCAGCAGGAAAATATTAAAGTGTAACTTTGAAAAATTTACGTATGTATCATAACTTTTTAATGGCTATTTATTATACAAGTGTCTTAACAAGCCGGAAATACACCATACAATTTACGAGATTTTTTTGTTCTTTAACATTGATTTAGAATTATTTTTTGAACAAATTTTGTTTAAACTTTTTTTTGAAATTCCGTCAAAAAAATTTCAAAAAAAATTAAATAAATTTTTTTCGTAAAATTCGGTTATAATGAGTGGGACAAGGACAGATTTATGCGTATTGCAATAAGTGCGAGAGAGACTTCCGAAAATTATTTGAAAATTGCTGGAAACGTTCAAAATTGAAACACGATTTTTACAAGAAATTTAACTTAATTTCTTTAGGAAAAGTAATTGTGGTACTATCCGTATAAGAAAGTCATGTGTTAGGCACATCAGATATTTCTTAGTGATCTCTCATTTTTGGGAAATCTTTTTTTAATGTAGTGTAGATAAACGAAAAAATATTTCAATAAATTAGACTTACAACAAATCCGTAGGTATGTATTGAAATTAAAATGGTCAATCTCCAAAATTGCCATGACAACTTTTTACCTTATTGCATTTTTGTAAAAACTTGTAGAAAAAAACTTCTGTCGATTTTATTTTTCTATTTTCTTGAAACAGTAAAAACAAGTTATTTGAGGAATTTGGCTCAGGTAAAAAATTCCTCTTTATTATTAATATTTAGTACTTACTGCGCCCTCTAGTAAAACACTCATGAACCTTAGTTACAGATTTTTATTTTAGAGAAAATGCTTTAAATCCTGCCATCTTTGAGGAACAACCCTTTACTAACTTTGTACTGAGAATCATGTGGTCATTGGCCTACTAAAGAACTCTCTTTTTAACCTCGCTAAAGGTGCATTTACATCGAACATAACTAAAAAATCAGTTCTTGTGGTTTTTTATGAAAATAATTCAAAGTAAGTTGCATTTTTAACAATTACTGTACGTATCTTGTTGTAGTATTTACAAAAATTAGTAGGATAAGGTTTGTTTAAAAACTATGTGATTTATAATCTTCTCTGAAGTTCAATATAAACCAGACTTTAGTTGTCATTCTTTATGTCATTTGGTTGAACAGAAAATATGAGCATATTATTTGTGTTAGCTGAAGATCGTAAGAATTATAGTATGTGCCTAGAGATAAAAACATTTTGATTTTGATTAGAGATAAGTCCAAAATTAACATTTCTCATTTGACGACAAAGAAACAAAATGTGCAGTGCTTAAAACACAACAAAAATTATTGAATATTATTTGTCATTCCGTATTGGCAATTACCCAGATCTTGTAGTTTTTGGAGGTTCATCTGCAGGCAGGGAAATTTAACGACGTAAATTAATTTACTTTTTGTTGGTCCATCGCAGAGAAAACGTTGAATTGTGTCCATTGCAAGAATTCTGTCCTGTTGGAGAATCTAACACAGGGAAGGTTAAACCAGGAAAAGACCTACAAAAAGCTTAACCTTGGTTACATCAAAGTGAAAAAGGTAATTGCGTTTTCTTTGTGTTTAATAATATCATGCCAATAAATAGCTTTTCGGGGCTAAGTGATTTAACTGATTTGTAATTGTAATATATGCTTTTTCATCGATTGTTTCTAATTTAATTCACTTTCTGGTGAAAGTTAATTGTATCGCACTCATTTTACTATTAAACTTTCCATGGATGTGTTCAAATTTGTGTGTTAATCTAATTGTGGTTGTGGTTTTGTGTCAATGAGCAGCCCAGTTCTCAAAATAGATTTTTTCAGTCGAAAGGTAATTTATGAAGGACGCTTTTGTTGCTAACAATAACTTAATAATAATAAGGAAAATCGATTTATTTTTAGGTAACAAGTACTGGGGAAACATGTACAAACTGATATTAGCATCGAAACAATGCTGATTTTTTTAAGGTTATTTCTTATTGTGGTTAAGTTGGAATATTTAGATTTACACGCGGAATTTCGTTCCAACACCAAGTTATCGAAAAGTGTTTAAGTGTTGTTGCACCAGGAAGGTTTAGCACATTTCAATCCGCCCAGGAACTTATTTATAAATTTATCAACTATTTTTGCACACTCATGGTTTTAAATACTTAAATAGCATAGAAAATAATCTACAGGATATAAATCCGGTATTGAAACAGGTCAAATGTGTACAAATAGATTACAGCACCTGTAATAGAAATTATATAAAATATTTATCACTAAATTAATATTATTGATTGGCACCCTGCATTGGATGTGAACATTTTAATTTATTTTCCAATCATTACCAAGTTGACACATATTTAGCTTAATACGCAATAGTGTTAATGATAATGACTTGGATAATGTTAATGTTAGCATAGTAGTATGTAGTAATGTTGACAATCATGGGCGTTCCTACTCAATTCTATATTTTATGAATGAGAATTATTAGTACCAACTCATTGATTGGTAAATGTTGGAAGAAATGTTAAGAATTTGGAAAGTTTTTGGGATTTATTTCCACTAACATTTTTATATTCTGGTCTCTAACGAGTTAAAATTAATCATAGCCCAGTCAAATTAGATCAAAAAGTACCTAATATCTACAAAATTGACACTATGGCCCAATTTTTGATAGCAAGTCGAGGGTCATTGACGAAGTCCCGAACCGCAAAACTCCAACAAAATTTCCTTGTGCGTCACGTGATAAGTGTGATTTTTTATATATTGGTCTCTACTGGTTTGATTTTAATGTAGTTTTTTTTTAATTTTATTTGGAAAAATATTTCAAACAACTTTTGTTTGAAACTTTTTTTAATAGCTCTCTTAACAAAAAAGTTATAAGCAAAAGACTGCTCTTTTTTAGGGGGAGGATTAAAATAAAATATGATTTTTTTAGTTGAATCCGAGGGTCGACAAGTAATTATTGTGATACTATGCGTATAAGAAAGTCATGTGTTGGGCACATCAGATATTTTTACACATTCTAACTTAGAAAAAAATCTAGTTTCAAAATCCAAAAGAAAAACTATAGTGTCTCATTTGAAAATTGAAAGTTGACGTCCGGTTAGACGGAAAACAGCACAAAAATAAAAACAAAGTGATTAGATACAAAAAATGTTTGTAAGTATGCCTGCAAAGTTTCAAAACTCTATCTTTAATAATAAGCAAGAAAAAGGTGCTGTACCAACTAAAAAAATCACCCGGTATATGTATATATTTTTTTATTACAATTATGAAAAAAATATTCAAACAAAAGTTGTTCGGGATGTTATTTCCTACAAATTTTATTTCAAGTATTTTTTGTGACACAAAAATTACATAAAACTGCACTTTTTTAGTGGGCGAGTTTTTAATAAAATGTATATGCTTTTCTATTACAATTACGAAAAAAATCTTTAAACAAAAGTCGTAGAGGATATTATTTCCTACAACTTTCATGTCGGGTATTTTTTTGTGAAACTAAAATTACATGAGGTAGAGGGCGCAAACCACTGGTCTTTCTTACGGGGTGAGTTTTTTCAATCAAATTTATACATAATAGGTATACTTACGGAACGATTTTACAATACCGGACGTATTAGCGATTAAATTGAATTTTTTTTAAATGATGAATAAAAGCTCTACGAATACGAATATAAAATTATTTTTGCGCGCACGAAGCTACTTTTCAGAAAAAAAATAATTAAAAAAGTTGATTATTTGAACTTACCGGGCGATGTTGGCCAATCAAAAGCTTGTTATGACGACCGCGCATGCGAACATTCCATCATTGATGGAACCACACAAACGAACAATGAACCACTGTTGCCACTTTTCTGCACTCCTAACCAAAACTATGATTTTGTACTATTATTTACATAAAATTAACCTCAAAAACAACCTAACAGCCTCCGGCCTTCACTTTTAATATTATCTAAGTGAAACGAACCTCAAATAACAACCTAACCGCCTCCGGCCTTCACTTTTTAATATTATGTAAGTGAAACCAACCTCAAATAACAACCTAACCGCCTCCGGCCTTAATATTTTAATAAGGAGAATCCTCTTCCCAACCCAAATGACACATATCAATGTGAAGTAAAAATATCGCTACTGTTAATATCTAAACAATGAAACAAGCACAATTAATAGCACAACACAGCCGAAAATCTACTAATACAATCAGTAAAATGGCAACGATGGAATATTATAAATGTGCTTGTCTTGACTGCAAGTTTCTGATTGGCTAACATCGCCCGCTAAATTCAAAATCAACTTTTTTAATTATTTTTTTTCTGAAAAGTAGCTTCGTGCGCGCAAACAATTTTATATTCCTATTCGTGGAGCTTTTATTCATCATTATAAAAAATTTCAATTTAATCGCTAATAAGTCCGGTATTGTAAAATCGTACCAAAAAAGAATTTATTAACATCCAACCAGTAGAAACCGAGATACAAAAAATCACCCTTATCACGTGACACACACGGAAATTTTGTTGAATTTTTGCGGTTCGGAGCTTCATCCATGACGCTTGACTTGCTCTCAAAAATTTGGCCATAGTGTCAATTTTGCCGTTTTTTTATCTAATTTTACTGGGCTATCAGTAGATCCCGAAATCGAGAAGTAATCGTGCACTTTCCTATAAACTAAAAACTTTGTTGCTGTGTATCAGCTTTCGATTTGCTGAGTAACATAAACTCCTATACCTAATAGAAATAAAGCAATTCAGTGGCGAACGTTATGATTGAAGTTTTTTTGAACATTTATGGCAAATTAAACTTCAACCAATATCTTCATATAATTCTTCTAAAATAGGTTCTATTCAACAGCCATTATGTTCTTTATAATTGTTAATATTTTTACAGAATTTTAATTTAACTTATACGTATAAACTAATTTTAAAGAAATTATTTTCAGATTTCAAATAAAATAGTTTTTATTAATCTTTCTCAATCAGCTTAAAAATCTTTTAAAATATTTGATACGAGTAATGTTTCCAACGTTATCGAAATGTAAATAAAAATAAATTACTTCCGCTTTTAATATCTCAGGATCGTTGGACTTAGTTCTAATATTTCTGACTTATAATGGGGTTAGAGTGATTTTCTTATCCATAGTGTATGGCCTTGAAGACACAAAAATCTTAAATACGTCAAGTGGGCATCCGGTTGTCAAATATCCACCATGTACTGACCGACCTAAAAACATTTTGCTTAAGTTCCATCGAATTAGCGTGCTGCATGCAGGGTTGGCATGATTAAATCATTTTGATTAAAATCACGATTTAATCACTGATTTAAATCAAGTGATTTTTTTATTTTAATCATTGATTTAAATCAAAGTTTAATAAAACACTACTGAGAAAATTAATTTTGAAAATATAACATTTTGTTAATGTCTTGTAGAGTCAGTAGAGGTACTTTTTGCTAAATTGTTGGTTTTGAAAAAAATTCTAACATAAATATTAAGATCAAAGCTGAGACCAGTCTGTATAACGAAACAGAATATTTATCAAAAGTTTAAAACGGACAAAGATTTATGTAATTATATTGTCAAAAAAAATCACTGAGGTAATTAAATAATAATTATTTTCTCTTTATCTGGATTCTGGGATTTAATATATTCATTGTAAGCATTACCATTATAAAAAATCAAAAAAATCAAATAAATCATGATTTAATCAAAAAAATCGATTTTTATGATTTTTTTAAAAAAATCGTGATTTTTTCCAACCATGGCTGCATGCCATGAACATCTTGTCAAAGCATTTGGAATGTCTGTTAGTTTTCCTGGATTTCTCAATTTTTATATACTTACTCGTAGGTATTTATAGTTAAAATATTTTTTCTTATACCTGCACGAAAATGGCCACTTTATTTGCGGGAAATGCAGGTAGAAAGTCGTCTTTTTAGGGTAGTCGCGGAAAATAAGGAGTGGGGGTAATATTTCTCACTTGGGTAGCCATTCCCCTTCCTGATATGCGGGAGTTATTTGTGTTTGTTTATGGTTATCAAGGTGATTTTCTCACTGCACAGTGTCAAGCAAAAATGTCAGTGTTAAACTGTTATAATTTGTTCACGCATTTCACGCAAAAGAAGTGGCTATTTTCGTACAGATATGAGAAAAAATAGCGTATGCTACACGGGAGGAATTGATTCTGCCTCGTGTTCTTGCGCCCTCGCTTCGCTCTGGCGCAATTATCACATTCGACAGAATCTCTTAATTCCTACCTTGTTGCATAAACTACTATTTTAGGTTCATTTTTCCACCCCTACGTGCAAATTTCTTCAAGGCGAAACGCCAAGATATAAGACGTTAAATAAAGTAATGTTCAAAAGAATAACTTGAAAATAAGGTTGAAGGTTCCGTACAAAAATTACCCTTAATTATTTTATTAATTTAAACAGAATTTATCTTAAAAAGAGCGAAATTTGTTAGCAATTACTTAATTTACAACCTAACCTGTTTAGATGAAAAAATGATGGGTAACTCAAAAGAATTAATGTAGCAAAAAGTTAGTATTATGTCGTAGTATAGTAACTGTAGGATTTAAAGTGTGATTTTGGTTTTTACTTTCTTATACGTAGTATAAGGAAGTATAGTAATCGTGATTTTTTTCGACTTCGAGATTTTGATGGATTTACACGTTTTGAGGGCCCCTGAATCCATTTTGACCATTTCCCCATGATGTCTGTCTGTATCCACCATAACTCAAAAACGACTTCTCGGATTTTATTCAAATTTCATATTTAAGAGTTTGAACAAATTTGTGGGTGCCACATTCAATGTTTTTCATCTAGCACCAAAGCAAGTGACAGTTACCTGATGACATTTTTAGGTTTTTTAGGAATATCTTGAAAAATAAACAATTTATGAATTTTTTTTATTCTTTAACATTGATTTAGAATTGAATTTTGAACAAATTTTGTTTGAACTTTTTTTTAAAATTCTGTCAAAAAAATTTCAAAAAAACTAGATATTCTTAAAACGCTTTATATTTCTCATAGCGCGCGTTGATAGTTGAATCCGATGGTCGAGGTAGACCATGTGTTTCATTATATGGCTGCCAAACGGAAGGTCCCGGGTTCGAATCCCAGAAGGACCGGTCCATTAGTTTTTTTTTATTTTACTGGTTTCTATGGTACCGAAAACAATAATAATGAATAAATAAATGTAATTTCATACCGGGAGATTTTTTTAAGTGAGTAATAGGTCAAAAATCTAAAATAAAACAAATTTTTCTCGTAAAACTCGGTTATAATGAGTGGGACAAGGACAGATTTATGCATATTGCAATAAGTGCGACAGAGACTATTTGAAAATTGCTGGAAACCTTCAAAATGTTTACAAGAAATTTAACTTAATTTCTTTAGGAAAAGTAATTATTGTGATACTATCCGTAAGTATAAGAAAGTCATGTGTTGGGCACATCAGATATTTTTGTTATGATAAAAATATTTATTACAATTTT
Organism: Pediacus dermestoides; assembly: GCA_963942485.1. NCBI lineage: Eukaryota > Metazoa > Arthropoda > Insecta > Coleoptera > Cucujidae > Pediacus > Pediacus dermestoides. Next base: position 8,667,209 of record OZ012625.1, read on the forward strand.
TTGCAACCCTGATATTTTCTTAAATTATAAATACGTACATGAAACATGCCTAATTCCATGAAATCAAATTACATAGTGTCAAGATTTAAAGCCTACGTAACCTCTTTAAATAACCAAACTAAATGTTACAAACAATTAAAAATTGGAAATACTATGGTGCGTCATTACGCAAATCTCACATTTCTCATTTAATATTCGAGAGTGAATAATGTAAATGTGAACAGTGTGATTCGTGCTCTTCCCAGATCTAAAATTATGTTTTTTATTTTCCACCATTTATTTTATCACACTGTTCCAAAAATCCTTACTTCATGTAAGTAAATGACAAGAAAAAATTAAAATTTTCTAGTATATTTGAACTACAACATATTTTGGTGCAGATAAAATAACTATGTACGTAATTTCGACGAAAGGTATTCTGGATTTTTTGTTTTTTTCCAATTTTTATCTTTGACCGATACGTGTTAAAAAAAGTTGTTTTTTAATAAGTTAAAAACGAGTTTTCTTTATTTATTAAAAAGTTTCAGTAATTCCTAAATGCATTATAGTACGCGTTTTTGGAAATATACTCGATTACTACCTAAAAATAAGTGCATCTACATAATGGCTTAACAATTTAAAATCTAACAGTGTTAACGATTTAAAAACAGGAAATCATAAAGCTAAAAATATCCCTGATCAATCCCGGAAACTGCAACTATATAAGTGTATACTGACCTATAATTTCTATAGAAATTTTATTGTTTTCATTAAACTAAAACTAGTTCAATTAAATTGAAAATTACTAAATTATATTAGATATTATATAAAAATGTTTTAAATTGTAGTTAAATTCGTTGCTGATTTATTTACTTGTGTGGGGATTTTCCATAAAATATTTCGTAAATTTTCCCAAAAAACGCTTGTTTTTATTTGCATTTGATTTACATCAATTATTATTATTATTAAAATATTTTGAGGCGCATTGTGAAACAATACTATGAAAATGATAACTTTCCATTCTCTGCTGTATTTCCCATTTTCTTTTTTGCTAAAATTTCCTTGTGTTTACCCGTATGTATCTAAATTAATTTCAATTTAAAAAAAGGAATGTATGTAAAATCGTTGGATACACGTTATAAAAACAAAGTGGATGAAACCAAATCAGTAAGGGTTGTCTGTTTTATTTGTTTTATTTAATAAATTCAAATACGAGTACAGGGTGTCCCATTTTCGACACTTTTAGGGGGTATTGGCGTTATTATCAAAGATAAAGTGTTGCGGTTTTCACATTCCTGTCCTTCTTTTTTACGAAACGAAAGATTCCGGGGTCAAATTTGTCATGGCTCTCTTAGTTTTTAATCTACAGAGTGATTCTGAAAATCTTTGTTTTGTAGACACCCCTCATATTTCCGTTATGCGTCTACTTATCAAAAAAGTGAAAACTTATCTTGATAGAGTTTTTTACGTAGAATTCAGTGGGGTAGGCAGTTTTTGTGTAAAAGGTTTTGTTTTTGAGATATTGCCCAAACTTATGTTTTTTTAAATGGGACCCCTATATATGATTTTTTATATTGATTAAGCAAAATTTGAGCTTTCCAAAAATATATAATACTTAATATTTATTTTGAAAAACAAGCTCAAAATTCGATATTTTTATAAATTTATTTTATTTATAACAATAGCCCATGGCTAGTTTATTAGAAACAAATGCAAAATTTGACAGATTTGTCAGATTTCCATTATTGATGAAATATTTTTGTTACGTAGGAGTTTTTACTTAACTTTTAATTTTTTATTACAATGGCCATTAACGATAATTATGAAAAGTATTATATTGTTGGTATGTTTTATACAATGCATTAAAGTTATCTTTTGAAGTGTTTAGCTTTAAAATAATTACGCATTGTGAAAATTTTGGATTAGTTTTTAAAAAATTAGCCATGGCCTACTGTTATAAATAAAGAAAATTAGTAAAAATATCGAATTTTCAGCTTGTTTTAAAAATAAATATTAAGTATTATATATTTTTGGAAAGCCCAAATTTTGCTTAATCAATATAAAAGATAATATATAGGGTGTCCCATTTAAAAAAACATAAGTTACTGCAATATCTCAAAAACTAAACCTTTTACACAAAAACTGCCTACGCCACTGAATTCTACGTAAAAAACTCTATCAAGATCAGTTTTCACCTTTTTGATAAGTAGACGCATAACGGAAATACGAGGGTGTCTAAAAAACAAAGATTTTCAGAATCACTCTGTAGATTAAAAACTAAGAGAGCCATGACAAATTTGACCCCGGAATCTTTCGTTTCGTAAAAAAGAAGGACAGGAAGGTGAAAACCGCAACACTCTATCTTTGATAATAACGCCAATACCCCCTAAAAGTGTCGAAAATGTTACACCCTGTACATATTATGTAAAATAAAGTGCCTTCCAAAAATGGGGAAAAATCACATTATATTAAACCCAGAAAAGTAAATTATATTGAACGATTATACTATATTAACACTAATTAAACCAAAGTTGTTATCAATTTACATTTATCAACAAATGTAGACACATCATTCAACACGTATACATTATATTTTTAAGATAACCTGATATGTATCAGTTTTTTAATGAGTGCACAAAATATTTTACGAAATTTAAACCGATTTTTACTTTCTTATACGAAGTATAAGGAAAAATCCAAGGATTTAAGTCCGGGGATCGAGTAGGCCATTAGTGAGGTCCACCTCAACCAATCCTGCGATCTTGATACGTTGCATCCTTCGCTGGTGCATCATCGTGCATAAACGATATTAAACTTCTCGTTGTCATTGGTATATCCTCTAGAAACTCGGGTAGAGATTGTTATAAAATTTCGATACACCTCACCGGTAACGGCAAGTCTTCCTGGTAGAAATACCGGTCCAGTCACCCACAATTACAACCCAAACTCCATGTTGTTAATAGGCAAATACATCTGTAGGCTCAGTGCAGTACGCCATAATTTTCTTTAGGGTACATTAATAATTTTAAAAATATCAATATTGTTTTTGTCGAAAAAACATTTATTGTCCTGTATCTTCGAAACAAATCGGCGTTCCGAAAATCATAAAAATATTCTTAAAGTAAGGAGTCACCCCTTGAATTTTTGCCGTAGGTATGTGAAGTAATTTTTAGGGGTTAATTATTTAAACCGACTTCAAAGTCGAATTGTCCATTTAGATTCTTCACAACAATAATTATTATTGAAAAGTTGGAAAAAAAATTTTGGCTAATTTAATTCAAAAATTTAATGATACATATTAAAACGTTTTACAGTTTTACATAGATTAAATTTATTAATAAACATATTGCCAAACCATAAAATAGAGATAAAAATTCTAAGAATTATTTTTAGAGAGGTAATTAAGACGCAGTACTTATTAACGATAAAATCAATCTACTTTTTATAACCCGATTAATAAATGCCTGGACAAACACTTAAAAATGTATTATGGTACATAGTTATAAATACAGGTGTGTATGATATGGGTGCAAAAATTTTTCGAAAAACTACATTAAGTTACACGATTTTATATAAATTATGCTTTGGCGATGGATTAGTCCTCGGATTAGTCTAAAGAATCCTTACAGCCGAAAGTGAGGGTTAAGAAAATTAGAAAGCGTAAAAGAATAGGTGAGGAAACATTAAGTAGGCAACTTTTTTATATACATTTATACATAATTTATATTATATTGAAAAAATATATTTGGTGATTTACCACTTTGTTCTTGTAGAATAGATTTTATCACTACTTATTTTTTTACCTGTAAAGAAAATATTTTTAATAGGCTTGATTTAAAAAAACCTCGAAAAAACTAAAAATATGCTTAAAACTCTTTTTAGAAATTACCCCAAAGTATTAAATTGAAAAAAATCTCTTTAAGCTTCAATCCTAAGATGCGGTGTAGAATCTCCCTTGAAACGTGCTTTTAGATATAGTACAGACTTTTACATCTATTTTGTATAAAATTCACTGTCATGTCACTTTCATTTCAATCCACAACCTAATTTAAAAACCCATTTTTATATTCTAGCCTATGAAGTGATGGAAGATGTCGACGTAGAAATGTCTGCCGGTCCCACCGTAGACACAAAAGCGGTGGTCGCAAAATGGCAAAAAGATTTTGAAAGTGAGCTGCTAACTACCAGCCACTTTGAAACCCATTGGCGCGAGTGGGTACCGAAAATCTACAGTCCATCAATAAACGAAAGTTGCCTGAACTGGAGCTTCAATGAAGATCTGGGCCAAGAGGTGCTCATCAATACACTGAAGGAGTTCATATGTAATGGCGATCCAAACACAGTTTTGGCGCAATTGAGCCAAATGGACAAACCGCAAACTGTTTGTGGAAGAGTTTTTAAGATGGGCGAGCCAACGTACAGCTGCCGTGAATGCGGAATGGACAACACCTGCGTGCTCTGTGTGGATTGCTTCAAAAACTCGCAACATAGATTCCACAAGTACAAGATGGGAGCATCTGGAGGTGGCGGATGTTGTGACTGTGGGGACGTGGAGGCGTGGAAGCGAGATCCGTTTTGTAAAATCCACACGGTGGTGTCGATGGAGGGCGACGAACAGAAGCAACATAGCCTACCGGAAGATTTCAAAGAGCGTACTAGAATCGCTTTCAAGGCTATTTTATGGTACGCGTACAACTTACTAAGCACTGACTTTCTTTCTACAGATGTACAACTTCGTGGCACATACGATATCGATACTTACTGTACCATTTTATACAATGACGAAATTCACACTTTTGAACAAGTAATTAATACGCTGTCCCGCGTTTTGAAATGTAACCAACGCAATGCAATTGAATTTGTAACCAACATAGACCGCGAAGGAAGAGCTGTGGTTAAATGTGCAAGTTTCCAACATTGCACTGATCTTAAAGCCGATATCGAGAAATACACCTCGCGGCATGGAAACAAACCTTTAAAAGTTCTGGTTAATCATGCCCATATAATAGCCCATCAACTCTTCGCAATGAAACTTCTAACATGGTTGCAGAACTTCCTAGGACAAGGCGAGGGCTTCCGTGCAATCTTCGCGGAAGTAGCATTGAAATCCAATAACACTGAACCAAGCATTATCAAGGGAGTCCTAATCAGAGATTCATCGCTTTGGAAAAGTGCTAGACTACAATGGCACAGACTACTCATCTCCGGCATGCTCCTGGAATACGAGAACAAGAAATCACTTGCTAAAATTTTTACTCGTGCTTATGGATCTGTTATCAAGGATTTCATCAAAGATGATCATGATTATTCTTACTCAATTTCTTCGTTGTCGGTGCAGTTGTTTACGGTACCAACGCTAGCCCACCATTTGATTGCCAATGATGATGTTCTTTATATTCTGTTAAATACGTTGAAGTCGGAATGTTCAAGGAACGTAAACAAGGCAAATAAATTGGAGTTCCAAAGGGCTAGTTTGGCTGCGCACAATTTCAAACGAGCTCTGTTTATGTTGTTTGATTTGAAGTACCTGTTGAGTGCGATTCCAGAGCAGTGGGATGACAGTTTGAGGAGGAGTTTTCTACATGGGTTTTCTGTTTTGTTGGATTTACTAACTATAATGCAGGGTGAGTACAAATTTGCGTTTTTGATTTATTCGAGAAGTGTATAAAAGGAGTAGATTGGTTAGATAAGTTTGTAAATGATTTAGCGTTAACTAAACTGCTGGCCAATTGAAACGTACCAAGCGAATTTTTAGGTTGAATTTAAAGTCAAGATATCAACATGAGGTTTTCAGGATTCAAGAGATAATTTTATTGCGAAAGCAATAGTGTGACCCGATTTTTTTACTTTGAAGTACGTTACTATCTACAGGGTATGAAAGAAAGTCGTCTTTTTTTTCTCAAACTTTATACCTATCGGAATTCCACAAAAAAAATTTAATATTTTTTTGGTGTCTATTTTTTTAGTCCCTGGTTAATGAGGAAAAAAACAATTTCTCAAAATTTTTATATCCCTCTTATTTTATAAAATACCGAATTTTTTATTAAATTTAATATTGTTGAACAGGTTTTTGCAATAATAATTATGCTGCCATTTTGAAAGCAAATGTCATTATGTGATATGTCGATAAAAAGGTAATTTTAAGTAGAATCTAATTCTTACGGAAAAAAATATACAGGGTTGTTTTAAAAAATTTTGAAAGTTAGTAGGTGGCCTTTCCGGTGAAACCGGAAGTGTCATCAGATTGTTTTAAACGTCAAAATGATTATTTCTTTCAACAATCAAACTATACCAAATTTCAAATTAATACAGTTAAATGTAACAAAATGGTGGGGGTTGTAAAACGATTTCGTAACCACCCGGTATACACGAATACGAGCAAATTTTTGAAAAAGTGAAAAACACGTTTCGAGGATATAAGTCACTTAAACCAATGGTGAACATAAACTAACTAAATTCCATTCTATTCCATTAAAAAAATAGCCTCAAAAAATGAATTAAAAAATATACCAATTAGCGAACGTGTACCGATTTTTGATAAGCCACTGGTTACCAATAAATTAATGAAAGTACAAAAAGTGTACTTTTTATAAGAAAGCCATTCATAAGGTATTATAATCACCTACAGAGATTGGTTCTTACAAAACACAATACGGCCGAACGACAAAAAACAAAGAAAAAATCAAATTTTCAGCAAAAATTCGGTATCTTATAAAATAACAGGGATATCAAAATTTTGAGAAACAGGTTGTTTTCCCATTAAGTAAGGACTAAAAAAATCTACATAAAAAAATTTTTTAAAAAAATTTGTGGAATCACGGTAGTTATAAAATTTGACAAAAAAAAAAGAAGACTTTCTTTCATACCCTGTTGATACTAATGTATTTCAAAGTAAAAAAATCGGGTAACACTATCGTTTTCTCAATTAAATTATCTCTGAAATCCTGAAAACCGCATGTTGATAACTTTTCTATTTTTCAAAATATTTGACTTTAAATTCAACCTAAAAATTCGCTTGGTACGTTTCAATTGGCCAGCAGTTTAGATCAGGCTTGGTGGTTTCTTATATTTCTCAATATGAAATCCTGCCATGATTAATTTGTTAGATAATTATTAAAAATTATTTTTTTAAAAACTATTTATCACCCACCATCTATGATACAATAAATTATTATGTAGAAACACTTTGGCTAATAAGCTATTGCCATGTCGTTCACTTCTCGCATTTAGGCTTTGTTTTATTTTTGTTCCAAGAAATTTTTGTGTAGGCACGACAAGGCATGAATTAAACTAAATAAATAGCTGAACGTTTCAAAGTTTGGCAGCCTGAGCAGCTGTTTAGCTTGTTTACTTCCTAGAAGTTAGTTTTCTTTTAAATTTGTAATAGAAACTTAGATTTATAATTATTTTGTGGTAAATTAAAATGAATTCGTCGAAGACTTTAAGTTTGTTGGTGGTTTTTAAATCTTCTTTTTTGCTCGTTTTCTCTGAATACTGCCAAATCGATCAGATGATTTAGACGGAAGTTCCATGCTTCCATGATTCAAGGAATGGAACTATATTTGGTTTCAAGGTTCAACCATTTTGTACAAAAATCCATGTACCGAGGTTACTGCATAATACAAAATTTACCTTAACACAATTAATATCTCGTTGAACTTGTATTTAATGTAATTAAATTATAATAATAATTTGCACTTTAGCATAAGTTATGTAAATTTTTCAACGTGTTCTATAAATTTATTAACAGAATTTATAATTCACTAGATTTAGTTCTCTTGAGCTAGAACACGTATTTTATAGGGAAATGTGGAAGAAGCTGTAAGTTGGTTCATAATTAAATTATTTTTTTTATTAGGGAAAAGAACAAACATAAGGTGGTATTTATAAAAAGAAGCATTACCTTTTGCTTGCAAAAAATGGAGCAATTGCTTCAGGTTATATGCATAAAAAAAGCGAAGGAAAAGGTTTTGCTTCGAGGCGAGAGGTTTGGCTTCAAAATAAAAGCTATTACTTTTTTCGTATGTATAAAAAGAAGTATTTGCTTCTAAACTGAAGGATTTGCTTCTAAATAAATGCATCTAGTTCGCAGCAACTTTTTTTGCGAGAATCTCACATTTTTTATGACTATCTTGAAAAATAAACAAATTACGAGATTTTTTTATTCTTTAACACTGATTTAGAATTAAATTTTGAACATATTTTGTTTGAACTTTTATTTGAAATTCCGCCAAAAAAATTCAAAAAAAAAACGAGATATTCCTAAAAATTGTGCGAGTTGAATCAGACGGCCTAGATAGACTATTGGCATAATAAGGGCTTGGATCCCAAAGTCCCGGGTTCGAATCTCAGAAGGATCACTCTTTGTTTTTTACTGGTTTCTATGATACTGATACCAAGTACATAATATAATTATAAATAATATAAATTCGATTTTATATTAATAACGTGTTGGATGTGGACTGTATGATTTCCGTGAGGTTTGCTTTTTTACAAAGAACTAAGTTAGTTTTACCAGAAAATTCAAACCGAATGAAAATCCCTCAAAAATTCCGGATTTTATAACCTACTGTAGACTCGCTTAAAAAATTGTTCAAATTTTAGGTTTGTGTCTTTAAAACTGTCATAAAACTTCGGAAAATTAACAGATTTCCGTGAGGTTTGCTTTTTTCCAAATAACTAAGCTAGTTTTACCAGAAAATTCAAACCGAATGAAAATCCCTCAAAAATTCCGGATTTTATAGCCTTCTATAGACTCTCTTAAAAAAATGTCCAAATTTCAGGTTTGTGTCTTTAAAACTGTCATAAAACTTCGGAAAATTGACAGATTTTCGTGAGGTTTGCTTTTTTCGAAAGAACTAAGCTAGTTTTACCAGAAAATTCAAACCGAATGAAAATTCCTCAAAAATTCCGGATTTTATAGCCTACTATAGACTCGCTTAAAAAAAATTTCAAATTTCAGGTTTGTGTCTTTAAAACTGTCATAAAACTTCGGAAAATTGACATATTTTCGTGAGGTTTGCTTTTTTCCAAACAACTAAGCTAGTTTTACCAGAAAATTCAAACCGAATGAAAATTCCTCAAAAATTCCGGATTTTATAGCCTACTATAGACTCGCTTAAAAAAATGTCCAAATTTCAGGTTTGTGTCTTTAAAACTGTCATAAAACTTCGGAAAATTGACAGATTTTCGTGAGGTTTGCTTTTTTCCAAAGAACTAAGCTAGTTTTACCAGAAAATTCAAACCGAATGAAAATTCCTCAAAAATTCCGGATTTTATAGCCTACTATAGACTCGCTTAAAAAAAATTTCAAATTTCAGGTTTGTGTCTTTAAAACTGTCATAAAACTTCGGAAAATTGACAGATTTTCGTGAGGTTTGCTTTTTTCCAAATAACTAAGCTAGTTTTACCAGAAAATTCAAACCGAATGAAAATTCCTCAAAAATTTCAAATTTCAGGTTTGTGTCTTTAAAACTGTCATAAAACTTCGGAAAATTGACAGATTTTCGTGAGGTTTGCTTTTTTCCAAATAACTAAGCTAGTTTTACCAGAAAATTCAAACCGAATGAAAATTCCTCAAAAATTCCGGATTTTATAGCCTACTATAGACTCGCTTAAAAAATGTTCAAATTTCAGGTTTGTGTCTTTAAAACTGTCATAAAACTTCGGAAAATTGACAGATTTCCGTGATGTTTGCTTTTTTCCAAATAACTAAATTAGTTTTACCAGAAAATTCAAACCGAATGAAAATCCCTCAAAAATTCCGGATTTTATAGCCTACTATAGACTCTCTTAACAAAAGGTCCAAATTTCAGGTTTGTGTCTTTAAAACTGTCATAAAACTTCGGAAAATTGACAGATTTCCGTGATGTTTGCTTTTTTCCAAAGAACTAAGTTAGTTTTACTAGAAAATTCAAACAGAATGAAAATCCCTAAAAAATTCCGGATTTAATGGCCTACTATAGACTCTCTTAAAAAAATGTCCATATTTCAGGTTTGTGTCTTTAAAACTGTCATAAAACTTCGGAAAATTGACAGATTTCCGTGGGGTTTGCTTTTTTCCAAAGAACTAAGTTAGTTTTACTAGAAAATTCAAACAGAATGAAAATCCCTAAAAAATTCCGGATTTAATGGCCTACTATAAACTCGTTTAAAAAATTGTCCAAATTTGTGTCTCTAAAACTGTCATAAAATTTCGGAAAATTCACAGGTTGCATTGCGGTATGCTTTTTTATAAAGAGCCAAGTTAGTTTTACTAGAAAAATCAAACCGAATGAAAATCCCTCAAAAATTCCGGATTTTATAGCCTACTATAAACTTGCTTAAAAAAATTGTATAATTTTCAGGTTTGTGTGCTTAAAACAGACATAAAATTTCGAAAAATTGACAAATTTACGTACGGGTTGCTTTTTTATAAAGAACCAAGTTAGTTTTACTAGAAAATATAAACCGAATGAAAAGACTCGCTTAAAAAATTGTCCAAATTTCACATACTTAACTATAAGATTGTTACAACACATGTCTGAAATCGCGAAACTTCTCCCCCTTTTACTTCATTTATCTGAAGTATTTCCTTGCAAGGAAAAGGTAAAGATTGTGAATACGAATTGAAGCAAAAGCTTTTACTTCTACCTTATACTTTAAAGTAAATGCTTCATTTTTATAAATACCACCTATAATCTCGATTCAATGGTGAAAAGTAGTCATGGTGTAATTTAATACAAACGATATTTATGATTAAGAGTTAGTATTTTTTATAAATACCATCTTCAACCATAATAACTCGGCAAGTTCTTTGTCCTCAAATTTTGATTAACTTTTTTGTATTTAAGGTATGGATTCTGTAACTAGACAAGTAGGCCAACACATGGAATACGAGCCAGAATGGGAAGCAGGTTTCAGCATGCATGTTAAACTAGCCTACTGCATCTCCTTAGTCGTCGAATGGTGCGGCACTGACAAAATAGTCCTCTGCAAAGCATACCGAGCCGTTCTCAGAAAACTGGAAGAAAACCCTTGCGATGACATCGTGGAACCTCTAGAAGTACGAGAACTAGCCGATCACAGCACCGGCTGTCTTCATTATGATGTTTCCTACAAGCCTGTATCGATCCATCTACCGCTATCCAGATTATTCGCAGCCTTGCATCTACACCTTGGAAAATACGACTTGCACTTTGATGGAACAGAGTTTCAGTTGGCTAAACCAACGCCTGTTCAAATAATCGAACCAGTTTTAAGATCTCAAGTTATGATTGCTCAAGTACACGCTGGAATGTGGCGTAGGAATGGTTACGCCTTGCTGAATACGCTCTTTTTTTACCATAATGTTAAGTGTAGGACAGAAATGTTGGATAGAGATGTAACACTGCTACAAATTGGTGCCTCACTTATTGAAAGTAATGAATTTCTTATCCATGTTTTGAACAAATTTAATCTGATAAACTGGGCGGTACCTGATTTTGAGATGAATAGTCTAAAGTCTTCTGAAGAGGAAAGTATGCGACAAACAATTAATTTAGTTGAAGAACTGCTGCATGTTTTGATTATAATTATTGGAGAACGATACATGCCAGGTGTTAGTAATGTGACCGACGAGGATCGAATTAAGAAAGAAATCATCCAACATCTTTGCATCAAACCACTCTTACATTCAGAGTTAGTTAAAGCTATACCTGAGGAATTACCACATGAAGTGGCTGTTGACAGGGTTATTCAAGAACTCGCTGTGTTTAAGAAACCTAGCCAAGGAACTGGTAAAGGAGTATACGAACTTAAACCTCAATATTTTGATGAGTACAACGTGTTCTTTTATCATTATACGCGCGAGGATTTGTCAAAATCCGAAGAAGCTCAGAGAAAACGCCGAAAAACGGCCGGTGAATTGGAGTGTTGCCCACCACCGAAACTATTAAAATTAAACGAATCTTTTAATATGTTAGTAAATTTATTACAGTGCGACGTAATGCTGCACATCATGGAAACAGTTTTGACTCGCTGTCTTAATTTGAGAGCACGTAGTTTCTCTGAGCCGCAACTCCATAAGGTTTTACATTTGATTGGTTACGCTCTACAGGAGGAGGAATCGGAGCACTATGCGTTCTTTAAATTTATAGAAAACTCAGCTAAATTTAAGATATTTTCTCTGCTGAAAGAACTGTTGACTTGTCCAAGAGTTGACGCGCATAAAGGTTTGCTGCAATGGACTATTAACAAGTACAAGCAAGTTGCAAATGAAAAAGACACCAGCACACCGTGCTCCAGCACAACGGAAGAAAGCGTACAAGTAGGAAGTGTTGATGATACTGAGAAGGAACGAAGAGCCAAACTTGCGGCTGCTAAGCGAAGGGCCATCATGGCCCAAATGGCGACAATGCAAAGTAACTTCATGAAAGACAACGCCAAGATGTTTGAAGAATGCAACTCTGATAAGGAAGATGAGGAATCCCCAGTGGAATTCGGCGACATGGAGTTTATTTTTGTGGAACAACAAACTGTCGCCCTTGGGCCCAATCAATCAGCCAGGGTTCGATTTGACAAAACTTATACTTGTATACTTTGTCAAGAAAAGGAGAAAGTGACAATTGATGGCCCCACATTGGTTTTGGCTGGTTTCGTCCAACAAGCCACTGTCTTGTGCCAACACAAAAATAACGAAATTCTCATGGACATCACAAAACATGATCCATTGTACCTACATGCTAATTTGGGACCTGCACCTCACACTAGTACCTGTGGACATGTGATGCACAGCGAGTGCTGGAGAAAGTACTTTGATAACATTATGTTGAGAGAGCACCGACGGCCTTATAGGCTGCGCCATCCAACTAGTTTCGACGTGGATAAGCAAGAATTCTTATGCCCGTTGTGTGAATGTTTAAGTAATACAGTATTACCATTGGTACCCCCGCTTAATGTTCTACAACCAAGCCCCGCCAGGAACAATATAAGCTTTGATGATTTTCTAACGAATATGAATATTCTGGTGGAAAAGAGGGAGAAGATTTGTCATGGGATATTTAAGTGTAAGTTTGGTTATGATTGCTGTAATGAGCACTGCAATGCATGTCTGATAGCAGCTAATGGTACAAGTCGAGAAGCTGATCAGTATTACGATTGCGAAGTGGACTGTGTCCTTCAACCTCATCAGGTTTTCTCTTCCTGGTCTTTTGATAATCACAAATCCGATTTTCAAGTAGCTAAATCTGATTTTCTCAGTTTATTTCCGCGTGAAGGACCTAGCATCAGTAACAGCTTGAAGGAGATGTTGGAGCTGTTTGCTCAAGTTACCTACACTCGAGGTTTGAATGTCAGTCCTCATCCATCTGATAAACGCTTGGCGCCAATGGTTTGGAAGTCGTTAGCTTATACTATACACTCGATTGAGGTTTTGTTGCGTGATGCCAATAAACCGTTGTTAGGGCAGTTGTCCAGTCGACAAAGAGATTGCATAGAAACTTTAGTAAGAATTGTGGGGATTTTAGGTAGAGTTACGCGACGAAGTGTTTTTAATAATAACCAAGCTTTAAATTTACTTACTATGCTATTGGAGCACAACAGCGAGGGTCCTTCAATACTCCAGTGGGATTCTCTAGGGTTTTTACTGTCTTTAACTTTTTCTTTGCCTAGTCTTTCCTGCAAAAATACTCAAACACCTATTCCAACTGGTGGTACACTAGATTTACACACACTTCGAATTGTTTTCATTTGTCATATAGTTCGAATTCTAATTTTAATGGATGTTGATCAGTTAATGAATAATGCAATGGACACTGACACCACAGATCACATGGAAATCCTGAATGTGATATTTATGTTGTTTGGCAAATACAAAGGAGGATTAAGTGGATACACTGTTTGGAAATACGTACAAAATGCTTGCAAACCATTCTTACGTTGCTGTGTTCTATTTTACCACTATTTAACCGACGTGGCACCTCCGTCAGCTCTCTTAGAAGTCGATGGCGACACCTTCAATAATATGTGCTCATATTTGGACCTCCCTCTAACCCCAAGAGAACTATTTGCTTCGCCTCAAGTAATGGATGTAATAAAACGCTGGTGCCACCATGAGGAAGTTGTGCTCTATTTGGAAGGCACCCCATTGCAAGTTATCCACGAACCACTACCCATTAACCGTTTAATAGAACTCCCAAATGACTACATGGATCTCATCAACACAGTCTCATCGTTTACTTGCCCAAATAGTGACGAGGACTCGAGAAATCCCACCATGTGTTTGGTATGCGGCGAAATCTTATGCTCTCAAAGTTACTGTTGTCAAACTGAGGTGAACAAAACGCCAGTGGGGGCGTGTAATTATCATGCGCAGAAGTGTGGTGCTGGTGTTGGCATATTCTTAAGAGTGAGGGAGTGTGAAGTGCTCTATTTGGCCACACCGCAAAAAGGCTGCTTTGTGACTGCGCCCTATTTAGATGAATTCGAAGAGACTGATCAAGGGTTAAGAAGGGGAAATCCCTTGCGGTTGTGCCATCAACGGTACAAGAAATTGCAGACGCTGTGGTTAAGTCATAGTATACATGAGGAGATTGCCAGAGCTATAGAGTCGAATAATCATATGGTAGCAACTCAGTGGAATATGTTGTAGTCCCCTTTAAAATTTATTATTGTGATTTTCCTACTAACACTAACACTAGATATAATTATGAATTACTCTTAACAAAACGTGCGTTATTTTGTATAATAAAATAAATATATAATAAATTCATTTTAAATACATTAGTTTTTGTAGTACTTAATGAAGGAGAATGTTTCTTTATAATCAAAATAAATATTATTGTACTCTGTTTAAGCAAGATTGTATTAAGCAAAATTAATATTTATTCTAACAAGAAATGGCAATTATAATATGTGTAGCTATAAATATAATGTTTAAAATAAATACTTGCAGTATTTAATTTCGAGATGAGAGTTTTCCCCGAAAACAGTTCCCAAAGCAATCCATCACTAATAATAGATAAAAAGTGTGCAAAATACGTGAAAGTGTAAGTATTAAAAAAATAAAAAATACGAAATATTTTACAAAAATTTTGGGTGGAAAATTTAAATTAACGAAAAGGGGGTTCATTGTGTACTTCTTTTAACATTTTATATGTATTTCAGCTATGTAGTATACAGGGTGTTCGCGCGAAGTGGCTCACTATTGCTAACTTCGTTATTATTGGAGCTACAAAGTCGGTTAAATTAGCAAACTAGTAGCATTTTTTTCGCTGATTATAATGGTGAAAACAGGAAAACAATTGACCATCTGGTTTTCGAGATATACACAAAAATAACATTTTTTTAAATGGAACACCCTATATATTTTTGCAGAAATCGATGACAAATTAAATTCTGTACAAAAAATGTCCTTAATTTTTTTGATTATAATTTAAAATAAGCGAGTTATTTTGAAAAAAATTTGTAATTTTTTAAAATCAAGTAGCCATAAAACGGAATACTAATTTATTAAAACCAAACAATCATAATTTTGAATTTAAGCCAGTTGAAAAAAACTTGAAAGAATTACGGGAATTACTATTTTATTTAATATTTTTAATATACAGGTGTTTGCGCAAAGTGGTTCACTATTGCTAACTTTGTTATTATTGGAGCTACAAAGTCGGTTAATTAATTAAACTAGTAGCATTTTTTCCGCTGATTATAATAGTGAAAACAGAAAAACAATTGGCGATCTGGTTTTCGAGATATTTACAAAAATAACATTTTTAATTGGAACACCCTGTATATTTTTGCAAAAATCGATGATAAATTAAATTCTGAACAAAGAATGTTCTTATGCTTTTTTGACAATTATTTAAAATAAGCGAGTTATTTTGAAGAAAAGTTTTCAAAGTTTTAATATCAAGTATAGCCATGAAAATTATAATTTTGTAAATTTTCAATATATTATGATTGTTTGGTTTTAATAAATTACTATTCCGTTTTATGGCTACTTGATTTTAAAGTTTTGCAAACTTTTTTTCAAAATAACTCGCCTATTTTAAATTATCAAAAAAAGATAAGGACATTTTTTGTATAGAATTTAATATACCATCGATTTTTGCAAAAATATATAGGGTGTTCCATTTAAAAAAATGTTATTTTTTTGAATATCTTGAAAACCAGATGTTCAATTGTTTTTTTGTTTTCACCATTGTAATCAGCGGAAAAAATGCTACTAGTTTGCTAATTTAACCGACTTTGTAGTTCCAATAATAACGAAGTATATATATTTACAAAATTTATAATTTTTTGCAGCATTCTATTTTTGTGTTATGTCTTTGAGACAACATTTTCTATCACCTTGTACATCTTTCCATTTTTAAAACGGTGTTGGTATACCTGAAACGTGAAAAGAACCAACAGAAGAAGAAGAGTCTAACAATATTTTGTGACTATGATTTTAAAATTAAAGCTTATTTTAGAGATTTAAAGTTTGTTACAAAATTGAGTAGAGCTGTAAACAATAATATATTTACAAAATTTGTTATTTGTTGCATTATTTTTGTATTAATTTTTGAGACATTTTGTGTAACAGTGTTGGTGTGCCTGGAATGTCAAATGGACTAAAAGAAGAAGAAGAACACATGTCAATTTAACATGTTTTGTAATTTTAACCTTAAAATTGAAGGATTATTTTAGAAATTTAAAGTTGCACGTTGTTAAAAAATCGTAGCTTCTCAATGGCTCCTATTCGTAAGTAATCTTGAAAGTAATTTACGGGAAAGAATTTCACATTTATTTATTATGTTGCAGAGAGAAAGAATCCCATGTCTAAAGAAATTGTCAAAGAGAAATTAAGACAGAAAAAGAAGGAATCCAAAGAGATATTAAGATTAAAGAGGGCACGTTTAGTACTGCGCAATTTACCCTTCAAAGCAAATGAAGAGAATCTGCGCGAGTATTTTGGAAAATATGGTGAAATTTCCAGTGTGGATATCCTGAAGAAACCAGACGGAAAATTGGTTGGGTGCGCTTTCATTCAGTTTAAACTTGTGCAAAAAGCAGCTAAAGCAAAACATTATACAAACAGCCAACCATTTCTAGGCAGAAATATTACGGTTGATTTCGCCAAAGCAAAAGACGTATATCTTAAAGAAATTAAAAAAGAGGAGCCTGCAGAAGTTAAAGTCAAAGACGAACCTATTGATGTCATTGATGAGACTAAAACTGAAGCGGTTGAGGAGGTTAAATTAGACACAGAACAGAGCGATTCGGATTCGAGTCATTTAAGTGAGAGTGAACCGGAGGAAGAGACAGAACCAAAAAAATTTACACCCAGCGACGATGTAAACGAAGGCAAAACAGTGTTTATAAAAAACATTCCATTTACCGCCACAAATGACGACTTAAGGGAGTGTATGTTTCAATTTGGGCCCATTTATTATGCTTTAATTTGTAAGGATCCACTCACGGAGCATTCTAAAGGAACTGGGTTTGTGAAATTTCATGTAAGTATAATTTGAAAAATTATTATACCTAATTGCTACAAAATTTTTTATAATTACAAAATACAAAATTCAAAAATGGTTTGTTAAAATTTGAGAACAAAAACGTAACATTATTGCGAAATTAATTAGGAGTATTTTATTGTGTTTCAGTATAAAGAAGATGCTGAAAAAGTCCTACAATCTGGGACAGAACTAACGCTTTTAGGAAACATTCTGGACCCTCATCGAGCACTGTCCAAAAATGCGATAAAACAGAACATTTCCGAAAGGAACTTAAAAAAGCAGGCACCAAAGGACTCGCGCAATTTATACCTTCTAAAAGAAGGAGGTTAGTATAGCTCTGATTAAAATTTGACACATTCATTAAATTTCCTTCTTTTTATAGTTATTATAGCGGGAACTAAACCAGCACAAGGAGTCTCAACCAAAGACATGGAGATACGCCTTCAGTTAGAAAAAACTAAAACCACAATGTTACGGAATCTAACCAACATCGTCCTAGATAAAAAATTAATAGTACACAATATTCCGGCTCATTGGAGCGATCAAAACTTGCGTGCACTCTTTCAAAAACACTCTCCATCTGGTGGCGTTCTAAAAGCGTACATAATGAGAGATAACAAAAACGTAGATGAAAAAGGCGTAGGAGCTTCGAAACTATTCGGATTTGTCACGTTTGCTCAACATGAGCAAGCCTTAAACGCACTTCGATCTCTAAATAACAATCCTAATATTTTTTCGGCTAATAAAAGACCTATTGTGGGTTTCGCAATTGGCAACAAGACAATAATTAAGAAAAAACAGCTGCAATTGGAGAGATCTAGGCAGAAAAATCCGAACTGGAAGGATTACAAGCCGGAATCAGTTCAACAAAAGAAGAAGAAGGTGGGTGGGGTTGGTGTTGTAGGTGAAGACGACATGGAAGCATTTGCTGGGGTTGCTGCTACGCCTGGTATAACAAATATGAGAAGCAATTATAAACTGAAAGTACAGTCGAAATTGCATTTTGAAAATGCTAAAAATGAAAAGAAGAAAAAGAAGAATGCTGTGAAAACATTTAAAGAGAAGAGGAAAGATTTTACAAAGCAAGAGAGACAGAAGATAAATAAAAATAAGGATAATTCTGATAGCTTTAGTAAAATGGTTAAGGATTATAAGGAGAAATTAACTAATCCCACGAATTTTCAGAAATCAAAGTGGTATCAGTAATATAATTATGTATTTGCAATCCCTTACATTATTATTTTTGTTTGTTAATGTTTAATTTTATTAAAAACGTACCTAACACTAATTATGTATTATTATTATTTTAATTAAATTCCGTACAAAAAATTTTCTTTAAAATAAGCAAGTTATTTCGAAAAAAAATTTGCATGATTTTTAAAATATATTTTTTTGCAAAACTGATACCAAATTATCACTCAATATTTTTGAAAAAGTTTTTTGGTCCGTACTTTCCGAGTAAATAAATAAAAAGTGTTGTAAAATTTGAAATTTTCACTGTCCGGAAACACACCAAAGGCTGCTGACGTCACGAATCTAGTTCCACAGTGATGACAGCATTTAACAGGCGATAGAACTCGCAAAAATAAAAAGAAAAGTTCATATGAACTTGTATGTTATACAGGGTGTTAAAGTTAATAAAAAAAACCTTTCTCTTCAAATATCTCAAAGACTACTTGGCCGATTTTGATAAAATTTAACACGTTCCTAGTAATAGGTGGTATTTATAAAAATGAAGCATGAAGCATTTACTTTAAAGTATAAGGTAGAAGTAAAAGGTAGCACTAAGAAGTAAAAGCTTTTGCTTCAATTCGTATTCACAATCTTTACCTTTTCCTTGCAAGGAAATACTTCAGATAAATGAAGTAAAAGGTGCAGAAGTTTCGCGATTTCAGACATGTGTTGTAACAATTTTATAGTTTAGTATGTGAAATTTGGACAATTTTTTAAGCGAGTCTTTAGCAGGCTATAAAATCCGGAATTTTTAAAAGATTTTCATTCTGTTTGAATTTTTTAGTAAAACTAACTTGAGTCTTTTTAAAATTACAAACCGCAAAAAATCTGTCCATTTTTCGAAGTTTTATGACAGTTTTAAAGACACTAAACTGAAATATGGACATTTTTTTAAGCGAGTATATTGTAGGCTATAAAATCGGGATTTTTTCAGGGATTTTCATTCGGTTTAAATTTTCTAGTAAAACTAACTTGGTTCTTTATAAAAAAGTAACCCATACGTAAATTTGTCAATTATTCGAAATTTTATGTCAGTTTTAAGCACACAAACCTGAAAATTATACAATTTTTTTAAGCAAGTTTATAGTAGGCTATAAAATCCGGAATTTTTGAGGGATTTTCATCCGGTTTGATTTTTCTAGTAAAACTAACTTCGCTCTTTATAAAAAGGCATACCGCAATGCAATCTGTGAATTTTCCGAAATTTTATGACAGTTTTAGAGACACAAACCTGAAATTTGGACAATTCTTTAAACGAGTTTATAGTAGGCTATAAAATCCGGAATTTTTGAGGGATTTTCATTCTGTTTGAATTTTCTGGTAAAACTGACTTAGTTCTTTGGAAAAAAGCAAACCACACGGAAATCTGTCAATTTGCCGAAGTTTTATGACAGTTTTAAAGACACAAACCTGAAATTTTGACATTTTTTTAATAGAGTCTATAGTAGGCTGTAAAATCCGGAATTTTTGAGGAATTTTCATTCGATTTAAATTTTCTTGTAAAACTAGCTTAGTTATTTGGAAAAAAGCAAACCTCACTGAAATCATACAGTCCACATCCAACACGTTATTAATATAAAATCGAATTTATATTATTTATAATTATATTATGTACTTGGTATCAATATCATAGAAACCAGTAAAAAACAAAGAGTGATCCTTCTGAGATTCGAACCCGGGACTTTGGGATCCAAGCCCTTATTATGCCAATAGTCTATCTAGGCCGTCTGATTCAACTCGCACAATTTTTAGGAATATCTCGTTTTTTTTTGAATTTTTTTTGGCGGAATTTCAAAAAAAAGTTCAAACAAAATATGTACAAAATTTAATTCTAAATCAATCTTAAAGAATAAAAAAATCTCGTAATTTGTTTATTTTTCAAGATAGTCATAGTGAGATTCTCGCAAAAAAAGTTGCTGCGAACTAGATGCATTTATTCAGAAGCAAATCCTTCAGTTTAGAAGCAAATACTTCTTTTTATAAATACGAAAAAAGTAATAGCTTTTATTTTAAAGCAAAACCTCTCGCCTCGAAGCAAAACCTTTTCCTTCCATTTTTTGCAAGCAAAAGGTAATGCTTCTTTTTATAAATACTGCCTAATAAGTAAGGGGCTTAATTTGACATAATTAGATTGAATTGAATTATTCCTAACTAAATATTTTAAAGAAAAATTTAACTGCTTTTTTTAAGTTTGATATTATTTTTAGATTGAGCAATTAAAAATACAAATTTTTTGTCTCTTGCATTTTCTGTCTATCTTGCTTACTTTGCGAGAAACAAAATAAGTATCACGGAGCTACAAAAACTCCACAAATTCCAGAAATTCTTACTGGAAAGAAAATTTGAAACAGTCGAAAAGATGCAGTTCATAAGCATAGTTCAACTCAAATGTGAAAATGAACAAGTGCCCGTCATTAAAAGAGTTTGTGCCGCTAATAAGCGAATTTACATAGATGATGGAACATTCGTAATATCCTCGAGCAGAATTTCTAAGAAAGTTACTTACACGTGGTAATAAAGTAATTCTTCAGTTTTGGGCTCCTATATTTGGTATTGGATCATCAGTATGCCTTAGTTTTTCTCAAACTAACATAAAAAATAATTTTCTGGAAGCCTTAGGGGATTGTGATCAGAGGTGACACAACTCTAAACAATTAAAATTGTTTTTCTGATCATTGTTTTATTTTTGCAGAGATACATCCACCCAGGACTCCCTTACCCCTCCGAATTCAAATTCATGACAAGGATTGAAATTGTTATTAACTATTACGCGCTTTATCGAATTATGTGATTAAGATAAGAAAGCTAATAAGTTTGTATCATAAATTCATATATGATAATTTACGGATCTATTCTGTACGCAAAATGTTAAATTTTAACACCTGTTTATTTTTTATGTCTCTTTTTAACTTATTTAATTCTATAGTAACCTCTCTTTGTTTTCCGGTTTAGCCGACGTTAAAATTTAACATTTTACTTACAGAATAGACCCTTTAGATCAAATGCATTAAGCTTAAGCATACAAATAAACTACTCTAGTTAAGGTCAATTTCCATTAAGTTAAAGTAATTATTTTCAAAAAAGTGTATTTGTTAGAAAAATTTGCATTTGATAATAACATTGAGGTTTTCATTTTAACAATTCTAATGGTAAATAATGTTAAATATAAAATAAATAATAACCTTCATAAACTTTTCCCATAAGTTTGTTCCCTAGTTCGGTAATCCAACTGAAACTTAACACATTTACGTTTATAAATAAAGTGTTTATTAACAAAGCATAAAAAACATTTTTATTAGAATTACCTAAAAACAATTTGTAAATTTCCTCTAAGACTAGACTCCCCAAACTTTATGTTAAATAATATAATATACTAAAATTGCATGTGATATTAACAAAGTTATGCCAAATTATACATACATAGGTATACAGCCACGGAAAACTTATTTTAGTATTAGTCACAATTTGGTTAAACATTAGGAATATTTTTATTTATATTTATATATTATATGAATATGTATAATATGTAGATATAATATAAATTTTAAATCATTTGAGTGAATATGTGGAATACTTTTGTGATTTTTTTAAACTAAATCTGCCAAACAAAATATTTTGAAAAGTTGGACACCTGAAATAATAACGCGAATTTTACCAAAATTGTTTGTACAACTATAATTAGAATTGTGGCTGTTTACACTTAACAATATCCTTAAAAGTCTACATAAATAAAATAATATCAATATTAATAATCGCTTTAGTTACTTTGTGATAATTTTGGCTTGTTGCACTAAAATTTGTACAGGGTGGGCAAAATTCGATGTTTTTATAGGGTAACTTTTAAACCATAGAGATATTGAAAAACTGATCGCGCATCGTCGAGCTCCTTT
This sequence comes from Pediacus dermestoides, assembly GCA_963942485.1. Lineage (NCBI taxonomy): Eukaryota > Metazoa > Arthropoda > Insecta > Coleoptera > Cucujidae > Pediacus > Pediacus dermestoides. The sequence continues at coordinate 8,689,767 of OZ012625.1, forward strand.
TTTGACAAACCCTTGATGGCGAAGTCAAAATTTAGCGATCGTCGTTTGTTTTCGAGTTATGGATGAAAATTCGATTTCTTGAGATTTAGATTTATGTCTATATTTCGGTTGTTTGTGCATTTAGAGAAATGGCGTTTGCACGTTCTTAAGGCACTTTTTTGAGGAGAATGCAATGGCGTTAACAGATTTTGGAAATGTCTTTTTATTTTTAGGTTATGACATAAATTTTTATTTTTTTAAATGGAAGTCATAGTGGGCTGTCCACTTTATTGAAAAGAGCATTTTTTCTCTTTTCAAATATATATAATATGTAGGGTCTATTCCTTCAATTACTTCTTAAAAAATCAAAAAATCTAAATTTTTGGAATTAATAATATGTATTTCGCATATTTATCGCAGTAGACGAATGTCATGATGAAAACCCTCGGCGCGCCATTGAGATCCAAAATCAAGGTTGGTTCGGTTTTAGTTTTTGGTGTGCCTTAATAAAAAATCAAGTTTTGGCATATAAGATTTATGAGGGAAATCTAACTGGTGAACGGTACTACTAATATTTAAATGAGAAAATTGTTGATGAATATTTGGACAATTTATCATTCAGCGATAGAAGTCAGTACTTCTTACAACACGATGGTGCACCACCTCATAATACGAGATCAGCTAGAGAATTGCTTAACTCAAAATTCAGATATAATTGGTTTGTTAGCAATGGGCCAGTTAGATGACCACCAAGGTCGCCTGATTTGACACCTTTGGGGACATATTAAAGATAATTCATATAAAACTAAAAGTAGAAATACAGAAGAACTCAAAGCCAAGTTTACGCAATACCTTAACTCCGTGTCAAATATTCACATTTCGAATACGCACAGATATGTCATGAAAATTGTATTGCAGTTAATAGACGTAATTTTGAACTTTTTTTTGTGTTGTTTTATATAGATATTAATTTTATATAGTGTTGTGTTTATATGTATGTCGTTTGTTGTATTTTCATTTTTATTATAAGATTTTTTTTAATTTGATTTCAAAAATTTAGATATTTTTATTTTTCAAGAAGAAATTGAAGGAATAGACCCTACATATTATATATATTTGAAAAGAGAAAAAAATGCTCTTTTCAATAAAGTGACAGTCCACTATGACTTCCATTTAAAAAAATAAAAATTTATGTCATAACCTAAAAATAGAAAGACATTTCCAAAATCTGTTAACGTCATTGCATTCGCATCAAAAAAGTGCCTTAAGAACGTGCAAACGTCATTTCTCTAAATTCACAAACAACCGAAATATAGACTCAAATCGAAATCTCAAAAAATCGAATTTTCGGCCATAACTCGAAAACAAACGACGATCGCTAAAATTTGACTTCACCGTCAAGGGTTTCTCAAAAAAAGAGCTCGACGATGCACGGTCAGATTTTCAATATCTGTTATGGTTTAAAAGTTACCCTATAAAAACATCGAATTTTGCCCACCCTGTACACTTCATATAATATAATAACACGTATAAGTATAGAATTTAAAAATTTATAAAAGTAAGAACTTGTTAGTACATTTTATCTAAAATACGAACTTCCTTTTACGTACAATATAAACAATGGTTAAACCAGTATATACAAATTTTGGTCCACTTGTGTTAACGTTTAAAGCTCTTGATAGCACTCCTTTCATAAATACAATTAACAATTAATGACTATTAGTAATTACGTACAACTTATTCAAAATGAGTATACTATTATGATAAATGCAACTATAGGAAAGCATGTTTTGTTAAAAAAAGGCAAGAGATAAGGCCTCCAAATATAAAAATTGTGTAAAGTACTAGCAATCATAATCGTCGGCATCATAATATCGCGAACTCCTGTTACTTCGTAAATCTTGAGGTATATCCCCGTTGGCATCATAATAAACACTTGTACCGGAGATGACAGAGTCTCGTTTTCTCTCTAGAAACCACCAAAATATAATTAATAAATTCTAACATTGCCGTAAAACAACTTACCAGTTTTTTGCCGCCGCTTCGCCCTTTCAGTTTCATGTTTAATAATAGTTTCATTAGTCCTATACACTTCTCTCTTAATCCGCTCACTCAACTTCCTACTAACATCCGGTATAATCCACTCCACCGCCGTAATGAAAAACGTTACAACATTCTGATACACCACAACAAACGCCAACCTCGCAGCCAAAATATGCCAAAACACTAGCGGCCTTTTGTAATTCAAATCCGGATCGTCACTTGGTGGGTTCCTGTATTCCGCGTATCGACAAGTGGTCACGTTGTACATGGATTGTTCTGGTCTGGCGTCCGGTGAAAAGTCAGCTGTGTTGAAAATTGCCAAACTGTGGTTTAGGAAACCTGCGTCGGTGTGGTCGGGGTTCACTTTGAGCATGTAGACTAAACGAGGGATGAAATGCGAGGAGAACGCCAGAATGAAGGCGTTGGATACCACGGAAATTCGCCCGATTATCCCCAGGATTGGCAACCAGACGCCGATGTCTTTGACACGTTGCGGGACTGGACGGCGGTAGTACTTGATGAATTTCTTGGCATCCAAGCGCATTTCGAGTATGTTGTTGATTAAGGCGAATAGCGGCGCCAGGGGGAACGCAGTGATGAAGATGGTCACGAAACCATACTGTAGCACTGGAAAATGTAAAAATCCCAATTTTATTCTTAATCCAAAATATAACATAAAGAAGATAAAAAGCAAACATTACAAACTGCAATTTTGACTGTGATGTTACTTATACAGGGTGTGTCACGACAATAGGTGGTATTTATAAAAATGAAGCATTTACTTTAAAGTATAAGGTAGAAGTAAAAGGTAGCACTCAGAAGTAAAAGGTAGAAGTAAAAGCTTTTGCTTCAATTCGTATTTACAATCTTTACCTTTTCCTCGCAAGGAAATACTTCAGATAAATGAAGTAAAAGGTGCAGAAGTTTCGCGATTTCAGACATGTGTTGTAACAATCTTATAGTTTAGTATGTGAAATTTGGACAATTTTTTAAGCGACTCTTTAGTAGACTATAAAATCCGGAATTTTTAAAGGATTTTCATTATGTTTGAATTTTTTAGTAAAACTAACTTGAGTCTTTGTAAAATTACAAACCGCTAAAAATCTGTCAATTTTTCGAAGTTTTATGACAGTTTTAAAGACACTAAACTGAAATATGGACATTTTTTCAGGGATTTTCATTCGGTTTAAATTTTCTAGTAAAACTAACTTGTGTCTTTATAAAAAAGGATACCGCAATGCAATCTGTGAATTTTCCGAAATTTTATGACAGTTTTAGAGACACAAACCTGAAATTTGGACAATTTTGTAAACGAGTTTATAGTAGGCTATTAAATCCGGAATTTTTGAGGGATTTTTATTCTGTTTGAATTTTCTAGTAAAACTAACTTAGTTCTTTGGAAAAAAGCAAACCTCACGGAAATCTGTCAATTTCCCGAAGTTTTATGACAGTTTTAAAGACACAAACCTGAAATTTGGACATTTTTTTAAGAGAGTCTATAGTAGGCTATAAAATCCGGAATTTTAGAGGGATTTTCATTCGGTTTGAATTTTCTGGTAAAACTAACTTAGTTATTTGGAAAAAAGCAAACATCATGGAAATCTGTCAATTTTCCGAAGTTTTATGACAGTTTTAAAGACACAAACCTGAAATTTTACAATTTTTTAAGCGAGTCTTTAGTAGACTATAAAATCCGGAATTTTTAAAGGATGTTCATTATGTTTGAATTTTTTAATAAAACTAACTTGAGTCTTTGTAAAATTACAAACCGCTAAAAATCTGTCAATTTTTCGAAGTTTTATCACAGTTTTAAAGACACTAAACTGAAATATGGACATTTTTTTAAGCGAGTATTTTGTAGGCTATAAAATCCGGATTTTTTTAGGGATTTTCATTCGGTTTAAATTTTCTAGTAAAACTAACTTGTGTCTTTATAAAAAAGCATACCGCAATGCAATCTGTGAATTTTCCGAAATTTTATGACAGTTTTAGAGACACAAACCTGAAATTTGGACAATTTTTTAAACGAGTTTATAGTAGGCTATTAAATCCGGAATTTTTGAGGGATTTTTATTCTGTTTGAATTTTCTAGTAAAACTAACTTAGTTCTTTGGAAAAAAGCAAACCTCACGGAAATCTGTCAATTTTCCGAAGTTTTATGACAGTTTTAAAAACACAAACCTGAAATTTGGACATTTTTTTAAGAGAGTCTATAGTAGGCTATAAAATCCGGAATTTTTGAGGGATTTTCATTCGGTTTGAATTTTCTGGTAAAACTAACTTAGTTGTTTGGAAAAAAGCAAACATCACGGAAATCTGTCAATTTTCCGAAGTTTTATGACAGTTTTAAAGACACAAACCTGAAATTTGCACCATTTTTTAAGCGAGTCTATAGTAGGCTATAAAATCCGGAATTTTTGAGGGATTTTCATTCGGTTTGAATTTTTTGGTAAAACTAACTTAGTTATTTGGAAAAAAGCAAACATCACGGAAATCTGTCAATTTTCCGAAGTTTTATGACAGTTTTAAAGACACAAATCTGAAATTTGAACAATTTTTTAAGCGAGTCTATAGTAGGCTATAAAATCCGGAATTTTTGAGGGATTTTCATTCGGTTTGAATTTTCTGGTAAAACTAACTTAGTTCGTTGTAAAAAAGCAAACCTCACGGAAATCATACAGTCCACATCCAACACGTTATTAATATAAAATCGAATTTATATTATTTATAATTATATTATGTACTTGGTATCAGTATCATAGAAACCAGTAAAAAACAAAGAGTGATCCTTCTGAGATTCGAACCCGGGACTTTGGGATCCAAGCCCTTATTATGCCAATATCTCGTTTTTTTTTGAATTTTTTTTGGCGGAATTTCAAAAAAAAGTTCAAACAAAATATGTTCAAAAATTAATTCTAAATCAGTGTTAAAGAATAAAAAAATATCTCGTAATTTGTTTATTTTTCAAGATAGTCATAAAAAATGTGAGATTCTCGCAAAAAAAGTAGCTGCGAACTTGATGCATTTATTTAGAAGCAAATCCTTCAGTTTAGAAGCAAATACTTCTTTTTATAAATACGAAAAAAGTAATAGCTTTTATTTTGAAGCCAAACCTCTCACCTCGAAGCAAATTAAACCTTTTCCTTCGCATATAACCTGAAGCAATTGCTCCATTTTTTGCAAGCAAAAGGTAATGCTTCTTTTTATAAATACCGCCTAATGGATATTTAATTATTTTTATTTGTTGAGGAATCCTGCGCTTTAAAAAATAATAGCAAAAAATCCCTCTTACCCATTTCTAAATATTCCCCAAACAAACTGCTAGAATGAAATTCGGCCAGGTGATAATCGTCCGTCCACTGATTACATGGGATTACTACAGCCTCATCATCTTCCTGTTTCTTCATACCTGACGTCACTTTAATAACATTGTACATCTTATACAGTAGCGGCAGCACCATTTCCACTATGGCGTTAATAAACTGATTACCAATCATGATAATCGCTAATTGTATAGTTAGCTCCATTAAACACCCTCCAGGATTACACTAGAAAAAAAAACCCATTAATAAATACAGTGAATTATTTAGAAAAGACGCGTACTTCTTCCTGTCTATAGCCAAATATTCGATTGTACTTTGCAGGATATCCCACAAATTTACCCTTCAAAAAGGCAATATAGAAAATACAAGAATAGTAATTGACAAACTGGAACATGTAAATCTTCAAAGCTAAACTATCATCATATTCCGTTTGTGTCCGCTGCAACTCCATTTCAGTTAGCCACTCCGCCAGTTTATTATACACAAAATTAAGGATAATAATACAAACTAAATTAATCAACCCTGCCGTCACTGGCACTAAATAAATCCTGTAACTGGACGAGTAACTGTATAAAGTCTCAGATTTAAGTAACGACATTCTGTAAATTACTACTCCAAAAACAACACCAACGGCTATAACAACTAGTATTAAGGCCACTGAAAAACTGAAAATAATCGACGGTAACTTAACCCGCCAAAAAGGCACCACTGGTTCCTGTAGTTGCGTCACAATATTAAGTTTCTTCTTTTTAGCGTTGGCTAAGCGCAATAAATATTCTGGACGCGGTGGCTCAGCTTGAAGATCGAACCCTGTCAACCCCCATCTATGGGCTATTTCAGCGCTGTATCGCTTCCACAATTCGAGGTAAATCGTCGCCCAAACGGACATGAACAAAGCGAAAAATATCGTCGCAGGATTGTCGACGTAGTGCTGAATTTTTGAGTATGTACAGCTTTCGTTCAGATTCCAGTAATCACAATATGTATCACATCTAGGGCACATAACTACATCTAAGTGGCATATATCGTCACAAAGGCGGTTGGTGCTGAGTGTAAACGCGGCGAATATTAGACACAAAATACCAACGATGGCGGCTGGTATCAACATGTGGGTGTAGAAGCCTAACCATGTGAAATAAATAGCGAATTTGACACCGAAATAGTCTTTAATGTCGTCGAGGGGTTGGAATTTGATGCATTTCGAGACTGACGCCCACTCGTCTAGTAGCAGTTTTCTTTTGGAGCCTTTATCTTTTAAGTCACCCTAAAATAATTCAAAATAAACAACTTAGTTTTGGTCTAATTCAAATACAAAAGAAAAGTTTTCATACAGAGAGTAGTAGCAAAAATTTACAATTTTCTGTAACTTTTAGTTAATTGCCTCTCTGTATAATACTTCTTGTGATCATACATCATGCAGAGGATACGCCGCCTTATAAACTCCCTCAGACAGAAGCCTCTTGATCCCCTTATCCTGATCCTCTTCTCCGAATCTCTCCCTTTCAAGTATATAGGAAACCACAGTTGTTCGAACTGAAGTGTTGAAAAAATCCGGTGCATCAACATCGAATCTAAAACAAACTATTCTTAGTTTTTTGTTAAAATCGAACATTTTTTGCTTACAAATAATTCTTATCTCTAATAAACTCCGCCGTTAGCTGGTATTTTTTTGGAGGAAATAATTTGGGATCGAGGGACACTTTACAATAGCCTAAAATTTTGTTTACAGTCGTGGTTAAAATGTTATCACCAAGTGCATCTTCGTCGTCCTACAATAATAAACCAAGAAATAATTTATTATAAAGTAGCAGTTTCACAATAACTTACATCTCGAATTGGTAGTCTTATTTTTAATAATTCGGCATATTGGCACAAAACTTCGCGTGGTACATGGATTTTGATAAAATGAATTTTTTGGTTTTCCTCGCGCTCTAATAGAAGCCCCACATTTTCTAAATTTTTTTCAAACATATGCCGTTTGTCTATGTCGTCGATTTTACCTTCTTTCCCATAGGCTAAGACGAAATCGACGGACAAATCGGAATTTAGGAAATTTCGACGAATCTGAAAAACAGAAATCATTAGAATAGAGCAGAAACTAAAAATGTTATTATTTTGAATTTTTTCCAAATATTTGTGAGTTTTGTTACCATTTTCTATAAGTATTATATGTACGTATTTAGAAACAAGCCATCCATTAAATGAGTTATTTTATCATACGCTGGCTTACTGATAACTATCTCGCATGACTAACTTTCATTATTAATAAATTAGTAGGTTGTTAAATTTCTTGTTTACACACTAAAAATACTTCAGATCCAAAAATTATAAAAGCATCTTTATTTCGTTAATAATTTGAGTCCTAAGCACAATCAAAATATGCTTTTAGCAGAAATAATATGCAGGTGCATACAAAAAAAATACAGTGGGTCGAAGTAGTTACAACAGAGAAAGTCCTGAGATTTTTGTCATAATTTAAGGAAAACAAAGTGACTTGAAAAACAATTAATTGCACATTTCGCAAGATTATATCTTTAGTACTTGGCAATTATCAATGATAATCGTTATCTTAAAACAAATGCTTTTATTGGGTTCTTTAAATAAATGGCGAGCAAAAAATTGAGGCCACCTTGAAATTTTCTGATTTAAGCAAGAATTGTGGATGTGAGCTTTTGTGGTGTACAAAAGGTGTTTCAGCGCTATCAGGAGACAGGCCGGGTAACCAGAAGACCACAATCCGGGCGTCGCCACCCAAAGGGATAACCGTTTTTTGGTGTCCGCAAGTTTGCGGAATAGAACAACTTCTGCGGTTTCGCTGTGAAATCAACTCGAAGAAGTCCGAGATGTAAATGTTAGTGAGTGGACCGTTAGAAGAAGGCGTCATGCTGCTAGATTGTCTAGGACTGGAGCAGGGTACTGTTCTTAGATGAGTCGATTTTTTGCCTGACTGGATCAGAGGGACGTCGGCGAGTATGGAGAAGACCCGGAGAAAGATACGCTTCAGTTTGCATTGACGAGCGACTTCCATTTGGTTATGAAAAACATCAAAATTTCAATGCGACCTCAATTTTTTGCTCGCCAATTGTATAATCCAAAAAACTTTTTTGAGCAAGAAAAAATATAATTATTGGAACCTAACCTGTGACGTTAACTTATAAAATAAATATAATCAATGCTAATTTCTGTTAATAGAGAAAATAAAAAAATTCACAGTTTATAATTAGATTCCAGATAATCGAGGATCTACTAATTTAATAAAAATAGATTGAGATAAATAATTGCCAAATAGATCTAGAAGTTAACAAAACAGATACATTATTATGCGATTCCAAGTGGATTAAGTATTTAGAAACCGCTTAGCCATTTGAAAAGAAAAAGAAAAAACTGTTAAATTGTTGTAATATAAATTGCAATTGTATCGATTCCTTTAATTTTATACCCAGTGAACAAATTAACTGTTACATATGTACATACATATACCTAGGGTGCTCCATTTAAAATAAGAAAGTTGCCATGTGTCCAGCAAAAATCGAAAGCTCTGTAGAGTGGAAAATATTTTTAAGTTATGCACATTGAGTAATAAATTGAATTTTTTTTGCTAGCAATAATAATAAAGGATATATGGAAACCCCGCACTAGGTGGACACCCGGTATAAGATTGTACTAGACGTTTTTATATATACAGGTGCTCGCGCGAAGTGGCTCACTATTGCTAACTTCGTTATTATTGAAGCTACAAAGTCGGTTAAATTAGCAAACTAGTAGCAACAAAACGTTTATATAAAAATTGTGTGTTTTTCTTCGTTTGTCAACATTTATATTTTACAGTAGTGCGTAAAAAATTTGTTTTCGGTGTAAAAAGATGAAAAAACTAATTTTTGGGTACTTTGGCGCCCTCTACTTTTGGCATTTTTCGTCGTAGCGCATCGATCCTTTGAGATAAATTGTAGAAAATATTGCCCTCTACAATATTCATTAACAAAATTTTCTTCTGCAACTCACCGTTCTCGCGTAAAATCAAATCCAAACACTTCTTGGATTTCCCAAAAAATGGGTCCGCTTTTTCCCGACAGATTGACTGGACTACCAGTTATTTTGAAAAAAAGTTTGCAATTCTTTAAAATCAAGTAGCCATAAAACGGAATAGTAATTTATTAAAACCAAACAATCATAATTTTGAATTTAAGCAAGTTGAAAAATACTTGAAAGAATTACGGAAATATTGAAAATTTACAAAATTATAATTTTCATGGCTACTTGATATTAAAATTTTGAAACCTTTTTTTCAAAATAACTCGCTAATTTTAAATAATTGTCAAAAAAGTATAAGAACATTCTTTGTTCAGAATTTAATTTATCATCGATTTTTGCAAAAATATACATTCCATTTAAAAAATGTTATTTTTGTGAATATCTCGAAAACCAAATGGCCAATTGTTTTTCTGTTTTCACCATTATAATCATCGGAAAAATTGCTATTAGTTTACTAATTTAACCGACTTTGTAGCTCCAATAATAACAAAGTTAGCAATAGTGAACCACTTTGCGCAAACACCTGTATATTAAAAATATTAAATAAAATAGTAATATTTCCGTAATTCTTTCAAGTTTTTTTCAACTTGCTTAAATTCAAAATTATGATTGTTTGGTTTTAATAAATTACTATTCCATTTTATAGCTACTTGATTTTAAAGAATTGCAAACTTTTTTTCAAAATAACTCGCTTATTTTAAATTATAAGCAAAAAAAATAAGGACATTTTTTGTACAGAATTTAATTTGTCATCGATTTCTGCAAAAATATATAGGGTGTTCCATTTAAAAAAATGTTATTTTTGTGAATATCTCGAAAACCAGATGGCCAATTGTTTTTCTGTTTTCACCATTGTAATCAGCGGAAAAAATGCTAATTTAACCGACTTTGTAGCTTCAATAATAACGAAGTTAGCAATAGTGAGCCACTTCGCGCGAACACCCTGTATATGTGATAATCTGGTGATCATATTTGCTACTTAAATAAAATTGTTCAAAAGTTAATAAAACCTAACATAAAATTTACTATACCCAGGATAGACACGAAATATTTTTAGGTGAGATTCTTGAATAAATTCTACATTGACCTGTATATCCGGATTAGTTTTCGATCAATCATCTCTTGAATGTTGAAAATTGTAGATTGAAAAAGTAAAACACCGTTGAATAAAAAGACGCCAGTCCGCTAAACTATTTGATTATCGAAAAAAAGTTATGCATGAAATTTGTAGCTGAGATGATTTGCGATCGAAAGTATCTTGTAATTTTTTTGATAGTGTTAACCTTTAAAGAATTATTAGTGTTCAAATTTGGAATTTCAAAAAATAAATAATTATGTTCACGTTTCATTTAATTTATTTTGAAAACTAGTATTGAAAATAGTTAAAAATTTGATGCATGTTGAAAGACTGGTTTATTTTGAATCGAAAAGTTAAATTCCATTTTGAACATAAATGATGTCTACTACTTAAATTTGTTAAAAAGATTTCCGTAATTAAAAAAAAAACCGGATTGGAGATAAAAAAATTATATGTACAAGACAATGCAGAATGTATTCAACAATCATACATAAAAATATTTCGTGTCTATCCTGGGACACCCTGTACACTAAAAATCCAATAACATTAACAAACAAATCCACTTAAAAAAATTTAGAAATATGTAATTAGAAATTGTACAATTATTAATAAAAATTTGTAGTACTTTCAGTTCAAAATAAGCTTAAATTAGAAACAGGATTATAGCAGGAATTATTCTAGTAAGAGTATAGTAAACAGAAAACTACATTAATATGTGAACACTCGTTTTCTCATTAGCTAAAGCGAAATGTTGACACGTTAATCTTTCTTGTTTTATAGTTATTTTAATCTTTCTCCAGCACTTTCATATCTAATTTGAAGAATAATTCAAAGAATAAAACTTAGAGTTCCCCTACTACATCTAACTCGTCATATTTTTTAGTAATAAACAAAATGCTTGATTCAAAATTAATTTTTCTATAGTAGAATTTTGTAAAGACTGCCAACTAAAAAGTGTCCACATTTAGGTTGTGTAAAAAATTAATTGCAAATACCAGTGGACTAAATAAAAAGAAAAACCAGTTTACTCCTTACTTGTTACTTGTCCACCGCATATATCCAAAAGCAGTGTTGAAATACGGTAAGAGATGATTAATTCGAAAACACATGCACCAAAAGAACACCTACAGTGTGTGCAGAAGTAAAAAAATAATAAAAACAAATACCCTATCTCTCCACTGCGAATACGTTCTAACATCTCTACTTTTATTTCTAGACACCTTATTTTCATGATCGCCTCCACTGTTGTGGTCCAACGGTGTTAACTCCATCATGTTATCATCCAAATCCAATGCGGAATGATAGACGGTGTTTCGCGACAAACTCATGTAATCTTTGTTGTTAAAAAAACGCCTCTTACTGGCCGTGGAATTGATGGATATTGTGTCGAAGAAATCGTCATCGTCGTCCATGACGTAACACCGCCTGAAAATGCTTATTTTTGTACATGAAACACTATTATTTACATCATCAGTTATAAATAATAAAACTAAATTGTTGAAGTGGTTTCAAGGTGACGTTAAATTGCATATACAGGGTCCGTCAAAACCCTGGCATTCTTCTATAAATTCGTTAGGTTTGGAAATAGAAAAAAATTTTAAAGACAAAAGTTGTCAGAAGTTTACTGCTCCATAACCTAAAATTATTTCCATTTATACAGGGTCTTTAATTACGGCTGGACAGCTACTTACTTCGTTATTTTAAATGAAACACCCTATATATTAATAGATTTTCAGATTCTACAGGTAATTTTAGATGAAAAAGTGTGAAGGTTTCATATTTTTAAAATGAACGGTTTTCGAGATATTTACACTTTAAAAAGAAAATTCACGAAATTAGAGATTTCAAAAAACACGTTTATTTTGGTTATACTTTGGAGTTTTTTAGAAATTATTTCGGAGTTCTAAAAAGTAAGGTCTAGGGAATATTGTGATACAAACATCTGAAATTTATAGTGTACAGGGTGTTTGCACTTGACCGTCAGTTTCCATTGACTTCAAACAACGAAAACTCTATTTTTTCAAATGGAACTCCCTGTATATTTCTGACGTAGGTTGTAGAGATTTACATTCTCTACCTTTTTTATAAAGTATTCCCTATACCTAAACTTAATATTTTAGGAGATATTTCAAATAATTTATATCGTATGGGAAATTCTATTCTATTTATTGAATTTAGATTGCGATGGAAATAAAAAATGCTTTATTCTGTCATTTTAAGGTTGTAGATAACTACTCGTATACTCCGTTTGCTGAACAAAATGCCAAAAATGTTTTTTTCAATACTGCTTTTCTATTTAATGGAGAGAGTAGAGAAGAGAAAATGTCGACATTTCTCAAGTCAACTGAGCAGACTTGAGAAGGTAGTTTAAGTACTTAATTTATGCAAAAAGTAAATATTAATCGCTGTAGTATACTTAGTTTAAAATTATAAAAAAGAGATAAATAATAAAAATTTTGATGGCTGCAATTAATCATCAATTTTCAGAAAAGAAAAGAAACCATTTCATAAAATCATAACAAAATTAAATAAATACAATAAAAAAATTTACAACTGAAAGTCAATTAAGCAAGTGTTCAAAGTGACGTGCGTTCTCCTGAAGACACATACCGATTCGACGTTTAAAAGAAGCTTGAGTATTTAGGAGAACTTATGGACAATGGAGATATCGTTCTGAGCTGAAGGCTGTAGTAATTCTTATTATCTTCATATTATTTGCAGTCGTTGGAGGTTCCTGATACACTAGTTCTTAATATAGCCCCATAAAAAAATCTATAGATGTAAGGTAGGGGGACCTAGCCGGCTAACGTGTGGGTCCTCCTCTCCCTAAAAGCATTTTTCATTTCCACGGCAATCTAAATTCAATAAATAGAATAGAATTTCTCATACGATATAAATTATTTGAAATATCTCCTAAAATATTAAGTTTAGGTATAGGGAATACTTTATAAAAAAGGTAGAGAATTTAAATTTCTACAACATACGTCAGAAATATACAGGGGGTTCCATTTGAAAAAATAGAGTTTTCGTTGTTTGAAGTCAATGGAAACTGACGGTCAATTGCAAACACCCTGTATACTATAAATTTCAGATTTTTGTATCACAATATTCACTAGACCTTACTTTTTAGAACTCCGAAATAATTTTTAAAAAACTACAAATTATAACTAAAATAAACGCGTTTTTTGAAATCTCTAATTTTGTGAATTCTTTTTTAAAAGTGTAAATATCTCGAAAACCGTTCATTTTAAAAATATGACACCTTCACACTTTTTCATCTAAAATTACGTGTAGAATCTGAAAATCTATTAATATACGGGGTGTTCCATTTAAAATAACAAAGTAAGTAGCTGTCCAGCCGTAATTAAACACCCTGTATAAATGGAAATAATTTTAGGTTATGGAGCAGTAAATTTCTGACAACTTTTGTCTTTAAAATTTTTTTTCTATTTCCAAACCTAACGAATTTATAGAAGAATGCCAGGGTTTTGACGGACCCTGTATGTAGATGGAAATTGGGTTTATGTGATAGTGAGTGACTGGGAATTTTTAAATCACTCAGTGCAGCTTCCCATCCAATGATCATGTACCTACTTAGTTAAATGTGCGTTATATTATTATTTCTTGGTGGAGACTCGAGTAAAGTTATGAGTTAAAAATTAAATTGTCGGTTTTTGGTTGTACATCTTGAGCTAAAAAATGTACTTACCTCTTAAAAAAAATAAATTGAAAGCGTTTCCCCTTAATTTTCTTTATGCTAGATTTCGCTTTAACACTTTTATTATTTTAGCGGATACAAACTGTTTAAATAAATAGTAATGCTACATTAACTGCTGGTCTCCCCTTTACACAGTGTTGTACAATAATTTAATTACTCGACTTTAATTATAAAACTTGTAGGCAGTAGTAGAACATGGCTAAAATAAATTATTGTTGTCGTACGATCATTATTTCTGTAATACAATGTACTTCAACATAATAATTTAACCGGTTACTACTACTACCTTTCAATATCTTAACAATAACATAATAAACTATAAAAACTTCTCTCTACCCCACAGGTCAAGGTAAAAGGTAATTATTAACATTGTAACCTAAAAAATAGATAAGTACCATGGTCCAGAATGTGCTAAGTGCTATGGGATGTTGAGCATGCATTTTGTTGGTGATATTATGGTGCAGGCGATGACACTACATGTTATCACTAAAACAAATAGAATTGTCTTCCTTGGCGATAAAAGCAGGAAAAGCACCAGAAAAACACCTGTGAAGTTTCGCTTACCTAACCGCACTTTGTATTATTTAACCGTTTGACAAATGACATTGTACCGGAAAGTGCGCAAGGCAATTTTGTTTGGTCAGATGGTAATTTGATCATGATTAATTCTTGCGAGTCAGTGGCGCACGTCAGCGAAATTAAGACTAATTATTTTAGTTTTGGCAGGAGAATTCGTGGTAAATTAGGAACACCTTGTAGTTTCAAAATTCAGGTTTTTCTTGATATTTCAGTGATTGTTCTAGAAAAATAAAAAATGCCGGAATATTTCATTACTTATCTTACTACCGGATTTATTAACCACCATGACCTGTTACAGTTCATTGTACAATTTATTGTTTACGGTCAGCGGTATAAAACCTTGAAATATGAAAAGTTCTTATTAAAAAACCTACTATCCAATTCATACGTCATTAACAATAATTTATTGCTAAATTTCACCATTCGATGACTCAACTTCTTCATACCAATTTCAATTGAAATCCCCAGAATTCCAGAATAATCAAGGACACCACACGTCAAATAAACGACGACGACACATAACCTAAAACTGTGTTTCGTATTTCACAATTTGCTGCCAGTGCTGTGTTAACAAAACTAGAAATAATGAGTCAGTTTACATCTCCAATGCCCAGTCGGGAGTTCCTCTGGGATGTCTTCCAAAGGTAAATCAACTTAAACATACAGTAAAATCAGTAACCAGTTTTTCACAGAGTGGACCGAGATCGCAGTGGTTGTATTAACGCAGACGAGCTTCAATCCGCGTTATCTAATGGCACTTGGAGCCCTTTCAACCCCGAGACAGTCAGATTGATGATTGGTAAGGTCAACACTTCAATTATATAATTGTTTGCTTAACCAGTTTGTCGTAGGAATGTTTGACAGGCACAATCGGGGCCAAGTAAGTTTCGAGGATTTCGGTGCTTTGTGGAAATATGTAACGGATTGGCAGAATTGCTTCCGTTCATTCGATAGGGACAGCTCAGGAAATATCGATAAGGGCGAACTGAAAACCGCCTTGGTTTCATTTGGATACAGGTTGTCCGATGGACTGATTGAAACTTTAGTTAGGAAATTCGATAGGCGTGGAAATGGAACGATTTTGTTTGATGATTTTATCCAGTGTTGTATTATTCTATACGTGAGTAATTCAAGTTATTTATTTGTTATCGGATGAGTAATAAATATGTTATTGTTTGTTTTTTAGACGCTTACAGCGTCATTCCGGCAGTACGACACCGATCAGGATGGTTATATCACTATACATTATGAACAGTTTCTCAGCATGGTATTCAGCCTAAAAATTTAAGCTGAATCACCAGATTCTTGTTTTACTCTACTACCAAAACATTCAATACTTCTTGTTTTCTTCAGGTTATAAGTCTAGTTTTATGTGCAACTAAATAACTAAACTATGTGCCACATAGATGTTTTCAAAAGAATGTAGGTATGAAGATTATTTTTAAGTATAACTTTGTTTAGTGTTTATAATATTACTGTTTACTGTATTATTGCTCTGCTTTATATTTGAATACGTTGAATTATAATATAAGAGCATGATTTAGATATCTATTTTTGTAATTCTTACACTGTTTTGTATTATCTATTAAAAACTTCATTGTATATTGTACATTCAACATTTTCTTGGAATTCCAATTAAATATTAAGTAGTTTGCCATAATTACAAATAAATTTAAGCAGGAATTTGCTTTCCTGTGATAAACAGTAGGTATGTAAGTACACAATGTTTATCAATGAAGTAGCTTATCAATAACACAAACACAAACATAAAAGTGTTTGCATTTTCATATTGTCTGTTTTAGACAAAGATAATTTTTTAAGCAAAACAAAGATAAATAAAACGTACAGGGTGGTCCAGTTACGGTGTCCTCGTTATTATCTCAGAAACTATTGGGCCCAGGAAAAAAAGTTTTATATAGAAGTATGTAGAATGCTATAGACTGTACAAGTCTATAGCATTCTACATTTTTGAAAAAATATTACTTATACAGGGTGAGTCATTTTCATGTGGCGATATAAAGTTGCATTTTTTTAAATGGAACACCCTGTGTTTTACCCCAAATTATGATTTCTCATCCAATTTACGATAAAAAATATATAAGGCTTAATATGCCTATTATTAATAGTTTCCAAAATATTCGAGAAAATATTTTGAAAAATATTATTGTATTATGTGGGTGTAGCTTCCACCAGGTGTGTTAGAGCAAGCTATTTTATTTGTTTCAATTTCAAAAATACTCAACCAAAACATACTCTTTAATTAGTTAGTTCATAATAAAAAACAAAATATTTAAAAAAATTAAATACTTTCCAATGCCTACCTGACAGAGCATTATTATTAGATTCTAGGTCTACTCTATAAAATAATAGTTCTTTGTCAAATACTACGACTTTTTCTTACATATGATATCAATTTAAAGTTTACTTGATTTTTAAGACCAGAAATAAAATTTTCTAGCAAAAAAATAGAACTTTGCTCATATAAACAGGCAGATATCACAGTATTTCTAGATATTTTCTCGAATATCTTGGAAACTATCAATAATAGGCATATTAAGCTTTATATATTTTTTATCGTAAATTGGACGAGAAATAATAATTTTGGGTAAAATACAGGGTGTTCCATTTAAAAAAATGAAACTTTATATCGCCACATGAAAATGACGCACCCTGTAAAAATAGATTTATTTAAAAAATGTAGCATGCTATAGACTTCTATATACAACTATTTTTCCTGTACCTAATTGTTTCTGAGATAATAACGAGGACACCGTAACTGGACCACCCTGTACCTACCATAAAAACTAAATTGAGACAAAGTGTTTGCAATTGATTTCTAAGGCTTTAAAGTTTCAAAATGAGCAGTATTATTTAAATTTAATTACTGTCATTGTGTCCTTCGAAAGAAAAAGTAGATGGTATTTAATATTTTTTTCCTATGAGAGAAGAACGGTGAAATCTGAGTCAAAAGTGTCTATTTTTTTGATGCCTACAGTGACCGGCAGAAAGTGTGCACCAAATGGGAATTTTTTTTATCTTTAGAATTACCAAATTTATTTTACTGTGGAAAGGTTCTGCATGTCCTTCAACAAAAAAAAAGCTTAAGCAAAACCAGTAAAAATTGCATCGTATACGAGGGAGGAGTGAAAATTTCAAATTTACTTAAGAATAAAGTACCCTTATTTTGCACCGTAGAAAAACATGGTATTAGGAAAAATTGTTTTTTCTTAAAAGTTATCCCCGAATACTAAGTTTGGGTTCTGTAGACAAAGAAAAACAATTTTTTCTTTTTTTGGACCCACCCCCGTATAACGAATCGCTAGAAGCTATGCAGCACATAAATTCAGTTTTTTGACTGTTCTTGGGCAATTAAACACATAATTTACTTAAATTGGTTTAAATGCGCGAAAACAGGGCGGTTAATAAAATAATGCCAAAAATAATCTCGTTTTTTTGGTGCACACCGTATTTTATTTTATGGACAAGTAAAACAACTTAATGTAAAACAAATGCGGGTTTACTTGATATCTTCAGCAATTTATTGCCATTTTTACTTTTTTAAAAAACTTAAATCTATTGGTTCAGGAATTACTTTTATATGTACCTACCGGTAAGTCAATTTCAGTTTCCTGCTAAAATTATTATTATTTTATTAAACGACGCGGTTTCGCACATTTAAACCAATTTAAGTAAATTATGTAAGTATTAACTCAAGAACTGTTAAAAAACTGAATTTATGCGCTGCATAGCTTCTAGCGATTTGTTCTGCGGGGGCGCGCCGAAAAAAAGGAAAGACGTTTATTTTTTGTCTACAGAGTCCAAATTTGATATTCGGTGATAACTTTTAAGTACAAACAACTTTTCCCAATAATTTTTTTTCTACGGTGCAAAATAAGGGTACTTTATTAGTTTATTCTTGAATGAATTTTAAATTTTCACCCCTCCCTCGTATACGATGCAATTTTTACTGATTTTGTTTAGGCTCTTTTTTGTTTAAGGACATGCAGAACCTTTATACAGTAAAATAAATTTGGTAATTCTAAAGATAGAAAAATTTCTCATTTGGTGCCCAGTTTCTTCCGGTCACTGTATGTAACAAGATGTCCCAGGCCCAGGATAGACACAAAATATTTTTAGGTGTGATTCTTGAATAAATTCTGCATTGTCCTGTATTATTTTTTATCCCCAATCCGGATTAGTTTTCGAGCAATCATCTCTTGAATGTTGAAAATTGTAGATTGAAAAAGTAAAACACTGTTGAATAAATAGAAGCGAATCTGCTAAACTATTTGGTTATCGAAAAAACGTTATACATGAAATTTGTAGCTGAGATGATTTGTGATCGAAAGTATCTAGTAATTTTTTTTGATAGTGTTAACCCTTAAAGAATTATTAGTGTTCAAATTTGGAATTTGAAAAAATAAATCATTATGTTCAAGTTTCATTCAATTTATTTTGAAAACTAGTATTGAAAATAGTTAAAAATTTGATACATAATGAAAGATTGGTTTATTTTGAATCGAAAAGTTAAATTTCATTTTGAACATAAACGACGACTACTACTCGGAGTAATTATTTTATAAAGAAAAAAAAATTTTAAAAACTCGGATTTGAGATAAAAAAGTTATACAAGTCAATGCAGAATGTATTTAAGAATCATACCTAAAAATATTTCGTGTCTATCCTGGGACACCTTGTATAATTCTGTAAAAAATTAACCGTTTGTGATAACTAGAATCTAGAACCGAAGATACAGAGGTTTAAATGTGTTACAAAAAATAACATCCAGTTTTTGTCGATGAAGTTTTTTCTGTGTACCTACTAACTCGCCTCAAAATTTGTTCAACTTTGGACTTTGTGTTCTTAAAATGGTCGAAATTTTGAAAAATGGAGTTTCTTTGCTGTTTTCTTTGTTACTATGAGATAAATTGAGTCTGTTAGTAAAATTTATTGCCTAATCTAATAGTCACTACAAATTTTTTGGAATTTTAGACTTGGGGTCATAAAACTTCGAAAAGTTGGCAATTTCCTTGCGGTTTGTTTCGTAACAACGAGAAAAATTGCTGGAAAATTAAAAAAAATTATAAGTCCGGATTTTATTCACTAATACGCTTACACACTTCAAAATTTATCCAATTTTAGATTTTTCTGTAGAGAATGTTTGTGAGTCTAATAAATTTTAATATGTTTGTCTAATTTAGTTCTAAAAATATTTTCAGAAAATCAGGCTGAAATTTTTTCGTTTCTTTTGCAACTTTAGCCACATTTTCCAAAATTTGTACAAAAGAAGTCCCTCTTTATTGAAGTTAAGTTCCTGCTAAATTCCTGCAACTTATACCAAAATTTTCCAGCGGTTATTCCCTCATGTATTAGAAAAATAAGTACCTAAACTAATTCCAATAAATTTTAAATTATTTTATTAGGTAATGGGCGTCAACTCACAGATAGATTTTTATAAAAAATATACCTAGTAAAAAAAATATGGTAAAATGAAAAGACATTTTTTATTCAAAATAAACTGTAGTGTTATAGAGGGCCTTACAGTGGGTATCACGAATTTTATAGTAGGAGCAACGTACTCCATTTCTACGGGACTGCCCTCAGGAATATAATGAAAATTATTATTAAAAAAACTCTTCAAGTTTGACTGCTATTTCTTAATTTTTTAAAATTTTAATGGCACCTCTCTAATTTAAAGAAAGCGAGATAAGGATACGCAATTATGCTTTTAAAATATAGAAAATAATATATTCATAAAGTTCGACATGTTAGAGATAGAGGTAAAATATTTTTGTAATAAAACGATAAACAACAACAGGTAACGCAACAAATACTTCAGGATTAAATTACTTAAAATTTATTCTTATCACACCAAAAAATTGTTCCCTAAAATACATAAGGTGTATATAGATATAAATATAAAATGTGCGTTTACAGTATAACTTCCAAGCAAGCAAACTGCGTCACAGTATTGAACTAAAAATTTATTTACATAACGTTATGCCGAAAATAAGCTCATTTCTTAAGTTTCATATAAAAGAACCAATGTATAGCAAACAGAAAACTCGGCGGGCTTTTAATTCTATCTTGCGACATATATTTCTGCACGTCCTCCACCGTCATTTCAACAACCTCGATTATTTCGTCTTCCACTCCACCTCCTGCGGACACCCTCATATCATCAGTAACCTCACAATAAAAAGAGGTTTGTAAACTTGCTGAAGTCCCCACTCCAGAGCGATAAGACCCGATTTTCTCCAAGCATTTCACCGGAACATCATATCCACACTCTTCCAGGATTTCCTCTTTGGCTATTTGGGGCAACGACAAATCTTTGTCTACGAGACCAGCGCACAATTCAATTGTAACTCCTAGATCTGGGGGGAATTTCTGCACATCGATTTTGTCTTGACGCTCTTCCTCGGGAATACTGCCAAAGTACACTGCTGGACGGAATTGTTTAACGAATATCAGTACATCTCTGGAGATGTTGTAGAGTAAAATTGCCACACTGTCGTGGATTCCTAGCAGATCCCAGGTGCGTTTGGTGCCGTTTTGGGTGAAGTGCATCGTGTAGGGTTTCATGTAAATTGACTTCTCCAAAGGGAGGATTTCTACATCCGTCACTTTATTCATGGTTCTGAATGACAGTGCCTGCCTAAGTAGTCTTGTATAACCAACTGAAATTTTTAAGGATATTTGCTTATCTTTTAAATTAAAAGTAAATACGAACGTGGATTTTTTAGAGGTTACACGACAAATAATCTGACAGAACTGTTTTAATTTGCATTGTGAGTTGTCTACTCGAATATTTCGGATCAAATGAGCTGTCAAAAGAGCATTATACGAGGTGCAAGTGCATTCATAATATTGATACAAAAAATGCGTATACAGTACAAGAAACCTTCACATATTCCGAAGCAAAGTGAACACGCCATACTAAACGTTGTGGCCAAATCACAAGTTTTTAACTAAAATGGTTTATGTGATTTAAGTTTGTAAATTTCTAGATGACTCCTGGTATATTCGACGCATGCGCTTTTTGCAACTCCAACTACATGATCAATAACAAACGTTTCAGGACATCCTTCATGCTTTAACGTCAAATTCAATTTTTTGACAGTGTACGTGCTTCCCAAACACAAATTTTTACAACGGTCAACAATGGCACCAGTAGATGTGGATAATCCTCCAGTAAGTAAATGATAACATCACCATTATCTTTACAATTCGTGTCTTAACTATTAACACATTATTTCACGATTACATTTCACATATCGTTAACGGAAATGAATCGAGTCCAAATACCAAAGGAGCAAAGGGCGTTGTCTGTTTTGTTGTCTTCGACAGTTAAATAATCCAACTAGATGTACTGTTAATTCATTTCACTTTTACCTACAGGTGGAGATTCAAATGAGGAATTTAAATCTATCCGGACATGTGGGATTCGATAGTTTACCGGATCAGTTGGTGTCGAAAAGTGTGCAAAATGGTTTTATTTTCAACATTATGTGCATTGGTAAGTTTTGGTTTATTGTAGTGGAATTGTAGTGAAGAGTTTTGTTGTTTTTAGGTGAAACTGGACTGGGGAAATCCACTCTGATGGACTCGTTGTTTAACACAAATTTTGAATCGTCTCCAAGTCCTCATACTTTGCCAACGGTGAAACTTAAAGCGCATACTTATGAGTTACAAGAAAGCAATGTGCGATTAAAGGTATGTAACCTGGTTTTGTACAACCAAAGTTTTATGTAGATTATATCCTAACAAATCGGAAAAATAGCATTTCGGTCATTGTACAGGGTGTCCCATTTTCGACACTTTTAGAACACAAAGAGTGTTGCGGTTTTCACGTTCCTGTCCTACTTTTTTACGAAACGAAAGATTCAGGGGTCAATTTTGTCATGGCTCTCTCAGTTTTTAATCTACAGAGTGATTCTCAAAATCTTTGTTTTTTAGACACCCCTCGTATTTCCGTTATGCGTCTACTTATCAAAAAGGTGAAAACTGATCTTGATAGAGTTTTTTACGTAGAATTCAGTGGCGTAGGCAGTTTTTGTATAAAATGTTTAGTTTTAGAGATATTGCAGTAACTTATGTTTTTTTAAATGGGACACCCTATATATTATCTTTTATATTGATTAAGCAAAATTTGGGCTTTCCAAAAATATATAATACTTAATATTTATTTTGAAAAACAAGCTCAAAATTCGATATTTTTAATAATTTTCTTTATTTATAACAGTAGGCCATGCCTAATATTTTAGAACAAATGCAAAATTTTCATAATGCGTCATTATTCTAAAGCTAAACACTTCAAAAGATAATTGTAATGCATTGTATAAAACATACCAACAATATAATACTTCTCATAATTATCATAAAGGGCCATTGTAATAAAAAATTAAAAGTAAAATAAAAACACCTACGTAACAAAAATATTTCATCAATAATGGAAATCTGACAAATCTGTCAAATTTTGTATTTGTTTCTAATAAACTAGCCATGGCCTACTGTTATAAATAAAGAAAATTATTAAAAATATCGAATTTTGAGCTTGTTTTTCAAAATAAATATTAAGTACCTATTATATATTTTTGGAAAGCCCAAATTTTGCTTAATCAATATAAAAAATAATATATAGGGTGTCCCATTTAAAAAAACATAAGTTTGGGCAATATCTCTAAAACTAAACCTTTTACATAAAAAGTGCCTACACCACTGAAATCTACGTAAAAAACTCTATCAAGATCAGTTTTCACCTTTTTGATAAGTAGACGCATAACGGAAATACGAGGGGTGTCTAAAAAACAAAGATTTTGAGAATCACTCTGTAGATTAAAAACTAAGAGAGCCATGACAAAATTGACCCCGGAATCTTTCGTTTCGTAAAAAAGTAGGACAGAAACGTGAAAACCACTACACTCTATCTTTGATAATAACGCCAATACCCCCTAAAAGTGTCGAAAATGGGACACCCTGTACATAATTAGGAAGGATGTTGTTAGGTACATAAATTATTTAAAAATATTGGCCTCATTATACCGGGTGTTCCACTATAGTTGTCGCAATTTTTAATTAAATAAGTTAATTTAGATTTTATTAACATATAATTTTTATTTTCCCGCCTGTTTCAGTTGACCATAGTTGATACAGTAGGATATGGAGACCAAATTAACAAAGAGGACAGCTTCAAGGCCGTTGTAGACTACATCGACGCCCAATTCGAGAACTACCTGCAAGAAGAACTGAAAATAAAGCGCTCTCTGTCTGCATACCACGATTCCAGAATCCACGTCTGCTTGTATTTCATCTGTCCAACTGGACACGGTCTAAAATCTATAGATTTAGTTTGCATGAAAAAACTGGACCAAAAAGTGAACGTTATCCCAATAATCGCCAAAGCGGACACAATTTCCAAAACGGAGCTACAAAAATTCAAGTCGAAAATAATCGCTGAACTGCAGAATAACGATGTGCACATTTACGAGTTTCCTGTTGACGACGAAACGGTATCTGAAGTCAACACCACGATGAACTCGCATATACCGTTCGCCGTAATAGGAAGCACCGATTTTGTGCGTGTTGCTAATAAAATGGTACGTGCCAGACAATATCCATGGGGCACAGTTCAAGTGGAGAATGAATCTCATTGTGACTTTGTCAAATTGAGGGAAATGTTGATTCGTACAAATATGGAAGATATGCGGGAGAAGACGCATTGTCAGCATTATGAGTTGTACAGGAAAAGGCGTCTGGAGCAGATGGGCTTCAGTGATGTGGATGCGGATAATAAGCCCGTCAGTTTTCAGCAGACTTTCGAAACGAAACGTTCGAATCATTTGCTGGAGTTGCAACAGAAGGAGGATGAAATGCGGCAGATGTTTGTGGTGCGCGTTAAGGAGAAGGAGGCTGAACTAAAGGAAGCGGAAAAAGATGTGAGATTTTTTTACTTATAAAGTTATAAATAATTTATTCCATTCAAAATATACCTAAATATTCGTACTCCAATTATCACTATTTTTTATGTTCTTACATTCCAAATTCATCATTCCGTGATAAGCTAACTTGAGGTATTTTAAATTCATCATCAGGGGTGACTGTTTGATGCAGGGATAAAATTTTTTGGTTTTCAGCTACATGCCAAATTCGATAAATTGAAAAAGGATCACACAGATGAAAAGAAGAAAATCGAGGATTCGCGCAAGAAGTTGGAGGATGAAATAATTGAATTTAACAGGCGCAAGGCTCAATACCAACAGATGGGTTCTAGCCATCACACTCTTACTTTAGGCAAAAGCAAGAAGAAGTAAATTAGTTTTGATTTTATATTCGTGTTGTCTGCAACGTAAAATATTTATTATATTAATTTTAATATGTTCTATTTTTATATCCACGAATGCAAATGCAAACAATTCAGAGTCAGATAACATATTTTAAAAATATCTGGAGTAGTTCCAGAGTAGAAACGAGAATTTAGGAGTTACACGAAGTGTTAGTTATATTATTCGCTCGTAATTTTAGTTTCTGCTAGTTATTATTTAAGAAACGTATTATACATTTTTTATTGTACCTTTTTGTACCATTATGAGTTTTAAATAAACTATTTTATATTCTACTTGTGTCTGTTATTTTTATTAAAGGGCTGTCTCTCCTGGTCGCACCAGTTTTGCGAATCTTGAATAGTACGTGAATTTCCTTGAGATATTCGGCACTTTCTGGATTCTCGGCCGTGGGAAGTATTTTGGTTTGATTTTGTTTTCATGTTCCTATAAAAATAAATCGTAAATATTGATATTTGAAATAAAAAATGAATTTATAGTCTATTTTGGAGATCAGTAGCTAAACAGCGAAGTTTTCATTGGGCAATGCAAGCTGTTCGATTTTATTTGTTCTAAAAAAATACCTACCCTTAATTTAATAGTCAAAATAATTTCAGTTTTTTAATAATTCGTTTATGTGCTGTTCTTATAAACCAATTTATATTCTAAATAACCATTTTTCAGTAGCTACTAGTTGATTTGTTCCTATGTTCTTCAAAATACACTTTTTTGAAAATAATTACAAATTTTGTCGTAATTACTCTAGCTCAATGGAAATGAACCTTAACCAAAGTAGTTCATTTGTATGCTTAGCGCATTTGATCTAAATTATCATTTTTTGTTTTTCACTATTGGTAACCATGAGATATATGTCAAAATGGCGACTATGACCTTTTTCATTCTATAAGTATAGTATGTCTGTGGTTCCTTCTAACCTAACTTTTTTCTGACGGTTGTCATTTGTCAAAAAAGGCGCTGGCCGCAACAGAACTTGAATCAATAAATTGAATTTATGATTTTATAAATTGACTCAAATTAGTCTACATATCGCGAGAGTATTGAGTTGTTAAATTCTCATTTTACTCCACTTTACTTCAATTCACCACATCAATCTTGTAACCTCATAAAAAACGCACGTGTGTTTTTAGTTTTACCATATTTTGAAAATAAATTTTGAACAATGGCAGAAAGTCAGTAAGTTAATTTTAGCCTTTTCCCGAGGTAAATAAGACTGTTTTGTAGGTTTACCAGCTTTAGTCGACATAAACAACAGTGGAAATGACGACGAGGACTCGGATGGTTGGGACGAAATGGAAATAACAGCAGAACAAACCACTTGCCTATTTTGCCCCTCACAGTTTCATACAATCGCTGTAGCGTTAGATCACTGCCGTACTGAGCACAGTTTCGATCTGCTTGAGTTGAAAAACAAGTATAGCATGGATTATTACTCGTATATAAAAATGATCAATTATATTAGACTGCAGAAGCCAGAACCAAAAATTATAACTGAATCGTCGTCTGCTTTGTGGGAGGATGATTTGTATTTGAAACCAGGTGAAATGGAGCCATGGTTAATGTATGGTAAGCGGTTTGGTGCAGTGTTGGTTTAGTTATGTTTGGTTTTAAAGTGTGGGATTTTAGATTTTGATGACTTGGGAAGTGCTCCATCCACACCACATTATGCTATCGATGGAAAAACGCCTATTAGCAATATTAATTACGCGGATTTACAGAGGCAAATCGAGGATCTTACATTACAAGTATGAGAAACTTTATTAATTTATAAATACAAGAAATACAAGGGTCAACCACTAGTCAAAACTCCACTAATACTTTTAAAGTATATTTTAAAATTTTCTGTTTGTAACTTACAAAGTTATCGATATACTAATTGAAATTTAGGTATAGTTTAATTTTAATGCCAAAATTGTATTATTATAATCCGAACGTAACCTCCGATAATCCAAATTTTATCTGCACGGACAAAGAATAAGTTTTTCCGAAAACGAAGCTAGAATGACTTTTTTTGGATAAACTAGTTTCAAAATTGTATAATCTCAAAAACTGTACTACAATTAATTAGGCCAGTCAAATTAGCAAAACACCCGGAAATAATTGATAAAGTGTTCAAGAATTGATAAAAGTTGTAAATTGATATGGAATGGAACTATAAATTTTTGCCCCCTTCAAAAATGACGGGAACATTTTTAAAATTGCAAAAAACTAAAAATTAAATTTACTCACTGAGAAATAATTTAAAAGAGGGGCAAAATCCGGTAAGAAATTCTTCTATTTATTCTTTATTTTCTATTAATTTTGCCAACTTATCAAACAACGGGAACATTAATATTTATTGGTTTTTAATGTTTTTATTTATGACAAGAAGAGAACAAATTATAAAGATTGGCAAATTGCAGAACATTCTTCTGTCTAATATTTTCCAACTATCCTTGAATTTGCTCCCATTTTTTTGGCCGAGAAAGTAATTTTTTGGAATTTTTTCTTTAAAAATGGAAATTTTTTAATTTTTCGGTCTTGGAAATAATTATAAAGTTGCAATTTTTGGTGGCATTTGTTTGAAAACGATTTTCATTGTGCGGTGTATAATTTGCCCCCTTTATTTGCATCGGGAACTTCTCCGGAATTGCAATTTTTAAATTTCGCATTTTTTTTGATAATAGAAATAAATAAAAAGTTTGGCAAAATTCACAGGTTGTATGAAACCACGGTTTCGATGCGAATACAAATTTGCCTCCTTCTACAACAACGGCAACTCGCTAAACATAATTATTTTTTAGTTAGTTTTTATGCTCCTGGAAATAAATAAAAAAATTCGCAAGTTAGCGGGGGATGTGAAACAATTACTACTATTTATTATTATTATGTGATGACGTATTTGAATATTGACATATGAACGATTCGACGCGACGTGTTAAATATGAGCGCTGAACGTGATACCTAATTATTTTATTGTTTTTTATGTGATAAACGTTTTTGTTCTGGAAAAAATATTCGAGTTTTTGAAAAATGCTTGCAAAATCAGGTGTTGCATCGACTGAAATCAGTGATAGTTCACGAGGCCTAACGAAAATTCGGGAATTGATACATTTTTTTTTAATTTGCTTCAAAACTGAAAAAAAAATCACGACAAATATCCATTTTTAATTTTTGGATTAAATACTTTTTTATAATTCTAAAATTTAAAAATATCTGTTGGACATCATAAAAAACTATAAATAAAATTTTAACGTGTTTTTGTATTTTGTATTATAATTTGAATTCGCATCGAACCCGTGGTTTCATACAACCTGTGAATTTTGCCAAACTTTTTTTTATTTCCATTATCAAAAAAAAATGCGAAATTTAAAAATTGCAATTCCGGAGAAGTTCCCGATATAATTAAAGGGGGCAAATTATACACCGCACAACGAAAATCGTTTTCAAACATATGCCACCAAAAATTGTAACTTTATAATTATTTCCAAGACCGAAAAATTAAAAAATTTCCATTTTTAAAGAAAAAATTCCAAAAAATTACTTTCCCGGCCAAAAAATGGGAGCAAATTCAAAGATAGTTGAAAATATTAGACAGAAGAATGTTCTGCAATTTGCCAATCTTTATAATTCTTGTCATAAATAAAAACATTAAAAATCAATAAATATTAATGTTCCCGTTGTTTGAAAAGTTGGCAAAATTAATAGAAAATAAAGAATAAATAGAAGAATTTCTTACCGAACTTTGCCCCTCTTTTAAATTATTTCTCAGTAAGTAAATTTAATTTTTAGTTTTTTGCTATTTTAAAAATGTTCCCGTCATTTTTGGAGGGGGCAAAAATTTATAGTTCCATTACACATCAATTTACAACTTTTATCAAATTTTGAACACTTTATCTCTTATTTCCGGGTTCCTGCATTATAAAAGCTAATTTGACTGGCCTATAATTTTTAAATGTGTTAAGTGTAATTGCAATTTTCGACGCATTTTCATTGTCTGATTTTTTAAGGAGAACAATGTAAACTGATAATTTTACAAATTTTTATAACAGTTTGAAGGATTCACTCTAAAATTTAACAAATTTCTGAGTATAAAGCCGGAACCTTTAATTGTAATAGGTATAATAAAATAAACACAATTTAACAAAATTATGACTCTATAATAGGTCATAAAACCCGGAACTCCCGACTAATTTTCATTTTACTGGAATTTGCTAGAATAACTAATTTGTCTCTTTGTAACAAAGCAAACTGGAAAGAGATTTAGTAATTTTTCAAAGTTTTATTAAAGTTTTAAAGACAAATCTGAAATGAGACAAATTTTGAAATGGCTTTATAGTAGAAAATAAAAGCCGACGTTTTCGACGAACTTTCATTCTATTTATATTTTCTAATAGAATTATCTTGTTTCTTTGTAACAACGCCAAATCGTAAGCATGTTTGTCCCTCCTTTAACATTTTACGACAGTTTTTGTTTTGAAAACTCTAAACTGGACAAATTTTGAAGAAATTTAATTTTGTTAAAATTTTTTAGTAGAAACAATTTATTTATTTGTAATAAATAAAATGAACACAGTTTTACAAAATTTTAAGTCTATAATGGGCAATAAAATCCGGAACCTGAGACTAATTTACATTTTACTGGAATTTTCTACTAGAACTAACTTGCCTCTTTGTAATACAAAGCAAACTGGAAGGAAATTTGGTAATTTTCCTGTTTTATTAAAATTTTAAAGGCAAGTTTGAAATTGTTTATTTTATAGTATAGGCGCACTAAAATTGGAAATTTGTAACGAATTTTTATTCTGTTATTTCTGTTTATATATTTTCTAATAAAGAAAACTGTAAGAAAATTTGTCTCGTTTTAAGAAAAAAACTCTAAAAGTGAAATTTTTTTTAAATATGCATATAGATTTTTTACAGAAATAAGTTAAGCAGCATTCTTCCAAAGGGCTTTAAAATTAGAACAAATATCTAACATTTTTTTTTTCGAATATTCTTAATACAAAACATGATTTCAGTAAACTCTAAACTATAAAAAAGGAACATTTTTCTTTCTTAAAATATAATTAATTTAAAATTTTTTTTCGGAACTTTTATTATCAAATCAACGTAAATTATTCAAACTCAAAATACAAAATACAACATTTCCTTATTGCCTAGAGTCTAAAACTAGATTCAAGATAAATTTTACAAATACACCATAATTTCTTAGAAAACCCGCCAGTACTGGCTGATTCTTCCCTTAATATCCACGCTATTATTTTATTTTAAATTCCAGTTGCGCCACAAGGACATTTTGCTACAAAACGCCAATCACAGCATAGAAAGAATGCGTGAAGTAACTAGGACAATCGTAGACGCAGGTGATAGTTCTGTTAGTCAAGCACTACCACATAACATTGCTTCACTGCCTGTTAGCTGTGACTCAGAGTATTTTAACTCATACTCTCATTTCGGGATCCACCATGAAATGTTGAACGTAATCACAGCAAAATGATTCTATCAAACAGTTTTTTACGTGTTTATATTTTAGGATACAGTAAGGACAGAAAGCTACAGAGATGCCATACTAAATAATGCGAAAACTTTTGAAAATAAAACTGTGTTAGATCTTGGTTGTGGTACAGCAATATTATCGATGTTCTCAGCTAAAATTGGTGCAGACAAAGTGGTAGGAATAGACCAGTCTGAGGTTATTTACAAGGCGATGGATATTATTAGGTAACTTAAAAAAAAACTAGTTAAGCGTACCTAGGTAATTTTGTGGTTCTATTTCCAGGGAAAACAAACTGGAAAACAAAATTCATCTTGTAAAAGGACGACTGGAAGATAGTACTTTGCCAATTGATAAAGCTGATGTTATTGTGTCGGAATGGATGGGATATTTTTTGCTTTTTGAGGGCATGTTGGATTCGGTGGTATATGCGAGGGATAAATATTTAAAAGCAGATGGATTAATTCTTCCAAATAGATGTAATATTAGTGTAATTGGTTGCTCTGATGTAGGTAAGTTTAAGATGTACAGGGTGTCCCATTTTCGACACTTTTAGGGGGTATTGGCATTATTATCAAAGGTAGAGTGTTGCGGTTTTCACCTTCCTGTCCTACTTTTTTACGAAACGAAAGATTCCGGGGTCAAATTTGTCATGGCTCTATTAGTTTTTAATCTACAGAGTGATTCTCAAAATCTTTGTTTTTTAGACACCCCTCGTATTTCCGTTATGCGTCTACTTATCAAAAAGGTGAAAACTGATCTTAATAGAGTTTTTACGTACAATTCAGTGGCGTAGACAGTTTTTGTGTAAAAGTTTTAGTTTTTGAGATATTGCCCAAACTTATGTTTTTTTTAAATGGGACACCCTATATATTATTTTTTATATTGATTAATCAAAATTTGGGCTTTCCAAAAATATACAATACTTAATATTTATTTTGAAAAACAAGCTCAAAATTCGATATTTTTAATAATTTTCTTTATTTATAACAGTAGGCCATGGCTAGTTTATTAGAAACAAATGCAAAATTTGACAGAATTGTCAGATTTCCACATTATTGATGAAATATTTTTGTTACGTAGGTGTTTTTATTTTACTTTTCATTTTTTATTACAATGGCCGTTTATGATAATTATGAGAAGTATTATATTGTTGGTATGTTTTATACAATGCATTAAAATTATCTTTTGAAGTGTTTAGAATAATTACGCATTGTGAAAATTTTGCATTTGTTTCTAAAAAATTAGCCATGGCCTACTGTTATAAATAAAGAAAATTATTAAAAATATTGAATTTTGAGCTTGTTTTTCAAAATAAATATTAAGTACATATTATATATTTTTGGAAAGCCCAAATTTTGCTTAATCAATATAAAAGATAATATATAGGGTGTCCCATTTATAAAAACTTAAGTTTGGGCAATATCTCTAAAACTAAACCTTTTACACAAAAACTGCCTACGCCACTGAATTCTACGTAAAAAACTCTATCAAGATCAGTTTTCACATTTTTGATAAGTAGACGCATAACGGAAATACGAGGGGTGTCTAAAAAGCAAAGATTTTCAAAATCGCTCTGTAGATTAAGAACTAAGAGAACCATGACAAATTTGACCCCGGAATCTTTCGTTTCGTAAAAAAGTAGGACAGGAATGTGAAAACCGCAACACTCTATCTTTGATAATAACGCCAATACCCTCTAAAAGTGTCGAAAATGGGACACCATGTACAAAAAATAATTGAATGAAAATTTTATCATGATATTTTAATTAAAACCAAGGGACTAGTAGACGATTCAAATTTTAACTTTAACGGTGAATATCTCATAAGTATCTCACATAATTTTTTTAAATTTTTCCTTCATTCGGTTTTTGAGTTATTCACGATTAAATTCGGGGCTTTTTTACAATTTGAATCGTACAATAGTGGTTTAAAGAACAAATTTTAAGATGTATTTATAATAACAGTTTTTATGCCACGGTGGTGCCGATATAATGTATTTTTCCTGCAGAACGATATGACAAATTGGTCAACTTCTGGGACGACGTCTACGGATTTTCCATGAAGTGCATGAAATCCGAAGTAACAATCGAGGCATTCATTGAAATTGTGCCCTCAGACAAACTGATCACTTCCCCAGCAATCTTAACTGAAATTGATTTAAACACATGCACAACCAACGCGTGCGAATTTATCTCGAAATTTGTGTTGAAAGCACAAAGAGATGGAGTTTTGACGAGTTTGGTTGGATATTTTGATGTATTTTTCGATTTGGATAATTCAGTGGAATTTTCTACTGGGCCTCATGCCACGAAAACTCACTGGCAACAGACCGTGTTTTATTTGAAGGAGGTTGTTCCAGTAAAAGAAGGTAAATTATTAAAAATTTGTGGTGTTGAGTGAGATGTATTGAATTTTTGTTTTGTAGGTGATATCTTAGAAGGTGTTTTAACATGTTCAAGACTGAAGAAAAATGTGAGGGGGTTAGCAGTTACTATCAAATTAGGTGAAAAAGTATATCAATTTCTTATAAATTAGATTCAGAATGTATTTTTCTATGTTTTTTTAAACTGTAATAAAATGTAACTCACCATTTTAAAACTATATGCTTATTTTATCCGCTAGTTATCCAAATCCAATCAGTGTTGAAAGAAACTAGCGTTGATTGACATATTATATCAATCAACACATGACTTTCTTATACGATCCAATATAGTATTAATCTTTGAAAAATACTGAAGTGGTAGCCAATAATCACATGCTGTCCCCATCCGATTTTTTATTAATGTTAAAGAAAATTTATTTATTTAACACTTGATATCGCTGTGGGTACAACACAAACCAGTAAAAAAAAGCAGGTCCTCGGATTCGAACCCGATACTTCAATATTACGAGCCTTTTACCTCTACTCTATCTAGGACTTCTGAAGTAATGCACACAATGTGAAATATATTATTATTATTGGAGTTTCTCGCCCAAATAAATATTTATTCTTTACCTATAAATAAATATTTCTTTACTATAAATAAATATTTTAGCAGGAACTTATCAGTTTCGGAAAACTAAATACACTGGGCCGCAAAATTAACGCACCACCCAAAATTCAGTAAAAGTGTGATGACAATTTTTTTTCTGAACCGTTTGTCCGATTTGTATGATTCTTTTTTTAAATTGTAGGTTGATCCTTCAGGAATGTAAATGTGCTACTTATTTTTGTACAAAATTTATTTTGGATGAATACTGGGTGTACCAATGATGTTGAGTTTTTTGCCGAAAATTCGTAACACCCTGTGGAGTGCACCAGTAATAATCTCAAATTATAAACTAGAACTAAGTGCAGCCTCATATTTTCTTAACATTCTCCGTTTTGATTCACTTCAATATCTCTGTTTTTAGAGGAGATATACAGGTTTATCGAAAAACACGTTTTTATTGGCGAGTTTTATGAATACTCGTGCATTCTTTTACAAATCATTTAGAGAGTAACATAAGTAATGTACGGAGCGAATGGAACAACATGATCGGATAAAATATTCGTAATGTACCGTGTACTGTTCAAAGAACCTCCACGTAAGGAAACAAGCTCTGTCTTGGCTGTTAGAGAAATTCCTCTCCAAACCATAACGGAGCCTCCATTGAAGAGATGGGTCTGCCGAATATTACACTGAGCATAACGCTCATTTGGCCGTCGAACTACCCTCAGCCGCCTATCTGAGCTATACAAACAATATCTAGACTCGTCCGTGAACAAAACACGTTCCCAGTCCTCTAAGTTCCAATCCAGATGTTTCCGAGCACATTGCAGTCTGGCTCTGCGATGTTCAGCGTTTTTTTTCAGTTTTTCGATAAACCTGTATATCTCCTCTAAAAACAGTGATATTGAAGTGAATCAAATTGGAGAATGTTAAGAAAAGATAAGACTAGTGTTAGCCCTAGTTTATAATTTGATATTATTATTGGTGCACTCCACAGGGTGTTACGAATTTTGGGAAAAAAAGTCAACATCATTGGTACACCAAGTATTCAACCAAAATAAATTTTGTAGAAAAATAAGTAGCACATTTACATTCCTGAAGGATCAACCTACAATTTAAAAAAGAATCATACAAATCGGACAAACGGTTCAGAAAAAAATTGACATCAAACTTTTATTGAATTTTGGGTGGTGCGTTAATTTTGCGGCCCAGTGTAATTAATAAAAGAGGGAAGGTCTCTAGAATATTTTAAAATACTTGCAGTAAAATTAGCTAATACAGGGCGTTTAAAATTAAACGTGAATTTCGATAACTTTATTTATTCAAATGGCACCCCCTGTATATTTTACATATTTTAAAAGTATCTGGAGTAGTTCCAGAACAGAAAATATTGCACTAATTTACGAATCACACCAAGTGTTAGTTAATATTATTCGCTCATATTTTTAGTTTCTGCTAGTCATTATTTAGGAAACGTATTTTACATTTTTTATTGTACCTTTTTGTACCATTATGAGTGTTAAATGAACTATTTTATATTCTACTTAGGTGTTTGCTATTTTTATTAAAGGGCTGTCTCTCCTGGTCGCACCAGTTTTGCGAATCTTGAATAGTACGTGAATTTCCTTGAGAAATTCGGCACTTTCTGGATTCTCGGCCGTGGGAAGTATTTTGGTTTGCTTTCCTTTTCATGTTCCTATAAAAAATAAATTGTCAATATTTATATTTTAGATAAACAATAAATGTATATACGAGTTCATTTTGGAGATCATTAACTAAACAGCCAATGTTTCTAATGTGCAAGAGTTAAACAAGCAGTTACGGTTTGAGTTATGCGTGTTGAGGTGCTTGTTCGATTTTATTTGTTCTTTAAAGAAAATACCTCCTTTAGTTCAATATGATTATCTTTATGAAAATAATTACAGTTTTTTATTAATTCGTTATTGTGCTGTTCTGATAAATCAATTTATATTCTAAATAGCCACTTTTCAGTAGATACTCATAGATTTTCTAGTACTTTCTGGAAGTGGACATTAATTTTGTTAAAATTATTCGTATGTAAAATCTAATCACGTTGTAGAGCAGAAAAAATTATAAAACTTTCAAATTTGGTCTGTCTCTAAAATTAATGTTTGACAAAATAATTTTAGGTTTTTTACAAAACTTTTCAAAAACTAATAGAAATTTGGCAACAACGAAAAGATATTCTTAATAAGCTTCAAAAATGGCAACTTTTTCTAATTTAACTGTGCTCGTAACTCTTCAAATAACAAAGATGCTTACGCAGCAGGATTCATGATGACATGATGCACGCTGTATTTATTCAAATGGCACCCCCTGGATATTTCTAAACTATCTTGGAGAGAATTAATTGCTCTCTATTCTTCATTAAGTATTTTGTATACCTAAACCTAATAGTTTAGGAAATATTTTGATATCTTTGTTAAATACAGGGTGTCTCAACTCAAAGTGGACAACGTAATAGAGGTTGTAGATCTCATCGAGACTAACACTTTTTTCAAATTAATGTTTTTCATTTGAGCTTTTGTTTTCGAGTTATCGACCTTCTTTTGTTTTTACATAAACCTCGTTATCTTCATTATTTATGGCCGGATTTTAATAAATTTAAGTTTTTGGAAATTGTCAGTTTGATATCTACAATTATTGCGTTAAACATTTTTTCAAAAAATATCAACAAACAAAATGGCGACCAGTTTTCTTTTTTAATCTTGGATAGCTGTCTGCTCCAAAGAAAATTGGTCGCCATTTTGTTTGTTGATATTTTTTTTAAAAATGTTTAACGCAATAATTGTAGATATCAAACTGACAATTTCCAAAAACTTAAATTTTTTAAAATCCGACCATAAATAATGAAGATAACGAGGTTTATGTAAAAATAAAAGAAGGTCGATAACTCGAAAACAAAAGCTTAAATGAAAAACATTAATTTGAAAAAAGTGTTAGTCTCGATGAGATCTACAACCTCTATTACGTTGTCCACTTTGAGTTGAAACACCCTGTATACAGTAATATCTTAATTTTTTTAAAGGGATCACCCTGTACATTTCCATTCTTCGTTATACAGGGTGTCTCTAAAAGGTCTTTATATAATTATACAAGTTTTTGGGCTCAAAATAATTCGTTTAAACCAAACCTTCGTCCAAAAGTTCTTCCTGAGTTACATGGCGCAAAAAAATATTTTTCTAAATAATTTTTTAAGTATATCTACAGAACGGTTTGAAGTAGAGATTTGAAATTCAGTGGGTTAATAAGTCTATAAAGAAGCTACAATTTGTTGGTATTAGAACCAAAATAATAAAGTTCAGTGGCGTACTTATCGAAGAGGTCTCAGGGTTTTTTGGAATAATTTTTGTAGGGGATTAAATTTTTTTACAAAATAATACGAATTATGATAGATACGCTCAAGACACGGAAAAAAGGTATACTTGTTTGATTTGCATTAACTCAACTGTTTGCGAGATATTTCACTTTGAAAAATTTTTTTGATATTAAAACGACAATTTGTGACACCCTGTAAAGTCAAAAATATTGGGTCACTCTAATTCGGCTCATTCTACGTCCAAAACTAAGCACAATTTCTATCTTACCGTTCTGTAGATATACCCAAAAAAGATAGAGGGCGAATAAAAAATACATCTTTCAACACCCTGTATTTTAGTAACGTAACATTTTTGGGGGTCGGTTTCTACAACCATTTATGCTTAGTTTTAGACGTAGAATCAGCTGTATTAGAGTGACCCAATATTTTTTACTTTACAGGGTAAGTCACAAATTGTTTTTACAGCAAAAAAAATTTTCGAAGTTAAATATCTCGCAAACAGTTGACTTAACGCAAGTCAAACAAGTATACTTTTTTTACGTGTCTTGAGCGTATCTATCATAATTCTTGTTATTTTGTAAAAAACTTCAATACCCTACAAAAAATATCCAAAAAAACACTGAGTCCCCCCCTATAAATACGACACTGAACAAGATTATTTTGGTTGTAATACCATCACATTGTAGCTTCCTTATAGACTGATTAACCCACCAAATTTTAAGTCTCTACTTTAAACCGTTCTGTAGATATACTTAAACAACGATTTGGAAAGATATTTTTTAGCACCCTGTAATTCAGTAAGGAAGGACTTTTGGACTAAGGTATATTTGGTTCAATCGAATTATTTTGAGCCCAAAAACTTGTGGTAAGATTTTGTAAAGACCTTTTAGAGACACCCTGTAGAGTTACCATTGATTATTTCCTATTAAATATTGGATTCTCACCTTAGCGTCCCATTTTAGAATTCCAAATCAAACACATAATTAAAGGTCACATTTTAATCGTATAAAAATATTGTACAAAATTCAAACCACGTATTCTAATGTTTACAATAATTAGTAATTCTACAAGTAAAATAAACTTATTAGTGTAAGTTACACTACAAACATAACAAACAAAAGTCTTAAAAAATAAATTTGAACTTGGCGGTGTGTAAAATGGTACCTTATTAAAAATACCGTAAAATAAAAACCAACCAAAAAAAAAACTGTTAAATCAGTAAATATTCTAAATATTCAAAGTAAATACCGGACTTGGAAGTTTTACGCGATTTAATCACTACTGGTATTCACTTCGTAAACTAACATAATATTTTTCTTCTAGAATTCTCATCGTATGGTTAGTTTTTATGTTACGTTTATTATGAACCGGTGCTATTCTAACGGCTTAGCGTGTAACAGATTCACGTGGTGGTGGACTACGATACTTTGCTCTAATGTGTAAAAACTTGGAAGCACTAGCAGGCCTATCGGGACTGTCTCTGGAAACAACTTTCACCTGGCAAGGATCATGGCGTAGCAGGAAATGATCTAGGGTGTCCCAACCACCTCCAACTCGAACCATCATATGGCGGCCCTTCAACAACTGAAAAACAACAAAAATAAGCATGACACAAAAATACTAATTCGAATCTTACCCTTATGAATACGTTCTTTCCAGCAATGTTATATTTGCCTTCGCCCACTTTCCGTACTTTCAATTTATCACATCGTCCACTGGCACAATTACAATTCCTCTGCATTAACCTGGCGGCCAATTGGACTTTTCTGTCCAGTTCAGTTGTGGGTGTGTCACCACCGCCTGCCGTTCTTCTGCCACTGTCAATGATATCCAAATCTGGATCCTCTCCGCTTCCTCGCGACCATTCTTCGTCTTCTGTGTTGTCGCTAGGAACACCATCACTAGCACCACTAGCTGTTAAGGCTGGCAGGGAATTCAAATTGTCGCCTGCACCACGTTCTGGGACCAAGATCATGTGGGGGCCGGTGTTCCATCGGTTGAATGTCGAGGAAATCGCAGAGGTTGAACTAGATTAATATAAGGATTTAGGGAATAAAAATTAAGGTATTTGAGAGGACAACTTACTTGCTGTGACGCATTTTCATATCGGACGGATCTATACGTGGTGGTGAGGCTTGGAATTGCCACGATAGTAAAGAGCTAAGGCCGGAATCACCTGAGTTGTTGCGCTCTTCTTCGGCTATTTCTTTCTCCAATTGGACTAAACCGGGTGGTTCGATTCCGTATCTGGTGGCCAATCGGGCCACTTCCAATAGGCACAATATTACATTTCGAGGTTGATTGTGTAACACTGAAAAAGGAAAGTTTTAGAGCGCTACTTCAACTTTAACAATATTTTTAATCATACAGTTTTGGGACCAAATCTGATCGATTTTTATATGTTAACATCCGATATTTAAAAAAATGCAGATATTTTAATAATTTCATTGAGTGTACAGGGTGAGCAAAATTCGATGTTTTTATAGGGTAACTTATAAACCATAACAGATATTGAAAATCTGACCGCGCATCGTCGAGCTCTTTTTTTGAGAAACCCTTGACGGTGAAGTCAAATTTTAGCGATCGTCGTTTGTTTTCGAGTTATGGCCGAAAATTCGATTTTTTGAGATTTCGATTTGAGTCTATATTTCGATTGTTTGTGAATTTAGAGAAATGGCGTTTGCACGTTCTTAAGGCACTTTTTTGATGCGAATGCAATGGCGTTAACAGATTTTGAAAATGTCTTTTTATTTTTAGGTTATGACAAATTTTTATTTTTTTATATGGAAGTCATAGTGGGCTGTCACTTTATTGAAAAGAGCATTTTTTTCTCTTTTCAAATATATATAATATGTAGGGGCTATTCCTTCAATTTCTTCTTGAAAAATAAAAAAATCTAAATTTTTGAAATTAAATTAAAAAAAATCTTATAATAAAAATGAAAATACAACAAACGAAATACATATAAACACGACACTATTTAAAATTACTATCTATATAAAACAACTCAAAGAAAAAGTTCAAAATAACGTTTATTAACTGCAATACACTTTTCATGACACTTCTGTGCGCATTCGAAATGTGAATATTTGACACGGAGTTAAGGCATTGCTTTGAGTTCTTCTGTATTTCTAATTTTAGTTTTATATGAATTATCTTTAATATGTCCCCAAAGGTGTCAAATCAGGCGACCTTGGTGGTCATCTAACTGGCCCATTGGTAACAAACCAATTATATCTGAATTTTGAGTTAAGCAATTCTCTAGCTGATCTCGTATTATGAGGTGGTGCACCATCGTGTTGTAAGAAGAACTGACTTCTATCGCTGAACGATAAATTGTCCAAATATTCATCAACAATTTTCTCATTTAAATATTGGTAGTACCGTTCACCAGTTAGATTTCCCTCATAAATCTTATATGCCAAAACTTGATTTTTTATTAAGGCACACCAAACACTAAAACCAAACCAACCCTGATTTTGGATCTCAATGGCGCGCCGAGGGTTCTCATCATGACATTCGTCTACTGCGATAAATATGCGAAATACATGTTATTAATTCCAAAAATTTCGATTTTTTGATTTTTTAAGAAGAAATTGAAGGAATAGACCCTACATATTATATATATTTGAAAAGAGAAAAAAATGCTCTTTTCAATGAAGTGACAGCCCACTATGACTTCCATATAAAAAAATAAAAATGTATGTCGTAACCTAAAAATAAAAAAAACATTTTCAAAATCTGTTAACGCCATTGCATTCTCCTCAAAAAAGTGTCTTAAGAACGTGCAAACGCCATTTCTCTAAATTCACAAACAACTGAAATATAGACATAAATCGAAATCTCAAGAAATCGAATTTTCGTCCATAACTTGAAAACAAACGGCGATTGCTAAATTTTGACTTCGCCATCAAGAGTTTGTCAAAAAAAGAGCTCGACGATGCGTGGTCAGATTTTCAATATCTCTTATGGTTTAAAAGTTACCCTATAAAAACATCGAATTTTGACCACCCTGTACAGTTAATGCAATGAAAAATAAAATATTGAGTTGAAAAATTAACTTTGCAGTTGAATAATTTGTGCAAATGGTGAAAAAGATTTGGTAACAATAGATGCCAGATGATTATGTTTTTTTCCGTACTTCTATAATTATAATTATATTATTTTATTTTATTATTTGTAAATCATACATATTTTATAATACTATTGTTTTGTCAAATAAAAAACTGAAAGTTTTTCTTTGTTAATTTCGTAAATAGTAAAATGAATGTATTTACAACTTTGATTTTTTTTTAATTTCTTTCCGTACATTGAACAACCAGTAGCTGTTTCGAAGTTTTAATAGCCATTATATTTAATGTAATAAAAATAATTTATTTACTTTCAATCGAATACCGTGATGCATTAATTAAACTAAATTTTAAAATATTTATTTTGATTACTACAATAAACACCAAGAAATAATTTTGTAGGAATGAATTTTTTGAAAATCCAAAATAATATTTTTATTATTATTTTATAGAGTAAATTCGTTTCTGTTTCTTTTTCCACTTACCTAAATCATCGCTTTCAAACAAAAGATTTTCATGTACGCCAAGAGTTCTACAAAACTTTATGAAATTTTCCATATTATCCCTAGAGAAAAAACTTCTTCGCATTGCTTTTTCAAAACATTTTCCTCTGACAATCGGGGCTGGCTAAAAACAGAAAACAAATAATTAATTTGCGAAGGATAATATAACTAACAAAATGAGTCAGAATTAGAAGTGAATTGTTTTGATTCATATTGTAAGGCACGCGGTTAAGTAAGACACGATTTTCTAATAATTGTCTATTACTTCACAGTTGATATCTAAATATTAATTATTATACAGGGTGTCCCAGGGTAGACACGAAATATATTTATGTATGATTGTTGAATAAATTTTGCATTGTCCTTTATAATTTTTTTATCGCCAATCCGGGTTAGTTTTCGAGCAATCATCTCTTGCATGTTGAAAATTGTAGATTGAAAAAGTAAAACACTGTTGAATAAAAAGAAGCCAGTCTGCTAAACTATTTGATTATCGAAAAAATTGTATACATAAAATTTGTAGTTGAGATGATTTGCGATCGAAAGTATATTGTAATTTTTTTGATAGTGTTAACTATTAAAGAATTATTAGTGTTCAAATTTGGAATTTGAAAAAATAAATAATTATGTTCACGTTTCATTTAATTTATTTTGAAAACTAGTATTGAAAATAGTTAAAAATTTGATACATGATGAAAGATTGGTTTATTTTGAATCGAAAAGTTAAATTCCAATTTGAACATAAACGATGTCCACTCGAAGTAATTATTAAAGTTGTTAAAAATATTTCCGTAAGATGCCACCTGCAATGACTTTATACGGAAAATAAAAATAAATAAAAACGAATTGGAGATAAAAAAAATTATACAGGACAATGCAGAATGTATTCAAGAATCATATCTAAAAATATTTCGTGTCTTTCCTGGGACACCCTGTATATCCGGACAAAGAGACATCTACAGAAATTTAAGGAGAGATATTTAAGAAATTACCAATTGTGTCAAAAATATCATTTTTATAAACAACAACTTGAAGATTCGTGTACATACCAGAATTTTTTTAAATGCGTTACACACCTTCTCTCTCTCTCTCATTCTCTACTTCCTCTCTTGAGAGAAAGAAAGAAGCACATTGTGATGCACATGTCTACTTGAAATAGTTCTAAAAATTCGAACGACATAAAAAAATTATCCGACATAGTTGAGTATCTATCAAAGATCACGTGACCCAACAGTCATTTAATAAAGAAAAGTGTACATTTTCAAAACCTGCTATACGAAGATTTATAAATGGCAAATAATTATTTCTATTATTATATTGCACTTACCCCTTTGACGAGACCAGAAATGATTGATTGTTTGGCAGTGTCGCAAACCACTTGAGCTAAATGGCACAAAACAACGCCATTATCCAATTCGCTGAGGAAATTATCTCGATTAATGTAATCGATTCCTGTAACAAACCGAAAATTGTTAATAACAGGTATTTTCATTTGATGATGTGCACTTTA
This sequence comes from Pediacus dermestoides, assembly GCA_963942485.1. Taxonomy (NCBI): domain Eukaryota; kingdom Metazoa; phylum Arthropoda; class Insecta; order Coleoptera; family Cucujidae; genus Pediacus; species Pediacus dermestoides. Next base: position 8,732,733 of record OZ012625.1, read on the forward strand.
CTTTTGTTATATTAATTAATGTGTGTGTACTTTCTAACAAAGTAGGTATACCTACTACAATAGTAATAAATGTTTGCTTTATTGTTCCAATTAAAATCTTGCTTTCCAAACAAGCTTATTTATAAATATACATTTAATAATTAGAGGTATTGCGAAACTGCTAATTTATGAGTTTTTACTGTTTTTATATTTCATTATCGATTGGAGAAAAGTTAATCATACAGTATAGAAAAGCAACCATATGAATTATTGAAATGAAAAAGTTACCATTATTACGAAAATCGTTGGAAGTTTCCAAAGTTCTAAAAACAAGGTTGTATAATACAGTGTTATTTGTAAAGATTGCGGTTAGAACCAAATGTTTGTTTTCTATTTACAAGCAGCCTTTTTGTCTGCTATACCGACAAAGTAAGTAAGTAGGTGAAAATGCTAGTTTAGTCATAAATGGTATAAACTGGAGGAAACCAAAGTTTTTTCTCTTTTGTCTACTAATTTGATATCCCAAAACTAAATTCGTCGAGAATCCTGAAAATAGCTAAAAAGGTGTTTATTAATTCAATCTAAGGAAACATAGTAACCATATAACTAATAATCTAAGCATAAAAAGCAAAAATTCTTTTTTTAGTTCAATCTGATCTAACTCAATCCTTAACACGTAAAATAAAATAATTATGTTCTGCAAAAGCGCTTAAAACTTAGCACTTAATGAAGAAAAACCGAAAGATCAAAAGATTTTTAGTAGGTAGCTACTTACGTAACGAGCGTGGAAAGTGATACTTTATTGAACGAGACGCATATTTCAATACGAGCGTAGTAAAGAGACTTTTCACCCACTATACTATACGTATTTTTTAGCCTATAGTTAGAATATACGTTTTTCTGAAACATTTTTACTTAAAGTGGTGTTTTGCCATTTTCTAAACTAAAAATTAGAACAAACATGGTTAAATATAAATGTTTCAATTCATACAAAAGTGTTCTTCTACAAAAAAGGACACGTCATAAGTATACGCTACCCAATTAATAAATGCAGTCACGTGATTGCTGAAATAAGTTATACATTAAATTACACTGCTGTAAATTGTGCAATAAAATGAAAAGATGACAGCTTTTTAGTAACTTTTTATAAGTTTATATCGTCAGGATTTCACCGGTCGATAGTTTAGCGAAAATTAAAGGTGGTTTGTCTAATAAACTATGGTCGAATGTTGCTTCCTTTTTGACGTACAGGCCATTAAAGAAAATAAATTATTTTAAATAATTTGCTATAAATCAATAACAAAAAAAGTTAGCCTTCTGAAATTTTGCATAGATCCTTTTTTTTTTGTATTCTCTTATTAATAGTGGTTGCAATTATTTTATTTAGAATACAGAGGCGTGCGTACGGGTTTCTTCAAAAACATTTTATTGAATGAAACGTACGCCACTGATTTTTTTGCAGCACCAATATGCAGAGAGAATTTTCCATTCAATTTAGAAACTTTTTCGTATCTTATAATTTTTTGATAACTTAACTCAAAATAATCCAATAGTACAGTAAATAAGGGAGAAAAAAAGGCTTCAAATAGACTTTTTTTACCCTACAGCCAATTTTTGTAGAATCTTCTAGAGCGTCACCCTGAAAGATTAAAACTGAGTTTGTGTATTCGTAGACCCCGTCCTTCCTTCACCAGCCTTCAATTAAGGGTTGGATTTTTTTTGTTTGTTGAATAACTTTTTTCCTATTAAATTTTCGAAAAAAATATTCAGTACAAAGTTGTAAAGAAAAATATTTCCTACAACTCATCTTTTAAACTTTTTTTGATATTGTTGATATTTAAAAAAACCAGTGGTGTACGTTTTATTCAATAAAGAGTTTGCAACCATTATTAATAAGAGAATACAAAAAAAAGATCTATGCAAAATTTCAGAAGGCTAACTTTTTTTGTTATTGATTTATAGCAAATTATTTAAAATAATTTATTTTCTTTAATGGCCTGTACGTCAAAAAGAAAGCAACATTCGACCATAGTTTATTAGACAAACCACCTTTAATTTTCGCTAAACTATTGACTGGTGAAATCTTGACGATATAAACTGGGACACCCTGTATATTAGGAAACCTCTCAAAAATTTTATTTGATACTTTTATCATCATTTCTAAAATGTTGTTAAAACAATAAAACATTCTAATTTTTGGCTTAAAGCTGGAATAATTTGATAAAATTTAGTCTTCGTGGTAGTAAATAAAAATGTGAAAATCACAAAATTTATTTACTTACAACTTTAAGACATAAGTTTGCATTTTGAGAAAGAAAACACGGTTCACTACTATTTGGATAGAAGATTTTTTTAAGGTTGATGTAAGTACTCGTATACAATAGACAAGGATTGATTCAAGGGGCATTCATTAGATGGTAATGAACATTATTAGAAATAAATCGTGAGGTTTCATTCCAAAAATTGTATAAAATTATTTCAAATCACAGAAAAACGAAGTGTCTATATCATTCGTAGGATTTTCCAACAGGAAATGAAACAACGAGGAAATATACGTTAGACAGAAGAACATTTAATTTTAAATTAAAAAATATTAAAAAGAAATTGGATTTCTGGTAATAAAAATTAAATTACGAATTTTATCTCAAACGCATTAAAATAATATTCATTTACATCCAAACAATGTCGCACTTCCATTTTCATTTTACCGTTATTATTTCACCTAGCTCATTGTTTACATTTTTCATGGCTCCAAAGTAGGAAAGCTTACTGTTAATTTTTTCGATTAACTTCCTTTGGCGCCTATAAAGTACCCATACCTATCTCCTTACGAAATTAGACATTAGTCAATTTGTACATAGTTCCACGATCGAAACAAAGACAACGAACTATAGATTAAGTTATAGGTAATAACAACAGGTCAACAGGCAATGTAATATTAATTATGATTATTATAAACAAAGGAAAGTACGAGCTCTGCATGAGCATGGCACCAGATTTCAACACCATCGACAATATTAATATTGTCCGCGGATAATAATAAAAAATTGGCACAATATTCCACCAATGTTTATTCAATCACGAATTGAAGTGAACAGTGGTCGAGTCTGGGGGCTGTCCACACTGATTCTTGTACGGCGGCATTGTTTCAGTCACGACGATGGCGATGCCGTGGTCTTGATAACCTCAAATGCTTACTGCTTTGACTGGGAAGCCGTGACATAACCAGGTCCTGCTACATTATATTCACTGCTGCCTGCTGTCTGTTTTTCTTTCAGCTTTCAATAGATACAATGGAGGACTGCGCCCAGAGGTATTAGGATGAAAAAGGCGGAGGCATTCATTGTGTAGTTTTTATTGTGATAAATGAAAATCAACATTGTAAGTACAATGAGAGTGAACGAGCATTGCAACATGAAATTGCTTTGGAGCTAGAAGACCTAAGCTAAGTACTTGTCAGGGATATACGTACACTTACTATAAGTATAGTTAAATGCAAATCAATTTTGATCATATGAATTTTATACATAATAATAGAATAGATGTGTATGAGAGCAGAGAATTTCATTTTTATTTTGATTTATAATTTTATAAATAATAAACTGGAAGAACTATTTGCAATTAATTATCACAGTAATTAGAGAAAGCATCTGTCGAATGTATTTTTCTACAAAAAATGTATGAGGCAAGAATATTTGTCTGTAATTAACTACTCCTATAATTTTTGATAAAAAAGACAAAAAGTGTAAATTTAAGTTTTAAAGTACAAAAAATTGCTCCTGGAAATGTTAGTCTTTCGGTTTATATTTTATCTCAAAATTGTATTTACAGTTTATGTTCCTACAAAATTTAACCGGCACGAACAAAATGTTCGTTTTTCAATAATCCAAATTTAAGTATACAGAAAATTTTATAGCTATTAAAATAAAAACTAGACTAGTAAAAAATTCTAAACCAAAATATCCCAATCAATTTAGTATGATTCGCCTGAGTACAATTTTTTTTAATAATTTTTTTACTATAAGACGCAATTTAAAGAAGTTAGATTAAAAACAATTACAAAATTCTTGCTTAAAATAACAACTTGAGTTGATTATTGTCAACTTTAAAATGCTTGAATGACTGGCCTATTATTTATTAATATTTGGTCTGTAAAAATTATTTCAATCGTTCATCATACAACAAAGTCTAAAGGTCAACTTCAACAACCAAAAAAACCTGCTCTTAGTTTAAATAAATTCGTATCCAAATACTCAAAATGAATTCCTTTTAGAGAAATGCTATTTTCCCGATGTCATTGTTTTTATTTCATTTTTATTGGACGTACGATTCGAATATAAAATATTCAAGTATTAATGATGGCTTGTTCAATTAAGAATTTTTGAAAAAAAAATATTTAAGCGTAATTAGTATTATTTGTGCATGAAAGTGTTGCCCTTATATGGAAAGTGGTAACTAACGATTTCCTGTTTTTTTAAGTATCCTCTTAAAAAATATGTTATGCGATTTGAATGTTGTTTCTAATTATTAGAAGTAAACAATTACAAAAAAGTTGCTTAAATATTCATATTTATTATATGATAGTAAAAGGTTATGTTGACTTGATCAGGTACAAAAAATTCTATCGTAATTTAGATTACAACGTTCATGTTCAAGTTTAATTTTAATGTACAGGGTGTCCCATTTTCGACACTTTTAGGGGGTATTGGCGTTATTATCAAAGATAGAGTGTTGCGGTTTTCACATTCCTTTCCTACTTTTTTACGAAATGAAAGATTCTGGGGTCAAATTTGTCATGGCTCTCTTAGTTTTTAATCTACAGAGTGATTCTGAAAATCTTTGCTTTTTAGACACCCCTCGTATTTCCGTTATACGTCTACTTATCAAAAAGGTGAAAACTGATCTTGATAGAGTTTTTTACGTAGAATTCAGTGGCGTAGGCAGTTTTTGTGTAAAAGGTTTAGTTTTCGAGATGTTGCCCAAACTTATGTTTTTTTAAATGGGACACTATATATATTATCTTTTATATTGATTAAGCAAAATTTGGGCTTTCCAAAAATATATAATACTTAATATTTATTTTGAAAAACAAGCTCAAAATTCGATATTTTTAATAATTTTCTTTATTTATAACAGTAGGCCATGGCTAATTTTTTAGAAACAAATGCAAAATTTTCACAATGCGTAATTATTCTAAAGCTAAACACTACAAAAGATAATTTTAATGCATTGTATGAAACATACCAACAATATAACAACAATTATAAACGGCCATTGTAATAAAAAATTAAAAGTAAAATAAAAACACCTACGTAACGAAAATATTTCATCAATAATGGAAATCTGACAAATCTGTCAAATTTTGCATTTGTTTCTAATAAACTAGCCATGGCCTACTGTTATAAATAAAGAAAATTATTAAAAATATCGAATTTTGAGCTTGTTTTTCAAAATAAATATTAAGTATTGTATATTTTTGGAAAGCCCAAATTTTGCTTAATCAATATAAAAAATAATATATAGGGTGTCCCATTTAAAAATACATAAGTTTGGGCAATATCTCAAAAACTAAACCTTTTACACAAAAACTGCCTACGCCACTGAATTCTACGTAAAAAACTCTATCAAGATCAGTTTTCACCTTTTTGATAAGTAGACACATAACGGAAATACGAGGGGTGTCTAAAAAACCAAGATTTTCAGAATCACTCTGTAGATTAAAAACTAAGAGAGCCATGACAAATTCGACCCCGGAATCTTTCGTTTCGTAAAAAAGTAGGAAAGGAAGGTGAAAACCGCAACACTCTATCTTTGATAATAACGCCAATACCCCTAAAAGTGTCGAAAATGGGACACCCTGTACATTAGACGAATATTATTACTATATTCAATATAATAAACAGATAAATTAGTTACTCAATATGCATGGTTCGGTAGGAAATTTTATGATCTACAACAAAGAAAGAGTCATACTTTTCGGCAAAGTTCGTAGTTAAGCCACAAATCGTAAAAAACAAATGCACTCTTATATCCAAGATGGCGGAAAAACCTCAGGAGGGATGAAGTCTAAAACTTGGATTTAAACTTACTGTTGTGGGCCCCAACTGCCCACAAAGTCGTGACCGTTTTGCGGTAAAATGCGGAAAACCACGAACATACACCTTGAGGGTGGCGTTTAGGGGTGCCAGGCTCTAATAAAATTGGGGGACACCACAGAATATTGAAACCCACCACTTTCCGCGTCGGATCCCAAAAGGGCATGTTTTTTGGATTTATTTCCCTTATTTTTGCCAATTTGAAGGTACTACTTATAAAAGTTAATTAAAAAAATTCATCAAACCTAAAATTATCAGAGATTTAGAAGTACGTTTTAAATTTTTCAAAACTTTTAAAACTTTCCAAAATTTATAAAATACTCGTAGGCTATTTCTGCAAAATTGAGTTTCATTTAGTTGTTATTTTGAGTATGTACTAAATTTGGGCCAATTGGGGTTATTTTAGTCAAATTCAGAAACTATTTATGGTTGTTCAGTTCTTCTGAATTGTATGTACTTTCAATTGCTGAATTAAAAGTTTTAAGTTTCTAAGCATTTAAAATTTAAAGACTTGATTTTTTTACAGGATTTGAAAAGAACTATAAATAGATTAAATAGAAATGTTGAGAGCAATTTTGATTTTTTGTGAGGGTTTAATTTGTGGGAATCTCACTTCGTATTTCATTTTAGACAATATTTGAATTAATTACATAATTTCACATAGACAATCAACTTTTTCAAACAAATAGAAAAAGTTCATTATTTTAAATACAGGGTGGTACCAAATTAAAATATTTAGAGGTTTGATTCTTTGGCTATATAAGATAAAACCTTCGAAATGTTCTACCTGATTTTAAGATATACAAGGTGTTGATTATTAAAGAGAAGAAAATATAGCTTTTTCCAAAAAACTCGGATACGTTTTTAAGCTTTCGTCTCTTCATTTTCCAAATATAATATTTTTTGCGGGAAAAGTGTCCAATTTTTGATAAAAAGAACTTTACATATGTAATTTCTTAAAATTTCGATATATTTCGAGTTTTTTTACTATATTCTGTAGAATTACCCCTCCTGATATCTTTTTTATACGAAAAAAATGCAGAAAAACACAAATTAAAGTTAAAGTTAAATCTTCTTAATAAAATACAAAAAAATCCATATTTACTGCACTTCAAACAAGGACATAAATATTATGTTCACGTAAACTTAGAAGAAGACAAGAAACTCGGAATCACCTCTTAAAATCTTGTGCCATTATTTCATGGGAACACCACATACTTTTACTATTTTAGGTCCTGCGTCGTTTTCAGCTCTAGATCTTATCAGAACTTTCTCCCTCGTTCTGTCTAGTTTATTGAAATCTATGAAATTTTAAAGTTCTGTCATAAATTTTATAGCCATTAAAATATCAAACTGTTTTTTTTTTATCTCATCCAAATTAATAATTATTAGCTTATTCGTAAAAAGTATTTTAACGCGAACCACAAAAATAAATTATAGTTAGTATGTAGTTTAAAAGTTTTATTATTTTCTAGGCACAATAAAAAGAAAACGTCTTAATAAAGTTGTAGTTTTTATGGATTATACACTAATTTTATATTAGCACAAAAAGCTTTTCCTAGAAAAAGCCGCCGTGAGATATGTGCATGTAATCCTATACTGGGCGTATTTTTGACAAAAGATTAATGACTCTTTTGGGATGACTTGAATATTATGCAGCAGTTTCTAAAGTTTCTATGCATACACCATGTTTTGCATACGCTTCCATAAATAGCACAATTGTTTGAAAACATTTGGAGCAGCGATATTAAAAATTTACAATTGAAATCCTAATGTATTCATAGCACATTTTCCAAACCTTATCATTAGTGTCTCATCTTGAGGCAAAATATACATCGACTGTCTAACAATTATAATAACTATTATTGAGTGTTTCATTTTCTCACATGTGAATATGTAATTCTTTTTAAAATTGAAAGCTGGTGTGCTGTCTGTCAATCTTATCAATGGCGTGGTATTGAAATAATATCGAAACAAATTAATGGAAAGCGTTAAGGAAAATGGCGCGATATATGTGGGAATTAAATTGCTTTGTTGTTGTTGTATCGCCTGTGTTGCAAATTATATCAAAACAATTTCCATATTTAATTTAGCATAACACATTATATCCATCTTATATATGCACTTCCTCCAATTACCATAACAGACTGTTGCATTTATTGTAAAGAAGCTTAATTAAAAACATTTTGTTTATAGTAATTAATAGAGAAAATTTAATGTTAATTTCTGTTTATACTACTGTTTAAGTATTTTATTGCAGCTTGTCTTCTGGCACTTTTTAATTAATTCCAACACGCCATTTATTTAAACACTGTAATAACTCTAATCAAATTAAAATTATTTGACCTTTTTCTATTATTATAAAGGGGGAAAAATTGTTACAGTTACTGTCATAATTAATACCTGCCTTGTTTACGTTAAACATGCGATCTCATGCTGAGTACGCATTTTTTAAATATATAATTTTCTTTAAAATTCAAATCATGTGCCATTTATTATTAATATACCGGCGATTTAAGTCCATTCCAAATAGTATAAGTACACACACGAAGTAGCTCGCGTATGGCGATGAGCTCAGTAGATATCCTTATTTGGCACAAGGATGCAGTAGAATAGATTAGAAACGCGATGAAAAAGGGCCGACCTACCTAATAACTACAAACTGTTTGTTTTTTAAAAACTTGGGTTATCGTGTACTCTTCATCTGTTGAGTCATCAAAATGAGAAAATTTCATCCAGGATGAAAATTATACACATCTGTCAATCTTGGGTTGTAAAGCGGTTTTCTTATTAACATGCGAGGACTGACAGCAAAATTACAGATGTGGGAATTTTAATGGTCGGGTTTTATTGGCATACAGTTGAAAATCCGCAATAATTTGGAAAATTTCATTAGTTTTGTGGGAACGAACAGTGACCCAAATTTCAAAATTCGACTTATGAAACGCAAACAATTAAAGCTGTTTTTATGTGTATCATTGTGTTAATTGGAGCCTCATATTGCAATTAGTATAGTAACAAAAGTCTTCATAAAATAATAATTGAAAAAATTACGCTAGTTTGCGAACCGAAAAATCGTAAAAATTTAATTTGGATGTGTTATACAATACTATATGGAGGTTAAGATTGTTTACTGTATAAAATCTGGCGCAGTTACTTAATGCTATAATTTCGTTGCAAATAATTATTATCTACCCATCATCGTTTCGTTTGTTGTTGGTCAAGAACTTATAAAATTAAATGTTTACAACAACAAAGAGTTTGATAAATGATTTGAAATCGGAAATAAATTTAAGTCAATAATCTAAAAATAAGTATAATAGATTAAAATTCAGTATGAAAAGAGAAAACAATTTAACCACTTTGTTATGTATATAAGTACATAGTTTGTGGTAGTTTAGAACTACATATCTTCTTCTAAATAAAACTTTCATAGTTTAACGACTCCTGATTTCGTTTTGACTGATTTTGGAAAGATTCTGTCCGTCTGTTTCTTCCAAAATATATAGGAAGCTGCAAATTTCGCAACTACGACATTTTTTATATCTTATCCTTTTCCTTCATCAATTCCATTTGACTCCATTCAGTACCTACATCTCCAAAATATTCTAATTTCTTCGCTTATTTCTTGTAATAATCACTTTCTCTTTTTGCATCTTCAAGACTTCTCGCCATATTCGAGCCTTCAGATATAGCTTCACATTTCAAAAGCCGCAAATTTCGTCTTCCAGTAAAAAAATTAGAAATCTAACTTGTTATGTTAGATTAGGTTGAGAAATTTTTAATTTTGGGTTCGATATAGGACACCAATTCTTCAAGTTCAGCCATTGTAAAGAAAGAAGCAAAGGCTTTAAGTTCTTACATGTACATACATTTAGGTTTCGATCCGTGAAAATATATTTCATCTTTCACCTTCTTTAGGTCAGCAAGATCTACTGTCACATTTCCCTGTTTAAAGAAGACTACTACGAGTATAAGTTTGGTTTTCTTCAAATTTATCTTTAGCACTTACGTTGCAGGGCATTGATATTCTGAATAAATTTTTAAGATCTGAGGATTATATCAAATTTCGTGTTTCAGAATTTCACTTTATCTTAGCCACTTAACTTCCTGAATGTTCTGCATAAAAAAGATTGTAAAGTTTCCATGGGAAAAATATTTTTTCTGACTTAATTTATTGACAGTCTATTTGACCACTGCAATCATCTCTTTTCTTGCCCGAAGGCAATTTTCCAGAGCCGTCTGGAGTAGAACTAACCTCACTTTTGTACAATATTATGTACAAATAAAAAATCTTTTGGAATAAAGAAAATATAGTGTACAGGGTGATTCTTTTATCTGGGGAAATGCGTTTTTTTCGTAAACGACTTAAGGAAATTAAATTTTGAAAAAAGTGTTATACGAGCCCTAACAACTAAATATTTGGACGAAAGTAAATTTTTGAAATATGAAAGGAGAACTGGAAATTTTACGCAAATAATTAGTAGGTAAACACCTAAGTACCTAATAATACAATAAGATAAAGCCTTAATAACAATATTATGCATGGAACAAAATTATTTATTTGATTTAACAATATTTTAACCTTAATAACTAGCAAATTTTACAAAATGAATTTGCAAGTAAATTGTTGGAATAATTTTTAATTTAGGACCATTAATAAGAGGTTACGTCTCCTTATGCTTTAATAGCTGCCTGTATTCTGGCAGACACTGTATTTATCCAGTTTTGGTACAATTCGGGCGTGAAACTGTCTCAAATTTCTTCTATGTTGGTCCCCCATGGTTCTTAGTGGACTATTGCGTAGAATACGTTTAATTTTATGTCAAAGAGTTTCAATGACATTTAAGTTCGGAGTGGATGAGAGCCATCAATGCACCTTTATGTCGTTTTTCCCGAGTTCCAAAACTGTTATTTTTAAAAACAGTCGTTAGAAAATTACGTCACATTTTTCAAGTGCAATTTTAAAGCTACGAAATATGCCTAAAATCACCAAATAAAAACTTGGGGATTTTTTTGTACATAAAACCAACATCCAGCTTTGCAATAAAGTGAATTTTACCAAAATCCAACCAGCGGTTCCAAAACTTTGATTATTTTAATGTAGTTAGCACCCTCAAAAAACATGTTTTTTGAAAAGTGAACTGTGGAACTCGAAAAAAATGCAAAAAAAATTCGTATTAACATTTCAGGATTTTTTCAATATAGTACGATTATTGAGCTTTGACTTAAAGGTTTTTTGACACAAATCCAACCAGCGGTTTTAAAACTGTGATTTTTTAAAACAGTTACTAGAAAATTCTATCATTTTTAAAGGTGCAACTTTGAAGCTCCGATAAATGCCTAAAATCACCAAATAAAAACTTGTGTAACTTTTTGTAAAGAAAACCAACATCCAGCTTTGCAATAAAGTAAATTTCATCAAAATCCGACTACTAGATCAAACGTTTTGAAAATAATAATTGCTTGTTTCTACAATTTTCCCATCCTGCTGGCTTAAAGTGCCACAGTTTTGGAACCGCCGAGCGGATTTTTACGAAATTTGCGTTTTTATATAACTAAATGTCGGCATTATAACAGAAAAAACCATCAATATTATGGAAGTTAATTTAGGTAACTTTTGCGCCTGTAGAAAAAAGACAATCAGATTTACTTTTGTCCGAACATTTAGTTGTTAGGGCTCGTATACTCTCAAAATTAGGATAGAAATATAGACTTTAATATGAATGACACTAGGCGTCGCGACGCTTCAAAAAAAAATTTCCTGAATAGAAATAATTTAAATTTTATCATAACTTTTTAAAAAATAAGAATAAAAAAAATGGTTTTTAGAAAAAAGACTCAAAATTAAAAGACCTTTCCAATGATATAATAAACGTGGTAGGTTGCTTGAAAAATTTTTTGGAGTGTCGCGACGCCTAGCGTCATGCATATTAAAGTCTATATTTCTATCCTAATTTTGAGTGACAGCCAATAGGTATATAACACGTTTACGTTTACGAGAAAAACGCATTTCCCCAGATAAAAGAATCGCCCTGTACTTATTTAGGTTCTACGAATTTGTTGGAATCTCTGTAAGTATAAATCTGATGTACCTGCTTTTAATAAATTTAATGATTTTATAAAATGCAATATTCGAATTGCGTAAACTTTGATCGAAGTTAGATATCTATAAACTACTTAATAAAATTAGTTTATTTTTTAATTTTCCATCTAAATTCTTATTCCCATTTTATATGGTACTGATATAATTTTTTTTTTCATATTTTTTGTCCCTTTGATTTACAAAAATATACTAAATTTCTTTTTTGTACACAATCCCTAAAATAGCTATTTTACGGACTCTTTTCAGTCCGTAAAATGGCTCTTTTCGGGACTATTTCTGTTTTACGGACTCATTTCAGTCTGGTTACTAGTAACATGGTAATTAAAATCCGAAGTTCCTTATTTTTGAGAAATATTTGCTGTAATGACATTGAACATATCTTACATAATAAAAGGTTTGAATGTATTGGTGTTTTAGGGACCTTTAACAAAAAAATATTGTTTGTAACACGTACCTACATCAGTTTTTTGGGACTCATCTGCTATTTTTTTAGGTACTTGTTACAAAAATAACTATTTAGGTACTTGTTATAAAAAATACTATTTGAGAGTCGTCGTTTTTAATAGAAATTTCAGTCGGCAATTTAGCTCTTTTATTTCAGACTATCGACGTGAAGTTGAAATTTCTTCTAGCATTCAACTAATAAAGTAGCTATACCTAAAATGGGTCAGTGTGTACATTTCACGGCACTAATTTTCTTATCTTAAACAACTTAGATAAACTACATATAATGATGTTTAATTGGTAATTGGAGAAGCATGAATGGACTTTTTAACCCATCCCGTTACTATAATGACTTTATATCCCTCTGATGTTAGCTCCATCCAATTATTATTAATACAAATACAAACAAACGTCTTAAATTGAGTGAGTGTTCATTAGGCGGATTACGCGCAAGTTATAGAGAGAAGAGTTTTATAAGTAATTATGTAATTAAGTACCTACGTTGGCGCGTTTCCTGCTTGCATCTATTCCAATTGGAAAACTTACAATATCTTTAAAAGGCTATATTACATGAACCGTTTTCGTTTTAATGTTACACCGCGTACTAAGCGTGTAAATGTAAATTAGTAACTATACTTATTTGCCTAATGCAAACTCATAAATCTTTCAACGCGTGAACTTTTCATCGATAATTTCTAATAAATGGTTTATATTTTTCAAATTGGCAAATATTATAACTACAGTCTACAAAGCGGAATCACAATTTCACATTAATGCTCTAGGTGTATGTATTTATTTATTTATTTTTTGAAATCTCCAATAACGGTATCCTGAAACTGTTGAGTGAAATTCTACGTAAATCGTGTATCGAGGATATGAGCTAATCACGTACCTACAGATTTTTACGAATTATTTGTGAATAAAATGGTATAATATTACTTAGGTGTATATCGGAAGTATTCAGACAGAGTACGCCTCTGGGTAAACACGGATTGTGGTTTTTTTCTGGTAAATTCGTATTTTCCGGCAACATATGACTTGAAACTTTCAATATCCATGGCTGGTGTTTGTAGGTAAATAGTTATACAGCCTGCTTCGCCTTCTAGCGAATTTTATTTTGCGTACAAAATAAGGAACGTGAACCCGTAAGCTGAGGTTAGCTTTTGCCCTCTTAATTAAAACGTGCATAACGTTAACCTCAATATGTTATTGAGAGAGGGTGGGTTTAGTTTAAACTAGACAAAAAAGCTTATTGAAGTTCTACTTTGAATTGTGGTTAAATAATGAAGAATTTATTTAAAAATATCTGCGATAGATTTGGAAAAGTTCATTTTTGAAATAAAAATATTTAGAAGGAAGTTTAAAATACATAGATTTGATTAGCTTTTCTTCGATGTAAGGCGATAAGCGACCAATGAAATTAATGGATTTTAAATTTCCCGCCAAATATTTTGGTTTGTGGCCCCCAGTTTAATTTTTTACTGCCTTTACTGATTTTCTCATACTTTTCTGTACTTTAGTCTCTACCCCATTCTGCGATGAATTAAAAAAATTCAATTGTGAAACATTTTTAGTGAAATAGAAGTTGGAAACATCAAAATTTAAAACAGGCCTAGAATGAGAAATTCTTGCCATAATTTCTTAAAAATTAGATTTTCTTTTGTCAAAAAACTCTATTCATGCATTTTATTTATTATCGTTTCAAGTCAAACAGAAAAACTGCTCTAACTTAGTTTTTTTACCACATTTTCTGGTACGTTTACTCATAATTTCGGAAAATTTTTCAAAAATGTTAACAGTTTTAGTGAAGTAATTGAAAAATCAAAATCTTAAAACGGTCCTATTGCAAAAAAATCTTATCTAATTTATATTTTAAAGTTCCTTATAAATCTGTCAATTATGTAACATTTTTTAATACCGTCTTTTTTTGAAAAATTACAAATTTTTCATTTTTAGAGTGTACGTACTCCTCGGAGAATTTAATTTCTACAATTTTAAAACCATCAAAATTAGCTCTAATGTGCTATTTACTCATTTAGTTACCGTTAGTCAAAATGAGCCAAAATTTTAGATTCTAAATGCTCATATCCATTTTTAAGTAATCGATAAGATGTGTTTGAACATCTTACTACTTACTAAGTACTTTAAAAATAAATATTAGAACTAGAACCTAGAATCCAAAATTTTAGCACATGGGACTAAATGAGACATAGAATTGGAAATTTTTCGAAAATATTTTAAGAGTTTATAATGGCACGAAATAATCAAGACAACCTTCAAATAATATACGAGCCCTAACAACTAAATGTTCGGACAAAAATAAATTTTTGAAGTATGAAAGGAGAATTGGAAATTTAACGCAAATAATTAGTAAACACCTAACAATACAATAAGATAAAGCCTTAATAACAATATTATGCATGGAAGAAAATTATTTATTGGATTTAACAATAATTTAACCTTAATAATTAGCAAACTTTACAAAATGAATTTGCAACTAAATGTTGGGATAATTTTTAATTTAGGACCATTAATAAGAGGTTACGTCTCCTTTTGTTTTAATAGCTGCCTGTATTCTAGCAGGCATTGTATTTATCAAATTTTGGTAGAATTCTGGCGTGAAACTGTCCCAAATTTCTTCTATTTTGGTTTTTAAGTCCCCAATGGTTCTTGGTGGATTATTGCGTAGAATACGTTTAATTTTATGCCAAAGAGTTTCAATGACATTTAAGTCCGGACTGGATGAGGGCTATGAAAGCACCTTTTATGTCGTTTTCCCCAAGTTCGAAAACTGTGATTTTTTAAAAACAGTCGTTAGAAAATTACGTCACATTTTTCAAGTCCAATTTGAAAGCTACGAAATATGCCTAAAATCACCAAATAAAGACTTGGGAATTTTTTTGTACATAACACCAACATCCAGCTTTCCAATAAAGTAAATTTTACCAAAATCCAACCAGTGGTTCCAAAACTGTGATTATTTTAATGTAGGTAGCACCCTCCAAAAACACGTTTTTTGAAAAGTGAACTGTGGAACTCAAAAAAAATGCAAAAAAATCAAATTAACATTTCAGGATTTTTTCAATATAGTACGATTATTTAGCTTTGATTTAAATGTTTTTTGACACAAATCCAACCAGCGGTTTCAAAATTGTGATTCTTTAAAACAGTTACTAGAAATTTTTTATCATTTTTAAAGGTGCAACTTTGAAGCTCCGATAAATGCCTAAAATCACCAAATAAAAACTTGTGTAACTTTTTTGTAAAGAAAATCAACATCCAGCTTTGTAATAAAGTAAATTTCATCAAAATCCGACTACTAGATCCAACGTTTTGAAAATAATAATTCTTTGTTTCTACAATTTTTCCATCCTGCTGGGTTAAAGTGCCACAGTTTTGGAACCGCCTAGCAGATTTTTACGAAATTTACGTTTTTATATAACTAAATGTTGGCATTATAACAGAAAAAACCATCAATATTATGGAAGTTAATTTAGATAACTTTTGTGCGTATGGAAAAAAGACAATCAAATTTACTTTTGTCCGAACATTTAGTTGTTAGGGCTCGTATTCATGAAAAGTTAGAAGTATATAAAATTCTGAACATCTTCAACTGACATTTAGCGCACCTCAACTTCTAAAAGTTTAGCATAATTATGACCAAGTCGCAAAATGGAAGGTTATTCTATATAGATGCATGCATGAATTTAATTTTTTTTTGAGAATACAAAAATCACAAATGTTACAGTAGCAATTTAGAATATTTTAGTCTATTAAAACAAAACTCTTGTCGTTATTATATTTTGAAATTAGTTTCGAAAACATCTACTTTATTGTCTGTCCTTGATTTTTTTACAATACATGCAAAAGTTTTTCATACAACAAAATACCTAATTACATAATTTTAAAAATTCTGGTAAGTAAATTTACGTATATTCGCGGTATAACAAACAGAAAGTGGGTTGGTATACGCAGAACACATTTAATAAATCCACCTCCCATATTTGGAGTAATTCCTGACTGAAATTCGCGAAACCGTTGCAACTACAACATCAACAAATATCTAAAATCTAATTAATGGTTAATTAACTCATTGCAGTTGTGCTAGTACCAGTACTTAATAGTTATTTTTATATTCACTAGCATAATAACTGTCGTCGACCTATGACTTCAAATACAGAGCCTATATCTTATCCTGCTGGCAATTCAGTTTTCCGTTTCCTTATATTGGATTATTTTGTACTTTCTAGTCAACACACTCAGTAATCAGTACGGATATATCTCATTTATATGCGGTATTTACATCAAAAGGTGACAATTTATTAGATTCGTGGAAGTTTGGTTTCTCTTTTATCTGATTTAGTATTGTTTTCAAATCAAGCCATGAACATAAAATTGAAGAACATCTGGACGTTGGGATTTTGTGATTTAAAAAAACAAGAACACTAACTTCTTATATTAATAGAAGAACGAAAAATAAGAAAATTTTGCAATAGATATTTGGCCTAAACTAAAAGTAAAGTTTGATTTATGACATTCTGCTATTTTTAACCATGCTGTTAATTTTTAACTTAACGCTAATTGTCTATGGTAGTTTAAAAAGATAAAATCGTCGCTAAAAACAACAGATTTGTTACAGAATAGTCCCATGTTATTTATGTTTGTCAATCCGAAAAAATGAACGATTTAAAGTGGCCCTTAAAATAAAATCTACGGGTGTCCCGGAAAAAGTGGGAAAACTCTCGGATTCAGATAGGGCTTGAAAAAGTTAGATGACAAGTTCCTATACAAATTTTACCTATAGGCCCTCCCTAGGCCCTAGGCCCTGAAGAGCGTCGCTGGAAATCGTTTTTTTTTAATAACTTTTAAAGTACTTAATAGAATTTTATAAAAAGTTAATAAGATGGACACTACTAAGGACCTCTTGAAATAATGTCCTTGAAACATATCTAGCTTGTTTAGTTTACCAGGGGCAGACTAAGCTTTACAACTTAATGCTTAAACTTTTAACACCCTGTGTGAAAAAGACTTAAAACAACAAAATCAGGTAGCTTGAACCTTAGACTAAAGAAAAGCTACTCTTGTTTATTGTCGATAAAGTGGACCGTTTTCGAGAAAACGAATAATAAACGAATTTATGTTTTATTAAGTCATTAAAAAAAGAAAGTCTCATTCCAAAAAAAATCAAAATTTAAAAAACGTCTGTAGGAAAATTTTTTATAGGAACTTGTCATCTTATTTCTTCATGCCCTATCTGAATCCGAGAGATTTCCCACTTTTTCCGGGACACCCTGTATAGTTAAAAATTAACTTGACTTGAAATTTAGAATTTTTTGGAATAATTTCAAACCATGTTTCTGAAGTCAAATGTACTAATTACACTGTACTTAATTTCTTTGAAAACTTTTAGGCAGAACTATTAAAAACAATTATTAGAAATTGTGCCACCACCCAAATGAAAACAAACACACACTTCCAATGCATCTCACGTCCATTCATCCAATATTGCTTGAAATAGTTTAGCTCACAGCCTCTAATCCGGATGTATTTTATTGAGTATGGGTCACTGTCTGCGCTCTGCGGGTCTTTACACCATTAAAACCATTGATTAATTGGTACAAATTTACCAGTTAACCATATAGGAAGTCAATATTTAAGTACTCGATTAGAACAATGTATCTAAACCATTTTTGTGAACACAATATGATTTCTGTTTTCAACCGACGCAGTTTGCGTGTTAATTTACTTTACGCACGAATTTGGGTTAATTCCAATTTAGCAAACAAATAAGGTTAGAAAAATCACCAAATTACACAAAATTGTTGGAGACGCTAATTATTTTTTGTATTGTAGTTGAATAGGAAGTGACGGACTGTGCGAATTCAATTAATTTCGTACACTTCTTGAGGAAGCTGAGGAAGTGTCAATAACAGTGCGAATTGGCTGCGCTTGATTGCTACCGAATTGTTATAGAAATTTTTTATGTAAATTAATCCATGTGTAATAGATTTTACTTAAACAGGTGCAGTAATCTGTAACAATTTGTTGTGCAACCGATGGTATTATATTGTAGTAAAGACTACTCAATATTTTATGTAGTTAGATAAAGTGAAGAGAAAAATTGAATTAAAAAAAAATGTTTCTGATTTATTTAATTATTGCAAAGCGCAAAATTATTTCCAAAATTTTTCCAGTATTTATTTAAAAACAACTAAAAATTTTAAGATAAATTAGAAATACAAGATGTTGCAAATTAGTTAATAATCTAGTGACAAACTTCACTAAGCTACTATCTTTTCAAATAAGAGAATTCTTGCAAGATTTGTCAAAATATCGCACCACAAGCAAGAAAATAAAAATTCTTTGGTGATGAATTAGAAATAATTTTGTGCATGAAAATCGTTTGAAACTGAAAGAAACATAAATTTTAACTTCACGTAGAAATTTCCAATCCCCTTTCATTTCTAATTACGCGAACTTGAACAACCAAAACTCTCCGAATGAAACTATCAAACTTAAGTAATACCAATAAATTACGAAAATTTATCTATCCAAATATAAAATGTCAAAAATAATATGAGTGCTTCAATCACGAAGGTCCAAATCAATATGCAAAATTTAGAACACCGGTACCTGGCACAAAACAAAAATCTGGATAAACTAATATCTGTTTCATGATAGATAATGCAGAATTTTCAGTCATCAAATTACTGCATTAAAATTGGAAAGATATTAAATAATTTATTGTACAATAGACAGAAACTGATTGCTTATTTTATATTTAGAATAAATAAAAAAATTCAGTAATAATAAAAAAACACACAAGGTGCAGTTTTTCTATGATTTATTAGTTTAGTTAATTGATTCCAACTGTCTATAATAAGTGTCATAAACTTTTTCCTACCCAGGCTATCAGCATCCAATTATGTATATTACACTATAAAATATAAAACAGATAATTAATTTCAACGATAAAACAAGGTGACAAAATTTTATTAGATAATAATTTCAATAATAATAAAAATAAATGACCAAGTTGTTTGTTGATTTATATAAAAACATTTGTCATCGCAGCATCTAAACAAACTTGTGGGCGACCACACACTCTTCTAGCGGGAGGAATTTGTAATCATTTAGCATTGTTACGTTAATAATCTGTAGGCTGTATTTTGATCTTAAAATATACAAATTAGTTTTTTTCCCAATGTAAAAACAATTAATGTAATGGGAAGCTGTGGTAATTTTGGTTTTTGGTAATATTAGATGGAAATGGCACCTACACGGAATAAATCTCCTTTATTATTGTTATTAATCTTTATGAGTTTGTGGGTACGACCTTTAAAATAGAAATATAGTATATAAGTAGGTACCAATTTTAAGAACTACGTCTTAAATTCGGCTGCTGATTTTGTGTTTTAAATATCCCACGAGAAAATTATCTCCTAATTTTTATATTTTAATGGTGTTTGGAAGTAGCAGTTTTAATTTAAAATTATCTTGTCAAATTCTAGATAAAAGCTCGCCGAAACTAATGAACGAATCGTCATAAAATGCCTGAATTACCATTGTTAATTAAATTTACAAAATCCACAGTGTGATATAAACATTTCCTACCTACCTACCTCTTATTTTATGGCAATACCTAAAGGAATTTATATAGTAAAATATATAAAATAAACGCATATCTTACATCAATACAGATTTATATACAGGGTGTCCGGAAATTAGGAGCAAAAAACTCGGGGAGTGATTCTACTCGAAATGTTAATGTGACAATTTCCTATAACATTTTTCTGAAAGCTCATTAATATTGGGGTTGCAAGGCCCCAAAGTTTTTTTAAATCAATTTTTTCCAATAACTTTTCTAAATTTTGATGATGCCCGATTGAAGAACATCGAAAAATCTTCAAAAAATATCCTCTTGTTGAATATCGATAAAACGAGTACTTTTCGAGAAAAACGCGCTTTTGTTTAATGCTTGCTTTGTTAATCTTGAAAATGAGCTGTAGTTAGTTGGTATTCATTTAAGGCGTTTTTCTTGAAAACGACTCGTTTTATCGTGATGCAGCAAGAGGATCTTTTTTGAACATTTTTCGATGCTCTTCAATCTGGCGTCATCAAAATTTAGAAAAAGTGCCTAACAAAAAAGTTCTGGGTCTTTATCCAAAGGTCAACGTCAGTTTCGATTCTTTGACACTGGGGGATTTACCTCAATTTTGGTGCAAGAATACAAATAAACATTAGTGACAAGTGTGCCAAATTTGAAACGAATCGGTACACTAGAAAAAAAGTTACTGGAAAAAATTGATTTAAAAAAACAAACTTTAAGGCCCTGTAACCCCAATATTAATAAGCTTTCGGAAAAATGTTATAGGAACTTGTCACATTAATTTTTCAATTAGAATCACCCCCCGAGTTTTTTGCTCCTAATTTCCGGACACTCTGCATAGTAACATTTTTCAGAGTTATGTTGCATTGAAATCATTTTGTTTATAGACGTTTCGCTGCTGGTTTCTTCAGAACAGCCTCTTTATTTTAAAGAGAAAGTAAATGTGAGGGCCAATCAGAAGTCGTATTTTCAAATATAGTCGCCCTTTTAAACTTTTGATTGGCTATGGAAAATGCAAAATTGAGGAGCTAACCTAAAATTTATTTCAGTGACTTTTATAACCTAACCTCACATATTGGCCTATGCCGAGTGATTGATTTAAAGAAATATACAGAGTGTTTGCTCAAAGTGGTTCATTATTGATAACTTTGTTATTATTGGAGCTACAAAGTCGGTTAATTTAGCAAACTAGTAACAATTTTTCCGCTGATTATAATGGTGAAAACAGAAAAACAATTGACCATCTGGTTTTTGACATATTCACAAAAATAACATTTTTTAAATGGAACACCCTGTATAGTTTTGCAAAAATCGATGATAAATTAAAGAATGTTGTTATGCTCTTTTAACAATTATTTAAAATAAGCGAGTTATTTTGAAAAAAAGTTTTCAAAGTTTTAATATCAAGTAGCCATGAAAATTATAATTTTGTAAATTTTCAATATTTCCGTAATTCTATCAAGTATTTATCAACTTGCTTAAATTCAAAATTATGATTGTTTGGTTTTAATAAATTACTATTCCGTTTTATGGCTACTTGATTTTAAAGAATTGCAAACTTTTTTTCAAAATAACTCGCTTATTTTAAATTATTATCAAAAAAAGATGAAGACATTTTTGTATAGAATTTAATTTACCATCGATTTTTGCAAAAATATATAGGGTGTTCCATTTAAAAAAATGATATTTTTTGGAACATCTTGAAAACCAGATGGTCAATTATTTTTTTGTTTTCACCATTGTAATCAGCGGAAAAAATGACACTAGTTTACTAATTTAACCGACTTTGTAGCTCCAATAATAACGAAGTTAGCAATAGTGAGCCACTTCGCGCGAACACCATGTGGCTCTTAGATTTCGAAGATTTTTCCTTTTATTTTGTTGAAGAAGAAACTATTCTGTTATTTAACAAAAATGTTGCGTTTTTATTTTCTTAGCTTTTGTAATCGAACCTCACATATTTGGACTTTGCCGCGCGATTTATTAAAGAAACCTCAAGTTATAATTTAATTTTTGCTTCATGTAAGTTCTGCGGTAATAATTGCCAGATTTTTTTATATAATCTTCACGAAACGAAAATACATAGTCTGCATATTTTAGTATCAACACCCGTCAAATTGGGTTACATTAGAAAAAGGTGTGTCTTATTAACACTGAAAATAAGTCAAATGCATATAAGGTAAAACAGTACAGTAGCTCTGTATAATATGCATAAAAAATTCCATTACTTATTATTTTTCTATTAATACATAATACGATCTTATCGACATTTTGCCACTACACTAATTTATTGGTACACTTTTTCACAACCTAATGAACAATAAAATTAATTGCCTTGATTTGTTGTTATCTGAAAGGAATATCAGTATTCAAGTTCCATTGCGAGGTTGCATAATTTCTTTTCGATTTAACTGAACCTTGTCACTATATACTCGTGAGCTGCTTAAATCAACAATTGTTGCACCGAATTTTTTATATGGTCTTAAGGACGGGGACGGGCTACCATAAAACAACCAGAAAAAAATAATTGGAATTTCAGTTATAAGAACAAAATAAATTACCTTATGAGAATGTGAATAAAGAAGTTGATGGTGTTCAAGAAAAAAGTTTCATTATCATTCTGCAATTTTCCTACAGTAATCTTGGAAAAACTACGGTGCTTTTTGCAACTTTTATAAAAATGAGAAAGTTAACAGATGGAATAATATAAAGACAAAATCCCATCATATACGTCAATTTCTATTTATCACAATATAATAATACGTATAAAAATGAAATTAATAATAAATGCATGTTTCTGAACTATTGTTGCAATTAATTTAGTATTACATTATGCTACGTTTATCTAGGTTAAGGGTCAAAGTACCAGTTGATTGTTTATTTCAAGAGTTATGAGCTGCAGCTTCAAATTCTTGCTTTCAATTCATGAATTGACAAAGAAATAAGTGTCTTGAGAGCCATAAACCAATTACCACTGAATTTTTTTAACAAGACCAACTACAACAAATTTCCTCAAACGTCATCGCAAGATCTGTTTTGGTTTCTGGTTTTTATCTTTGAAAACATCTGGGAGATATTAGATTTCGTCGAAACACTAATATTTCAACCTGTTTTTGTTTTATAACTTTTCTGTATAAATTTTTGGATAAATTACTCGTATTTCCATTGACAAAGTTGTATACTTTGTTTTATTACTATTCGGTGTTGTGTTAAAGGTTTACAGAGCATACATCATCAAAAGGTGTAGTAGAGTATGAATATTAATAAGAGTGTCGGGTCGTGTGATCGGCCACCGCCCCTTCCGCAGAAACCGACAATGCATACAAACAAAAAATAAAAAAATTAAATTACAACCTCCATTATTGGAAACCAGTTAAAACCTTCACCGACAAAACTTATGTAATGCCGACTTTAAATTTTATAAAAAGAATAACAAACTAATAATCGTTGTGGCGTGGACCATTCTATTTTTGGAGACGAGAAAATTAAAGCAGGAAGTAAGAAATGTAGTTTACTATAGTTTAATTAAAACTAGATACTAGATATCGTATAAACAAAAAAATATAACAATAAATCGTAAATTAGTAACACGCAACAATTAGTTTTGTAATGACAAGGAAATCGTCATTTGCTGAGATTTTCTTTAAGTACGTTTAATAAAATTTCTTCTACATTTTCCTAAGAAGTCTTCCAAATGTATGGTTGTTATTCCAATTTATTGTCTATTTTTATAAGTAGACACTTTGGAAATTCTTCTTCGAAAGAATTGATGAGTTGTCTGTCTAGGATAAGGAAAAAATTGTCAAAGTTTAAAAAATCTAGAAATTAAAAATGCAATTTTTGTATTTTTTTAATTGACTTGGTTTTTAATTTTTGTATTACATGTTTCGCATGACAGGAAGAAACCTAACAGACCCCCTACTAATTTATTGCCTTTCTCTCTTTATGGGGGATGCCGGATGTGATAAACAATCACTAACCAGACATCCGCTTTGGTTGAGAGTGGAAGTGGATCTCTTGAAAAAGATGCTACGTGGATAAAGTGCACAAAAGATTGTGTCTATATGGGCGTTTACCCTGTTGGTTAACTTTTTCTCACTTTTCGGAAATTTAAATGTTTATAATTTAAAAGTCCTGAAATCTTGAAGACAATTTTGGAGGTTTTTGAGCATTTGCTGTTTCCAAATCTTCCTATTTCTCTTCAGAGTGAATGACTTCTCATTAAAAGTAAAAAAAGATGCCAAATAACAATTTTTTTCACCCAAAGTGATTTTTCTAACGTTTGTTGAATATTTTTTATTATTGTATAATAATGGGGTAGAGACAAAAAATATCATCATTTTAAGTTGATTTAAAGTATCACTTCCTCTCTTAGAAGATTAACTTTCATTTGTTGGAGGAAAGACACACTTTCTGTCCTAGTTGTAAAAGAAGGGTGATTTTTTTGGAACTGTTTCCAATATTACACAATTTTTAGGCAAATTGGCAAATTATTATCGGCTCATATTATGGACAAAATTGTTTTGAGGGAGGGATACCTGAATCACCCATTATGTTATTACTCTAGCTCTAATGGTTGCCATGGCAACGAAATAAATTTCGAATCTGTCAAACACTCTTCTCAAAGTTTCCTAGATACTTGAAAGTACCATAATTTTGGAAATTACATTTTTAAATTAAAAAAAAACTTGGATTTATCGAGAAAGTTAGAAATCTCAACCATTTTTGAACGAGGTTAAAAAAATTCTCAATGCAACGTTTAAAAATTGTACCTGTATTACGTAACGAGTGTGTAAAGTGTTTCATGCCCATTTTAAGCTCGTTTTTTTTTCTACACCCTTCCAAACAATATCATAAAAAAATTGTACTTGTTACTAATTGAAACAAATGTGACATTTTTAAGAGTTAAAAATTACTTTAATCGCTTCTACGTTTAAATCGTTAAAGTTTGGTATCATAATTATTGGTGACAATATAAATAACGAATTTAGAAATATTTGATCATTTGTCATTTGATAATATCTCTAATAATATCTCAAATTCCGGTCTTAGAACAATACACATTTCATAAAGTGTTAATGTCAAGATCACTTTTATTTATATTGTATCTGTTTCAAGCAAAAGTATCGCATTGTTTAGAATCAATTTTTCACGTACCCAGTTCTCAGTCAATCCAGTCATAATTACAATTTCAGTCCAGTTTTTTACAATTGAATCTAGCGCATTCCTGAAATTGGACAAACAATACGATTATTGGTTCAAGACTATTTATTCGAGTTATACGTTATTATTGACAAGGGCCTTGTATAAACACAATTCTTCATCAGTACAATTTTATGTATTCATGAATGTGGCCATGTCGCATCTCCACGTAAAAGCTTGTTTTGTAAGAGTGATGTGAGCTAACATGTACATTATAAAGAAGAGGAAATGACCACTTCCTGGCTGGAGGGTGTGTATGTGAGCCATTGTTAGCGATCTACTCGAATGATGTTTTACATACTAGGATTGTGTTCCAGGAGAACAGTATTCAAAAGTTTAGTTATAAATAAATATTTATCTCAGTGCTATTGTAAATAGATATAAGTTATGAAAACTATTTTCGTTGCATATGCTGCAACTACAACAAAATATTTATAAATCTTAGACGGTTTTATTAAGAACCAAATAAACTACATATATACCTGTACGCTGATGTACGAAGGAAAATTATATTACGCGATAATCGCATTAAGAATATTAACTTTGATCATGAATCGTGATTAAAATTTAGCGCTACAAAACATGAATAGTTAGTTATCTTAATGGAGTGTTAATTTATTACTTAAGAGGATCTGTCATCATAAATCAGCAAATAAATAGCGTCACATTCTCATACAATACAAAATTATTAAGACAAAAACAACAAATATGTCAATTTACAACTTCTGCGAAACTGATTGCGAATGTGAACGTATATTTAGAAAGGATTGTTTTATAAAACAGACTTTACAATGCCGATAAGCCCATAAGGGTAATTTATTTTTATATATCTCAATAAAAGATACTTTTAATTATTATTAACCAAAAATTGGTTGTACTACAAAATTTATGATATTTTTTACATAATAAAAATTAGAATCCAAAATTTCAATTTTTAATAAGGCAAGACAGGTTCATCAAAAGTGTTTGACTTATTGAATTAGATTCAAGGCAAAATGAGGACTTTTTTGAAATTTTATGTAATTTTTGTATGTACTCTCTTAATAAGTGCTTGCCATTTTATTCTAAGGTTTTTGTATAGTCGCAAGTAATAAAATAAAATAATGTGGTTTGCCATCACTTTATTTTTCCTAAAAAAAATAGTTTGTGTCCATTTTCATTGTAAGTTCCTGATAAAGTCATGGTCTTAATTTTAAAGCTACAGTTTTCGAAAATTGCGGAAGCTGCAAAATGGCAAATTCACTTTTGAAATTTTATCAAACTAAACCACACTATAAAATTAATTATAAATAAAAAATTGCATCAAAAACCTGAACTTCTTTAAATTTAATATGGCAAAAATTGGACCATTAATTTTTTTTTATAAAACTGGTAGTTAACTCTCTCCGATCTAGTAGAAAATTTTTACACTACAGGAATAACCAGATCCTTTGAAAGGGCTAAGAAGGGCATTATGAAATTTTTATCCGTACTGGTCACCTCTACCTTAATAGTGTCAAAGGACATCAAATTTTACACCCGATTTTATGGTATGAACGAACAGAGCATAAAATCTTGAATTATTTTTAAGTACAGGGTGTTTCTTTTATCTGGGGAAATGCGTTTTTCTCGTAAACGGCTGAAGGGAATTAAATTGTTATATACCTACTGGCTTTCACTCAAAATTAGGATAGAAATATAGACTTTAATATGCGTAACGCTAGACGTCGCGACGCTTCAAAAAAAATTTTTTCAAACAACATACCACTTTTATTATATCATTGGAAAGGTCTTTTAATTTTTAGTCTTTTTTCTAAAAACCAATTTTTTTTATTCTTATTTTTTAAAAAGTTATGATCCAATTTAAATTATTTCTGTTCTAACTAAATTTTGAAATATTTTTAACAGTAGGCCGAGTTTTCCCTCAAATACTAAACTAAATCTTATTATATAAAATAAAGTAGGCTTAGAAAAAACAAAACCTGTTATTTGTCAATATATTACAAAAACAAAAATTTATTAATACCTAAATTAAGCAAAAAATTTAATGAAAAAGTTGCTTATTTTAAGAATTGTTCAATATGAGTACCATTGTTATCTAAACATAAATTAGAACGCTTTCTTATTTCGTTATATGTGACTTTTCTTACAACATTAGCATTAATTTCAGCACAGGCATCGACAATCTTTTGCTTTAAACCATCTATATTATTAGACCTTGTTTTGTAAACTTTATTTTTAAGAGTTCCCCACAAGAAAAAATCGAGAGGTGTTAAGTCT
This sequence comes from Pediacus dermestoides, assembly GCA_963942485.1. Taxonomy (NCBI): domain Eukaryota; kingdom Metazoa; phylum Arthropoda; class Insecta; order Coleoptera; family Cucujidae; genus Pediacus; species Pediacus dermestoides. The sequence continues at coordinate 8,760,427 of OZ012625.1, forward strand.
GGGGACCTAGGAGGAAATTCTACTGGCCTGTAAGTTCCCATCCACCTGTCTTCATATTCTATATTTAAATAATTCCGCACAATAGCGGCATTATGACAAGGAGCCCCATCTAGTTGAAGCCACAAATGTCTTCTAATCTGAAGAGGCACATTTTTTTTGGTTAATTTAAGTAGATATTAATAAGTTTTTTGTTATTGTAATATGTTGACAAATATCAGGTTTTGTTTTTTCTAAGCCTACTTTATTTTATATAATAAGATCTACTTTAGTATTTGAAGAAAAACTCGGCCTACTGTTAAAAATATTTCAAAATTTAGTTAGAACAGAAATAATTTAAATTGGATCATAACTTTTTAAAAAATAAGAATAAAAAAAATTGGTTTTTAGAAAAAAGACTCAAAATTAAAACACTTTTCCAATGATATAATAAAAGTGGTATGTTGCTTGTTGTATCATGTATATTAAAGTCTATATTTCTATTCCAATTTTGAGTGACAGCAGTAGGCACTTTTTTCAAAATTTAATTCCCTTCAGTCGTTTACGAGAAAAACGCATTTCCCCAGATAAAAGAATCACCCTGTACATCAGCTCTAAAATTTTTGGAGCAATCTGGTGTATTTCACAGCTGTTGAAAAATTACCACTGCAAAATAGTAATCAAATTACTTAAATAAATGTGGGAACCAAAACAAACAGAAAGGTATTAAAAATATTGACGTTATAAAGTCAGTAAAAAAAATTACTTGCACAATGTTCTCATCATCAAAACGATTTCTAAGCAATTATTAACACAAATTACTTCGATTATTATCGCTAATAAAACTTTTACAGATTTTTATATTATATTAGGTGCTTACTGATGTTTTCCCAGTCCATATTTAGATAGTACTACTTTTTGTTTGATTTGAAGATTTGATTTGCAGTAGGAGATTCCAAATTGGGATCCGCGATTGAAATTAAATACGCTTTTCCAGGAAACGACCTATTTAAAAATGAATTATAAAATGTATATACACTCAGTATAATTAATAATTACCTATAGGTATAATTGTAAGATATTTTTCCATGTATTATGCTATGGATGACATAAATAGGGGATTATTTTATAATCCTACACACACATATGAGAATGATTGATAAGTTAGAATAGCGAGGAGTTGACTGAGAAGGGTTTAAATTATATAAATTTTCAAAGAGTCTGCAATCTTTTAATTATCACGGTGTTCCCCAAGGCATGCTTCCATATAGACTAGATAACTGTCCCTATTTCATAAAAAAAGTTATCTAAATGGCTACAGACTTTCCTTAGAGAATTGTATAGAAATATGCCTCAAAATTAAGTAGGAGTATCTATTTTGAACACTTGGACTTAATATTCCTGTTTTAAAAAATAAATCAAAACTAAATCCTGAAAAACAGAACACACAACAAAAGCTAACGACGCCAAGTAGAAACTGCCAGAACATTTCTAATTAGTTTTACAGAAAATAAACCAAATGAGGCGTTCCTCCTCACTAAATTAAGACATTTAACACGACGGACAATTGCGTTCAACATCCGAACACACATCAGACATAAATTAACCCGTTTCAGTTTCTGGTAAATGTAACTATAGAGGGTGCGGTGCCTTTTACACAAAAATAGAAAACACTCCTAATAACTGTCGCGTCTCTGGCCTCTGGAGTCTTGCAAGTACGGGCGGCGGAACTTCAAACCACCAGGAACTACATACTCGAATCAAAGCAACTAGACGAGATATAGGTACACACGAGTTGAACTCAATTGAGTTGGACTGTTTTAGTACAAAGGCGTTGCAAACGCTACCAAAGTCAGCGATTTATTTGCGAACAATTTCCTAAATTAGTAACGATTTATTGGAGCCGATCGTGATGGACGTCATCTAGAAAATTATCGTGGTTGGTTTGTAACGGTACTAATACCAGACAGAAGTGGACTGTATTGTCATTACTAGTTCACTACAATGCGACAAGATTTACACAAACATGTGGTTAATGTTGTCAAGAACGTGTTCAGGACTGGGTCAACATTTTCCCGCATGTGTCTGTCTTTCTTCAGCGATTAAAGATGGATATGGTTTGAAACCGGTGTGAGGTCTTTCAGGAACAAGTGTCTTTCATGGTGAAATTTCGGTTTTGTTTAACAACTTAGTTACAAGGTTCATAGTATTATTAATGGTAGCAAATCTGAAAATTTGTGAAACATTGATGGGTTATTTTATAAAGCTTTTACTTTAATGTAGATAAATTGGCAGGTAGGTTATATTATATTCGACGGAAATAAATCGCTTATCATGTTAACTGGATGAGAGTAGAACAAATTAATCGATTATGTTTATTTTCGTGATTTAAAAGCGACTAAAGAACTGTTTTTTTGGATAAACGAACCTAAATAGTGTCAAAGTTTAAAACATTTCAATTATTGCGTTGTAAAAGTTGCGAAAGGTAATTTACCTGATGGCAACTGCAGTAAATTTTGCATAACATAGCGTGATGGTAATGTAATGTGGATCATAACTTAATATTCTTCTTCATCGATCAAACAAACATTTTTAATTTAATTTAAGTTAGGACAATTTGTAGCTTGGCGCCTAGATATTAAAACGACAAAACCCAAGGTTAATAATTTGATAATTTTTTTTATTTTCCGGAAAAACTGTTAGAACAAAGTTATAGGTATCACATACTTTATTTTCTAAACTAACAGGAGAAAGTAATTTCAATTTTCTTAGTTAGAACTCTTTTTTACAAAGAATATTCATTAATTTACAAATATTTCAATTAATTAATAATTATGTTGTAAGAATATTCTAGCATTATTTGTAAATTATTTTTGTAAGAACAAAATTATTCATCATCTTTTACAAGGTAATAAAAAAATTCTAAAACGCTTGCAAAAACACTTCCACATATTGATAGAATTTACTAAGTACCTAATAATTAATTATAAATTTACATGATATGCCATGGATAGCCTTGGCTAGAAATCAATTTTCAAAGGACAAATTACGCGGCTATTACCCAGGATAATTGTTAAAGCAACTAACTTATACTTAAGGGTAACCATTCATAGAAAATCTGAGCCCCAAAATTTAGCACAATTTTTTTTAAAATAATTTTTTAGTGATGTTTTGTAAATAAATGAGATTAAATCGAATTATGGCTATTTACACAGACGCAGTCAACTTATCGTAAATTTTCACGGATCTCCACTCAATCTAATTCGAAAAATTCATTTACAGTTGCTGGCTGTATGAATTAGTTATGATGTAAACAAGAAGATGCAGACTGGGAAAAATAGACAACAGTTATAGTTGTAATTTAGTATTGAGAGCGCAATTCGCCAACAAACATAACGATACGTATCGCGCAAAAATGCAACTTGCATGCCTATGAATACTAAATAATTCCTTGTAGCTGTACATGTTACACATGCTAGGAATAAACATGCGGTAAGTAAAATTTATTTAGCTTTTATGTTTATCGACAAGATGCAGCAGGAACGCGCGCGGGGATTAATAAAATATGTCTAAAATGTGTGAAATTCGCACATTAAAGGTGTGTAGGTGAATGTTTATAAACATGTTTGTGTTGTTTGCTCAACAAAAATGAGTTTGTTTACATTCTACACGCTACACAGGAATATCTATGCGATGTTTATGGACAGAAAAAGAGCAAATTGATGGAACTAGGCGTTCGGCATTACAGATTCTCATGATCATTTCAATTTTAGAATGAAAAGTTTTGAACAGAGGATGCAGAAAAAGTATGAAAAATTGTGCAGAGATCGAGCAATTTGGTATGCAAAATATGCTTGAATGGAATGAAAATTAATTAAACAGTTTCTTTAATCGAAACAAATATAAAAAAATCTAAAATTTTACTATAAGTAGAAAAAAGTTTCGTTTTCTGTAATTGTTTGTAAATATTATTTGTGCTGAGAATGATGAGGACTAGAATAAAATAGGAAGCAGTTTTCGAATAGAACAGAACCCAGACCTATTTGAAATATTTAAAGTGTAAAAAAAAAGATCAATTTTCGTTTATAACTTTTTTGAACTTTACTAAGAATATGATTAAAAATTTGGATAGAGAGAATGTAGTTTTTCAAAGAATGAATGTTTTGCAAGCCTTTAAAGTAAATTTATTTCGAATCAATAGACTTTTAAAGCCTAAATTTACTTATTTTTGCAATAGATAAATTAGCGGAAAATCCTTTGTAACAAAATGGAAAAAAATAGCAATATTATGCTACAAATCAAATTCCTTAAGGCCTCACCACATAAGCTGTGCTGTGCCGTGTCTATGCTATTTTTCATTATTAACTGCATCACAACCATTGTCATCAATAATGAAAAATAGCTGAAACATGGTACACCACAGTTTATGTGGCGATGCCTTTAGGTATGAATCTAAACTTAAAATTGACTTTTCTCCAAATAGCTGTACAGGGTGGGCAAAATTCGATGATTTTATAGGGTAACTTTTAAACCATAACAGATATTGAAACTCTGACCGCGCATCGTCGAGCTCTTTTTTTTGAGTAACCCTTGACGGTGAAGTCAAATTTTAGCGATCGTCGTTTGTTATGGCCGAAAATTCGATTTTTTGAGATATCGATTTGAGTCTATATTTCGGTTGTTTGAGAATTTAGAGAAATGGCGTTTGCACGTTCTTAAGGCACTTTTTTGATGCGAATGCAATGGCGTTAGCAGATTTTGAAAATGTCTTTTTATTTTTAGGTTATGATATAAATGTTTATTTTTTTATAATTCCTATGGAATTACATATTATTAATTCCAAAAATTTAGATTTTTTGATTTTTTAAGAAGAAATTGAAGGAATAGACCCAACATATTATATATATTTGAAAAGAGAAAAAAATGCTCTTTTCAATACAGTGAAAGCCCACTATGACTTCCATATAAAAAAAATAAAAATGTATGTCATAACCTAAAAATAAAAAACATTTTCAAAATCTGTTAACGCCATTGCATTCTCCTCAAAAAGTGCCTTAAGAACGTGCAAACGCCATTTCTGTAAATTCACAAACAACCGAAATATAGAAATAAATCGAAATCTCAAGATATCGAATTTTCGTCCATAACTCGAAAACAAACGACGATCGCTAAATTTTGACTTCGCCATCATGGGTTTGTCAAAAAAAGAGTTCGGCGATGCGCGGTCAGATTTTCAATATCTCTTATGGTTTAAAAGTTACCCTATAAAAACATCGAATTTTGCCTACCCAGTAATCTACAATATTTGAACTCGAGAAGGGTAAAAATAAACGAAAATTAATGCATTCTGCAATAGATATTTATGCTACAAGGGAGAAAGAGGATAATTCTGAGGAGTGTGTAGTTGCAAGCACACGAGTCAGAATCACTTCCTCCCGTGTAGCATACTTTATTTTTTCTCATATATGCATGAAAATGGCGGCTCTTTTTGAGTGAAAATCTAGTCGAGCATGTTTTGAAATTTTTGTGGCGAAGTTATCTAAATGGCGACACTTTGTGGTAACGTTGACAACGCAAATAATTCCTGGAAATCAGGGAAATATGGCTCCCTAGGGAGAAATGTTACCTCTACTCCTTTCCTGATACTTTTATCTACTTTCCACGACTATCTCAAAAAGGGGAGTTTATTCCCGCGTTTCACCCAAAAAAGTGACCATTTTTGTGCATGTATAAGAAAATTTTTTTGTGTATCAAGGCCGTAAAGGTGATCTTTTGGCCGAGGTGCACACAACGTTTTTTAGGCGATCATCACGAAAGAATTCAAAAATTTGGGCACAAAACACAAACTTAATTTTTTTTTGGACATTTTACTGAAAAACATAGTTACCTTAGACAACTAAAAACCAAAGCATCTCCTGTCAAATTTAATGTTAAGCGTCACATTTTATTTTAGTTTCTGACACTTATTCTATCCCAAAAAAGTTACATTTGACAGATGTGTACAAAAAAGTAAAAGTTTACGGCGTAAAACGGGGCCATGAAATCACCATTTTTGTAATGATCGACTAAAAAAGTATACTATTGGTAAAAATAAATTATTTGTTCCAATTTGCCAATTATTTTCAAAAATCTCGAACCAAAATGAAGTTACTGGAGCTCCTTTTACGACAGACAAAAATAGAAGTAAGGTCACCTGCTCCGAAGAAAGGAAGAAGGACTTCTATTTTCAAATAAAACCAATCACATTTCTCTATTATATCCATAAAATTGAAACTGTAATGAAAACTGCTATATCTTTAAAGAAAATCACTAATAACGCTGATTTAAAGAAACTTACAGGAGCAATAGTTTTTTTACTTTCAGTATTTCAAATTTTTCAAATGGTAGTTACCTATAACTATAAGTTAATTTTTAGAAGCAGCATTTAAGTCGTCGGTTAATTATAATCCCATGGCTTAAACCCATTGTCTTAGAGCCAGTTGTGCCATCTTTGTTTAAATTTTAAGCTAGCTTAACTTTAAAAGCCAGTTTTTCAATCTAAGTTTCTTTGATTAGTATATTGTCTTAATAATGGTTTATAAAGACCAATATTTCAGTCCGCGGTTAACAATAATTTCTTTAAGTTTGTGATAAATGTGTCTCATAAAATAACGTCATTTTAAATTGATTATAATGTACAAGTAGTCTTGCACTTGCTTCGTAACTATTGCACCAGTAAATTCCTAAGTTACAGGTTTTATTTGAAATAGAGACGACAACCTCTCCATCAAGTGATCAAGTTAGTATCAAACATGCGATTTAAAAAAACGATTTATGTTGTAAAACTTAATATGAGAAATCTAGATAAGATTTATGGTAAATATTTATCCTTATACGAACAATTCTGCATACTGGCATCAATTTACTTATTCGTCTTAAAAATGTTCAAAAAACAATAATACTATAACAAAGAATTGACTTACCCAGGGTTTTGTTAAGCCAATCAGCGAGGTCCTCTTTCAAAGGATCCAACTGCCGCATTTGAGCTGTCATCATCCTCTCCGTATACTCTTCAGCAAACTCTTCATCTGGATCCAAACGATGAAAGCCCGATGGCACCGACATCGGGCCCCAACTATTTCGATTTTTTGCTATGCTGCTTCGACTAAACGCCATTTCTTCGCCTGCAGAAAACACAATAATACACTTTTATTGCAACAGTTGATTGATTATCTATTCAACGCGCTTATAAATATTTAATAAAACAGTTACGCAGGAGGAATAATAGAAGAGAGTTTTGTGGGTATATTTATTTATTATTGTTAACTTTTCCTTTTAGTTTGTTGTTCTGATGACCAGAAACATCGTGGAAATTATATTTGTTAACTTATTTTTGGAACGGTATCTGGGTTAGCTTTTTTTTGTTATTCTGTATAACCTTATTTACATAAACATTATCCAATACTTTCTACTTCATGTTCTGTATTAAAGAGATAAGATAAAAGTGTGCATCAAGTACAAATCTATCGCGTATTTTGGAACAATGTTACAATTTCTGTATCTAAATACCAGCATAAAATAACTATTATGTCGAAATTTAAAACCTAATCTCTTTTCTATGTTATTTACTTTAATTTTGTCACAATAAACAAGTAAGTAGGTGTATAATATAATAGTTGTAAAATAAAAGACACGAATAATATTGTGTCCTAAATATTGCTAGTTGTCCTGCGACAATAATTAACAGTATTATAGTTGGACAAAAACATGCAATTTTTGTTACATGTGGTATACCTACACTTACAGTAACTGCACATTTATGTAATTAGTTTAGGCAGAACGCTATTCACACTACTACTTACAAAACGGAACTGGAGTGTAAAATTCAAATAGTGTAGGCTACAATTACTAATATGCTTCAATGTTGCAAAGAAACTATTAATTGGGAAAACATTACAGGAAAAGTTTCTGAAGAAAGTTTTTTTAAAATTTTAATATGGAGGATTTTTATTAATGATAGGTTTGTATTTATTAATTTAAAACCAGAGCAGGGTTAAAAATTATCAGATAGATAACTTCTTCCTTATAAAATTTAACTCATCTTAGTTAAATCTTTAAATTGTAAAATATTAGACATTAAATAGATAATACAAAGTATTATTTAAAATGTAATAAAATAAAAATTGTACATTTTTCTCGATTATTTTAATAAAGTGGCTATAGAATAGAATAGAAAATAAAATCTATAAAAAATGATAAATAAAGTACTCTTCCTTTATACATTATACTTACACCTTTTACGCTTCAACTTATTGTTTATACTTTTACTCTTATTTAGTTCTATTCTTTCATTGTATATAAATCCAACAAAGCTGTATATGATTTAACAATAACATAATTTTCTAATTATAAAAGTGTAGTAACAATTATTGATTTCATAGTGGAACAATTTATCTTGTCATTTTTTTAATTCGACTTAATTCAGTAGTGCTGTAAGCATTAAAAACTGGTCGGAACAGAAACTAAACCGTATAATAATAAATGTAAATATGCGTGTAAATAAAAATAATTACACTAAAGTCCTTGGTAGGTTCGGTATTTTAAGTAATTCCTTATAGGGTGGACCACTTTATGTAGTGAATAAATTCGCGGACTTGAAATTATTATCGATTGACTGCATTGATAATAATAAATTTTCGTTTGTATAGTTTATGTAATTTTACCATTAAAATTTGCACTTTCTATGTATCTATATACGGATATCATAATAATACGCAATAAAATTTAAATAAATAACCATCTAGTTAATGTCAGTTAAACAAAATTGGACTTTTATGTGTGTTTTACAAATGCATTTTTGATTTATTCATTGGAATAGGTACGAGTACTACAAAGGATATTATTTATTATCTATACTTATAGATTGATTTTGGTTTTTAAATGGTGATAAGAAATGAATGGATAAGTACATACTATAAATACTAAATTTACATCATAATGAAAATAAAAAAAGAATATACGAAAAGATTATAATGTGAATAGAAAACTTGTAAATGTTTCTATCGTGCGAGCAAATAAATTTGTAATCGAGTCATCCATGATTTGAATCTGTATGTCTTTAACTTGAACCATTTTAGCTTTCAACTTTTATTGTAATGCAGTTTAAGAAACGACATACGATTTCGCGTTCATAGATGACTCGATTACAAATTTATTTGCTCGCTCTTTACTTCTACCTCTCGTTCGCATCTCTTGAGAGCGAGAGAGATGTAAAGACAGAGACAGTGTTACGCACATGTCTACTGAAAATAATTCCGCTATAATCGATAATAAAGTAAAGTTCTTATACAGTGTGTCCCCAGATCGACGCAACCATAGGTGTAAATGACCAAAAATTTTTGAGCTGTGTTTTGTCTTTCTGGAATCTCGCCCTGCTTGGTTAGAAATATAGTTTTGACACATTTTCATTTTTTTTAAATCAAGTTAAGCAAAAACTATTTTCGTTTCAGGTAAAGTTCCTTTTTTGTGGGAGATACGTCAAAATGTTATTAAGAAAAGTTGTTTAGAATGAAAAATTATAGCCCTATGCCAATTTTTAGCAAAATCTGATATTGTTATTTTTAAACAAAAATTTTGCTAATTTAACGTTTATATTTTATCAGAAAATTTTACATTAAAAAGTTATTAATAAAACTTGTAAAAAGAAACAAGTTAAACATTTCTACAAACTTAAAAAACAATCAAATCACTTTTTTATTAATTATTAATTAATTAGCAAAATTTTTGTTTAAAAATAAAAATAATCAGATTTTGCTGAAAATTGCCTTGGGACTGTAATTTTTCATACTAAACAACTTTTCTTAATAACATTTTGACGTATCTTCCACAAAAAAGGCACTTTACCTGAAACGAAAATAGTTTTTGCTCAATTGTCAAGGCATACTTTATTTTAAAAAAATGAAAATATGTCAAAAATTACTTTCTAACCAAGCGGAGCGATATCCCAGAAAGATAAAAATCTGCTCAAATATTTTTGGTCATTTACACATTTACACATGGTTATTATTATAAGATTTTCTTTAGTAATTTTTAAAATTTTCCTCTGACTTTTCTGATTTTTTCGTACCTACTACAGAGATTCAGAAAATTGTTCAATTCATAGAACTGTGCTAGTTACCAAAAGAAATATTTAGTAAAATATCGAAAGGATCGATATATTTTTTAAAGAAGTTATCCGCAAATATCAATTATATTTGAAAATATTTTTAATTTGGATCCTGTTATGATGACCAACAATTTATTTTCCCACTAATATAAATTCAAGGTGTAGGACTTGCTTGGGAACTTTACTAGTAACAACAGAAACTACAGAACTGTGAAAAAACCTGATTTTCTATATTTCCCAGTTTTTGGGATTTTACTTTATTAAGCAACTGAAAACTAGTTTCACCATATTTAGTAAAAATACTACTATTTGTAGTTTTTTTATAATTTTAATGATAATTCTAATAGCAAGAAAACATTATAAAATGAAAATAAATATTATAAATAATGTTGGATTTTAATCTTATTTATGTCTTTTAAGGGTTATATTGAAATAGAACCAAACTATAAATGCATCTGAATTATTTTTTCAATATTTACAGGGTTTTCTTAGTTGGATATTCTATTTTAGGATATTTTCTCCAGTATATAGCTGCTTCGCCTTTTTGAAAATTACCCAAATAGCGGACCATAAATTCTAATAGTGCTAAGAAACCTCAAGTAAAAATCATTGAAATTTATCCTGTTCATATGTCAATTCTTCTATTTAGTTTTTAGATTTTAAAAACTTAAAGAACACGGAAGCAAAATATTGTAAATACTTTTAATGAACAAATCTACAAATTTTTAAAATTAGTTGCTGATATGGCAAAAAAATGTTTAGAACTAAAACAATTTAAAATACCTTTGATTAAATTCTAAGCAAGGGAATTTTCTGCAGCATTCAATGATAACAGTTACATAAATATGCTTAATATTTATTCTGATTCTGACCTCTTACCTACTCCTACCTACTTAAATAAAATATTGACCGCTCCGCGATTAATTTTTTTTCGTGATTTATATGTCATGGAATTAATTTAAAACATGTTCAGGTATTAGTTATTGATTTAATTGATGTTAACATTAATTATGGTATATACATATTAAGTTTCGCTTCATTAGATATTAAATTGCTTACAATTTATTTTATTAAAGTGTAATTATTTAGGTATGTCAATTGAATAAAATTAATTTTTAATTGAATTACACGCGAGAATAATTGCGATTTATTCGAGCTGCACATTGTCAAATGCATTAAAATTTCGACGCTAATTAAATTAAAATATGCTCTTTTTATTTATAGACGCCTGTAACTCACAAAATTTAATTTTACAGGTCAGCGGTTCAATTTGAGCTGTCGTCTGAAAACTAAACCTACACAATATACAGGGTTAATGTAGAAGAGTACCTCAATAAATATTTCATAAAAATTAGATTTTAATTATATGATGTAACCATCAATTTAAATTGTATAAGTAATATCCAGTAACGTTATTTATACTCCTCATTAAATGCTTATCTGAATTTGCTTCTAAGAATAAATAAAAACCCACGCAACAACACCTATTTTGATATACCTACCCAATGTTCATTGTGAAAACACCAATAAAAAGAAATTGAAAATTGTCGTGTCAATAAAACAGAAATGAAAGTACTTACTTCAATGGACACTTGAAATGCGCAGTTTATATAAATAAATTTCAGTAACACTAATAATTGTTTAATTAAATAATTAATCCATTCGCACACATCAGATTCACTTTCATTTATTTTGCATCCTATTTATAATAATTTATAGTTCTCGTTTTAGGTTCGCAAATCTGAAACAGATTGTAAAGACTGGAAGCTAAGAGATGCAATCACCGTTACAGGAAAACGGGGAAATGTTATAACGAAAAACGTCTATAGAAATTATTAATAATACAAATCTTAATAATAATATATTATTAGATTGGTTCAATTAACAGCTAGTAAATCTGTTCATTTCAATTGTATGACTGTGATGGTGATGGACGAGACTTCTTGCAGTGTATTATTTTAAATATCATTATTTCCCATCGTATGGTTATTTAACAGTAACATAACAAGAACGAATTGTGTACAGATAAACAAATACCACACCAGCAAGATAATCTAAATCATAACAATAGAGTTATTAAAGTTTGATTTTATTGTTGGGATAAGGCTGTAACAAAAAACATTTGTTCCTAGAACAATTATTCAAATGTATGTATATTATACCTTCTCGAAGTTCATTACTTCGGTGTTACTTAGATTAATTTAGGTATTTTCGGTACATAAGTTAAAAATACTAGATTTGCTCTCAGATACTGAATTATACAAAAGTTTTCCTTTTTTTACATATCCATTCAATGCGTTAAAATCGCGCATTCATTCATGCTCTAGAAGTTTTTAAGAATAATATAATTAGTATATTTATTAACAAGGTAACGAAGAGATTATAAATTAGCTAAACAGTTTTTTCTTTAACTACCGCTGCGATTTTTCCATTGATAAAATGTGACACTTTGAAGCTGCATATAAGTTATTTTCCTAGACACCAAATTTAATGATAATTGCATAAAATAATGTATTCGGATTTAGTTATATTAATTTTCTTAATCAAAATTTCAGATTTTAGCAGCTAAATTAAGTGACATCCTATATCAGTATTATTGATTCAAATTTGCACAAAATCTGTCACGGTTCTAAAAAGTCGCAAGTGAGTTATTTAAATTTAACTTTCTTATGATAATTCTTCTAATTTACAGAAAATAAATGAATGAGTTTGTATAATGTTATCATCAAAGCGTTAAATCCAATGAGTAGACTAGGACTAGGAAATGCGTTCAGTGACTGATTTTACACATCAAACTATGAAGTTTTTATTTTCATACTTTGCATAAGATTTTACTACAAATCCTACATTTTATTCTTTGTTCTCCTTTGTGAATGAATCTCCTTGGAATTGGGCAATAACCAGAACGATATCGATACAACATGTGCACGATAAAAGAAGATTTATTTTAAATCAAAACCTGAAACTCATGATATGTTGTATAGTTTTATTTATACATCTCTCCTTTACTAGATCAGCAAGTTTTATTGACTGATAAGATAACAACAAATTAGGATACTTAGGGGGAGGAAACAGGAAAGCCAACTCTCCATATGTGGTGAAACTTGATGCGATCCTGAATGGGCAAGTAAGTAGAAGAAACGGAATTTTTAATTAATTACTTCGAATTTCCTTGACACTGTCATTTATTTTATTAAATTTCACATACTGTAGCCTGTTTTAATCTCATTTAAGATTGCCAAAGTTTTCGTTTCATTTTTAATTGTAAACGATTAATTAGGATAATAACAAAAATAGGCTCAAAGAAAATGCTATAAATAAATGTACCTTTTTGAAAATATATCTAAAAACTCATTTTATATTTAAATTACAGTAATTTGAAAGGTCGTTCGTAATCACAAACTCATTTTGAATAAGATTTTCTAATTTGAATGATGACAGAATATTTAACTTCAATTTTAAGATTTTTGCTGGCGACGAGGTTAGTAACTATTCAAAAATCAAGAATAGATAATTTCAGACAATTGAGGTACTTAATAGAAATCATCTTCAGTTTTAGTTGAATGAATCTAATCGTTTTATTCCAAATTACTAAGGAAGGTGTCTCCACATTCTTGTAAACCTTCATGGTATTAAGTGATTGGCAATATTTAAGAATCAATTACTTTCTTTCTATTCTACTTAAATCTTCACGAATTTATATTTAGCCCAGTAAAATTAGATTAAGAAATGGCAAAATTGACAATATGGTCAAATTTTTGAGAGCAAGTCAAGGGTCATTGATGAAGCTCTGAAACGCAAAAATCCAACAAAATTTCCTGGATTTTAATGAATTTTTTAAAAATTTATTCAGAAAATTATTTCAAATAACTTTTGTTTGAAACTTTTTTTGATAGCTCTTTAAAGAAAAAAGTTATAAGCAAAATACTGCCTTTTTTAGGGGGTGAGTTTCTGCAATAAAATATACTTATATATTTTTCTAATGCAATAATGAAAAAAATCTTCAAACAAAAGTTGTAGAGGATCTTATTTCCTACAACTTTCATTTCGTATATTTTTTTGTGACGCAAAAAGTACATGAGGTAGAGGGCGCCAACGTCAACTGAGCTTACAAAATATTACTTCTAATAGTTCTAATGGTAAAATTCGCGTTTTTTGGTAATCATCGTTATTAATTTTTTTTAACTGTAATAGTAAAGTATACATATTATGTATATTTGATTGAAAAAATTCACCCCGTAAAAAAGAACAGAGTGTTGCGCCCTCTACATCATGTAATTTTAGTTTCACAAAAAAATATCCGAAATGAAAGTTGTAGGAAATAATATCCTCTACAACTTTTGTTTAAATATTTTTTTTGTAATTATAATAGAAAAGCATATACATTTTATTAAAAAAACTCACCCACTAAAAAAGTGCAGTGTTTTGCGCCCTCTATTTTATGTAATTTTTGTGTCACAAAAAATACTTGAAATAGAAGTTGTAGGAAATAACATCCTCAACAACTTTTGTTTGAATATTTTTTTCATAATTGTAAAAAAAAATATATTTTAATAAAGAAACTCACCCCCTAAAAAAGAGCAGTCTTTTGCTTATAACTTTTTTGTTAAGAGAGCTATCAAAAAAGTTTCAAACAAAAGTTGTTTGAAATATTTTTCCGAATAAACTAAAATCCAACCAGTAGAGACCAAGATATAAAAAATCACCCTTATCACCTGACCCACAAGGAAATTTTGTTGGATTTTTGCGATTCGGGGCTTCGTCAATGACCCTCGACTTGCTCTCAAAAATTTGGCCATAGTGTCAATTTTGTAGGTATTAGGTACTTTTTAATCTAATTTGACTGGCCTAATTTTTTAAATCAAAGGTTTGAAAATCTTGTTGATTCAAGGGTTCATTCTCCTTTACAGCATCTTGAAAAATCTTTTGATATCTTTATCTTTCAAACCCAAAAATTTTGAGAGCATTCCAAAAATAAACTTAAGATTCTGTTTAGTGTCACTAATACCATAAATTATGTTCCAATGTTTCACAGATAATTTCTGATAATACCGAAGAATAAGACAATAATAAAATAATTACCGTTGCAATTACGATTCATTCATTTATTTTAAAATTATTACTACGAGGTACGACCGTAAAGCGAAGAACATTGGAGGTCAAAGAAATGAGAAAAATCTTACTTCACTAAAATTTTATTTACTATATGATGGCACCGTCAGCACAAATGATGGATACTAAAGATAAGAATTAGTGTTGTGGTAATGACAATTAAAAACCAAAATTTGTACGTCTGATATTTCAAACATATTTTTAAGGGTTTATAATGAGTTTGAATATATTTTAATGTAATTTGACTTAACTTTCGCTATAAGACTTACTAACAATGAACCAAATGATACATTTATAATTTTTTTGAATTAAGATTAATTTAAAATCAGAACTAATATGAAGGTAACGTGTTAAATCTGTAATTATGTGAAATTGGAAATTACGTTGTAATGAAGTCAAGTAGAAATAGTCCATCAAATAAGGTGTACTTTACCTTCTGCAAATTTGCTTCCGCAATTAAAATTACATCTACAAATATTCAAATTGGCTACATTAAACACCGTGTATTTAGTTACACGAAATTAAGTGTACTACGCGCCCAAGGCAATGTTTTTATACAGACACATTAATTACAAGCATATTATAAACATCAGATCTAGACAAAATTTACAATCGCTTTGAAAACAATAACTAATTAAAGCTAATTTATTTAGGATTGGCTTGATTAGAAATGTATTAATGGCCTTGTTTTGTCCTAAAAAGGAAGTTCGGATTTTTTGCCTAATACATAGAATTCACCAATGAATTTAATGTAAATTTGAATGATTAGAAGAAACGAATGTTGATTTTTCCATAATGAGAAAATAGGGACTTTTTGTCTCAGATTTACATTTTCATGAATGGCTGAAGTGACGTTCTTTCAGGATAATTCGAAAAGGGTTTTGAATAAAATGTCAGATTATGTTATTTAACTCTTATATTTTCCGAGACCTCAATTGTTAAACATCGAAAAAATAAAAAAATGTATTTGTAAGTACAGGGTGTCCCATTTTCGACACTTTTAGGGGGTATTGCAGTTATTATCAAAGATAGAGTGTTGCGGTTTTCACCTTCCTCTCCTACTTTTTTACGAAACGAAAGATTCCGGGGTCAATTTTGTCATGGCTCTCTTAGTTTTTAATCTACAGAGTGATTCTCAAAATCTTTGTTTTTTAGACACCCCTCGTATCTCCGTTATGCGTCTACTTATCAAAAAGGTGAAAACTGATCTTGATAGAGTTTTTTACGTAGAGTTCAGTGGCGTAGGCAATTTTTGTCTAAAAGGTTTAGTTTTTGAGATATTACCCAAACTTATGTTTTTTTAAATGTGACATCCTATATATTATTTTTTATATTAATTAAGCAAAATTTGGGCTTTCCAAAAATATATAATACTTTATATTTATTTTGAAAAACAAGCTCGAAATTCGATATTTTTAATAATTTTCTTTATTTATAACAGTAGACCATGGCTAGTTTATTAGAAACAAATGCACAATTTTGACAGATTTGTCAGATTTCCATTATTTTATCCTCTATAATATGGCGCTGTCAAATTTGAAATCCGACGTTTCGTCTTCCAGAAACCATCATCAACTTACTATTTTTAAATACGGACCTGGATTTTTTATTTTATTTTTATTAGCTTTGGACTTTCTAAAAGCTATGACCCATCACAAATTTTTATTTTTAAAAGTTTCGATGACAAAAACTGACATTTTCTGTATTTTTAAAAATATTTAATACGACACTATTTTTAAAACAAATTATTTTTTCAACATTCTAAATTTATTAGTTAGGTAAAAAATAAATATCTAAATTTATGATACTAGCCATTAATAACATTATTTAGTCAGAAGTAATAATTTGTTTTAAAAACCGATTTTAAAAAACGTTTGAAAATCAAAATTTGTGATGGGTCATAGCTTTAAGGTAGTCCAAAGCTAACAAAAAATAAAATAAAAAATCCAGGTTCGTATTTAAAAAAAATAAGTTGATGATGGTTTCTGGAAGACGAAACATCGGATTTCAAATTTGACAGCGCCATATCACAGAGGATAAAAAGTGGCAATGACGAAGTCTTGTTTGTTTTAAATTTGTTTTCAAATAACGTCAGAAAAAAATAAAAAAGATTTCATGAAATTTCGTTTCTTATTCTGGATATTTTAGAAAGTATTCGGAATTTTTAAAATTGCAACACAGCATCAAATTATTGTGCAACTTTGCCATAATTTAACCCTGTATCTCTTACGGTTTCCGAGATCCCTATGATGAGGCTCGAAAATGGGCCACCCTGTACATAAATTATAGTTTTATGGTAGTGGTCCGCAATAATAAGTAAAAGAATGTTTGTGAATGTGCATTGACCGATTGCATTTTGTCACTAAAACGTAGTTCAGAATGCGCTTCGCATTTCCGGTTTTTATCTCTTATTTAAAAATCAGGAGAAATTTTAAACAATTTAGATTGGTATCTTGTGACTTTATGATTGCCAACTGGATTTTTATAAATGAGGGAAGTGTGTCTAGAGGGGGATGCGTACGCGATTCTGAACCGAATGAATTATGGTGCAATCGGTCTATTGATAATAATCGCCACTTTAGAAAAAAAATAGTAGTAGTAATTTGAATTTTTTACCTTATAATGCCCGAAATATTATTCACAGTTCGCAAGAAAAAACGGAGAGCACATACCACTTTAACGTCACTCCTTCAGTCTGTATAACATACCTTAATAATGATATTTATTTTTAATAGACATTTATATATTAATTAACAACCTGTTTCCTAACTTTTCAATAATTAACTCAAATGCTTAATATTGTCATTAGTAAGGTATATAAACAACATTTATATCTATTTATTTTTTATCTACATCATTCTAAACTTTTTAATTTTGCAGATTCGATTGGTGAATTTATAATTAAATTAATATTTAATACATTTATTATAAAACGTTGTAAATATTTTATTTCTGCAACTACAAAAGACCACAACGTTAACCGCTATTTATTCAATTTAGGACATTTTATTTGACATTTTAAATTTTGCTAATTTTTTGATATAAATCTTGTTCACCATGAACTTCTGCGTAAATAGTTTTATAGCATGAACTTTCATTTGAATGGTATGCGTTTATTTGGATTGTGAAAATAATAAAACAGTTCTATTTCAATCAGACACAATAAAAGCTATTAATATTTGTAAACAATATAAAAACGGATTTAGTCTTAATTTGGCTAGATTGGTGTATACAAATTATGCAATTAAACCATTCTAACATCAACAAATTTCTTGAGTTATTGAACTAACTCAACGACTATTAAAGGATAAAATATCTACACTCTTATTTCTGATGGACTAGTTTTTACTTTTTTTACACAAATTAACTTACAATTGTTCGCACAGCTAAGAATTTCTACAACTGCAATTTATATAATGCTTTATTTACAACAATCTTAATCTTACAATACTTTTCACGAGAAGAAATAGAATAAAATACAATACAAAACAATAAAACATTTCAAAAGACTATTATTTTAGCGAATTCATTAGTTGCATTTGTCAACAATATGACCAATAAATACACAAATAATGTCGCATACACCACACATAGTGTCATTGTGGAGATCGTAAAATTTCTTTTCATCGAGTGCATTTTCTTCAAATATGTTTTGTGCCTAGATGTACATGTACATGTGTTCAACACGATATTAATGTATGTAGTTAATTTTATGTTTACACCAGACTGTTTTTTAAAACCGACTTTGTTTGATTTATTTTAAGCACAACAAAACCAATGAAAAATAGGCTTGTATGTCATTTGAATCAGATGCATGTGTGCATGGTGTACGCAGTGCACACTAATTAAATTTAAAGACTAACTTTGGTTCTATAATTACATCAGCAATCAACTTGACAGGCGCTTTGTTTTGAAATTGTTACTGCTTCGTATTTTAAATGTGTGTGTTGGTTTGTTTACTACATTTAGCGTGAGATTAGTTTGAGTTTTTATTGTACTATCGATAAAGTGGTGCAAAGTGCTTTTAATTATATGAGTCGAGACCATACTTTGGAATTGGAAGATCAAAATAGTTTTAAAATATAAATTTGTTTGCTTCACTTGGACTATTTAATTTTTAAACAAAACTTGAAATTAGTGTAGGTAATAAAATAGCGAATGTTTCATATACTTCAGTAAAAATTGTTGCTATTTCATTCTAGGGGAATCACCCAAAGAAGTAAATGGACATGACTAATTGTCCTATTTTAATCCTGATTTTAAGATTTTAAGGCATCATAACTTCGAGCCTTCTAATCATAGGATGTATTTCCGTAGCTCATTTTTCTCGTAATTTAATGTACACTGTGTCCCAAATTGCTTGTAATTGCAGGGTATCTCTGTAATTGATAAAGATAGAACTTTGCGGTTTTCGCGAAACTGTGCCACTTATTCGTTAAACTTTTAATTCCGCAAACAGAACTAAGCTAACTTGTTTTGTTTCTGAGATACAGGGTGAAAACGAAAATTTTCACTTTCTGGGGTGCTGTCATATCTCACACACCATGTAAGCTAGGAAAAAAGTAAAAACTGTTCTAGATAGATATTTTTGCGTAGAATCCAGTGGCGTACTCGACAAAAAATTGATTTGCGCCGTTTAAGAGATATGACCCAAACTGGGTCTTTTTTAAATGGATAACTCTGTATTTTTTAATCTCATTAAATTTGTCTATTTTTCTCATTAAAATGATAAATAGTAGGCACTTTAAACTTTAATAAATGCCTTAAAAAAGCAAAAAACTCAATTATAAGTCAAACAATTTTAGTAGGCCTTGAAAATCGGGGATAAAGACTTGTTTACAAGCAGCATGAGACTATATTAAATTAAAAACTCTTAACATTAATATTATTTTTATTTTATTTTAGTAAAAAAGAAACAAAAAGCGAAATACATTTTTTTAACGGTCATATAAATAAACAATGAAACTTAACAAAATATTTTACGATCTTATTTTTTTTTATGTAATAAAGTGTCTCATGTTTCTTGTAAACATTTCCTTATCCCCGATTTTCAAGGCCAACTAAATTTTTTTGACTTATAATTGGGTTTTTTGCTGTTTTAGGGCATTTATTAAATTTGAAAGTGCCTACTGTTTACATCATTTTAATGAGAAAAAATAGACAAATTTAATGAGACTAAAAAATACAGGGTGTTCCATTAAAAAAAGAAAATCTCTTAAACGGTGCAAAACCATTTTTTTTCGAGTACGCCACTAGATTCTACGCAAAAATATCTATCTAGAACAGTTTTTACTTTTTTTCTCGCTTACATGGTGTGTAAGATATGACAGCACCCCGGAAAGTGAAAAATTTCGTTTTCACCCTGTATCTCAGAAACAAAACAAGTTAGCTTAGTTCTGTTTGCGGCATTAAAAGTTTAACGAAAAAGTGGCACAGGCAAAGTTCTATCTTCACAAATTACAGAGATACCCTGCAATTACAAGCAAATTGGGACACAGTGTACTTCAAATCTCATCATGTGTATTTTCATCGGTTGATGCACACAAAAAGTTTCCCGAAAAAAACTAAAAAATACAGATATCAATCACTTTTTACAATTTTTTTGTAACTTTGTATATTTATATCTCCAGTTCTATTTATAGTACAAATTTGAAGTTACCCTCATCTTACACAGAATTTTATAGACATCAAAAAGATATATGTATTAGCACTTTTGACGTAACTGTTACCGTATAGTTACCGTTCTTCTTTTAGAAGAAAAAAATCATTATAAATACCTTTGATGGTTGATAATTTTCAAACGCACCAGTTTTTTTTTAACTTAAGATTCTATATTTTATAGATAAATTTCTCTTACTCCCATTATGTAATTAGCATCCTATACTTCGCTATAGGTAAGTTGGAAGCACGTAATAAAAGAGAGATAGAACATCTATGGGCACTGATGCGCATGCGTGTTTGATTCTCATTCGAATACGATGTATACCTTGTTACTTAGACCTAAAAAAAAAGATTCCAATTTCAGCATATGAAAACGTTTTCATGTGACGTACCCTCGGAAGTACCACAGGGTGTTTCACAAACAAACTTCCACTTTACCCGAAAGTGAATATCTCTTCAATTTTTTCCAAAAATTCTATTCTATGCACTATTAAAAATAGCACTTGCGATTTATTTCTGTTTCTAGAAAGTCACAGTGTTTATCTATTGTGGTGTAAGGTAGCATTTCCATAAAATCGAAACAAAGAATATTAAATATTTACTTAATAAGATAACATCAAATTGTCAATAAAACAACAGTGCAAATTTTCTGTAGATATGACTAATATTCTATAATATTTTATTTATAATAAAAATCCTCGTAAAAATCACTACTTACTTCAGTACGAGTCACTGATATGATAAAGCATGAAATTTAGAAAACTATTTAAGAAACAAGTGCAACAATAAAGAATTTTCTAGTTTTTCAGTATCAGGAGTATAAATAAGTAAATATTGCAATAATTTAAATTCGGTATGTCATTTTCTTATTGTTATCGCAAGGTATTTTCCAACTATGTATGTAGGTAGGTACTTTCATTGTTCTTGAAATTTTCCTAATTTATTTTTATTAATTCTTTCACACATTGTTCTGTAATTTCGTTTTAAATTATAAATAATCGATTTTTAACAGATTTAACTGATCGATTACGTTTTACATATTACGCCCAGGAACAAGTAGCAAACAATTAATATTTTTTTAAAGTTGAAAATAAAAAGAACTAAAAATAATGTAATGTTTACATCGTGCCCTAAAAACATAATATTTAAAATTCTTGACAAATATAGCGAATATTATTTAATTGAAAACGGAATTTTTTCGATTTCAAAGAAAACTTCTTTCCTATTTGAAAGTTTTGATAAATAAAAAAAAATTCATTAGGTACATGAAATTTTATTATAACAGCAGAGTTCATCAATAATTTAGTTTATATACGTTGCATTCTGACGCAACAATTTAAATATCTAAATTTAAAAATACCTGATGAGATTTTTCGTAACTTTTTGGTAAAAATATTCGTTAAAAAAATTATCAAAGAAAATGTATTATTATTTCTAGTCAGTGACTAAGAATTTAGTACTCATTTTTAAGAAATGTGAAAAATCTCGATAGAATAAAATAATAAACAGTAAATAAGATTATGGTTGAAGTAACAAGACGTCAAAGAAAAAATTTCACAAATTCTAAGGCCGAAAATGTTATTTTAAATACCAAATCGCATACATTCTTACAGTTGCAAAAAATGTATAACGAGCAATAATTCTTCCATTATCATTCAAGCTGATAAGATAAATAAAAATACCAGGGAAATAAAATAATTTCACTTTTCACCAGTTAAATATTTGATTTGATGTTACATATTTTAATTTTTATATTGAGATTTATCAGGGCAGAAAAGTACAATTGAATCAACAAATATACTCATACCTTGCAAAATAACACGTGACTTTTTAAAAAATATTTGAAAACTTCACGCAAATGATTAATACTAGATACCTACTTTAATTAAAAAATCTACCTATTTCTTGCTTTATTAAGACTATTTAGAATTAATTTTATAATTATTTTATTTTCTATTAGGGACTTTATTTTTTATATTATATTATTTGGTCGTTTGACAAGTTAAATAATAAAGCGGTTCGCACAATAAAATTTAAACCTTACAATAGGTAGCGAATCACCAAAAAAATTATTTTAATTAATTTTATTTAGTTATGGTTTTTATGTAAAAATTTTTGAAAGCATTTGTATAAAAATGAAGAAAAAAATTGTAAAGAAAATATATTCCTCCGTCTAGCAGTTTACAACCCTCAGGTATTTTAAATATTTTTGTCACAAAAAGCCGGCTTAGGTTTATAATGATAAATGTCCTTTTATTACACCTACTACAACTTCCCATAGGTACCTACCTTTTCTTAAAGAAGCCTTACAGGTAGAAATACTAAATTGCCACAAACAATCCACTAAAAATCACTCGAATAACCAAAAAGTCAAACCAGCAAATTACTCATGCACAACATTTTCCAAAATATTTACACTATTTCCAAGTACGTCCCGTTTCTGTACGAGTTTCATTCACAAACTGGCTTTAATTTTACGTATGTGACACTGAACTGACAACTAAAATTCAATAACAATGATGTTTGTTTACAAATTACCGGCGCTTTATACCGTGAATGAATGGGAATGGTCTGCACTGCTGCTGCTTGTGTCTGTGTCCGTGAAGAACAGCGGAACAGCCGGTGGAGAGTGCTGGTTATGCTCAGGCTCTCAGCTGTTCGCTTTCGCTATCGAATGAAATAGTGATAAAGGGGGATAAAGCTCAGCAGATACCGTGGAAGGGAGAAAGCTGTAGTGGAGCCGGTCGCTTGAAAGCGCAGCTTCCAATCGATTTTCAGTGTCGCTATTTTTTGTGGAAAGGATTAAATAATGTACATCAGTAGTTTACTAATTAAATATCGTAGTAATAAATTTATTTTTCTCACAACTTATTAATTTTTGATCTTTACTTTCCAAGTTTTACAACAGATATTAATCACTTAACTTAAATGTAACTATGACTAACCGAAAAACTCGCTAATTAACTTGAAATTCGGGAAATTCCGTAGATATTTAAACAGCTACTTAGGCTACGGAAAATTACGTTTCATACAATTGGTTATTTCTTAATTGCAGTACGTAGACTAATTTATAAGTAGGTACTCAAATTTTGTTTATAAAAATCATATGTCTTAGTTTAGAAAAATTTTGAAATTTTTCATAATAAAAACAGTAATTTCATTTTACCAAATTTACTTTATAACACAATAATGATTTTTTCAAAAACAGAGTTGATTATTGAAGCTTAAAGTTAAGGACACTTTTTACATTTTTAAACCGAATAATGATTCTCAATTTTGATATTATGATTATGAGAGTAGAATAAAGTTGCATATCAAAATTTTCGAACCATTTGAAGTAATAAAATATGTCTTAACAACAATATTTATTATAGGTACTCGTAGAAGTTATGTTACAGTTTTTATATCCCCGAAATGTGAATATAATAATATATTATATAAAAGGTCTTTACCAAAATCCTTCCACAAGTTGGGCTCAAAATAATTCGATTGAACCAAACATACCTTAGTCCAAAAGTCCTTCGTTAAATCCTTACTGAGTTACAGTGTGCTAAAAAATATCTTTCCAAATCGTTTTTAAGTATCTATCTACAGAACGGTTTAAAGTAGAGACTTGAAATTTGGTCGGTTAATAAATCTATAAGGAAGCTACAATGTGATGGTATTACAACCAAAATAATATTGTTCAGTGTCGTACTTATAGGGGGGGACTCAGTGTTTCTTTGGATATTTTTGTAGGGTATTGAATTTTTTTACAAAATAAAAAAAATTATGATAGATACGCTCAAGACACGTAAAAGAGGTATACTTGTTTGACTTGCATTAACTCAACTGTTTGCGAGATATTTAACTTCGAAATTTTTTTTTGCTATAAAAACAATTTGTGACTTAACCTGCAAAGTAAAAAATATTGGGTCACTCTAATGCAGCTGATTCTACGTCCAAAACTAAGCATAAATGGTTGTAGAAACCGATCCCCAAAAATGTTTCGTTACTAAAATACAGGGTGTTGAAAGATGTAGGTATTTTTATTCGCCCTCTATCTTTTTTAGGTATATCTACAGAACGTATAAGATAGAAATTATGCTTAGTTTTGGACGTAGAATGAGCCGTATTAGAGTGACCCAATATTTTTGACTTCACAGGGTGTCACAAATTGTCGTTTTAATAGCAAAAAAATTTTTCAAAGTAAAATATCTCGCAAACAGTTGAGTTAATGCAAATCAAACAAGTATACCTTTTTTACGTGTCTTGAGCGTATCCATCATAATTCTCATTATTTTGTAAAAAAATTTAATCCCCTACAAAAATTATTCAAAAAAACCCTGAGACCTCTTCGATAAGTACGCCACTGAACAATATTATTTTATTTCTAATACCAACAAATTGTAGCTTCCTTATAGACTTATTAACCCACCAAATTTCAAATCTCTACTTTAAACGGTTCTCTAGATATACTTAAAAAAATATTTGAAAAAATATTTTTTAGCGCCCTGTAACTCAATAAGGAAGAACTTTTGGACTAAGGTATGTTTGGTTTAAACGAATTATTTTGAGCCCAAAAACTTGTGGTAGGATTTTGTAAAGACCTTTTAGAGACACTCTGTAAAAGATGTAGGTGGCGCAGAAGACGTCAATGTGTTTTTCTCATATGTAAATTGCAATAATTATTATTGAAAAAACTCTAATTACTTCTACAACTCGTGTGGAAGCCGAAAGAAAATACACAAACAATTTGGCGTCGATATCTACGAGGAGCCCAAAAACTTGTGGTAGGATTTTGTAAAGACCTTTTAGAGACACCCTGTAGATCAGTCGTCATATCAAAAATCTTCCTAGGGAAAAAATTAGAAAGTAGTTCTTTTTTGCTATTTTTCGAATTTTTTCATTAATCTTTATATCTCGGTAAATATTAGTCATAGAAAATTTGCTCTGACCTCATTTTGTTCATAATTTTATAAGTACACAAAAATAAATCATGGGAGTGCCACTGACTAATTACCGAATTTGATATTTTTGCTTTTTATGGCACTCAATTAGTACAAGTGGTATACCAAATTTGGTTAGAATATCTTGTGTGGTTTGGAAAATAAAAAATAAAAACCATAAAATGTTGTAAACTTTAACACCCTGTATCTCATAAACGAAAGCCTAATGACCCTATATTTATTTGAAAAAGTGGCATTATTTTTGGCCATAGAATACTCTCTTAAGTTATCTACACGTACTTAGGATCACCCTGTATACCTAGCAGTGTTCATATTTAGCTAATCTGAATAACGCTACTAGTTTCAAAAAATATGATTAGATGGCGCAATCCTTGCAAACCGCGGTTTCTAAGTCGAATAGTTGAGATATATTTCAAAGGCTAACAACAGATAACGTCTTTTTGGACCCCTCTTAGAGCTCTCTGAGAGGTACTAACCTAAACTAATATGTTTTCATAGGGTTTTTTTATGTACGTTCTCGTGCGTTTTCTCCCTTCAAAAGAAACCAAAAACCAATATAATAAAATTAAACAGTGTTAGCCATTTTTAAGGTTCCGTTTACCGTTTACTCCTACATTTTTTTATATCAAGATCAAGACGGACAAAGATTTATCGATAAAGATTACCTACATACATATATCATTTTACTATAAATTTGATAATAAATAAAATTAAAAATGTTCATTATTACTTACTAACATAACCCTGTGATTTCTAGGATTTATTCCCCCTTACAAAGAGTACAAAATAGGTATTTATGTATCAAGTATGTAAACTGTCCTTTTGTCACGAAAACAAATTTAAAACACGAATGCATCCAGTTATAAAATGACGTGCTGTGTAGGTAACACAATACTTTTTCTACAACAACAAATTTTTTTTTTAAATTTGATTGAAATAAATGTAACATAAGGATGATCTTTAAAGAAAGTGAAATAGTAATAACAAAATAACTATCTAACCAGATGTATTAACATAAATAATTTTTATTTTATTATAGAAGTCTTAAGTGTAAGAACATAAAACTCAAAGAGTTGCTTTCTAGATATCTGTATGCATTAAAAAAAACAATTTAATATACAAAATATTATCCATAAAGATGTTTAGTGTTAATTTTTTGTTTCCTATTGTTTTATTTCTACTTTAGTATTTTTCTATTTTTGAATAACTATTAACGTAATATTTTCTTTATAGAAACTATGAGAATGGATTGCGTTTGAGGGTGAAAAATTTTAAATCCAACTGCTATTAATACGTCATAACTTAGAATTTTCCATGCTGTAAAGCCCAGTCAAATTAGATCAAAAAGTACTATTGACATGATGGCCAAATTTTTGAGAGCAAGTCGAGGGTCATTGATAAAGTCACCGAACCGCAAAAATCCAACAAAATTACCTTGTGCGTCACGTGATAAGGGTGATTTTTATATCTTGGTTTCTACTGGTTGGATTTTAATGTAGTTTTTTTAGTTCATTCGGAAAAATATTTCGAACAACTTTTGTTTGAAACTTTTTTTGATAGCTCTCTTTAAAAAAAGTTATAAGCAAAATACTGCTCTATTTTAGGGGGTGAGTTTCTTCATTAAAGTATATATACGACGAGTTGACAGTAGATATAACTCTATTACTAAACACAGTTTGATTCTAAAAATTGGTACACACCCATTATATAATGTGCTCTATTTAATGAAAATATTGCCACCGTTCTGATACTTCCGGTTATACCGGAAGTAGACACAAACTTTGTTACTTTAAATGGAACACCCTGTATATTTTTGAATTTTTAGATTCTACACTTCATTTTAGACATAAAAGTATTAAGGTTAAACGGTCCTAACATTAACGGTATTATAATTATTTACACTTTTTCACTTTTTTTTATAAAAACATAGATGTAAATAAAAATTCAAATCTTGACAATGACACGTTTTTTCCAAAATTTTTTTCTTTTGTTTGAGGTAGGAATATACAAGAAATAAGCTGATGTAGTTTTGGAAAACTTGCGTTATACAGGGTGTTGCTGGTTGTCCGTTCATTTTTAAAAACTTTAATCAATGATAGCTAAATTTTTTTAAACGGAACACCCTATATATTTCTAGATTTTCGAATTCTACACTTAATTCGAGACATAAAAGTATTAAGGTTGTAAGGTCTTAAAATCAACGGTATTATAATTAATTAAGTTTTTTAAAAAATAACGGTCAATCACAAGCACCCTGTATATAATAAGTTTTTTAAAACCATATTACCATGTTTCTTGTACATTTCTGCGTCCACTAAAATTTGGTTGGATTTTTGAAAGAACGTGTCATTAGTAAAATATGAAAATGTTTGACTCTAAGTTTTTGTATGAAAAAATTGGAAGAAACATAATTACTTAATTAAAATAAATAAATAAAAATAAAAAATATTAAATTAAATATAATAAAAACAAATTTTAGTCGACGTAGAAATATACTAGAAACATAGTAATATGGTTTTGAAAAACTAATTTTATATCTACAGGGTGCTCATGGTTGATCGTTAATTTTGAAAAACCTTGGAAATTGGAAAAAAAGTAATTAATTATAATAGCGTTAATTTTAAGACTATACAACCTTAATACTTTTATGTCTATAATTAAGTGTAGAATTCGAAAATGTGGAAATATATAGGGTGTTCCATTTAAAAAAATTAAGTTATCATTGATCAAAATTTTTAAAAATGAACCGACAACCACCAACACCCTGTATAAAGCACGTTTTCCAAAACTATATCAGCGTATTGCTTGTATATTCCTACTTCAAACGTAAAAAAAAAATTTGGAAAAAATGTGTCATTGTCAAGATTCGAATTTTTATTTACATCTATGTTTTTGTAAAAAAAATGAAAAAGTGTAAATAATTATAATACCGTTAATGTTAGGACCATACAACCTTAATACTTTTATGTCTAAAATTAAGTGTAGAATCTAAAAATTCAAAAATATACAGGGTGTTCCATTTAAAATAACAAAGTTTGTGTCTACTTCCGGTATAACCGGAAGTACCAGAAAGGTGGCAATATTTTCGTTAAATAGAGCCTATTGTATAATGGGCGTGTATCAATTTTTAGAACCAAATTGTGTTTAGTATTAGAGTTATGTCTACTGTCAACTCGTCGTGACACAGCCTGTATTTTTCTATTACAATTATGAAAAAAATCTTCAAACAAAAGTTGTTGGGGATGTTATTTCCTACAACTTTTATTTCAAGTATTTTTTTGTGACACATATAACAGTACAAAGTTTCTTTTAATTGTCAAAAAATGTTCATAAAACACTTTCATATTTCCCAGACATGATGTTCCCTTTCCCCTTTCCTTGATAATATTATGAATTAGGTATACAGTAGCTAAGGTGTTAAGGAAGATGGTGTATGTTACAAAGAACTTATTCTGGTAACAAGTGCTATACATATATCCAGATGTCTGGCACTGAGAGAGCAATAAATTTAGAAATAATTTTATCATCTTATTCTTCTACACTCACAGTTCCAAGAGACTTGGTCAAGTTATCTATTTGTTACTATTTTATGGGTAGTAGTATAATAATGCTTACCTACTGCTTGTAGAAAACAGGCAAAGCATCATAATTTCATTTAACATCTTTTGTTTCTTAACAAGTCTATCAAAATTTTGTTTGATTATATACTCCTATATAAAACTAAACTAATTCCTAATCTTTATTACATTATTCTATCTTAATGTAAAATATGCACTTATATCTAAAACTATTATGATTTTTCTCATAAGAATGCACATCACATGTGCATGCATCATCATCAGCATCGCAATAGTAAAAAGATGTAGGACATTTCCCTGTCTATGTGATTGTACAGATGCGTCCATGTCCCGCCTGTATTGTGGGCCTAAATACATATTTATGACACCACTCACCATTTTATTAATTACACACAACTGACAATAAATTAATTTATTTAAATTATACTATTATGCAATCGTTTTCTTAGGTGCGAACAATATGTTTGTAGGTATACCATAGTGAAATTAGTATCGAATAAACGAGGCAGAAATTATTGAAAATATGTTTGTTTTTACAGTAGGTATATTTATTTATAAATTAATTGCAGTTTAATAGAATATTGTAATTTTTATTATGGCTACACTCGTCATTGAAATTTGCCTTCTCGTTCAGTAAAGTGTCATTTTCCACCCTAGTTACATAAACAACTATTCGTTTTCTCTTCTTGTAAAAGTTATTGTCAATAATGATAATAATTCTATTCTGTGCCAAAGTGCCAAAAAATAATAGGATCATTACATCCGAAAATTTCGATCCCTAGACCAAAATTTTTACAAACCTCTCTGTTTAAAGATTATTTTATTAAATACCATCAAGATCATAAATTATTGGAACTACATAATTCTTAATTTTAACTGTTTATTTGCAAAAATCCCACGGTCTATCAATTTTCGAAAAAACGAAAGCTTTCAGATAAGGAATTTTTTTATATATTAATTGCTGATTTCCAATTTTTTGCTTCGAATTTACAGGCATTGCTATTATTAATAATGTAGATATATCTTTTTTCGGCAGCGTTTTGATATGGCTATAAAATATATGGGAGAATGTTAATTATAGAAAATTTTTCCATGATATTATCTCTTCCTTATATACAATTTATTGTCTCCTCCAAATGAGTTTAGAGTTTAGAATACGTTAAATGAAACAAAAGAAATTATGAAACTTTTTTATTAGGAGGTTTTTGCTAATTTTAATTTGGACTAAAGCAAGAATTTTTTTTTTGTCAAGTATATTACTATTTCTGTTACAGATTATATCGCAAAATATGATTAATTATGATTATTATTTAGAATACAATATGTAATAAAAACCGTTTTTTACTTTCTTATACGAAGTAATAAGAAAGTATAGTAATCGTGATTTTTTTTCTACAGTTATCAACTACATTAATAAGTAGTATAAATATTCAAATTAATTTCCGTAGATCCGTTTTCAAATTAATCCAGTCAAAATTACCTATACTAAATAAGTTATAACAAATCCAGAATTACATCATCACGATTTATATTCTAAAAATATTGATATGACACTTTTTATTTATTGTTTTTTTTAAATATTTATGAGGATCCATGTCTGTAGGAATAAATGTGGGTGTATTTATATTTCTCGTTCTTAACACATTCATACCTAATAATGATGCGATGTGTATTATATCCAGGTGTCATTCTTTATTATTTCCAAACAAAATAGTATTATGTAGGTACCTACTTTTACCTAGTAAACCGTGATGAATGAAATAGGAATTAAAAAAAAGATTAGGAAAGTAATTTTTACTGTAATAAACTAGTTAGTAAGTAAGCTACTATAATCAAGTTTTATAAAAATTAGTAGGTACCTAAAATCATATTATTTGTAGTTTAAAGGCCGGTTTATTCATCTCTGAGTATCATTTATTTGTCAGTTAAATTCCTAGGTTCCAATGAAAATTAACAAATTTATTATACCATCAGATTCTTAAAGTTACGGGGAAGGAAGTTTTTCATCCAGCAGAGGAAACGGGTTTATCTCCCTAGGAAGCAAAATAATATTTTTCATACTAGTGAAGAAAAGAACATTTTTATACTTTTATATTTATATAAAAATAGCCATTTTTCCACGACCGACTCTATACATGAAAATTCTATTTTTGATATATTTAAATAACAAATTTCAAATTTATGATTTTCTTATTTTTTATTTTACTTATTAAAAAAACCAGAAAATCAGAATGTAAATAAAAACTTAATCAAACGACAAAACATGGGTTAAATTTTTTCTTCTGCTTTAACAAATAATAAATTCGATATTTTTTATGCAGAATCGCCACTTAAATTTCAGGACTCGAAATTATTATTTTAAAGAAATTTTATTATAAGCGAAGTAGCTCACTATTGCTAAATTTGTTATTATTGGAGCTACAAAGTCGGTTAAATTAGCAAACCAGTAGCATTTTTTCCGCTAATTACAATACCCAGTGAAAATAGAAAAACAATTGACCATCTGGTTTTCGAGATATTCACAAGAATAACATTTTTTAAATGGAACACCCTGTATATTTTTGCAAAAATCGATGAAATTAAATTCTGTACAAAAAATGTCCTCATCTTTTTTTGATAACTAAACTGCTGGCCAATTGAAACGTACCAAACGAATTTTTAGGTTGAATTTAAAGTCAAATATTTTGAAAAGGAGAAAAGATATCAACATGAGGTTTTCAGGATTCAAGAGATAATTTTATTGCGAAAGCAATAGTGTGACCCGATTTTTTTCCTTTGAAGTAAGTTACTATCTACAGGGTATGAAAGAAAGTCGTCTTTTTTTTCTCAAATTTTTATACCTTCCGGAATTCCACAAAATTTTTTTTATATTTTTTCGATGTCGATTTTTTTAGTCCCTGGTTAATGAGGAAAAAACCAATTTCTCAAAAATTTTATATCCCTCTTATTTTATAAAATACCGAATTTTTTATTAAATTTAATATTGTTGAACAGGTTTTTGCAATAATAATTATGCTGCCATTTTGAAAGCAAATGTCATCATGTGATATGTCGATAAAAAGGTAATTTTAAGTAGAATCTAATTCTTACGGAAAAAAATATACAGAGTTGTTTTAAAAAATTTTGAAAGTTAAAGGTGGCCTTTCCGGTGAAACCGGAAGTGTCATCAGATTGTTTTAAACGTCAAAATGATTATTTCTTTCAACAATCAAACCATGCCAAATTTCAAATTAATACAGTTAAATGTAACAAAATGGTGGAGGTTGTAAAACGATTTCTTAGCCACCCGGTATAGGTACACGAATATGAGCAAATTTTTGAAAAAGTGAAAAACCCGTTTCGAGGATATAAGTCACTTAAACCAATGGTGAACATAAACTAACTAAATTCCATTCTATTCCTTTAAGAAAATAACCTTAAAAAATGAATTAAAAAATTTACCAATGGTAACGTGTACCAATTTTTGATAAGCCACTGGTTACCAATAAATTAATGAAAGTACAAAAAGTGTACTTTTTATAAGAAAGCCATTCATAAGGTATTATAATCAACTACAGAGATTGGTTCTTACTAATCACAATACGGCCGAACGACAAAAAACAAAGAAAAAATCAAATTTTCAGCAAAAATTCGGTATCTTATAAAATAACAGGGATATGAAAATTTTGAGAAACAGCTTGTTTTCCCATTAAGTAAGGACTAAAAAAACATACATCAAAAAAATATTTAAAAAATTTTGTAGAATCACGGTAGTTATAAAATTTGACAAAAAAAGAAGACTTTCTTTCATACCCTGTAGATAGTAATGTACTTCAAAGTAAAAAAAATCGGGTAACACTATCGTTTTCTCAATTAAATTATCTCTGAAATCCTGAAAACCGCATGTTGATATCTTTTCTATTTTTCAAAATATTTGACTTTAAATTCAACCTAAAAATTCGCTTGGTACGTTTCAATTGGCCAGCAGTTTATTTAAAATAAGCGAGTTATTTAAAAAAAAGTTTTAATATTAAGTAGACATGAAATATAATTTTGCCAATTTTCAAGATTTCCGTAATTCTTTCAAGTTTTTTTCAACATACTTAAATTCAAAATTATGATTATTTGGTTTTAATAAATTATTACTCCGTTTTAAACCTAAAATTTAAGAAACAAGATTAGATGACCCAAATTACTCACCTGTAATGTAGGTTGCGGACTAATTGCATCGAATTTCTGAATTTTATGTTGTAATGTTGTCGACCCTTACATTTTCTTTTTTTCTTCATGTTGTCAACATGCCAGCTTTTCACTTAACCTAACTTTTTACTTGAAAATATAAATTGGATTACAGCAATGTGCTAATTCTAGAATATTTTATTAGCTAATACATATTTGTTGAGGTGTATTGAATATTTAAAAAAAAATGTCGGCGCAGATTTGTAAAGTGGCCTCATTAATTTTATTGGATTTATATGGGCCTGTTGTGGAAACTGTGGGTTCATATTTGTTTCGAAGTGGACCTAGTAGCTTGTATTACATTAAAAAAAATACCGACCTACCCATATCTAAGGTAATAATCACTTATGCACCATTATTATTTGTAATCAACTAATTTTTTTAGATTAAAGAATCTTTACGCATCCTAATAAAATACCGACTGGTGACTTTTACACCAAATAAAAACGAAAACATAGCTAATTACACTATAGATTCAGAAAAAGTGCTCCTATTGCTTCGTTATCCCAAATACATTAATCTAATAAAGAGGAATTTTGGAGTTGAATGTGAAATGATGGTCGAGGAAGTGCTACAAAAGAGCTACTTAACAGCCTCCGAATTAATCTTAATAGTCTACGACCGTCTCCACAAGGACAATTCTAGCGAAGTTACATTCCAACAATTAAAAAGCTATTTGGAATCGTTGATAACCGCCAAGTATCTAATAAGACTGCAAGCTGAATGCGACAAGCCAGTGCCCACGTTAAGCACGTGTGATAAAGAAGCCGTATTCCACATTGATGTTAATTTTATAGTAAAAGCACACAGTGACAAAGCCCTTTTAGCTCATTTACCAGATACCGATATATTTTGGACAGCGAACTTTGACAGATTCCACCAAGATATGCGAGACAAAATTATAGTTTCGGGTTTTAGTAAAAAATTCGACGAAAATGCTGGGGAATTCATCAGGCTGTTACTTCTTAAAATGTACGTTAGAACCGAACCGTGGGCTGATATTTCCAATCCTGTTCCGATTTTAGAAATTAGGGACATTCTAAGAAAACAGGCAACTCATCCACAATTAAACGCGTTTTTTGATCAGTATGTTAGTGTGATAGAACAGGACAGCAATCGGCTTATACGGAAAGCAGGCGAGGCTAGTGGTGGTTCCCTGCAAATTGCCATGAAGGAAATATTTGTGCAGTTTGCGTGGGAAACCATCGAACAAATAATTTTGGAGAAATTCGATACATTAGCAGTTAGAACATTTCGTTTGGTTAAATGTAAACAATTCATTGAACCCGATCAAATTCATCAACTTGCGATGATTTCTGCAACAACGGCAAAAAGATTGTGTTATCATTTAGTCGAGGAGAATTTCTTACAAGTACAGGAACTACGGAAAGCACCATCAAACAACGGTCCTAACAAGTCCTTCAGCTTATTTCATATAGACCTGCAGCAAGTTGTTCGGATGATTTTAGAGGAAAGCTATAAAACTTTGTTCAATATTTTAACCAGAAAAAATCATGAGAAAGTTGTAAATAAACGGATTATTGATAAGAAACAAAGAGTTGATACTGTTGCAATGGGGATGCGGGCGCAGGGAGCCACAGAGGAACAGTTGGCTGATGTAAGGATCAAATTATTTGTGCACGTGGAAATGAATTTATTTTTATTACTTTTCAGATTGAAGAAATGATCACACCGCCAGAAAAAGAAATATTGCAGAAAATCGATCGGATTATGAAAAAATTAAACACACTCGAAATGGAGATTGATGAAACCATATTTTTATTGCAAATATTTTTGATGTACCATAATTAAAATATCTGATGCGTCCAGCACATGACTTTCTTATACGATACCGATATAGCTCTGATCTACTACTAACTAAAAACAAATTTCCAGTTTGACACGATGCCTAGAAGTAAAGAAAGTCGTCATATATTTTATCTGAAATTTTTCAACGTATTTGTGAGACTCCAAGTGACACAAGTGGCTGTTTAAGACTTCACAATTTTGGAACCACTGGTCGGATTTCAATAAAATTAACTTTAATTTAAAGCTAAATAACTGATCTGTTTATAAAAAATTCGTTTTTTTGCTATTTTTTTTATGCTTTTTGGAGCCCTTAAAATATAGTTACAAAAAATCGCGATTTTTTAGGTTGTTCGTTTTGAATACTAACAGTTTTGGAACCATTGGTCGGATTTCAATAAAATTAACTTTAATATAAAGCTAAATAACTGTTCTGTTTAGAAAAACCTCGCTACTGGTTTTTTCGCTATTTTTTTGTGCTTTTTGGGGCCTTTAAAATACAATTACAAAAAATCGCGATATATTAGTTTTTTCGTTTTGAATACTAACAGTTTTGTAACCGCTGGTACGATTTTCCTCAAAACACCTTCATTTCAAAGCTTTTAATTAAAAAAAATCACCAGTTGTTTATCCGCAATTTTTCAGCGATTTTGTGAGACTCTTTGAATATCGTACTTGTCGTTTCGATAAATTTTAAATATTATAATGGCACTTTTTACAGTGTCAATGGGAAAGGTATGATATAAGGGAAAAATATAAATAATAAAACAGGTACATATATTCGATTTTTGGATTTTTTCCAAAAATTTGTTCAGATGGAGATCCATAAAAATTTTAATATGTTATCAGAAAAATAAGTTGTTAGTAAAAGAGAAAGAGGGAAGGCCTATGTGGATTATATTAATAATCTCACAGTAAAATTATCTAACACATTTAATATATTTCCAGTGGTATTTATTACATTTGTCTATTTATCGAAAAATTGTAGGTACCACCAGTACAGTACAGTTGTTTCAAAAATTACAGTACTTAATTTTTGTTAAATTGGCTTTGTTACAAAGTTTTAAGACATGTGACGGTTTAGCCGCTAATCCCCAACATACGCCTGCATTTAATCTGGTTCCATAGACCGTACATAACATATATCGGACATTAGCGTTGTCCGGCGGTTACCTAGGTACGTCACAAACGCAACTATAACCGTTCTAATCCTAGAGGTACCTGGTGGAAAGTCAGGCCCCCAGCATTAGAACCATCAAGGTTTCCGGGAAGACCGCGGGTAGTGACTCTTTGTGTTGAGAGACAGGCAACAGCTCTAAGCAATGCCTAGGTGTCAACCCGCACAACTCCAGAGATGCACAACTCTTCCACATCTCTGTCACCCCACGCGAATCCACCATCCGCCAAGAGTGTCATAGTTACTCCCGCCGTTTACCCGAACTTGTTTGAATTTCTTCACGTTGATATTCAAAGTACCGGGCAGAAAAATTATGAAGGTAAATTATTTCTAGGTTGTCAGGGCCTTTACTAAATGCGGCTCTGTCAGTTACCATTGCATATATGGCGACATTTTTTTTTAGAACACAAACCTGGAATCAAATTAACTATTACTCCAAAAAATTGTTAATTAATTACAGTCTTTAGAATAAGTAAAAAAAATTAAGAAATTTCAAACTTTTTCGGCCTTTCCTATTTGAGTTATTCATAGTTAAAGTCAAGGCTCAATTTTAATCGTGTAGTAGTTGCATGTTTTTTGTGTTAGAAATTATTTGTGTATACCACAAAGTTTTATCTTACAAAAAATCCCCAAAGGGTAAAATTTTCTATAATCGATTACTATTATTACTATTATGGAGTTTTAGTTGCAATATAATAAGGAATATTTCCCTCTCATGTAATGCAACCAACTCATTTCCTCACCACCGCTGAGGTAGAGTTTAGGCGCGCTTTTTTTAACGTGGTGTCCCCATGAGGCCTAATCCACGGTCAGTATTATAGAGCATGTTATGTAATTATTTACAACTTGATAAGTTTCATATTAATAATTTTTGTATAAAAATAGATTTCACCCCAAATTTGCGTCGATAAATTTTATAATATTATAATGGCACTTTTTGCAGTGTCAATGGGAAAGGTATGATATAAGGGAAAAATATAAATAATAAAACAGGTACATATATTCGATTTTTGGATTTTCTCCAAAAATTTGTTCATAAAAATTTTAATATGTTATCAGAAAAATAAGTTGTTAGTAAAAGAAAAAGAGGGAAGGCCTATGTGGATTATAGGTATTAATAATCTCACAGTAAAATTATCTAACACATTTAATATATTTCCAGTGGTATTTATTACATTTGGCTATTTATCGAAAAGTTGTAGGTACCACCAGTACCTACAATAATTGTATCACCAATACAATTATTTTTAAATTGTACATAATTCGGCATTATTTTGTGAATTGGGGGCCCCCAAACATTTTTCACAAATTTTACTATCGAAGTACATAAATTAAATTATGTAGATATAGATACTGAAAATAAATATTATAAGGTACATGCCTGAAAGAAATGTTTTTAGACATTTTAAAATTAAATATTGTTTAAGTACACAAATTATTTCCGGGTTTTTAGGACCCTAAATTACACTTTTAAAAGATCGCATTTGGCTTTGTTACAAAGCTAATTTTATTTAAAAAAAGTACCGTTTATATAAATTATAATTAGGATTTTTTTTTAATGAGAACCCCATGTAGAAAGAGTTAATTACTCCCTTTCCACATTTAATGGGCTACTTTCGAGGCCGCTTGCGCAAGCCTCTACCACACATTATCGCTTAGTCCATACATACATATACATTATGTCGTATAACGTAAGAATCTAAGCATTACTCACTATCCGCAGCATCCATTGCTCACAACGGTACTTTGCATGAATTAGGGCAGCATACGAATAGGTTAAAGGGTAAACGCCGTGTGGTCTGACATGTGACTCATCTCGGATACTAGTCGTAGCAGTTCAAAATACGACCGACACCTCTAACGATGGCACTAGCTGGAGCGCAAGTTTGCTCCAGCTTCGTTTACCCTCCCGAATTTTATGAATTTACTTGTTTCAAAAATTACAGTACTTAATTTTTGTTAAATTGGCTTTGTTACAAAGTTTCAAGACGTGTGACGGTTTAGCCGCTAATCCCCAACATACACCTGCATTTAATCTTGTTCCACAGACCGTACATAACATATATTGGACATTAGCGTTGTCCGGCGGTTACCTAGGGGAGGTACGTCACAAACGCAACTATAACCGTTCTAATCCCAGAGGTACCTGGTGGAAAGTCAGGCCCCCAGCATTAGAACCATCAAGGTTTCCGGGAAGACCGCGGGTAGTGATTCTTTGTGTTGAGAGACAGGCAACAGCTCTAAACAACGCCTAGGTGTCAACCCGTACAACTCTTCCACATCTCTGTCACCCCACGCGAATCCACCATCGGCCAAGAGTGTCATAGTTACTCCCGCCATTTACCCGAACTTGTTTGAATGTCTTCACGTTGATATTCAAAGTACCGGGTAGAAAAATTATGTAGGTAAATTATTTCTAGGTTTTCAGGGCCTTTATTAAACGCGGCTCTGTCAGTTACCATTGCATATATGGCGAAATTTTTTTTTAGAACACAAACTTGTAATCAAATTAACTATTACTCCAAAAAATTGTTAATTAATTACAGTCTTTAGAACAAGTAAAAAAAAATAATAAATTTCAAATTTTTTCGGCCTTTCGTATTTAAGTTAGTCATAGTTAAAGTCAAGGCTCAATTTTAATCGTGTAGTAGTTGCATGTTTTTTGTGTTAGAAATTATTTGTGTATACCACAAAGTTTTATCTTACAAAAAATCCCCAAAGGGTAAAATTTTCTATAATCGATTACTATTATTACTATTATGGAGTTTTAGTTGCAATATAATAAGGAATATTTCCCTCTCATGTAATGCAACCAACTCATTTCCTCACCACCGCTGAGGTAGAGTTTAGGCGCGCTTTTTTTAACGTGGTGTCCCCATGAGGCCTAATCCACGGTCAGTATTATAGAGCATGTTATGTAATTATTTACAACTTGATAAGTTTCATATTAATAATTTTTGTATAAAAATAGATTTCACCCCAAATTTGCGTCGATAAATTTTATAATATTATAATGGCACTTTTTGCAGTGTCAATGGGAAAGGTATGATATAAGGGAAAAATATAAATAATAAAACAGGTACATATATTCGATTTTTGGATTTTCTCCAAAAATTTGTTCATAAAAATTTTAATATGTTATCAGAAAAATAAGTTGTTAGTAAAAGAAAAAGAGGGAAGGCCTATGTGGATTATAGGTATTAATAATCTCACAGTAAAATTATCTAACACATTTAATATATTTCCAGTGGTATTTATTACATTTGGCTATTTATCGAAAAGTTGTAGGTACCACCAGTACCTACAATAATTGTATCACCAATACAATTATTTTTAAATTGTACATAATTCGGCATTATTTTGTGAATTGGGGGCCCCCAAACATTTTTCACAAATTTTACTATCGAAGTACATAAATTAAATTATGTAGATATAGAT
This sequence comes from Pediacus dermestoides, assembly GCA_963942485.1. Taxonomy (NCBI): domain Eukaryota; kingdom Metazoa; phylum Arthropoda; class Insecta; order Coleoptera; family Cucujidae; genus Pediacus; species Pediacus dermestoides. Next base: position 8,800,486 of record OZ012625.1, read on the forward strand.
ACTGAAAATAAATATTATAAGGTACATGCCTGAAAGAAATGTTTTTAGACATTTTAAAATTAAATATTGTTTAAGTACACAAATTATTTCCGGGTTTTTAGGACCCTAAATTACACTTTTAAAAGATCGCATTTGGCTTTGTTACAAAGCTAATTTTATTTAAAAAAAGTACCGTTTATATAAATTATAATTAGGATTTTTTTTTAATGAGAACCCCATGTAGAAAGAGTTAATTACTCCCTTTCCACATTTAATGGGCTACTTTCGAGGCCGCTTGCGCAAGCCTCTACCACACATTATCGCTTAGTCCATACATACATATACATTATGTCGTATAACGTAAGAATCTAAGCATTACTCACTATCCGCAGCATCCATTGCTCACAACGGTACTTTGCATGAATTAGGGCAGCATACGAATAGGTTAAAGGGTAAACGCCGTGTGGTCTGACATGTGACTCATCTCGGATACTAGTCGTAGCAGTTCAAAATACGACCGACACCTCTAACGATGGCACTAGCTGGAGCGCAAGTTTGCTCCAGCTTCGTTTACCCTCCCGAATTTTATGAATTTACTTGTTTCAAAAATTACAGTACTTAATTTTTGTTAAATTGGCTTTGTTACAAAGTTTCAAGACGTGTGACGGTTTAGCCGCTAATCCCCAACATACACCTGCATTTAATCTTGTTCCACAGACCGTACATAACATATATTGGACATTAGCGTTGTCCGGCGGTTACCTAGGGGAGGTACGTCACAAACGCAACTATAACCGTTCTAATCCCAGAGGTACCTGGTGGAAAGTCAGGCCCCCAGCATTAGAACCATCAAGGTTTCCGGGAAGACCGCGGGTAGTGATTCTTTGTGTTGAGAGACAGGCAACAGCTCTAAACAACGCCTAGGTGTCAACCCGTACAACTCTTCCACATCTCTGTCACCCCACGCGAATCCACCATCGGCCAAGAGTGTCATAGTTACTCCCGCCATTTACCCGAACTTGTTTGAATGTCTTCACGTTGATATTCAAAGTACCGGGTAGAAAAATTATGTAGGTAAATTATTTCTAGGTTTTCAGGGCCTTTATTAAACGCGGCTCTGTCAGTTACCATTGCATATATGGCGAAATTTTTTTTTAGAACACAAACTTGTAATCAAATTAACTATTACTCCAAAAAATTGTTAATTAATTACAGTCTTTAGAACAAGTAAAAAAAAATAATAAATTTCAAATTTTTTCGGCCTTTCGTATTTAAGTTAGTCATAGTTAAAGTCAAGGCTCAATTTTAATCGTGTAGTAGTTGCATGTTTTTTGTGTTAGAAATTATTTGTGTATACCACAAAGTTTTATCTTACAAAAAATCCCCAAAGGGTAAAATTTTCTATAATCGATTACTATTATTACTATTATGGAGTTTTAGTTGCAATATAATAAGGAATATTTCCCTCTCATGTAATGCAACCAACTCATTTCCTCACCACCGCTGAGGTAGAGTTTAGGCGCGCTTTTTTTAACGTGGTGTCCCCATGAGGCCTAATCCACGGTCAGTATTATAGAGCATGTTATGTAATTATTTACAACTTGATAAGTTTCATATTAATAATTTTTGTATAAAAATAGATTTCACCCCAAATTTGCGTCGATAAATTTTATAATATTATAATGGCACTTTTTGCAGTGTCAATGGGAAAGGTATGATATAAGGGAAAAATATAAATAATAAAACAGGTACATATATTCGATTTTTGGATTTTCTCCAAAAATTTGTTCATAAAAATTTTAATATGTTATCAGAAAAATAAGTTGTTAGTAAAAGAAAAAGAGGGAAGGCCTATGTGGATTATAGGTATTAATAATCTCACAGTAAAATTATCTAACACATTTAATATATTTCCAGTGGTATTTATTACATTTGGCTATTTATCGAAAAGTTGTAGGTACCACCAGTACCTACAATAATTGTATCACCAATACAATTATTTTTAAATTGTACATAATTCGGCATTATTTTGTGAATTGGGGGCCCCCAAACATTTTTCACAAATTTTACTATCGAAGTACATAAATTAAATTATGTAGATATAGATACTGAAAATAAATATTATAAGGTACATGCCTGAAAGAAATGTTTTTAGACATTTTAAAATTAAATATTGTTTAAGTACACAAATTATTTCCGGGTTTTTAGGGCCCTAAATTACACTTTTAAAAGATCGCATTTGGCTTTGTTACAAAGCTAATTTTATTTAAAAAAAGTACCGTTTATATAAATTATAATTAGGATTTTTTTTTAATGAGAACCCCATGTAGAAAGAGTTAATTACTCCCTTTCCACATTTAATGGGCTACTTTCGGGGCCGCTTGCGCAAGCCTCTACCACACATTATCGCTTAGTCCATACATACATATACATTATGTCGTATAATGTAAGAATCTAAGCATTACTCACTATCCGCAGCATCCATTGCTCACAACGGTACTTTGCATGAATTAGGGCAGCATACGAATAGGTTAAAGGGTAAACGCCGTGTGGTCTGACATGTGACTCATCTCGGATACTAGTCGTAGCAGTTCAAAATACGACCGACACCTCTAACGATGGCACTAGCTGGAGCGCAAGTTTGCTCCAGCTTCGTTTACCCTCCCGAATTTTATGAATTTACTTGTTTCAAAAATTACAGTACTTAATTTTTGTTAAATTGGCTTTGTTACAAAGTTTCAAGACGTGTGACGGTTTAGCCGCTAATCCCCAACATACACCTGCATTTAATCTTGTTCCACAGACCGTACATAACATATATCGGACATTAGTGTTGTCCGGCGGTTACCTAGGGGAGGTACGTCACAAACGCAACTATAACCGTTCTAATCCCAGAGGTACCTGGTGGAAAGTCAGGCCCCCAGCATTAGAACAATCAAGGTTTCCGGGAAGACCGCGGGTAGTGATTCTTTGTGTTGAGAGACAGGCAACAGCTCTAAGCAACGCCTAGGTGTCAACCCGTACAACTCTTCCACATCTCTGTCACCCCACGCGAATCCACCATCGGCCAAGAGTGTCATAGTTACTCCCGCCATTTACCCGAACTTGTTTTAATGTCTTCACGTTGATATTCAAAGTACCGGGTAGAAAAATTATGTAGGTAAATTATTTCTAGGTTTTCAGGGCCTTTATTAAACGCGGCTCTGTCAGTTACCATTGCATATATGGCGACATTTTTTTTAGAACACAAACTTGTAATCAAATTAACTATTACTCCAAAAAATTGTTAATTAATTACAGTCTTTAGAATAAGTAAAAAAAAATTAAGAAATTTCAAACTTTTTCGGCCTTTCCTATTTGAGTTATTCATAGTTAAAGTCAAGGCTCAATTTTAATCGTGTAGTAGTTGCATGTTTTTTGTGTTAGAAATTATTTGTGTATACCACAAAGTTTTATCTTACAAAAAATCCCCAAAGGGTAAATTTTTCTATAATCGATTACTATTATTACTATTATGGAGTTTTAGTTGCAATATAATAAGGAATATTTCCCTCTCATGTAATGCAACTAACTCATTTCCTCACCACCGCTGAGGTAGAGTTTAGGCGCGTTTTTTTTAACGTGGTGTCCCCAGGAGGCCTAATCCACGGTCAGTATTATAGAGCATGTTATGTAATTATTTACAACTTGATAAGTTTCATATTAATAATTTTTGTATAAAATAGATTTCACCCCAAATTTGTTTCGATAAATTTTATAATATTATAATGGCACTTTTTGCAGTGTCAATGGGAAAGGTATGATATAAGGGAGAAATATAAATAATATAACAGGTACATATATTCGATTTTTGGATTTTCTCCAAAAATTTGTTCATAAAAATTTTAATATGTTATCAGAAAAATAAGTTGTTAGTAAAAGAAAAAGAGGGAAGGCCTATGTGGATTATAGGTATTAATAATCTCACAGTAAAATTATCTAACACATTTAATATATTTCCAGTGGTATTTATTACATTTGGCTATTTATCGAAAAGTTGTAGGTACCACCAGTACCTACAATAATTGTATCACCAATACAATTATTTTTAAATTGTACATAATTCGGCATTATTTTGTGAATTGGGGGCCCCCAAACATTTTTCACAAATTTTACTATCGAAGTACATAAATTAAATTATGTAGATATAGATACTGAAAATAAATATTATAAGGTACATGCCTGAAAGAAATGTTTTTAGACATTTTAAAATTAAATATTGTTTAAGTACACAAATTATTTCCGGGTTTTTAGGGCCCTAAATTACACTTTTAAAAGATCGCATTTGGCTTTGTTACAAAGCTAATTTTATTTAAAAAAAGTACCGTTTATATAAATTATAATTAGGATTTTTTTTTAATGAGAACCCCATGTAGAAAGAGTTAATTACTCCCTTTCCACATTTAATGGGCTACTTTCGAGGCCGCTTGCGCAAGCCTCTACCACACATTATCGCTTAGTCCATACATACATATACATTATGTCGTATAATGTAAGAATCTAAGCATTACTCACTATCCGCAGCATCCATTGCTCACAACGGTACTTTGCATGAATTAGGGCAGCATACGAATAGGTTAAAGGGTAAACGCCGTGTGGTCTGACATGTGACTCATCTCGGATACTAGTCATAGCAGTTCAAAATACGACCGACACCTCTAACGATGGCACTAGCTGGAGCACAAGTTTGCTCCAGCTTCGTTTACCCTCCCGAATTTTAATATTTACTTGTTCCAAAAATTACAGTACTTAATTTTTGTTAAATTGGCTTTGTTACAAAGTTTCAAGACGTGTGACGGTTTAGCCGCCAATCCCCAACATACGCCTGCATTTAATCTGGTTCCAAAGACCGTACATAACATATATCGGACATTAGCGTTGTCCGGCGGTTACCTATGGGAGGTACGTCACAAACGCAACTATAACCGTTCTAATCCCAGAGGTAACTGGTGGAAAGCCAGGCCCCCAGCATTAGAACAATCAAGGTTTCCGGGAAGACCGCGGGTAGTGACTCTTTGTGTTGAGAGACAGGCAACAGCTCTAAGCCTAGGTGTCTACCCGTACAACTCTTCCACATCTCTGTCACCCCACGCGAATCCACCATCTGCCAAGAGTGTTATAGTTGCTCCCGCCCTTACTTGAATTTCTTCACGTTAACATTCCGAGTACTGGGCAGAAAAATTATGAAGTGCTTATATAAATTATTTGTAAGTCTAGGTCCCTGTCCACTTTATTCATCTTTCGACATTCACGTACACATGCTTTGCTCTAATACCCTAATCCCAGTAATTCTGATGGGACTTTATACATAATCGTAATCTAGGAATGGCGCGACCTAAATGTCAAAGAATATTTAAAAAACAAAGCCCGGGCTTTACACGCGAATATGTCTCGGCGCAATTACTTAACAAGGTTCTGATACCGAACCACACAACAACGCTGAAATAATGCCAATTAATTCGTGGTTCAAAATTAACCCGGATTGATTTACTATTAGAGCCATATAACAGTGCTACTTTTACGAAAATTGAACTGATGGAATTTGCCTTTACCACACAGTAAAAATGTTCTAACCTGGTATGCTGTCTTCTACGATGTAGTCCTCCGTTAATCGTCATGGGACTTACCTTTCAAAGATAATCACTGAAAAATATATGCGAAACAAGCCTAAACAATAAATAATTACACGCGAGTTAAGGTTAAATTAAGTTAAGGCGTGTTATACGAAATAATTAATTTTAATAATTAAACGTAAATAAGAAACAAAATTTTAGCACACGTCTTTACCGGTTCACATTCGGAACAAAACTAAAAAATGTCTAAGTAATATACCTAAACATAAATATTATAAATGAGAATAATAACTCATTAAAATTTAGTCATCTCTTATGCAACAAATACCTACAAATTATAATTGTAGTCAGCGCTAAAATTCTCGAAAAAATCCAACAAAAATATTTGGAAAAACGACAATTTTTATTAAATTTATATATCTAGAATTAAAAAATAGCGGTTTCTAGATTAGAAACGAATCAAGTGTGATGTGGTGAAAACATGCCTTATATTATGTCCTAAAATTTTCCAATAATTTGTATGGATGTTGTCTTAAGGCAACAAAACTAACTTCGTGTTTCTATCACGAAAAATAAATAAATTATATAAGCGCTTTTAATTTTATTGAGTGCCCCATTGTAGAATTTTGGGCCCTAGAATCTCGTTTCTACGCTTTCTAGGTGATTTGTCCCTAAATAATTGTTTTGACTTATCGTACTTTACTGGCAATTTTATATGATAATTTGATAGCATGCGATTGTTTCCAAACAAAAAATATTAAGAATTATCTCAAATTGATATTAAAAAAAATAATTATTGAAACTGATGAGGTTAGAGTTAAAGTCAAGTTTACAGTTTCAGAATATAAATGCTAAATTTCTTAAACAACAAATCGTTTTAAACTAAAATGAGTCCGTTTAGACTTTTCCAACGGATGGAATTTTCCACCAAAATGATGAAATAATTTAATAGAAAACTAAAAATGTTCTGACCTGGTATGTTGTTTTCTACGATGTGGTCCTCATTTAATCATCATGGGACCTACCTGCAACAAGAACAGAACAATCAACATCAAAAATTTTTTAATTTCTATACTAAGTAGTAGTAGTAGCAGCATGCCCCCCGAATTCTACCATGGGCCCCCCCATCTACGATTTTACATAATATCAGATGCGGCAGAAAGCGCAAGATGATTTGAATTGTGTTTGTAGTCTTTTTTTTATTCCGAAAATTTTTCTAATTACGAAAGCAGGCAAAAGTTTTTATTAACTCCATCCAACGTGGGCCCCCCTTTAACCCGGGTAAAGTACCACACGGGGCCCATGATGAGTGAGTACCTAGTAGCAGTGTAATAATAGTAGCAAATTAAATTAATGGTGTTATTCTGTATCGAAAATGTTAGATAACATTCTGTTAAATTTATGTTATTTGACGTTTGAACAATATAAAACATTGTTAAAACGTCAAATAACATAGATTTAACAGAATGTTATCTAACATTTTCAATACAGAATAACACCATAAAACTATTTCGAAAATATATCAATCTACCAAGGCAGGCAGAAGTCTTGTTTTTAATTAATTCCAACGCGGTCCCCTCTCATACCCCAAGCCCCATGACCAATACCATGCGGGGACCATGAATAGTAGCAGTGAAGGTACTAGTAGTAGCCAAAGAAATTAAAATTATTTCTAAAACTTTTCAATCTATCAATGCAGGCAAAAGTTGTTTTGTTTTTAATTCTTTTCAACGCGGTCCCCCCCTATACCCCGGGCCCCATGGCCAGTACCATACAAGGGCATAAGTAGTAGCAGTGTATTAGTAGTAGCCAAAAAAATTAAAATTATTTCGAAAATTTTTCAGTCTAACAAGGCAGGCAAAAGCTGTTTTGTTTTTAATTCCTTCCAACCCAGGCCCCCTATACCCCGGGCTAGTACTAGTAGTAGCAAAAAAAATTTAAACTATTTCGTACCTTTTCTCTTGAAGCCCCTTTGCTTTATTCCCGTCAGATGGTAATCCAAAGAAATCACTAATAGCACTGCACTTGTAGAAAAAATCCATCATTGAAAAAAAATTTGAAAAAAACCGAACGAACTAATTAATTAATAAGCGAAGCTACGATTAAACTAAAGTAATTGTAATAACACGCGTTATATTTCATAATTAATTAATAATTAACCGCAAGCACCGGACACACGTCTGCTCCGTGTGGCATTCGAAATAAAACTGAAAACTGATTCATGAATTGATATACAAAATAAATCCTTAGATAACAAAATCGTAAAAATTACTCATCATTTTTTGCCAACAAATACAATTTAAAGGCTTAGGCTGGGTTCACTTTGTCACAAAATCCAAGACAACAAAGATTTTGAGTATTGATTTTTTAAGAAACGTGAACGCAGCCTAAGCCTAGAAAATTACAAAAATTTAAGCAACACACAAGACACACCTGTGTATTTTTGGTTGCCTACATTCTAGTTTACGAATGTAGATAACCAAATATACATAAGTGTCTTGTGTGTTGCATACAAATTTACAATTTTGTAGGCTTAGGCTGGGTTCACTTTTTCACAAAATCCAAGACAACAAAACTTTTTGAGTATTGATTTTGTAAGAAATGTGAGAACGCAGCCTAAACCTAGAAAATTGCAAAAATTTAAGCAACACACAAAACACACGTGTGTATATTTGGTTGCCTACATTATAATTTATGAATGTAGACAACCAAATGTACATAAGTGTGTCTTGTGTGTTGCATAAAAATTTACAATTTTATAGGCTTAGGCTGGGTTCACTTTTTCACAAAATCCAAGACAACAAAGATTTTGAGTATTGATTTTGTAAGAAATGTGAGAACGCAGCCTAAACCTAGAAAATTGCAAAAATTTAAGCAACACACAAAACACACGTGTGTATATATGGTTGCCTACATTATAATTTACGATTGTAGATAACCAAATATACATAAGTGTGTCTTGTGTGTTGCATAAAAATTTACAATTTTATAGGCTTAGGATGGGTTCACTTTTTCAGTATTGATTTTGTAAGAATAAACGTGAACGCAGCCTAACTCTCTAAATTGTAAATTCTTATGCAACACACAAGACACATGCGTATATTTAGTGCCTACATTCGTAAATTAGCTCAAATTTAATTGGATGAATTGGAATTTTCTGAGTCACTGTATTAAATTTCAAGGAATAAATACATAGAAATCTTTAAATTACGGGTTTCTACTTTGTGAATTTTTTGTTTCAACGTTAGATGGCACTGTATTAGAATAATAAAAAGGAATCTGTAACTTGCAGTTTTCTCATGTTGATGATAGATGCTGTTAGTTAGAGTTAGAGTTATTGTGTATCTAATAGCGTTTTCGATTGGTAAAATGAGTGCCCACTGAGTGCAGTTTCGTGCAATGCTATTGGTCAAATTCAATCTGTCAAATATTTTTCGCCAATCACGCTTTCAGAAATTGCATTCAGTGCGCACTCATTTTACCAATCGAAAACGCTATAAATTGCCTAGTTTCACGTACGTTTTTGTTAGGATATGGAGCTTTACGTGAAGACAGAACCGTGATCAACATGGGCTCGGATACCAGTGAGGTTTGTAGCCACTCTAGTCCAGATTTGCCATCTAGTCCAATGCATAGAAACATTGGCCATACACATTCCTCTGAGGATCTTTACAGCTGGATGGCGAAACAAGATACTGTTGCCTCGTTGGAAGGTAACGGAATTCAGTATCTGCAGTGGCGTAGCTAGAAATATCGGACCCTTCCGCAAGCATGGTCGGAGGGCCCCCTCCCTTGTTGCATCTCGATATAATGGACTAGGTAATTATTAGCGGGAACAAGTTTCCGTTTAAGCGATAGTACGATAGTACCACAATTACTTTTCCTAAAGAAAGTAAATTAAATTTCTTGTCAAAATCGTGTTTCAATTTTGAGCGTTTCCAGCAATTTTCAAATAATTTTCGGAAGTCTCTGTCGCACTTATTGCAGTACGCATTAATCTGTCCTTGTCCCATTCATCATTACAACGATTTTAGGACAAAAACATATTGTGATAGGAAATCACTTTTCCTAAATAGTCCAGTCAATCTGTCGGGAAAAAGGGTGGTTTCTGGAAAAAATTACCCGGTAAACTTTCTCTTCATAAATCGTTAGGGGGTCATGTGGAAAGCTTAACTCCGAAACGGTGGATCGTAGAGAAAAAGCGTTTATATAAAAGTTGTGTGTTTTTCTTTGCTTGCCAACATTTATATTCACAGTTGTGCGTAAAAAAATTTTTTTCAAGGTAAAAAAGTGAAAAACTCATTTTTAGGTATTTTGGCGCCCTTTTGGCATTTTTCGTCGGAGCGCATCGATCCTTTGAGATAAATTGTAGAAAATATTGCCCTCTACAATATTTATTAACAAAATTTTCTTCTGCAACTCACCGTTATTGCGTAAAATCAAATCGAAGCACTTCTTGGATTTCCCAAAAAATGGGTCCGAGGATTTTTCCGACTTTTTGAATTTAAGCTTTCCACATGACCCCCTAACGATTTATGAAGAGAAAGTTTACCGGGTAATTTTTTCCACAAATTTCGACAGATTGACTGGACTAAAAGTCGATGTATTTAGATTCTTTCGTATATTTTTTATTAAACCACATGGAAATGAAGTAAAATTTCTTGTAAAAATATGTTTAAATTTAGAGCTTTTTCCAATAATTTCAAATAGTTTTCGGAAGTCTCTCTCGCACGTATTGCATTACGGATAAATCTGTCCTTGTCCCACTCATTATAACCGAATTTTACGACAAAAATAAGTGTTTTATTTTAGATTTTTGACCTATTTCTTACTTTAAATAAAGTGTTTTAGGAATATCTCGTTTTTTTGAAATTTTTTTGACGGAGTTTAAAAAAAAAGTTCAAACAAAATTTAGGTTTTTTACTTTTTTAGGGCATTTATTAAATTTTAAAGTGCCTAATGTTATAGATCATTTTAATGACAAAAAAATTGTCAAATTTAATGAGACTTAAAAATACAGAGTGTCCCATTAAAAAAAACCTAACTGGTCATATCTCTTAAGCGGTGTAAAACATTTTTTTTCGAGTAGCCACTGGATTCTACGCAAAAATATCTATCTAGAACAGTTTTTATATTTTTTCTACCTTATGGTGTGTGAGATATGACAGCACTCCGGAAAGTAAAAAATTTCGTTTTCCCCTTTTAATTTGTCAGCTGACCATGATTTTAATATGCAAACACATTAATATTATAGCTTATTGATATTATTTTGTTGCTGATCAATTTTGTAATCCTGCTGACCAACTAATAACTTTGTTTCGCGACTATTTATTTTGAATACGCATAAATATTAAGTTGACTAAAGATGTGTTTACTTGCTGATACAATTTAATTTGTTTGCTGTCCACGTATTGAGCCTGATATTTTTTTATTGCCGACAAAAACTTTGTATGCTGTCCAAATGATTTAATAGCTGATTTTTCTTGCTAACCCAATATTTAAATAGCGAACCATTTAATTACTTCTCTATAATAAGTTGGCAGGTAATTAATGTAAAAATATACCTAATTATTTGTATTTACTTATGTAGTTTTTTTTTATTTTAATGAAGCTACGATTATATACAGTTTTAATTAATGTTTATTTTTATGTCTATACAGGGTGTTCGCGCGAAGTGGCTCACTAACTTCGTTATTATTGGAGCTACAAAGTCTGTTAAATTAGCAAACTATTAGCATTCTTTCCGCTGATTACAATGGTGAAAACAGAAAAACAATTGACCATCTGGTTTTCGAGATATTCACAAAAATAACATTTTTGCAAAAATCGATGATAAATTAAATTCTGAACAAAGAATGTTCTTATACTTTTTTGATAATTATTTAAAATAAGCGAGTTATTTTGAAAAAAAGTTTTCAAAGTTTTAATATCAAGTAGCCATGAAAATTATAATTTTGTAAATTTTCAATATTTCAAGTATTTTTCAACTTGCTTAAATTCAAAATTATGATTGTTTGGTTTTAATAAATTACTATTCCGTTTTATGGCTACTTGATTTTAAAGAATTTCAAACTTTTTTTTAAATAACTCGCTTATTTTAGATTATAATAAAAAAAAATTAAGGACATTTTGGTACAGAATTTAATTTGTCATCGATTTCTGCAAAAATATATAGGGTGTTCCATTTAAAAAAATGTTATTTTTGTGAATATCTCGAAAACCAGACGGTCAATTGTTTTTCTGTTTTCACCATTGTAATCAGCGGAAAAAATGCTACTAGTTTGCTAATTTAACCGACTTTGTAGCTCCAATAATAACGAAGTTAGCAATAGTGAGCCACTTCGCGCGAACGCCCTGTATATGTAAGTAATTTATCAGTAAAACTATTTATACTTTAATAATTATAATATAATAGACTTACAATAAAAATTATGATTTTGTGAAAGTAAAAATCATAAAAAAAAAAATTTTTTATAACCATTCCAATCAACTCTGGAGCGTGGAGCACCATCTTTTGTGAAGAAAAAGTTCAGAAGAATTGAAAAATATCAAATTCTATGAAAACTATTGGAAACAGTACATATTTTGATATTAAAGTTCCGTGCTATATTCCCCGCTCCTTGTATACTGCCTATTGTTGATTTCACCTGGTAGCGCATGGCAGATAACGCAGCTATCTGCATTATCGGTATTTATGGGTAGACATTAGTCACGTGATCCCGATCGACATTGGAGAGGTTTGTGGCCACGAGGTTTTGATTTCTGGCAAATTTCAGTTCACCGGGTTAAAAAAAAGTTGCTTTTAGTGCTTATATAAAATGCCGTCTAGAAACCCTTTACCCCAAAAGGAAAATGCCTTATTTAAACGAATTTTGGTTAGTATTGCTGTCAAGTAAATAGCCGCACAAAACAGAATGGCCTATCAAAATAATAGCATTCCTAAATTTGACTGACTCATTTCGCTATTGCCTTATTTACTGTTTCATAGTTTTTGTTGTGTGCGAATGCAGTCGATCAAATTGGGAGTGATACGTTTTATTTTAAATACAATAGTGTGCACCATTTGGCATAATTTTGGTGCTATTTATAAACTAGTTGTTTTGTGCGGAAACTTTATAATGTTATTGTTGATTTTTTCTCCTTGCAGAGATGCTACGAACAGAAGCAATACAAAAATGGATTGAAATTTGCCAAACAAATTCTCTCGAATCCGAAATTTTCAGAACATGGAGGTTAGTTCTGTTTGCATAATGATTAAAAACCAATCTAAACACAATATTGTTTGCATTTTAGAAACTTTGGCAATGAAAGGATTGACTTTAAACTGTTTGGGACGAAAAGAGGAAGCTTATGAACATGTTCGAAGGGGTTTACGAAATGATTTGTCTTCGCACGTATGCTGGCATGTTTACGGATTGTTGCAAAGGTCAGACAAGAAATACGATGAGGCTATTAAGTGCTATCGAAATGCCCTTAAATGGGAGAAGGACAATATTCAAATTCTTAGGGATTTATCGTTATTGCAAATACAAATGCGTGACTTGGAAGGATACAGAGTAAGTACAAGTGGTAGTTAAATACAATCATTTATATACTTGCTTCGAGAAAAGATAAACCACTCGCTATAAATACATAATATAATCACTCATTTTTTACTTTTAAATGTAGTAATTTCCAAGTTCAAACTGAATGTTATCGTATTTATGTATTTTCTTTGCAGGATACGCGATATCAATTGCTTATGCTTAGACCTACCCAAAGAACTTCATGGATTGGATATGCTATGTCGTTTCATCTGTTGGAAGACTATAAAAATGCGCTTAGTATTCTAGAGACGTTTTTAGATCAACAACAGGTTTGTTTAATTATTTTTAATTCACCTAATTTGCATGTATTGAAAAGTAATTCGTGGTATTGGAGAACATTCTATTTTATTGTTGTTGGTTCTGATAATTTGTGGATAGTGAAAGTTTTTCAAAAGTGATGTCCGTTAGAATTTATTTGGAAGATAACCTTTTTTACCGTTTCGAACTATCTCAAGATATTCTGAACATCTGATACACATTTCTAGCCTTTTAAACCTGTAAATAGAGGCGACCTTCAACATAACCAGAGAAGAATCGACCAAATGCAATTTTTGACCACTCTGTATCTAAATTCGTGGTTAGAAAGAAATTTTGGATGCCACATAAATACAGGGTGGCTGAAATTCCGTTTCCAGCATGGGGATCTCGCTTATTATATAGATAGACCATAGGTTTAAATTTGGCAAAGTTGCTAAATTTAATGCTCAGTAATAATCCTAAGACAAATTTGAATTATCTTGAACGGTCTTCTGAAAAAGTAAAAAAAACTGAAAATTACAATTTTTGAAAATCGCCCATAACTTTCTTATTTCTGAACATTTTTCAAATCTGTAAAAACATTCTCAAAGCAACATTTTATGCTCTATCGATCACTGATCGTCGTTTCTTTAAACATCGATTCGTTTTTGTTTTTTGAACGCCTACTTCAGTTTTTCTTAGTGGTGCATTTTCTACTTTTCACATCATCGGATAGTACATTTTTTTCCAAATTCATCGATGTGCTACACATGGTATTCAGATTTAATTTTAATTGTAAAAATTTAAAAAATGTATCCAATACAGCAATCATCTCAAATCAAGCAGCCCAAACTCGCTTAGTTTATTGTTACCATGGTAATTTATAAACAATTTCAAAATTTAAGAAATTTGAGGTCTGGCACATGTGACAAATTGCAATAATTATTATTAATCATAATCTGTGAACTAAAATTATGTTTTCGAATAATGAAAGGACTGATATTATGCGTGTATCTTTTATTCATAACATAAAAACTCTCTCCTAAAAACACAGTGTTACGCCGAAACTTATTCTGAATGAAGACAACAATCTTCGAGATTATTTTCTACACTGGACAACAATTTAATGGAATTTGGAGCCTTTAAGAAATCTAAACAAATATAAAAGCCGAATAACATATGACAATAACCAATATGCTATATCAAATTAAATTTAAAGTAGATGTTCAAATAAATGCCCGTCTTCTCTAATACACAACCGTAAACGCTTCCGTAATCCACTGTCTAAACTTCGCGCTATCGTTCTACGTGGAATATTACGCATCACTCCCAAAACGGCATTCCTCAGTTCTTCGACATTGTTATAAGTGTTTTTAAAAATTTTATTTTTGGCGTATCCCCAAAGAAAAAATCTAAGGGGTTCAGGTCAGGTGATCTAGCTGGCCAATGGACGTGTCCATGGATTCCGATCCATTGTTCAGGGAAAAGTTCATTAAGGCGTTCTCTAATAATCTGCGCATTATGCGCTGGAGCCCCATCCTGATGCCACCATATTTGCCGTAGTTGATTCAGTGGGACATTCTCCAAATATTCCATCAAATCTTGGTTTATAAAGTCAATGTAACGCTGAGCGGTTAGAGTCCCTTCGAAAATATGAGGACCAATAACCCTTTCCCCCCATAAACCTACCCAGATATTGATATCAAATCGGTGCTGTGGTCTTGCTTCTCTATAGGTACGGGGATTTTCTCTGGCCCAATAATGTTCATTATGACGATTGAACATGCCCAAATTGGTGAATGAACATTCTTCCGTCCAAATAATATTTTTCAGAAAATCCTCGTTACGTTGGTATTTATCAAGAAGCCACTCGCAAAACTGGAGTCTATGAACTTCGTCTCCGGATCTCAATGTCTGTGTCACATGGATTTTAAATGGTTTAAATCCTTCCTCCTTTAGAACTGTTTGAATCTGATATCGAGGTAATTCCAAATTATGACTCAGTTCTCTTGTCGAGATACCAGGATTCTCGTTCACCTAAATGGTTGAAATTGCATAATTCTATCAAAGCCAGTGTTTAGATATTTACCGCGGCTAAAATATTTTCTTTGTTTTCTTCTGTAATTCGGCTTCCATATTTTGTTTTGGGTTTTTCAAAGGCCCCAAATTCCATTAAATTGTTGTCCAGTGTAGAAAATAATCTAGAAGATATGTTTCTGCGTATCGTTGTGTCGTTAATATAGAGTTTCTATGTGATGAATAATAAATACGCATCATATCACGCTTTTCATTATTCGAAAACATAATTTAATTTAATTCGCGGGGAATAACTAATTATTATTGTAATTTGTCACTTGTGACATCTATGCTTGTGACAAATCTCAAATTTTAAAATTTGAAATTGTTTATAAATTACCATGGTAACAATACAAACTAAACGAGTTTAGGCTGCTTGATTTGAGATGATTGCTGTATTGGACACATTTTTTAAATTTTAACAATTAAAATTAAATCTGAATACCATGTGTAGTACATCGATGAATTTGGAAAAAAGTATACACATACACACACACATCCAATGATGTGTAAAGTAGAAAGTACGTCCATAAGAAAAACTGAAGTTGGCGTTTAAAAAACAAAAACGAATCGATGTTTAAAGAAACGACGATCACTGATCGATAGAGCATAAAAAGTTGCTTTGAGAATGTTTTTACAGATTTAAAAAATGTTCAGAAATAAAAAAGTTATGGGCGATTTTAAAAAATTGTAATTTTCAGTTTTTTTCACTTTTTCAGAAGACCGTTTAAAATAATTCAAATTTGTCTTAGGATTATCACTGAGCTCTAAATTTAGCAACTTTGCCAAATAAACCTATGGTCTATCTATTATAATAAGCGAGATCCCCATGCTGGAAACGGAATTTCAGCCACCCTGTATACTTCTGGCCATTCCTATTCTGTTGATTTTAATTTCATCCCATTGTCATTATCATTTTTATGAGACAATTTAAGTATGTATTTAATTGAACATTGTGACCCCGTTCTACTTCGTCGTTGATATTATTTTAATTAGATTTAGTAATTACTATCTCCATCTTTGAATATGGTCTATAACTTATCACTTTTAAAGCGTTTACCAGAAGCTTTTTTTTAGGAGAAATACTTACAAAAAGACCTTGTGCAGATAAACAGGGTTGTAGTAAGGATGCGGCCTTGTGTCACTCCCTTTATTACTAATTCTTATGTTTAGTTCCATATAGTATAGATTGGCAAGAAAGCTTAACTCTTTGTCATCTCCTGATTCTTCTGAACCCAGATCCTGCAGTTATTTCAAGAAAAGCTCAATCTTCACACTTCTTAACTTACCTGTGGACTAAAAGTGGTTTCTCTAGACCTAAATCCATACTGACTGCACCCACATTTCTTGTACCTAGAGCCTAGTATGTGGTATTCGTAAGAGCATCTTTGGAAAGTGACTTAGAAGAGTTTTGAAACGATGATTCACATGTTTTTGGATTGTAATTTTGGAGTGTAGTTAATTCTTTCCAATTTATCCAGATTTTATTGAACTTTTTAATTTGGATGGTGGATATTCTCCATATAGTAAGGTCACGTGATCTATACAACTTTGAAGTACTAATTAGGTCATTGATATCTGTAATTAGTTTTTTCATTTCTTAGTAGCTAGTCATGATCTAGATATATTCGAATGAACATTAAAATTTGATCTTAAGGTATTAGCGGTTCATGGATTTTTCTGTACCCATAGCCTGCAAATTTTGTGAAAAATGTGAAAAAAATTGATAAAATTTTAAATGATTTAGTGCACTTATAACATATAAGAAACGCAAAATGTTTATTCTTACTCCAGCTCATATTGCCTGTGACCAGTAGATTTTAAATAAAAAAAAATTCATTTATTAAAGTGGAGTACAATTCTTTTATTTTAAAGAAAAATCCGTACTCCACACTAGCACGTCCCTGATTGAATGATTTATTTAAAAAGTTATCAAGAACATTTAGTGTATAAGAAACTTTAAAAATTTATTCAAATAATCAAAATTTCAAAATATTAAGTTTTTTTCATCAAAATTGAATATTCGTTTTTGTTTTCAGAAGGGAAGCAACTATGACTACGAACACAGCGAGCTACTTCTGTACCAAAACCTTGTAATCCAAGAATCCGGCGATTTGAAAGAAGCCTTAAAGCACTTGGAGTCATCCCACGATCAAATCGTGGACAAGTTAACGCTAAAAGAAAACCTAGGTGATTTAAACCTAAAACTTAAACAATTTGAAAAAGCATCAAATATTTACGAGGAGCTAATCCAAAGAAACCCAGAAAACACCAATTACTATAAAAAATTAATCGATGCGAAACAGCTAACTAAACCCGAAGAAGTTGTCAAGTTTTATTTGAATTTTGCTGAGAAGTACCCACGAGCCATGCCTCCGCGAAGACTGCCCCTGAATTATGCGACTGGTGATCAGTTTAAGGATCTAGTGGACAAATACATGCGAAAGGCCTTGTCGAAAGGTGTACCCCCATTATTTGTTGACTTACGTAGTTTGTATTCGGATAAAAGCAAAGTGGATTTGATAGAAAGTTTGCTGTTGCAATACGTAGACGCTTTAAAAAAAATAGGTAAATATAGTGAAACTGAAGTAAATAATGGACCAAAGGAACCAGCAAGTGCTTTACTCTGGGTGTACTACTTCCTGGCCCAGCATTACGATTATCTGGAGCAAACGGAAAAAGCCTTGAGTTATATTGATGCGGCCATAGAGCATACCCCCACACTTATTGAGTTATTTGTAACCAAAGGCAGAATCTACAAAGTAAGTTTCACAAAAACATTCGGTTAAATTATTAACCAACATTTTTAGCATGCCGGCGATCCCCAAGAAGCATACAAGTGGCTGGACGAGGCTCAAGCTTTGGACACAGCGGATCGTTACATAAATTCAAAATGCGCCAAATATATGCTCAGGGCAAACTATGTGAAAGAAGCTGAGGATACGTGCGCCAAGTTCACCAGAGAGGGAATCTCTGCCATGGAGAATCTGAATGAAATGCAGTGTATGTGGTTCCAAACTGAATGTGCATTGGCTTATCAGAGATTGGGGAAGTATGGGGAGTCCTTGAAAAAGTGCCATGAAGTTGATAGGGTAAGTTGGGGTTACCAAAAAAGTAGTTAGATTTATCTCCAAGAATGTGAGTTTAATAAATGTTATTTTGTATAAGTGAACAGAGTTTTCCTAATATGGATTAAATTAAAATGGACGTGTAGCTATGGGTGAAATGAAACGAAAAATAAAAGACGCTCGCACTCAGGGGAATGTTAACTTTTTCTTTTAAAAAAACTTATAAAGAGTCGTGGTTTTCTGGGGTGGTCATTCTTAAATTCAGACAAATTGGACAAGCACGGGGAGGGGTCGAAATCGCCCCAAAACTTGCGGACGACTTTTATGAACGACCCCTTACTATATTTCTTTTATTCTTAAACTTGATCTAACCTCAATTTTTTCCTTAATCCAATAAATAATTTTCCTCCCAGTTACAGAACAAATTTATTTATACAATGACTTGTTTTTTGCAGCATTTTTCTGAAATAATCGAAGACCAATTCGACTTCCACACCTACTGTATGCGTAAAATGACCCTCCGTTCCTACGTTGGACTGTTGCGTCTGGAAGATGTTCTCAGAGGCCATCCATTCTACTTCAAAGCAGCCAAATGTGCAATCGAAGTGTACATACATTTGTCCGATGAACCGATGAAAGATGAAAGTACTGAGCAGGAAATGGACTTAGGTAAGTCATTTAATAACTAATTATTGTGTTAAGCTTGTGGTGGTACTGGCGTATCATTAAAAGTTGATTTTTTGCGATAGTGCTCAGATTGAAAGTACATAGTGATTATAATTCGGAAAAGAGAGCATAAGGAAAAAATATCAGATACGTTCGTAGAGGAATCGAAAATTATACGGCTTGCTAAGAAAGGTTAGGCTACAGCTGCGTCTAGTTTTTTTAAATCGAAGATGCCGTTTATGATTATGATTTGTGATTGGTGCTATCTAGGTTAAGTGCATTTTTACTTTTCCTACAACAAATATGGGTCGACAGGATGCGGATGTTTTGTATGTTTTAGAACAACTCGTTCAATGCCTGAGTAAATATTATTTTTTAAGCGACGTTTCCAAACCTCGTCCAGTCATGGTGCTTAATGAACTGTTTTATTTGTTAACATACCTTTATTATTTACAGGATGTCTGCGTTAACACCTTGGTAATTAAATAAGTTGTGAAAGTTTGTAAAATATTTTTTTGGGGTCGGGATATTGTTACAGTAATTTTATAGCTTACTACTCGTTTTAAGAAATTTTAGTTCTGTTGGTGTAGCTTAAAAGAAATAATATGTATTGTTATTTTAATGGTATAGTCAAGGGTTTCAATAATATTTTCTTTGGATTGTAGGTTGACTATTCAGGTATGTTTGATTGTTGTACCGGATCTATAAAGTTTTTTTTTTGGAAAACTTAAAAGATCCTGTGGAGTATATTAGCAACAACATCTATTTACAGCTCTATCTACCCTCATCTTTTCTTAACTTTTCCTCTTTTTTTCACTTTACTCTCTCTAATATTAGAGCAGATATTCAGTTTTATAGCACATTATTTTATTTATAGCTTTTAATCTTATAGGAATTGGTTTACATAAGTATTTGATAATTAATAACTAAAATTCATTGTATATAATCAATAACAGGTGTTTCCACCTCTATTTTTTTAAAAACAGTTTGACATTGCCGGTTAACACTCAAAATTAAGCTTCTAATTTGGTCTTAATAAATTCTGTTCGATATTTCTTCTAGTAACGGTGTTATATGGATTTTGAGGGACTCTCAGTTGTCTACTAAGAAAATCCCACATATAATGCTCTATAGGATTTAGATCAGGACTACGCGATGGCCAATCCCTATTTTCAATATGCAATATTAAATTATACAATGACCGACAAAAAGTGTGCTCTATATGGGAATTTTTTGTATCTTTAGAATTACTTAACTATGGAAAGGTTCTGCATGTCCTTAAACAAAAAAGAGCATAAACAAAAGCTGTAAAATTGCGTCGTATACGAGGGAGGGGTGAAAATTGAAAATTCACTCAAGATAAAGTGCCTTTATTTTGCAGGGTAGAAAAAAACTTTATTATGAAAAGTTGTTTGTATTAAAAAGTTATCCTCGAATACCAAATTTGGGCTCTTTAGAGAAAAATAAAACGTTTTTCCTTTTTTTCGGCGCGCCCCCGTTTAACGAATCGCTAGAAGTTATGCAGCAAATAAATTCAGTCTTTTAACAGTTCTTGAGCAGTTAAAAACATACTTTACTTAAATTGGTTTAAATACCCGAAAATAAAATAATTCCAAAAATAATCTCTAATTTTTTTGGTGCCGTATTTTATTTTTGTACTTGATATTCGAGGATAACTTTTAAGTACAAACCAGTTTTTTTCTACGGTGCAAAATAAAGGTACCTACATACTTTAATTTTTGTGTGAATTTTAAGTTTTCACCCCTCCCTCGCATACGACGCAATTTTTACTGGTTTTGTTTGTGCTCTTTTTTGTTTAAGGACATGCAAAACCTTTCCATAGTAAAATAAATTTGGTAATTCTAAAAATTAAAAAAAAATCCATTTGGAGCACACTTTCTTCTGGTCACTGTATATTAAATAAAACCAATTTTATTGGTACACCCGGTATTCATACAAAATCAAAAATTTACAAAAATCCGTAGCACAGAAACCCTTTTCAATAATTAACCCACAATGCAAAAAAAATCTAATCGGACAAACGATTCAGCAAAAAATTACATCAAACTTACGACAAATTTTAGGTGTTCTGTAATAATTTTATCCTCCAACTATTTTACCTTATTTTCTTTATTTTCGGAGATGTTTACAAAAACCATATTTTTTTATTCGTATAGAGTTTTAGAGACAGCATATTTTTCAAGCATAAAATTTTATTTTTTGCTTCAAAATTATCTCTCAATACTGAAAAATACTGTTAAGTGTAGTTTTAATTTTTATAATTAAAATTGATGAAATCCGAAAGTTATCTATATATTTTTACCTTCTAATATGGAATATAAAATTTTTTTAAATGTCTTAATATAAAACCAAATAAAAGTTTTGCAATTTTTTTTTATTTCGCGGTAAATAATAATATTACTCTACAAATATTTGTAAGAATATCATCGGGAAAATGAAATATTCATGATTTTTAGATAAATAATCTTAAAAACAAGAAAATTGGAGCAAAAATGCACAGAAGTTAGTCCATTTGTCAAACCAGAATTGTTGTTAAAGTTGCCTATAGACTGCAACTAAATACTGACAGTGTACATGTAGAAAGAGTAAAATGAAAATTTGTATAGTAACTCGAAAAGAAGTGGTATTCAATCAAACTTTGATTGTAGATTTCTGCTAATTATTATCTAGTACTAAAGAATATGTTATGTAATCAGTTTCCATTATACTAGACATGATAAATTAAAATAACAATAGGATCCTACTATTATTAAGGCAGGGGGAATTTACACGGATAATTTTAAATTTCTACGAAAGATTATACGTTATACTTTATGGGATAAAACAATAAATAAACAAAGACGTGTCGAAAATATATTTATTACTTCTATTATAGAAATAATTTATGGTTCTCGATTGTTTTCAATATTTATTTGTTTTTCGCTCCATAATTTTACATAATAATTCATAAAATTAACATTTATAAACATCTTTATTTTACATAAGTCATAGATAGATCTCTATTATAAAATAACATCATTCATTATTTATTTACAATTTACTTTAAATTATTTTTAAATAGCATAAATATTTTTCATGATGATCAAGAGATAAACGGAAGTAATCTTATTCTTCACTGGAAATTTATATTATACATATAATCAATAAAATTACATTATATCATTATGAGTCACACCCAATCGTTCTTAATTTATATAATTATGCCACTAATACGTCTAAATTAGAAATGTTTTTTCTCCATAGCACACATATTGGCAACATACGTAATCACAGACCAATTTTAAAATTAGGCACTATCCGTCTTTTCAATTTTTTTATTTTTAACAAGTCACTAGTAGGAATATTACATAATTTACAATCCTAACTCACACACACGAACACTTATCACATTCATCTTTCTTTATCGTTGAGCTTCTCATTCCTGCGTATCCTAGAACCGTTAGGTTGCGAGTAGAAATAACCCGCACCTTGGTCTCTTCGTTGAGCTAGTTGCGGTGTTAAAAAGTAAAAATGCGCCCCATCGTCACCGGGTAATTGATAGGAAATAAACGAACCGGGCTGGCCTTCGCCTGTAGGCAAATTCACCGGCACCGCCTTCACTATTTCCGGTGCTTGGTTGCGTTGTCTTGTCGCTTGGATGTACTGCTGCTGTTGTCTTGGGGCGAATTTTGCAACTTGCGGGTAGGCGTTGTTGTTGCGTTGACTGTTTGGATTTATTTGGACAGTTTCCGATTCCGGGTTGATGTTTGGTCGTGGATGGACGTAGTTGACCAAAGTGTCACCTTCTAGGGACACTGGTTTTTGTTGGTATTGGTTGGATTGTTGAACAGCTGCAGCAGTAGTTTGTTCTACTTGGGGGATGGGTGTGGTGCCACTTGGAATTTTCCGACCAAACATTGTAAAGTACTTCTTGGTTATATCGTCGTAGTAACCGTCTTCTTTAGTATAATAGCCTTGGTAAACTGGATTCGGTGTTGCTTCAAACGAGTACTGAGTGATGGGTTTTGGCGTTGCCACTTGTGGATTATACCGATTGTTTTGTTGTTGATGCGGTTGCTCATCTTCGTATTCGTAGTCTGGTCTTGTGGTGGAGTAGTACTTGGACGGTGCTGGTTTTTCCGTACTGTCCGCATAGTAAACTGGTGCAGGTTGGTTTTGGTATCTAGGTGCTTCAGTTGGAATTATTTCCACAGCTTGTTGAATCTGTACACTATACTTTGGTATCGGTCTGAATTTATCTTGAGGATCTCGCAGCTGCTGCGATGCTTTAAAACTGTTTTGTTGTGGTTGGTAGTT
Organism: Pediacus dermestoides; assembly: GCA_963942485.1. Classification (NCBI taxonomy): domain Eukaryota; kingdom Metazoa; phylum Arthropoda; class Insecta; order Coleoptera; family Cucujidae; genus Pediacus; species Pediacus dermestoides. Next base: position 8,824,027 of record OZ012625.1, read on the forward strand.
AGCTGCTTGAAAACTGTATTGGTACACAGGTTTTGGTGATGGACGATAAGTTGGTCTAGAAGTGGTGTAATATTGATGAATCTGCTTTTGTAACCTTGCGATGTGAATACTGAAACTATCACTCTTGGGAGTTTGTTGGATAAAGCGATATTTTGGTCTTTGTGTGTTGTAGGGTCTTGCAGTCACGTATATAAATTGCGGCTTTTGTGATGGTTTGTAATAATTTTTCGGTGCGTTGTAATATTGATTTTGTGGTGGGGGACGTGAGGTTGTCTCCTGATATAGTGGATAACGTCTTGGAGTTGTTACACTATTACTCTGGGGATCCTCCTCATAATAATAATATTTCGCAGGTGTTTTATTAGGTTTTTGTGTAGCTTTCGTCGGAGCAATTCCAATGTGGAATTTTTCCGGAAGCTGCGTCACAGAATTTGTCTCAATTTCGTTACTAGTCGTGTAGTAAACCTTCAACGGTACTTGAGTTGTACTTATAACAGTTTTTGGTGCGTTGTAGTTATTATTATTATTATTATTAGAAACCTCGTTATTGTACACGTAGACCTTTGGTGGCAACTGCGAAGGTTTCACAGGTCGTAATATCGTAACAGATTGCGGTTTCTTCGCTTGATTATGTTGTCGATAAATCGAATAAGTCCTGTTACTTTGTCGCACTGGAAGAATTGTAATCACTTTAGGTTTGGGTGTAGTTGTGACAATCGGTTTGAGTTCGTTGTTGATTTCCGGAACATAAACCGGTTGAACTTGTGGTGGTTTCTTCGTTCTTCTATGCTGTGATACCACAGTAGATGGCAGCGGAGTTGTCGTTGGATGCAGATGGGGTAGTGGCTCAGTAGTCACTGGAACTCTCTGTCTAGGTTTCACTGTCGTGGATTCCTCTAATGGCGCAAAGAAATTCGGTGGAGGTGGCAGGATAATTCCGGGCACTAGCGGTCCAGCAGGCACCAAAGACGCATTATCCTTTGGGTAGTAGAAACTGTAAGGCGGAGGATAATAAATCGAAGGGTCGTCCTCGTCGAACTGTTCCGTTAGATTGCCTGGCGGTGGAAGAATCACGGCGCCAGGGGGTAAAGAAGCGAAAAATGGAGGCAAGGTGCCGTTCAAAGGGAAGGGGGGGAACGGCGCCCCCGTTGGGTACTCCCCCGAAGGGACTCCAGGTATTGGGAACGGAGCTTGCCCGGAAGTAAAGTTGGGCGTATTGGGATCGAAGGGTGGGAAATACGGGCCCGTGCCCGGTTCGTAGCCTTCAGGGGGTGGTAGGGCGTAGGCCGGCGCTTCGACTGAGCCATTAAGCGTTCGCGAAGAGTTTGTGCCCAGGATTTGTAGGGGCCCGTCGTCGGTAAGTTGGACTGGAAAGGGCGGCGGTACTTTAGGATGTGCTGGTATCTTCACCTGGCGCAAAGGAGCTTTGTAATCATCGATTGCAGGCCATAAAGGTGAAGCATTGTCGTATTTATCGTCGTGTTGTGGATAAGTACCACCTTTGATAACCAGTAAGTGGTTTTCAGCAAGCCATATTTCGTTTTTGCTCAAACCACCGAGATTGTTTATGTTATCTTTTGGGACTTCTGGATTATCGTCGTAGCTTATGACACCTGGACGTTTTGGTGGTTTGGTGAAAAGCTCCTTTTGGATTAAACCGTATTTTCCATCAGCCACTTGTTGGGACAAAGTCTTTTTCTCCTCTTCTTCGAGTTTTTGTTGCTTTTTTTCTCGTGAACCGCTTGCACTTGCAGTAAGCAGTTCTGAGTCATTGGGATCTGGATTGATTATTCTTAGGTGACCACCGACTAGCCTATGCACTTTTCGTTCAGCTGCACTGCTTTCCAAAATTGCCAATACCAGTAAGTAGAGCAGCAGTCGCCCATTCATCTGCAAAAAAAGAGAAAATTGTGTTAAAATACATGGCGGTTTAGAACCAGAGGATGTTAAATTAACAATTATGATTTAAGGAATGTGGTATTTTATTTTAACGAAGGTTGTAAGATTTTAGAAGTTATTTCGAACACGTGACTAAATATATTATTTTGGAAAATTCTTAGACCGGAAATTTTTTTCGGAAATAGTCTTCATTATTCTTGTATAAATAATAGAAAAGAACAGAAAATAGTAATCAAATGAGGAGACTTAAATTTTGTACATATTTGAGTGGACATCATTTTTTGTGTTTTTTTTATAATACCGTGTAGGTTGTTAACATTTCAAGATATGAATATAGATGCTGGTTTTTGCAATTATAGTTGAATTGCTAATTTATGATAATTACTAGTAGAATAAAGAAAGTTCAGTTTATAAACACAATACTTCTGAATTTACATCCAAACTAAATACTAAAATTAAATTTGAGTTTCCACTAAACGACGCAGCAACCTTTTAACTGATCATAATAATTCAACACTAGCTCAATTAACTCCAGCACCAACAACTGAATTACCAATTCTAGTTTAATGATTAAACAGCCTTGTGGATGCCTTTCTCTAAAAGGGTTCAGAACAAAATATGATGTGGACCACGCCTTTGTGGGGGGCCTAGCCAGAGGGGTGTATGTGACAACAAGGCCGAAGTTCAGGGGACATGGGGAACACCGCAACTAGATACCGTGATTGTAAGTTATGTATCAAGGCTGTTGGTAATGTGGGCGGTGTGCAGTAAATGGACCATAACAATGGGTCCGTTCACTGCCCTATTCGAAAAATGAGTAATGCATAAGCCGCTGGTTGCGTTACCATTATATTGTCTTAAATTTTATTTGTAATAAGATTCCAATCGGAACATAATCAGCTGAAATGGCGATATGGTTTTTACAGGAACAAAAAAAATGTTGCCTGGAAGCGGTTTTACTTTCATTTTATTGTGTAGTGGAAAAAATAAATTGCGCTAAATTATTATTATGGTTATGTTATAAGTGTTTTCTGTGGTAAATAATAATTGTTATTAATCTGATAGGATTTTATTCATAAAATTTCTATTGCAAGGTAAATTCCTCCAACTGCTGATCTTATCAGTTATTGTAATTTAGACACAAACACTGAAATCAGGAAGACGTGAGGCGGTAAATGTCTCTACTTGGTGTCCGATGAATACTAATTAAACGTGTGACTAAACTGGAGCGCAATATTCGAAGGTATTACATAAATAAACGTTTCAATTTGACTGTCAAAAAAATAACTAATAGCTACAAAGTGCCTTTGTTTTTTATGTATCGCTTATGATTATTTTTTTGTATACAATGCACTATACCGTAATGAACCTAACATTCCAACTTTTCTTGTTTTGCAACAAGTGTATGAAACCCACAGTTACGGTCTGTGTGACATTTTTTTTTCGACACACACCTAGTTGCTTATATGAATGTAGGCTAGATTATAATAAAAATAATAACAATATACGTTTTTTTTACACTGCACTGTAATGAGGTATGTTAAAATTAGGGAAAAGTTCGCTGGGTATGTCGTGAAAGTATTGCAAATGAAATGCAGGTGGTTTTTTCTACTGTTAAATAATAATGTTTGTTATTCGACGGTGAGCGAGAATGATTTATTAGTGTTAAGTGTTTAGTTTGTTCTATTGAATTAACAATGATTTTTATAAGGAGAAATTAAAATTGTCTGCGGAAGAAAGTTGCCATTGAAAGTAAATTAAAAATCGCTAATACGTTTTTGGATATTGGTGACACAGGGCGAGGTTTAGCACTTATTTTAAGACTATCGCGAATCAAGGTTGAAATGGAAGTTTTTTCTACGGAACTCTGCAGAAATTTCTGATTTTTCAAGCTATGACTATAAATAAACTGCTGGCCAATTGAAACGTACCAAGTGAATTTTTAGGTTGAATTTAAAGTCAAATATTTTGAAAAATAGAAAAGATATCAACATGCGGTTTTCAGGATTTCAGAGATAATTTAATTGAAGAAATGATAGTGTTACCCGATTTTTTTACTTTGAAATACATTACTATCTACAGGGTATGAAAAAAAGTCTTCTTTTTTTGTCAAATTTTATAACTACCGAGATTCCACAAAATTTTTTTAATATTTTTTTGATGTAGATTTTTTTAGTCCCTACTTAATGGGAAAACAACCTCTTTCTCAAAATTTTGATATCCTGTTATTTTATAAGATACCGAATTTTTGCTGAAAATTTGATTTTTTCTTTGTTTTTTGTCGTTTGGCCGTATTGTGTTTTGTAAGAACCAATCTCTGCAGTTGATTATGATACCTTATGAATGGCTTTCTTATAAAAAGTACACTTTTTGTACTTTCATTAATTTATTGGTAACCAGTGGCTTATCAAAAATCGGTACACGTTCACTAATTGGTAAATTTTTTTAATTAATGTTTTGAGGCTATTTTCTTAATGGAATAAAATGGAACTTACTTAGTTTATGTTCACCATTGGTTTAAGTGACTTATATCCTCTAAACGGGTTTTTCACTTTTGCAAAAATTTGCTCATATCCGTGTATACCGGGTGGCTACGAAATCGTTTTACAACTCCCACCATTTTGTTACATTTAACTGTATTAATTTGAAATTTGGTATGGTTTGATTGTTGAAAGGAATAATCATTTTGACGTTTAAAACAATCTGATGACACTTCCGGTTTCACCGGAAGGGCTACCTACTAACTTTCAAATTTTTTTAAAACAACCCTGTATATTTTTTCTGTAAAAATTAGATTCTACTTAAAATTACCTTTTTATCGACATATCACATGATGACATTTGTTTTCAAAATGGCAGTATAATTATTATTGCAAAAACCTGTTCAACAATATTAAATAAAAAAAAAATTCGGTATCTTATAAAATAAGAGGAATATAAAAATTTTGAGAAATTGGTTTTTTCCTCATTAACCAGGGACTAAAAAAATTGACATTAAAAAAATATAAATTTTTTTTGTGGAATTCCGGTAGGTATAAAGTTTGAGAAAAAAAGGCGACTTTCTTTCATACCCTGTAGATAGTAACATACTTCAAAGTAAAAAAATCGGGTCACACTATTGTTTTCGCAATTAAATTATCTCTTAAATCCTGAAAACCTCATGTTGATATCTTTTCTTTTTTTCAAAATATTTGACTTTAAATTCAACCTAAAAATTCACTTGGTACGTTTCAATTGGCCAGCAGTTTATTTGAAACGGAATGATATGATGAAAATATTGCGAAATTTTGGACATTGAATTTTAGTATGTCTCGAAAATAATTATTGTAAAAAAAGTTTTATTTTCTTACCGCTTTCGCACAGATTTTTTCAATATTATTTTATCACAAATTAAATTCATACTTATTTATATTTTATTTTTAATACAACACATTCATCTATAAATTTAAAATTTAAAGTTTTTTTTGACATTCTTTTTCTATAGGTTAATTTGTAATATATTTGGATAAAAAATATCGTACAAAATTCCTCTTTTACTGTTCCAGTTATTATTAAAGGACAAATATTTCGATATAATTTGTCACAGTTGAACTTGAATATTTAAAAGTCAAATTTCTAAACATTTTTGCAAATTATAGGCAATAGAAACTCAACATTAATTAACTAAAATAATATTGGTAGAAACGGATATGACGTCGACAGTTATTGATTATAAGAATTGTAGGCGTGTATAGTTTAAACCTTGTATCCTAGATTAAGCACTTTCAAAGTTTCCTGTCGTCGATTTTTTTATGATTAAATAAAAATTTATTGTTTATGGAAAATCTAAATCATTTTCTGAATTTATATAGTCGATTTGTAACTGTATTTTTAAAAGAACTAGTATGAAAAAATATTTTAGTTAAGGTGGGGTGAAGTGGGAAGTGTTTTTATTTGTCTCCATACAAGTCAAAAAAATTCATATTTTTGCACGGTTGAAAGGCTTAATTCCTAGAGAATCTCAATAGCTAACTTTCTATAATAACGGAATTTCAAAATTTTTGATTGAATTTTTCAACAATTTTCAAAACACTTTATTTTTGGACTGGAAAAGAATCGTGGGGTGAAGTGGGAAATGGCCAAAGTTTCACTTAAAATAAAATAAAATATACGTTTAATCATATTTTATGTTTATTTCAGGATTAAAAATTACAAAAAAAGTATCCGGATAAAAAAGTGGAAAAATTTTGATTGTAATGAAAAAAGTGAAAAATTGACGTATTTACATGGCATCATGTCTAAATCCAATGAAATAAGTAAAAAAACTTAATCTGTGCTAAAATTCCATCAATACAAGCTAACATTGTTTATTTGACATTTCCCACTTCACCCCACCGACGAAATTTTGAGCACAACCATGCAACAATGTTAGATTTTTCTAAAATTTCTTTGTATTTAGAAAGAAAATCACTAAACGATAATCGTATCAGTTTACCACTTTTTGCAAATACAAAAATCGTCAAAATTTGATTGCTCCATACCATTTATAGTAAGTCATGTTTCGTCAAACACTTTTACACGAATTGTTATAAAAAATTATAGTGGTTTACAATGGACAACTTTTTTATTTCTAAATTAATACTTTGCTATAATATACTTTAAGAAAAAGTTTAGAGAAATTTTATAACATTCAACCCAAATCACATACCATTGTACTACACATGCATTATTAACATTACTAATATGCATAAGTTCAGATATAATCGCGGCTTAACCTTTTTATGTAACCCAATACTGTGAAATATTGCACAAAATGTTGCAACTAAAACCACGCTTTTTCAAAAAACGTTCGAGGAAAGGCACTTATGAAATTAATTAACATCTTAAAAATACTTCAGTTATTATTGTAAATTTGTAAATCCACCACAAAACAGAAAATAATTAAGTTTAGTACTCTAAACCAACGAAACAGCAAAATTAATTAACATACCAGAAATGTAAATTTTCTATTCTCTTGTAAATCATGCTCTGTTAATAAAATGTAGGATTAATTAAACCTTGTTATTTAATACTCCTATCAAATAATACCTAAATGTTGCAAAATTGCTGAACAGAATTTGATTTAGAAGTAATTTGAAAGGTAAACAGAATCATTGTATTGTTATTGTTATACTCATTAAATCATACCTAATATTTTTTCATCGCCTGCGCGCTCTAGTTAATATGATTTTATTTAAAAAGTAAACATTTCTTATGACATAATAGTCCTGTTTTAGGAAATGCTATTTTTACAATCATGTTTAATAGCCACCCAGGTCAATTAAAAACCAAATAAAAAAATTAAGTTATGACATTTATGTAACAATTAAAGATCATATAATAAATCATCCACTAATCGTGTCATGGATTTCATCAAAGAAATAAAATTGTCACAAAGTTTAAGGCTACTTTATTTTATAATAGAATGCAATAAAATCCTACGCGATTTTATAATACTTACAATTAGCGCAAATTCAATAATTATAAAATTAAAGGGTGTGTTGAATCATCTTAACATGAGACATTCATTAGTTAATCAGAATAAAATGCAAATTATTATGCATTCTGACCCACTTATTTGTTAACAATGAATCCGGCTTCTTGGTTCAGAAAATAATGGGATATGGGAAAATATTTGTTTAGACAGTATTAGAAATATACCCACCCACCACCACACACTGTAAGATTTCTCAAGGATTTAACGCAGATGATATTGCTGTACATTAACGTGTGTAAAATTGGTAATTTATTACTGGCATCAAAAAGTAACAGTTGCCCAAGTTGTATAAACTAAACGAAAAAGACTTGTACGGAAAATGTTTTGGAGATCAAATGGTCTATTCTTTAGTTTTTTGCATTATGTGGTAGGATTGTCTGTGATGTAATTGACATAACTAAAATCGTGGAATATTTCGTAAAATATACAGAAATAGTGGAAAAAGTATGTACTGCGGAAACACAAAAATTTTGTCGTCATTTCGTAAAATTGGGTTATATTCTACAGGGTCCGTCAAAACCCTGGCATTCTTCTATAAATTCGTTAGGTTTGGAAATAGAAAAAAATTTTAAAGACAAAAGTTGTCAGAAATTTACTGCTCCATAACCTAAAATTATTTCCATTTATACAGGGTATTTAATTACGGCTGGACAGCTACTTACTTAGTAATTTTAAATGGAACACCCTGTATATTAATAGATTTTCAGATTCTACACGTAATTTTAGATGAAAAAGTGTGAAGGTTTCATATTTTTAAAATGAACGGTTTTCGAGATATTTACACTTTTAAAAAATAATTCACAAAATTAGAGTTTTCAAAAAACGCGTTTATTTTAGTTATACTTTGTAGTTTTTTAAAAATTATTTCAGAGTTCTAAAAAGTAAGGTCTAGGGAATATTGTGATACAAAAATCTGAAATTTATAGTATACGGGGTGTTTGCAATTGACCGTCAGTTTCCATTGACTTCAAGCAACGAAAACTCTATTTTTTCAAATGGAACCCCCTGTATATTTCTGACGTAAGTTGTAGAAATTTAATTTCTCTACATTTTTTATAAAGTATTCCCTATACCTAAACTTAATATTTTAGGAGATATTTCAAATAATTTATATCGTATAAGAAATTCCATTCTATATATTGAATTTAGATTGCCATGGAAATAAAAATGTTCTTATCTTATAAAAATGAGACGTCTTATTTGCAACTATTTTTATAGTAACTCTTTGCAGAAATTTTCGCGGGTCCTGATAAGAAATGCCGTACCAAAAGCTGCAAATATTCTGCATACACAACGAATATAATTTTATTTAATTTTTTGAACGCTCACTGACGCCGCACATAATAATCAACCCAGAATTTATACCGCCTTTAACGCGGTGGTAATTTTTTTCCTCAATAAAATTGTAAAAAATCCGCGAACATATTGGTGTATAACCAAATTGATTTTAGCTCCGGAAATTGTATAACTGCTTACAACAATTCGAAATTAACGTTTAACATTTCTTATAACAATTTTATTGACCATTAGGATTCTTTATTGAAGTAAAACTTTTCATTAAATTTCAAAAAAATTAAATGAAATCTCCTTTGTTTTTAAGTAATAACAGATGATACAGAGATAAAATCAGTTTATAAATGTTGTTAATGAAAAAATATTTTATATACAATATGAATATAACCATAAATAATTTAATGCACTAAACCTAAAAGTACAATCCGTACAAGAAAAAATCACTTTTTGTATCCACAAACTGTATTGAAGTACTTGATTACCAATCATAATAACCAATTATTATCGAGAACAATAGAAACAAATATAAAATATTGTTTTCAATTTGTAAATAATAGCAGGTTTTTACCACAAAGAGCACTTATGCAGTACGAAATACAACTTGACCAATAACAGACAATACAATAATGTGATCTTGTGTGTCTAATAATGAATCCTTAGCTATTACAAATGTTAATTCTTCTTAAAACGCTTTATGCAATAACTAGATTAAATTTAGCATTGTTGTGAAGTCGGCCGTTATTGTTTCCACTCGAGGACAAGCTACATCTAAAACTTGTGAATTAAATTCTTTCGTCGAGTAATTATTGTGTAGTATGACATTGTCACAGTTTAATTTAAAGTGGAAACAATGCATGATCTGCTGAAGAATTGCTGTAGAGGAAGGACAATGTTCCCTTTTTTAGTAAAAGCGTTGTGGGCGATTTATTTTCGTTTCTATTGTCTTCAAATTTGTCTCAAGTCCAAACATATCATTACATCGATATAAAACCGTTGTTATTATACTTGCAAATATCATTTAGATAGCATTAATCGAAATTGTGCTTCAAGTGACAACTAATTGGTTTCGCTGGCATTTCCTACGGATTACTGAAAAAAAGGGATTTATGTAATTCGCCTTGTACTCAACGATTTCAAGAATGTTGTGAACAAGAAAATAAAGTGTGGTTGGGAGTGGTCCATATTACCGGTAGGCGTTCACTGGCTTAAAATTGGAGCTAAAAATCCCCAACTATATTAAAACAATAATTTAGATTGTAAGTTGTGATACCTGAGGCACGCGAGCATTTAATACTTCTATGGGTGAAGTAATATGTTATTGGTTGTTTTTGGTTTAGGCTTCAATAATGTTGTGTTTACTACATAACACATCACCTTATAATTAATACCGACGAAAAAAAGAAAAAGTGTTTAGCTAGCGTAAAAAATTTAAGTAAATTAAGTAACACAAGCTCTGATTCATTTTCTAACTGTAGTTAATTTAACACTCATAATATATGTACAATATAAGAAAAATAATATGGAAAAATGGTAAATTTATACGTCCTGCTTCCGTATTGTTGGAATTTACAATAAATTATCCGAGGTTAATGAATTTGGTTTTTCTCGTAAACATTTGTCTAGTTCTAGTATTTTATGCATTTCTTACGGAAAATAAAATCGCATTTTTGCGTTTCGTTTCCTAATGGCAAACATGATGGTTTAATTAACATTGCTGAAAAATGATATTTTTATAGAATGACTCACTGAAAATATAATATTATCCATTACGATTTGTACATCGTTTTATTACTAAAAACTTTGGAATAGTCGAGTAGTTCTGAAATCTGTTTAGTTTTTAGTTGGTATGAAAATTTTCCTGTATACAGGGTGTCCCGGAAAAAGTGGGAAATCTCTCGGATTCAGATAGGGCATGAAAAAATAAGATGACAATTTGCTACAAAAAGTTTGCCTACAGGCGTTTTTTAAATTTTGATTTTTTTTCGGAATGAGACTTTTTTTAATGATTTAATAAAACATGAATTCGTTTATTATTCTTTTTCTCGAAAACGGTCCACTTTATCGGCAGTAAACAAGAGTAGCTTTTCTTTAGTCTAAGGTTCAAGCTACCTGATTTTGTTGTTTTAAGTCTTTTTCACACAGGGTGTTAAAAGTTTAAGCATTAAGTTGTAAAGCTTAGTCTGCCCCTGGTAAACTAAACAAGCTAGATATGTGTCAAGGACATTATTTCAAGAGGTCCTTAGGAGTGTCCATCATATTAACTTTTTATAAAATTCTATTAAGTACTTTAAAAGTTATTAAAGAAAAACGATTTCCAGCGACGCTCTTCAGGGCTACATATCTTCGTAGGGAGGGCCCGTAGGAAAACTTTTTATAGGAACTTTTTATAGGAACTTGTCATCTTATTTTTTCATGCCTATCTGAATCCGAGAGATTTTCCACTTTTTCTGGGACACCCTGTATAAGTAAATGTAGATTTCATTTTCTAATTTTTAAAGAAATTCTCAAAGGTGATATAAAATATACAGTAAATTGGTTAAAAAGAGACAAAATTGTCAGAAATTTACTGGTCTGTGACAAAATTATTATCATAAGGTGAAAAAGTGTTGGTTCCATATTTTTAAATTCGTCAGTTTTCTAGATTTCCGCACACTTTTAAAAATAATGCGAAACTGGAGGTTTCAATTAATACTTTTATGTACGACTGCATCATAAAGTATTGCTTTGTTTGTGACAAAGTTTTGCGGCCATAAAGTAGTTCTTTATAGTACTAGTAAAGGAAAGTAATTTTATTTTACTAGTATACTGTAAAGTACATCAGCTGTCAGAATAAATTTGTTACTGTCATTTATATTTTTTACTAGATAATTAGAATGTAATTTTAACATGAACATGAAGCTTTGTATGTATATAATCTGACTTTATTGGCTGAGTGGGCTTGCGAGCGAACATAAAGCACATTTGCCCAATAAAATCATAGATTATAATATATACTTGTTACATAAATAGATATTATTTTATATGCACCTTGGAGTTATCGAAAATTAATTTTGGAGTTGTAAAAATATCACAATAGTCAAGTATACAGAAATTTTGGAATATTTTATAAATGCGATAAGTCGAAAATGGTGACCTCTATTAAAAAAGTTTAATATTTCTTTCAAGGTACTCGTGTTTTGTAATCAGAATTGATCTAAATGAAGGAAATTCCATGTAAACCAACATAAAATTTAGTACTAATTATCTAATAAGTCGTTCTAAAATAAAAAGTTAACAGAAATAGTTGATTAAAAAAGAACAACGTCCTACTTCCTAAAAATTAAAGTTCGTACTTAGTTAAACTTAGTGCAAGAAATTATTTGAAATGTGAATCTCAAAAAAAAGTTTGAGTACAAGTCTGATTTCTAAATTTGTAATTTTCCTGTACATCTATCTGTTCTGTATATTTCAACTGAATCAGGTAATGATTTAATACTCCTAAAAACATCATTTCGTTTGTGGTTTTTGTCTTTGTACATCAAAGTTTATCATTAAATCTGGCAAATTACCAGAGCATAGAAAAAGTTTGCTTGAAGTCAGATTTTAGTCGCTTTCATCTAAATTGACTGGCGTTTTAAAAACTGAAGAAAATCTGATGAAACTTTTTGACTTATTTCTAAAATATTAAAAAATAATTTATTAGTATCACTATTCAAAACGCATAATTTTTAGTTTATTTAGTTATTTTTCCCCTTCTTTAATGTTTGAAAATATTTGTGTAAATGTTCGAATATAAATAGGTAATTGTTTTTTACTACAACCCAAAGGTATCATTTTTTTCAAGTATATATTTGGAAATTACCGAACTTGTATATAATTACAACCAATTTAGCGATGGTTTCACCCACGCCACCAAATTATTTTGATTGTATTTTACAAATAATTACGTGTACACACAAAATTAAACGACAATGAAGGGAAAAGAAGTGTGTACTCAACCTACATTTTTTCCTATCCTTGGCTACACAAAAAATACACACATTATGCAGTATTAGTCACCACGTGTGTGCTTTGCCCAAATTAAGAAAATAGTAATAATTATTTAAATGTTTGTAATAAACGATATTGACGAAAAAAACATGTTCTGTGTAAATCGAGTTGTTGACCTGTGTTTGGATTTGTATTATATTTGCATTAGTAATTTTCGTATTGTGCATAAAATTGGGTAATATTACAAGGTTGTCAATGGGTTTTTGATTGTGTTAACCTTATTTCCAATTGGACAAATTCCTTTTCACATTTTAAGTGATTTTTCGCCGGTTTTCGGTTTTGTCACGCTGAGTGCTTCATTGGTTGTGGTTAGAGAGAGGATCTTTACTTTGTTGTTTTTTCCTTATATTTTAATTATTGCTAAATGTTGTGACCTTTTCTTTTTGTCAGTACTACTTTTTTGTCTAAGTGATGATATAAATAATTGTGAAGCATACATATACTTATAACCAGTATTAATAAATCAAGGTTAATATTTTACGGCAAAAGTACAAATTTCAGTTTTTTTTTGGTATACCCCGAAATAAATTGCAAATGAGAATAATTTTTCGCTTAAACTAGCAATTTATTCCGGAATGATTCTTTATTCTGAAATTCTAAGTAGTTTGCGTTTGATAAAGTATTGTTGCTTTACCAACGTGAATTGATTACTGATTTAATATCTAATAGAGCTAATGAAATAGTACTTCAAGTACCTTGAATTTATTTGCGGTAACAATATATAATGCAAACAATTTTTAATTTACAATATTGTTTAATATGAAACACTAATAGAATGTGTTAATGATTCTATTAGTGTCATCAAAGTTTATGTAGAAAATGTGAAACCTCGCTGATGTGTAAAAAAAACTTAAGGAAAATCGCAATTTTGTGTCCTATTTGACCATCTACACCACACCGCGTTTCTTATGCGCAACTTTTAAACAATTAGCAGTCTTGTATTGGTATACCAGAGGGACAATCAATAATTTCCAATGTCTTACTTTGGTTATGTTCGCTGCAAAATCCCTTTATTTGTACAAATTCACTAAAAATCACGGTCACTAATCACTTTGCAGTGTCTCTTTAAACTGAACTTGGTTGTTTGCTGTCTGCATTGGTATCACATGCTTCGTTTTTGGTACTGTTTCGCGTCATATGCGTGGTTGGTACTAAGAGAACCTCATGGGCCCTGGTTATCGATGGCCCGGCGTGGTCACCACTGACTCCAAATGCATTTCATTTTGAATTCTGCTGTACAATCGTAAGGAATTCTCGGGTGGGGTACCACGGCTCTGAGCATTGGGTACTATGGTAGTGCACGCTGTCATCTAGATCGACCTGCTAGTCGGCAGCGTGCAAGGCCAGGTTGGGATTTCCTAGGAACCCGGACACAATTTTACTGTCCAGCAGGATTATGGACGGCGGTGTTGAGAGGTTATTCCGGTTAGTGGTAATTTTAGGTGTAATTATTTGGTTAATTTGTTATGGGATGATTCATGAGATATAAGCAATTGTTAAAATAAATGATTCATTGCATGTTTGTTTTTAAAAATTGTAATCTTGTCAGGTAAACAATTTTTTTTGTAGTTTATGGGTAATTTAAAGTTTTTATGGTTAACTTGTACAAATTTATTCTCGTAGTTGATGACGATAGATCAATTAGCACTTATTTTAGATATTAAACATGAATCAGGTTTTTTGACATTTTCAATAGTTTCCATTCTTCAGCGAGCTCTGAAAAAGTATTTCTATGAGAAATGTAACTATTAAAACTATTTGATTTTTACGATAATTCATATTTCTCCTGCACTCCTAAGTAAGGATTTCGATTATGAGAAAATGAACTACATACATCAATACAAAAAAAGCTCAGTGTACAGAAGTTTTTTATTGCTATTTTTTATCCTTATTAAGATAAAAAAATATATCTTCTCTAAATAAATGTTTAAAAACCCCTTGTAAAGATATTTACATTTCGTGTACTAACAATAGGTAACGTAAATATTTAAAAGGTGCTTAGAGGACAGGTGCCTGTAAAAGTTCATTAATCAATTTTCAGTTTCTGTGAAATTAAGACAAATTTGTTGATGGTTTATGCTATAATTTTGGCATAATACAGGGTTGTATCAGTTTTAATCGAGCAAACTTTAATGGTACATTCTCCTGGTCGTCCTGAATCTGAAAAATGTATATTATATACCTCGATCTCGATTCCTAAGAAAGATACAGGGTGTTGAAGTTTACAAGAAAAAAACATTTTTTTTGCAATAACTTCCATAAAAAAGCTTTGATTCAAACAAAATTTTGCATGCCTGTCCTTCTCCTTAAGGACAATTTTATGAAGATATTTTCGATTTTGGGAGGGCACCAGTGGCGTGCAATTCGGTCACATCTCAATTATTTCAAAGAAAAAAGTATGCCACTAATTTTAAAAACATATTTTTTTTCTATCGAATTCCTTGTTCAATTTGGAGTGAAATTTGCGTTTACAGAACAAAAATTGAAGTTTTAGTTCCAGAGATAATTATTTTTGGTACGATTTTACAATACCGGACGTAGTAGCGATTA
The DNA here is from genome assembly GCA_963942485.1 of Pediacus dermestoides. NCBI lineage: Eukaryota > Metazoa > Arthropoda > Insecta > Coleoptera > Cucujidae > Pediacus > Pediacus dermestoides. The sequence continues at coordinate 8,839,312 of OZ012625.1, forward strand.
AATTGAAATTTTTTAAAATGATGAATAAAAGCTCTACGAATACGAATATAAAATTATTTTTGCGCGCACGAAGCTACTTTTCAGAAAAAAAATAATTAAAAAAGTTGATTATTTGAATTTAGCGGGCGATGTTAGCCAATCAGAAACTTGCAGTCAACACAAGCACATTTATAATATTCCATCGTTGCCATTTTACTGATTGTATTAGTAGATTCGACTGTGTTGTGCTATTAATTGTGCTTGTTTCATTGTTCAGATATTAACAGTAGCGATATTTTTAGTTCACATTGATCTGTGTCATTTGGGTTTTGAAGAGGATTCTCCTTATTAAAATATTAAGGCCGGAGGCGGTTAGGTTGTTATTTGAGGTTGGTTTCACTTACATAATATTAAAAGGTGAAGGCCGGAGGCGGTTAGGTTGTTATTTGAGGTTCGTTTCACTTAGATAATAGTAAAAGTGAAGGCCGGAGGCTGTTAGGTTGTTTTTTGAGGTTAGTTTTATGTAAATAATAGTACAAAATCATAGTTTTGGTTAGGAGTGCAGAAAAGTGGCAACAGTGTTTCATTGTTCGTTTGTGTGGTTCCATTAATGATGGAATGTTCGCATGCGCGGTCGTCATAACAAGTTTTTGATTGGCCAACATCGCCCGGTAAGTTCAAATAATCAACTTTTTTAATTATTTTTTTTCTGAAAAGTAGCTTCGTGCGCGCAAAAATAAATTCATATTCGTATTCGTAGAGCTTTTATTCATCATTTTAAAAAATTTCATTTTAATAGCTAATACGTCCGGTATTGTAAAATCGTTCCGTTCGTCGTTGTCAGAAATGCATCGAGGCTGGCGGGTTGCATTTTGAACAGTTGCTGTAATTTTATAATTATTTTTTGTTACTTTTTGTTTTTTAATAAATTTCTTATTGTGACTAATTTCAAGTTGGCACACGTCTTTCGAAAAAACTAATTACTTATCTCTGGAACTAAGACTTCAATTTTTCTTCTGTAAAAGCAAAGTATACTCCAAATTGAACAAGGAATTCAATAGATGAAAAATATTTCTTAAAAATTACATGGCATGCTTTTTTCTTTAAAATAATTGAGATGTGGTCGAATTGCACGCCACTGGTGCCCCCTCTAAATCGAAAATATCTTCATAAAATTGTCCTTAGGGAGGAGGGCAGGCATGCAAAATTTTTTTTGAATCCAAGCTTTTTTATAGAAGTTATTGCAAAAAAATGATTTTTTCTTGTAAACTTCAGCACCCTGTATCTTTCTTAGAAATCGAGATAGATGTATATAATATACATTTTTCCGAATCAGGACGACTAGGAAAATGTACCATTATAGTTTGCTCGATTAAAGCTGATACACCCTGTATACCTCATTTAACGGAACTGAAACTAATTAATATCTATTTTCAAAATTTCATTCTTATAGGCAAAAGTTTTGTATGGATGCAGTTGGCTGTGGATCACACTACAGTTGCGATTAGTTGGTTCTTATTTCACAGCCAACTGCGTCAGCAACAAGCACCGTTAATATTTAAAAGGTCCTTAGAGGACAGTTTCCTGTAAAAGTTCCTTAATCAATTTTCAGTGTCTGTGAAATTAAGACAAAACTGCTGATGGTTTATGCTATAAACTTGGGCATAATATACTCCATTTAACAGAACTGAAACGAATTAATATTTTCAACAAATATTTAATTTTTATGGGCAAAAATTTTATATCTATAAATTATTGTAGGCTATGGATCACACTAGATTGTAACACTAGTGCGGAAAGAGTTGCGATTAGTTGGTTCTTATTTCACAGCCAACTGCGTCCCTACAACGATTTACAAGAACCCGCTATTAAAATTGATACCTAATTCATTTTAACAGAGCAGCAAGAATTAAACCAAATATTTTGTTTCAATTCGAATTTAAACTTTTATTTTTTATGATAGTTGTTATGTTATAGGTAATTAGGTAATTAACTAATTAACAGGCAATTAACTAAAGTGGCATATTACCGGCTTTAAACCCAAGTATTTATATTTGGGTTGGGTCATACAACCCTCCCTTTGTATAAGTTAACTTTGGGCAGAAAACTACATTAATTATTGTTTTATGGGACATTTTTAATAATTTAATTGTAAAGAAAATTAGTATTATGCACAATCCGTGAGAGCAAAGAGAAGGACGTTTTAGATATCGGTATTTTTTTACTTAAAAATTGTGCTTGCAATTATGTTGTAACCATTCATGTCACCAGAAAACTCATAATTATATTAAAATAATACAAATTTTTATAAATCTCACAGAAATTTTGTTGGATGTTAATCTGAAGTCAAAATTATTTTTTAAATGTTTAATTGGAGCAAGATCAGTTTTAGGCTAAGATATCATTTGATGCCAAATTCTTGCACCTCTTAAATTTTCCTGGAACATATTTTAAATTTGTAAAATATTTTTTTTCCAAATATTCATCCTTCATATTACAATTTTTATAAGATGTTTTAGATAGATAAACATCAAAATTTCCTTTTTGTTTAATTAGAAGCCCGTGGAGCCCTATTAATTATCCATAAACTTAACTGCTTCTGGCTGATATTTTGCTTTCCAACTTTTATATTTGCTTTCTGTAAATTTATAACCTTTACCTCTAAAAATATAATGTAATGAAGTAAATCATTAGAAAACCCTAGAAGTGAAAGTGGACTGCGACTATTTATCTATAGATTTAATAACTGAAAATCGACTTAGTCATTTAGCTAAACATTTCGTCTTCATTCATTACGATTTGCATGTGTTAAATAGAAAAGTCCTAGCATACAATCTAAAATGTGACCGGCAATTTATTTTTCAGTCTAAATTCAATGTATCCACTGTCCCATAAACTTCAGCTCTTTTTGCTGTTTCATCCTTGAGCAGTTTACGCCTGTGAGAAATTGTAATGAAATTGAAAAGTACTTGAAACTATTAATTGTTGCTTTAGTTATTATAATTCTCATTATTTTCTATCATCTGTTTATACTTTCCCAGTCAATTTAAATAACCGTTTATTACTAAGCAGATGATTTGATTTGAGTTTTTGGTGTAGGTATCAGGAGCTTTCTCGTTTCTTGACTATTGTTAATGTTCATTTGTAGTAATTTTTTCTGTGCGTTCTGGGAAAATATATTAATTTCTTATTAAAAGTTTTCGTGCGTTTTTGTGTTTATCTGCATTCAATAGTTTATTTATAACAAAAAATAATCCAACTGTTATTAATGATTTCAAGAACTAAAATATTACATGCATTCTATCAGAAAAAAACAATAAATATGGACAATAAAATCACATCATGTATCCTTCTACCTAACCAGCTTAACTTTCCTTTGCCATTAAATCCAATAATTTATTACCGTGAACTTAAGAAAAAATTGTAACGTAACAACGTCGCAGGTGTCAAATGAGTTCATAATCTATTTTATACAACAGCCATGATGTGAACCGCCCAAAAATATTTCGTGCGAGGTCACATTTTCAAATTAAATGGCATTTGGTGTTATTGTCTAAACTTGCTCCGGTAAACGAATGTGATAGATTCAATTAAAATGTTTAAAAATATCTAGATAAGGCATAATTTCGTCCAATTAATATTGTTATGTTGTAACGAAAGCGAAAAGTGTTTAAGGTCAAGGTGGAGCCTAAACAAATAATTAGGTGGGTGGATTGAAATCGTAATTGGATATGGTGGCTTAATGATTTTGTGTACATTGGGTCGATTGGTTAGTTAACAAGTGTGGTATGATATTAGCCTTGATTTTTGTAAGAAATTTATACAGAGATTAATGGGGTTCATTACAACAATTATTATTGCATTACATTTGTACGTATTTGGAATAGAATATGAATGTCTGGTTTGTATCTATAAGCCCACATTCTTGATTACTTTTATCAACATGTGAAAAAGTTTAATAAATCTATTTAGCCAAAGCAACATTTCTATATTGGTAACTTGTTCTATGCAATTTTTTTTATTAAAATGTTTTCTAACCTTTTGCAATGTTGTTGAAACTTAATTTATGTTAGAAGATAAGAGGGCAGTCGATGTAAAATTTTCAGAATTTCTAGGTTATGTCTTAGTTAAGTTTGGAAAACGTGAATATGGGAATAGGGAATTTTTTCTTAAACTAGGTTCTTTCACAATTATATGACGTACAAAAATGGATCTCTAAATTATAACTATAAATTATGAAAATTTTACAACAAATTTTGCATTTTGTGGTATGAGTTTATAGATTTGGAAGAAATTGTAACAAAACCAACACATTATTGTGGAGACAGGGTAAAAGTGCAATTTTCTGCACATCTAGTTAAAGTGAAAGTTTTCAGTTTTCCCAATTTTTCACTATATGTAGTTCAAGTTTGTCATAATCTGCTCAAATCAGATTACAATTTAAACTTCTAAAAAGTCTACTGGTGATGAGAAAAATGCTGCATATTAAACAATATAATTCGCTTATTACAAATAATTTGTTTTTTTCCCTTATTTGGAAACTAGTTTTCTATGAAATTGTACGCATTCAAATTATCTTCGATCATCTATCGCTACTGACCTACCTTGGATCATCGACCCATCCACCGCATGTGTGGTCGGCCTCTACCTCATCTTCTTTTCACGTGGCGCCAACTCAATAATGTGGATTTATAAATATACTTTTAAGGAGATATTATGCAAAAATTCCTTTTGTTTGGAAAATAAATGTGAATAAATTCGCTACTTTGGATTGCTAAAGTTAAGAATTCTGAAAATTTGTACTTGTAGCTTATTTTGTACATCAGGGTGTGTCGTTTAGTGGGTATAATTTAATTCTATTTTTTCTGTATAACTAATAATTATAAATATCAGATTTCAGAATTTATTTATTAGATTCCTCACTGTTCAATAATATTTTAACCACAAAATTTATGGAAATAAACTGATTTGTCTGGTTTTTTAAGCAATTTTGGCGACATCGCTGTTTTTTTAAATTATATATTCTCAAAATCCAAAATGTGAGGTTAGCATTCTAATTTAGATTAAATAACGACAGAAAAAATGGAATCTTGTGTGGAAATATAGCGGCTTTCGACAACGCCCTGTATGTTAGTTTTTGGATTTTCAAAACGCACTGGTCTAGAAAAGTTGTCAGTTATTTAATACTGCTATAATATTTCTTTGTTTACTGAGACTCTAAAAATATCATGCGGCACTGGCGGTCGCCACTCGAACTATTAAAGATGGCCGCAATGGGGCCAAAGTGGCAAAATATAAAATTGTCATTCCCGTAACTATTAATTTGTCTCAAAATAAATTACAATGAAGTTAAAGTGATTAGAATACTGGAATTTCCCTCGTATTGAAAATTAAGAGGCGGTGGATGTTTGCTGCGTTCAGAACTGCGCTTCTACAAAATGTCAAAATGTCAATTTGAGTTTCCATAAAGTGCTAATATGGTAGTGCTAAAATTGAAAGAATAAATTTATTTGGCACTGCAGAACTCGTTGATAAACGTGTGGAGGAAAATTTTCCTATCTTCATTTTGTCCCCTGCTCACTAGCGCTACCTTTCGCGTGGTGGTAATTTTCTTCCTCAACAGTAGACTTTTTATATTGATATTTTATGGTTTTGTGTACAAAATTGATTTTAAGTTTGTATGATGCCTTTCATAAAATATTTTTGGTAAAAAAGAAACAAGTCATAATTTTTTTGTTGAAAATTCAAAGAGTCATAAATTTGTACACATGTATTTTCAGGTTTTTTTATATTAAACATTAACGCTATGTTATAATTTTATTGTTTTAATAGACAGCCATAAAATTGTTATATTTCTCAAGAAACTTTTTGTATTAGACGATGCACTAAAAAAATTAACACCATTACTCGTGAATAGCAATTATTATGTTTAAAAAATTGGTATTCAAATTGCTTTTTTAGTAGTTCTTATTTTATTCCGTTCTTCGGTGAAGACTTGCAGTTTCAGCATAGCATGATTGTCGACAAAGTACTCACCTCCTATAAGTCCTATAAATATCCAATGGAATTTAAATCCAGACGTAAATACTACACAATTTTAACTAATTTAATATGAAATCTTATTATTTATTTCAATAAATTATGCGTTTACTTTGTCTACTGCATCGACTTGAAAGTGTTATAAACTAAATTAATTAAGTGGCGCACAAGTTCCTCGAAGGTTAGATGCAAATATGAATAAAATTCAGATAAAATTCACAGTAATTATTGGTGTTTTATCGATGCAAATCACACGACTTTCAAGGTTAGCACATTCGTCCAAGAACTTGAGACTAAATGTTCTTCATTCATTTGCTTAAGTTTAAAATACTTGAATAATTGGTCCCGTCTCCAAATGTATATAGTTAGTCAATAAAACACTCAAGAATTCGCAGGTAATTACATTAAGTTTATTGACTCGATATATTTTTGTTTTGTATTTTTTATTTTGGTCGAGTTACTTTAGGTTTGTTGGACTTTCTCAAAACGCACTTGAACACTTATTTCCTTCCTTTCACAATCCCTTTAATGTGTTACAAATATGTAACAGTCCATTGTGCAATGTAACAACATACATATTATTTTATTTTAACAAAGACATGAAAGTATCGATGTTTTTTTCATTTTTAATACGTGTATAGAAACTACAGTATAATACATGTATTTTTTTTGTTTCAGGTAAGTCACGATGGATTATTTGAATTGTTTGCTACATTTTCAAGGTAAATAGCCCAGATTATTAATTGTTCTTTGCGGTTTCTTCCGGGACTTTTATCGCAGTGTGTGCATTTGAAAAAAATTTTTTGCCCTAGGTTATTAATAGTAAAAGTACTGAAAATTACTTTTGTTGGTAAATTTGAATTAGGTAGGTACTGTAATTATGGTTTATAGAAAATTTGGACGTGTTGTTATTAAATTGAAAGGAAACACGAAAATGAATGAAATTTACGGGTATTATTTAATGAATTTAGATTAATACAATATGAAAGCATAATGAATTAACATCAGCATTACATTAAAAAGAATTATGCACCGAATCAGTTAAAATAAAACTGTTTATTTCTAATTTCATCTGTGTACTCGTACATACAGTTAAACTATGATCAAAATTAATTAACGTTGACTTTTTTGAAAGGATTATTTGAGAATATTCGTATTTTTCCCATTTATAATAATATCAGGATGTCAAATCTGAAAATAAATCATTGATTTATTGCTTTCATCCATTTAAAAAAAAAACACTTAATTTTTAGACAAACATAGTTTATTTTATAAACGACTTGTAGTTTAAAAAAATACATACTTGAATTCAGATATGTTTCAACATTTTTGATAAAACTGAAAATTTGAACAATTTTCTATAAAATAATATTTGATGAAACGATATATTTTTTTAATTCAAAAACTAAATTTGAATTTATTTGCAATTTTTTCTGTATTATTATAAAATTTTTGCCAGGTATTTTTAATAAAAATACAGATCTACAGAAAATATTTATACAAATCTATATCTATATTTAGCTAAATTAATCTAAGGACAAAATATACAGAGACCTAACCAATCAATAGGATTTGTGATAGAAAAGTTCTTTGTAAAATTTCAAAAAATATCTTTTAAAATCTTTAATCGGTGCGAGGCTAGCAAACGTACCTGTGCGCGAGGTTGGGTATGACGTCAGACAATAGCAAGTTTTTAGAACTATAACCTTACTTTTATGGAAAAATGCTTAAATAGTTTATATTATATCAAGACTAGGCGATCGTATAACGGAACTAAATTCCAGTGGCTCCCATGTCAAATTTATAGAAAATAAACTAGAAATACCCGCAAATTAGCTGTTAAATGTGAAAGTGAGGTTAGATTACTTTTTCTGTCCAGACACTTCCATTATCGTAAGAAAAGTGCTATAGTTCCCAAGTCCTACAAGGAAAATTTTATTTTTGTATAAATTATAAATAAATTTATAGAAAATAAACTGGAAATACCCGCAAATTAGCTATTATGATAAAAGTGAGGTTAGATTATTTTTTACGTACTAGAATTAGCTTTCTAAACTGCTGGCCAATGGAAACGTATCAAGCGAATTTTTAGGTTGAATTTAAAGTTAAATATTTTGAAAAATAGAAAAGATATTAACATGCGGTTTTCAGGATTTCTGAGATAATTTAATTGAGAAAACGATAGTGTTCCCCGATTTTTTTACTTTGAAATACATTACTATATACAGGGTATGAAAGAAAGAAAGTCTTCCTTTTTTGGTCAAATTTTACAACTACCGTGATTCCACAAAATTTGTTTTATATTTTTTTGATGTAGATTTTTTTAGTCCTTACTTAATGGGAAAAAAAAAATTTTGATATCCTGTTATTTTATAAGATACCGAATTTTTGCTGAAATTTTGATTTTTTCTTTGCTTTTTGTCGTTCGGCCGTATTGTGTTTTGTAAGAACGAATCTCTGTAGTTGATTATAGTACTTTATGAATGGGTTTCTTATAAAAAGTACACTTTTTGTACTTTCATTAATTTATTGGTAACCAGTGGCTTATCAAAAATCGGTACACGTTCGCTAATTGGTAAATTTTTTAATTCATTTTTTGAGGCTATTTTCTTAATGGAATAGAATGGAATTTAGTTTGTTTATGTTCACCATTGGTTTAAGTGACTTATATCCTCGAAACGGGTTTTCCACTTTTTCAAAAATTTGCTCATATTCGTGTATACCGGGTGGCTACGAAATCGTTTTACAACCCCCACCATTTTGTTACATTTAACTGTATTAACTTGAAATTTGGCATGGTTCGATTGTTGAAAGGAATAATCATTTTGACGTTTAAGACAATCTGATGACACTTCCGGTTTCACTGGAAGGGCCACCTACTAACTTTCAAAATTTTTTAAAACAACCCTGTATATTTTTTTCCGTAAGAATTAGATTCTACTTAAAATTACCTTTTTATCGACATATCACATGATGACATTTGCTTTCAAAATGGCAGCATAATTATTATTACGAAAACCTGTTCAACAATATTAAATTTAATAAAAAAATCGGTATCTTATAAAATAAGAGGGATATAAAATTTTTTAGAAATTGGTTTTTTCCTCATTAACCAGGGACTAAAAAAATCGACATAAAAAAAATATAAATTTTTTTTTGTGGAATTCCGGTAGGTATAAAGTTTGAGAAATAAAAGACAACTTTCTTTCATACCCTGTAGATAGTAACGTACTTCAAAGTAAAAAAATTGGGTCACACTATTGCCTTTGCAATAAAATTATCTCTTGAATCCTGAAAACCTCATGTTGATATCTTTTCTCCTTTTCAAAATATTTGACTTTAAATTCAACCTAAAAATTCGCTTGGTACGTTTCAATTGGCCAGCAGTTTAGTTGCAGTTTAAGCGTGATACATTTTTTTTCTGCCGGATTATTTTAAGAAAAGTGCTCTAGTTCAAAAGTCTTAAAATAAAAAAAAATTCATTTTTGTACAAATGCCATAAAACAATTTGTTGGTGTTCTTCATTTGGTCAAGATATGTTCTTTCACCAAATGGGGTTATCGAGGCTAACTCGAGACAATAATAGCATTACAGACAAATTTAAAGTCCCAATATTTGCAGGCTTATTTTTACGTCTATCACTAACCTTCTTAAACACTCGTCACTCTTCAATTAATGGTTGCTGTAAATAAGTCATAAAGATGCAGTTTTATATATCACATTTCTGCATGCGTTGCTGCTAATATAATAGTTCAAGGAGTCACTGATTTTTTTAGTCTTTTTTAGATATAAACCGTAACATGTATTTTACTTGTACTTCTACTATGTTCCTTTTATATTATTTAAATTTTATCGCAATTTCAGTGTTACCTATATTAAATTTCGCCCTTGAAATATCGAATCATAAAAAAAATATGCACATGTGCCAATAAAACTATAGCTGAACCACTTAAATTTAAAACATCTATCACTTTCATACTTTTAGGGCCCCAAATAAACTTCGACCTTCTATCATGCACGGTTTTGTGGGTACAGTATTTCATATGCAAGTATCTACTCCAAATACGGTTTGCGAAGGATATTGCGCTATTAATACAATGAGCAATCACGTGTTTCATACTTAAAGTAACTTGTCACGTGACAAAAAACGTTTATTGTCATTTATAACTCGACAAATTTTTTGCAAGAGTTGTTGATTTGATGTACAATTATTGTTAAATGTTTTCTGTATAGAAAAACCAAAAACTCAAAGTTTTTGCTCGTTAAACTGTATATTAAAAATAAATTATACGGTGTTTTGTCTATTTAACGCTAAAATTGATTTAATAAATTACGGACATTGAGTAACTTTTACTATTTAGTTGTGATGTAATCAAAATATTATCACAGTTTGAAGCTAAAGTGATGAATGATGAGCGTATTAGTTCAGTGATGCTGAAGCAAATTAGGATAAATTGCCGAAAATAAATCACAGCTAATCAAGAAGATTGGATGAGATGTTTCGGCTAAATTAGACAAACTATATTGTTCCAAATCTGAATAAGAATGAAATAATTGTTGGATCTTGAAAAAATTCGTAATTATCCTTGATGATGGTTTAATTCGCTAACAATACTGATTGTGAGTTCTTGAGAAAATCTAACAAATCTCTTCGTATATGAGTGTAGAATATGAATAATAATTTAATGAAAGCATCTCTATTGTGAGTTGTTTAAAACAGTCAAGTCAGAAGTTTTTCCAATAGTTTTGATATTGTAAGCGTGTGACCTTGTTTAATTAAACGTGAAATGGGACTGTTTTACATAGAAACGGTGCATTGTTGATTTTTCCCATGAATATGGGCACACATGGGAGCTATTGTGTTAGACTATAGAAAATAAAAGCGGGGAAGATTAATGTATCATAATAATAATAATAACAGTGAAAATTGCTGTCTTATTAACTTGTTTATTATTATACCTGGCGTGTGGTTCAGAACTAAAAACAGTATTAGTAAAACTTCTGATGGCATCTTTAATCGCTGCATGATCTATCTCTGCCTAAGTAAGGCATGGAAGGAAGTCTGATATTTGCGAGTAAATATACGTTTTTATGGATTCTTAGTAGTATTACCATATTTATAAATTAGCATAATTATTACGGATTTTTTTGACCAATGGAACAATACCAAAAACATCTTTGAATGGTGGTTTCACCATGAAACCACATAACATCAAGGGTTCAAAATAATCCGCATTTAATCAGTTACAATAAATAATTGATGGGTAATTTTAATATAAACTAACTTTTTAAGAAATCATCATTTACTGATTGGTATGATGTACAAACTTATGCTAAATCAGATTTTTCTCAAAAAAACCAATAAATGGTTACCTACATTTTACGATTGCAAAATCTAGAAAAACTTCATCGTGTGCGTTTAGGAATTTTATAAATTTGTGAAAGTCCAGAACCGTTTTAACCACAAGCAAATATAATTTTTAATATAGTAATTCACGAAAAGTAGTTGCACAAAACCGGGTCAGTAGTCTTTTGTTGTAAACTCGGCGGATAATTGCTCACGTTGCCGTTCAAGTGCACTTGGAACAACGGCCATCATACAGGTAAAAAAAGGCAGCAAGTCGAAGAAAACCCGTGGAGAAAGTAAAAGTTTTCATGTTAGTAAACATGCAAAGATACCGACCGCCCCGACTGTTTTGTTGTGTTCTGGTCTTGTCAGCCATGTGCGACCTTAAAATTTCATACTTGTAATTGCGATGTAAATTAACGTACATTTTGCTTTCGTTCAACTGAATTCATGCTTGCTTAGATTTGTTATCGTTGTTGTAGGACCGGAATATGAGTTTTGTGCTCGATTTTTCATGATGGAAATGCATTGTTTTTAATCGAGAGCAGAAATAATTTCACGCTCGCTTAAAATTTTCGGTGTAAGGATTAATTATTGTGATATTTTTTTTAAGTTTGCTCGTGGTTCTTCTTAAAACTTCTTACATAAGTGTAAACAAATGTACAATACTGTATATAATCCTTTTTTACGAGACTTGGAAGATGTCACAACTCTCCACTAACACAATTCTCACAAATTTTATATTTGAATTTATTATGTTTCAAACAATACACAAACTGTAATTTTTTATTAACTATATTACTTTCTGTAATGTAGTAAAAAGTATTTATTTATGTTATTGCATTTTGCAACAATTTATTTGCTGTGTTATGTCCATGTATTAACAGTTCTTTCCCATAAGCTGAAACAGGCTCGTTAATTATTCTGGGTAAAAAGGCAGTCATTATTATAAGTTCAAGGTTTTTATGTGGAGCAGATATAAATATTAAGTTGATATGAATTGATTAATAATTTATTATCTATGTAAAATTGAAAGTGACTAAGTTTTCGATGTTTTTTAATGTAACAATATAAATCATAATAATTAAACAAACTAAATCATGTTTGTTATAAATATTATTATATTTTTAAAGTAATTGTGAACTTTTAAAGTATACAAAACGTAAATGTGGTTGACCATGGTTTGTATCGAAACAATTGTTTTTTTCAATATCTTTAACAATAAATAAAATAAACTTGACTGTTCTAGGTGTGATATCCTGCTAATAAAAATAAAACTAATATTATAGGTTTCAGTAGAATATCGTTTGCTAGATATGTAGTTACATAAATTTACAAATGTTGTATTGGCTTATTTATTATAATCTGTCCAATTTCTTAAATTTATGTTGTTTAAGGATTATTTAGTCACGTAGATATTCTATGAGTAATAATATTCTATATAGGTACATTAAAATGTGTTTTGGAATTATTTATAAATTAAGTAAAAGTTAAAATTCTAATTGGAAAAATAAAAAAAAAAATTATAAATTTCAATTAATTTTCGGCTTTCGATCTTACAATGGTTATAAGGCCCTAACTTTTATTTATTTTTGAATATATCACGTTAAGTAGATAAAAGCCAAATAAATAAAATTTTATCTGAAAAAGTGGCACTAAAAAGTTTCTAAGGCATTTATTTATTACATTTTGAGCTCTAACCTAACTCTTACGCCAATTTAATATTTTTTAAAATAATATGCGAAGTTTATTACGCAATGAGCATTTAATGATAGCTATTAAGACACGAGTATGAGAATAGATGAGTGTCGTAATGCATACGAGTGTTTTAATAGCCATTAAGTGTGAGTTTACGATTAGTCAAAATAATGAAAAATAAGAAAATAAATATGATGGTAATTTTATCATAAACTCGGAAATGTCAGAAAATCAAAATAAATTGTCAATTTTTAAATTTTTAATTTGTCAGATGTTCATGGCAATATTTAATGTTGACGGAATATCGCTGTAATGTTGCATTTCTATTAGTTATAAACTTGTATCGTAATGAAAAATCTGTATCATAATGAATCTCATTAAAATACAGGTAGTAAATGTCTAATAAATCAATTAAAGTATGGGAGTAGAAAAAATATAGTATGTACATACATAGGTACCTATAAAATATGCTTTCTTCTTGTATCTATAAATTTGAAATGTATTTTAACAGTTCTGAAAATAAGTAAAAGTTAGCACTAACTAATATCATTATTATAGAAAAATATGTCTTGTAATTATTTTATAGTAATTAATCATTTCGAAATTAGTTAATAGTTAATTAAAAGTCCTTTAAATTACATAATTGGCTATGAAAAGGAATAGGGACTTTGCATGATTTTCAAAATAATTTTTTTTAAAGCTGATACCAAATTAATATTTTTGAAATTTTTAGTGTGTACTTTCCGAGTAAATAAATAAAAAGTATCGTAAAATTTGAAGTTTCCACATTTTGTCCGGAAACACCCGAATCGGCCCAAAAGGCTGCTGACGTCACGAATCTAGTTCCACATTGGTGACAGTACGCATTTTGGCTTATTTGGAAAAATTTCAAACGCGTAAAAAATAGTTAGACATGGCAATATCAACTAGATTCGTGACGTCACAAAAATGCAACATCCCTATTGTAGAAAAATACCATTTGTAGGTATCCATAGTAATTTATTAGTAATTTATTGTCAAACTATAATTAAGTGCTTTGATAATTTGTATGTCACTCAGAATTTCTGCGCTATCTTTCTCAAAAAGAGTTTTTTCTACTCCCATATTTTATTTGATTTATTAGACATTTACTAAAGGTACTGTAATGAAATTCATTACGATACAAGTCTATAACCAAAAAAAATGCAACATGCCAGCAATATTCCGTCAATATCAAATATTGCCATGAAATATAAAATTTAAAAATTGACAGTTGATTTTGATTTTCTGACATTTCTGAGTTTATAATGAACTTGCCATAATATTTTTTTTCTTTTTTTTCATTATTTTGACTAGTCGTAGAAAAAATAGTGTACGCAACTCACGACACTCGTATCTCTCCTACGGCTCGTGTCGTAATTCTCATACACGTGTGTTAATAGCTATCATTAAATGCTCATTGCATAATACATATACTAACGTCGATAAGTTAGTAAGACTGTAAAAAAATGTTAAAATGTCTGAAAATTGTTCATATTTTTGTCTTGCATCAATTTTACCTAAAAACACACTTTTTACAGTAATACATCCTACACCAGGCGACATTTCTGTTAAATACGCGTTTTTGTTTATCTATAATAGATTTATAAATTTACCAGCTACCTACCCACAATAATTCTGTTCTTGATGGCAAGTTAACACGACATCAAAACAAGAAAATGTTACAAAAGAGTAGTCACGACGTGACGGTGATGATATTTGATGACCTTCGTTGACCTTTAAAAATTCAAGACCACTTGAAGAGTCTCCAACGTGTTTTAAAGATGCGCTTCGTGATCTTACAACTGCATCGCGGCATTCCCCGCTGTTTCATCGTGTAAATATGTAAATAAAAATGTGACTTTACAACTATACCAGCAGTGTTTTATATTCTATTTTTACGTTAAGATTTTTCTGGTTTTATGTTTGTTTATTGGCGTTTTTATTTCGGGTTATTTACATATTTATTTCGTAGTTTAATGAATTGTCCATAACTGTTTTATTTTATGGTTGAAATTGCCCGGCGATGGCGACTAATAATAAATTATTGTAGTTGCTCTATTTTATCTCGATTCGGAGCAATGTTTGGTATGCGGAAATTGGATTATGTCAGCAGGAATATAATGGCCTTGTAAATATTTAATAGCATCTCTGGGGAATCGTCGCATAAAATATTTTTCAGGCGTCAAACATAAAATAAAATGAATGCAATTACCTTGGTATAATTCAGTATTTCCGATATATGCTTTCCTGTATTGCTATAAGTATGGTGATTGAATAGTCGATCAAGCGACGAACCCGCTCCCTTAACATTATTCCTGCAGCGGTTGCGAGGTCTCTATAAGTACACGTAACTAGCTTACTTATGCATGCAAATGCATGACGCCTTCAACAAAATGACATACTGTTGTTACATATGGTAAATGACATTTAGGAGTGCAGAATTTTCCATTCACATGGCACAGCTTTTATGTTTAATACCTCACCGCAACTATTTGCCCGAGTTTCATGGCTATTATAAAATAAATTTCAATCTTTATTTTGTGCTCATGGCATAAGGCAGCTTTTAGCACTATTAACACGAACGAAATATTGTTGTAAATCAGCCTAGTAATACAGTATTATGTCATGTTAAGTACTCGACCTAAGATATGCATTAATGATTTTATATGAGTGGTTTCTTTGAAAATGTTGGAGATTTACTGTTATGGGTTAGTGCAATGAGTAATTTTCTAATAGTGCGTGAAAGTGCACAAACAAATTGCTTTACAAGTGCTGCAACTTTAGTTTGATGGCATTTCTCGAAGCCAACTAATTAGATTTGATGGTAATAATTAGAAAAATGTTAATTTTAACCTTTAGGTGTTAAGTTTTTGCGCTAATTAACAATCTTCTGAAATTGCAATAGCCCGTACGTATTTTGTAAATCTTTCCATCGAAATTATAATTTAAATCTGTTTGTTTTTTAGCAAAAGCTTAAATTTTGTTTATGTTTGGGTATCCCACTTTTACTTTTAATTTTTTGGTTTACATCCACATTTAAGTGGTGCTATATAAAAACATTTGTAGAGAAATTTAAAATACAATAATTTGATTGGTTCTAGTCTGACCTAAGTAGCTAAACAACTAATCAATTGAATATATTTTAAATTTCTCTCCTTTCAGTGCTAATTATCTCTGCTAAAAATGGGTTTTAAGTTATTGAGCACATTAAATTTCGCTGAAGAAACAAGATGCATATTTTTATCTTAATAACTAATAAAATTATAAGATTTAAATAAAATATAGATAAACGATGCATTAACGTGTTGACCTTGAAAGTGGCTCTCTTATAATGTTGCGAAAATATTAAATACCAGACAATGCGAAAAAAACGGTATAATTTTCTTTTGTATGAGTATAATTTTTTCATAAATTGATTAAATTCTATACAAAAGTTAAAATATATTACGAATTTCTTCTTAACATTTTCGCAATGTACCTTAAGAATATTAGTTTTTTTTTGTTTGATCTTTCTATACACACAAAAAAGTTTTTTTATTAAAATTCTTCTGTAAATAAGGTACTTCCCCAATTTGTATTTCTCTTGTTATGAGACAAGAATACAAAATTGTACAGAATGTGGGTGCGTTGATGTTTAAACTAATATTAATTTAACCAATAAATATATTGCGGTTTAGGACTTTTTCTTTTGTGCATATGTGACGAGTTTTTATAAATGAAAAAATAATATATCTACAAAAATAAAGTAACTGAGGCACAGTAATTGACTAATTTCTGATAAATTTTTTTTAACGGACTCTCATTGTTTAGCCCAAGAAGACTAGAAACAGGAAAGCGAACTCACTTGGAAAGGGAAGGCCGATGTATGGCGACAGTTCCCCTCACATGACAGATGCGCAGTACAGCAGTTTAACAGCAGGGCGCACATGGCGAGTGCTGATTGAGAGGGAAGCTATTGCCGCATAGCGTCCCATCGCTGTGTACAGAGCATCATGGGAAGTTCGCTCTCCTGTTTCTAGTCTTCTTGGTTCAGCCCATAATTTTTGTTCAAACAGAAGGATGGTATTAATTTCTGATTAAATATTTAACTGACGTTTGTGGAACCAGACATTATTGTATTATTTTGGTTTTTCAAAACGCCAAAATTCTGTTATAGATATTTATAAACTTTGTCATTAATAATAATTTGCAACTAAATGTTGGGATAATTTTTAATTTAGGACCATTAATAAGAGGTTACGTCTCCTTTTGCTTTAATAGCTGCCTGTATTCTAGCAGGCATTGTATTTATCAAATTTTGGTACAATTCTGGCGTGAAACTGTCCCAAATTTCTTCTATTTTGGTCTTTAAGTCCCCAATGGTTCTTGGTGGATTATTGCGTAGAATACGTTTAATTTTATGACAAAGAGTTTCAATGACATTTAAGTCCGGAGTGGATGAGGGCCATGAAAGCACCTTTATATCGTTTTCCCCAAGTTCCAAAACTGTGATTTTTAAAAAACAGTCGTTAGAAAATTACGTCACATTTTTCAAGTGCAATTTTAAAGCTACTAAATATGCCTAAAATCACCAAATAAAGAATTGGGGATTTTTTTGTACATAAAACCAACATCCAGCTTTGCAATAAAGTAAATTTTACCAAAATTCAACCAGTGGTTCCAAAACTGTGATTATTTTAATGTAGGTAGCACCCTCAAAAAACACGTTTTTTGAAAAGTGAATTGTGGAACTCGAAAAAAATGCAAAAAAAATTCATATAACATTTCAGGATTTTTTCAATATAATACGATTATTGAGCTTTGATTTAAAGGTTTTTTGACACAAATCCAACCAGCGGTTTCAAAACTGTATTTTTTTGAAACAGTTACTAGAAAATTCTATCATTTTTAAAGGTGCAACTTTGAAGCTCCGATAAATACCTAAAATCACCAAATAAAAACTTGTGTAACTTTTTTGTAAAGAAAACCAACATCCAATTTTGCAATAAAGTAAATTTTTTCAAAATCCGACTACTAGATCCAACGTTTTGAAAATAATAATTCTTTGTTTCTACAATTTTCCTATCCTGCTGGGTTAAATTGCCACAGTTTTGGAATCGCCGAGTGGATTTTTACGAAAATTACGTTTTTAGATAACTAAATGTTGGCATTATAACAGAAAAAACCATCAATATTATGGAAGTTAATTTAGATAACTTTTGCGCGTATGGAAAAAAGACAATCAAATTTACTTTTGTCCGAACATTTAGTTGTTAGGGCTCGTATTACCAAGATATTTTTTCAATAATGTGCTGGTTAATTTGTAATTCATCATTTACTTTAAAATTTTTAAAAAGGATAATAAATATTTTATGCAATTTCTAATGTCAGTATGATTATAAATTACAATTACAATTAATATGATATTAGTAATTAAATCATTGATCAATTATTTCTAAATATAATGATTATCAATTTTAAATGTGCTACTTTAAAGATATTTCGTTGTTTTCACATAATGTAAATTTACTAGAGAAATTGTTATAATGTTTGCAATATTAATTGATAATGATTGTCAATTCGTTCTGAGTTATTAGTTAAATAATTAACAATTCGCTGAAGTCTGGAAAATAATATTCCACGTAAGAAAAATAAAAATTTTATTACAGTAAACCCTAGGAAGTTACTTCGTAAAAAGACGTTTCATTTTATAAAATTTCATATCTCATTATGCAAACTCATGTTCATCAACCTAAACTGAGAATTAATTCAGACACTTTGTTAACCTGATGCTTGAATCCCACGTAAAAAAATGCTTTAAATAAAACAAGATGTATTTTTACGGTACTTAATTCCTGCATGTCAGTTGTCAGTAATAAAAAGGCCATTAAAATGCATTATACACTCTTTACAGTACAAATAGATACTTGTAGGACAATTTTCTATAAAAGATGTGAAAGAGAAACATATGTGTGCAAAGCAAATGATATTGATCAGAACTAAAAATGGCTAAAGGAAGTGGTCAACTTCTATGTCCATATATCGTTGTGCACTAATCATCATGAATAAATAATAAATAAAACAGCTAAACCTGCAACTGTTTGTTTGCTACAGTTATAGTACGAATATTGTTGTTATTTCAGTTGCAAAACTTTCTATTTAATTAGAGTTTAACATTACAATTAATAAACATACCTATCTAACAGTCGATAGTATTTTATACTCATTAATTACAGTTTTTTTTTCGTTTGTATTGCATAACCACTGTGTAATTTGGTTTTATAACTTTGCTGTGAAGTAATGATAGGGTTGTAATGGATTTTCTGAAATAATGCGAAGTACAACTGGGTCAATACACTGTACAATTAATCAATCAGTTAGTAGGAAATATTTTGGTCTAGCAGCGACAGTTTTAGATTTTAATTGTAAAAAATGTTCCGGACATAAATTTCCATAACACGTCTAAATTTGTGCCAAAAAATATTAAAAAAAAATTAGCCATCACACGATTTTCTACATCTGTAAACCAGATTGAACTTAATAGAAATGTAATTGTGTTAAATCTATCAAAAGAACTATTGCGTATGTGTAGTTGAATGAATCGAGGTATATAAAAAAAAACTGGTTGGCTTTCATTCAGAAGCTCATCCTCAAGTTCATTGCCGCATCTCGCAGACTCTCAACACCTCATCAAATGCGGTTAATTACCGTTTTCTAAAGTAATTTATCTTCTCCGATCTCTGCTAGATAATTTATGATAATCTGTGTATAATTATAAAGTTTTTCTATCAATTTTTACAAAAGATTTGTTACTAATTTTGGCATAATTGTTAAGAAAAATTAATTATAATTATTAAATTAATAATGCAAAATATTTTGTTTTCTTTGTAATAATTGTTATGAATGTAATTTTTTTGTGTTTGGAATGTCTCGTCAGAAATTGGAAAAGTATTAATTATAATTATTATACAATTTAAACGTCAACTTTAAACGCAGTTATGACAATATAAATAAGAGCAAAATTTCCAACCGGAAATGTTTTTTGTGAATACTACAGGCATATTTACTTTAATTGTGTATAGACTTAGCTAAATTGGCAAAAATTATGTTAAATGAAACATAGAAAGTGATAATTATGTTAAATTTAAATTATAGCTCATATAGTTTATAATTACCGCAATAGTTTTTCAGTAGGATCAATTTGCAGGAGATAATGCGGCGATTTCTCAAAGATTCGATTATAACACAAAAATTCCTATAGAAGTTTACGTTTTTAATTTGAACTAAGTTGTTAATTTCGAAATTAGTTTGTTAAGTTTGGTTTGATATTTTGAAATAAAACTTCAAACTTCGTACAAAAAATTGGCCACTAGGATCTGTAGTAGACTCATTTTGAGCAAAAAGATGTCAATTTAGATTACCGGGTAGAAATTCAAAACTATTTTAAAATATTTTTTCTCCACCCCCATTTTGAAATCTTAAATGGGTTGGACTTATTAAAGGTTATAAAAAAATTCCCTTTTAGTGCCATAAAAATTGACACCGGGATTTCCGTTCGTGAGATAAATCATGTCAATAATACTAAATTTATACAGAAAATTATATGAACAAATATTCAAATTATTTGTTAAACAATAATAATGTTTGTAAAGCAAGAGAAAATATCAAGTGGTGTTAAATCGGGTGTTCCAACCATCAAGTCTCTCACATGACCATTTATGTACTTACAAATTATTCATCTTCCCAGTAAGGTTAACTATCAAATTAAGTTTCTCAGAGGTGAGAAAAAGAGTATCCAAATCACACATTACTAAACTAAAACTAATTAAATATGTAGAAGATAATGCGTGTATATTTTTTGTGTATTTAGTAAGCAGCATTTTAGGAAATCTTCATATGTGTTTTTTTTAACGTAAGATCTTTCGAACATTTCTTAATAAACGTTGGGAGTCAAGCTGTGCAGCTGTATAAATAATAAATTTTAATACAATAATACATAATTCCTACACGCAATGTGTTTTTTCATTATAATTATACATAAAAGAACAGGACAGTCGCTTCTTTCCGTAATAAATTACGCCTTTGGATTGCATCACACATATTCATACATAATCAACAAGTGTACTCTGATTTTCCACATGACGTGTATGAGTGTTTCACTACCTGGATAAATATAAAAAATATGTTATTGTTGTGTTGTATTTTTGTTTATTGTTGAGCATAGATTTGTAGTATTCAATTCAAATTGTCAGTGGGCCAAATTTATTCCAAAATTGTATAGAAATATTCAAATATTTCAGATTAATATGAAACGAAGATTTTCGACAAGCTCATTATCTTTCAGGAAATTTTAAATTACTCATCATCAATAAAGTGAAGAGTTTTTTAACTGATTTGCTAACAAAACGTTTCAATTTAAATGGAATCTAACCATACACCTAGATTTTCGATTCCTATTCGATACAACTTATCCTCTTCCACATCATACTATATTAAGATCCAGTTGATAAACAAACTAAAATGTCTGTCTGTATTTTTAAAGTTGACAGACGGACAATTTGAATTGCATCATTCTATAAGCATTTTCTATCAGTGAAGATAAAGACAAGATAAGTTACTCAGACTTCTTTCTTATGAACTGTTCCGTTTCTGAGCTTAAGACTTTTTCTAAAATATTTGTCGCTAGTCTTTGACTTGAGGTTAAGTTAGATTAGGAGGATTTTTGTTACTTTTTGAATTTTCACTTCTTCCACTGTGTTGTAGTTATTCCAAAATAAGGTTTTAGTCCGATTACAAGAAAGATTTTTATAGCCTATATTTTTTTGAAACTAAACTTCTGGCCAATTGAAGTCGTCTTTTTTTCTCAAATTTTATTACTACCGAGATTCCACAAAAAAATGTGTTAATTGTTAAATTTTTTTAATTCATTTTTTGAGGCTATTTCCTTTTTTGGTTTTTTCCTCATTAACTAACCTAACCTAACCTAACCTAAAAATCGACATCAAAAAAATATAATAATTTTTTTGTGGAATCTCGCTAGGTATACAAGTATGAGAAAAAAAGACGACTTTCTGTCTTACCATGTAGATAGAGTACTTCAAAGTAAAAAAATCGGGTCACACTATTGTTTTATCAATTAAATTATCTCTTGAATCCTGAAAACCTCATGTTGATATCTTTACTCCTTTTCAAAATATTTGACTTTAAATTCAACCTAAAAATTCGCTTGGTACGTTTCAATTGGCCAGCAGTTTAGTTGAATAAAATCAGTATTATGAGGAAGAAATTTAAAGCCGTAAAATTTGTTGTTATTTACATGAACTATTTCAGAAAATCGTTGCGAAGAATTAGTCTATTTTAAAGAAATTTCGTTTTCATGAAGAGCTTGAAATACTGAATTCTTAAATTTAATTTTAAATATGGTTTTAATATGATTGCAAGACTTTAATAACATTTGAGAAAATTATTTTCTCTTTACAAAATCGCTTGTCTTTGTTCTTTTGCATTACAGTTATTTCCGAATAAAATTCTAATGTTAGTTCGATTCTAAGAAGAATTTTTGGAAACTTTTAGCAGCTAGTTTAAAAACGATCTTCATTATTGCAATCTGTTCTTTTATAATTTGCAGACAATTCTGTTGCCAAGTATTAGAATTTTGTTTCCATTAAGAAATGTTTATATTACATTTTAAATAGGGGTTTAGAGGTTGATAGAATTTAAGGACATTTCAGGTATTTTGCTATAATATTTCTTAGGGAAGGTCAACAAATTTAAAACTGATTTTACATATGTAACATAATTATTATTAAATTATCACATTATTCCTAATAATACTTTCCTATTCACAGATTTGTAATTTATTAGCAGAACAAAGACATCAGCACGAATTTAAATTCACAAATTGGAACCCCTTTCAAAATTTCACAATCTAAAATAGAAGGGCCTGTAGAGATTATTGCAGTTTCTTTCAAGGTTTCTTGTCTTCATCATTAAATATTAAATATTTACCTTTTAATTATAAGTTAATTATAAATAACATCATGACATCAATTTCCTTACTTTCCGCATGCATTTAATTTAATGACGAGAAATCAATTTTTAGCCAGTAAAATTTTAGAAACAATGGAGGTTTCAATGACACATGTCGTCTGGAAATGCTCAATTATTTACTCGTTGATTGACGAATAGGCGTGAATGTTTGTCATTTGGCGCCTAGGTTTTTAAATTATTCCACTTGAATATAATAGTTCCAAACTGATTTACAACTAGTTTGTTTATGTAAGTTTCTTTTGCTGTGCTATAAGATTAAATCAAGGAATAATTAATAACTTTGATTAGATCATCATTTAAAGTAGGTGATCGCTAAAACTAAAACGACTAATTGTCACTGCAGCCTACGAGTCATTTTACGTTGCACTAGATTAGCAAAAATGACCGATTATCTTTCACTTTAATCAACAAAACCAATTTAAAATTTTAAACAAGAATAAATGGTGGTACCGAATATAACAATAAATTACCTTGACGGACCAGGATGTGAAACAATTAGTTTCCAAAATTGAACCAATGATGGAGTGAGTATATTATTATAAAACAATTCATATCGCTTTTATGATCTCGAAAGCTGGATGCAGAAAAAATCGACCGACAAATTAAAGAGTTATTGTAGGTGTAATGATTAGCATTAGCAAAACATAAAAGACCACCGTGGCAGGTAAACAAAAAACTTAATATCCTTTTTTGTGGTGACAAGGTGTTTGTGAGTTTTTCTCTTTAATTTGTAATAATGGGATAATCGAGTTTCGTGATGCACGATGTTTTTTTTTATATGAAAGGTTGTATGGAGTCTTATAATATGTAATAATTTCGAAGATAATCGCCGGGTTATTTCGGAGCTGCTTTATGGCGCGTGCTAATAACAGGAAATTTTGCTTCAGTACAACAAATATTTGTTAATTTCAGTTAAATAATTGTGCACACCGTGAAGCACATGAATAATAATAAGTTTAATATTTCCATTTCGAAACTATTCTCAGTGTGTACAGTTTCCTCATTTCTATGCAATTAGTTTATTGTTTATAAATTTTGCACAGTAAACTGGCCACTTTACAGCACATGCGTCAGATAACATCCAAGGGTTTCGGAAAATGTTACTATTCGATAAGTTTGAAGTTATCTAAAGTGTTTTGTGTATCCGTTTGTGCAGACAGAAAGGAAGTTGCGGGTAATAAGATGAATTTACATTTGGTGCGAAATTAGCTTTCTGGGATTGTAATTTTTGGGGTGTTTTGAGGACCGAACTTTATAATGTTAGGAAAATTAATGATCTAAATATTAATAATATAGTCCTTCAGCTAGGGGTCAAAAGGTAGGAAGTAAAAGCGGGATGAAACGACGCAGTGTTTTCTGGAGATTTTTTGGTCTCCGAATCCGTGCGTCGGTTTTCAATAAAATGGTGCAAACAAAAGTTATTAACAATTTATTGTTTAAAACGCAATAACTCGAAAAGTATAGATTTTACCGAGCATTTTACCAAAAAAAGTTTCAAACAAAAGTTGTTTAAAATAAAAAGACTCTCCGAAAAGGTCATATGATATTTTGACATAAAGTCGCACGGACAAAAGTTATTAACAATTTATTGTTTAAATGTTTAAAACGCAATAACTCGAAAAGTATACATTTTACCAAAAAAAGTTTCAAACAAAAGTTGTGCAAAATAAAAAGACTCTCCGAAAAGGTCATATGGTATTTTGTTATAAAGTCGCTCGAACAAATGTTATTAACAATTTATTGTTTAAAACGGAACAAACCAAAAAGCATGCATTTTAGGAGAGTCTTATTTATTTTGCACAACTTTTGTTTGAAACTTTTTTGGTAAAATGTACAGGGTGTCCCATTTTCGACACTTTTAGGGGGTATTGGCGTTATTATCAAAGATAGAGTGTTGCGGTTTTCACCTTCCTGTCCTACTTTTTTACGAAACGAAAGATTCCGGGGTCAAATTGGTCATGGCTCTCTTAGTTTTTAATCTACAGAGTGATTCTGAAATTCTTTGTTTTTTAGACACCCCTCGTATTTCCGTTATGCGTCTACTTATCAAAAAAGTGAAAACTGATCTTGATAGAGTTTTTTACGTAGAAATCAGTGGCGTAGGCAGTTTTTGTGTAAAAGGTTTAGTTTTTGAGATATTGCCCAAACTTATGTTTTTTTAAATGGGACACCCTATATATTATTTTTTATATTGATTAAGCAAAATTTGAGCTTTCCAAAAATATATAATACTTAATATTTATTTTGAAAAACAAGCTCAAAATTCGATATTTTTAATAATTTACTTTATTTATAACAGTAGGCCATGGCTAGTTTATTAGAAACAAATGCAAAATTTGACAGATTTGTCAGATTTCCATTATTGATAAAATATTTTTGTTACGTAGGAGTTTTTATTTTACTTTTAATTTTTTATTACAATGGCCATTTACGATAATTATGAGAAGTATTATATTGTTGGTATGATTTATACAATGCATTAAAATTATCTTTTGAAGTGTTTAGCTTTAAAATAAAGACGCATTGTTAAAATTTTGGATTTGTTTTTAAAAAATTAGCCATGGCCTACTGTTATAAATAAGGAAAATTGGTAAAAATATCGAATTTTGAGCTTGTTTTCAAAATAAATATTAAGTATTATATATTTTTGGAAAGCCCAAATTTTCCTTAATCAATATAAAAGATAATATATAGGGTGTCCCATTTAAAAAAACATAAGTTTGGGCAATATCTCAAAAACTAAACCTTTTACACAAAAACTGCCTACGCCACTGAATTCTACGTAAAAAACTCTATCAAGATCAGTTTTCACCTTTTTGATAAGTAGACGCATAACGGAAATACGAGGGGTGTCTAAAAAACAAAGATTTTCAGAATCACTCTGTAGATTAAAAACTAAGAAAGCCATGACAAATTTGACCCCGTAATCTTTCGTTTCGTAAAAAAGTAGGACAGGAAGGTGAAAACCGCAACACTCTATCTTTGATAATAACGCGAATACCCCCTAAATATGTCGAAAATGGGACACCCTGTACACTTTTCGAGTTATTGCCTTTTAAACAATAAATTGTTAATAACTTTTGTCCGAGCAACTTTATGACAAAATACCATATGACCTTTTCGGAGAGTCTTTTTATTTTGAACAACTTTTGGTTGAAACTTTTTTTGGTAAAATGCTCGGTAAAATCTATACTTTTCGAGTTATTGAGTTTTAAACAATAAATTGTTAATAATTTTTGTTTGCACCACTTTATTGAAAAACGTCGCACGGATTCGGATTCACCGACCAAAAAACCTTCAGAAAACACTGCGTCGTCTCATCCCGCTTTTACTTCCTACCTTTTGACCCCTAGCTGAAGGACTAATATGCATAATGTTTATTGGTATTTTTCTCATATAGTAATGTTTTAAAACGCGTTTTTCAATTTTTGAACGAAAAATATTTCTTCCGATTTACTCATAAAGTTTGCAGGCGTTTCCTTTCGTTTGAACCACTGAAAATGCAGGTTATGGTCCATAAAAGAGACACATCCTTGAACAGGCAGAAATGAACGAGCCTCGAGGGCACGCTTTGTTGAATGTTAACAACACACAGCAGCGAAAGTTCACTTTTGCTTTCGACGGTCGACTTGTGCGGGGTCCAGCCCTCGCCCGGAGCGTTTTGGCTGAAACCACACCGTGTGGTGCTGCATACAAGAACTCCGGTTTTGTCCTGTATATTTTATAGCGGTTAAAGTGCGCCGCATGCCGCGCGCTATTGAAAGGCAATAACCGATCAGTAACATTCAATATACATGCCATGATAATAGTTTGAGATTGTATTTGGAACAGTTTTAGACAAATAGTTGTTGCAAAATACACCGCTCTAGTATTGTGGAAAGCATATTTGGAATTGGAGATTGGCGCGGATCAGGTGCCGATACTAATATAAGTATACATTGCGGCATACCTTTCATTTCATTTTTTTTATATTTAAAACATAGGTAGGTATTGTACCTGCTTGAAATTTATTATCATATTGAGAAACTCGTAAAACAATCGATTTTGTAAATTAGAGCATCGAAGCAGTTTACACTAAAATAATCGACGAAAAATTGGATTTAAATGTTTTTAACATGTTATGCAACGAATAAATTATTATTTGTACATATTGGCAGATATTAGAATTTGT
This sequence comes from Pediacus dermestoides, assembly GCA_963942485.1. NCBI lineage: Eukaryota > Metazoa > Arthropoda > Insecta > Coleoptera > Cucujidae > Pediacus > Pediacus dermestoides. Next base: position 8,866,596 of record OZ012625.1, read on the forward strand.
AATTTTAAATATTTCAATTTATGCTGCTATAAATCTCGATACATTAATTTATTAACTGAACGAAGTCTTTTTTTCGCCTGTATGCGTAAAGTTACGATTTCTGTGAAATAAGAACAAAAAGTCGTTTCATTAATGAAGAACCGGTAAATGAGAGTTTTAAGGTGATGAAATAGAATTTTGTTAAAAAATTTAATATTATAAGTACGTGCGTTGATGCTGCTATTCAAATACAGTATGTAGAATCTCAAAGGACAGAAAGTAGTTAGTTTAGAGAAATAAACAAAAAATCATAAAAAATGTTTGTTTATTTAAAAATATTATTTTGTGTTGTACCTACCAATTTTTCTTTCCTACAATATCCTCCACATAATTTAAAGAGCTACAAATACAGGGTGCCCGTTTTTCGACTTTAAGTATGGGGATCTCGGTTATCTTAAGAGATACGAAGTCGGTTAATTTAGGACAAAGTTGCACATTTTTACGCTGATCAATAATCCGAAGACAAATTTGAATTATCTTGAACGTCTGCTGGAAAATTGAAAAAAAACTGAAAATTACGATTTTAGAAAATCGCCCATAACTTTTTTGTTTGCTAAAATTTTTCCAATCTCTAAAAACTTTCTCATAGCAACTTTTTATGCTCTACATTACAATAAGTAGACGTACTGATCTTGTTTCCCTAGGCACTCACAAAAATGAATTTTGTAGAATTTTGGATTAAATGTCAAACTTGATCACCATGTGTGATGATACGTTGTCGTAATCAGAAAAAAAAGCTGCATTTAAAATGGTAAAAATCAAATATGGCGATCATAAGACAAAATGAACCTGATGATGATATTTCAAAAACGAAACGTCGAAAAAAAATTTTTCTACTTTTTAATGTAGAGCATAAATAATTGCTATGAGAAAGTTTTTGCAGATTGGAAAAAATTTCAGTTTTTTTCCGTTTTCCAGCAGACCGTTCAAGATAATTCAAATTTGTCTTCGGATTATTGATCAGCGTAAGAATGCGCAATTTTGCCCTAATTTAACCGACTTCTTATCTCTTAAGATAACCGAGATCCCCATGCTTAAAGTCGAAAAACGGGCACCCTGTATAATTTGTAGATCCTATAAAAGTTCTCGCTTTTCCATAGAAGAATAAATTTGTTCAAAGGTTAGGTTATGTGTGACAATAGATATTATGCCTTCGTCCTCATTCTCATTAACCCCATCCTGATTCTACAATAAACATTTTTTTAATTTATGTAAAAATAGATTGTAATAAACAGAAATGTTTAAGTGATGATAACCAACCTCGTAATAAACTAAACGTTTGGACTAGAATTAATTTGTCTGTATTATAGAAATATTGTAGTTATACACGTAGAAATTCGACGTAGAGAGACTAAAATGCATTAAAAACACTAAAACGTCAGCGTTCATGATAAAAATTTTACAAGGAGAATAATTCGAGTTGTAGAATTTCGAGTAAGAGAAGTTAAGCTGTAGGAGATTGAAATAAAAGAAACATTAAAAATCTGCTTTAATTCTTGCCTATACAGGGTGTTTCAACTCAAAGTGGACAACGTAATAGAGGTTGTAGATCTCATCGAGACTAACACTTTTTTCAAATTAATATTTTTCATTTGAGCTTTTGTTTTCGAGTTATCGACCTTCTTTTGTTTTTACATAAACCTCGTTATCTTCATTATTTATGGCCGGATTTTAAAAAATTTAAGTTTTTGGAAATTGTCAGTTTGATATCTACAATTATTGCGTTAAACATTTTTTCAAAAAATATCAACAAACAAAATGGCGACCAGTTTTCTTTTTTAAACTTGGATAGCTCTAAGTCTGCTCCAAAGAAAATTGGTCGCCATTTTGTTTGTTGATAGTTTTTTTTTAATTTTAACTCTAAAATTGTTGATATCAAACTGACAATTTCAAAAAACTTTAATTTTTTAAAATCCGGCGATAAATAATGAAGATAAAGAGGTTTGTGTAAAAACAAAAGAAGGTCGATAACTCGAAAACAAAAGCTCAAATGAAAAATATTAATTTGAAAAAAGTGTTAGTCTCGATGAGATCTACAACCTCTATTACGTTGTCCACTTTGAGTTGAAACACCCTGTATATAGATTATTCATTGAGAATAGAATATGGTCTCATCATCCTCTTCCTTGATGTACCATTTCCGCATAGATTCTAATTCTATTTTTATGATAGGTTAAATAGTCTTTCCTTGAAGTTATATTTTAGATAATTGATAATAAAACTCAATCGATCAACAGCGAGAATAAAACAATAGAAGTTTTTTTAGATTCCTCAAAACTTTTGACCTTCAGTGTCTAATAAAAAGCTCATTATTTGAGTGGGAACAGACGAAAACTATTCACAGGAAATCTTACCCGATGACTCATCAATGGTAATCCCCGAGACAATTTGAGGGAATAAAGTAGAATTTTGAAAAATCTCCTGAATTTTCCAGAAATGATTTTCTAGCACAGGCTGCCTCGCCTTAAGAAAATGTTTCTTAGCACAGAGAATTTCAAGCTTTTGCTTATCGTGATCTATGTAAACAGTTGTGCCCGTTTCTTCATAATACCTACTTCCTTTTAAATGATATAAATATGAAGTTTCTATTATTCTATAAACTTTTTATTTATTTCAATTATCAAATGTAGTAGAAAGTTATTTACGATTAAAATCGTACATGATGTGTATTATGGTATAGGTTTAACTTATTTATCAAGATAATATAACAATCTATGACCTATCACATCATACTTGATACAGTTATAATAGTCCTTTGCTTTTAATTGCTATAATAACTCAAACTTAATTTCTATCTTCTAAGGTCTTCCATAATATTTTGGTTAAAGTATCTTCTTAACTTTCACTCCATTGACTAATACGATGGTTTCAGATTTACTTGTCAGTTTTGATCGACTGTAATTACGCGTGGCATTCGACCTTTAAACCCAAACCATTAATTTTAATCAAATACGCCCAAAATGCACCAAAAAAACTAAATTATTTTGCTATTGAATTGTATCCTAAATTCCACCCACTGTTAAGTGAAGGAATATAATAGTGCATAAATGCGGCACGCGTCATTGTGGTTTTGTAAGACGTGACGGGAGCAAGGTCATAGATTAAACGCCAGTAATTTCAGTTGCATGTCAAATTTGCCTGAACCACAATCACTCTTAATTAAAAATTTTATAAAAACGTTATGTTGAAATTTCATTATATTAGCTCCTAATATGCGATATTGATTAATTGCGATTTTGTGTTGTCTGTTAAGAACTTTTTTTGTTATGTGTGTAAGCAATTTACTATATTTGTACATGTATCAATAGGTAAATTCCATATCGCAATGTAAGTTGATAGTAAGATATCGACTTGAACTTTAACTGTATATTAACTGTGTTAAGTTTATGTTTTTCTCTTCAACATTGTGATTCAATATTTAGTCCATCGATGATAAAAATTCAATTGTCATGGGGAGGTGTGGATAATGGCCGAGTGTCATTCTGTCCTGAATAATTTTAACTAAAGTAAAAGGTGCATTACACCAGAGTAGTTGCACATTCAATAATTATCTCAACTGGTTTAAATGCCATATAACACTTTTTATTGTTCTAGTCACCACCTTGTCGCTTTAGTGGACTGAATTGAGTTTATTTAGATTTAAGATTTTATCTAAGAACTATTTGTATGTAACACTATTGAAAAAGTGTTTGGTGGCTGGTACTTAGAGTACTTGGAATTTTATAATGAAGATAGTTTTTCATCCTGCAAATCTTCATCGTAAGATTAATGAAGATTTGAGCCATCTACTTTTTTGACGAATCTAAGCAATTTTGGAAATTTGTCACTAGTTACAGATGACAATCCAAATAATAACCACAGAGATTCTGAGACTCTTTGATTGGAGGGATCATAGTGTCAATTTTCTCGAACTGGAAGGAAATCATCATGATTGACTACCTTCCAAAGACTTAACGCTAACTTATTTGACCGACTGAAAAAAATACATTAACAGTGACCAGTTTTGGCGAGGAAAAAGCTCTGGCTCACTCGTCCTTAATTGCAACGTTCAAAATTGAAAAACTGGCCTTCGAATCGATCTTCCCCTCTGACGATTCTTTCCAAAGTTGTAAAAAATTTGGGATGACCACAGATTTCATCAAATGAGGAAATCGTAGCAGCTACAGAAAATTAATTTCTACGAATCTTTTTTAGTACAACTTGAAAGGAAGTAGCTGTTCTTCCTCTTTCTATCATTTCAGTCGGAGCCGAAGTTGAGACCAAGTGGGACCTTTTTTATTTGTAATAGAGGGACTGGAAAATCTTCAAAAATATAAAAAGAGTCAAGATACAGGATAGAAAGAATTTAAAGGTCCATTTTCACATCTCAGCGTTATGAAATAAAAATATTTTAACAGAGCAATTAATTTTTATTTCTGATAGTGGATTAATAAATATTTTGGAACTAATTAAAGAGTATGTACTTGATATCTTTCGATGTACTAATAGATTTTTATAGGATCTTAAGATCAGATGGGATAATCACTTTATAATTTTAATAGCTTGCTGCTTATCATTGATATATATAGAATAAAGAAAACTATTCGGTTCTAACCCAAATACACCAAACGGCGTTAAATAATTCCAATTTATTTAACTAGACTTTTTCAAACTTTTTTAATATGTCTATAATATCAACGAAAATTTATCTTAAATTCCTATCATAAATTTGATGATGTAGATAAGTGGAACCTACAATTAAATGAAATTACATAAATTAAAAATGCATCAACTATATTTTACAACTGACGTGACAATAAAATATCTACTTGGTGGATAGAAAAGTACGACAAATTAATTTCACCTAGGGCAGTACTATAAATTTTTATAATCCGACAATAACATTAAAAGATTCTATTACATAACGTAACCAAGACATTAATTATGAATAAAACTGGTGATATAATCTGGTTTTTTTTCAACGAGGTACATTTTTTATTACTAATTGTATATGAATAGATGTTTTTATACAGACATTGTAAAGTACAATACTAGACATAATTGTAAAAATTATGTTTTTAAAAGGTGTGTCTGGAATAAAAAGTAAATATAATTATCACATGTTAATAAAGCCACTGAAAGGTACTTAGTTATGGTGATTACATTTTTATACAAAAACAGTGTTATATAATTGAAACATTTATCTAGTGTCATGTTGAACTTCTTTGCGAAACTGTAACCAGAAATAAAATTTCATCATTATACTTTAATAATATTTTACTATAAATATTTGGATAAATTGAAAGAAATTGACAATATTTAGGAACACTCAAGTTAATAAAGCGATTGAAACAACTACAAAGAAAAGAAAAGAAAACTGAGAGATTCCTCAACTGCCTATTAAAACCTGAGCACGTTCCACAAATTTTAACGGTCTGTTATACTATTTGGTTGTCGTGAACAAGACAAATGTTTATAAGTAGTCACGTTTTGTCTGAGCTATGCTATTACAGCAACTGTTAATAATTGGACAAGACAATACCGAGTGGAGTAACAAATAATTAAATTGAATTATTTGCAAAGCATGAGGCACTTTTACCACACATACAAAATCAAAGATATTCAAGGTTCAATTAAATGCGACAATTTAGATTAAATCAGATTATTCTGTCAAGATGTGTATTGATATAAACTGGGTTTTACAAGTGGGATTATAAAATAAATGCCAAAATATGTTATGAAAATAACTTTAGTTAATTAAGTTAAAATTGGTTCGCCGGTCAGTCAAATTTAATTAATCCTCTGTGATGTATTTTATTTCCGCCGATTTTTAATTAGGAACTAACGACAATAATAATAATTTACGGCCACAAAACACATTATTATAACACTTTCGAAAATTGTACTGATTAATGGTTGTCGTTTAACATTTAAACTTATCTACATATACCTATATTTATATTTTTTTTCTATTTAACATTTTAAAGTTGCTACAGATTATTATTGTTAATAACACACATAAAATATGTAAACCTACGATTGAATTAAGATATTGTACGACTGGTTTATTGGAAAACCGGTTCAAATGTAACAATTAATTTATTATTGAGAAATGATCAACTTTAGCAGGAGTTTATGAGGAAAATGTAAAGAAATTTGCCTTGGGCAACAGAAAAAATATGACGTAAGTCAACAGCAAAATTGTTGTATTATGACAGTTTTAAAGAGACTAATTACAACAAGAAATAAGAAGACAAAACCAAATGTAAGTACGAAAAAATAAAATAAGAAATTAAGTGAAAGAAAATGAAAGGTAGATTAAAATACAACAGAAGATAGCGATAAAGAAATAGATAAAGCGAACGAACAGGATAAAATCAAACCGAAAATCATCAAATTCTTAGGTTAGACTACGAGCCCTAACAACTAAATGTTCGGACAAAAGTAAATTTGATTGTCTTTTTTCCATACGCGCAAAAGTTATCTAAATTAACTTCCATAATATTGATGGTTTTTTCTGTTATAATGCCAACATTTAGTTATATAAAAACGTAAATTTCCTAAAAATCCGCTCGGCAGTTCCAAAACTGTGGCACTTTAACCCAGCGGGATGTAAAAATTGTAGAAACAAAGAATTATTATTTTCAAAACGTTGGATCTAGTAGTCGGATTTTGATGAAATTTACTTTATTGCAAAGGTGGATGTTGGTTTTCTTTACAAAAAAAGTTACACAAATTTTTATTTGGTGATTTTAGGCATTTATCGGAGCTTCAAAGTTGCACCTTTAAAAATGATAGAATTTTCTAGTAACTGTTTTAAAAAATCACAGTTTTGAAACCGCTGGTTGAATTTGTGTCAAAAAACATTTAAATCAAAGCTCAATAATCGTACTACATTGAAAAAATCCTGAAATGTTAATATGATTTTTTTTGCATTTTTTTCGAGTTCTAGAGTTCACTTTTCAAAAAACATGTTTTTTGAGGGTGCTATACCTACATTAAAATAATGACAGTTTTGGAACCACTGGTTGGATTTTGGTAAAATTTACTTTATTGCAAAGCTGAATGTTGGTTTTATGTACAAAAAAATCCCCAAGTCTTTATTTGGTGATTTTAGGCATATTTCGTACCTTTAAAAGTGCACTTGAAAAATGTGACGTAATTTTCTAACGACTGTTTTTAAAAAATCACAATTTTGGAACTTGGGGAAAACGACATAAAGGTGCTTTCATGGCCCTCATCCAGTCCGGACTTAAATGTCATTGAAACTCTTTGGCATAAAATTAAACGTATTCTATGCAATAATCCACCAAGAACCATTGGGGTCTTAAAGACCAAAATAGAAGAAATTTGGGACAGTTTCACGCCAGAATGGTACCAAAATTTGAAAAATACAATGCCTGCTAGAATACAGGCAGCTGTTAAAGCAATAAGAGACGTAACCTCTTATTAATGGTCCTAAATTAAAAATTATCCCAACATTTAGTTGCAAATTCATTTTGTATAGTTTGCTAATTATTAAGGTTAAAATATTGTTAAAAAATAAATAATTTTCTTCCATGCATAATATTGTTATTAAGGCTTTATCTTATTGCATTGTTAGGTGTTTACTAATTATTTGCGTAAAATTTTCAGTTCTCCTTTCATATTTTAAAAATTTACTTTTGTCCGAACATTTAGTTGTTAGGGGTCGTACTAGAAATAGTATTAAAATGTACTAGATGAAAACATCTCGAAGGACTGGAAAGAAAACAACAATCCGAAAACAAAAAAGGGAAATTTTGTAAGTTGTGATAACTACGGACCATAAATATGTCCACCAAGAAGACTAGAAACAGGAGAGCGAACTCACTTGGAAAGGGAATGTGACAGTTCCCCTCACATGACAGATGCGCAGTACAGCAATTTAAGAACAGGGTGCACATGGCGAGTGGCGATTGAGAAGGGGGCTATCGCCGCATCGCGTTCCAAGGCAACATGGGAAGTTCGCTTTCCTGTTTCTAGTCTTCTTGATGTCTACCTTAAAATTTAAAAATAAGATAACAAATAAATTAGGAAGAAAAATAAAACAAGCAGACAAGGAAATGACATAATATACTATACATACTAAGTATATTAGAAATGAAAAAGAGAGTAAAACAAGGAGATAGTCTGAGCCTACTTTTATTTATTATACTAATGGATAGAATATTAAAGAACACAAGGATATGATTAAGACAACAAACAGTAATAGGATACAATAGATAACATTATGTATGCAAAAGACATAGTTTTCATAGCGACTATACAACAATGAAACAACTCACAAGAATATAAACCGCAGAAATGGAAAATATGAAAATAAATATAGGTACTCTCGTTTATTTTAATCGTCTGAATATTTAATGCATTTATTTGAACTCAAGAAGGACGCCTAATTTCTAGGTGTTCACAATGTCCCTGTGGTAGAGACAGAAATTAGTTGCCCCCCTTAAATTCAAATAAACGAATTGTTTACATATTCTAGCGATAAAAATAAACGAGAGTTTACTGCAGTAATAAGTATAAAAACAATCATTTCATATGGTCCTTATGGCCTTTTTATTACGTTTTTTATATATAACTGTACCTAACTTAACCGTAGTTGCATTTATGAATTTGCTTCTTCTAGTTTTTTGTTTTCCTCTTCTATGTTTTCAGGAAATACCAATTAATTTTTTATGTGAAATGCAAGAAAATGTACGTTAATTATCATGTAGTGGATATTTATTTAAATGGCCAGGAACTTACTGTGGCAAATTAACAAAACTGATTCAGGATTAATTTTAACAATGTTACATAAAAAAATATAATCCGTAAACCTCCTCAAGCACGACGGACGAAGTGAATAGGTGCAACATCGCCATCGCTTTCATATTTTATTATGTAATATCACAGTAATTATAACAATGGATTTAATGGAAAAAATTTACCTAGACCTCTGATGTATGTATAATGCGGATACTAATAAACACATTGTTGATTGTGTGTTCGTATTAATTGGCTCTCCAAGATTTGTTTTTGCGTTATCTCGAAAAACTTGATTGATTTATGGGAATTACAATTAATTATTATGGAAGGTTTAGCATGCATTTAGTTTTCAATTGATATTACTTATAAAGGAAAGGGAAGTAATATTGTCTTTGCGACACAATAAATAACCAGTTGGTTATTTTGTTTCGTTATAGAGAACAAAAATGCGTGTTTATACAGAGGCACGCCTAGGTAACTTTTTTGAAAAATATATAAAGTTTAAATTTACATATGAAACTGTAACATTTATATAAATCTAGTAGGTACATTTCCTGATTATAGTATCTGCAATTAATTACAGCGATAGAATTTGTAGATAATGTTGGAATGTGTATGAATAAAACCGTTTATGGCGGTTAGATTTTTTAATGTAACAGATGTAAATGATCTCGGTTTATAACATGGATTTTTGTTGAATATTTTAACGCAAGGAAAAGTATGGGTGTTAACATGAATGTGTAATTTAAAGTAAAAATTATATCTAAGAACACAAGGAACTATGTAAAATACCTATTTGAAATTGCGGAAACTTCGATCAAAGAATTTCTAAAAATTCTTTTGGAGTTTTTAAAATATGATGTGTTTATGTAGACAGAATTTTTTTATCCCTCTCGCAGAAATTTGTTGGTATTTGTGATATTTAGGAGAGTATTTTTTTTTGTTTAGAGGAACTTTCTGAAAATAGGAAGACAATTCAAGAATTTTTTTGGAATTTCGGGAATTATTTTTATTTATATATTTATTTATTTTTATTTTTATTTTTTTTACGAGGATTATTTTGAGGCATTTGTTTGTGTAGTACCTACAAGAATTCATAAAAATACAGTTACATTAAATTAATTACTTTTTTTCAACATTTTGAAGACTTTGAATTTAAAAGATTTTGTGGGAATTCAGCGGAATTTGATGAAAATTTCGAAGAGCTTTCTGTAAATTGTTTTCTTGAAATTTATGGTAATTTACTGGCATTTTGAGCCATTCGAAAAAACTCAATTAGTTAATTTCATGTGAATCAATTTTTTCTTTTGGAATTTGAGAGATTTTGTGTTAATTGAAGTGAAATTTGAAGTCTGGAAATGTGAGGTATTTATGTAGAATTTTGATGAAAAAAGCGTTTTTGAAATTTTTAAGGAATTTCTTGGAATTTTGGGAATATACCCTCGATATTATAGAGTATTTTTGGGACATTTCTGTGTGTAGTAAAGTTTATGAAAACAATAATTAACCATTTTGGTAAAACCATTAATAGGTTTTATTGCTTTCTGGAAATCCCAAGAACATAATATTTTTTTTGGATTTTTTAACCTTTCAAAGATTTTCTAAAAATTCTTTTGGAATTTTTGAAAATATGATGTGTTTCTATAGGCAGAAATTTTGTATTCCTCTCGCAGAAAATTGTTGGTATTTTTGGCATTTAGAAGAGCACTTTTTTAGTGTCGAGCAACTTTCTGAAAGTTGGAAGACAATACAAGAATATTTTTGGAACTTCGGGAAGTTACGAAGGGATTTACGAGGAATATTTTGAGGCATTTGTGTAGTACAAGTTTGTAAAAATAAAGTTAGATTCGATGAAATGAATTAGTTTTTCCAACATTTTGATATATTTTTTAAATTTAAGAGATTTTGTGGGACTTCAGCGGAATTTGATGAAAATTTCGAAGAGCTTTGTGTAAATTGTTTTCTTGATATTTATATGGTAATTTACTGGCATTTTGAAGCATTCGAAAAATCTCGATTAGGTAATTTCATGTGAATCAGTTTTTTCAGCTTATTGAAGAATTCTTTTGGAATTTGAGAGATTTTGTGTTAATTGAGTGGAATTTGAAGTCTGGAAATGTGAGGTATTTATGTAGAATTATGACGTTTTTTTTGGTATTTGAAAGACTTGGTGGTAACTGAACAGAATTTGATGGAATTTTCTTTAATTTGAGGTTTTTATCTAGCATTTTTAACGAAAAATGAGATTTTTGTTCCTTAAATTAAGACATAGCAAACCTCTTGGTTAGAACATGCATACTAAGTTTCAAGATTAAGACTGTCTTAATTAAGATATCAAAAAAACGAGCTCATTGTTTCATATTTTCACCAAGCCAGAAAAATGATAGTCATTTCTTAGAATTGTCTTTATTGACTTTGACCATCTGCTCCATCATAAAAATCACATCGTAGAACAAGAACAATGTTTAATTTTTATGAAATAAAATAACTTCAGTAAAATAACGCTACTACGGGATTTTATTCTATAATTAAACTTCTAGGAAAATAATCAGATATGTGTTAGTTTACAGTTCACCTGCCAAAAAAATTTTTACGTAACCAAATTGTAGTTTCTTATTTCATAATTTTCAAACAATACCAATAATTATTTTATTGTGATATACACATACTTGTGCACAAGAAATAATTACTGTTTCTTTTTTTCATTATCTAAATAGATCAATTACTTATGAAAAGTGAAAACGATCTGTGTGTACGAGTATATACACAATTTTTAATGAAAAATATTTCTAATTCTAGTGCAACTAATGGGTTTAATTTAATAGGAAGTGATTGCATTTTTTCCAATATTGCAAATACTGTTAGCAGAAGCGACTAAAAGATTACTGAGCATACAATTTTTAATGTGCCGATAATAGAAATAAAATTATTAGTAATTTTATAGATTAAAATCTCAATTATTATGTTGTCAATTTTAAAGGATTTCCGATGGCTTAAAGCGATTACACTATAGGTACTTTCCAATGATGTTTCAAACGCTTGATTGGACTCTGGTGGGTAGTAATACAGAAACAATGCAAAGTTTATTAACAATTATTGTACATCATTTATGACAGCTGATATTTTCGACCTATTTCATTTGATGAGCTTGAAACTGTTTACGATTATTACATGCAGCAAGTGTCTTCGTTTAATAAAGGGAAATTGGAAGAAAAACTGCGGAATTATAATTACTGTCTTGTACTTGCTTTCCTTAACAACTACACCTAGTCATTTATTAAGGCGCACAACAATTTCAATTGGTGTAATATAATTTTACAACTGTTATTATTAATCCAATTTAAAATAGGTCGCTTCGGGCGCGGTATAATTTTATACAATATCTTTCGCCAATATAAATTATATTTGTTTCAAGGTTTCTGCAATCGTAAATAAGAAAAATAAATAACTGCAGGTCATAATGTAACTATTTCTGTTAGCTGTAGAGATAATATTGTTTTTGTGTCTTAATGAGTTTGAGCTATATAGATTTGTTATGTAGCCCCTGTGCATATGTAATGAGTATTGTAATTTTATATTTGTGTGTAACTGCAGGCCATGGGCTTAAATTAATAGATATGTGTGAGGTTGACCTCTTTGTAGTGTTAAGCCGACAATTTGTGGGTGTTTTCATTAAATAATCATTATGTATTGTCCTTTAGATATAGAGGATAAAGTAATAAAAGAAATATACTACCTACTTATTACAAAATGAATCAAGTATCTATGTAGTTTTTTATGAATTAGCAATTATTAGTTCGAGTATTATTGATTTCTTAAACTAAATTGATTTTTGAAATTTAATAATTGCAGTAATAATAATTGTGTTATTGTAATATTTTATTTTGTAATATGTTCATAGAAAAACTTGTGAAACTTCTATTAAAGATCTCAAATAGGAACGCTTTATGATTTGAAAAAATTAGACGTTATTGTGACTTTCAAATTATTTGTTGATGTATTGAAAATGGATATAAAAGAATGGCCCTCGGGGATTTTCCAGAAGGTACATTAGTACTCAAATTTTGACGTCATGAAAATACAACTAAAGGCGTTTTTTTGCTGTTGGGCGCGGTCTATTTTCTAAATGTTTTAACATCACCTAACCGAATCTTTCAAGTTTTTAGACTATGGAGTAATTCATTATTCGAACATTGAACATATACAGGGTGTCCCAGTTTATATCGTCAAGATTTCACCAGTCGATAGTTTAGCGAAAATTAGAGGTGGTTTGTCTAATAAACTATGGTCGAATGTTGCTTCCTTTTTGATGCACAGGGCATTAAAGAAAATAAATTATTTTAAATAATTTGCTATAAATCAATAACAAAAAAGTTAGTTAGCTGAAATTTTGCATAGACCTTTTTTTTATATTCTCTTATTAATAGTGGTTGCAATTATTTTATTTAGAACACAGAGGCGTGCGTACGGGTTTCTTCAAAAACATTTTATTGAATAAAACGTACACCACTGTTTTTTTTTGCAGCACCAATATGCAGAGAGTATTTTCCATTTAATTTAAAAACTTTTTTGTATCTTACAATTTCTTGATAACTTAACTTTTTTTTTCTTATTTATTAAAGAGGTTCTTCCCTATTAGATTTCCGAAAAAAGCATCAGTACAAAGTTGTAGAGAAAAATATTTCCTACAACTTTCCTTTTAATATTTTTTGATATTGTCAATATTTAAAAAGATATTCAACAAATAAGTTGCAAATTTTAGGGAAATTTTTCTCTAGTTAGGTACTCTACTACTACTTACTACTCTTTCCCCAAAATTTTCAACTTATTTGTTGACTAACTTTTTAAATATCGACAATATCAAAAAAAGTTTAAAAGATAAGTTGTAGGAAATATTTTTCTTTACAACTTTGTACTGACTCTTTTTCGAAAATTTAATAGGAAAAAAGTTATTCAATAAACAAACAAATCCAACCCTTAATTGAGGGCTGGTGAAGGAAGGGCGGGGTCTACGAATACAAAAACTCAGTTTTAAACTTTCAGGGTGACTCTCTAGAAGATTCTACAAAAATTAGCTGTAGGGTAAAAAAAGTCTATTTGTAGCCTTTTTTTCACCCTTATTTACTGTACTATTAGGTTATTTTGAGTTAAGTTATCAAAAAATTATAAGATACGAAAAAGTTTCTAAATTGAATGGAAAATACTCTCTGCATATTGGTGCTGCAAAAAACCAGTGGCGTACGGAAGCGGTCTCAGTTTTTGATAAACTTCTCTAAAATTTTGTGTCTCAATCGTGCAAAAGGAAATTTTCTAAATGATTTTTAAAGTAGGTAATAGTAGTTTAATAAACAAGAGTGTTAATAAGAGCGATTAATAATCGAAACGATTTTAACGCGTGAGCGCAGCGAGCGCGTTAATGAGTCGAGATTATTAATCGCAGATTAACACTCATGTTGATTACAATATTTTTTTGTCGATCGCTCTTTATTAGAATGAAAATAATCTAATTTTGTTCCATGGCAAAATCCAAATTCTGACATAATATGCAATAAGTCAAAATACCGCTGACAATTAATTAATTTCGGCAGGTGTCAGTTCCAAATGCATGTTTCAATAATATAATATATTGTTGGTTACCTAGCAAATCTCATAATCTCAACAATGTTTTTAATGTGCATGTATGCATTAAACTGAGTTATTAATACACTCCTTTTATTACATTAACTAGATCTTTAATAAACGATCGACAAAAATAGTCATTTACGCACCTAGGGCGTAAAATGGATTTCTGAAATTTTCCAAAAATGTTCAAACATAAGAGAAACAATAAGTAAAACGAAAAACACAATACATCAAGACCAAACATTTCTTATTGTAGGTACTTGAGTAATTTCCAAAACATAAAATGATAAATAATCAAATTATATTGTTATTGTTAGACCACATTAACAAAGTAAACAATATATTTACGTAAGTTTATTAAAAAAAGCCAAAATTACCACAATTAATTTGTTATCAAGGTAAATGATCGTCCATACGCTTTCTCAAGTCTTACTTTTTATTTTATTAAAGTTATTACTTCTATAATTTAACATACTGTTATGAATACATTAGATATAAAATTACATACATTTGTCTTTCATTCCGACAAGTGTTTCTGACCTAGGGGAAAGCGCAATATACAAGCGTTAACTATACAAAAAAAAAACGAAATAATTGATGTCGTGTACTGTACTAAATTGATGCCAAAATTATATGTTATTTTCGATGTTAAAATGTGTAAAGGTTTCGATCAACTTTCGCATTAAAGTCCTTCCATTATTGGTGTTCTGAGCTGTGCCTTATTTATGTTGTCATTTAATATCATTGACCGCTTTTTGAAGAGGTATCCTCTTCAATAGACTGATTTATAATGACAGGGCTCGATAATAATTTGGTGCATTTATTATACCTTAAAATAGCTCTCAACTGTTGCCTTGGCTTCAAAGTCTTTGTAAAAACTAATTCTATCTAAACTCGGTAATATAGTTTTGTGCCTGGTGTTCTTAATTATAAAAATTTCAAGTTATAAAACTGCATCGCTTATATGGTAGCATTATTTTCAGTAGTCAGAGCGTCACATTATCTCTGTCTCGACCTCATGTCCGTCTCCTTTGAGAGCGAGAGAGAGGGATAAGATCACGGCCATGTCTACTGAAGATAATTTTTGCAATATTTTTTGTCGCCTCTTATCATTCCTTATGCCAATGAAACAATATAAATAATCAATATTATATTTCAATAGACTCATACTTATAGCTTGAGGGGCCCCTATTTTTTTCAGGGCAATATCTTGAAGAAGAAAAAAGTTACCAGTTTTCTAATAATGCTTGAATTTGATGCCAAAATTTAGCAAAAGTTGAATTTTTAATCAAAAAATTTATCATTCATCTGGATTCTAAAAAGTCTGTTTGAACTTGAGTCACAAATTATTATTATTGACTGCCACAATTTGATTTTTAATAGTAGTTTAATAAACAAGAGTGTTAATAAGAGCGATTAATAATCGAAACGATTTTAACGCGCTCGCTGCGCTCACGCGTTAATGAGTCGAGATTATTAATCGCCGATTAACACTCATGTTGATTACAATATTTTTTTGTCGATCGCTCTTTATTAGAATGAAAATAATCTAATTTTGTTCCATGGCAAAATCCAAATTCTGATATAATATGCAATAAGTCAAAATACCACTGACATAATTAATTAATTTCGGCAGGTGTCAGTTCCAAATGCATATTTCAATAATATAATATATTGTTGGTTACCTAGCAAATCTCAACAATGTTTTTAATGTGCATGTATGCATTAAACTGAGTTATTAATACACTCCTTTTATTACATTAACTATATCTTTAATAAACGATCGACAAAAAATATTTTTTTCTACGAAAATGCGGAATGACGTTTTTTCTGACAAGATAATCGAACTTGAAAGTAGGCTTTCGAAAAACTAGTACGGAAAATTAGTGTGGACATTTTTTTCCGCACACATTTTTTAAACTTTCCGCACGCAAACAAAAACATAAAGAAGTACTTACATTTAGTTATAATTGTAACATTTATTTAATATCTAACAACCGGAGGAGTGCACATTAGTTCATCGCTTTCGCTTTAGTTTTGAAACTCCATGTTTATATTCACGTAATTTGATCTCAAAACCAAAATTATTTCGATGACAGGACACAATTTATAAACTGTCAACAGCTATGAGCTTTCAGTTCTATGACAACAAACTCACTTGATGTTTTTTTTAATTAGAAAAAGATTTACAAATAATTTTATTTTTTACGAATTCCACGTTTTCGTAGAAAAAATCGTATGTAACACGCTTGCGGAAATGGCCCATGACTATACTCGTGTGATTGCAGCACTCGCTATCGCTCGCGTTGCAAATTTCACACTCGTATTGTCATGATGCGTTTCCCGCACTTGTATTACAATATACTATTACGAAACTGTTTTGTAAAATAACTGGGGATTTTAATAAATTTCTAGAGAAGTTCAAAAATATTTTAGTCACAGTCAATCTTTCTTTATGTTTGTTTTTATTTCTTAAAACCTGACTATTCTGTAAGGATTTCATACTCCTACATCACTAACCACATAGGTCGCTTGTTAGTACCTACTTATTATTTTATCGACACTCTAGCATTGTTTTTCCGTATTTACTCGTTATATTACAACCAACACACCCAAAACTTTTAAATTTCTGTCTTTTTCCACAATGTTACTAGCTTACAGCTGCAATAAGGAAGTAATACAAGTCCAATTACGCATACTATGTGTATTAGAAATGATTTACTTTTATTGGGTGTGGGATTATTTGACAAATAATAAATGTTTTGTGGTTGTAAACCGCTTGTATTTCACCTCAAGGTTTTCAGAAGACGCCTACTACAATTAGGTATTTTGACCATTAATCATTTTCGTCTGATTTATGACATTTCGTTCCGATCGGCCTAATTTGTTTTGTTGCCTAATTTTTAATTATTATTCAAATCTGAGCGATTAATACTGTATTTAGCAGCGGGCGGTACAGAAATTAACCAAACAAATTTATTAGATGAGTGAAATTCTATGATTTATGAGGTGTGGGTGGGTGTATCAAAAGTTTAATTGTTGTAATGTTGCACAGTAACTAAGTAGTTGTTGTGAATCCTTGTGGGAATCTTTATAAGAAGGCTCATAGATAAATTATGGAAAGGTTAGTTGAAGACGTGGTTTTATGGCGGATAAATAATTGTTCAGTGGCGAGTTATTATTGCTTCAATTGGGCCGCACCAGTGGAAACTAGAAGACTTATTGAAAAAATTAACGTGTAGTAAATTATTTCAAAATGGAAAGTTAAAAAAAATTGTATAGTTTCAAAAGTATAACGAGCATTGTTATCAATAGCCGCTAACAACAGGTCATTGTTGTTATTGATATACTGTTAGGAAATACGCATATTAAAATATGGTTTTTATATTAGATATTTATTTACGACTATATTTTTTCTAACTATATAACTTAAAATGAAAGTAAACTACTGGTATATTCTGCATAATGTCCTCATCGCTGTAGACGCGAACAAGCAATAAATTTTCGCTCAAATCCAAAAGGCAAATATTCCAATAACGCAACAATGCAAATCCAGACATTAAGTCTGAACTGCCTCATAAAAGTTACATAACCTTTCTCCAAATTCCGTCAAACTACAAATAATCACCAATTGTTGCATTCCGCCGTTGCACCGGTGCATTTCAATCAGTTAAGGCGATTATAGACGGACGATGTCCGCAATGTGTGAAACAATTCCAGAATGTGTCATGTAAATATTGCGGTAATCTCCGATTTTATATGATAATTGAATTCTTCTCAGCTGAGACTTATGGCATAACGCCAAGTAGTGGTACTGTTAAGTTGTTCGAGTACATGGCCAGTGACCGGTCTGGGTGTGGTTCCTGCTCTTGCTAATGTCGTCACACTGTATGCAGAATAATGCACCACCCGGCTAAGACTCGTAAAATATCGCTTTTACTCTATTTACATATTCGTTTTACGCTTCAGTAGTTGATTGTCTATGTCGTCCGATTGAAGTTTATTTGCTTATTTGGTAGGGTTTCCTCTTAGAGGTGCAGGAGAAGTCATGAATTGGTTAACTCGAAAGTGTCGCTTTCATCCTTTTCTAGAATAATTTGAAAATCTTTTTAAACATACTTTACAAACACATCCTTCTAACCTTTACATTTCTTAATCTTAAGCTGCGTTGATATGAAGTCAGTTGCCTTTTTTAGTGGCCGATCCACATGGAGATTAATCCATGTAGACTTGAGGGTCCGTGAGGATGAAATTATGAAGTCAACTAACCTCAGTCAACAAGCTTGCAAATTATTGGCCTCGTGCTAACACGAATTTTATCGAAAACAACACATTTTGTGAATGCTTCTAATTATTTATTGATATTGATACATTAACTCATAATTATTTATATTATTTAGGGTAACTCAGATCTCTACTCCTAAAATATCAGGTTTTCTTTGTCTTAAATGAAACACACTGTAAATATCAGAAAATAGATTATATCTGGTTTTTATTTTTGGTTGAAGTAAACAAAAAACCATATAAGGATTTTTTATTGAAAATAAAAAATATCTTTGTAACGCTATCCTCCATAACGATTTCATATATTTATCAAAGTAATTTACGGTGAACTTGAAACATATTTTCTTGCAAACGTGGGTACATTCACATTTTTATTTGATTTTCTACATTTACCTAATAAGTTTTTATGCGACTTTTAATACATTTGCTAGAATATTTATGACACTTGTTTTTTACATTTTAAAATACGTACATTTAATTGCAGTATTTTTCTAGATAAATTTAACTTTTTTTATTATTACTTTCTTAGATGAGGAAATCATTTTAATGAAGAATTATTTTAAATTAGTTTAAGTTTATATTTTAGGTTTCTTTTGTTGATTAAGTATTTTGTTATGGTTAGTTTTTTTCTATTTAGTTTGAATGTCTTATTTTACTTTTACTTTTATTAGAATGTTATGATTTTTTGCTTTTACGAAGGAAGAATATTAATAGGAATGACAGATACGTGCTCCAAAAAGAACGTTCTAAGACATATTTTGCTGTAATAACAGAAATTTACTACCAAAATCGTTTACAAATATTCCTGAAAACTACTGGTAAAACCATAAGAATTATTTGGCAAGAGAACTCAGGTTTAATAAATGCAGCCGAATTCTAAGCATTATCAGTTATCGATAATTCATCAGGTTCTTCTGTTCTTTAAATAATTTTCCACAGGACCTCTTATTCATTGCAAGTTTTTTTTTATACAGGGTGTATCAGTTTTAATCGAGAAAACTTTTATGGTACATTCTCCTGGTCGTCCTCAATCGGAAAAATGTATATTATATACCTCTATCTCGATTCCTAAGAAAGATACAGGATGTTGAACTTTACAAAAAATATTATTTTTTTAATTTTTTTGCAATAACTTCCATAAAAAAGCTTGGATTCAAACAAAATTTTGCATGTCTGTCCTCCACCCCAAGGACAATTTTATGAAGATATTTTTGATTTTCGGGGGCACCAGTGGCGTGCAATTCGATCACATCTCAATTATTTCAAAGAAAAAAGTATGCCACTATAATTTAAAAAATATATTTTTTATCTATCGAATTCCTTGTTCAATTTGGAGTGAAATTTGCTTTTACAGAACAAAAATTGGAGTGTTAGTTCCAGAGATAATTAATTTTTTCCAAAGACGAGCTAACTTGAAATTACAAAAAAACCGGCAATGATAACAGATGCTGTTAATTCATTAGTTCGTCGTTGTCAGAAATGCATCGAGGCTGGCGAGTTGCATTTTGAACAGTTGCTGTAATTTTATAATTATTTTTTGTTACTTTTTGTTTTTTAATAAATTTCTTATTTGATTTGTGACTAATTTCAAGTCTTTCGAAGAAACTAATTATCTCTGGAACTAAAACTTCAATTTTTGTTCTGTAAAAGCAAAGTTTACTCCAAATTGAACAAGGAATTCAATAGATAAAAAAATATTTCTTAAAAATTACAGTGGCATGTATTTTTTCTTTGAAATAATTGAGATGTGGCCGAATTGCACGCCACTGGTGTCCCCCCAAAATCGAAAATATCTTCATAAAATTGTCCTTAGGGAGGAGGGCAGGCATGCAAAATTTTGTTTGAATCCAAGCTTTTTTATAAAAGTTATTACAAAAAAATGATTTTTTCTTGTAAACTTCCACACCCTGTATATTTCTTAGGAATCGAGATAGATGTACCTATATAATATACATTTTGCCGAATCAGGACGACTAGGAGAATGTACCATTAAAGTTTGCTCGATTAAAACTGATACACCCTGTATAAAACAAGAACTAGCAGCAGAAATTCATAAATTTTAATTATATATTTATGCTATCATTTTTACTTTCTTATACGAAGTATAAGGAAGTATTGTAATCGTGATTTTTTTCGACTTCGAGATTTTGATGGATTTATACGTTTTGAGGGCCCCTGAATCCATTTTGACCATTTTCGCCTTGATGTCTGTCTGTCTGTGTGTCTGTCTGTCTGTCTGTCTGTCTGTCTGTCTGTCTGTATAAACCATAACTCAAAAACGACTTTTCGGATTTGATTCAAATTTCATATTTAAGAGTTTGAACAAATTTGTGGGTGCCACATTCAATGTTTTTCATCTAGCACCAAAACAAGTGACAGTTACCTGAAGACATTTTTAGGTTTTTTAGGAATATCTTGAAAAATAAACAATTTATGAGATTTTTTTATTCTTTGACATTGATTTAAAATTGAATTTTGAACAAATTTTGTTTGAACTTTTTTTTGAAATTCCGTCAAAAAAATTAAAAAAAACTAGATATTTTTAAAATACTTTATATTTCTCATAGCGCGCGTTGATAGTTGAATCCGATGGTCGAGGTAGACCATGTCTTTCATTATATGGCTGCCAAACGGAAGGTCCCGGGTTCGAATCCCAGAAGGACCGGTCCTTTAGTTTTTTTTTTATTTTACTGGTTTCTATGGTACCGAAAACAATAATAATGAATAAATAAATGTAATTTCATAACGGGAGATTTTTTTAAGTGAGTAATAGGTCAAAAATCTATAATAAAACACATTTTTGTCGTAAAATTCGGTTATAATGAGTGGGACAAGGACAGATTTATGCGTATTGCAATAAGTGCGACAGAGACTATTTGTAAATTGCTAGAAACCTTCAAAATTTTTACAAGAAATTTAACTTAATTTATTTAGGAAAAGTAATTATTGTGATACTATCCGTAAGTATAAGAAAGTCATGTGT
This sequence comes from Pediacus dermestoides, assembly GCA_963942485.1. Classification (NCBI taxonomy): domain Eukaryota; kingdom Metazoa; phylum Arthropoda; class Insecta; order Coleoptera; family Cucujidae; genus Pediacus; species Pediacus dermestoides. Next base: position 8,888,272 of record OZ012625.1, read on the forward strand.
TGGGCACATCAGATATTTAATTTAAAGAAACTGTCATTTTTACGATAATATTCATAATGAATGCTGTAGTAGGTTCAAAATAATTATTTTTTTGACCGTGTATTAAATTTTAAAATGACTCCACCTTTCTTCAATTTAACTGAAACTGACTAAGATAAGCGAGAAGCGAGAGTCCAGTAATCGTCCTCATCTTTAACACATCCTGCATAATGATTATAATGTACAACATTAATAAACCGAACCGCTTTCATCATCAAGTATTACCGATAACATGCACTTGCAATTGCAGTTTGTTAAGCAATTCAATCCGTGGGTGATGCCAGTGATTCGAGGGCACGTGGGACTAAAAGACATTATTTAGTTACTCCTAAAGTGGTAATCTAACACCGGTCCCTTTCCCTTTTGCTTGTTGAAATGCGGAACACCTTAACCCATATAATTTAATATATTAATATGTAGCCAACCAGGGAAGCCGACGCCATAAATTAGTGATAAATATTATGGTATTATAGAACAATGGATGCTTTTTGCACACCACAAGTCAGTGGTGAAAGGTTGCATTTCTTACTAATTAGTTTTCTTTTATGTTGATGTAAAATGGGCCAAACCATATGAGGACTAAACAAACTCTTTCTAATTAACTGTATTGAAGTTATTGTCTATTAAAATAATTTCTTTATATTATAGCGTTTAGTACAATAGTTTTTTGTTTGTTTGTTGCAGAAAATATGGCTCCGTCGGAATTAAAGAAATTAAAAAATAAGCTGCGAAAAGCACGTAGAAAATTGGAACAGGAAAAGGCGCAGGCTAGGGAAGCTCAGGTGAAGCGAGACCAGCATCACAAATCTCGTCAACAAGGTGATGTGGAGCCTGATGCGCCCCAATTAGACGAGCTCATACCGGATAAATTAGCGAGGGTAAGTTCGTACATGCGAAGTTTTTTGATTACATTTTTATAGTGTGGCAAGTTGGCTCTGAATAAGTTAACATGGTAGGTATATTGCTAAAACTTGAAACTGAGTATAAAATCGATGGAAATACAGAAAAATTAGATTTGGTTCTTAAGACAAATTGAATAAGATAAGCTTGTAATCTGTAAGACAAGAAGAAAATAAAACATTACTGGCTTCCTCAAGGTTGATCTACTTTTGTCTTGGTTGAGGTTTTAACATGACATTTTTCCGTTATTCTGCGGAATCGTTTTTGTCTATATTATATTCAGAATTGTTGTTATTTTTCAAATATTCAGAACTGAATAAAATTGCATTAGTTTAAATTAAAAAGTTATGATTTCAGTTATTTCCGCTTTGTATCGGAAGTAACACACTTATTAAATTGCTCGGCAAAAAGATTAATACAGTTCATGTAATTAATTATTCGAAAGCACCATTTTATATTTCCATATAAAGAAAAACAAATTATTTGTAGATTTAATTGCGTTTTTCCATTAAGTGTTTATACAGGGTGTTTCAACTCAAAGTGGAAAACGTAATAGAGGTTGTAGATCTCATCGAGACTAACACTTTTTTCAAAAGATTATTTTTTATTTGAGCTTTTGTTTTCGAGTTATCGACCTTCTTTTGTTTTTACACAAACCTCTTTATCTTCATTATTTATGGACGGATTTTAAAAAATTAAAGTTTTTTGAAATTGTCAGTTTGATATCAACAATTTTAGAGTTAAAATTAAAAAAAAATATCAACAAACAAAATGGCGACCAATTTTCTTTGGAGCAGACTTGAGCTATCCAAGTTTAAAAAAGAAAACTGGTCGCCATTTTGTTTGATGATATTTTTTAAAGAAATGTTTAACGCAATAATTGTAGATATCAAACTGACAATATACAAAAACTTAAATTTTTTAAAATCCGGCCATAAATAATGAAGATAACGAGGTTTATGTAAAAACCAAAGAAGGTCGATAACTCGAAAACAAAAGCTCAAATGAAAAATATTAATTTGAAAAAAGTGTTAGTCTCGATGAGATCTACAACCTCTATTACGTTGTCCACTTTGAGTTGAAACACCCTGTATAATCTAATTTTCTGTTTATACACCAAAAAACTTACATTTCATGTTTTGTTTTTGAAAATTTGTATTTTTATTAATATTGTTTTTGTAAAGGTGGAAGACCCTCTGGAAGAAGCCATTAAATTTCTTCAACCTTTACAAGCGCTGGCGAACGATAGGATAGAAACGCATTTAATGGCCTTTGAGGTTTATATTAGGAAAAGTAAGTGTTAACACTGTTTTAATAAACTGAAAACAATTTTGAATTTTGGTGATTTATCTAGAGAAAGTTCTTCTTATGCTGCAATCACTGAAACGCGCTCACAAGGTCGATCCAAAGAACCCCAAACTTCACAGTTGTCTTATCAAATTCCTCGATGTGATTGCAAACAAATCCTCTTGGGATCCTAGTGTAGAAGAGGTGGTCATGAAAGAAACTATCACCTTTTTCGAAGGCAAAGAAGCGAAACGGCTCAACAAAGAATTTCTAGAAAAGAATGCTAGGAGTTTGAGAGCCGTTTTTGAGGGCGCCAGAATGCTATATCACCTCGATAACAATTGTCAAAGTGAAGCTCTTCAGTTGGTTACTAGCTTCGACAATAAATACCAAGATGTAAATATTCATGTAAGTACTTTGTGTTTGTTTTGTGGAATTGCTAATGGAATTTTGAACATGTTTTTTTTTCTCATTTTCTTAGATTTGTACCGATATCTTAAATTCCTTAAGAAAAGGCGACTTTGGAAGTTGCGATGCTCAATTAGATGAATATATTAAGCAATGTCAAATAAAGTTTCCGTATTCAGCGGCGTTTAAGCCGCCATCAGCAGTAACAACTCCTAGCGAAAGCAATCACGTTTCACAGGAACCAGAAAACTGCAACAGTAACTGATGGCAATTTCGAATAGCAGGCTAGACAACTGTGCAGGGAAAACCGGTGTCTTACTTGTGAATTACGAACAATATGCAAAAAGTGTTTCCAAAAAAAAATGTTTAATTTGTTTTTTATTGATTGTGTGGTATTCTGGTACACCTCAGGACCCGATAATAGTGTTGTAATAAATACTTTACAATTTATTTATATAATTTTTGCTTTCTACTCTGTATATTCATTTTGTAAATTATTTTACCTGATGAGAGTTTGCTGGTCATATTATGATGAGGGCCCACGTATTTTTAAATATTTTTTTATTTGATCGATTAACAATTTGTTGTTAAATATCTAAAGTAATTTGCAACAATTTTACTTAGCTTATTTGAAACAGTTTCAAGAATTAAGGATGGTACCATTCGGATTAATGTGTTTTATTTATTAAGTTGAGTGCAACTGGTGATAAGACTAAAAAAACAACTGTTTGTATTGTTGGGTTTTCTACTGTGTGTTATAGTGAAATAAAAAAAAAACAAAAAAATTTAGCTGACACCATATATCAAAACAAAATTAATCAAAAACTAAATAATTTAAATTTAGTATGGTACACAATGATGATTTATTAAATTATTAGTCCAAACTAATTTTCCTATCCTCGGTCCCTTTGACGTTAACTTACCATGTGTTAAGTTGGTTTTAAATATTAAACTGGTATGTGATAGGAGCAGTCAATATTGTTTTCATGTGTGGTCTCAGTATTTAGTATTTAATTAAATAACAATCATATTCACTAAGTTTTGTAGATACCATAATTGTATTGAAAATCATTCAATACCATACATAAATCATTGTAAATTTTGGTTAATAAAAAAAAACAAATAAATTATTTCTGGGTTTCTGTGTTGAATAGTGGACATTATAAGAAAGCGCCTTTAATTAGGAAAACTGGCACCTTTAATGGTCAGACTAATTTGATTATCAGAATTTTTTTTTCAATAGAAATGTTAAATAGTTTTAAGATTACTCTTCGTGGATTTTGAGAATAACCTTTGTAGTTTTTTCGAAATGAGATTTATAATAATTTGGCTCTTTTTAAAATGTAGTTTTAAATTAGTAACTAGAAATGTCGATATGAAATAAAAATTAAATTAGTTTTATAGTAAATAAAACATACGAAAAAAAACAGGGTGTAAAAAAATAGAGTTACAAATGACTAATAAGAAATTTAGCAGTTTTAGTAAAAAAATGTACATATTTACAAATCACGTAAAACCCTAAAAAAAGAGGTACACATTTTTTTCAAACAATTATAAAATATGGTAAGTATCCCTTGTTCAATAGACAAACATGCTAAATATGTAAAAAAGTTTATTTAGTTAATTTTGAATGTAAATATTAAATATATTTATCCAAAGAATTATTTAATTTTTTTAAATTTTGATTTAAATAACTTTCGAATTAATTTCAGACAATCATAAATTAGATAGTTTATACGTAAGTGGTAAACATTTTAAAAATCGAATATTGAATATTGTTCATTTTTCTAAGTGCATTATTTAATTTTCAAATTCCTCTTTAAGCGGCAACCCATAATCACCACTCCTGCGCTGGGGGTTGCCTAAACATCAGACACAATTTTTATCCCTACTCATCCGCCATCTGTTGCAGGCTTTGTGCACCACCACTCCACCTCAGTCGGTAACTTTGAAGTAAACGATGCAGGAGGTGGTTTAGCAAAAAAACATGGCCGCAACACAACTTCTCCTGACAGTCGAATCAAAATAAAGTCCTAGTAAATAATGTAAATACCTGCTCGGTGTTTGTGGGGTTGGTGTGCCGAAATATATTTAATTTACCATTCAGTGTTCTGTGTTGTGATTTGCATTTTGGAAAAAAAATGTGTGAAAGTAGGTGTCGTGTGTGAAAAGTGTTGTTTTGTTCAATGACCACCTGGCTTACTGTCAACCGGGGCCTTATCATTTAAAATATGATGGGCATTTCTAGTGGATTTTCTGTATGGATTAACTCAAGGACTATAACGTTAAATTGGTAAATAGTTCTGTATATTTTAGTAGCTTGTGTGTAAATATTTCAGTGATTTCCCCGCAAAACACCGAGATAAATCTACTTAAAATACTGGAGAAAAACACTATTTTTCCACGAAAACAGATAATGTTGTTAATTATTTACCACGTTACATAATTGAGTATTTTCGTACATTTCACGTTTAATTAAAATTTATCTACGATTTAGAATTTAAAAGATAATAGCTAATAAAACGCATGTGGATATGTAATGTACCAAAATAATTTGGAAGTTCCTTCAAATGGTCTGTTATAAACAATAATAATACCGCACCACCAAAGCGAAATAAACCAAAGATTTATTTAATATCGAAGGTACAAACGTAAAACAAGCAATACCATTTTAACATTATTATTAATTTCACATCGGGTATCCGGTTATTTTAATTAGGAGATTAGAACAGCTGCTTCAGTTATACTTTATACTCATTTTTAAGTTGTAGAATTAATATAAATTATGTGGTTGTTTTTCGGAGTTGCGTTCAAGTGATCAAATGGCAAATCGACAAGGATATTGTTTTTCATGGTGCTAGTGTTGATAAACTTTGGTGATAAGGTAATTTATAACTTTCCTTTTTGTGTCATTAAATTGCACTATTTGATGGGTAAAATATTTTGCACTATTATTTATTGCTTTAAACTATTAGAGATTTTAATTACAATAACAAATAATTTTACGTACCCCTAAAATTTGAGTGTATAAATTTTTTTGAAAAATGGAATAATAGTAATTTTTCCACACCTGTTTAATTATATGTCAATTATTCGTATGTTGTTCGTGGAAAATCGTGCCCATAATTCACTAGGTACAGTGAATTATTTTCATTATTCACTGTGCATCCGGCCAATCACAAATACACAAATTCTTAATTCAATGTTGCTGAACCAATGATATTTTAAATCGCCCCCCATCAAGTCTTTCTGCACTTGACAATCGACTAGCTTGACACTAATTAAATAAGTGTCAAAAAAATTATCAAATTTGAGTCTAATTTATTTCTTTAATAGGTGTGGAAAAAGCATAGTATTATATTCGCGATTATGGCCATTATTTACTCAAATGAATCGCCTACGGCTCGTGGGCTCAAATATCATTTTCGTGAATAATGGCTATCATAATCGTTAATCGCTCATATAATAATATACTTTTACTATACAAGACGTCAAGACGATAACATTGTAGTTTATCTTCGAGAGCGATTTTAACGTCGAGGCGTCGCGTCGGCCGAGACGCTAATAAGCTCGAGAAGATAATGAAATGTTATTGTCGTGTATAATACGAAACTTTTTTCTATAACAAATGTTAAAGGAAAACCAACTATAAAGAAAAACTAATTACAAATTAAATTATTATCAAGCACAATTTAAAATGTCAGTGAATATTATGAGTTATCACTATGTTGTCAAAATCAACAGTAATAGGTACGTTTTAATCCATTCCATTGAAAAAAATCAAAGTACTTTATCTACCCTTGCGGTTAAAGTGCTACTTTATCTACTATTTTGAGTTGATAAAAGCACACTTTACTTTAACGTTTGCTATAGAAAAAAATTAAAAAAAGAATAATAAGTGTAGATTAGAAAGAAAAATTTTCGAGGAACAAGTTTTAGAAACTTTAATGTTCAAAGCGCAATCTATTAACTACTCTTAAATTATAAATACCTACCACAAAAAATCTTTCTTATAATTTCGCTAAACGTCTTTAAAAATGAAAATTATAAAATCAAAAACATTTTGCAATTTACCTGGTTTTACGAGGAATTTAATAAAATGTCGAAATTTTTTTTATTTATCAAAGGAAAATTTAAATTTCTCATCTTGGTTTAAATATGTGTTATAAATATGTAAGTTAAACTAAAATTGGTGTTGATCCCATAAAAATTTGTATAGGTTACACCTCAAACATTAGATGGGAAAAAACGCATTTTCGAAATATGATCATTAGACAATTTTTTTTGCCGTATCCCAGATATTCGCCAGGATCGAGGTCAGGATATATAGTTTCAAGTCAAGTATCGGTACTTTCAGAAAATTTGGTTTGACTTCGGCTTTCGAGTCGTCTTTTCAATTTGGAACAATATTACAATATTTCTCAAAATAGCAGCATTATTTTCAGAAGACAGCTCGTCGCACTATTTCTGTCTCTATCTCACGTTCGCCTCCGCTGAGAGGGAGAGAGACGAAGACTGAGACGAGCTTCGTACTGAAATAATTCAACTATATTTTATGAGTACTAATATAAAATCTAGTATAACTGTATGTTAGAAACACTGAAGATTCATGTATTTAAAGTTCGTAGAATAATAATTATTCTACAAATATTGTAGAAAATCAATAATTTGATATATTGAGATTAAAGTAATGCGAATTTAATTGCTGCCGTCGTTTTGTCATAACTAACAAAATTATCAGAATAATAGTGCAAATAACCGAAAAATGACGAAATTTAAAAAAAGAGCGCTCGATTCAGCGGACAATCTAGCAGAACGCAGAATATAAAAAGGATCATGATAAAGTTATGTGAAGAATCATGATAAAGTGATATTTAATTGTGCGATGTTTTAAAGGTTCGTCCAAGTTGGTCCTAATTTTAAGATAAATGAGGAGGTTTGGTTTTCTAGAGGTAGAAGTGGACGAGCCTTTACTGAGCCTATGGATAGTAGAAAAATGTTCAAAACTTTATCTGGAAATAAAGCTTTTCCGGACTTGTGTTTATGAAAACTTTTATTTTATTTCGACGTCGGGAACTTGCTTCAAAATTTTTGACCTACTTTTTTTAAACAACCTGTACTCAGAAGTACCTACTCGTACCTGTTCATTTCTTATCCACCCCAAATATTCCGAGAAATCCATAAAACTATTTTGACTTGTGTAAATGTATTTTTTGTGAACACCAATAAATTATTTAGGTATCTATTCTTCCTTCTTCATGAGGTTGAATTTATGGAATCCTGTCTCATTTAAGGATAATAATTATATTTTACTTGTGAGGTGTATTAAGTTTTTTATATTAATTATTGTAAGTGGATATTCTACCAATTTTAACTTGTATGAATGTATTTTTTGTGAATAAATAAATAAAGTTCTTCCGTATATTATTTAAGTATACAATATTTCCGAGAATGTTTCATGCTGCAATAATTATTTATTTTCTCGTGGAAAATATGCGGTAATAAGACTAACTTTATTTCTGTTTACAATGTTTTACCTCCAATCTACCTACCTGTTTTTTTCTTATCTTATCGCTTGCATTAATTTAGTCAAAGTAGGTATGGGTGTGACGTATACAAATCCTAGGTCGTGATAACTGATAACAAAAGGTCACTTCACGAGAGGTATATCCCACACAGTATCTGTGTTTCCATTACAAGCTGAAGTTCGGTCGTTGATTTTCCGGTTCATTGTATTTTGTTGTGCTCTATTTTCTGGATCATATTTCAAACAGTGGAAGTTTATTGAAACTGTGTGTTTTGTGGTAATGTACAGTATAAAACAAATGAATTGGAGAAAAACCTGTCAACGACCGAAGAGGTTAGTTCGTTAGTTTGTCAATGGTCAATAGAAAAAACTGTGTGAGTTTCCAAGGAAATTGAAAATATACCAAAACGAACTTCCACAAATCTGAAATTTAATAAACTACCTAGAATTCTCAGTGTTGAAAAATCGAGTATTTAAGTAAATAGTATTATCTCGGTCATAGTACCTATATTAAATATTAGTCCTATATTGATTCATTTAACTGTGTTGAGTTCCAGTTATTTATAATGAGTTCACTAGGAAGGTACATTATCTAGCATAATATCCTCGATAATATCTATCCTATTAAGGGGAATTGTAAATTTTGTATTGAATTTACACTGATAACAGAAATAAATACTCAGAAAACATTAACAGTATCAGTATCAATATTTATTGGGTAACTAATAAACCTTATTATCATTCTAAGCTATGTTAAAAATTTCATAAATGAATCCGCTGTTAAAAGCCTAAAAAACCACGTATGAAATTATGGTTGATTATAATAGCGAGATTAATAACAATTAGTTTTACGACCCAGTGGACAAATTTAGTTAAAGACGAAGATATCGGAGCAAACCAGTATTTGTCAGAATATGACCATTATGAATTCACTGGACCTCTTAGTTTCCATAACATAACTACTATAAAAGTACTTACGTAACTCGGTATTTAAATTAAGTACGAAGTATTTTTATACAAGAATTTTTAAACACTTTGGGAATACTTCTGGTGACTGAATTTTCGGCTTGGTCTAATTCAGTCGAGTTTTCTGTAGACGGATAAAGTCGAGGATGAATTAGAATTAGATAAACTGCCAGGACAAATTTACGACGTTATACATCTTGAAGTGAGAGAGTGAACCAGTTTCCTCACGGTTGCTTGTTACATGGATGATTTTCTATTTAGATACAGGAAAACGATAGTCGGCAGGAAAGCTTCCCTTTATAGATCTTTCCAAACAAAACAACCTTTTGAAATATGTAGTATGTTTGCAACAAAGTTAAATTCGGTTTTTGCAAACATTATATCAAAATGATGATGAGATTATAAACATTCAAATCTTACAATAATCTTTTTCCCATACCTGCACGAAAATGGCCACTTTATTTGCGTGAAATGCGGGTACAAAGTCGCCTTTTTAGGGGTGGGGGTAACATTTCTCACTTGGATAGCCATTCCCTTCCTTATATGCGGGAGTTATTTGTGTTTGTTTATGGTTGTCAAGGTGATTTTCTCACCGTAAAGAGTTAAGCTTAAATGTCAATGTCATGGTGTTATAATTTGTTCGTGCGTTTCACACAAAAGAAGTGGCCATTTTCGTGCAGGTATGAGAAAAAATAGAGTGTGCTACACGGGAGGAATTGATTCTGCCTCGTGTTCTTGCGCCCTCGCTTCGCTCGGGCCCAATTTTCACACTCATCAGGATCTCTTAATTTCTACCTTGTTGCATAAACTACTATTCTCTTCCCAAATTAAAAATTTCGTTCATACAGGGGCGGGTTAAGGTACAAGCGAAACTAGCAATCGTTTGGGGCACAAAACTTGAAAGGGCGCTAAAATGTTCATTAACGTATCGTGTATGTAAATAATCTAGATTTCGATATTATTCTCAACAATTCTGTATTTTGTCTTAAAGTCAATAAAGTAAGTGTGCTGTTCACTTATGAACATTCTAAGGTAAAGGGCGTAGAATGTTGTTCGCTGGTAGAGGTAAAATTCCTTGATCCGCCTCTGCTTTTAGGAAGACCTGCAGTTACTTTTGTAATAAGAGTGTGTTGTCCCTAACCCTAGTATATTATCTAAACCTTCAAATTAGAAAATGGTCCCCCGAGTGGTCCCCTTAAGAGCCAAATTTTTGGAGAAAAAAAATGTTGTGTCTAGAACTACATATTATTTGTCACAAATTCGATTCAAATATGTATTTTGATTTTTCTAAGGTTTTAAATTTTATTACATGGAAATTGAGTGAAATATCCCATAAAATTATGTATACATTTTTGACACGCTTCGGCAAATTTCAAATAATTTTCGGAAGTCTCCCTCACATTTATTGAAATAGACATAAATCTGTCCTTATTCCACTAATCACAATATAAATTTTAGATAAAAAAAATATTGTGTGTAGAAATTATTTTTCGTAAAATCGATTTGTTTAGTTTAGGTTTTTTCCGATGATTTTGATTAAATTTCAAGGAAACTGATTTAAAACTTGTTTTTTTACAGATTTCAAATAGTTTTCAGAAGTTTCTTTCGCACTTTTTGAAATAGGTTAAGTATCCTTCACTCACTCATTACAGCCTATTTTTTTCAAAAAATATGCTAACCTAACTAATCTTATGCTAAGAAACTATTTTTGCTAAAGTCAAGGTATTTAGATTCTTTCGAATATTTATGACTCGATTTATGATTAATTTCAGCATTTTTTGTTCTTTTCGGCAAATTTCAAATAACTATCGGAAGTGTCTCACTTATAATTTATAACATTGAATAGGAGATGTACTACCAGACAGTTTTATCTACTTGTATACTGTTTTGAAACATTTTTATTAATACATGATAAATATTGTTATAAAAACTTTAGCTTCCTCTAGCACTTTAAAATTTTTGGCAGCAATTGGTTATCAATCCTAAACACACCAACCAAGCGAAAATAAATGGACCATCTAGTATGGGTCAGTAACTACTAGAAGTTATCACCTACTGTTACAAAAATTGTACACTGAAGCTCCTATCCACTGGTTTAGTTTTTCGTTTATGTACTTGAAACAGATTACAGCAGGAAATATTCAAATGTAAGTGGTTAGTAGATTGACTTAAGCATTGTAATTGTACTGAACTCTATAAACTGCAAGTAATCTTGCCAGCTTGCCACTGTGTATACGTCTGTTGTAATATTTATGTGTTTATGTTTACTGATTGTGATAGTACCTTACATAAGTATTATACAATTTGAAGATTGGTCTTAGTTTTCACTTCACAAAATGCATGTTAGTCGCAACAATAAATATTTGTGTTCTTAATAAGAGGACCATCATTTTGGAGTGGTATTTTCATTAGTGATGAAATTAAAGTAGCCACAAAGTGTATAAATATGCGAAATGTACAATTTATGCAAAAAGTTTTAGAGCTCGTAGTTATAAGTATCTTCTATGATCTAAATTAAAGAGAGTTGTGAGAAGAGTAAGGCTTCCGATAGGAAGCGAAGGGAATTTTACTCTTATAGAAAAGAAGAGAAGAAAAAAGTACTAAATAATTAGAACTAGAACGAATAGTAGGTACCCAGTCTGATTCTTTATTTGTATCAATCATGAATATAGCTTAGAAACTTATTCATAGTCATTTTCACAAATCCGGAAAAACAAAGCAGAACATGGTGCGATATGTCGATGGGAAGTCGAAATGTATTAAATCTTAACATTAAGAAAATTGGATATTTCCACATTTTTCGCACAATGGATCGTTGAATATCTTGCACTATGTGACGCACTTTTGTGGGGGAGGCGGTTAATCAAGGGGAAAGGGGATCTCGGTCGCCAGATTTATTCGAGTGGTTTACTCCACGTGACACCTCGGGTAGCTGCAGTGAAGACACGGTACTCCAGGGGTCAGATCTTCTTGACTGGGAAGGCGGCGAACTCCAATACAGGCTTTAATTGTATGGAATTCGGAATGTGGGATATACCGGGTTGCAGGAAATGGTGGTATACGAGGGCTATTAAAACAAGAGGTTTAAACGGAAGAAATGAACATGTATATTTAACGGGAAAATAACAAGATATTCAAACTGAGTAGAAACAATATATTTGGGAATCGACAATTTAATCGTCAGACCGCAGTGTGGACATGATATTGTCCGGATGTATTATATTGCGGATAAGGATGACTCTTGGTGGATAGTCCGAAGACTCGACGCCAATGAGAGCCAGTGTGTAAAACAGGAACGGAGTTGATGACTTTTGGTGGTTAGTCCGAAGACTCGACGCCCAAGAAAGCCAAGGAAATATACTAGGATCGGACACTAGGTGGGTGACTGACACTTGGTGGATAGTCCGAAGACTCGACGCCCATAAGAGCCAGTATGGTTAAAGCAGGAACGGAAGTGTAAGGTTGGTCGGTACAATATCATATGCAAAACACGGCAAATCGGAAAATAAAACGGCAGATATATCTACGGTTTGCCCTGGGAATCCCCAGTATACTCACTTGTGAAATGTCGGTCGGATCGGCACACTTAATTGGAACTAATTAATACACTTGTAGTACGGAATAGTCTTAAGGACTGTTAGACTTCCTGTTGGATGTTTTGGGGTCCTTATAAGGGATTTTGGATACTCTCTAGTGGTGAGATATAACGGAAAATCGGGGTATAGGTGTTTTCAAATGATAAAGGAGCGGTGACATATAGTTCTAGCGGTGCCATCTACGGGAGAGGGGACGGAGTTTTGTAGGACGGGGTTATCTGGCGGGAAAGTCGGACCGGGGTTTTATAGAATTCTGCAAGTTGCAAACAATTAATTGGCTGAAAAGTGACTTCGTTACAACTATTTTGTCAGTCCTCTCAGATTATCAAGAGTTGTAACTAGTTTCAACCCACATCTCGATATTTTTCATAAAATTGGCGTTTTATTATCTCTATTTTGCAAACAATTAATTGGCTGAAAAGTGACTTCGTTACAACTATTTTGTTAGTCCTCTCAGATTATCAAGAGTTGTAACTCGTTTCAACCCACATCTCGATATTTTTCATAAAATTAGCGTTTTATTATCTCTATTTTTAGTATTTTGGCAAATCTTTGGATTTCGGTATTTTATGGTTTTGTGATTTTAGGATATTTTTTTAGCCATGTTCTTAAATGGTTTTTCTTCACTCTTATATTAAATAGTGCTTAAATTATTCATTGTCCGTTATCTTTTTTCTCCAAGACATCTTTAATTCGCAATTTTGAAACCTAAGTTTGATAAGAAATTGACCTAAACTAAAATATGTCAGTTTACAATTACATGACTTTAGGATTCAGGGGGCGAAAAAGTTACTTGAAACTATGAAAAATTTATAGAATAAAACTTAAAATTAAAGTGAAGTTATAGGAAATTGAAGAGAATTTTAGGTCACATGACTATTTTCTACATTTTATAATGTAATAACTCCAAGAATTTTGCAGTTGAATAAAAAAATGTCATGCAGATTAAAATTGAGATTGATTTAGAATAGTTTTTGGTTGATTTTTTTTTGGGGGAAATTATAGTAGATAGATAATAGCGAATTTTATACTAAGCTGTAATAACTCGAAGCATTTTTAAGTGAAAACAAAAATGTTCTATGCAGATTAAAATTGAGAGTTGTCGTATTGTTTTAAAATAGTTTTTGGTTGATTTTTTTGCAAATTATACGCATTAGAAGCAAATTTAAGCCACGTGACAAATTTTGCTAATTATTTATGCTGTAATAACTCGAAAAATATTTCAGTTAAATAAAAAAATTCTATACGAATTAAATGTAAGGATTTTTCTAGTGAGATAGTACAGTGTTTGTGTAAATTTTCGGAAAATATACTAGAGAAAAGCGAATTTTAGATCACGTGACAAGTTTTTCCACTTTATGCTTTAATAACTCGAAGAATCTTTCAGCGAAAGCAAATATTTTTTATGCAGATTAAAATTAAAAATAGTCATATTGTTTTAAATTTGTCTGAAAAATTCTTATAAAAATTAAATTTTCATTTAGTGGAAGACAATGAAGTTTTGTGTATCTAATTTTTTATAACCAAAATATGATTCGTTTTGACTACATTTCTTACTCTTCTTTGCTAGATTTAACGAACTCGACGGATGCCTCCGTTGGTGGAGCACTGCCAGCTGAGGTCCATGGAACCGCCCCGCAATGGAGACAGCTCGGTTCATGTCAGCGAGCGAACACACCATGTCAAAACACCGCTTACAGTCTATTTGCGGACGGCCCTATACGATTATGATGCTCAAGGCGAGGACGAGTTGTCCCTTCGTAAAGGCGAAATTGTGGAGGTCCTCTCTGAGGACGCCAAAATATCTGGCGACGAGGGGTGGTGGACGGGAAAAATCGGAGATAAGGTACAGTTAAATTCTTAAAAAAAATAACTTAGTCGTTTAGCATACCAGAATCCACATAGTTATGCAATGAGAATTGGAAACTAGCATGACTGTTTAAGTTTATACCACAAATATATTTTTATATTCGAATAGGAACGAGCTGAGCGAACAAAAAATATTATTACACAATTATTGATCACATTCGCACTATACACGTTATCCACTTTTATAGCTCCAGTTAGGCGAGTTTTTTTGTTGCAAATCACAATCACATAAATAAAATTCTAATTACATTAGCTTTTTATTCGTTAGCCCTGCAGATAGGAATTGGGGGCATTTTTTTTTAAATCAATCTGATCGATCAGAAACATATGCTACTATAAAAAGAAATGTGGAAATTTGTTTAGTAACTAACTGTAGATATTCTGCGAATGTAATTTATTATTATATTGGTCTTTAGCACTTAACACATTGGATGTATTAAGTTATTACGATTGAAACTATGGAAATTTTTTGTGCAGCAAAAAAATCAATAAATTGAAGAATGTTGGTTTAGGCTTTACACCTAATTTACCTAGTTGATTTAAATTGATTTGGCTGCTAGGCAAGATGAGTTTCTATAATACTTACTGGTAAACTGGTAGGCAAACCTGTAACCACGTAACCATATTTATTATACTTGTAGTATGTATTTGGAGGTTCTTCAAGTCGATTTAGATATTATGTGAGTAGGTAAAGTTTCTGTGACGTGCTTTATTATTAGATAACTTTTTGTAAAAATAGATACTAAAGTCTCTATAATATATTTCCGAATTTATAAGTTTTCAAAATTGCATTTAGCAAATAAAGTTTAAGGGAACTTAGTAAACAAGTGTTTAACTCCATTATAACTACCAAGATCTCAATGTTTTAAAATTGATTTAAAGGTATGTAAAAGTCTTATAGTTTTGCCAATTGGCTAACGGCTGACGAGCTTCTGGATTTAGATAGATAGGTGTCCTCATGAAGACTCCTTTTAGTTATGTTGGGGCTAAGTCCAAAATCTCTTAATTTATTGTTTAAATCAGTAAATAAGTAGGAAACCGCTAGCCTCGCTAGTTTGGAGAAACTTTGAAATTTCTTGAGGAAACACAGAGAATCCAAAGCTAAGAGCTCATTTGGTGATTATAGAAGACAGTATAAAGACTTATAGATTAAAGTCGAGGATAAACTTATTTTTCTTTTGAATCTATTAAGAAGATCATATTATTTTCTCTAATTTCATCTATTCCATAATACGAGCCCTAACAACTAAATGTTCGGACAAAAGTAAATTTGATTGTCTTTTTTCCGTACGCGCAAAAGTTATCTAAATTAACTTCCATAATATTGATGGTTTTTTCTGAATTAATGCCAACATTTAGTTATATAAAAACGTAAATTTCGTAAAAATCCGCTCGGCGGTTCCAAAACTGTGGTACTTTAACCCAGCAGGATGGGAAAATTGTAGAAACCAAGAATCTTTATTTTCAAAACGTTGGATCTAGTAGTCGGATTTTAATGAAATTTACTTTATTGCAAAGCTGTATGTTGGTTTTCTTTACAAAAAAGTTACAAAAGTTTTAATTTGGTGATTTTAGGCATTTATCAGAGCTTCAAAGTTGCCCCTTTAAAAATGATAAAATGTTCTAGTAACTGTTTTAAAGAATCACAGTTTTGAAACCGCTGGTTAGATTTTTGTCAAAAAACATTTAAATCAAAGTTCAATAATCGTACTATATTGAAAAAATCCTGAAATGTTAATATTATTTTTTTGCATTTTTTTCGAGTTCCACAGTTCACTTTTCAAAAAACGTGTTTTTTTGAGGGTGCTACCTACATTATAATAATCACAGTTTTGGAACCACTGCTTGGATTTTGGTAAAATTTACTTTATTGCAAAGCTGGATGTTGGTTTTATGTACAAAAAATCCCCAAGTCTTTCTTTGATGATTTTAGGCATATTTCGTAGCTTTAAAATTACACTTGAAAAATGTGACGCTATTTTCTAACGACTGTTGAAAAAAACAACTGTTTTGGAACTTGGGGAAAACGACATAAAGGTGCTTTCATGGCCCTCATCCAGTCCGGACTTAAATCTCATTGAAACTCTTTGGCATAAAATTAAATGTATTCTACGCAATAATCCACCAAGAACCATTGGGGACTTAAAGACCAAAATAGAAGAAATTTGGGACAGTTTCACGCCAGAATTGTACCAAAATTTGATAAAAAAGGAGAGTAACCTCTTATTAATGGTCCTAAATTAAAAATTATCCCAACATTTAGTTGCAAATTCATTTTGTAAAATTTGCTAATTATTAATGTTAAAATATTGTTAAATCCAATAAATAATTTTCTTCCATGCATAATATTGTTATTAAGGCTTTATCTTATTGTATTGTTAGGTGTTTACTAATTATTTGCGTAAAAGTTCTAGTTCTCCTTTCATACTTCAAAAATTTACTTTTGTCCGAACATTTAGTTGTTAGGGCTCGTATAAGTATGTCCGAGAATCTGAGATTCAATATTTTGATACACTAGGATGTTACATCTTTATATTTAACTATTTACGTCGGTTTTGACCAAAATAATTCCTTCTAGTCACAGATCTTGCAATATTAAGAATGTGGAATTTCAGTCTATATTTAACTAAAAGATTGAAGAACTTCTACCTTGTTTTGGAAGAGCCAAAAATGATTACTGAGATATGTCAAAATGAATTTATATTTATATCAATATAATCTTGGCGGTATTTCTTATGTCTGCTGCAAGAAACCTACACATTAATTTTTTCTAAATAAATATTAATAAAACAGGTGGGTATCTTCCCATCAAACTTCGTGGCTCACCACGACCCGAGCGACGATCCCATCAACTTTGCCAACACCATCATAGCCGACATCCATCCTGTCGAAATCGACTTCTCCGAATTGGACCTGGAGGAAGTAATCGGTGTGGGTGGTTTTGGTAAAGTGTACCGTGGTATGTGGAATGGACGCGAAGTGGCAGTTAAAGCGGCACGCCAAGACCCCGATTCGGACAAATCAGTGACTTTAGACAATGTAATTAAGGAAGCCAAATTGTTTTGCCTGCTGAGGCACGAAAACATTGTGTCGTTAGAGGGTGTTTGTTTACAAGAACCAAATTTGTGTTTAGTGTTGGAATATTGCAGAGGTGGTTCGTTAAATAGAGTGCTAGCCGGCCGGAAAATTCGACCGGATGTTCTTGTCGACTGGGCGATACAAATTGCGAGAGGAATGGAGTATCTACATTGTGGAGCACCCATTTCTCTTATACACCGGGACCTGAAGAGCTCTAATGGTGAGTGGTTTTATAAAAATGCTAGTAACTTGTGGTTTTTTTCATGCGGTATTAAATATTAATTGCTCCGACATCTCGTGTAGTTTTATAGATTTGTATACTAACATTTTACATAAATACATAAACCCTCTTATGTAATGTGTATATTGAGCTTCAGTATTGAGCAATAAATCTATCATCTACAACCGGAACTAACCGCAGCGTATCATAACTTTTTGAATTGTTTTTTAATTGCCGTAACGGTGTGGCTTCAACCAGTCCCGTTCTAGCATGAGGTTTATCGATGATTTTATTACCCACGGTATTTATTACATTTCATTTAGGTTAAATGATATGAAGTAAATTATGCATGTATAGTACTCGTATATACGATAAGTAATTAGAAACAATACGAAATTCTATAAACAACGTAAGTACAAAGTGTATAAAAGGGGTCATAAAGATTTACAAATAAAATAATACATGTGGGAGTTTTTGTAAATAGTTCTTTAACTCTTCGTTACATGATGCAATTGAGCCATATCAGTTTCTTCACCACACACTTGGTGACATAGAAACTAGGTACTCTTTCCTTGAGAATTTTATAATATTAATATTGGTTCTTTTTGGGGTTTTATGGATAAACAAGCTATTTGCAAAAATATCCCAGAATGAAATTACACAGGCTAAAAGTGAAAATAGAAGTAAGAGAAATGATCCTCAAAGCTAATGTAGACACGGTGTAATTTATACGTTTATGTTTATATCTAATTAGCATAGATCAGTACCACTAAACATAAACAATTCGTCATACTAGCTAGTAAATATAAAATTTAATTGCAAACTGAAGTCGGATTACGGAAGATAAGCTGGAAAATAACCTTAAAGTTTAGTGTATCTTTCTCAGGAACTTGTGCACATAAAATTAATTATTCATTACGTATAAGCGTCTTTGTCTATGACTATGACCCGAGGTAGGTCTATTGGGGTCGATAAACGAACCGTTGCAATTTTTTGCTACATGGTTGTTTAGGTTAGGTCGTGCCATGATGACTAAAGACTAGTAATCATGGGTCGAATAGTATGCTGTATAATGATTTGATACAAATGTTCGTAGAAGTTTTACCAAGCAAAATTTGAAAAAATTCGGCTTACTTTGGTAAATTAGTTATTTTTGTAACATCGAAAACATCTCAAAAATTACTTTCTAACCAGGCGGGGTAAGATTCCAGAAAAAGAAAAGTTGACTCAAAAATTTTTGGTCATTTACAGTTGCGTCGACGTCGATCCGGGGACACACTGTATGTTTCTATACAGAAGGTAAATATTTCAAAGAAGTTTTTGAATATTTCTTGAGTATTAACTTTCCAAATGAGACAATAATCCAAATGAAGATGAAAATGATCATCCTCAAAATGTAATCTTGAAATGATTCGAAAATGATCATAGTTTCGAATCTTCTTCTATAGAACATCAACAATCAGCAACTAAAGAATTGTTAAACTTTTTTCAAACGATGATAACACTTTCCTGACTTATTATTTGAATAGGTACCCACAATTAATATCGAATAACAAAGAAGCTGGATCCATCTGTAAATTAATTACTAGGAATTTTTGTACGTTTCTTTGTCTTGCAACATAACTGCTCCTGTCCACCTACAGACTAATTAAAACCAATAATTGGCGTATTATTCAAATAAATGCAAATTGGTTGAAGAGCATTAAAAATTCACCTCTTCCAAACAACCCATGACCATAATTATTGAGGCCCTCTCTTCGGTTAATAGATTTGTTGGTGACCTGCCCAAATGAGTGAAATTGTAGGCTACGTTGGCTAATAAAATAAAGCGACCTAATGTGTTTCGCGCAATTCTAATTGAATTAAATAATTCTATTAGCATGTGTTCGACATTGGACTTCCTTAAACGGCTCTGGGTAAATGGCGCGCGGCTCGACCACAAGTTAATACTTGCAATGGGTCACCGCCCTCGAAAAATTATATAGTAAACAATGTCCACATGCGTAGATTCAATAACCATTAGGTAAGTGTAGCACCAAGATAAATAATGATTATATTAGCCTTATTTATAGTTGGTATGAAAAGCAACCAATATGATACATTATTACAATGCATTGAATGTGCTTATGTGGGCATCATACATTAGATGTAATTTTCTACACTTTTGTCTGGAGACAATTAGAATTTTAAAGCAATTAGGATTGTTATTTGCGAGAAATATCTGATCATTTTCTAGATTATACAGGCTGTTTCAAATTCGCTTCTCACTGCAGGGATCTTAGAAACTGTAACAGATACAGCTTTGGTTAAATTGGGGCAAAGTTGCATAATAATTTGGCCAATATTAGCCGTTAAGAAATCGAAAATATCTTTTGTAGTTCTGGAGAATTTTGGAAAAAAACAAATTTTTGCCTTTTCGTTTTTATTTTTTTCTGCTCTTATTTTTCAAGATAGCGAAAAACCAAAATCACTTTGCCATGGACACTTGTACTTTATAAAATGACGTTAAAATTTTCCTCGTGCGATGTTTCGTTTTTCCGCTGACATCATCAACTCATTTTTTTTAAATACGGCCCTGAATTTTTTTTCATCGTTTTAAGTAGCATTTTTTATGTTCTATAAAATGGCGTTTAAATTTTTTCCATACGACGTTTCGTTCTTGTGTAATCATCGGGTCATTTTTTGAATACCTACGGCACTGGATGTTTTTTAGAATTTCATCAGTATTTTTTCCATTGTACAGCCCATCATCAGTGTTGACGATTTCATAAGTGCTCATTTTATAAAATTATTTAAAAAAATGAATTTCATTCTAAGTATTATTACTAGATAACAATAAATCATGGATTAGTTTGATTTATTATAAAAGGAAAATTATTAATATTAAAGTTTGCCAAAATGTGTGGATATGAGGAAGTGAGGAAAAATACTCATGAAAATGTAAAAAAATGATGTGATGATGATTGCACAAGAACGAAACGTCGTATGGAAAAAATGTAAGCGCAATTTTCTAGGTTAGGTTAGGTGAAAAAAAATCCGTATTTAAAAAAACTGACTTGATGACGTCAGCGCAAAAACGAAACGTGGCATGAGGAAAAATTTAACGTCATTTTATAAAGCATAAAATGTGTCCACGACAAAGTGCTTTTAGTTTTTCGATATCTTGAAAAATAAGAGCAGAAAAAAATAAAAACGAAAAGGCAAAAATTTGGTTTTTTCAAAAAATCTCCAAAACTACAAAAGATATTTTCGATTTCTTAACGGCTTATTATTGGCCACATTATTACGCAACTTTGGCCCAATTTAACTAAAGCTGTATGTCTTACCGTTTCTGAGATCTCTGTAGTGAGAAGCGAATTTGAAACAGCCTGTATAGTAAAATTAATTAAAGTTAGAAAGTTCTTTATTGTATGAAAAGTCATAAATTACGCTAATTTGCGGTTTAATGTGTGTTACTAGAAATTTGCCAATATATATTAAAATATTTTATTAAGACAACAGAATACATTTTTCTATATTCAGCTGACACTACAGCTGCACCAAATTTTAACAAATTTTCAAAACCAAAAATGTATGTAAGTTCAAAATTAAATTAAATAATGTAGTGCTAATGATCTCTACATAAAAAATAAAGAGACTCGTATTTTAAAATTCATCAAAAAATCCACCACTTTCAATCGCCATTTTAATCCGAATTAAAAAAAGAAAAATATTTTATAATAATATATTTTTTTTAATTTCGAAGAGTTCATTCTCGATTTATTAACAATATCCTGTCAATTATTGCTTAGCAATCTGCCTTTTTGTAAATTTCTGCCATAATCCCATAATATCTAGCTCTAGCCCCGTACATTCTTTTTGTTTTATTTGTTTTTTGAGTATTTTTTTCTTAGAATATTACGAAGGATTCGCCATTAAATCCTCTTGTAGTAATTTGGGACACCCTGTGTAATTTTTGATACTTATACTAATTTTATCGCCCTCTTTAACTCTTTCGACAATTAAGTAGGTATGCGACCAGAGAAGTATTCTAAAAATTCACAATTTTATAGTTTTTACTTTCTTATAGGAAGTAATAAGGAATTATAGTACAAATCATAATATTTTTGTAAATAACCTCACTTTATGGTATTTTGCTTTCTTATTATATCCATCTGGAATCTGGTATATATTAAGGACTTTTCATCTTCTAGCTACATTTATTGATTTTCATTATTGTCGATTATTGTAAATATAATTGTAACCTACGAATTTATCTAGCAAGTGAGTTATCCTGTGATGAGGTCGGGCCTAAATTAGTTGTAATTGTAATAATCTTCAAATATAGCAAATTCATTGATATCAATTTCCAATTTTTATTATTGAACCTTTATATTAGGAATTAGAAACTGAAAACTTAAAAACTAGGCTGCATTGCAAGTTTTGTAATCATTTATTTAGATCATCAGGATTTCTTACTAACTTGTTTAACATTTTATGTATATCCTCTACATCTTCTCAGAAATCTTACGCGAACTTAAATTTCCATTTGCAACAACATCATAAATTCATTTATTTTATAATAAAAGCATAGGACCTCAGGATTATTTTCTTTTTTATAAGAAAAAGCAATAAACCGATACTTTCTCTAATGGAATTTTTGGATTTCGATGTCTTTGTTCTTTTCTGTTTGTTTTTATTGATACACATGATTTTGTATCTAAATTCTTCTGTACGATGTTAATGCACCAAATAAATTATTCTATTAAACAGGTGTAATAGAAGTCCTTGAATAAAAATAAATAAAATATAATGTTTATAAAATGAATCTGAAATAGGCATAATAAATTTAAAATTAAATTCACTGCTGGTTGGAGTTGTCAGGATTCGTGTTAGGCAGTTCATTATAATTTCCAATGAATTTATTGGTAATTATTTTGACTCCATAACACAACAAATTAACGTCAAATTTAAAATCCTTTTCCATTAATAATTAAACCAATTACATACTTAACTCACTTTTATTTATAGATATTATCGTGCATACATATTATAATACTTCGTGTAAATAAACTATTTATTTTATATTGTGCTTTGGATTGCGATATGCCTCGTCTGCTTTAATTGCACATGCCACATTTTAATTTATTACTCGTGGGAACCGCGAGATTCTAGGTACCTAGTAATTCAAATAGTTTTTGGAAAAATGCAACCCAATAATACTTACAATTAGTAATTTGTAAAAATTAGACCAAATTATTGGAAGCGATTACTTATGCGAGAATTTTCATGTAAAAGTTAAATAAACTATTAATTCAACCACAGAAAATCTTATAATAAAATTATATAAGTATAATTTTATTGAAATAATAATTGCGCAAGCCACTTCACGATAATACATACATATACATTGTAGGTATACTATTTTTGTTCAAGCAAACACACACAACATACAAAGTAAATATGAACGAGGCGACCTTACTCGTACATTGCCCAAAGCTAAGCATGCAGCCGGTGGAGTGGAGCCCGTGCCAGTCTACGATGGGAACAAAACAGGCCTGGCCCCAATCCGTTAGTAGTTGTCGTAAGCCCTGGGGATTTTAAAGTAAAACCCGTGGAGATTTTTCGGGCTCTAAAGCGTACTTGTTTAAAAAAACATGGTTAGTGCTTTTAAATTTTACAAAGTTTTTATACGAGTCCAGAGAGAAACAAAAAAAATTCTGTACGAAACGCGGGTAAAATAAAAAGCAATATTAATAGAGAATAAAATTTTAAACTATCCCATCACAGATACAGTGGTGCCGTTTATTGCGTTAGATATTTTCTATTAGTTTATCAGTATGTTCAAAAGTAGAAATTCATGTTTGCAAATTATTATTATTATTATTACAAACTTACGGAGAATACGAAGAGGGATAATAATTAATTTTGTTTAGGTTCACTAGATTTTATGAAGAATGTCATTGGATGCTATTGAATTTTTCAAAACTAATTGAAATCCAGTTCGCCATTTTTTAAACACAATAAAGTATCAATTTCTAATTTCCCATTAAGGTAACTCTGATATTTGCACATTGTAATTTGCTTGACTGTGCAAAATGAACTGCAACACTGTATCAATTTTCAGACATAATGCGGAACCTTCAAATTATAGTCGGTCTTCTTCCCCATTTATATCATCCTTGCATTAAATCACGTCGATATTTTTTTTAATTTAGCATTTCGGGCGCTTAAAGTGAAATTTGCCTGCGATTAAAATACTTATTTGATTGTTTTGTCTCATTCTGGTAGCATCTCTTGCAAAAATAAATAGGTCAAGATTTATTAAAAAATCAATAGTGAAGCACTTCAATTTCTATTACAATGCAATAAAACTTACTTTATAGGTCTTAGTCGGTTACTATATTTGAAGTCTAATCATAAAGAATACATGCTTAATGCTTAAGTAGTTCGAATTTAGGACAAAGTGGAATACATGTTCTTTATTAAGAAAATCCTTATCTCGAAGAGAAATTTTAAGTGTCGCGATTAGTTCATGAAATAAACTAAAATTTCAGGTTGTTTCTTCCTGGTTCTGCGAGGTTATTTGTAGGGACATCAAAAAACTAGAATAAAGAATTAATATGGAATCGATTTTCAAATCTGTTATACTTCTAATTTTTGAAAGGCATCAACAGAAAGTTCAAGACTTCTGATCTTCCTGATCGCAATAATATGTTATACTGGAATTTTCTAGCTTTTCAAACTTTAATTTCAATATAAACATGGTTTTTCTTAGTATAGTTCTAAAAAGTTGCGTTTTCAATATTCAGACGCATGAATTAGAGAAATTGCAAAGAATACGTCACAGAATCTAACCTAACCTTACAAAATACAAACAAACCTTGTCGAATACGTTTTTAACTCAATAACTCCAGGAAACCTCACAAAACCAGAAAATAAAGAAATAATAAAATTAGAGTGTTTTTTTTATATTTGAGGTACCTACTAATCAAGAGGAAGAAGATAGCTTATAGTATATTATGCAATGAGCATTTAATGGTAGCTATTAAGACACGAGTATGAGAATAACGACACGAGCCGTACGAATACGAGTGTCTTACAATCCATTCAATGTGAGTTGCTTACACTATTTTTTCAACAACTAGTCAAAATAATGAAAAATTAGAAAATAAATATTATGGCAACTTTATCATAAACTCAGATATGTCAGAAAATCAAAACGCACTGTCAATTTGTCAGATGTTCATGGCAATGTTTAATATTGCTGTAAAGTTGCATTTCTGTTGGTTATAAGCTTGAATCGTAATGAAAAATCCGTATCATAATGAATTACAGTACAGGCAATAAATGCCTAATAAATCAATTAAAGTATGGAAGCAGAAAAAATTATTTTCAGTACATTATTGGGCATCGAATTACGCAACATTGCCTCAATCTAACCGAAGTTAATCCGAAATCCTTGATTGGTATGATCAATTCGATTAACTACTATTCATTTTAAATTTTTTTCCTGTTGTTTGTCCGGGGCGACTGAGACGATAGCCTCTTCGCGATATCCTCAAGGCTATTCGATGCGGCTTGCCTTTCGGTAAACTGTATCGTTTATGTCCACCTTTATTTTGAAAATATTTAAATTTTGTTTCCGCAAAAAATTCTATACATTTTTTATTTTATGAACATGAATGTTTAAAGAAACGTCATGTTGTTTAGTAGGCAAACATTTTTTTACATGGAAATCAAAATTAATCTAACCTAAATCAGGACCTAGATTTAAAGAGTAAAAAAATTACATAAAAAAGTTAGTAATTATCAAATTGGCAAACTTTATTAACGTTTTTGCAACTGAATATAAATATGTAGCAAAAAAACATTATTTTTATAGAGTGACTCCACCATAGATCAACTTTAATAAACACAATATTATTTTTTATTGATAAACAATTCAAATATTGCGTCGATAATTAAGGGTATTATATAGGTAAATTGCGTCACCTTGTACAAGCACTGTTCAAATTAATAATTATGGAGCAACATAATTGTATTACCTCTAACTACATATTGCGGATACAAAAACTTTTAATTTATAAATATATTTAATTGCACAGTTTGATTATTTTAAAACTACTTAAAATAATGTTGGTGTGAATACCCCCTTAGTAGAGTGATAGTAAGCGTGTCCGGTCTGGATCCGGTTTGCAGAGGTCGGTGGTTGCCTCCGGGTTGTTGACGGGTCTGTCTTGAACAAAACAGCTAAAGCATTCTGCACACACACAGACATTTGGCACCAGTCGACGAATAAGTGAAATTATTAATTGCCTAACAAATGTGTCGAAAACGAAAGTTCTTTCTATACCGGATTTTAATAAATAACGTTGAATATTGTAAAAAATAATACGTCTTTATTTGTGCGTCAATGGTTGGAGAATAAATGTCATCAATTTGAATTATTTCGTCATAACTTTGCCCTGAGAATGCAGTTTAATTAATATTAATAAATAAAATAAGATAAACACCTGTGTTTGTATGGACAGTGAAGGTCAATGCAATCTGGGTGTACTAAACGAAATCATAATAATCGTACCATTCTGTTTTTTTATTTTCAAATTATCGGTATTGTGTGCAACTGTTTGTGTTAGTTGAACGATTGTTTGTAATAAACTTATTGTAATTTTAAATTTAGACGAAATTAAGGTGTAAAACGAGGTGTAAACTTAAATAAACAAACTAATAAAATGAAAATTATGCTACTTCTCTTTTGTATAGTGTTATTTATTCATAATAAGGAAAGTAAACCTACTCGCCATAGTGTTGAATATGGTTAGAAAGAATCAGTTGGTTCCTTTTGTAGTAACACATGTGTACGTTTGATGCTTTGTCAAATGCCAAATACGAATTGAAAATTTGATTGCGATCGACTGTAAGAAAGTGGAAATTTTATGATCGACTGTAAAATGTTTTAAAAATTGAAAAAATAAAATTTGAGATTCTAAAAAAGCAGTCTGTTATTAGTAAAGAGAATTTTGCGGAAAATTTAAAATACTTTAATTTGTATTGCTGTTTAGCGACCTAGATAGGAGAAACAACCAATCAAATTAATGTATTTTAAATTTTCCACAATATATCTTTAATTCTAGAACTCTCTAGGCTATATCAAAAACTGTTGAAAATTTATTTTAGGTTCCATTCTCAAATGCACTAAAATGAAATACAGCGAATTAAAATTAAATTTTTTTATAGATTAGTTAAAATTAATTTGCTACAAAAACGTAAATTTGATATAAATGTAACTAATAAATCTCGTATTAAAAGTAGCTAAAATAGTCGTAAATTATGGCGTTAAAATTTTGGTCTTGTTTTCATAAAAGCACAAAAATTATGCATATTAGGCACTAATTTATGCTTTATTGCTAAGTAGGATGCAAATAAAACGATTGTTTACACCGTTTATTACTTTTAGAACTAAAACAATAGAATTTTGTTTAAGAGAAAAAAGTTATTGGAATGCAAAATTAGAATTTGAGTCAATCTACTCAATGGATCATTTAATTTTGATTTTTTGCACCACCTCTTAAAATTAAATTACTAAAGTATAGTAGTACAAAATTTATTAAGAATGTATAATAATTAAATAATTAGTGCTTAATTATACATATACACATTTTTCAACAAATGGAGATCTTATTGTTAATGTTCATATCATCTGCATTTTTCAGTTTTATGCATGCAGAAATTGGGTTAATGTTAAAATACAAGCAAATGATTATATTTATTGGACAATTAATAAAACGATTCTCTGAATAAGGTCAAGAGAACTGTTTGAATGCAGAAAATTCTTCACATAGTTTAACTTTTGGATTTTTTCATATTTCACATTTTTACACAATTTGCAATCTTGCTTTATGGTTAATAGTAGGTACACGTTTTGGTTAAGATATTATGAGGTGTGTAGCTAATTTACAGATATTCATATACAGGGTTGGCCAAAACCCTGACATTCTTCTTCTTCTATAGATTGGTTAGTTTTATAAATAGAAAAATTCTGCAAAGATAAAAGTTGTCAGAAATTGACTGCTCCATAACTTAAAATTATTACCATTTATACAGGGTGTTTAATTACGCCTGTACAGCAGCTTACTCCATTATTTTAAATGGAACATACTATATATTAATGCATTTTCAGATTCTACATTTAATTTTAGGTGTATAATTGTTAAGGTTTCATATCTTTAAAATGAACGGTTTTCCAAATTTTAGGACTTTTTAAAAAAATTTGGCACAATTAGAGACCTCGAAAAAAACGTTTTTTTCAGCTGTACTCCGTAGTTTTTTAAAACGAATTTTTGAGTTGTAAGAAGAAAGGTGTAGGGAATATTTATATTACAAAAATCACATAATTACCTTATACAGGGTGATCGCAATTGACAGTCAATTTTCAAAAACTTTAAACAATGAAAACTGTATTTTTTTAAATGGAACACCATGTATAATTCTATTCTATGTTGTAGAGAATTAAATTCTCTATAATTTTCATTAAGCATTCCCTGTACCTAAAACGAATCCTTCTGTTGATATTTCAAATTATTTGCTTGACTTTTGTCTTTGGAGAATTTTTCTATTTATAAAACTAACCAATTTATAGAAGAATGTCAGGGTTTTGGCCAACCCTGTATACTTAATCCTCAGAATGAAAGAGTATTAACTTCGTGGTATATGTATTGGAACTAAATAATGTTAGGTATGTCGGTGTAATTAATCGTAATTTAATTTTTTAAGTACTCGTATTTTGTTATAGTTATTTGTACCCGTAATTATTGTAGAAATTCAAAGGGTCTCTTTGGCTACGACCATTTTATTATTTTTATATACAATACTAACGTTTTTCCAAATGCTCCCACTAATCACTTTTATATAAAGTTTATACTTGTTGATGATCTGCAATTATTCCACGAATAACTTCTCGTCAATTGAAAGAAAACTGTAATTATAATGTGGGCTATCATCCGTTACCCAATTTTAGTAAATTATCTGGTTTGAGAGTGCAAAATTATATGCGAACCGAGTTTGCAAAATTTGATTCTATTTAACATGAGAGGTTGAAATGAAACGAATTTAAAAATATTTAGGTATAAGAAACTATATCGAAGAGGGAATTGGAAAAATGTAAAACTTACTGATATAAAAAGATTTTCTCTAAATTACAACAACATTTTGGTGGTTTTTATTCCATAATCTGTAACTTTCTTCGCATTTCTTTATTAAAAACATAATTTTTTAAAAGTTATACGATCTATTCAAAATACCGGGTTAAAAGTCACCTTCAATGAGTAAGAGCAAGTTTTTATGATAGACGGCACTGCTAAATGTAAAAAAAACAGCAGCATTAGCGAGTTGTTTGGCTGCCCATACTGAAGCATTCCCCTTTTCGTTTGACTCTTACCGTGTCTACTTTTACTCATAGGAAGGAAGAGGTAATTTTTTTGTTTCCAATCCAGGATATTTTTATCATACAGTGACAAATTTATACAATAAAGTCAATTTAAATTCTCCGTCCTGTATATTATATTTAAAAACTGTACTTAACCCAGAATTATTCGACAACTTACAGTAGGTACTTATCTATTTCCTAAATAATCAT
The DNA here is from genome assembly GCA_963942485.1 of Pediacus dermestoides. Taxonomy (NCBI): domain Eukaryota; kingdom Metazoa; phylum Arthropoda; class Insecta; order Coleoptera; family Cucujidae; genus Pediacus; species Pediacus dermestoides. The sequence goes on from OZ012625.1 coordinate 8,917,779, forward strand.
ATTTTTTCTTACGTTATGCAATTCAGCAACTTGGAATTTATAACTACCTTTACTTATCTACCAATTTATTCAATTACATATCATTAGTGTTCTACTCGGGTTTTTTTACTTCTAACTCAATAAAATGTCAGTCGGATAAAGCATTATCAAAACCACGTGTTTTCGGGCTTTGTATGTCTACGTAATTTATTTGCAATTTTATCATTGCACAACCATCACATGACAATTTTCATGTTTTTTTTCCTTAATTGTTCCTAGCAAACAAAAAGGTAGTAGATATTCATTATAAAACAGCCGTCGGTTTTAATTACTTTTTGATAATTTTATTTTTCATTGTTTTGTATTTGTATGTATGTACACATTACTTAGGTACTTATTGTTAATTGATAAAACGAGAAAATGCTGGTTAACAAAACATACAGAAAACTGGCGGACTTCAGATTTATTATTGTAGCTATTTACTGTAGGTATAAGCAAGTAGTATTATGTAGGTTAAACATTTTCTAATTGAGTACTGTGTTAAATTTTATTGCCTTTAGATTAAATGTTTGTTTATCTTCAGCAATCACAGCTTAAATGCTTGTTAGTACTTCCAAATTCGTGTAGTTTATGTTTTGTGTGAAAGCTAGAACTAAGAATAACATAGCGTATTATTGTAAACCGAATTCCTGACATAATTTCAAATTAATTTGTTTATTATCTTGTGTTTGTTGATGGTTGAAAGGATTGTGTTAAGTGGGCAAGTTTGTGGGTTTATAGGTACGATATATGGAATGCAAACATTTAAATAGAAATGGAGTATTTGACATTAACGCTTAACGTGTGTTGTCTATTTTACTTAACTTATAGTTCCAGTCCCACCGACGACGTTCCCATTTTCTTATGAATTAATAGGCGTGTAAACATAATTTAATAGGAAAATAATTTTTGGAATTGTTTATCCAAAAAATTATTAAGAGCCTTCGTAAGAAATCTTGCGCCCTCTGGGGAAAGCTATCAGTAACTAATACGAGAATAATATTTTTGTATTATTATTAAAAAAATATTTTATATTGTTAGATACGTTATTGTCTACAATATTTTAGGTACTTTATTGGATGCGAATCACCTTTTCACCCCGACATTCCTTCCGAAGGAAAACAAAATAAAAAATCATTTTTGCTGCCAGACAAACAAAGCCTAAAACCATTTTCCTGCGATACTCCCATAACTTTGTAAAAACCGGGTTAAGACCTGTAATTATCTTTTAATATATTCATAGAAGCATTCTGGCGACTGCAGAAACTCTACAAGGCCGACACTCAAAACCAGGGAGAGTTTTATCTTTTATCCCTAGTAATTATTGTTGATTTTTTTGCACCTCATCAAACGAATCTTAATATCTTGTGTTTGTTCAAGTTGATAAAATTGTAGACTGTATGTAAATAAATTAAGGTAAGATGATGTACTTGTACCTTGGCAGATAATGATTGTAAATATTGTTCATTTACCTTTAGCAAATTGCCAGATGAAATTGATTTGATAACAAGTATATACATGAATCTTTTTTCGACAAAAAACATTTCTAATGGTCTCAGTGATGATAATTATTCGAATCTATCAACGATGTCAGTTTGTTTGCTAAATACTTGAGGAATTTCTAATAAGAGATTCAAGAATTAAATTGTAAGTCCAAATATCACATATTTCAGTATACAGTATATTATTCATGTTATAAAAGCAATCACGTGACAAGTATATGCATACATAACTATCATGAAACCACGTTTTATTTTTAAAATTGAACTCAACTTGTTGCTGTCAATTCGTCCTAAAACTATAGTTCTACGAGCCCTAACAACTAAATGTTCGGACAAAAGTAAATTTTTGAAGTATGAAAGGAGAACTGGAAATTTTACGAAATAATTAGTAAACTCCTAACAATACAATAAGAAAACGCCTTAATAACAATATTATGCATGGAAGAAAAGTATTTATTTGATTTAACAATATTTTAACAGTAATAATTAGCAAATTTTACAAAATGAATTTGAAACTAAAAGTTGGGATAATTTTTAATTTGGGACCATTAATAATAAGAGGTTACGTCTCTTTTTGCTTTATTAGCTGCCTGTATTCTAGTAGGCATTGTATTTTCCAAATTTTGGTACAATTCTGGCGTGAAACTGTCCCAAATTTCTTCTATTTTGGTCTTTAAGTCCCCAATGGTTCTTGGTGGATTATTGCGTAGAATACGTTTAATTTTATGCCAAAGAGTTTCAATGACATTTAGGTCCGGACTGGATGAGGAACATGAAAACACCTTTATGTCGTTTTCCCCGAATTCCAAAACTGTGATTTTTTTAAAACAGTCGTTAGAAAATTACGTCACATTTTTCAAGTGCAACTTTAAAGCTACAAAATATGCCTAAAATCACCAAATAAAGACTTGGGGATTTTTTTGGTACATAAAACCAACATCCAGCTTTGCAATAAAGTAAATTTTACCAAAATCCAACCAGCTGTTCCAAAACTGTGATTATTTTAATGTAGGTAGCACCCTCAAAAAACACGTTTTTTGAAAAGTGAACTGAGGAACTCGAAAAAAATTCAAAAAAAAATTCATATTAATATTTCAGGATTTTTTCAATATAGTACGATTATTGAGCTTTGATTTAAAGGTTTTTTGACACAAATCCAACCAGCTGTTCCAAAACTGTGATTTTTTAGAACAGTTACTAGAAAATTCTAACATTTTTAAAGGTGCTACTTTGAAGCTCCGATAAATGCCTAAAATCACCAAATAATAAGTTGTGTAACTTTTTTGTAAGGAAAACCAACAACCAGCTTTGCAATAAAGTAAATTTCATCAAAATCCGACTACTAGATCCAACGTTTCGAAAATAATATTTCTTTGTTTCTACAATTTTCCCATCCTGCTGGGTTAAAGTGCAACAGATTTGGAACCGCCGAGCGGATTATTACGAAATTTACATTTTTATATAACTAAATGTTGGCATTATAACAGAAAATATCTGATGTGCCCAACACATGACTTTCTTATACTTACGGATAGTATCACAATAATTACTTTTCCTAAAGAAATTAAGTTAAATTTCTTGTAAACATTTTGAAGGTTTCCAGCAATTTTCAAATAGTCTCTGTCGCACTTATTTCAATACGCATAAATCTGTCCTTGTCCCACTCATTATAACCGAATTTTACGACAAAAATGTGTTTTATTTTAGATTTTTGACCTATTACTCACTTAAAAAAATCTGCCGGTATGAAATTACATTTATTTATTCATTATTATTGTTTTCGGTACCATAGAAACCAGTAAAATAAAAAAAAACTAATGGACCGGTCCTTCTGGGATTCGAACCCGGGACCTTCCGTTTGGCAGCCATATAATGAAACACATGTTCTACCTCGACCATCGGATTCAACTATCAACGCGCGCTATAAGAAATATAAAGTATTTTAAAAATATCTAGTTTTTTTGAAATTTTTTTGACAGAATTTCAAAAAAAAGTTCAAACAAAATTTGTTCAAAATTCAATTCTAAATCAATGTTAAAGAATAAAAAAATTTCATAAAATGTTTATTTTTCAAGATATTCCTAAAAAACCTAAAAATGTCATCAGGTAACTGTCACTTGTTTTGGTGCTAGATGAAAAACATTGAATGTGGCACCCACAAATTTGTTCAAACTCTTAAATATGAAATTTGAATCAAATCCGAGAAGTCGTTTTTGAGTTATGGTGGATACAGACAGACACACACACAGACAGACATCATGGCGAAAATGGTCAAAATGGATTCAGGGGCCCTCAAAACGTGTAAATCCATCAAAATCTCGAAGTCGAAAAAAATCACGATTACTATACTTCCTTATACTACGTATAAGAAAGTAAAAACCATCAATATTATAAAAGTTAATTTAGATAACTTTTGTGCGTATAAAAAAAATATCTGATGTGCCCAACACATGACTTTCTTATACGGATAGTATCACAATAATTACTTTTCGACCCTCGGATTCAACTATCAAAGCGCGCTATAAGAAATATTAAGTGTTTTAGGAATATCTCGTTTTTTTGAAATTTTTTTGACGGAATTTCAAAAAAAAGTTCAAACAAAATTTGTTCAAAATTCAATTCTAAATCAATGTTAAAGAATAAAAAAATCTCATAAATTGTTTATTTTTCAAAATATTCTTAAAGAACCTAAAAATGTCATCAGGTAACTGTCACTTGTTTTGGTGCTAGATGAAAAACATTGTGGCACCCACAATTTTGTTCAAACTCTTAAATATGAAATTTGAATCAAATCCGATAACTCGTTTTTGAGTTATGGTGGATACAGACAGACACAGACAGACAGACAGACATCATGGCGAAAATGGTCAAAATGGATTCAGGGGCCCTCAAAACGTGTAAATCCATCAAAATCTCGAAGTCGAAAAAAATCACGATTACTATACTTCCTTATACTCCGTATAAGAAAGTAAAAATCAAATTTACTTTTGTCCGAACATTTAGTTGTTAGGGCTCGTATTAGAAGAAGATTTGACAACAGTGCAAGTTAGTTTCACTTGTCACGTGAGTGCATTTCTAAAATGGATAACTGTTAGTAATTGAAGTTATTGAAGATGATACGATGCTACTGTCTATTGGATTTTTTCTTTGTATTCTTAAAACTCCAAAATATTCAAATAAATTATTCAAAATTTATTAAAGTTAAAGTGTTGACACTGTTCAGACTGTGATTAAACAGGGCGTGCCATATTAACCTTAGGAATTATTCTGAATAGATGCTTAGGGAAAAATCATAAGTTCTGCTGATGATTCAGCGATATTTTACAAATTTTATGGAAAAACTGTGGAAGTTTTTCTGCTTGTATAATATGTCAATTATTTGAAGATTAATCTTAAGCTAATATAAAAGTTTCAGCATTTCTTTTTAAACACATCAAATTTTCTGAATCATTACCTCTTTTATATTGTGACTTTGCTACTAAATCCTTTATAAATTTTAATTTCTGTAGGTGTACATATTTTTTTTCTGTGATGTAATCTCCATTATCCTAAAAATTCAATGTTAATTTTTTATAATTTCGTTTGAATGCAAACAGTACGATTAAAAGCAAATTATAGTTATGTCTGATGCCGACGTCAGCTACTTTCGCTTCTCGTTTTTTTATATTTCTAACTATTGCAAATTTTGCAATTTGGAACAGGGTAACAATTCTGGTTTATGATATTTTCTAACTCGTTAAGTAGATATATACACCCACTGTATTTAATAAATATGCTGGACTATTTGCGGATTTTAGACTGCTGTATAATAACAAACGATTTTTTGGTTATAACTAAATCGTAAACAAATGAAACAATAAGATGTTACCTATAATCAAAGTGTTTTTGATATAATAAAAATACTTTCATTAATAAAATATTTTTTCCTTGGAAGTTGATAAAATATTTGGCACAGCATTATCTACAATAGTTTAATTCCTGGAAGTTCTTATTATTGTTTACTGGCTTAATAAAAGCATAATTTATTTGTCTAGTTTTTATAAATGTTTTTATTTTACATAAGTTTTACCTAATAAATGTATTAGATAAAATTGTCTATTTAAAGATGTACTCGCCAAATTTTCTAGGTAGGTATTTATTTTTTTCGCTCGCATGAATATTTTAAATATTTGGAAAATATTATTAAAAATACAAACCCAATCTAATTCATATTCTGTATATTTATTTATACAATTTTTTATTGTATTTTTTTGCTCCTCTTAAATTCTATTAGATTTAATAAAACTGAAAATTTTCCGATCTCGACAAGGTTTTTTTGTCCCATATTGGCGGCCATATTATTTTTGATTCACTAGCGCCGTCTTTCGCGCGTTTGTAATTTTCTTCCCAATATAGTTTGATTTTTTTCTGCATGAATTTGATTCATAATTTTATTATATTACAATTATTGCACTATCAGTAAAAATCTGAAATTTTAGTTACGAAATTCTACAAATTTTTAAAGACGATCATCTGAAAAATCCACTCCAAATTTAATTTTGTGGGAATGTTTGATCGTCTAAAAAGTGAGGTTAATTTTATTTTTTCATAATAATTAATAATGCCCACACGTTTTTCGTCAAAATCCTCTTAGCGATTCCAAAATTGTGACAGTTTAAATCAAGAAAATGATGGAAAATTGAACAAAAAATTGTGTTATATGTACTGTTTTTACAATGTTATAATTTGGGGACCACTGGTCGGATTTTGCTGAAATTAGTTTTTTGTATAGCTGAATGAATGCTGGGTTTCTTTATAAACAAAGGAAATTTATATTTGTTAATTTTAGGCATATTTTATATTTAAAACATATTTAAAGAAGCAATGTTTTCAAAAATTATAGTTTTAGAATCTCTGGTGAATTTTGGACAAAAAACATTAATTTCAAAGTATTTTGAAAAATATCAGGAATTGTTTATAATATGAATTTTTTGTGCGATTTTTTGAAGTTGCTCTCATCAAAATCTTTAATTCCAATATTTTAAACTTTCATCAATACCTACTGTAGAAAAAGTATTATATGCAATTCGTGTGTAAATTGTAAATTTTTGAACTAGTGATATAACATGCTGTAACTACTGGAACTGGAACAAAAATTCGACTTTAATGATTTCGCTTAAAAATTTGTGTTTGTGGAATATTCCAGTCGAAGCAATCATGAAACTAATATTTTGGTTTTCCAAGTGAAAGGGCAGTTAAAAATATTTATATTAAGAATTGAAACTCGAGTATGTGGAAATTTGAAGAGATTTTTATGTATAACTAGCTGTCTCCTGTGGGCTTCTCCGCCACGACAGTTTTTTATTTTGCGCCGTTTTTCCAAAAATAATAATATTTACAATTTATAGAAATCTACAACGGTGTAAATTTGTATAGAGAACAAACATTCACTTTTATATATAAGATATAGATGGCGCGGAAGACGTTAATGTGTTTTTGTCACATATAAATTGTAATAATTATTATTGAAAAACGAAACAAAATTAAAAACTTTAATTACTTCTACAACTCGTGTGGAAGCCGAAAGAAAATACACAAAAAATTTGGCGTCGATATCTACAACGGTGTAGATTTGTATAGAGGACAAACTTTCACTTTTATATACTCGTATAAGATAATAAGAAAGGAGTTGTCCAAAGATATGTTAAAGCTGAACAACACTGCTAACCGCAATTTTCACTAATGCAAGGACAGTTTACCTGAAAAGTTCAAAGGAAAAAGTTTTATCCACATTAACATTCTTGAAAGCGTACAAAATATTTATGCCAAATCCAATTAAACCTGTTTTTTAGTTTAAAGGAAATACTAATTATATCGAAAAACATTTTTTGATTTTTCCGATCACAACACGTTTAAAAATGTAAACTTACACGAAATAAGAATTTTTTTCAACATTGTATATCTACTCAGCAGGAATCAATATTATTCACATTTTTCCCAGCGAAAGTGTTTCAATTTCAATACACCCATAAATATCCTTGGTCAAGATTCCGTTATGTATGTTTTTGTAAATAGCCTGTTTAGATATATGGAGAAGAAAGCTCAGCAAACGGAAGTGTAAATAATTGCACTACCTACAAACTACAAATGCCACCGCATCGTGTACACATACATAAACCATGTCTGTGACCTTAGTTTACAGAGAAGCTTTTTGCTTTGCTGCTTTTAGCAATTTCCCGGCTAAATGTCATATCATAAACTTTTCATGTTGGAAAAAGGCGGTGAGCTCGATTTCCTAATCAATAATTGAGCTACTTCACTTTTCTGCACGTGATTATATTTGTCTGGTGGTAAATTTCTTGTTTATTAACTGATGGTTTTATTGTGTGATTCTGGATTGAAAATCGCACCATAAATCTAGTTTTTAATGAGGTTTTAACGATTTTATATCAGAAAACATACGTTTAGTTAGCACTTCGAATTAATGTCAACGTAATTGCTGTTATTATGTGGTTATTATAACATTTCATGCGACTTTGGTCGATAAGATTTCAAACTTGCGTTGTACCAACAGTAAAGGTATAGATTTTATCACCAGTCATGAAATTTGCGTTGCACTAGTTAATATAAAAATATAAATTATGCAGCGAATTTTGGAACCAAAAATATCAAAAGATTCACAGTAGCATAACATTAGGATGAGTTCGGAAAAATAGTCAAAGCCACTAACTATAACAAATATTCATTTTCTTCAATTTTTCGATTTTTGTGTATGTTCGAGTACTTGAATAATTGTTGTTGAAGTTAAACAACAATTTTTGGTGCCCCTCCCCAAATTAAGGTCTGGTTACGCTACTAAACTGAACGCTTCTTAAGACAAACTACATACAAAATCCTGTACAATAATAAAAAATCAAGTTCGCTCGCATTTTGCTATAAAAATTTAAGGAAATTTACTGCTCTGTTTATGTCAGCAACGGCAACTAAATGTGAAAATTTAACCCAAACAAATTTATTGTATTTGCAGCCGTGCTATAAAATCCGAAGCTAAAGCAAAATCACCAAGGGACGCATTATTCCTTACACAAAATTGTTCTTTATTCCATTTACCATAACAATAAAGCATCCTATATTATCTCCAATTTTCCATCTATCGTTTACACATTATTAATTATTATTGTTTTCCTTTGTTACAGTTCTATTAAGTGAAGCAATAGAAAAGGACCAGCTGCAATACAAAACATTAAAAATAACGGATTTTGGTTTAGCACGTGAAGTATACAAAACAACGAGAATGTCCCAGGCGGGTACATATGCCTGGATGGCACCAGAAGTCATTAAGAACTCCACCTTCTCGAAAGCGAGCGACGTGTGGAGTTATGGCGTTTTGCTATGGGAATTGCTCACGGGGGAGACGCCTTACAAGGGTATAGATACCCTAGCGGTGGCCTACGGGGTTGCTGTAAACAAACTTACTCTACCCATTCCTAGTACCTGTCCGCAGCCATGGAGGGAATTGATGGAAAGTAAGTGCTGTGTATATCTCTATATCTTTCGGTTTTATATGCAAACGATATAAAATGGGGTGAAAATTTTTCTTGGCAGAAACATTATTCATACTTTCGTATTCAATATTCAATTCATGAAAGATGGTTTTATATTTACGTCTAGAAATACACTCGTATTATGCAAAGAAAAATGCAGTTGTCGTTCCAAAAATTTTAAATAATTTACTTGAAAAATCCGACAGTACAGGGTGTCCCATTTTCGACACTTTTAGGGGGTATTGGCGTTATTATCAAAGATAGAGTGTTGCGGTTTTCATCTTCCTGTCCTACTTTTTTACGAAACGAACGATTCCGGGGTCAAATTTGTCATGGCTCTCTTAGTTTTTAATCTACAGAGTGATTCTGAAAATCTTTGCTGTTATGCGTCTACTTATCAAAAAGGTGAAAACTGATCTTGATAGAGTTTTTTACATAGAATTCAGTGGCGTATGCAGTTTTTGTGTAAAACGTTTAGTTTTTGAGATATTGCCCAAACTTATGTTCTTTTAAATGGGACACTATACAGGGTGTGTCACGACGAGTTGACAGTAGACATAACTTTATTACTAAACACATTTTGATTCTAAAAATTGGTACACACCAATTATACAATGTGCTCTATTTAATGAAAATATTGCCACCTTTCTGGTACTTCCGGTTATACCGGAAGTAGACACAAACTTTGTTATTTTAAATGGAACACCCTGTATATTTTTGAATTTTTAGATACTACACTTCATTTTAGACATAAAAGTATTAAGGTTGTATGATCCTAACATTAACGGTATTATAATTATTTACACTTTTTCATTTTTTTTATAAAAACATAGATGTAAATAAAAATTCGAATCTTGACAATGACACGTTTTTTCCAAAAATTTTTTCTTGTGTATGAGGTAGGAATATACAAGAAATAAGCTGATGTAGTTTTGGGAAACTTGCTTTATACAGGGTGTTGGTGGTTGTCCGTTCATTTTTAAAAACATTGATCAATGATAACTTCATTTTTTTAAATGGAACACACTATATATTTCTAGATTTTCGAATTCTACACTTAATTCGAGACATAAAAGTATTAAGGTTGTAAGGTCTTAAAATTAACGGTATTATAGTTAATTACGTTTTTTAAAAATTAACGGTCAATCACAAGCACCCTGTATAAAATAAGTTTTTTAAGACCATATTACCATATTTCTTGTACATTTCTGAGTCCACCAAAATTTGGTTTGTTTTTTGAAAGAACGTGTCATTAGTAAAATATGAAAATGTTTGACTCTAAGTTTTTGTATGAAAAAATTGGAAGAAACATAATTACTTAATTAAAATAAATAAAATAAATGAATAAAAATAAAAAATATTAAATTAAATATAATAAAAACAAATTTTAGTGGACGTAGAAATGTACAATAAACATGCTAATATGGTTTTGAAATACTTATTTTATATCTACGGGGTGCTTATGGTTAATCATTAATTTTTAAAAACCTTGAAAATTGGAAAAAACGTAATTAATTATATAACCGTTAATTTTAAGACTTTACAACCTTAATACTTTTATGTCTAGAATTAAGTGTAGATTTCGCAAATGTGTAAATATATAGGGTGTACCATTAAAAAAAAAAGTTATCATTGATCAAAGTTTTTAAAAATGAACGGACAACCACCAACACCCTGTATAAAGCAAGTTTTCCAAAACTATATCAGCTTATTGCTTGTATATTCCTACTTCAAACGTAAGAAAAAAACTTTGGAAAAAATGTGTCATAGTCAAGATTCGAATTTTTATTTACATCTGTTCTTGTAAAAAAAAATGAAAAAGTGTAAATAATTATAATACCGTTAATGTTAGGACCATACAACCTTAATACTTTTATGTCTAAAATGAAGTGTAGAATCTAAAAATTCAAAAATATACAGTGTGTTCTATTTAAAATAACAAAGTTTGTGTCTACTTCCGGTATAACCGGAAGTACCAGAAAGGTGGCAATATTTTCGTTAAATAGAGCACATTGGATAATGGGCGTGTACCAATTTTTAGAACCAAATTGTGTTTAGTAATGGAGTTATGTCTACTGTCAACTCGTCGTGATACACCCTGTATATATTATATTTTATATTGATTAAGCAAAACTTGGGCTTTCCAAAAATATATAATACTTAATATTTATTTTGAAAAACAAGCTCAAAATTCGATATTTTTAATAATTTTCTTTTTTTATAACAGTAGGCCATGGCTAATTTTTTAGAAACAAATGCAATATTTTCACAATGCGTAATTATTCTAAAGCTAAACACTCCAAAAGATAATTTTAATGCATTGCATAAAACATACCAACAATATAATACTTCTCATAATTATCATAAACGGCCATTGTAATAAAAAGATAAAAGTAAAATAAAAACACCTACGTAACAAAAATATTTCATCAATAATGGAAATCTGACAAATCTGTCAAATTTTGCATTTGTTTCTAATAAACTAGCCATGGCCTACTGTTATAAATAATAGTTATTTATATTATAAGTGGGATATGAACATCATTAACATAAGAGTCTGAAAATTGCAGAACGAGTCGTAGACGAGTTCTGTAATCAGACGAATATGTTAAAGAGTGTATATCCCACGTGTAATATACAAGATTTTATCTACTACCGTCCAAATAATTAAAAATGAATTTTGAATTTATTTCCAGCGACATTGCTCAGTAGTTGTTGTCAAGTTGTCGTACTGGATTATCCTAACCTAAGTTATGAAAAAACTAGCCAGCGCTACACAACAGTTAATTTGAATTATAAATTTTGAAATAATTAAACAATTTATAGACAAAAAAACTCGGGGACATGGACCGTGTTATGTTTATTATTAAAATATAAAACAAATTTTTTCTAAAATAAAACTACAAAATTTTTCAGTTATCTAACGTGAAATTAGGGTTTTTTCTGGGTAGATACGCTATTATAAAATTCTCCAGGTTTCAAAAAATCAAACTTAAGAGTATGAAGTGTCATTACTCAGTGTTAATAACAAATTTTAAAGAATTAAACAATTTATATTATAATAAAATTAGACATTTACAAATATAAACTTTCCTATAATGATACTAAATTGTAAAAATTGTGTTGTAAATACTTGTAAGAAAGAATTTTCTTGTTGAAATTTCAGTGTGGAAATGATTTCTTTAAAACACATGTTGCGTAATAATTTGACTTACCTTACTCAAATTAATGTCAAATCAAGGCTATTATGAATTGGTAGTAGATAAAGAAAATTATTAAAAATATCGAATTTTGAGCTTGTTTTTCAAAATAAATATTAAGTATTGTATATTTTTGGAAGGCCCAAATTTTGTTTAATCAATATAAAAAATAATATATAGGGTGTCCCATTTAAAAAACATAAGTTTGGGCAATATCTCAAAAACTAAACCTTTTACACAAAAACTGTCTACGCCACTGAATTCTACGTAAATCTATCAAGATCAGTTTTCACCTTTTTGATAAGTAGACGCATAACGGAAATACGAGGGGTGTCTAAAAAACAAAGATTTTGAGAATCACTCTGTAGATTAAAAACTAAGAGAGCCATGACAAATTTAACCCCGGAATCTTTAGTTTCGTAAAAAAGTAGGAGAGGAAGGTGAAAACCGCAACACTCTATCTTTGATAATAACGCCAATACCCCCTAAAAGTGTCGAAAATGGGACACCCTGTACTTTGCTCTGAGTAAAAAATCAAATATTTAACTGGACAAAGTATAAGCTTGAATAAAATTGATGCGGTGATATGGTGACATTCAAACAGTAATTTTATTATACGGCTTTATTTGTATTGACATTATATTTGCTGTAAATAAATTCAAAGATTATGTCAATTTTTTACTCTCTTATAGAATTAAGTAAATAAAACAATAATTCGTGTGAATACATATTTTAATAAATTTCTGTTTAATGTAAAGTAAAAATAAAATGATACAAGTTTAATGTTATTTTTTGCTAAATGAAGGCAATCTTGCTTTGCGAAAAATTTTAACCAAAGCAGTGATTTTTACAAAATTGAAGTCAAGTTTTCTTTTACAAAATTTATTGCTCGGTCAAAGATTAAGTTAATCCAGAATGAAGATTTGACTAAAAAATATAAACGAAAGGTTTTGCCATATTTCACAAGTTACCTATTTATTTATAAATCTTTGGCTAAAACCTGAAATAATTCGTTCATAAATTACTTATGACATTTCTTGTCGTTTCCTTTACCCTTCCAGTTACTCACAAACATTTAATTAATCTTGACGTCATTTTAAATTTTCACTCAATTCTAATTAGGTTAATGAAATACTGGATGGATGAAATTCGAAGGACACTACAGAAATTTCGCTTATAGGTACAACAGTTATATTGAGACCTAATAATTGGTTGTCCAACAATTTTCAGATTCTGAAAAGAAATCTAAGGTATCTTGATTATTACTTGAAATATCTGAAATAAAATTAGATTTCGGGAATTTTTTGTTTTTTTGTTTTATGAGATCATTTGAAGAGGTATCAAAATATAAAAACAGCCACTTTATACTGACGAATATTTTTAAATACCTGGATTTTGATACAAAATTAAAGACGGCATTTTCTGACTTTTCAGACTTTAATTTTATCATGATATTTCACAGTACGGTCCTGGAGAATGGAGTAGAATAAACTATAGGCCTTTTAAATAGACTATTATGGAACGGAAATAATTTAAATTGGAGGCAAGTTGAATAAATTCTATCCTTTTTCTTTGGACTTTGAAAAAAATTAATTTTGAACTCTCTAGCAACCCCGAATTTGAAACAACCACTAGAAGAAGACATTTTTGTAAATATCCCGGTTTACGAACAATATCAAGTTATAAAAAATAGACTAAATTGTTTACAAATGATCTTATGTTTTTTAACTCGATAACTCCATATAACCTCACAAAACGAAATAAAATCTTGATTCCTGACATTACAGTATCATTTAACCATTTCAGGCAGTAATCTGAATTCCTTAGACTTATTGAGAATACGGTTGAACTCCTAATTAAGCAACTTCTCTTAAAATAAACAGAATCCCTGTATAGTCCATCGAATTTCAGCCACCCGGTATAACGTGAAGTTTAAAAAAACGTTGATATATTCTAACAAAATTACAACCGCTATAATAGCTTTAAAATTATTTGCAAATTAATGCAAGCAAAGTTAGATAAATGCTTAAATTTGTAGCAACGTTGCTTGTTGTTGGGAAACTCTTGTATAAAAGCAATTCCCATTTAAACATAAAAAAAATAACATTTCCAGCCATAATGTGGTCAATATGAGAACGTAAAAAACTCAGTAAACAAATTTTAATGAACATTTTTATATCATCTAATGATAGTTAATTTAACCTTTGCAAACCTACTTATCAATTTTCATTCGTAGGTTTTCCCTTTTACGTGGTGTAATACTTGACATCTATTTTTTGTAGCGTTCTGGGTTTTTTCAGAATCATTATTATCTTGTCAATCGATTAATATTATTAAATTAATGTAATGTACTTCCAACATATCCGGTTAGTGATGTACGTACTTAAACTCCCCATCAGCGAAAGGATAAAAACATAAGGATGATTGTTTTACTTGTAAAGGTATACGATGTTATATTTCGTAATTGTTCAAAGTACAAGTTGAGGTTTGAACTGTGGTAATAAATGATAGCAATGATATCTTCTTAATGCATATTAGGTATATCAATGACGTTTGAAATATTATAATTTTATTATATGTTAATAAAATGCATAATTTGTTTGTTTGCGATGCACCAGAACAACATTTTTTAATAACAGTTATTGCCAAATTCTAATCGCAGACGTACAGGGTGAGTCAGTGGCGTCTAACTTCCTTATTTTATATATAATTACATATTTTCGATAAGAAAGGAATTTGCATTCACGGAATCAAATGACGGACGACAAATTATTTAGCAGTAGGTGTCCAAGAACCTGAAATAATTTATGAACGTGTTTCTTATTTATCGTAACTTGAGGAAATTGAAATTGTTTTATATACTGTTTTAAGGATATTTTTGAGCGCGTTATTTGTTGATTCCTCTCGTAATTTTTTTTATTGTCATCAAATAATACTGCTCTTATTTTATTACGTTCAAAATATCGCGGCTTGACAGTAATTATTGATAACTTATACAGGCTGTTTCAAATTCGCTTCTCACTAAAGGGATCTCAGAAACGGTAAGACACAGCTTTGGTTAAATTGGGGCAAAGTTGCGTAATAATGTGGCCAATAATCAGCCGTTAAGAAATCGAACATATCTTTTGTATATCTGGAGATTTTTT
Source organism: Pediacus dermestoides (assembly GCA_963942485.1). NCBI lineage: Eukaryota > Metazoa > Arthropoda > Insecta > Coleoptera > Cucujidae > Pediacus > Pediacus dermestoides. The sequence goes on from OZ012625.1 coordinate 8,933,168, forward strand.
GAAAGAACCAAATTTTCGCCTTTTAGTTTTTATTTTTTTCTGCTCTTATTTTTTAAGATATCGAAAAACTAAAAGCACTTTGTCGTGGACACTTTTAGTGCTTTATAAAATGACGTTAAATTTTTCCTCATGCGACGTTTCGTTTTTGCGCTGACGTCATCAAGTCAGTTTTTTAAATACGGTCCTAGATTTTTTTCATCGTTTTAAGTAGCATTTTTTATGTTCTAGAAAATGGCGTTTACATTTTTTCCATACGACGTTTCGTTCTTGTGCAATCATCATCAGATCATTTTTTAAATAAGGCTCTGGATTTTTTTTTACATTTTCATCAGTATTTTTCCTCACTCCTCATATCCACACATTTTGGCAAACTTTAATAATAATAATTTTCCTTTTATAATAAATCAAACTAACCTATTATTTATTGTTCATGGTAATAATAAGAGCAATGGAATTAATTTTTTAAAATAATTTTATAAAATAAACATTTATGAAATCGTCAATACTGATGATGAACTGTACAATGAAAAAAAAATACTGGTCAAATTGTAAAAAAAATCCAGTGCCGTATAGGTATTCAAAAAATGACCCGATGATTACACAAGAACGAAACGTCGTATGGAAAAAATGTAAACACCATTTTATAGAACATAAAAAATGCTACTTAAAACAACAAAAAAAATACAGGGCCGTATTTAAAAAAAATTGAGTTGATGACGTCAGCGGGAAAACGAAACGTCGCACGGGGAAAATTTTAATGTCCCTTTATAAGGCACAAAAAGTGTCCATGTCAAAGTGATTTTAGTTTTTCGATATCTTGAAAAATAAGAGCAGAAAAAAATAAAAACGAAATGGCAAAAATTTGGTTTTTTCCAAAAATCTCCAGAACTACAGAAGATGTTTTCGATTTCTTAACGGCATATTATTGGCCACATTAGTACGCAACTTTGCCCCAAAGCTGTATCTGTTACCGTTTCTAAGATCCCTGTAGTAAGAAGCGAATTTGAAACAGCCTGCATAGACAGGATCTAGAATAAGATATTCTTAAATTTGCCCTAATTAACTAAATATTCCAAATTTGAAACATTTTATTGTAAGCACACCTGAAATATCTGCAATAAACTAATATTTCAGGATTTCCTTTTTCTTATTTTATGAGACAGAAAATATAATAAGTATACAAAAATGGTAACTTTTTATAAATAGGATATACTGAGGAATTGAACAATAATGTTTTTAAATACCTAGATTTTGAGTTACAAAATTGCAGACCACTAATTTTTTAAAGTACAATCCTGGAAAATTGCTTTTCCTACATTCCGACTCCATGCTCCAAATAACCTCACAAAACGAGAGAAATAAAATCCTGAAATTTCAGTTTTTTTTTGTACATCAAGAACTAATTAAAATATCCTAGATTTCTTTTCAGAATGTTGTGTAAAGTAAGGCCCACAGATCATTCAAATTCTATTACATATTTTTCAAAAAAATTTCGCATTTTTTGAGGTTAGTTTACTAGGACTGTTTAAAAATGTAACAGTTTTAGAACCACGGTTTATACAAAATTACACTACATATCCAGAAAAAATGTTTTTATTTATAAAACTAGAAACTTTGGAAATTTTTCAATTTTTGTTCAATATAAAGAAGTGTTGTCCTGAATTTTCTCTATATGGATGGCTGATTTTCCATAATTGATTTAACTTTGATTTATTCGGTGAATGTCGTCAATAATATTTTAATTATGACATATTTTTCGGTTTACGTCCAGTTTTTTAACAATTTTAAGTGCTAGTAGTCAATTCTGGTCTTAACCATTTTTTCCATAATATAAACAATAAAGCCGCTACCGAACATTCCCCTTAACTATATAAATATTTTTTCGTTTATATATCTTTGAGATGCGTTATTAACTGTTGTCCCAAAAACTTATTATTCCTGAAGTGTCTTGAGAGAAACTCAATTATCCTTAGATATTTGTTTTGCCGTTAAATAATTCACGACAATAAATCATCTTTGATCGTTCCGAATTGGCATATCTAGTTAATATTCCAAAGGGGACCAAAACAATGTATTGTCAATTTTCCGTTCAGCGAATTTGAAGTTTGGCAACCTCATCCGCCCTAACCACCACGATATACCCATGGAATTATTAATAGAACACGTTTATTGCGCTAAAACAAAGAGTTTATAGTAAACTCGCAGAATATTTTCATGCTACAGCAAATTTTATTTTATATTAAATCCGAATAAAGGAAGTTTGTAATTTTTATTGTTTATTTAAGACAGTGTTATTAAACAGTAATTAAGGGAGCTGTCTTTCTTTAATGCAGCGTATAAAATTCCAGCCAGCATTCATCACAGGTCAAGTCGTAAAAACGTCAAGAATACCATCCGAGTACTTATATGAAATATTGTTTATCAACATCTGTGAGCGCGCGGAGAGCGAAAGCGAGGTGTCTAATTGTAATTCAGTAAGCGAGGCGCCTTTCCGAATATAAAAATATAAAAGAACAATGAACGGCTCGAGTGAACACACGCATAATAAGTAACAAGTTACGGTGATCGCCTCGCCGCGAAGACATTTTACACGGGAAAACCAAACCGCAATACAAAATATGATATTATCACAAATGTCACCTGCATAGACGTATAATTTATATGTTAACGACATCCACAAACCACGAGCCGCTTATAGAAAATTCAAAACTGTTGTGGAAAAATGTGGATGTGTATGGTGTTAAGCGTTTCTTGCTCGGGAAGTCGCCGGGTGATTGAACTTTTGTTCTATTCTCGGACTGGAAAAATACCTTAAGACCATCAATATGTCAACTGTTTTTAGAAAATAACCATTAGCTTCTGTGGCGTTTACACAAAATAAAATGCTTGTCTTTGTAGAATGTTGGGAATCAGATCCCCACAGACGACCGTCTTTCGAGCGAATCCTAGAAGACCTGGACAACATCAACCGCTCCTCCTTCACACAAACACCCCACGAAAGTTTCCACATAATGCAGGACGACTGGCGGCAGGAAATCGAAGAGGTCCTCCTAGAACTTCGCAGAAAAGAAAAGGTAAGTTAGTTTGTTTGTTTGACATCACGAAACAAATCATTCATTTTTCTTTCATCCATTGCTTACGTAAAAAGGCTTGTAAATCATACGAGGAGGTAAATAGAATCTGCTATATTTCCTTTGGGAGTTTTGTTTGATGTTGGTGAGGTGTTTTGTAGGAGCTGCGATGTAGAGAAGAGGACTTGAATAGGGCCCAATTGCAACAGAGAATGCACGAGGAACAACTTAGGCAGAAAGAGGAGGAACTACAAGCTAGGGAAATTGATTTGTTGAAACGGGAACTGCATTTTATGATTCAACAACAAACGCCAACTCCCAACACTAGGAAAGGTATGTTGTAATTTAATGAAGGTGTATCAATTTATTAGTGGGACACGCATCGGGTCAGAATTCATGATTTATTTTCCTCTCTAGGTTTATAGTACCTAATTCAGACTTAAAAATATATTCTCACAGAAATAATTGTTATACATATACAGGGTGTCCCAGTTTATATCGTCAGGATTTCACCAGTCGATAGTTTAGCGAAAATTAAAGGTGGTTTGTCTAATAAACTATGGTCGAATGTTGCTTCCTTTTTTTACGTACAGGCAATTAAAGAAAATAAATTATTTTAAATAATTTGCTATAAATAAATAACAAAAAAAGTTAGCCTTCTGAAATTTTGCATAGATCTTTTTTTTGTATTCTCTTATTAATAGTGGTTGCAATTATTTTATTTAGAACACAGAGGCGTGCGTACGGGTTTCTTCAAAAACATTTTATTGAATAAAACGTACGCCACTGGTTTTTTTGCAACACCAATATGCAGAGAGTATTTTCCATTCAATTTAGAAACTTTTTCGTATCTTATAATTTTTTGATAACTTAACTCAAAATAACCTAATAGTACAGTAAATAAGGGAGAAAAAAAGGCTTCAAATAGACTTTTTTTAAACCTACAACCAATTTTTGTAGAATCTTCTAGAGGGTCACCCTGAAAGTTTAAAACTAAGTTTGTGTATTCGTAGACCCCGCCCTTCCTTCACCAGCCCTCAATTAAGGGTTGGATTTTTTTGTTTATTGAATAACTTTATTAAATTTTCGAAAAAAAGAGTTAGTACAAAGTTGTAAAGAAAAATATTTCCTAGAACTTATCTTTTAAACTTTTTTGATATTGTCGATATTTAAAAAATTATTCAACAAATAAGTTGAAAATTTTGGGGAAAGAGTAGTAAGTAGTATCTAACTAGAGAAAAATTTCCCTAAAATTTGCAACTTATTTGTTGAATATCTTTTTAAATATTTACAATATCAAAAAAATATTAAAAGGAAAGTTGTAGGAAATATTTTTCTCTACAACTTTGTACTGATGCTTTTTTCGGAAATCTAATAGGGAAGAACCTCTTTAATAAATAAGAAAAAAAAAGTTAAGTTATCAAGAAATTGTAAGATACAAAAAAGTTTCTAAATTGAAAGGAAAATACTCTCTGCATATTGGTGCTGCAAAAAAAACAGTGGCGTACGTTTTATTCAATAAAATGTTTTTGAAGAAACCCGTGCGCACACCTCTGTGTTCTAAATAAAATAATTACAACCACTATTAATAAGAGAATACAAAAAAAAAGATCTATGCAAAATTTCAGAAGACTAACTTTTTTTGATATTGATTTATAGCAAATTATTTAAAATAATTTATTTTCTTTAATGCCCTGTACATCAAAAAGGAAGCAACATTCGACCATAGTTTATTATACAAACCACTTTTAATTTTCGCTAAACTATCGACTGGTGAAATCCTGACGATATAAACTGGGACACCCTGTATAAATACGTAAAAAAAGATATTTTAAGTATAGTATGGTCGTTTCTATAAACTAAACGTTAAATTTAAGTTCCTGTTAATTTATTGTCTCTTTTTAACTTACTTCATTGTATATTATCTCTCTTTGTTTCCCTTCTTTAGAGGGCCTTAAATTAAAACTTAACGTTTTGCTTACAGACTCGAAGCTAATTTCAAATTTAATATTTTCGACTAAATTATAAGTATATAAACAAGTCCTAAAGTTTCACATTTTCTAATACCAAAAGTTTTAAAGTACTTCGACTACTTCTCAACGAGTAATTGTTAGATGTTGTCTAAATTGGCCACTAAAAATAAATTGAACAACTTATAATAAGTAGGTACATTTTAATATAAAATACCTAATGATTCCATACAGTAGGTAGTTGTTACAAAATTACTTTTGCCCTAATATGTTCATGTACTTATTATTTCATTTAGACTGATATAAGTTACGTGAATTGGAGATAAAGAATTATACAGGGCGATACAAGATTGTATGCTTTTTTCCTGCATATCTCATATATCTATATTTAATATTTGGTATTACGTAAATGCACCTTCAGATTTTCCTATGAAATTTAATAAAATGTGTAACGTATGTACTCTTCCTTGCAAATTTATTTTATGGCCGACCTAAAACACAATAATACGTTAGATTAATGTAGGTAAGCGAGAAACTTTTTTACATTAAAATCAGATGGGCAAATGCTCATTTTATGTCCACATAATTTGAAATATAATTTGTATAAAAATGTGTGAGTTTTAATATTAAATTCGCGCCAATTTCGTGTTAATTATATACTTAAAATTAATATTGGTTTTATAGTATAAACTACATAAATAAACAAATCTTATCAAACGAACAATCCTAAAATTACAGCTCACAGCTTGTGGTTTTCGTTATTGTTTTTGACGTAATACATAACAATTTAATATTGTTATAAGGTGATATTGCAAATTTTTTCAAGGAAAATTTACAAAAGCTTTAAAAAATATATTAATTATAATTGTTAGAAGTATGTAATCCACATTAAAATAAATTCAAATTTTAATCCAAGGATTTATTACTTTTTCAAAGAGTTTTTGAAGGAAACCCAAATAGTTGCTGCAAATATGACAATGATTATTTAACTTCTGTAGACTATCTGATACCATTTACTTTCTGTAGTGATATTTCTAAAATATGAAAAGTTTGTCATCACATCATCTTAGTTCCCTTTTTATTTAAAACTAATTCACAAACTGCCACGATGTTGGCAGAATATATTTCTATTTATTGAATAAGAATTCAGTATTTTTAATTGGGTTTATCTAATCTTTTAGACAAGAACAATGCAAGGTCTAAGCTCTAAGAAATGCCATAATAAAAATTTTGTTGTAGTATTTTCTTATCGGAATTTTACGAGCCCTAACAACTAAATGTTTGGACAAACGTAAATTTTTGAAGTATGAAAGGAGAACAGGAAATTTTACGCAAATAATTAGTAAACAGCTAACAATACAATAAGAAAAAGCCTTAATAACAATATTATGCATGGAAGAAAAGTATTTATTTGATTTAACAATATTTTAACAGTAATAATTAGCAAATTTTACAAAATGAATTTGAAACTTAATGTTGGGATAATTTTTAATTTGGGACCATTAATAAGAGGTTAGGTCTCCTTTTGCTTTAATAGTTGTCTGTATTCTACCAGGAATTGTATTTATCAAATTTTGGTACAATTCTGGCGTGAAACTGTCCCCAATTTTCTTCTATTTTGGTCTTTAAGTCCCGAATAGTTCTTGGTGGTTTATTGCGTAGAATACGTTTATTTTTATGCCAAAGAGTTTCAATGACATTTAAGTCCGGACTGCATGCGGGCTATGGAAGCACCTTTATGTCGTTTTCACTGAGTTCCAAAACTGTGATATTTTAAAAACAGTCGTTAGAAAATTACGTCACATTTTTCAAGTACAATTTTAAAGCTACGAAATATGCCTAAAATCACCAAATAAAGAATTGGGGATTTTTTTGTACATAAAACCAACATCCAGCTTTGCAATAAAGTAAATTTTACCAAAATCCAACAAGCGGTTCAAAACTGTGTTTATTTTAATGTAGGTAACACCCTCAAAAAACACGTTTCTTGAAAAGTGAACTGTGGAACTCGAAAAAAATGCAAAAAAAATTCATATTAATATTTCAGGATTTTTTCAATATAGTACGATTATTGAGCTTTGATTTAAAGGTTTTTTGACACAAATCCAACCAGCGGTTTCAAAACTGTGATTCTTTAAATCAGTTACTAGAAAATTTTATCATTTTTAAACTTGCAATTTTGAAGCTTCGATAAATTCCTAAAATCATCAAATAAAAACATGTGTAACTATTTTGTATAGAAAACCAACATCCACCTTTGCAATAAAGTAAATTTCATTAAAATACGACTACTAGATCCAACGTTTTGAAAATAATAATTCTTTGTTTCTACAATTTTCCCATCCCGCTGAGTTAAAGTGCCACAGTTTTGGAACCGCCGAGCGGATTTTTACGAAATTAACGTTTTTATATAACTAAATGTTGGCATTATAACAGAAAAAATTATCAATAATATGGAAGTTAATTTAGATACCTTTTGCGCGTATGGAAAAAAAACAGTCAAATTTACTTTTGTCCGAACATTTAGTTGTTAGGGCTCGTATACTTACTGAGAGGGTCAGAATATTTTAGAGATAAGCAAAATTATTTGTAGATGGATTAAACTTCATCGAAACAAAAATATTTTTTCTTATCTGATATTATTATTTCCTAGTTTTGTAATATGAGTAAATTACATATTTTATATACGCCTCCAGTTGAATAGTTCAAATATCGAATTATTATAAATTTTGCAAGAAAAATGATAATTTCTTGCTTTTTTTTAGTTCATAAATACATCTATTTGTTATGGCATATTTTTATTACCTTACATTAAAATTATTTAAATATCTCTGTAATTTGACGTACAATCATCATTTTGTTATTTGGTTAAAACGTTCGGAGAAAATAATTATTCTCCAATTTCACGACTTTTTTTCATTTTGTAAAAGTGGGAAAATGTAAATCGGAATGGTAGTAATTTTACGAATTAAAAAAAAGTAGCTCGTCACTACAAAAACAAACCACTTTTAATTTAATTTTTAGATTTTATCTCCCAAACCTTGAACGAGAGGAAATAATGATTATAAATTAAACATGCAACTTATATTTTTACGATTTCTGCATTATTTTATTCACATAAATTGCACAGTGTCTAAAATAACAATATTTTTTTTTAACAGGAAAATTCAAACGAGGAAGATTGAAACTACTGAAAAAGGAGCCCGGCTCTAACATAAGCTTACCATCCGACTTCCGACATACGATAACAGTCCAGGCGACCCACGATGTGAAGAGCATTAGCGGGGTTATTTCGCCTCATAGTCCACCTGGATCTCCAGCTATTCCCAGGCTTCGGGCAATAGCACGTAAGTCATTTTACGATCTCGATTATTACTTAATTCAGATTTTACCTACTTAGATTTATTTCAGCATGGTGTTTTCATAAGCATGACATTTTGTCACAATTGTGTGTGTGTGATTTTTTTTCTAGAGTTTTTTTTTGCTTTCGATTTGAATTTGTTTGGTTTGAATTGGAGCTCACTTTTATTTTTGTGAAATTCTATAAGTTGATAAGCTTCATTGTTTGCGAACAAATAAAATGTGGTTATCTTATGCGCGCGGTAATTTTTATGGGGATTTTATCTCAACGGTTGTAAAAGCAAATTGACGATATAAAAGCGGTAAATTACTCTGGAATTATGTAAGTTGGGTTTAATTATTGTTTTTTTTTAGCTTGTTGATAGGAATTTCCCAGGGGGTTTGGTGGAATTCACTCCATTGGTGGTTTGTACAGGGTGATTTGCAGCAGCATTAAATAAAGTAAAAAATTTGATACTTAAAAAATTTTTCCCTATATGATTATTGAGATAGCAAAGATATGTAGAGACATTCGAAGGTGACTGTATAAATAAATGTTTCCACTTTTCGAAGAAATTAATTGTTCAAAACAATTAGATTTGTGTGGAATGTTATCAGTTTACGGATATTTTATTTATAGTTGCATATTTAAATTGTTATCTTCTTAAATGTGTGTCGGTGACTTAAATATAAACTGATAAAATTGGAATATTGAACTTAAAAACCGTACCATGCTTAAGGCCGATATTAATAATTTTACCTACTAAATAAAGTTGGAAAATAGGAAACAATATTTTATTTTCGAAAACAGTATTTTTTATGAACCAAAATTTAATAATCTTCATTTTTTACGTTTGATAAAATAAAGGTCAGTTCCATAATAAAAATAAAATCGTTTTTAAGTAAAATGAGGTTTAGACTGTGGTGTCTTATCAAAAATAAAAACGACCATTCTAAACGCCATTTAAAGTAAAGTTGACTTTTACTTGGTGTGAAACTGGCCCAAAGTTTCAAAAACGAAAAAAGTATTACTCAAAACTTCTAAGTAGTATACGCGAATGAAAGCTACGCTGGCTTTGGGTATTAATTAGTCTAAGCGTCCCGAATCGTTGATTAACTTAGAGTAAAATGATTAAAAGAAAAAAAAATTAATATTGTTGTACACCGACGAAGTTTGCACAAATTCCCGTGACATGCCCATTTAAAAAAATTAAAAACATTTGTGCAGCCATTTTTGTCTATCTGAATATAACATGGGATTTCAGGTGCGATGTTTTTTTGCAACTATCATTAATTTATTTGTTAATTACGGACCTGCACTCTTTACCACAAAATTCGAAACCTCTGATCATTTTAATTACAATTATTTACCAGACTTTGGCATTTTCTAGTGGTTCAAGCTTTAATACATCATAAACATAATTTTAAGAGAACTGTCCTGAATTTTTACTAAATAATTCAATATCTCTGATTATTCTGATTGCAAAGGTCTGTCACACTTTTTTTCTAGCATATCAGGCTATAATTTCATCATAAACATGATTTTTTCCAATACAGTTCTGAAGAGTTACGTCTTTTATATTGAGTACAATGAGTTAAATAAATTTACTAATAATACGTCACACAATCTGACTTAACCTTACCGAACATCTTTTTAGCTCGATAACTCCAAATAATCTCACAAGACGGGAAAAAACAATTTGCAGTTTTTTCAAAAATTTTAGAAACTAATCAGATAATTCAGATATAATTTTTTTCTCATTCCAAATTAAACAAAAATTAATTATTTTGAAGGGAAATATACAGGGTGTTCGCACGAAGTGGCTCACTATTGCTAACTTCGTTATTATTGGAGCTATAAAGTCGGTTAAATTAGCAAACTAGTATAATTTTTTCCGCTGATTACAATGGTGAAAACAGAAAAACAATTGACCATCTGGTTTTCAAGATATTAAAAAAAATAACATTTTTTTCAAATTGAACACCCTATATATTTTTGCAAAAATCGATGGTAAATTAAATTCTATACAAAAAATGTCCTCATCTTTTTTTGATGATAATTTAAAATAAGCGAGTTATTTTGAAAAAAAGTTTGCTATTCTTTAAAATAAAGTAGCCATAAAACGGAATAGTAATTTATTAAGACCAAACAATCATAATTTTGAATTTAAGCAAGTTGAAAAATACGGAAATATTGAAAATTTACAAAATTATAATTTTCATGGCTACTTGATATTAAAACTTTGATAACTTTTTTCAAAATAACTCGCTTATTTTAAATACTTAATTGTCAAAAAAGCATAAGAACATTCTTTGTTCATAATTTAATTTATCATCGATTTTTGCAAAAATATACAGGGTGTTCCATTTAAAAAATGTTATTTTTGTGAATAACTCGAAAACCAGATGGTCAATTGTTTTTCTGTTTTCACCATTGTATCAGCGGAAAAAATGCTACTAGTTTGCTAATTTAACCGACTTTGTAGCTCCAATAATTACGAAGTTAGCAATAGTGAGCCACTTCGCGCGAACACCCTGTATATTAGTTTGTAAATACTTTCTCCGCACATTAAAAGACGCGCCGAAGTTTCTAATAATGTGAAAATGTCAGAAAGTTCAATATTCACTTTTGTCATTTTTTATTTATTACAAATTATTTATTTTAAATAAACAATGCCCGCCATCTCTAGAACGTTAGATTCGCGAATTTAATATCATAATTTTTCAAAATTAGAAATAATCTAGTAGGCATTAAATTTTGTGAATTTATAAGAACCAGGAAATGTTTAAGATAATTTTTTTTGAGCATTTACAGTGCTTTGAAAAATATTCTATATCTTAGTTGGCCCGTTTTTGGTACATAGTTTCCATAAATTTCGATTAACTTTAATAAACTATTAATAACAAATAATTGCCATAGAAGCTGCTTGTTAAAGTTTACAGAGTTTCGTGAAGTTTTTGCAAATGTTGGTTGGTTTCGGGTTCCCAAAAATTTTATGACGTTCTCGGATTAATGTACAAATTTCCTGTAAAACTTTTTATTCATTTAATTTTCCTCAAAGCAGCTTGTGTAAAATTTATTCAAAAAATGCGATGTCAAAATACGAGATTAAGTTATTTTAATTATAATTTTGTTTTCAGCGCATTTCTGTAGGAGATAAAAATCTGTAATCAAAAGTTTCATAACAAACTGTCCTGGCGCCTAAGTAACTGAATTTCGCCTTTTAGTCTTGACATTAAAATATTCGGAATAATTTATTATTCCCTATTGTATTTACATTTATGCTGAATTCCAAGAAGACATCTCAATTCAATACCACGTAATTATTTTCATGTTTAATAATATGGTTCTGATTGACTTAAATTTACATAGAATATGTACAAAATTCTAATGTTCGTATTCAATTAACTTTTTTGCGTAAATAAATTGAAAAATCTTCTAACTGATAATAAAATTGTGTATAACTTCTTCAAACCATAGTCAAACTATATGTGTTGTACAAATCACCCTGTATAATAAAAGTAGTCTTAAATTAATTAGCCGAGGATGTAGTTAGATGAGCGAAAAATGTATAAAAGATAAAGATATTCCAGCTCAATTCCAGGGAAACATCAATTTGTATTAAAAAATAATAATAATAAAGAAATCTCAAGTTGACATGAAGTAAATAATGAATTACAATCTCCATAATTATAAAAGATAAACATTGCCTTGCAAAATAAAATTGTTTTTGTGTACGTTTTCCGAGAAAAACATCACACGAAATTTGTATGATACAGATAAATAACAACAACACAACATCACACAGTTGCCATATGCTAATTATTGTGGGGGTGGTAGGGATATAAAATAAATGAAATTCCTGGAAACATTTGGGCAGAGTAGGTTATTGTATTTCAGTGCCTGCCGATGGAGTGAAGGGAAAAACTTGGGGACCGAGCACTTGCCACCAACGTGAAAGAGGTCAAATAACCATGCTAAAGCCCACCTCAAATCGGAGCGCAATATGGTCGAAAAGCGCTCCCAATTTGGACAAGACTAGGAACGCTTTGAGTCGACCAGCACACGATATAGGTAACACATCTCCTACAGATAGTAACAAAAGCTCAGGGTATATTCGGTTAATGAATAAAGTATCCGCTTTAACACCTGAATTCAAAAGGTTTGGATCCACCCTACGTAACAATAGTTTTCCCACAAATAATGCTTCTCTAATACCAAAATCTGGGCTGGGACAAAACAATCGACTTAGCAGATCTATCGGCAATATATCACACTATGATACTGTGTATAGTACTAATAGTTATGTTATTGCTAGGGGTGTTAGTCATTCTGATTATGGGAGTAGGGAATATATTAACGTTAGTAGCGGGATTCATGATGATGGCGATACGGAACAATTACTTAATGAGAAAGAGATACATTAGATGTTGGGACTACTGGTTTTTTTTTGGCTTGGAGCGTAGACGACCAAAAAGTTTCAATTTTTATATAGTTCCAGAAAGTTATTATACGCCTCAAAAATCGGCAAATTTTTAACAAATCACTGCATGAAGTTTTTATTTTATTGCTTGACATAGAACATTTTAGTTCCTATAATTTTATAGGATTTCGTCTATACAGGGTGTTTCAACTCAAAGTGGACATCGTAATAGAGGTTGTAGATCTCATCAAGACTAACACTTTTTTCAAATTATTATTTTTTATTTGAGCTTTTGTTTTCGAGTTATCGACCTTCTTTTGTTTTTACACAAACCTCTTTATCTTCATTATTTATGGCCGGATTTTAAAAAATTAAAGTTTTTTGAAATTGTCAGTTTGATATCAACAATTTTTGAGTTAAAATTTTTAAAAAAAGTATCAACAAACAAAATGGCGACCAATTTTCTTTGGAGCAGACTTAGAGCTATCCAAGTTTAAAAAAGAAAACTGGTCGCCATTTTGTTTGTTGATATTTTTTGAAAAAATGTTTAACGCAATAATTGTAGATATCAAACTGACAATTTCAAAAAACTTAAATTTTTTAAAATCCGGACACAAATAATGAAGATAACGAGATCGATAACTCGAAAACAAAAGCTCAAATGAAAAATATTAATTTGAAAAAAGTGTTAGTCTCGATGAGATCTACAACCTCTATTACGTTGTCCACTTTGAGTTGAAACACCCTGTAGAGTTTGTACATTTTTCAGGTTAATTTTGAAAATTTGTTCATATGTTCGTTATAATGATTTTAGACATTTGGTTAAAATACAGAATAGAGCTAAAGCGGTCTGCGCACCAGCTTATTCTATACAGAGTGTACCACTTAACATGTTAAAATGATTATCTCCTAGATGGTAAGTTATACGAAGTTTTTAAATGTCTAGCGTCCAAAAGATTTAAAAATTTCCCACTAAATGACTATTTTCCTTAATACAATAAAATTTCAATTGAAAATTTACCAAATTTACGTGGATAAGTTAACAAATGATTATATGGCACGAGTTTAATTCTGCAGCATCTAGAAAAACAGATAATACAAATTTATATTTAAAATTTCATTTATTTTTTATAAAATTAGAAAACTTGCGAGTTTATTTTGTAGACTCGTAGATTTTGATGGATTTGTGCGTCTTGATTTAAAAAAATTGTACTGTCTAACCTCTAATCTAACGAAGATGAGGAGTGGGGTATTCTTTTCAAAAAAAATATATCTTCGTTGTATTCTGTATTAAAAATGATTAATGAATAAAATTATCCAAGTCTCACGTTTTTTTATCTGAAATTCAAGTTATAATGAAGAATTAATGAAGTATGTAAATCTGGTTATAAATATAGTATTTTTTTAGAACTTGTTTTAGATTTTGTCTCCTGATTAGTCACTACAATAATTTGAAATTATCTGGATTTATATCTAAATTATGTGATTTTTATATGCTATAATTTGCACGTAGATTTTTTTACTTTGCAATTTTTGATAATTAACATTACGTCAAATATGACCTCGTGTTTTTTCAATTTACGATAATTAATGCCATGTTAAGTGTGACCCTCTGTACATACAGTAGTCCTACATTGTTTTTATTTTATTTTAAATTAAATTGACTGAGCTGTTTATTTTATTTCTACTAGTTTAATTTTAAAAATAATTTCTCACTAAACAGTTTCCAAACGAAGAACAAATATTTTTTGTAGGTTAGAAGGAAAGTACAAAAATAGTGTTTTAATTACGGTTAAAAAAATTGCTTTCTCTTTTGGTTTAATTTTCTTGTTCCTAAAAAATCGCCAAATTTTATGTTAAGACAACAAAAAAAAATTATTATTTGGTAATTAACAGCTACAGATGAACATTTTTTTAAAATAAATTTCTATTTAAAGATTTTTTCTTGCTCATATCTTTAAGGAGCAACTACCATTTCTGTGCTAAAATCCCTTAAAATTAACTTCAAAATAGTGAGAAATAATTAAATTTTGGAACATAATGTAGTACAACTTTCCTGGAATTATTAGTGGGGTGTTTTAAATTATTGTATTTATTAATTAGTTATTCAATTTCCTCGGTTAATCGACATTCTTTAATTAATTGAAAATTTTATAAAGGCATATCTCAGGAAAGTCTGCCCAACATAATATGTAAGTCAAGAAATCCCCCTGATAGATAAGTTGTTTTTTTTTGTTTTTTTTTTTAGTTTTAAGCACAGTAGCATGTTTTAGATACGTTTTTAATTTAAATTTGTTTACTTTTAGCTTAATTTCTATGTAGTGATTGATTTTTATGTATAATATTAATTATAGTTAATATTTAGTAGTTAGGTTATTTAGATTTTTATTGCAACTTTTATTCAGTGTCAACGCTTTTTGAATACGTTTCATATTATATGTGAAAGAATTTTGTTTTTTATTCCTGGACAAAAGCTTTGTGGCTTTATTTGTGATTTTTTTGTTGTTGTGTGAAACGTGTTCGAAGACTTTTCTCTTATGGTGATGGTCTATTTTTAATGTAATTTGATTTTTAATAAACATTGTAATAATGTTTTTTAATGCTGTATTTTATTTTATTTTTATCACTCGCATGTCCCTTTTTGGGTGTTCCGCACGTGACAAATCTTAATAATTAATAAATATTGTACCTAACCACCACTTTTATTAATTGTTGTTAACTATGAATATTGATGAATTAACGAATTAACTTTTTTTAGTTGGTTTTCAAGTGATAAATTTTGGAAAAAATGCAAATATAGCCAGTGAATGAAGTGAAAAAACAGTCGGTTTTTAGAGGGATTGGTAAGTACTTAAAAAGAGAAAAATTTCGCCAAAAAAATAAAATAACTACATGAAGTTTTAAATTACAAAATCAAATGTCACCTTCAAAAAACATTTTTTAGATAAAAAATATTTCGTATGTGTTTTTACGCTTATTAGTTAGCGAATTCAACCAAAATTGAAAATTATATCAACCAGAATTTTGCAACATGTTTTAAAATGATTATGTTGCAAATTTTTCACTAAATTCGAAGTGCATATTCAAATTTATATGATGGCTATAAAGAAATATATTCATTTAGAACAAGCACGTTTTAAAAAAATTTAAATTAGCACAAAATCTGGATTATAAAGCCACCCAAATTGTGACAGAAAATTAAAAGAAATTTTATTTTTAGATTGTTTCTAAAACTAGAAATTTAAGAGAGTAATTTTAAAGTACAGTAATTCAAATATAATGACTTTTACTTTCACATCATTTTAAATACCTAACCAATTATTTAATTTGTAAGTTTCAAAGGTAAAGGCTAATATGTTATGTAATAACAAATTATTCCTTATCGAGCTAAAAAGTCGCAGGGAAAATAATTTCTGGTATGAACTTATAGACTTTTATCAATAATTTGCGAAAGTTTCTCTACATGAATTAAAATTATAGAGAAGGTACAACAATCAAGGTTCTTTGTGAAAACCAAAAACCACAGAATTTATAAAAGTTTTAAGAAATTCTGCTTCTCAGCCTCTGCCAACTACCAACACCTATATTTGCATTTTTTTCTTAATTGCTTTCTTTCAAACGTGGTGGTGTTAATAAATAAAAAAATTACAAATCTGAGGACGTACTCCGTAATATGTATGAATATTTAAACCAAAATCTTAGTCAAGCATTTCATAAATTTCAAAAAAGTCCGAAATTAATTTTGGTTAACCAAAATTCACCAGAGTTACCTGATTTTTAGGGAGTTTGTGCTTGAAATCTCAGTGAATATACCGATATAAATTTTTGAAGACCTGCTGAGAAAACTAGAAGTCTTCACTTTTTCTTCTACTCGAATTACGGAATACGTTCTAAAAATCCTATTCCTACTCTGAAAACAGCACTAAAATTTAGTAACGACGAAATTGTGCAAGTAGTACCTAATAATTATTGTGCTTGTATTTTGTATTTTGCACACTTTTTGTGTAGTTTTGAAGTGTCAAATTAAATATGCCCACACAAAGCTAGAGCATTGATTTGCTTTAACAGATTATGTGCCACCGGAGGAATGGGGTCCAGAATATCCGATTCCTGCGACGATTAGACATAATGTTCCAATACCTACGTTGTACAGTGCAGACGGTAAGTAGAAAGTTACTTCATTATTCTTGGACTTTGATAACTGAGGGAATGGAAATTAAGTATTTCTCGCTTGGCAACGGGATACCATTAATGAGGAATAGTTAATTTTCATTTTCCAGGCAAGACTTTTCAAGGTCGCTATTTAGTATTGCAAAAATTGTAGCTTTAACGAAAGTTAGTTTGCTTCTTTTACGTGAATACAAGTCAACTTTCGCAGAAAGATATTTCTGTAAGAATGTGTTCTGGCTTCTAGCCTTAAGCCATAACCCAACAGAATATTCTAGAATTCGACCATTTTGGGTTGTAAATAATGGCACCAATTTTTAAAATTTGTAATATTTATAAAGTACATTAGAGAAAAAAATGGTCAGGTTTATATTAAATTTCTAATTTTTTTTCAACGAAATTTAATACTTTTACACCGATTTTTTTTTTCAAAAGTATAAATTTCATCTGCTGATTTAGGAGTTATGCATTATTATTAATTATAATAGGTAGGTATCTACAACCTACGTACTTACGTGTAGTAGTATAAATAGAATTACTATGTAATGTGGAAGGTGTTGCTTACAAAAGAAAAAAGATAACAATGGTTTTTAATAATATTGTCAACAATACCATAATAGACATCTGCTAATATAGTCGTCAACCTTTTGGTAGGAAGGTTTTTCTCATAAAGTTATGATTAAAACATTTATATCTTTTTTTCGTATGTATTTATTGGATCTACATAATTCATTATGTCGTATTGTTCTTCGATACTCATGTGGATTTATAACCAGTTTTTACTTTATTACAATAACAACAAAATTTGAGCACGAAATATATTGAAAAATTATTTTCCTTAATAATTAATCGTAGACAATAATTATTGTTTAAAGACTAAATAAAAAATAATTTTATTGAGCATACAAAGTGGATCAAATAGATAGAGAGTTGAACTTTTTCAGTTTTGTCAATTTGGCTAATTAAATCTACGAAAATATATTCAAAAATTATTTTCCTAAATAATTAAACGTGTACTTACCATAATAAATTAATCATTTTGACTACTGCTTATGTACCATAAAATTCGTAATGGCAACAACGCAGGGTGTTAAATTTTGTCTGCCTAGACATCAGCTTTCCTTATTCTAAATTGAAAACTTTTTATTTTAGTATCTTTGTTAAATGTTAACATGAAAATGTATACGCTTTATTATGTCTAAAATTAGACCTTTTTCAAAATTTTGTAGTTTCAGTCGTTCGGGAAAAAATGTAACTTGAAAAAAATGTTAAATTCTTTTTTCAGTTTGAAATATTCCTTCTAATATTAAAATTTTTTCACATCCAAAGTTGTTACTAAATGTTGTCGCAAAAACTGAGCCGTAAACTACAGATCAAAATGAGGAGTGCACTTTTATAAAGGTAAATGAGGTTTTGTCTCGTCTCAGTCCATTATATGGCAGAACTCTTAGGGACACACTTTATTTTAAAAAAAATCAAACGCCGATTCTGTTTTTTGCTATTATACAGGGTGGTCCGAATTTTACCTTCGAGAATTTGGGAATTAACAGAAAACCTTAAAAAAACATCAATTTTCTTAACAAACTTATATCGAAAACTCAACCGTTTTAGAAATACATGGTGTTGAAGTTACACTTTTTATTTTAAATAAATTTAATTTCTCCTGAACTAATAGGAATATTTTGTTAAAATTTGGTGGGTAATATTTTCTCAATAAGTACCATATTTAATCACCATAATTTCTTTTCCTACTTCAAGCAGTGGTGTAACCACAGGGGTGAGATTATTTCTTTTTATAGAAAAAAAGGTACGCCAATGATATAGTATATTTTTTGTACATTTCTGAAATCAGCAGTCGATTTACGAAAAAAAGTCCTCTTGTAATTTTTTCGTAAAACGTATCGTTTTACAGTAAAATTTGGATTAGATTTCATGGTAGGTAAATCTCCTGACCTTTTTTTTTGAATTTTGAGCACATCCTTCAATGATTTAATTTTCTGTTTTAAAATAAATTAAGTTGTTTTATTTTTAATTTATTTGTTTTAAAGGCATGTTTTGTTGCTATAAATTGCCTACAACGAAATCTAATTAAAATTTTACTGTAAAATGATAACTTTTACAAAAAAACTACAAGAGTACTTTTTTTTCATAAATCGACTGTGGATTTCAGAAATGTAGAAAAAATATACTATATCACTGGCGTACCTTTTTTTCTCTAAAAAGAAATAATCTCACCCCTGTGGTTACGTCACTGCTTGAAGAATAAATACCATATTTAATCACAATAAAGAAAATACTACCCACCAAATTTCAACAAAATATTCCCTTTGGTTCAGGAGATATTAAATTTATTTAAAAAGATATCTGATGTGCCCAACACATGACTTTCTTATACTTACGGATAGTATCACAATAATTACTTTTCCTAAAGAAATTAAGTTAAATTTTGAGGGTTTCCAGCAATTTTCAAATAGTCTCTGTCGCACTTATTGCAATACGTATAAATCTGTCCTTGTCCCACTCATCATAACCGAATTTTACGACAAAAATGTGTTTTATTTTAGATTTTTCACCTATTACTCACTTAAAAAAATCTCCCGGTATGAAATTACATTTATTTATTCATTATTACTGTTTTCGGTACCATAGAAACCAGTAAAATAAAAAAAAACTGATGGTCCGTCCTTCTGGGATTCGAACCCGGGACCTTCCGTTTAGCAGTAGTCAAGTCTCTATGTCTAGTCTACCTCAACCATCGGATTCAACTATCAACGCGCGCTATGAAAAATATAAAGTGTTTTAAGAATATCTAGTTTTTTTGAAATTTTTTTGACGGAATTTCAAAAAAAAGTTCAAACAAAATTTGTTCAAAATTCAATTCTAAATCAATGTTAAAGACTAAAAAAATTTCATAAATTGTTTATTTTTCAAGATATTCCTAAAAAACCTAAAAATGTCATCAGGTAACTGTCACTTGTTTTGGTGCTAGATGAAAAACATTGAATGTGGCACCCACAAATTTGTTCAAACTCTTAAATATGAAATTTGAATCACATCCGAGAAGTCGTTTTTGAGTTATGGTGGATACAGACAGACAGACAGACATCATGGCGAAAATGGTCAGAATGGATTCAGGGGCCCTCAAAACGTGTAAATCCATCAAAATCTCGAAGTCGAAAAAAATCACGATTACTATACTTCCTTATACTACGTATAAGAAAGTAAAAATGTGCAACTTCAACAGCCTGTATTTCTGAAATCGATATAAATTTATTAAGAAAATTGATGTTTTTTTAAGGTTTTCTGTTGATTCCCAAATTATCGAAGGTAAAGTTCGGACCACCCTGTGTATATGTCCAAAAGATGATTTTAACGCACAATCAAATTTAAATTACAATTGTTATTCTTATTAATACTCATTATAAGAAAATATATGTGATTTTGTACCCAGAAAACAAATGATAAAAATGTTTTTCTGGCATTAAATTTTAGTACGTCAGCAATACCACATAATAGACAACAATTAAAAAGTTGTTTGTAATAAATTTCAATAAATCATTCCCAAATCAATTAAACACAATAAGCATCCTGTTTGATATCAACATTATTTAATTTAGCATCCTGACTAAGACTAATGAATCTTAACCACTTATATCTTGTAAGAATAGAAAAATATAGGTACCTAGGTATTCTATTATTTTAACTGACAGCCAAAGTTAATTCCTAAATAAATAAAATTGCAACCCAAAAATGTGAGTCTAAATTATGTCTGTCCAGTTTCAACTTTCAACATCTTAATATGATTTACATTAAAACTACGAGATTTCTAATAAATTAAAATGAACTTCTTACTTATACTATTTTTCTGACCTCTACGGAAACTAGAAGCTAAAATATATTTATCAGAAGCAAACCAAAAATTGCTGATGATTTATAATAAATATTAACATTTTTTGTTATACGAGTATTACAACTTGAGTTAATAGCATTGAATAAGAATAGATTTATTATCACTAAGAAGAATACAAGCACTTTATATTAAAAAGAGAAATTTTTCTGTGTAAAAACCAAGAATCATACTTGTCCTTAATGTAACATATATAAATTATTACCACAGAGATGTAATTTTTTTCACTTCATGATTTAATTTTCTAGGACAACGCCTGAAGCCAAAGTTGAGCATAGTGGAACTAGTCTTATACAATATTGCGGCCATGTTAGCAGGAGTAGCCTCCGGATATGACGTCCGATTGTCCAATGTATCACCATTACATCCCCGGCTCCAACCCAACAGGTACAAAATTGAAAGCAAGTTTTTATTTCCTATCTAACTTTTCTTATTACAGAGCTGAAATCATGGACTTGCCTGCCTGGCGACCGATCGAAAACCAAGATTACGAATACTCGACAGCATCTGGTTATAATCACAACACCTACCACGGCCCCACAAAACACTACCGCCCCCTACTAACCGGCTCCCAACTAATGAACTTACAAACTGAAGAGAAGAAACCACTGAGATTCACTGATTCACCTCAACATCACCCACCAAATCCTTCACCTAGAAGGAAGTCTAGCTCAACTAGTAATGATGGTTCGGAGTTTTATGGACCATATGAAAGAAATGCTACTATTTATATTCCGGGGGAATACCACGGCGGTCCTAATGACTCAGTGCATGGCACAGCTAGTAGTACGTATAGTTACGGCCCTTACCACGAAAACTATGGTGGCTATAGCTCGGAATATAGTGGCACGACTACAATGTATGGATATGGAACGGACTACGCCTACGATAATCCAAGCAGCATTAGTAGCCACAGTGGCTCTAGAACACCCCAACGATTGCCTGTACACACCCACAGGAGAACACCATCAAACGTCTCAAACGCCAGTTCGACTAACACCAGTGGCTCAAACATTAATCCTAGTTTTAGGCTGGAGGACGAGTACCCACCAGCTCAGTACCTCCGCCGACCTCAATACGAATACGATTACAACACAACGGCGTATTCGCGGCAGAATTCACATGATTCGAATTTCGAACGGCCAACCACTTTAGAGACGGGCTACACCAAGTTGCGTTCCAGCTTAAAGCGGAATAATTACCAGTCGACGCAGGGGCATTCTGGTGGGAACACGCCGACGAATCCCACACCACCTGATAGTCTGACTAGTGATGATAGTTCTTATGTTTCGGCTAAGGATAGCAACAGTAGCGTTAGTAGAGTTAGATTCTCGCCCACTACTTTGATAGACTTACCTGTTCCTGGACAAAATCAGGATCCCACTGTTCCTTTACAAGCGAGAAGAACGCGACAGAGGCCTTCGTTAGCCGAAATGGAAAGGGAGTTTCTGTCATAACGTAATTTTTTCGCTGTACACAATAGTTGCAATGTGGCTTATGTAATGTTTGTGCTTTTCGGAGTTGAGCCTTCTTTATTATAAATAAGCGAAGTTGATGAATTGATTTTAACACAATTTTACTTTTTATTTTATGAAAATGTTAGAAAAGTATCACAACAAGCAAGCTGAAACGAAAGCTAGGAAAACTTAAAAAAACATTTTTATTTTACTTCTGATTCATCATTAATTTTTTTAAATTTATTTGTGTTTCGGATTGTGTCGTTTTTACAAACTAGGAGTGTAAGAGAGTAAAAAGAAATATTTCTTTATGCCAATTTCTGATTTATTTAGAAATTTTCGTATATACGATGATTCTAAAAAATAACAATAAAATATTATAAATTTGGAACAATTTTGGCCTTTTTTAGTCGATCACAAATCGTTCTACATATACAGGGTGTTCGCGCGAAGTGGCTCACTATTGCTAACTTCGTTATTATTGGAGCTACAAAGTCGGTTAAATTAGCAAACTAGTAGCATTTTTTCCGCTGATTACAATGGTGAAAACAGAAAAACAATTGACCTGGTTTTCGAGATATTCACAAAAACAACATTTTTTTAAATGGAACACCCTATATATTTTTGCAGAAATCGATGACAAATTAAATTCTGTACAAAAAATGTCCTTAATTTTTTTTTATTATAATTTAAAATAAGCGAGTTATTTTGAAAAAAAGTTTGACATTCTTTAAAATCAAGTAGCCATAAAACGGAATAGTAATTAATTAAAATCAAACAATCATTTTGAATTTAAGCAAGTTGAAAAAAACTTGAAAGAATTACGGAAATATTACTATTTTATTGAATATTTTTAATATACAGGTGTTTGCGCATAGTGGTTCACTATTGCTAACTTTGTTATTATTGGAGCTACAAAGTCGGTTGAATTAGCAAACTAATAGCATTTTTTCGGCTGATTATAATGGTGAAAACAGAGTAACAATTGGCCATATGGTTTTCGAGATATTCACAAAAATTACATTTTTTAAATGGAACACCCTGTATATTCTTGCAAAAATCGATGATAAATTAAATTCTGAACAAAGAATGTTCTTATGCTTTTTTGACAATTATTTAAAATAAGCGAGTTATTTGGAAAAAAAATTTTCTAAGTTTTAATATCAAATAGCCATGAAAATTATAATTTTGTAAATTTTCAATATTTCCGTAATTCTTTCAAGTATTTTTCAACTTGCTTAAATTCAAAATTATGATTGGTTTTAATAAATTACTATTCCGTTTCATGGCTACTTGATTTTAAAGAATTGCAAACTTTTTTTCAAAATAACTCGCTTATTTTAAATTATTATCAAAAAAAGTTGAGGACACTTTTTGTATAGAATTTAATTTACCATTGATTTTAGCAAAAATATATAGGGTGTTCCATTTAAAAAAATGTTATTTTTTTGAATATCTTGAAAACCAGATGGTCAATTGTTTTTTTGTTTTCACCATTGTAATCAGCGGAAAAAATGCTACTAGTTTGCTAATTTAACCGACTTTGTAGCTCCAATAATAACGAAGTTAGCAATAGTGAGCCACTTCGCGCAAACACCCTGTATAGCCGATTTTAGATTTTCTAATTTATAAAATATGAAAAATATTTTTTTATGATGTAGACTTTTTAGCGAGTGCTGTATATTCATAGAAACTTTTCTTCCTAAAATAAACCTGTAACTCTCTTTCAAAATGTTATACTTATGAATCCTTGTATTGTTTTTTCATAACTTTTTTTACGTTTCTTTTTACTGCTCATATTACAGTTTTAAAAGCTCTTGCAATAAAAAGCTGCTTGAAGTAATTAATTCATACAAAAACCTATAAAAAAGAATGTTCATTAGAATTAAAAAAAAACAAAATATAAAAATTTATTTATACCATATCCGTAAATGGTTAATAGGCGGCGATTTTAACAATTTGTGTTTCGTGTTAGTTATTAAAAAGTATTGCTAGTCCTCTTTTATTTATTATATTAGATTAATAAATTGAAAATGCATTCCAACTCCGAAAAAAATTTAAATGGCTGTAATATTGTGTATTATACTCCAACCTTTATTAAAATTTGTTCAAAATTGAAGGAAATTTGAGTGGTAGAAGACGGCGAAGACAAGTTAAAACGATTAAGGCGAAATAATTTTGAATCTCCAATAAAGAAATTATAAGCTGGATTCTGGATTGTCCCAGCATTTATTTTAAATGTTTAATTTGCTACTAGTCTATGATTTTTTGTCTACTAGCCTTAAAGAAATTCACTACATGATTTAGGGCAAAACCCACTGAAATAATTTGATTTAAATTGTGCTCAATTTCTGTGTTAAATATTTCGCATTCAATCGCTTTAACAACCTCGCCAAATAGTTAATTGTGTCATAATTCATAAACATCCGCTGTTTTTACCATTCCTTCAATGATTAAGTATTATATTACTGCTCAATTCATATGGCATTGTAAATTATAATTAAAATGCAAACTCAATATGTAAATTTCACAATCCATAGTGCCTGTGCCGCTGTGGGCAGCTTATGTACAAGTGATATTTAACCTTATAGTCATTCATGTGCAATCTTAAATGCAACAGTTTAATGTCTTTTTAAAAAAAATACATTCTTAAAAATAGAGATTATACAAGAAAATTTTGGATGTGAATATGAGTTTTTATTTACACATTAAGATGTACGGAAAATAATTTTAGTGAATTGGTTTTTGAACTTGAAGCCTTTAAATTGTGGACTGCATTACACTAACAACAGGATACAATTAAATTAGAGATAATGTTGTGTTCTGTTGTAGTTATTCCATGAAGACTGTCATTAGAACATTCCTTTACTTTTTCGGTATTTTGTACATTGAACGTACTATTTACGTAATGTTTTATTAGAAATTGACCAATTTTTTTATTTAAAGTATAACAAATTATTAACGTACTTAATTTTTAATCTTAGTGTGGGAAAAAGTATTATAACATTTATATTTATAAAGAAAAAAATCTCTATAAGGTAATCGATTTGTCAGTACAAATTTGGTTCAGTGTTAGGAGATTTTTTTGTACTATACTTAATTTATATTATGATTGTGGCCATGATGTATTTACACGAAGGTTCAGTATTTAGATAATAATACATATTGTACATAAATAAAATAATAATAGTTATAGATAACACTGTGGCTTCCACATTATGAAATATCAAGTTAGATTTATTTATTAAAAAAATACTATTATACATTCCAAAATTTCTTTATCACGAGAAAATAATACTTAATACTCATACTGTGTGAATGACATTGTAACAACTCAAAATAGAATTTTTAAAAATCGAAAATTAGTTTTATTTTCATTACATACTTTTCAGATTTACCAATAAATCAGAATTTTTTCAGTAATGGTTTCAATTAAATACCGAGATATCAAAAATTATCTTGACCAAAGGTTTTATTGTATTGATAAACAAATAAGACAAGTAGATATAAATTTTCACAATTTATTAAAAACATCACAAACTTACACACTATAATTTATTTATTACCAGACGAAGAACTACTTCTATGAAAATTCGGAGAATTCGGCTCCGATTTCCGTATATAATACGTAACCCAATTATTAAAATACGTCCGATGTTGTTCAATTTTAACTTTAGCATCCATAATATTGTACGCTCTGGGAAACTGTTTAATTTGGTATTTACCAGTTTGGCAGTTGTGCACTTCACCATAACTAGTCTTGCATTTACAACGAATTTCACCCTCTGACATCGACTCGTGTGTAGATTGACTATGAGGACTGTCGGCCCTTTTGTATTGCCCCAAACCAGGCCGCCGCAAAAATTTATGAGGTAACCGTTCCTTCGCCAACAAATTGTACTCAACAAGATGGGGATAACAACAAAATATATTCCGCTTCTTTGTTGATTTCGCATCGTCGTCGCTAATCGGGTTTTCAAATTCTATGTTTCTTTCGTGTATCTCCGAGACTGACATTGCAGTTTGGGCGTCTTTGTGCGCTCTCGTGTGTTCTGGTTTTACCGAGACACTAGTCGACATGTCTTTAGTTTTTCTAGCTTTAGAGCCGTCTTCTACCACCTTTATCTCCAGGTCAATGCTGATATCGTCAGTGTTTTGTCCTCTGCTGGTTCTACGGGAGCCTGATGTAGTAGTGGAATCTTCTAAAGTAACACTTACAATGAAATCGTTGCCGATTGGGAACTTTTGGTGATTTTTCGAAGGTGACATTTGCATCATTTCTTGAGCATCCGTCATTCCATCCCTTGTAAGACTGTGTGACTCATACTTTCCTTGTAATTCGTTAAGTCTAACACCACTACTACACATATTGCATTGAATACATTTTGATTTAAGGAATCCGATTTCTAACATTTTCAGGGCAGGTGAAATTTTATGCCGGCTTTCTTCATCCTGTAAGTCTTTCTCATACGCATGAATTCGATCATCGGTACTTTTGTAAGCGTGTTTCATGCTAACGCGTTCCGAAGAATCTGAAATTCACAATTGCATTAATTTTAACTAACAAAATTACAACGATAACTGAAAAGTACCCAAGATATATTTTCTTACAATCATACAGAAAAGAGATTTTGTCCCCAAAGCAAGTGTACACTGTGTCCCAAATTGCTTGTAATTGCAGGGTATCTCTGTAATTTGTAAAGATAGAACGTTGCGGTTTTCGCGAACCTGTGCCACTTTTTCGTTAAACTTTTAATGCCACAAACAGAACTAAGCTAACTAGTTTTGTTTCTGAGATACAGGGTGAAAACGAAAATTTTCACTTTTTGGGGTGCTGTCATATCTCACACACCGTGTAAGCTAAAAAAAAGTAAAAACTGTTCTAGATAGATATTTTTGCGTAGAATTCAGTGGCGTACTCGAAAAAAAATTGATTTGCACCGTTTAAGGGATATGACCCAAACTAGGTCTTTTTTAAATGGAACACCCTGTATTTTTTAGTCTCATTAAATTTGTCTATTTTTTCTCATTAAAATGATATAAACAATAGGCACTTTCAAATTTAATAAATGCCCTAAAACAGCAAAAAACCCAATTATAAGTCAAAAAAATTTAGTTGGCCTTGAAAATCTGGGATAAAGAAATGTTTACAAGCAACATGAGACACAATATTACATAAAAAAAAATAATAACGTAAAATATTTTGTTAAGTTTTATTATTTATTTATATGACCGTTAAAAAAATGTATTTCGCTTTTTGTTTCTTTTTTACTAAGATAAAATAAAATTAATATTAATGTTAAGAGTTTTCAATTTAATATAGTGTCTCATGTTGCTTCTAAACATTTCTTTATCCCCGATTTTCAAGGCCTACTAAAATTTTTTGACTTATAATTGGGTTTTTTGCTATTTTAGGGCATTTATTAAATTTTTAAATGCCTACTGTTTACATCATTTAAATGAGAAAAAATAGACAAATTTAATGGGATTAAAAAATACAGGGTGTTCCATTTAAAAAAGACCTAGTTTGGGTCGTATCTCTTAAACTGTGCAAATCAATTTTTTTCGAGTACGCCACTGGATTCTACGCAAAAATATCTATCTAGAACAGTTTTTACTTTTTTTCTAGCTTACACGATGTGTGAGATAGGACAGCACCCCAGAAAGTGAAAATTTTCGTTTTCACCCTGTATCTCAGAAACAAACAAGTTAGCTTAGTTCTGTTTGCGGCATTAAAAGTTTCACGAAAAAGTGGCACAGGTTCGCGAAAACCGCAAAGTTCTATCTTTACAAATTACAGAGATACCCTGCAATTACAAGCAATTTGGGACAGTGTACATAATTCAGGTACCTATTTGAAAACATATTTTTTGAAGCATTGTTCGATTTACTTTGGATAGGATTGATTCAAGGACTTACCTTTTTTACTGAGATCTGAATCGGACTTGCTTCGTATTCTTACACTGGAGGTTCGACTGGCTGCTTTTTTACAAGTAGGCAAACAACATGGGGAGGTACTTTTTCTATCATTTACAATGTATGCGGAATTTCGCATCGGGTCAAATTTGTGTAGTTTTTGTAAACTTTCTGATGAATATGGATCGATATCATAAGGTTCTTCCATATCATCCATCCCTTGATATGATTTAATCACCATGAGATCATCTAAAATAGTAAATAAATCTTAATTAGTTCAAAGAGTTGTCCCAAAAACTGGACAAGAAATTAGTACAAAAGTGGCCAAATATAATATTTCGAAACTTAAAGAAAAATTTAGTTCTAGAAACTCTCTAACATAATGAAAAAAATTCCTGATAAGCCGATTTTTCGTATCGTGTTAGTACCCGCTTCAGAAAAATTTAAATTAAAAAATGTGGTCTGTACCTCTATGGGAGTTGAAGGCGTGCGTTCTTAGTACCCGCTTCAGAAAAATTTAAATTAAAAAATGTGGTCTGTACCTCTATGGGAGTTGAAGGCGTGCGTTCGTTTTTTACTGTTATTTTTCGTCGCACTAAAAAATTGTTCAAATCAAATTTGTAGGAAATAAAATTCCCTATAAATTTTCTCTCTCAATATTTTTCGAAATCTCAATTAGTTTAGTAATTACAGATCATTAAAGCCCGAATAGTGGGTGTTTAAATTTTTTTTCTAATATCTATTAGTCCAACCGAAAAATTATCAAAAACCGAAAAGTTACGGGCAATTATCTAAAGTCACAATTATCAGTTTTTCAGCAGACTGTTCAAAATTATGAAATTTGTTTCCCATTAATATTAAGCACTAAATTTAGCAACTTTGCCACAATATGATGTATCATTTTTTATACAAAATCGGCTTATCAGGATTTTTTTTAAATCACTAATTTTCTTGAACTAATTATTAGAACAACGTTGATACAAAGAAACTAAATAACAACAATTACCTGTTGGTATTCCGCTACCAGATCGACTCTTCAACCGTGAACTTGACCGCCCTTTAATTGCTAAAAATGGATTCAGAAATTACGGTTAAATAAGTGGAAACACTTTGAAAATATTGTCTTACAAGATGTGGATCTCGGAGTAAAATTTTGACTTTCCTCTCCTGCAAGATCCCCATAAAATCGCGTGCTAAGTCTACTCATTTTTTTAGCATACTGTTGACAGGCAAGAAGATGATTAGGAGTCATACGTGGATCGTAGTTTCTCTCCAGTTGTTCCTCATATCGAATATTAGATTCTCTTTTTTCCAGTAAATTAACTGAATGACCGTTTGGATTAATGTAGATGTGTAAGGATTTTTGGGGTACCATTCCACGTGGAATAATAACTGGAGGTAATTGTTGTACACACATTTGTCCTGGTTTTGCTGTTCTATTTTCAGACATTTCATTAGCAAGACATTTTACTTTATTAGTTGAAGTATGTGGACAAAGCAAGTATAGAGAATCTGAAAATAAAAAAATAGTTTGATAGCATTTAGTAACTCAAAACGTCTGACGTACCAGTTTTTGTCTTTTGATAAAGTGATGTATAGGGACTAGATGATCCACTTTCGGATTGTTCACTAATCGTATTCAACTTCGATTTTAGTACTTCGTTGCTGGATATGTCTTGTTCATCGAAATCGATTTCATAGTCTTGTGGTTCTGTAGCAAATTTCGTAGTAGAACCAGTTGAAGTTTTATTACTACGCCTAGTTCTGGGCCGTTCTTCATCCATTGCACCACGTACTATCTCATCATCACTACCGCTGGTACTAGTTGCATCATCAGTATACCTCACGCTGGTCATTGCATTGGAATCCGTTGTAGCTTCATCCAACATATCAGGTGCTTCATCGACGGTTTTCCGAACTGTGAGTGACATAATTTCTCTAACTGACGGCGCCAAAGATGGACCATTCGACGAGGACTTCCTGGTCACCTCATCAATTGATATCTTCAAACTTGAAGTTTTTGATGAGGGCTTTTTCGTCATCTCATTAACTGATGGCGCAAAACTTGCAGATTTCGATGAGCTCCTTCTTGCCACCTCATTAACTGATGGCGCAATACTTGCAGTTTTCGATGAGCTCCGTTTTGCCACCTCATTAACTGATGGCGCAAAACTTGCAGACTTACTTGAGCTCCTTTTTGCAACCTGCATCTTCGACGAGCTCCTCTTAGTCACTTCAGTTGACGGCACAAAACTTGGAGACTTTGATGAGCTCCTTTTCGTCACCTCTTTAACTGATGGAGTCCTCGATGAAGACTTTCTGGTCACCTCTTTAACTGATGTCACACATGCACATGTTGGGAAAACTCGCACATCAGTGGGTTTAATGCTCTGAGATGCTCTTAGTGCATCGAATGCCTCTTCTCCATAATTGAAACAGCAACAAAGAACGGATGTTTGCACTGTTTCTGTATGCGTCAATATGGATTCATCTTTAATAGGTGTACGTGAACTACGTGATAAAGATTTCTTAAAACCCGTTTTTCTGATGTTCTCTAAGGTATCGTTCACTTTGTCGATAAGATTGTTAGCTTCTTGGATTTTAGATATTATTACGTCTTCGTCGACTTCTCCTTTTGTTTCCCAGTCGGAATATGATTCTGTTTCACAGGTGCACTTGTATTTGTTGTCATATAGATTTCGTACCTCGGATCCTGGTTTTTTAACTCTGAAACAAGAAATATATTTTTGTAAAAAAGTTAGTACAATAATTACATAAGTACTTTAGTTTTAATGTATCTTGAAATTTACATATCTAATTCAATACTACAAAATAACTTTTCTAAAAATTTATGCGAAACTAAGATCGATTACCTTATACATTATAGCACCTCATAAAGATGAATAAGCAAATATTTTTGAAAATATGGTTGGCTATGAAAATTACTTGTAAATTTTAAGGAAGTACCGAAAGAAAAATGAAATGATGAAGGACTGACATTATTGATTAATGGTGTCAACGTTAAAATTATTGCCATATTTGCCATTAGCCACCTTAAATTAAACAAAATTAACTGATCCGTTATTTAAGTATTTTACTTAGGGCCGGTTTTTCAGTCGCAAGTTAACTCTCTAGTTCAGTCAATCTGTCGGAATTTCTGCAAAAAATTACCCGATAAACTTTCTCTTCGTAAATTGTTAGGGGCTCATGTGGAAAGCATACATTCAAAAACTCGGGAAAATCTTCGAACCCATTTTTTGGTAAATCCAAGAAGTTTTTGCATTTGATTTTACGCCAGAACGGTGAGTTGCAGAAGAAAATTTTGTTAATAAATATTGAGGGCAACATTTTCTACAATGCCAAAAGTAGAGGGCGTCAAAGTACCCAAAAATGAGTTGCTGCATGCTATATCTCTGAAACGGTGGATCGTAGAGAAAAAACGTTTATACTTTATATAAAAATTGTGTATTTTTCTTCGCTTGTCAACATTTATATTTACAGTTGTGCGTAAAAAATTTTTTTCGATGTAAAAAAGTGAAAAATCTCATTTTTGGGTACTTTGTGGCCCTCTACTTTTGGCATTTTTCGTCATAGCGCATCGATCCTATGAGATAAATTGTAGAAAATATTGTCCTCTACAATATTTATTAACAAAATTTTCTTCTGCAACTCACCGTTCTGGCGTAAACTCAAATCCAAAAACTTCTTGGATTTCCCAAAAAATGGGTCCGAGGATTAACCCGAGTTTTTGAATTTAAGCTTTCCACATGACCAGCTAACGATTTATAACGAGAAAGTTTACCGGGTAATTTTTTCCAAAAACGAACCTTTTTCCCGACAGATTGACTGGACTACTATCTATTATTTAATTGCTGTAGAAACAATTATCACAACAAACATTTCTATTTATATAACTTTTAGTTAGAGTTAACCTGCAACTGAAAAATCGAGCCTTATAATTTTATAAGAAATAAAATAGGAGTAGGTACTAAATTTATCAAAACTATACATAAATTTGTAGAAGTATTCGTCGTATTAGATTATTTATTTCGCCAGGAATTACCGAATTTTAATTCCCTAAATATTCCTTAACCAATGGATTCTCTATTGAAAATGTTACATAACATTCTATAAAATCTCTGTAATTTGACATTTCAACAATGTTTTATATTGTTCAAACGTCAAATTACATACATTTGTTAACAGAATGTTATCTAACATTTTCGATGCAGAATAGCACCATAAATTTATCATAAAATCGAATATACATAACGAAATTTTTAACACGAAGAAAAATTTGTGAAAGATAGGTAATAGACCGGAGTTTATACTGCAAAATTATGTTTAATTTTATAAGGTGGGCCGGACCCGGCGGTACTGCAATACCGGGCCAACCCGTGACAGAAGTGGAGCAAGCCCCTAACTTCCATCCATTTCCAAAAATCAGTTTAATATACTGGCCCCGCATGCGGGGCGTATCAGATATTAAGCTGATAAGAACAGATACTACACTTTGATCTTAGCCATAGGGCCGAGAAGCGATACCGAAACAGCGTTTTCATGATCCTATATGCTAAATAATTCACTCAGGAGCGGTGTACTGAAAGTTATAGCGCCATCTAGCGGAAGGATCAAGGACAGGATTCGCAGAATGAAAAGTATAACAGTATAAGTAATTATTATGTAGGTATATTTATTATAGTGGTAATAGGTAATAAGGTAATAACAATAATAATAATAGATTTATATAAAATTACTTAGTTTAGATATGTTTTTAAAGTGGTTGATTAACAAATTAAAATACTGAAAAATATTCAATAGGTATAAAAAAGTCTGGAAAAATATGGTGGATATAAAAAAGTCTTTAAGTCTTGGGTGGCTGTGGATTGCAGAACTAGTATCTTAACTTAGTGCATCTTACTTAATTCACACTTTGACACCTTTCTTGTGTCGTTTAACTTTAGTAGATGATCAAAAAAAAGCCATAGTGACAATTTTTGAGACAATCGTTTCCTTGGCTTTTAATCCATAAATTAAATTAAATTAAGGCAAAATAAACCGGCTCTAAAACTGACAGCTGATAGAAATTACCAAAATAATTCTTTGATTCACTGCCATCCAAGACCAAAAGCCTTTAGTCCATTTTCCATCTAGTATGTGAAAAAAAATTTTTTATTCCTGTATTTTTTTCTGGAAAATGTAAACTTTTTCAGGCAATTAAAATTATGAACATTTAGACCAAAGTATCTTCTAAAAAAAGTAAACATTAAAGAATAGTACCAAATAGCACGTAAATTTAGTTACAGAGGAAGAAAGAAGTCCTCTAATAGTACAGTTTAACAGTAGAAAATTTAAAATAATAAAAATTTCTTTCTTTAAATCATTAATGGATAGGGAAGAAGTGAGGATATCAGACGATAATATCAGTGAGAGGGTGTCAAATAGAAAAACAAAAATAGAATTAACACATCGATTGCATGGCGGAGGAAAGAATTGTCAGGATAAATCAGCGTTAGGAGCATCGGAAGACCCCGAAAACGATGGAGTAACAACCTTACAAACGGCTTAATGTAGGAAAAGAATACGAAGTAAAAAACTAGGAGTATATAAAGATTAAAGAAGGAAGACAAAAATTTTTCTATTTGTGCAAGATTTTATACCTCAAACCTCAAATTATTATCTTTTTTAGCCCTGTTAGATATGTAGTACTAACAGAACTTAATTTATAATCTGCGAAAAAAAAATTAAAGAAACTCGTTTTCCAATATTTGGAAATTTTAAAAATTTATGGATTTTTCTTTCGTGTTAGTCACCTGGAAGATATACATCGAACATGCCTCATTAACCCTGAATTATTCCATTTATTTGGAAACATGTTCGGTTATTTAATTTATTTTTTCGGTTTTTGTCAACAAATTTCAGAAAGTAATGATTTCCCTGAATAATATCAGTCGTTGTAGGTAAAAGTAACAAGGTGGGTGAAAAATAAATAAAAACAATTATACACTGATTATCTCATTTTATTTGACATCAACTAACAGCATAGATTGTACAAGCTTTTAAACAATTAGATGTCAGTTGTTATATAAATTAACAATTATTACAATATACAATTCTGACATTGTCAATACAATTTTACATCTGTGTTTAAATATCACAAATTTTAAAAAAGTCCCTTGATAATACAATAATCAACTAGCATTCTCATTGTTATTATTATTTTTATTATTATAATTATTACTAAAATTAGGGCCAAAATCATTTTGTATTATTACATAACAAACATGTAAACTACAGAAAATCTCCACGACTTCCTACCTAAACAAAGGCAAACAAATTGCTTTTCCTTTTTTCAAGACCAATTTTAATCTACAACAATTATTACAAAAGACAATAAGTTCGTCCTGTTATCCTCTAATTTAAACCTCAAGAAATTGAAAGCCGTCAGGCAATAAAAGCATAATTACACTTATTGTTGCCATTTGGTGTTACACGGTAAATATTGTAGAAAAAATTACAACACAAGTAGAAGTAGTATGAAGACTATTTCTTCATTGGTCAGTTTGTTTAACAATGTCGTTTAGGGGTATACAATTTTTTTATATACAAGGTCTATACATTTAAGTCTGGTCATCCATTATGTTTGCATTATTGATTAGAAAGAATACCGCGTGTACTTTGTCGCGTTTTTTGTTCACACAAAAACTAAATTCAATTATGCTGTTCAAGTTCCTTGCAATTTATTCTCACTAAACAATATAAACAAACATTTAGGACCTTGGACATATTAACATGTTATAAATGTACAAGATAAATAGTCCATGTATATCTAATATCATTGTAAATAGATATATTTTTTTTAATATCTATTTGCGGCGATATTAAACAACTAAGTCGATAATATTATTTTATAATGAAGAAATTTTTTATTTAAATATCGTTCTTAATGTTACCAGCGAGTTTTGTAGTTCCTATTTATGAAGTTTTTTAACACTTCATATTTTGACTAGTGTACTTTCCATAAATAAAAAAAGCAATGGCCAAAGTGTACCATAAAATAAAAATTAACAAGTCTAAACTAAGGAACGGCATTTTGAAATCAGAACGATTTACATGTCGTCATTAAATACAATATAGCTGATGAATATACAATATTTACAGCTTTGTTTAAACGAGGCCTTTATTTTTACAGTACGAAATATAATAATTATATCATACTTGTTTTGTTTCCCAATAAATAAAATCATTAACATCGACAACTAGAATCAACTCTGGAAAATATTTTTACAAATATTTCCTCAACTAGTTGTGCGTATATTTGTGAAAAAAAACTAGAACTAAATGCTTAAATTACACATTTTGTACAAATTTTCTCAGTTTATGTTTTATGTACATTATTTACAAATTAAGGTTCGATAAATAGATGATAAAAACCGAGACAAAACTAAAATGAACGGTTAAACTACGTCAATTATTATATTTAAAAAAAATAATGATTAAACTTATATCGAGGTTTTTACTACTACCCGATGTTATATACATTTTTCGGCGATATTAGCCATTATTTTTGTTTTGTTATGTTTCTATAATTCGGTAGGTATACAATCATAAGACGGACAGCTGGACGCGCAGTCCAATTTAAAAACTAATAATCAACACAGCCTTCTTCATTTTCAATTTACATTATCGATCATATTTTTATTTTCAACAAACTGTTAAAATCCAGCATCTTTTTTATTCAACCTTTCGCCAACTTTTCTACAATTCATCTCTTTTTTATCGTTGCAAAGAGATTTACTCGACCAGAGTCGATCAAAAGGAGCCAAACACTAATTGAGTGTTATTCCGTATTAAGATTCTCTTTCTTTCTTCACTTTGTATTCTTCGCCCAGTATCGTTGCTATCTCGCCTTGCATAAATGCCCACGGCACGTTCGAGTTTGCCAAGGGACATTTATCACCACTGGGACAATAAACCTGAAACAAGAAATTTATTAATGAAACTGTGCTTATTTTTCCCAACGGGCGATAAAAGTTGGGCGAGTTCAAATTTTTAAACATCGCACGCGTGGAGGGAAATGGTTAACTGGAGTATGCAGATAAAAAATTAAAAATCAGGCAAGAAATTTGCACCTATGAATAAAATTTATATTGTTTTATTAACTACATATTGTAAAATGAAACCAAAACCTCAAAATTGAAGGAAGTAAAATGATTTTTATACAAACTTCTCCTTTGAATCTCATTCATATTTTTAATCTTTGAACAAATTCCTCGACAGTTAATGTGATGTTTTTGACAAGAAAAACCTTTTATCAAGAATTACTTTTCTTCGAAGAACAAAAAATAGAAAATTACAAGGATTACAAGGATCTGAATAAACGGAGAGATTTTGAGTCCCTAACCTGGTCTATTCACTTTTTGGTGCAGTTTTATAGGCAAGACCGAAGCATAAATTTAGAGCTAATTTCTGTTTATAACTGATTGGAAAATAAATACAGGGTGTCCCAATTTATATCGTCAGGATTTCACCAGTCGATAGTTTAGCGAAAATTAAAGGTGGTTTGTCTAATAAACTATGATCGAATGTTGCTTCCTTTTTGACGTACAGGCCATTAAAGAAAATAAAATATTTTAAATAATTTGCTATAAATCAACAACAAAAAAAGTTAGCCATCTGAAATTTTGCATAGATCTTTTTTTTGTATTCTCTTATTAATAGTGGTTGCAATTATTTTATTTAGAACACAGAGGCGTGCGTACGGGTTTCTTCAAAAACATTTTAATGAATAAAACCTACGCCACTGGCTTTTTTGCAGCACCAATATGCAGAGAGTATTTTCCATTCAATTTAGAAACTTTTTCGTATCTTATAATTTTTTGATAACTTAACTCAAAATAACCTAATAGTACAGTAAATAAAGGAGAAAAAAAGGCTTCAAATAGACTTTTTTTACCCTACAGCCAATTTTTGTAGAATCTTCTAGAGGGTCACCCTGAAAGTTTAAAACTGAGTTTGTGTATTCGTAGACCCCGCCCTTCCTTCACCAGCCCTCAATGAAGGGTTGGATTTTTTTGTTTATTGAATAACTTTTTCCTTATTAAATTTTCGAAAAAAAGAGTCAGTACAAAGTTGTAAAGAAAAATATTCCCTAAAACTTAACTTTTAAACTTTTTTTGATATTGTCGATATTTAGAAAGTTATTCAACAAATAAGTTGAAAATTTTGGGGAAAGAGTAGTAAGTAGTAGTAGTAAGTAGTTCCTAACTAGAGAAAAATTTCCATAAAATTTGCAACTTATTTGTTGAATATCTTTTTAAATATTGACAATATCAAAAAAATATTAAAAGGAAAGTTGTAGGAAATATTTTTCTCTACAACTTTGTACTGATGCTTTTTTCGGAAATCTAATAGGGAAGAACCTCTTTAATATATAAGAAAAAAAAAGTTAAGTTATCAAGAAATTGTAAGATACAAAAAAGTTTCTAAATTTAATTGGAAAATACTCTCTGCATATTGGTGCTGCACAAAAAACCAGTGGTGTACGTTTTATTCAATAAAATGTTTTTGAAGAAACCCGTACGCACGCCTCTGTGTTCTAAATAAAATAATTGCAACCACTATTAATAAGAGCATACAAAAAAAAAGATCTATGCAAAATTTCAGAAGACTAACTTTTTTTGTTATTGATTTATAGCAAATTATTTCAAATAATTTATTTTCTTTAATGCCCTGTAGATCAAAAAGGACATTCGACCATAGTTTATTAGACAGACCACCTTTAATTTTCGCTAAACTATCGACTGGTGAAATCCTGACGATATAAACTGTATATGTATAAAAAATATACACATTTTTTTGGTTAGTTTGAGCTGGTGTATAAACTACTAAACCTACAAGAAAAGTGTTCAAATAAATGTTATAAATAATCAACATTGATACTGAAAAAACTTTTTCTTTTTTACAAGAATCTTTGTTTTAAGATAACCGGAGTTTTATGCTAGTACAACATATTATGCATAATTTTTCTAAAATTTGTGTTATAAGTTGTAATAATACAGATATTTGAAAAAACCCATTTTTTATACAAATAAACCTAATTAGTTGGATAAGCCCAGAGTGCAGTAAAGTAACCTCGAAAAAATTTTCCAAAAAAAACACGCCCAGCAAAACCGTTGTAAAAGTAGACCAGAGTATCGAAAAATAACGATTCATTAAATTAATAAGATAGAAATTTCTTCAAAAATGGTTAATCGACCAAATAACTATGCAAATTTGGAATAACATTCTTACTGTTTACTCAAACATAATTCTAGCTGTGTTAAGAAGGAAACTGACTTTGCCCATAGCAATTTTATCAAATTTATTACCTTTTAAATTACAGCCATTAATTATTACAATAATTAAAACCGCATTTTTTGTCACAAAGATAACTATTAAACACAATTTAATTATTGTTTGAATTTTTATCGTTACAAGTTAAATAAAAATGAAAATTAATTTATTTATGTAAAAACCCGGATATCAATTAAGCGATTGCGAAGTCAGCATGATTACTATTAACTTAATATTTGTACTTGAAAAAAACAGCAAAATAATTATTTCGTATTGTTGCAATCATTTTTCAATTACCGGGATATTATAGAATATTTCAAAGAAAACAAAGGATACTATTTCTCTCACTAAAACTGTTTTTAAAATGTATACCTGGGTATTTAATACAAAATTAGTAATAAACCATTCAACAATAGCAATTAAAAAATGTGCAGTTGAAATTAGATTAAACACAAATGGTTTTTGTTTAACTTTTCGTTAGCGGTAAATGACTAAAAATAACTGTTTTCAACATACTCACTTCACAAGAGTTTTTACGAGATATTAATTTTGCATTTTACTAGCAAAACACGACATGCAGTTAGAATTTTAGGAGTGGAATCGAGCGTAACTTTGAGGACAAGTGAATGTAGTAAACATGGAAGAAATTAATACCCATAAATTTATAAATAATAAATAAATAATTTCGTCAATATTGATTCAATCTCACATTACATACCTACTTTCACACGACCTAAAAAAATCCCGGAATAGTATTTTTAAACTAAATCTATTTGTGTATTCGACTCACATATTCGCAATTTTTACTGTTCGCGTTCCTTGGAACCATAACATTATTCTGGTTGTGATATGTTTACAATTTTATCAAACTGATTTATTGTGCAGTAAATGTAAATTGTCGGATGAAATCGCCAATAAATAAAACAAATCTTTTTTACTGCGGGTTTCCTACAACTTTTTCGTTTTTATTATGATTAAACAATGAGCAATTACATGGGTTACCTACGGACATTTTTCCTGAGCAAACAAGGACAAAAATTTCATTCTAGTGAATTTGTAGAAAAAGAAAGTTCTTGCTTTCTTAGTCCAATTTTCGTAGAAAAATGATCATAATCGAGATATAATATATAAAGAACCGTTTTTTGATTCGACTTTGAAAGACTTTTGGGGACATAACGAGTTACTTCACAGACCTGATTTGGTCACTACATTTCTTATTTCTTAGTAAATTTTGATGCACCCTAGACATGAAGCTTACCTCAGACCCAGCTCCTTGTCTCTTGATGCTGTCCCTACTACACGGGAAGCAAAATTTGTGTATTTGCACGGACGGGCACTGTACAAAATGCGTATCCTCTAATCGTTCATTGCAAATTGTACATTTAAGTGTCGCTGTGGTTGCCGGTGTCGTAGCTGGACTCTCACCACTACCCGGCATAGTTTCGTTGTTAGGTCCATTCATTGCTCCTGCTTCTGTTGATGTCACCGTGGTCGAAGACACATGTCTTGACCCCGACGAACGCCTGCCACTCGAAGAGCCTGCTAAAGCCAAAAAATATTATTAAAACTCAACAACAATAACTCTTGTATTTACAAAATTTCGTGTGATTAATAAACATACCTGTGGAATTCGGCGAGTGTTGTGACCCTCTTGAAGCAGATCTGGGGGCAGCGTTACTAGGTGGACTACCCCCTGCTGATCTGGGACTTCCTGGTGGCAAATTATCGGCAACTGACATAAGTGCGGCCATCGGACTTTGGCCTGAACCGGCTGTTGGTTGGTTTTGTTGGGTGGTACCGGCGGCATTGGCCTCCGGTGGGGAACCCGTCCTACTGTTTAATGGAGAACTAGAACTCGTGCCATTTCCACTCGCTACTGAAACGGGTGCTAAAATTAAAATAGACGTGATTTAGAATAAGAGATAAAGGTACATAATTCCAAAAAAATTTATTTTACAACACAGTATGTAACAGTTTTTAACTTAGATTGGTAACAACAAAGAAAAAATGAATTTGAGTGGGTAATTTAAAAAATAATTTTATAGGACCACGATAAGAGTTGCAGTTTTATTGCCCCCCTGTTCAGTTATTAGGTTCAATGACCGATTCTGCTCTACGGGCAAATGTTTACATTCAATTGTATTTTGGATTAGGGTGCCTGTTTGGGTTTGGGTAGGTAGAAAACCCTGTGGGGTTCTGTTATAAAATGAAAACTGTTCCTCATGAGTTCATGACCTACACAGGAATTTTGCTATTATTACTGGAAATCCTTAGGTAACTTCTTTATATTTGTTCCAAAACTTAATACCTAATTTAGATATTTAACTGTAGGATTCATGCAGGTACATAAAAAATGAAAAAACCCCTTTAAGATAAAACCACAGTACAATTACTTCTATAAATTCTTTTAATATTAGCTAAGTTAGATACACACAACAATAAAAATATCGATTTGGTAACTTTTATAGTACCACTTTATTAATTCATATCAGAAATATTTGCTATTAAAGAATATTGGAAGAAATGTTTATAGCCAATTGTTTGAGATAAGTAAGAAATTTTAATATCTACTATATTAACTGGGGCAATACTAAAAGAAATAAAAATATTCTATAGAATGTAATGTTTTATTTCTTTTTATTTTTTTAATTTGTAGAAATGCTGGCAAAAACACCAATTATTAGATATTTCAGAACAGCCGGTCCAACTTTCATCAAAGATCTACATCATATTTTTGTACGAATATTTTGTAGTATCTCTGGGCACATTTCCCAAAAATGCCGTAAAATCAAAATTGAATATTAAAAAAAAACAGATCAGTTTTCTCATTTTTCTAACCTTCATCAAAACATACCATTCTTTCTACCCTAACATCCTTCAAAATATCTTTTAAAATGTGTTTTCATATTTTGCAAATAAATAATTTTTGCTTGATTACTACTTCAGAAGAAATAAGACTAAATTAGTGCGAAGGAACCTTTAGAAAAATGAAAAATTAAGGAATTTTATTCTGAAACAATAACAGATTCAACATTCCTAAATTCTGGAATAGGGATGTTGCATTTTTTTAAAATCCCGTTTTTTTCTGTTATAAATGTAAAATATTAATAATACTCTACAGCAAAAATAATTTTTTTTACTCAATATTTGTACATAAAAAACGATTATAAATTGTCCATAATTCAAATTTATTATTGCCGCCCGAAAACGCTTTGAGATCGGAGAGTCCTGTGTGACGTCACGAATCTAGTTGACATTGGCATTTCTAAATATTTTTTATGCGTTTGACATTTATCGAAATAAGTCAAAATGCGGCGTGCTGCACTGTGGAACTAGATTCGTGACGTCAGCAGTCTTTTGGGCCGATTCGGGTGTTTCCGGGCAATGCGTGGAAATTTCAAATTTTACAATACTTTTTATTTATTTACTTGGAAAGTACGGACCAAAATTTTTTTTCAAAAATATTGATAGTGATAATTTGGTATCAGCTTTTCAAAAAAAATTATTTTTAAAATCATGCAAAGTCCCTATTGAAAATAAATAATCAATTGGGAAGAATGTTGAGGCCAAATACAAAATTGTAGTATAAATAAAGGAGGTCGAAAGACATTCTTGGTGCTATTATTACATTGTGTCTAAAGTAATTTTAATTTGTTAAAACGCATCTATTATTATTTAATAAATTTATGTGAAAACTAAGACCAATTGTATAATATGAAGATGATTCTTTGTCTTTCTGTAACATTGTTCTCAAGTAAACAAAGGAATTTTTCCATAATTATTATCTGAGAACTTCCCACTATTGTTTAAAAATAAAATCCGTTAATGTAGAGGGAACTACGCGTAACAAAATAATTTTCAATTTGCCAGAACTGATTAAATTTTGATTCTACGAAACTATAGAATTGTAGGTATTCAAGATTTTAGGATTTTCTTGGAATTATTGTTATATTTTTATTGTTATCTAAAAGTATATTGAGCAATAAAGGAACATCAACAAAAAATACATTTGCGAAACACAAATATTTAAATTATTATAAAATAAATATGATAGAAGACGAATACAACATGTGCGAGTGTGTGAACAGTTCTCGTACATGTTTATTCAAGAACATGTCAAAACTTAAAATATCCCATTTTCTGGCCACTTGGCCGAGTTATCTCTCCACACAACGACCAACATATTTTACAGTTGGCTTGATAAACCAGGCGCAAAACGCGACAACAACGCATGACGACATTTCCGTTGTTGTTGCTGTTAAAAATACGTAACATCAGAAAAAACTAGCCGTGGTCACATTCTCCTTTGGCGATGTTGTACGAGCCGCTGCTACCGACGAAGCCGACTCTAAAATTGTCACAGCCTACGTCACGCGACGTATAAAGGAGGTCACGTGAGGTGTGTTGTACACGTCGCTGTGCTACGACGAACATGAACGGCTGGCCTGACCTCCTCGAGATTCTGCAAGCCTGATAGAATGTTGCAAAAACGCGCTCAACGCAGTCTACAACTTCCATCTTCGAATTCTGTAGTAGCTAGTAGGTGTAGTTAGCGCGCGCGCTACCGCTAGGCTACATGACTAACTTATTATAGGTAAAAAGGAGTCGCATAATACATTTTATTCTGTTTTCTTGTTTTTTTATGTGTGGGATGAAACTAAAGCCTCTAACAAGTTAATCATGATTTTAAGGAAAAATAACCTTGGGATGAGTAGGTAAATTAATAACGGAAATATCAGAGATTTTTGGCGGTAAACAAGTAAATAAATTCTTTAGAGTTTACAATTTCGAACCTTGCTTATGAACTCGACGATAATCTGTGCTGCAAAAAATATTTTAAGAATAAAAATAAATAAAAATACAGAATAGTTTCACATTTTCTTCAAACATTCACTAAAGCTTGAAATGATAAGTATTTTTAATTACAAAATTGATCTCCCAAATTAATGATTGTATAAAATAAGCCAATGCATTACATATTTTAAAGTAAAACTACACAAAATTTAAAATTTCATTTAAATTTTATTATATAAATTTATAGAATCTTGTGGAAATTTAATCAAAATAATGCTAATTTCAATAAAACATTAATACACATGGAATTTA
The DNA here is from genome assembly GCA_963942485.1 of Pediacus dermestoides. Lineage (NCBI taxonomy): Eukaryota > Metazoa > Arthropoda > Insecta > Coleoptera > Cucujidae > Pediacus > Pediacus dermestoides. The sequence continues at coordinate 8,976,860 of OZ012625.1, forward strand.
TAATTAAAACTTTTGTTGTAATAAATCGAACAATTATTGCATCTATAAACTATTATACATATTTAGTAATAAAAATATAATTATGTATTCTTTTTCCATACTGTATTTATTTTAATTTTAAACTTTTTGGTTTTTCATCATCGAATGAAACTAATGGAAGTTATTCCTTTTTTATTCGATTTAACTAATGCGTGTAGTACTTATTTCGACTACAAAACAAACACAGCTAATGTCAAGGTCATATATTTTCAAAAAGTTAGCGGAATAATTTGTCTAATGTTTTAATTATAATTCACATTTTGTCTTTCATAAAATAATTAGCAATACTTTGATTTGTGGTAACTCTTAAAATTCCTACACAATATTTTAATTTCACAGTAAACAAATATCTACCTAATATATTTTCAAAATATCACACTTGAAAAATCTTGTAGGTTGCAATCTTTGTTTGTCCCAATCCAAAAACTGCTTGGTTTAAATTAAAAAGGATTGATTCGTGTGGGAATATTTAAAGATTTTTCTGACATTTTTCTACCTGGTTTAATTTAAAATCAGGATAAACATCTAAAGCTTATTTTGGAGATTGTTTACTTGTATCCCACTTTCTTACAATGATGTAGATTTTCTCTACATCATCAGCTTCCATCCAAATATGTAAATTATATGTACTAAAGTATTAAAAATTTTGTACTCTTTTAACATTATATTTCTTTCTATAATAAATTAATATAAAAGTGTCAATAAATAATTTTTTAACACAGTGAACTTAAGGTAATTCTGAAAAATATTACCCACGTGTACCTAACTAACCTTACCTAACGTAAGGTAACGTAACCTAAATCTAAAATAATCAATCCTAAAGCAGTACCATGAATAAACAAGTTTTGTCACAAAATAGTGGATTTATACAGGGACCATTTAAAGATTAAGATTTAAGACTTGACAAATAAGGCTTCTGATTGGTCATTATACTCATGATATCATGATCAACCAGTCAACTGTCAAAATTTCTTAAATCTCATACGTGAAATTTGCCCGCATTATTCAAGTAGTCCTTAAATACTGAAGAATGTGACAAAACCTAACATAACCTCAAATAATTATTAAGCTCAAGGTACCTATTAAAATTAAACACAATTTCAAAATAACGAAAAGAAAACTTAGCCATGCAATAATCACATAAATTTCCGATCTTTTCTTCTTTTACCCCGTGAACGCAAGCTGTTTCCAACCACCTATTTTTAAACAATTAATTCCCACCTGACCACACGATTTAAATATTTCGAAACTGAAATGCCAATAACAGGTGTACGTATACCACAAAAAACTAACCTATGGACAAAGGGAAGACATGAACGGTTTCACCTAATCGATGATGATAGTCATCTTACTTCCTTTGACCCAGCAAGGGGAAGAAGAAGGTAAAATACACACACACACTGCGCCTGGTACAGGTGCCGTTGGTTCACAACGATGTTATTATCTATTTCCTTGCCCAAAGACAGCTGTTTTTGAAGGAAATCGACCATCTGTCTAGAAGACAGACATTCCTTTCATGGGGAAGATAAGGGAACCCCTAGACACGGGAGTTTAACCTACTTATTATAATGAATAGGGGCAACAAAGTTGATTCATTATTCGTTGCTGGTAAATTATAAGGAATAAGGGGATTAGTGCGAAAAACGAGTTTTGAAAGATGTCTAGGTTAGAACCAGTAGGTAATAATAGTGAACAACAAAAAGTTTTTGTTGCATCCATGCCTTCGGTTTATCTAATGACTCATAATCTAAAATTAAAATAACATAACTTTTCCCTGCATGTTTTTAATACTTTTGGATTGCTAGTTACGGACGACGTCCATAAAATATGCAATTAACTCAAAAAGTATTTTTTCTGGTTCTTGTTCACATTTGCCTGGTCCATAAAAGTCCATTTATAGAACACGATAAAAATTTCTTAGATTTTTGTTGCACTTATCAGTTGCCACCATATAAAAATTTAAATTGAAAATCGTAAAAACTTTATTGCAAAAATTCCAATTAACATTTTTTTTTCAAAAATAATAAAAAGAAATTTAATATTATTACGTATTGCTACACCGACTAGCACTATTTACTAAACAATAAAATTTTGATTGTATAATGAAGCATGACTTATTAAAAATTTTATGATAATTGAAAACAATAAAATCAACTTCAACCTTGGGCCATTATTAAGCAATACAATTGCCTGTACAGTTTTTTATATTATTAATAGCCTTTTGTTAGCTTCAATAGATATTGTTCTAGAAAATACGATTTTTTCGAAAAGTCCTTTCTGGAATTTCAGCGAATACCCATCAGAAAATGTTTAAAACAGCCAGCAAGGTCGCCCGATCTAACAATAACAAACCAAGCCAAACACTTGCTTTTCTAATAATGACAAGGTTAATACGTTAAAACAAATGTTGACTTCAATTTGAATCACGAGACGTCAACTGTATACTCATCCTTGAATGAATTTAATTTCTATTTACAATTCATTAGCAACAAGTACCTACTGAAAAAACACTCAACGAAATAAAAAAATCTTTTGCATATGCATACACACACAATGATTTTTAAAAGGATTTTTCCGTTGTAAAAAAAATCTTTCATCCAGTTTCGAATGACGTAAGCACAGATTATTTATTTATTTATAACATTGGTTGTTTAAACATTACACAGGCGTTTGTTTATACATAAAACATTTGCAAGAGCGTATTAGCAATTCATTTGAAAAACAAATGTGCAAAACGCAATTTTACCGGCATAATCAAAGTACTTTGGTACTTGGTCTACGCTACATTTTTTATGATTTTATTGACAATTAACATTTATGTTGCTTGTATTATATTATAAGTATTAAAAGATTGTACCGCATTTAAAGAATGTAGTCGATATTTACATTATACAAGAAATTTTCGCGCGCTTTTTAGTTTTAAGCTAAAATTACTGCTTACTATTAAGTATGCAATATTAATGTTTCCTGTAAACAATTTTTAGAATGTTTGTTTTGCTTGATTTAAGCATAAACTTGCTAAAAAAATGTAGGATAGGAATTAAAAAATCGCTTTATTTAAACGTATGTTTACAAATCTAGACTCAGTTTAGTTAATATTGAACTTAAACTAGAAAATCGTAAATTGCTTATATCTAACGGGGATTTATGACATTGATGATGCATTCATTAAAACATGTTTACATCACATAGTAATTTATCTAAAAATGGTATCTAATACTTTTGACCTAGAAACAAATTGTTGGTCAAAGAATTTACGTAGCACGTGACTTGACTGGTTATCTGTAAATATTTTCTCACAACACCTTAATTCGGTGTTTCCTGAACTGCATGTTTATTACGAAAGTTATAAATAGTAAAAGATGGGCGATGTGAGAGTTAAAATTCGATGAAATGTTTTAATATTTATTTATTAAGAATAAAAGTGTTAATTTAAATTGGTATTTTTTGGACCTGCGTATCAAGCCATTAGTGACAATGAATTAAACAAAATTTGCTATTTTAAAAAGTTGGAAAAATACCTAATAAAATAAAATCTTATTCATTTGCTTTCAATTTGCCTTTTCAGGGAGTTTTTTTCTTTAATTCAAGAAAAATGCGATATTTTTACTATTATTTTTCAATAAATTTACAGAAAACCTTGTAATAAGTAGAGAGCGGATCTCAGGTCGTCATTCCAGAGACGTACTTACTGGTGACTGATGGTGATTAAAATTAAAAAGTGAAGAACAATTCTCTAATAAAATAAAACTAATTAGTCTTCACTACATTTTTGTAGTCAAACTGGGACAATTATTTGAAATTAAACAAATTTTCACGTAAACTAATTTTATGGGTTATACTTAATTCCTATAAAATATACATCATCGACTTGAATTTTTGGATTTGTGTGGAAAAAAATTGTTTTCCGATAATCCTACTAGAAATTTGTAGCTGAAAAATCAAAGACTCATCGACGATTTCTTCAAAATCAAAAATTTTCACCAAAACTACTTTTTTGTATGGTATAATTTCTACAAAAAAAAACTTCATATTTCAAATTTGCTTGGAAAATAATTTCTTTTTCAAGAAATTCGATGGCTAAAATTGTAGACAAAAAATACCGACAATTTTTTATCAGAAACCAAGTCAAAAACGAAATTACTTTTTATGAGCAGTAATTTCTACAAAAATAAAATTATAACTTTGAAATTTTGGATTTATATAGAAAAATAATCAGTTTTTTCCAAAAATTCTGTTTTAAGTTTCTAGACAAAAAAAACACATTTTTTTCAAAATCTATAGAATTTTCATAGCCTTTTATAATAATTTTTTTATAATTTCTGTAAAAAAAAACAAATTATCGGTTTGAAATGTTGGATTTGTACGTAAAAAAAATTGTCACAATTTCACCATTTTTACCGTGATTAATTACCACAAAATTCAGAAACTTAGCCCACTGTTGAACTAAACCCTGACTATGTCAAAAAAACAATAATTTTTACAAAAATTCATGAATTTTTAACACAGTTTATTTTAACATGACAAAACACCAAATTTCGAATAACCTCTAGTTCCAATAAAATGAAATATTAACTCGTAACTCAAGTACAAAAACAAATAAAGAAAGCAAGGAAAGTTGTGTTACATTCTTTTTGCTTTTATTGCAGCGTATTTTTTAAGTCGTACTTAACTATAAGTGAAGCTTTATTACCATAGCAACAACTGCAAACCAACGTTACTATAGTGAAAAGTTGAACTTAGCTAAGTAGGACTTAAAAATACGGAGCAATTGGATATTATTCTGTTTCTTTGAGGTCTAGGAGCAAACCTCGTAATATTATTGGATTTTACGTAACAGCGTCCACTTCCAATTTCCGTTTTCTAAGTTCAAGTTCAATGGATCATCATCGAAAAACAATTGCAAAATCGGTCAAAACAGTTTATCCATTAGTTTCACTTGTGTGGCACAAAAAAATGCAAAATCCAGTGTATAATATCGCTGCCGATTATTCACATTACTTGAATTTGAAAAACAATACTGTTTTAAATTGCGTTGTCAACAAAAAATAATAACAAAAGCATGAGTCACTTTGACCTTATCTAAATTACCTTTTGACATTTACGTAAGGTTTATTAATGCACAAATAAAATGCGGAGTACCTACATGGAATAATGCAAGCACTTTTGTATTGAGTGGCGATAGAGGTGCGACAGCACAAAAATTATATACTTGTTATATCTTAATTATTCAACTTGAAAGCAACATGAAGAAAAAATCCGGAATAAACGATTATATAAATAGAAAATAATTGTGTAAAAAACCTAATCTACACATGTTATTTCTCACGTAATGACCACTTTTATCACTACTAAACAAATAGAAATTGCCGTGATGACGTAAATACCTGTATAATTACCAACAACTAGATATAATATTTTTGCGGCGCGCATCAGCAATAAATTTAAATAAAATTTCCGCCCAAGTATCGAGCTTTTTTGTTGTATCTCATCTGGGATGCTGTACATGTACATGCACCTCGAGCCCAAGCCAATCTATGTTTTTCTGCATTCGACAGATGTTGTACAGAGGGTTGCACCGTGAGAAAGTTCCTCAAGGTCATATGGATGTCGCGGGTTTACAAGCTGAAAGACTGGTTCTTCAGCTTCTCTTTGTGTTCAAAAGAGCGGTTGTTTATGCTCGTTTTGTAGTTACTACTATGCTTTTGTTTAATTATTTATTAAAGTAGACCTCAACGTGTGTGGCTCGAGGACGAAAAAAATCTCGTAGGTGTATAAGTGAACTGAATGTTAATTGGATATAATGGAGAAGAAAATACAATTACGGATTATTAGCTATTAACTGATCATGGCTTTTATTTACTGGCTTAATTTCCTGCTTGGTTTTTTCTCCTCATCAGGATCAAACATGTTTTGAATATTAGGTGGCACATAAAAGAGAACCGCAAGAAATTTTACACCGATGGCTAGTGGATTTGATTATTAATTACCACAGAAAAAACTAATTTAAAATTACAAGTTTCAATATAACAGTCGTGTGATTAACGTTTTTGAGTAACCTTAATTGGTCTTAAATTTGGTATAGAGGGTGATCGATTTTAAAATATGCGAACTTTATGGAAGTACATAGGCAATTTCGTTTAAAATACGTTTATTTAAACAAATTATAACAACTTAATATAAGTTTTATATAAAATATTAACTGCAGCATTACATTAACATGAGATTTAAACACATTTTTTACATTTAAAATTTGTATAATCAAACAAACTAAACAAAACAAAAGAATTTCTAAAAAGTTCTAGAAAATACATTTTAAAAGAAAATCTAAAATTTGATACCTAAATCCTATTTGATAACGTAAGAGCTGGATAGCAGAGAAATTGAGTAAACTGAAAAAAAAAGAAAACCTTAATGATACAGTAATTTGAAACACTTTCTAGAAAACAACAAAAATTGAGTTCTTTTTTGAAAAAATGCGGAAACAGATGTAATTGACAAATTTCTAGAACATTTGAGGTTATAAAAGATTTTATTTAGAACAATGTGATATAAACTGTCTTCAAATAAAAGTCGAGTTTTGTTAAGTATCAAAAATTAAAACGCCATTTAAACATTTTAAATTACGGCCGACATTTTACTTGATTAGAAAAGTGGCTCTTAGTTTAAGACATTGAAATCCATAATCCAATAAGAGGAAGAGGTAATACTTAGATTTGGTTCTTTCAACAACAGTTGAAACTATACTTTTAGATTAACCTTTAAGTTTGAGTTTTCAATGTAAGGTTAAGCATTAACTGGAGTTTAATTGTTATTAGCCAAGTTAAATCGCTTACCATTTTAATAATATACGACCTTCGACATTTCTTATTTCAATTTTAATCTTAAGTTTAATAATTCGCTATTAAAATATGATGCGGTAGTTCTGGGACATCCTGTATAAGAAGTAATACAGGAAATATCCATACAATTTTTATAAATTACAGTTCAGGTAAATGGACGGTTTTAAAACTGAAACGAAAATAATGGTAACTGAAGTTTAAATTTTCTTTATTTTAAATTTCAATTTTAATCTTAATGGTGCTATTCTGTATCGAAAATGTTAGATAACATTCTGTTGAATCTATGTAGTTTGACGTTTGAACAATATAAAACATTGTTGAAATGTCAAATTACAGAGATTTTACAGAATGTTATATAACATTTTCAATAGAGAATACCTCCATAAGTTTAATAATTCGCTAATAAAATATGATGCAGTAGTTCTGGGACATCCTGTATAAGAAGTAATACAGGAAATATGCATAAAATTTTTATAAATTACAGTTCAGGTAAATGGACGGTTTTAAAACTGAAACGAAAATAATGGTAACTGAAGTTTAAATTTTCTTTATTTTAAATAAGTATAGTTAAAACTGACCTTGAAAAACCAAACCTACAAAATAAAGTTATAAGACAACCCAAGAAGTTATAAGAAAAACCGAATTTTAAGATGTACATTTTAAATAACTGAAGTTGGAGAAAACGGAATTCAGCACAGTGTATTTTATATTACTTACCTATTCATTATTTTCTACTTACCCTGTGCATAATGTCCATCAAATTGACTGAACTACCCTTATTAACAAAATTAATGGACAAGAAGTAAACTTTGCCTATTTACTGACCATAGTTTGAAATTTTCAATTTTATCAATCATTCAATACTAATTCAAAACTTAAAAGTTAAGTTCTAAAGATGGACCCCTTCAGAGAGGTTAGATTTTCCTGATTTCTGTTAGAAAGATTTCTTGTTCAACTTAACCCTAAAAAGGTAACCAAACGCGGATAAATCGGAAGATCCTGGTATCATGTTTCTATAACCTCGTTACATCACGTGTAATTATTATAGAATTAGACGGTCGTGCCTAGTCATTTCCTGAGTCCAATTTGAATATTTTAAGGATATAAAATATAAACACTGTATTTGATTTTTAATAATTTCGTAGTTCTTAGTGATTATTAAAAAGTGGCACAAAGGCTCGAATCGGAGTACGAAAAGTTGAGAAGTGATCATTATTAACTCAACTTCAATTTTTGATTTCTAACATAGAGAAACTGCTTCTAATTTTAATTATTGAACAGAAAAATGTTGAAAAAATATGCTAAAAGTACTACAATGTCCTTTGTTGACATAAATATAACTTATAGTGTAAATAATAAATTACAGTTTACTCATAAATCTACTACTAGATTAGAAAACAGTCTTGTATACTAATCAGCCTATACTTTTTATCTTTTTATTCACAATTGTAATAAGACGGTGTTCCGGTGGGTTCCCACTACTTAACACATCCTACCCAGAAAGAGATTATTGCGGTTTCATTGAACCTGGGCCAACAACAAACAGCGTTAGTTAAATAATAACCATAAATAAATTCGAAAACAATTCCCACCTATAGAGTGAAGATAAAAGGAACACCTGAAGGCAAATAAAAAAATACCAAAGGTGTCACACAACGGTAAACACAAAAGGGGGCCAGCGTAGTCAGTCGGTCGAGCCAGGTAAACCAAAGAACGAACAGAACAACCATTACCGTCTTCTTCTGAGAAGAACTATTCGGTCCAGTTGTGAAAGCTGATGACGTAGTAGACGTAAACTCGACAGGTAGATGCCGGGGCAGGGGGAGTCTTATATTACAAAAACCGGTCCAGTGACTAGTTTAGAAACCGGTCGGTTGTATGTAGTTTTTTAGTCGGCAAATCGTTTGGCATGACTGGCTTTTACGTCACAAGGCTGACCGCAAAGCGCGTCGAGTGAAAGCTCTCCGAGTTGTTGCACAACTATGTCGCCCAAATCTCATGCTATTCAACGGCTTGGTCTCGAATATTTGTCATTAACACCAACAACAACATTTCGAAATTTGCAATGGCATTCACCTTTACCATTCACAATTTCCCCATTTTAAATACCACAGTTGCGAATTTTATTCATTATTCAAACACTCCAATTTCACCTACGTAAGTATCGTTTTATTTACGTTGGTTTCAAACCAGCAACTTTTCTGTTTGACTGTTTTATGCGTAATTGACAATAATCATTCATCCCATGCACAGTCCAAATTTTTACCCAACTCGATTGGTACCTCATGAACAAAACCAGTTACTCATATTAGAAAATAAGTACCCAAAAACCTGACCAAACAAACGTATAAAAACCTGATAACATTCCATGTGACTTGAATAACCTGTTATACTTTTAAACGTACTGGATAAATCAGAAAAAATCTCTCACACACACACAACACATCTTTCTGTAATCTAAAGCTATAAAAATAACCAGAGAACGAAACAATTTCATCACATCCACAGAGATAGATTTCATACGCACGTTTTTATTTTTTAAATCATATTAACTGGTGCCAAGAAAAAAAGCTATTTTTATTTCTAATCTTCTACCTCCAAGAAAGATGCTACACGGAGCTTAGTCAACATGCGTTTGGAATTCATACGCATTTCCACGAACAAAGCAGCTGGCAGTACAGATGATTTTATATAAGCCGGTTGTTGGGGTAGGTAAACAACACTATTGTAGTAAGGGTTTTGGTTCTAGGTTTTTTAAAGGGAACAGTGAATGAAATTTTTTAGAATGGATGTGAATATAGACTACAAAATAATCCTAAATAAAGCTTTCTGATTTTGTAACACTTTTAGGAATCATCAAATTGAGGTCTTCAAACCTTTTTGATAAATCATCTCATTTATTCCGCTACTGCTTCTTTAGGATTCTGTCCTACCCTAACTTAAGGTTTAAAGTTACTTCATAATATTATAGCGTTTTCAACTTGACTAGTCCAGTTTTTATAATATGATTCAATATTCGAATTAACCCACATTTTTCCGAAGTTGCCTTGAAGATTCATCAACTCATCATCTGACTTTATGATATTAAATCGAAATTCAATTCACTCTGTAGCGACTGTAGGAGAGACAATAACCAATTAACATAATCATCTCAACTCCTTTAATTTCAAGAAAATCCTTACTAACATATCTTAAGGTGGAGATCATAAAATGTCTCAACTGGTCTAGGTTTCCATTTTCAACAATTACTACACCCATAATAAATGTTAAGAAAAAGAACGACCTAATTCAATTCACTCTGTAGAAAGACTAATATCATCACAACTCCTTTAGTTTCGAGAAAATCCTTACTAACCTATCTTAAGGTCCAGACCATAAAATCTCTCTTCTCTAGGTTTCCATTTCCACCAATTACTACAACCATAATAACTGTTAATGGAAACGACCTGCTTTTAACCATGACAAGGGGTCAGCTATTTACAGCGTAATTGATGGACGAAAACATTTAGTTTTATTAAGACTGACTTTTGTCGTGCTGGTGTAGCCCTAGCCATATAATAAAACAGACCTTGTGACGTCATATAATGCTAGTCACGTAACGATGACGCCCCAAGCTTCCGCGTGTTTTGTTTTGGTTCAGATATTCTTGAAAAATGTCAATAACACAAACAGTACAGAATCAGTCTAATTACATTATTTTTATGGGACAAGATCTAAGTCAAAACATGGTAATTAAATTTCAGATGATAACACAACTGTTGATAAGAAGTGTTTTTCAATACTGCAACGTATTTGTGTCTGTTTATCATACTGTGCCGTTAAAAACAGTTTTACATCGAGTAAGAAAAATACTTGAAAGACATACCATTTGGTTTAAATCCGGTAGCAGCATCAAAAGACGAGGTTCTAATAGGATGTTTTTCCTGTTTAAAAGTTCTTTCATTTGACACGACGAAGGGTTGAGCTAGTGACACTGCGGGTAAAGATTCACCTCTAGTTAAAGGCGGCCTAACATTGTTACTGTGCTCTTCCACAGACATCATCCGTTTGGCTCCATTCACATCTCCATTCGATAGATGGTGACCATGATGGTCATCATCATCGGCAACAGACAAGCCTCGCTTGATGCTCTGTTGTGGAATGGAACCAGGTCTACCGTTAGCATGATGATGTGTTTGAAGCGGATGATGAGCCGCTGCAGCCAAATGAGCAGCTGATGGTAATCGTACGGTGGTACGCGCCACCAACGCATCATGTTCTGGATTTGATTCTAATTGTGGTCGTGACATAGCCGATGCACCTCTGGGAGGTGGAGGTGGCTGTGCCGTTTGATACTCAAGCATTCCTGACCGGGAATGATGCAAACTGTACGAAGTAGAATGATGAGCTCCAGCTTGTTGTTGTCTGCTGGACGTTGCAACAACTTCACCATTCTGATGTTCGTGACTACTGGCTGTTCTATGGGTCTTCGAGGTGTGTCCTGTACGCTGTTCCTGGAAGCCATGGGCTCGCTTCATCTGCCTTGTTGTGTCAATCACGGCTTCAATGCGATCAGCTCCTTCATAATTAACACATCCTCTGCAGACGGCCTCTGAAAAATCATGTACCATTGCCCAGGGCATCCTTGGCAGGTCGCACAGGAAGCAATGCTGCCTCTTTGCCTGCTGCATTTGCATGACGGACATTTTCACCATTTATTAACAATCCTCTATCGCACAAGAAAAATGCAAAAAACTTTCAACACAACATACGCGGCAACGACGACGGTCCACTACGCCATACTAGACGACTAGCGGTAAACGACGGCACAAGAACACAACGCTAACTCGGACGAAGCCCTAAATCTAACTGAACATCAAGTTCTACTGGTGTGCCACAAAGTTTCCGAGAGGGGGGGTGACGGGACAGGCTGCAGCTCGGAGTAATCGTTACGTTGATGACGTCGTAGAGCTTTGGAGACCAATAGAAATGTAGGCTACGTCACAATTTGCGCGCGCTGCAACCAACGATTACTTTTGTAAACGTTGGAACACCACTTCCATGGTTTCGTCTTGGTCCTGCTATGCTCTTTGCGTTGAACAGATACCAAGCGGAACGCTTCATCTTAAAATTAAAGGGGAAGATCTAGGTACATGGTATAGCAACCCAAAAATTTCATGCAATGACTGAACGAACTTTTTTGCAGACCTTTTCTTTATAACACCTACATACTTACTCACTAAATATTAATCATTCATCACCGTCACTTACATTACTATTTACAGATGATGATTGTATCAGAAATTCAAAAATTACCTTTTGGATAACCTTCATTTTTTCAAAATCAATATTTTAATCTTATTTTTTGAATCTGTAAACCACGACCGACAATCAATTTTCTATTCTTAGAAACTGTTGTTGTTCTTTTCATTATTAAGTAAGAGCATTTATGTTGATGTGAGAAAATCGTGACCTACGTCAATTTCCCTGCAGTAGAAATGAACAGAAACGGAAATTTATGAAATTTAATAAATGCGTGTGCTACGTGTTTATGCTAACAATAAATTGGTGTAAATTCTGTTTTTCTTATTGGTAAAAGTGGGTTAATAATAGTTATTACGTGTTTTTCACACGTACATTAATTGTTAATGACTTCACCCTAGCACATTTTTATTTTTATACCATAACCCATTTTAAGAGTGGAGAAAAAATGCTTAAATCAAACTAATCAAAGTTCACCTGTAAGACTTGCTAGCTTGTATGTCGTAACATTACTTGATAAAAAATCATTATCATTATCACATGTTTAAAATATAATTTTTGGGAAAAAAATTGTAAACATACTACATTTGCTTTATCATAAGATAAAACCAGACTAAGTTACTATCACCATTTAACAAAAATAAAAACAAAAATTGCTGTTGATACAGCGATAAGAGTCCAATCAAAAATTATCAGAGGGATCATAAGAGCAAATCCTAAAATTAAATCTGTAAAAGAGACAACAGATGACTTGTAGAAACTCTAACGTGAGATACCTCGTATGATTACCATTAGGTAACCTTTGGTATTGTTTATAAAATATTTAAACCAATTTTATTTAGCAATAAATTTTATTTGTAAAGGAAACTTTATCAAATTGTGAAGATGATTTTTTAATAATAAAATAAATAATTTGCCCCTTCAAAAGATTATTTATTTTGAGCAAACAGAATTGGAACTGAAATATTTTGTGGGAAATTAAAAATAAATAATTTGGTTGCCCCTTCAGCGACTTAGATCTTAGATCAGGCAATCAAAATAATGCATTTAAGTTTTCCGCAAAATATTTTCAAAAAAAAAACTCAACTTAATGAAAGTTATTTTAACTTTCCCAAGAAAATCTCCATCGACTAAAGACAATAAAATAATTACACAGAAATAAATTTATCTAACACACAAGAATGAATTAAATATAAAAAATTCGATTATCAAAATCAAAATATTATGTTAATATGTACGTATATTGTATACTCTAGTCTGGGGTACAGATATGGATATTGAAAATAATTAATTAATGTATCTGACTCTTGATGATAATAACCCAATATGATGATGATAACCTTAACCACGATAAAAAAACAAAGTATAAAATATCTATTTATAACAATTACAAGAGAGTTCAACAGATTTATGGAAAAATATCTAAAATACCCAGATATAATAAAGATTAATAATAATTATAAAAGGAAACAGAAAACACGGCACTGTCCATTTATTTCATGTTTTATTTTTAACTTTATTGTTATATTTCCTACAAACAAACCAGTGACATCCGGAATTGATAAAAAATTACATTGCTTTGTTTAATGTTCACTGAAACCACATTTAATGGAAGCGAACAATTGTTACAAGTTGCACTAGTTAAAAATGTATGTGCTCAAAAAGAACGAAGCAATTTGGAAAGGAAATGGCGAAGGAAAAGACCCATTGGGTTTGAATGAAAACATTAAAAATAAAAAAATTGATACATACAGAACTAGTTAGTTAATATGAAGAAATTTATAAAGGCGCAATTCATATTTTTAATTCAAGTCCTGTTTCCTTAGCAAATATCCTTTCATATGTCCAAGAAAAGAACGAGTAAATTCTAAAAATTATTTTGTAGGAGTAAATGATAAGTATCATGTAAATAAGCTTCTAGTTTATTGTATTTTAGATTAAGCGTCGGTCTATTCTATTTTAGGCAGAAGTTACCATGGTAAAGGCGTCCAAACTCACAGACATTCCGATATAATTTAATACTAAAACAATTTTTATTTGGGTAAGTTTAATTTAAAGCGAACAAATTCGATATAATTAATTAATTTGAAATTTTTTTCCATAAAAGTCCATTGACTAAAATTAACTGTTAAACCTAAAATATTTAAAAAATGAAATCAGTAAGTATAAGATATTTTAAGGGTCTATAAATATAAATATGATGTATAGGTGATGCCATTAATCTACTTTGGTTATGTCATACAAAAAGATTTTTCAAGATCAGCATATGAAGAAGAGTACATTTTAAGTAACTGAAAAATCCATCTATTTGTAGTGCACACCCACATTTTTGCACGAATTTTCACAAAACTCCCTACATTCCTTCACAAATTTGACTAAAATATAATAAGTCTCATTTTACACACAAATTATTTTTTCAGCAGGACACAAAATAGTTTTATCTACGAGCTCTGGTAAGAAGTAAAATCGTGGATTACGTGAGGACACTTTCTTAAAAATCAACAGTTTAATAATTTTAAAATTAACCTCTAAATTAAAAAAAATTGAAAGGAAATACCTACGAAATAACTCACGACATTTTAGAATGTAGTGTCTGGAAACAATTTAACCAATTCAACATGTTTTCTTCTTTATTCCGTCACAATAGTAATTATCTAATATCTCAATATCAAGCGTGTAATTAATATTTCTAAAAAACTTCATTTAAATTTCTTGTTTCCAATCATAAAATCGAGTAACTCGTAGCAAAACAGGAAAACCTGAAATTACCTGGAGATGCAATAAAAACAAAATTATATATTCTAAATTAACAACAGACATATTCTCTGCAGATGAATCCATCATGGCATTGTCTGTGACGTGTGACGAATTATTCCTCATACATTCATGTGTTGATTGGGCATTCGTTATTAAAAGTACAAATCGTCATGCATCACCATATTAAAGGTTACTTGAATTATTTATTTTTGTGTACGCGTTAATATGCCGGCCACGAACAAAATGAGGTCGACATGTATTTTTAATTTAGCTCGGTTACAATACAAAATAAGCACAAAGCAAACAAATACACACCCCGAAGGGCTTTATATCGTACACAGAAAATGTATTAGATCGTAAGTAGGTAGGCAGATATACATAGATAAACTGTTATTCTCGCAAACAGAAACAAGGATTTTTGCATTGTGTTACTACGTAGTGCAGAGCAGTAGGCAAAAGCTCGGCCTCATTTTCTGCATCCCGTTTGATGTTCGTAGTATTGAGGTCGTATAACCTGCCATATCAGCCAGGTTGCTAATTAAATCCCGGAATTGACCCAATTTTACTACCGTTACCATTTTGCTCCTTTCATGTTTTATTCAAAGATTTATTTTTAGAATTTCATTTTCCGGACTGTTTGTAAATGTTATAATAACGTGTTTAATTAATTAATTTTGTTATTACACCTTCCAATTTTAATAGGTGTGAGGGGAAAAAATTTAAATTAGTAATTTATTAACCATCACTCAGACAACTTATGAATATAAATTTCACAGAAGCTCGTTTGGAAATGTATTTCTGGAAACAAGATGAGACAATTTAATCAGGATTATATAGAAAATGTCCACTGGCAAGTACGCGTTTAGTCATCCTGTATATGTTATTTTGTTTACTTCTTTAAAGCACATTATCGCATTAACCTATAGTATTAGACTAGTACTCCTAATAGTAGTTAAATTTTTACATTTTACATCAATAATTGTAAGTTTTACTATTTTCCATTGAATATACAGACTGTGTAATGAAATATTGGACATAGACATCTTTTAATGCAGATTTTTTTAAATCTACTGGTTTTTGGTTCACAAGAATAAACTATTTATGGAAATGACAAGTAGACTAAAAACCTGAGACCTTAATGATCATAAAATTCTGCACAATTAACAGAACATTTACTAGACTCAAAGACAAAAAATTTTCTAAAGTTATTGCATCTCAATTCGTTCTGAGAAACACCTTAAATTTAATAAAGGGTACCTACGTTTCTCCCTAGATACACTACTGTGTTTTTGTCTATATTTTCATTAATAGGGACGTACTTAATATCAAAACCCAAATATGTAATAAAAAAAATACGTGTTTAATCTTGAGTATCTCATTTTGTTGAAATGACAGATTTTTACGTCTTGAAATGTTAAATGTTAAAATTAGATCTACAAATTTTTGTTCTTTTAAAGAAAAATATTTTAGATTAAGGTAGAGTTGTATAACCCATAGTTAACTTTAACTATTAGTTAATTTATACAGGTACTATTAATAAAACAGCGAAAATTAACTAAACTGCTGGCCAATTGAAACGTACCAAGCGAATTTTTACGTTGAATTTAAAGTCAAATATTTTGAAAAGGAGAAAAGATACCAACATGAGGTTTTCACGATTCAAGAGATAATTTTATTGCGAAAGCAATAGTGTGACCCGATTTTTTTACTTTGACGTACGTTACTATCTACAGGTTATGAAAGAAAGTCGTTTTTTTTTCTCAAACTTTATACCTACCGGAATTCCACAAAATTTTTTTTATATTTTTTTGATGTCGATTTTTTTAGTCCCTGGTTAATGAGGAAAAAACCAATTTCTCAAAATTTTTATATCCCTCTTATTTTATAAGATACCGAATTTTTTATTAAATTAAATATTGTTGAACAGGTTTTTGCAATAATAATTATGCTGCCATTTTGAAAGCAAATGTCATCATGTGATATGTCTATAAAAAGGTAATTTTAAGTAAAATCTAATTCTTACGGAAAAAAATATACAGGGTTGTTTTAAAAAATTTTGAAAGTTAGTAGGTGGCCCTTCCGGTGAAACCGGAAGTGTCATCAGATTGTTTTAAACGTCAAAATGATTATTCCTTTCAACAATCAAACCATGCCAAATTTCAAATTAATACAGTTACATGTAACAAAATGGTGGGGGTTGTAAAACGATTTCGTAGCCACCCGGTATACATGAATATGAGCAAATTTTTGAAAATGTGAAAAACCCGTTTCGAGGATATAAGTCACTTAAACCAATGGTGAACATAAACTAACTTAATTCCATTTTATTCCATTAAGAAAATAGCCTCAAAAAATGAATTAAAAAATTTACCAATTAGCGAACGTGTACCTACCGATTTTTGATAAGCCACTGGTTACCAATAAATTAATGAAAGTACAAAAAGTGTACTGTTTATAAGAAAGCCATTCATAAAGTATTATAATCAACTACAGAGATTGCTTCTTACAAAACACAATACGGCCGAACGACAAAAAACAAAGAAAAAATAAAATTTTCAGCAAAAATTTGGTATCTTATAAAACAACAGGGATATCAAAATTTTGAGAAACAAGTTGTTTTCCCATTAAGTAAGAACTAAAAAAATTTACATCAAAAAAATATAAACAAAATTTTGTGGAATCACGGTAGTTATAACATTTGACAAAAAAAGAAGACTTTCTTCATACCCTGTAGATAGGAATGTACTTCAAAGTAAAAAAATCGGGTAACACTATCGTTTTCTCAATTAAATTATCTCTGAAATCCGCATGTTGATATCTTTTCTATTTTTCAAAATATTTGACTTTAAATTCAACCTAAAAATTCGCTTGGTACGTTTCAGTTGGCCAGCAGTTTATTAAACTAGACTTAAATCAATGCTATTTCTTAAGCACTTTCTAACCTAAACACAACAAAGTCACTATGTCCTCAAATCATGTGGAATTATTCCAAAATTGTCTTTCATTTTTATAATTTTCATTAAATTACTATTCAGAACAAAACGAATACAAACTCAAAGTTTTCATTTTTAAACCAAAAGCATGTCAAGTAGAAAACAATATTAATTTACATAATGCGTAAACACGACTGAGATTATCTAATTTCGCTTCCAAAGCATATCTAATAGAGTAATTTCGTTAAAATTGAATAACTAAACCAGATGACAAGACAAAATTTCATTCAAAGAGTTAAATTGTTAATCTCCTCCTGAAATGAATGTAAAATTCCTCTAGCCTCCATTAGCACCACTTTATACATCGGAGCTTTGGAAGTGTAAACAAGAATTAAATTGATTGCTTCAGAAGGAATATACATAAAATTCGTCATGGTATCTTTTTTATGGTCCGGAATCTTAATTTGTTGTTGAAACAACTCGTATACCGTTGATAAAAAAACGGTTAAATACTAATGAACCTTCGAATAGTCAGTCGAGAGAGTGAGTATATTGCATAACTGAAATCAGAGAGCATCCTATTTTAACGGCTTTTATCTTATTAAACCCAAACAAACATGTGGCTCAATAATAAATCGGACTAAATGAAGAATACACAGCAAACAGCAAGGCAACAGCACAGCCAAAGATAACGGAAGTGTAAAGATCGCTGGGCACGTGAGCTCGTCGTGGTACGTCATCTTTGGCTTCACAGATTGCAAATGCAATGGCAATGCACAAGCCCGTCTTTCTGACGTAACGGCATTCAGTCGTCGCCTTTGTATGTATTGTAAAAAAATACTAATGAAGGCAACCGCGCAGCCAACATCGGCGACGACTTCTGATATGCTGCACTGCATCAGTAAATAACCATACTCGTTTATTTTGTATCAATGTTGTTATTGTTGTTGACCTCCTGTGGGGCTTTGTTGTCTGCTCTCCACTGCATTCTCTGAAACAACATTCAATCCAGGTTGTGCCGATGGGATGGGATTGCAGCGTAACTTGTAAAAAACACTTTTAATTTTATTACAGAAACAAAAACAACTTACAAGCAATTTCAGAAATCATAATCATAATTTCTGATAACATCTCTTGAAAAAACGTCCGACGAGCATCGTTTTAAATAATAGAATCGTGAGGTAGAACAACGAGCAACTATTGATTCTCTGAAATTACATCATGACTAGACCGTTTCTGTATAAAAAAATATGACGTGATACAATAGAGGAAAACAGAGCAGAAAACAATAACCATTAGAGAGTATGAGGTCTATGCATCACCCTTGACTCTGGTCATGATTCTTTAAGGTTGGCGTGTCGATAAATCGTAGGCGATACTTAAACAGTTTCAGTGAGAATTTCACTATGTGGGTGGAATATTATGCAGCCATTCGTGTCAGGGGGTGGGAGAGAATATTTGCATAGCAGGGTGCACTGAACGCTCTCTCTGCAGGTCGTGGTGCTGCTGACCAATCGATCCGCTGAGCCCGGAGTCTAGTCTGTGTGAATTTTTGTATAAACTGCTCTACAAAGATTTGTAACATTAGAGATTAAGATGAAAAAACGACGACGTGAAATTTAATGAAGAAAAGTCTTTATTATTGGAAATTTATTACTCTTGATAGTAAATCTAATTAATTGAAGAATACTTCAGGTAATAAAAGTCACAATTACGGAATTTTCTAAAAATTAATTCTTATTTAACTAGAAACTAGAACATATAGAAACCCACAAATGATGTTATCCTTGAAATAAACAGAACTTGCAATAAAAAGGTCAAAATCAGAAAAATCGTACTATAGGAGTTTTTTCATTCTTTCATGTTTGATCTCTTTGTGGACAACCCATATTAAAAAAAAACCGTTATAGGTCTAAAATTCACACTCCATAGAAAAACCATTATTGTGTGTCCGCAGTTAGGTCAGTTTTTTCCATGCAACAATTATTGTGGGCACTAAAGGTAATCATTAAGGACAATAGGAAGAGGAGTCCTACTTCAGTAGTCGTGGTCAATACAAATAAAGGCACAATTGAATTGAGTTTACCTGGCCTAACCTAACTGTACCTAGTGCAAAATAACAAACAATCTAGTCTATTTCTAGGAAAATTGTCAAACATAGGAAGTTACAATGATGCCGCCAAAGCTAAATATAAATAGACCTACTTTTAACGGAAAGATTTGTTGATAATTCACAATTTTGTATACTGAATCAAAACATTGATTTTTTGTAGAAAGGTGTATACATAACGGAAATATTAGCCAAGGAGGCAACAGGATTGAAAAAATAAGTTATGTGTCAGGATTTTCTTAGGTGCATAAAAAATTCGTGTTATCTAGTCCCATTTAATTTCAAAATAATAATTTAACATTGTTGGTAATGGATTAAGTTGAGCTAGGGAAAAATCGAAGACCATGTCAGCTTAAAAGAGGGACTTGAAAATAGATGCATGCTTCAGTGAGCAGGCATACACCATTTACAAATGTTTTCTAAAAATTAAGTTCAATATTTTCAATTGCTTTATTCTTCGGAAAACTAAAACAGAAATAAAAAAATTAGGAGTTCTTTATCAGTGATATTTTTTGGAAGAAGATTGCAGATGCGACAATCGCAGAGCTTGTTTGAGGGTTCGAGGAATTATTACGTAAACATGCATTCTACAGCTGAATCTTACAAATTAGTGTTATTTATCTCAATGTACATAAAGGTTTGTCAATTTTAATCGTAAGTGTATTTTAAATAACTTTTTATTATTAGTTTTTTGTAGACTAATCTCGTGTTATCCTGATATGTCGCTGTGGACATGTTTTGGTTTACCTAAGCATAACATCTCAATATACTTATTTATTTGGTTAAAAAATCGTAACAACATAAACATTACTTCACTTCTATCTCCTATCTTTATGAGAAACTATTTCGCACTTTTCCAACTTGTTTATTAGGAGCAGTTTATAATGCACCTCGCACAATAACTACACGCATGCGTTTTGACCCTTATTCCTTCCACCAGCATATTCCCCATGGACAAGTGAAACTGCTAAGAGTGAAACGGGAGTAATTTTCCCCACGAGATGGAAATTATGTCATTGAAATGACATTGAAGGGGCATACGATTTTACCACAAATTGTTTTCATAAAAGCTTACGGAAGGTCTTATTACGCTTGTATTCTGTCATCTTATTATTCAATCAAGATTTGTCATGAAAATGTGTTCACAAGCCTTTTTCTGCGTCAGGAGAAGTCTGCTCATTTATCGAGAGTGAATAAAAAAGTTTTACGCTTAATTTACCCATTAAGTTTTTTTGTACAGTTTAAGATTGCTGTCGACGAGACGGCGAAATTCGTGACGTAAATCACTTGGAAGAGGATTATTTGGGAAAAAGTGAAAAATAGATCTTGGGAAATTTTAATGTGTTTTTTCAGGGTTCATTATTGCTTTGTGGCACGTGTGCTTATTATGGTAATTGCTGGAGCGAAGACAGACTCCTACAAGGATTATTTGTAAACAGGGTGTTCCGGAACGTCGCACTTTCTCTTAGTGATATCATAAATAAATACGCAAAAAGACGATTTTTTCTTACCAAAGTTGCAAGGCTCCAATAGCTTTCAACTTTGAACAATAAAAGTTGACTTATTCAATTTAAGATATTGAAATTAATTATGTACTAAGAACAGGATAAGAATGAGACTTTTTTGAAAAAGACAAACTTGTCAATAAGAGGAAGTGAAGTGTCCTTTATAAATATTATTAAGTAACCACATTTTTTTAAATTTTCTTTATTTTATTAAAATCTTAATTATTTGGTTCAAATTCAAATCTACGAAAAGAAAAACTGATATTATCTGGAATCATTCCTAAAAAATTTCGGAATGAACCTCTTCATTTACTTATAAACTTGCACCTACATCAGAATCCCATTCTACTTCAATATTTGAGAAAGCCTAAAACAAATTGAGTAAGTAGGAGTACTGTTTTATATGTAGGTAACGTAGTCGGTAAACAAGAAGTGCTAGCCTTTTCCTAAGTGGCATCAACACACAAAAATTGCGTTCGACTTGTTTCGCAACACGGACCTTCACTTGAAATATTAGAGCTGTGAGGAAACTACAAAATGGTTTTCCTGGGGGAACAAATTGAATGTTAAGCGCTATTCAGCGAGACGAGCCATTTAAGTTCCAACGTAGATTTAAATTTAGTTTGCCCCAAGGCCTGGTTAGTGTAATAAACCCTTCATTTTCTCATTCACTCATCCCGTTGTACTGGTTTTAACATTGCACTTGTGCCGCGACCCGCTATTTTCGTCTATTTAAAACTGCATCCATTCCATATGCACACGGTACACAACACACCGTCGACGTCTATATCCGTAATCTGACATACTACGGTCTAAATTTAAACAGAGAGCTTTTGAGATTTTTATTTAAAACGCAGATGTGGATATTTACAACTTGTACATGTTTGCTTTAGTAGAATTTTGGGAGCAGTTCAATTACTTCTTGTCCTTGCTACGGAACCGTTTTTTTTTTTCACTCAAGTATTTTTAGACCGACAGCACAATTGTATATAACACTCAACAGCTTCTCTTAAATAAACAAGAATGTTGTGTATATCTTCAATTTAAAATTGACAAATTCGTATGGGCCAAATTCAAGTCACTGTAATTAATACTGCTCATCTTCAGATCAGAAAAATCTAATCTTTGACTGTATTTTTCCAAGATCCATTCCAATTCCCCACATCACCTTAAAAAATCCAAAAAAGAGTAACTCTACTCCTCCTACTTCATATCAAATCGATCAAAGAGTTCATCAATTTTTATTCCAAATGAAACTCTAGATTTAGGTATTCCTTTCCAAGATGTACCAACCGCTCATCAAACACAAACCACTTAGCACCCGATAACAGAAAACAATTCGTGAGACGAAAAGCAAACCCCGACACAAGATATCAGGGTATTACAACTTACAACATGGACAGGTTTACGCACGTTCCAAAGTGTACTTAGGCATTACGTTATAATTTCTACACATGGTCTATAATTACTGTTATCACAAACATTAACAATGAAGTCGGGTGATAAAAACATAAATATATACTTACCCTTAAAAGCTTACACGTTACATGTAAAGTATAAAGTAAATTTAGAACCCCAAGCATGGATTATTTCAGGAAAATAGTGTGATAAAAATGATTTATTATAATGAGAAAATGCTTTTAATATAGAACGAACACTTTAGAATACTACTACATAAACTACCTTTGAAAAGCGTTGGTTCATTCATTTTCAGAAGCATTTTCGTAAATTAACTGAAGGACATTGTAGCTGAAAATAACTTGATGGGGCTTCAGAAATAAAATGTTATGCCTGAGGTCAACACAGGAAAGGAAAAATTTATGAAGGTTTCCATTAACAGAATAAATAATAGTTGAGGGTTATAAAAGAACTGAGATTTTATATGTAACAACTGTAATTTCTCATACATTCTGCGTAATAGTTTTGAAAGGATCTGTGTTATAAAAAAATAATCATTTGCTCCTGAAAACGTGAACTGTAATTTATTGTAAAATTTGCTAACCTTGGCAACAATCCTATAGATCTTAGATTTTGAATTCTTCTTATTTATTTATTTACTATCTCTTTGGGAGTTCGAAAATTTAGTGGTTGGTTAGCTTTTAAGAATTATTTTATGACCTCTTGGATGATTGATCTGAGATTTTAGGTAAAGGAAAAAAAAATCGAGTTGAAATGATGATTTAAGATCTTTTTCTGCTCCAAAATATAACAGTTCAAACCATAAAAACCTTTTTCAGGCATCCATCATGACTTCTAATTTTGTTCCATCCTGTTTCCTATTTTTTATTTGGATCATACTATAAAAGCTACTAAATTTTTCCGTCACATCATCATATGGTGGTCAATAGATCTCGTTGTTACTTTGTGCCAGACGAGAATCAGTTTTCACTGAAAAAAATGAAGATTTTCTTTAAAAAATAGATGAGAAGGTATGAGAGTTCCAGAGGGTAATTTTGCTTCGTTACCTCGATGATCTCAAAATTTGTTTGAGTTCAGGGTACGACAACCAAGCTTAGTAATTTGTGGATACAAAAGAAGAAACTCCATCAGTAGTACCAATAATTTGAATTCACAGAACATAGATCTTTACTTTGTTAGAATTTATGGATTTGGTTATTGGAGCAGACAGAATTTGTCAACAAACCACAGTTTGTGCTAGAAAAACTTCTGAATAACCCACAACATTTAGCATAAGTTACGACTTTTATCAATATTCTAATTAAGCTTTGTGGGTTATGGCTCTTTTATATCAGATCATATTACACATAAGCATAATGAAGTACATTTGCTTTTACAGAATAACACAAAGAATATTTACTGCACATTGTGTACAGCTGCTCCCATCTCTCCATTACCATTATATGGGTGATCTTGGATGCCTAGTTATAAAATACAATTTAGCCTGACACAAGGTCATATCTCACTGTTAAATTATAAAAGTTTTCAACTCCACCACGCTAACAAGTTTTTTATTGTTATTAACCGGTGTAATTCGTGTGAATATAAAAAATATTTATGAAGCAAACACCCAACGTTCCGTGTACCAAACGTATAATGACGAAGAAGCACACGATCATGATCATGCTAAATAGTCTAAATTTCATTCCAAACCATTCAAGTAGTTTTCTATAACAACTACCTTAAGAGTTTGTTACGTCACGTTAGGTTAACCCCAGCATTTATTTCAGAATACTGAAAGCGTAAAGTTTTTTTCGTCGGTTTTCTATTACATCGAGTTCACTGCTCTCTATCGTTTGGATTTTTTTCGAGTGCGGTAAAATACGAAGTACTTTATTTTATTTCGAGTGCACCAACAATACCGAATTTCCGTTTGTCGTTTCTGGCTTCTAGTAGATTTACTACCTATTAAAATCGACATAAAACACATGATCCAGTTTTACTGCTGTATAAATAAAAGGAAATTATTGGCTGCTAGCGACAAATATTCTGAGGATAAAATTAAAACTAAAATATTAGGGTCGTTAAAGGATTTAATTTGAACAGTTAGGTATGGTCACCAAAACATTGTGAGGTTTGTTATTTTAGAACCAGAAAATGTAAATAATGATATCTATAGTAAGATTCACTTATTAATTGCATCTTAAGATCTTATATTCGTATTTTTGGATTTTTTATGCGGAAATGTTTTCTAATAGAAGAACCCATTGCTACAAAAATGTACACGTCTAAATCGAAAAAGGCTAAAAACTGGGACTAAAATGGAAGAAGCAATTTTAAACGAGTACTGAGTACTTATCCTTATCTAAATTTAGGTCCTTCGAGCTTCTCTTAATCAAGAAGCAAGAATTCCTCTTTGTTCAATTTGTAGTTCAGCCAAAATGAAAAAGTGTGAACTTTTGATCTAGTTCCATCCAATTTTCTGTCAAAGGGAGTCAGATCTTACTGGAAAAGATGAACATTAATTTAATATCACTATAAATACTCAAAAAAGTAAGTGGATGAGAATATATAGGTGAGTGAATCTAATAGTTTGTTTTAAAATAAAATATTCTTTTCGTTGTGTTTTCAAGTTTGACGCCATGGTTGCCTAAATTGGACTCTTAAATTGGATCATTTGCAAGATCCTTTTATACAGTAAAATATGTATCAAGAGAAGAGTTTTCGTAATTTATTTTTTGGTAGCCTAAATATTTTATCATTCTCCAGAAAAAGTGGTCCAATATAGGCGACTCTCCTGTAAGATAATCATCAATTTGAAACTTGGTCCATAATTTATGAAATTTTTTTAAAATTCATAAATTTACTTCCGACTTAAATTTGAAAAATTATTAGTTAGAAATTTATTTTGATTTTATAAATAAATACTGGTATGTAATACATACTTTTAACGTAATTATTTTAGTCCAGTATAGTTAGTCAGATTCCTATGGGTATTATTGCAATTCATTGGGTAAGAAAATTTTGTTTTACCATCGATAGATCGATACAATACCATTTAGAAAGCTTAAATTCGAATTTTCGACCATCAACCTCTTGCAGCTTTTCCGCCATCTTGAAGTTAAGTAGTGAATTCTTATCTCGACAGAAACAGCCGTATTTTTGATTTTATCGAAAAAATGGCGGATACCATTTTTAACAAGAAAGACGAGTTCTACAAATTTGTATACTTGATATTTCTTCATATTTCGCGTATTTAACGAGTAGTAACGGATTAATTGAAAAAAAAAAGAGTTGAAAAATTTTTTGCTCGAATATTTTTTCCTTCAGCGCTATCGCAGAAATGTTCATTTAATATTTATTAAACACATAGTTACCTACAACTTTGATATGACAAATTTTTTAATTTTTTCATGCGAGAAATTGTTTACTTAGGTACTGTAGCAATGTAGCATGTAGCGCCTTGAAGTTACGCGTATCGTCACTCGGCAGTATAGTACAGGGCATTTAGACCTTACAGGGAAATAATTCCGAGATGAATTTGGCTTCCGATTTTCGAAAGTGTATGTATACGAGCCGGAAAACTCATTTTGCACAATTCTACCCGGTGGTGAAAAGCCGCCATCTTGCTTTTAAAGGTTGTTTTAGTTTTTCGCGCATAAATCGCGTATTTTCAGTTTTAGAAGAAAATTTTTCTATCCAATTTTGTTGAAAATTGAATTCTCCATAAAATTGCACTAGTAACTTTTTTGCTAATCGCAATTGTTTACAAGTTTGTTATACCTCAAATTTTCCAGGCTGGTGTTTGGTGCATTTTCGAGATAGTCGCACTTTTTCAGACAGTCGCGTTTTTCGAGGCAGGTGCACGTAAACGTAAACAAAACTATTGGTGTTAATTTCAAAAAGTAATCCCGTGTAACAAAATGCTGTACCTAACTTGTAAACAATTGCAATTAGCGAAAAAAGTCTATTTTGTAGAGAATTCAATTTACAAATTAATTTCCTTGAAACACTTTTTTCTAAAATCGAAAATACGCGATTTATGAGCGAAAAACTAAAACAACCATTAAAAACAAGATGGCGGCCTTTCACCTCCGGGCAGAATTGTGCAAAATGTGTTTTCCGGCTCGTATACTTAAACACTTTCGAAAATCGGAAGCCAAACTCGTCTCGGAATTATTTCCCAGTAAAGTCTAGATGTCCTGTACTACTGCTGAGTGACGGTACGTGCAATTTCCAGGCGTTGCAGTAAGTAAACAATTGCTCGCATGAAAAAATTTTCCATATCAAAGTTGTAGGTAATTGTGTGTTTAACATATTTTACATGAACATTTTTGCGATTGCGCTGAAGGAAAAAATGATAACCGACCAGAAACCCTTTTGCTTCAATTAATCCGTTATTACTCGTTAAATACGCAAAATATAAAAAA
Source organism: Pediacus dermestoides (assembly GCA_963942485.1). Classification (NCBI taxonomy): domain Eukaryota; kingdom Metazoa; phylum Arthropoda; class Insecta; order Coleoptera; family Cucujidae; genus Pediacus; species Pediacus dermestoides. The sequence continues at coordinate 9,004,115 of OZ012625.1, forward strand.
ATATCAAGTATACAAATTTGTAGAATTCGTTTTTCTCGTTAAAAATGGTATCAACTGTTTTTTCGATAAAATAAAAAATACGGCTGTTATTGGCGAGATAAGAATTCACCCCTTAATTCAAGATGACGGAAAAGCTGCAAGAGGCTGATGGTCGAAAACTCGGATTTAAGCATTCTATGTGGTACCCTAACGATGGCAAAAAAAATTTCTCTTACCCAATAAATTGCAATAATAAATACTAAATATACTGGATTTTGGATTTAGCCTATTTAAAAAATGTCCAAAGGTAAGTACCTGATTTTGCTGTTGAACTATAAGTACACAATTTTATTTATAATAATACAACAGTTAATTTCCTTAACATTTACTATTTAATAGACTAATAAAAACCTAGGAATGTAAACTTTTATATAGATACCTTTCTATGGTATTTATATATCAAAAAAATATTATTTCTTGAATCTTCCATTGTCACATTCCAGTAGATTCGTTAAGAGCAATTAAAGTTTGTTGTCTTAAGTAATTTTGAAAACAATGCCAAAGTTGTTCAATTGTGCGGATATAATTTTAGCAAAATTATATAACATTTAGTAATAAAACGTTCCTTAACCTTTGCGTCATTCTAAATGTTCTCCTGCGAATTGTAAAGATAAATTATTTCACCTGCAAAACAAATAAAATTCAGCCCTATAAATAACAATCAGTGTCTTAAACGTCAGGTTGGTCAGTACATCAATTTTCCATATTGACCTAAAACACACATCCAACCAAAGAGAAAAGAAAAATTCGCTATATGCTTGAATTATCATTAACCCGCACAAGTTCGATTGGATTACATCCAATTATTTGAAAATACACAGTTTGTGCTCTATAAATAGTTTTAAATTTGTAAACTTGCTTACGTCATTGCCCAGTAAACTAAACTAAATTTTTTGATTGGTTTAAGTGATGCTTTTGATTGACATGTTTTTTGTAGCGCTTATTACTTCATTTAAATAACTAAAGTGAATGATTAACGGCTCCATGCTTTTATCCTTATCCTTTCATTGGGTTTGTTTATTAAGAAACAACAACGGTAAATGATTTGTGTTGATTCAGGCACACGCAGTTAGCTTAGCCGCAATAATTCTTGATAAATTAAGTAGAAGTCTGCTAAAGAAGAATTTATTCGTTTCTAATCAAATGTGTAAACTTTAGTTTTGGATGGGCGTAACGCGTAACGATAGGGGTTCTCTAGGGAGCGATTTTAGGCCATTAAGCTATCATAATATTCGATTTTGTTTTGGTATATTTGTTATCTAGTTAATATTAACTAGTTTATTAATTGGTCTTACGAGGCACATGTCACGTTTTTATTAATGAAAGCAATTGGGTACAATTATGCAATATTGTTGCATGTACCACAATAAACATTTGAAATTTTTTAGGAATGTGTCATTATTGTAATTATTATTATATCGTGTGTTTTTATTTCCAACATAATTTATTAGTTTTTTGTATGCTTCTGGGAAGCTTATTTTGGAGCACGAGCACGATAACTAAAATCAGTTTTATGAATTTGTTTTTCACATATACTCACTTTACATTATTATCAACAATAATTGTAAAATGTTTTACGTGTACACGGCATTACTCATGATTTGAAGCGGTCTATAGTTTCCAAAGTGTGTTTAACATCAAAACATAAATTTCAGTGAATGGCAGCTCTCCAAACGTCATAAATAAATCGTTACACCGGCCAGTTAGGTTTGCTTCGATTATTTTTAGTAATATGTTTATATTCTACGAATTATATCACGCTGAAAATGTGCCGATTTTATAAATTTGGATAATATTTCTTGGCAACGAAACAACTGTTTGTTTTCGTACTAACAAGAACATGAACACCCACAGAAAAGTGTGAACCATATTTTAGAAATTGGAATTGTTTTTAGTTTGTCATGCTCATAGTGCGATCTCAAGTGAGATTTTCCTTACAAAAATTTTCTTTTTTACTACTATAGTCCTAAAATAACGACAGTAACATTTCCCAGAGTCGTGGACTTTTACTTTCAAAGTAAATACTACTCGTATATCAAATCTTTCAGTACTAAAATTATTTTAGTAGGCAGAATTGGAACTAAAAATATTTGGCGGAATTTTAAAATAAATTACTTTGATTGGCTGTTTAACGACTGAGACCCAATCAATTTAAATTTCCCGCCAAATATTTTTTGTTCCAAATCTCTCTACTAAAAAAATAAAGTAATAGTAATCACCTAGATAATTTTGATACAATTATTATTTATAAATTGAAAATATGGGGATAATATTTCAATATTTTTCTAAAAATGATGGACATGAAGAAATTTAAAATGTACCTAGGAATTGAAATTATTGATATTTTAAGCTTATGAAATATAAACATATTATGTAATTCACGAAAATATAATGATGATGAATATAACATGTGTCACAGAGCAGAGACAAGGGTGACAAATTTTGTTACACTTCACATTAATTTTCTTTGTCATACGATAAAAAAGGTAATAAATACCTGGAACTAATATATCTTATAGGTTAGGTCATTTTGATATAATATAGTGACTAGAAATTGTGATTCACCTTAATTTGTAATAATTATTATCACACACATAATGTTTGAGTAATAAACAGACCAAGAAAAACAATGAACATTTTTTAACGACGTAATTTTTTAACTGACTTTTTATAATTTTTTAACAATAGCCCAGTAAAATTAGATTAAAAAATGGCAAAATTGGCACTATGGTCAAATTTTTGAGAGCAAGTCAAGGGTCACTGATGAAGCTCCGAACCGCAAAAATCCAACAAAATTTCCTTGTGCGTCACGTGATAAGGGTGATTTTTTATATCTCGGTTTCTACTGGTTGGATTTTAAAGAATTTTTTTAAATTTATTCAGAAAAATATTTCAAATAACTTTTGTTTGAAACTTTTTTTGATAGCTCTTTAAAGAAAAAAGTTATAAGCAAAATACTGCGCTTCTTTAGGGGGTGAGTTTCTTCAATAAAATATACTTATATATTTTTATATTGCAATAATGAAAAAAATCTTCAAACAAAAGTTGTAGAAGATCTTATTTCCTACAAATTTCATTTCGTATATTTTTTTGTGACGCAAAAAGTGCATAAGGTAGAGGGCGCCAAAGTCAACTGCACATATAAAATATTACTTGTAAGGGTAAAATTCGCGTTTTTTGGTAATCATCGTTATTAATTTTTTTTTATTGTAATAGTTGTAATAGTACCTAAAGTATATTATGTATATTTGTACCCCGTAAAAAATACCAGTGTTTTGCGCCCTCTGCCTCATGTAATTTTAGTTTTACAAAAAAATACCCGAAATGAAAGTTGTAGGAAATAATATCCTCTACAACTTTTGTTTAAAGATTTTTTTCGTAATTGTAATAGAAAAGCATATACATTTTAATGAAAAAACACCCACTAAAAAAGTGCAGTCTGTTGCTTATAACTTTTTTGTTAAGAGAGCTATCAAAAAAAGTTTCAAACAAAAGTTGTTTGAAATATTTTTCCAAATAAAATTAAAAAAAAACTAAATTTAAAATTCAACCAGTAGAGACCAAGATATAAAAAATCACCCTTATCACGTGACGCACAAGGAAATTTTGTTGGATTTTTGCGGTTGGGGGCTTCGTCCAGACATTGAATCTTCTAGAGAGTATACCTATCTTTTTTGTTTTACTCTTACTCTCATGAGATACCTGCTTAAATAATGCGGACTTATTGTTCTCAATCTTCATACATCTTGAATCTTAAGCAGAAAGAAAATTTAAATCTATTTCTAAAATGATCTTGAAATGTTTTATATGTTAGTCATAATCATAATAATCCAATGCAAATTAATATGAATAACGGGAAATTCTGCTTGCACAAGACTTAGTTACTATAGTACGTGTATTAGCTCATAAGAAAATTATTTTATTAGGTAACAATGCAATAGATTTCTACTGAAAAATATGTGGCTATTAACAGTACCAAAAGATTAGAATTTTTCATGTTCTTAATCTAAATAGTTATAACCACTGTTTGTTAACTTGCCGGCGTTTCAAAAACTAAATGAAAGAATTTCCCCTGAAGCAGTTTAATTAACTGTTTTATCCATAAAAGACCATTTCATTGTATGCGATAAAGAATAATGACTTTGTACCAAATATGAACTTTCCATTTTAAAATAACGCAGCAAGAAATAAAAATGGATTCTTACAACATCAAAGGCGATTCATTTTAGTGCACCTGGCTTTCGTTAGCAAAGAAATGCATGCTTTTCCAAACATTTTTCACGGAATTTATGACTGCGCTTTTTAGTATTTGCAAAGCTCTCCATTGGTATTTTATTTGACCTGGCAACAGTTATGACATTTCATTCCGGAAAAAGCAGTAAAATGTTTAAAGCTTAACTGACTTCCCGGTATGAAACCTACGTGAGAACAAATAATCCATATTCGTTTATACGCGACAATAATTTTACGTCGTATTCAAATATTAAATAATGAGTTTTCTCCAAACTGAGAACACAAAACTATTTAAGGACAATTGCAACAGCCATCAAAACCAGCCATATATAGTGTACACCATGAAAGTCACTATTGATGTGGATGATTTATTTTCATTGCTCAGATCGTTAAAAGATCTTTTGAAACGTGTTCCATAAACAACCAAACAACAACACACACATAAAAAGGTTTGTTAAATAACTAGTTTGGTGCTCTTGTGGCATACGGGCGGATATTAGCCATTTTTAAGAAATGTAAACATTGTCAGATGCGCGGACTCAAACCTGAAAGCTAATTGCAAGTCAAGTATTAAAATGTAAAACTATTGAGTACTAAAATAGCAATAGCCGACGCGTAATAAAACGTTGCCAAGGATATTTAATAGCAGCGGATCGATCGGTGGAAGCCATTCCTATTCGAGTAAATGAACTTTTCAAGGGGAAACCGAAGCCGTGACCATGCATCTTACATTCTAAATTAATCAAGGCCCCCAGTCCCGTCGCTAATCTCAAAATCAATAGGGAAACGTGATGCCTCCTCGCTTCACTCTACCATCATCCACTAGGTACTATCAACGATAATACCAAAGCCAACAAATATTATATCATGGAATGAATAATTGGATTAACTACATTCTAAGAAAAAGAAAATACAACCAAGAATACTGAATTCTTAAATACAGGATAAAGAATTGAATGAACTGATTGTTAGTTTAGGAAGAAAATTGTTTGCAATAATAGAAACTAACTCTTACACCACTTCTATACTTAGTTCACCATTAAGTGAAAACTTTTTGTTATTGAATTGAAAGTACAGAAACAACACCATTATAACCAACTTATAATAATAGTAGCAACTAGAAAAAAGCAATAATCAATACATCTAATAAAAATTAAGAAATAGCTCTTACACAATACACGCGATTGTGTTTAACATAAAACTAAAAGTTTTTTCTATGCTAGCAATATTAAAGGTAATTTTAATGTAAAGACAAGCATTAGAGTTGATAAGCAATTATTAGTACTCAATTACATTCAGGTTCTTTTTCATAACATAAATAAGAATATACATGATTAATGTACAGGGTGCGGCAACGTTCCTAGAACTAAAACTAATCAATTAGTGCCTAAGTGCCATAACGAAACAATATTGGCCTTTTTGCAGTACCATCAGAAAATTTCCTCATATGAAAAAGTTATATTGTTTTGCAGAAACATTTTTTTAAACAAAGCTAGAGCTCTTATTAGTTCTTTAGTATATCCAATTCTTAATGTAACACATCAAAAAATGTGGCAGAGGTGTACAAGAGAAAGATATTTTTAAGGGTGTTCTGGATGTCATTCCTTATTGTTAGTTCATCTCTAATATAAATCCATGATATAGCGACATTACTTTCAGTAGCCAAGTTGATATACTATCTATCTTTTTCTATCACACCTTCGCCTTCCTTAAGAGCAAGAGAGAGGGAGAAGTTCACATGTAGGTCGGTTGAAAATAATTCTGCTTATTAAAGCATCGGTGAACGGCGTTATTTAGGTGAAAAAGAAACGTTAGGAACTTTTTATCAAATCAAGCATGACAACAGTTTTCAACTATTTTATATCAGTTTCCCATCGAGAGCATGTTTAGAATAGAGTTTCCTCCCTGAATACCCAAGCAATATTCTCAAATGTTAAGTTATAATCAAGATACACACTAAGAAATAAGTTAAAATAGGTCACTAGTAAGATTTCGAAGGAAACACGTTAGATCAATAGTAAGTTCTGATGTACAGTTACTTCTTCAATCTTCACATTAATTTTTATTCCCGGGTCAAAAATATCCAGTTTCGGTCGTTTTTGTTAGTTACCTACGCCTACAAAAACTTGGTACTTTTGGCAAACTACAATTTACTTCAAAAAGTTGAGGACGTCATGTATAAAGTGATCACGTACTTTTGTGTTTAAATTAGTTTTAACACTGACAAAATTCGTGCTATGGTCTAATATAACTTACTTCCTGTACATGTTAAAAATAGTTAAAATTTCGTTAAATGTCAGGTAAAAAAATACTTGGAAATGAAGACTAGACTGTGCTGATTTCAATATTTTAAAATAGAAAAGTGGTAATATTGAGAATGACCTTGTTATACAAAAAGGAGGAGTAAGGAAATATTTTAGTCATCAAAAAGACACTTGAAAGAACCTACTTCAAATATTACTTACACTCCTATACTTAAAAGAAACTAGTTTCGTTTTCAAAACAAAATTTATTTTATAATCTACAGGGTGTATCAGTTTTAATCGAGCAAACTTTAATGGTACATTCTCCTAGTCGTCCTGATTCGGAAAAATGTATATTATATACATCTATCTCGCTTCCTAAGAAAGATACAGGGTGTTGAAGTTTACAAAAAAAAAACATCATTTTTTGCAATAACTTCTATAAAAAAGCTTGGATTCAAATAAAATTTTGCATGCCTGCCTTCCTCCCTAAGGACAATTTTATGAAGATATTTTCGATTTTGGGGGACACCAGTGGCGTGCAATTCGGCCACATCTCATTTATTTCAAAGAAAAAAGCATGCCACTGTAATTTTTAAGAAATATTTTTTTATCCATTGAATTCCTTGTTCAATTTGGAGTAAACTTTGCTTTTACAGAACAAAAATTGAAGTTTTAGTTCAAGAAATAATTAGTTTTTCGAAATTAGTCACAAATTAAATAGGAAATTTATTAAAAAACAAAAAGTAACAAAAAATAATTATAAAATTACAGCAACTGTTCAAAATGCAACCCGCCAGCCTCGATGCATTTCTGACAACGACGAACTAATGAATTAACAGCATCTGTCATCATTCCCGGATTCTTTAGTAATTTCAAGTTAGCACGTCTTTGGAAAAAATTAATTATCTCTGGAACTAAAACTTCAATTTTTGTTCTGTAAAAGCAAATTTCACTCCAAATTGAACAAGGAATTCGATAGATCAAAAATATTTTTTTTACATTACAGTGGCACTTTTTTCTTTGAAATAATTGAGATGTGACCGAATTTCACGCCACTGGTGCCCCCCAAAATCGAAAATATCTTGATAAAATTGTCCTTAGGGAGGAAGACAGGCATGCAAAATTTTGTTTGAATCCAAGCTTTTTTATGGAAGTTACCTATCGCAAAAAAATATTTTTTTCTTGTAAACTTCAACACCCTGTATCTTTCTTAGGAATCGAGATAGAGGTATATAATAACATTTTTCCGATTCAGGACGACCAGGAGAATGTACCATTAAAGTTTACTCGATTAAAACTGATACACCCTGTAAACTCGTCGCATGCAAAGACGTAATATGGTACATAAGTGACGTCTTGGTAAATGTTGACTTTAGCGACTTATGGAATATTCGCGTTTTTTTGGACTGACGCCTAGTAGACGTTTTTTTACGTCGATTGGTATCAATAAAAGCTTGTGCAAATGCCCCAAACCCCCTCAACTAACGAGAATAATAATTTCGCTGTAATGAGTGGAACAAGGACAGACATAGTTATTTCTATAAGTGCAAGAGAGATCAATTTTTAAGGGCAAGGAAAATGAATTGGATAAAATAAATTTGAATATTTTCACATAAACTAAGAGAAAATAAATAAAATATGTCTTAAATTTTTTACTCTTAGCAAGTTTGAAATAATTTTCGGATGTCTCTCTCGCACTTATTGAAATAGCTCTGCCTGTCCTTGTTCCACTCATTACAAAGAAATGTTTAATTAATGATTTTATCGTTGTTAGAGCCATTTGCACAAACTTTCGTGGTGTGCAATGGAATCAGGAGACAAAATACAACAAGGTAGGTAATGTCGCAATCCTGTAGTCGACCAGTCGCTAAAGTCAACAATGACCGACGTCTTCACTAACAACTAATTTGAGTCTAGTTTTGTCACAAGAAAGTCTTATTTTTTATTGTCTATAATTTGTACAAAAATCACGAAATTAAGTAGATGTATCATCAGACGTCACGTGGAAATGCAAATGCAAATGAAATAAAATATTAAATTACTTTTCAAATCCCATTAAAAATAGTTCTACTCCAACTAAGAGGCAGTACTGGTTTTTGAAATAGCATTATAACTAAGAGTGAATTTTAGCATATGAGTATTACTTTTGAAAAAAACTTGTAATCCTTAGAAGAAATTTAATAATAAAATGACATTGCGATTAATTGAGTTCTTATTGAATGACAACAGAGCGTCATATGGCGGATGGAACCTTGAAGAACAACGAAATATATTATTGAATATACATATTTATTAATATAATAAATATGATATACTTATTTCAGGATTTCAATGATAAATAATTCTACACAGAGTTGGCTGTGATATCAAAAATAACCAATCACATAATCATGATAAACCTACGTCTTTACAATCGTCTGTAGACGCTCAGTACTATCTGTACGATAGATAAAAAAAAAAATTAAATTGATAAAAAGGATATTGAAGAAAGCTTAAAGTATAAAAATAATCGAGTTTAAATAGTTATTATGAAGTAATATTACTATACTACATACTCATAAGTATATCTATAAAATATTCATATTGCAACATAAATTTCAAATTTGATATAAACTGACACACCTCACAAATATGGCAAACTAATTTGATAATTAAGTCATTTATCCAATCATTTTGCCACATGAGGCACTAAACTAAGTTTTCATATTAAACTTCCCCAAAATAAATTTCTGGTGTTTCGCAATCTTTTTATACAGATACGTAACAAAAATAAATCCTCCCCACATTTGTCATTCCAGTAAAGTATTATACTTTTTAATTAAAATGTAAAACATTGTCGATGATTTTCACTTTACACACAGCTATTTCAATAAAACAGCGTTCGTGCTTTCGTGTCCACGACATTCAACTGACAGAAATAAAACCAGCAAAAATAAATATCAAACAACAATAAAAAAAACCAACAAGACCCAACTCACACACTCTGTTTGTGTGACATAACAGAAAGATACATAGTTAATTTCTTGCCATTTCAGAATTCCACATGAAACACGAAGTACCCTCAAGTCTCAAGTCCGTACATAGACTTGCAGACTATAGGAATTACAAAAAGAAAACTAGGCATACTTCCAAGTTGCAACGTCGACAAAATAAAATGCAGCTCACAGCCGATGTTGCTGAAGAATGTAGACTTTGCTGTTGCTGTGTCGGATGTGTAAGTATACTCTGTAAATTTTAAAAATTCATTACGATGGTACTGAAATAATAATGATTAGAATAAAGACTAAAATCTTCTATCATGTACAGGGTGTTTAAAAAATACAAAACAACGCAATGTTTAATGAAGAGTACCACATAAACTATAATGCTTATAAACAGACGAATGAAAAAATTATAGTACCAAAACTTTAAAAATCTGCATCTCACAAATGACAAATTCTTGCGACTATGATTTTTAAAGTAATGAACGAAAAAACTGAATCATCCTGTATTGTATAATAGGCCTTAATTTTTTTAAATAATAAGAATAAGAATAAAAAGTCAACATTTCATTGCACTACTCTGATTTCTTACTCCCGCAATGAGTGCAGATTTTGTGGTAAAATACCTGAATTTATTCCCGTTAATGAAGTTGGATCAAAACAGTTTTCCATATTATTCAACATATGTAGTACTATTATTAGTATAATTAATAATTAACATTTTTTGCTCGTCACAATCTACAACAAAATTTAACAGGTGTCCAATTATGCAAATTCGTGCTAAGAGCAGACTATTATTTACAACGTTAACATTACAAAAGTTTGTAGTTTTTTCCAACAAAATTAGGATTGAATATTATGATCAAATTCTGAATTTGTAAACAAGTTTTTTAGTAAATATTTATCCAAGGATATATTTACTTTTATTATTAATGCCGCGGTTTACGTACACCATTTATGAGACTATAAAATGTTTAATCAACTTTATCTAAGTAATTGTATGGGAGGTAAGTCTCTTTAGTGCAGAACTGCAGAGGCAATGCAATTGTCAAATGATTTTTCTTATCTATGCAGGTATAATGTGCAATATTAAAAAAATTACTCATAATAAGATCCTAAATTAGAAGTTTTGCTATTTTTTTTAAATCTTGGATGACCAAAAGGTTTAAGAGAATGTAAAAATTAATAATGAAGGAAAATATAAACTAATCTTTTGAATAAACGTACAGGAAAAACCCTGAATACTTGAGTAACAAAATTAAAGTCAAATCTAGTTCACATCATCTAAGCCTTGAACTTTACAATTTTTACCTTTTAGTATGAAAAATCAAGCACTGTTGGACTATTATTTTTGATATAAAGATCTAAGTATTAAAACTTACATATATCTACAGTAGATAATGCAAAAATTTTGCTTAAGCATTCCATAATGTTTACTTTACAAAACAGCCGAGCATTCCAAAGTTCGCAAAATCAAACAATAATGTTCATTAGAAATGGACTTGTATGTATTTAGTTTCCTAGTAAACATTCGAAAATAATCTTTGAAATCTCCACTTCATCATCTATTGTTCTAGCCTACATAAAGAGATCATAGGTACTTAATATTTTGGGATATTCACCCTTACTACGAGACCTAACAACTAAATGTTCGGCAAAAGTAAATTTGATGGTCTTTTTTCCATACGCGCAAAAGTTATCTAAATTAACTTCCATAATATTAATGATTTTTTTCTGTTATAATGCCAACATTTGGTTATATAAAAACGTAAATTTCGTAAGAATCTCCTCGGCGGTTTCAAAACTGTGGCACTTTAACCCAGCAGGATGGGAAAATTGTAGAAACAAAGAATTATTACTTTCAAAACGTTGTATCTAGTAGTCGGATTTTGATGAAATTTACTTTATTGAAAAGCTGGTTGTTGGTTTTTTTACAAAAAAGTTACACAAGTTTTTATTTGGTGATTTTAGGCATTTATCTGAGCTTCAAAGTTGCGCCTTTAAAAATGATAGAATTTTCTAGTAACTGTTTTAAAAAAATCACAGTTTTGAAACCGCTAGTTGGATTTGTGTCAAAAAACCTTTAAATCAAAGCTCAAGGATCGTACTATATTGAAAAAATCCTGAAATGTTATTATTATTTTTTTGCATTTTTTTCGAGTTGCACAGTTTACTTTTTAAAAAACGTGTTTTTTGAAGGTGATACCTACATTTAAATAAACACAGTTTAGGAACAGCTAGTTGGATTTTGGTAAAATTTACTTTATTGTAAAGCTGGATGCTGGTTTTATGTACAAAAAAATCCCCAAGTCTTTTTTTGGTGATTTTAGGCAATTTTCGTAGCTTCAAAATTGCAGTTGAAAAAAGTGACGTAATTTTCTAACGACTGATTTTAAAAAATCACAGTTTTGGAACTCGGTGAAAACGACATAAAGGTGCTTTCATGGCCCTCATCCAGTCCGGATTTAAATGTCATAGAAACTCTTTCGGCATAAAATTAAACGTATTCTACGCAATGATCCACCAAGAACCATTGGGGACTTAAAGACAAAATAGAAGAAATTTGGGACAGTTTCACGCGAGAATTGTACCAAAATTTGATCAATACAATGCCTGCTAGAGTACAGGCAGCTAATAAAGCAAAAGGAGACGTAACCTCTTATTAATGGTCTTAAATTAAAAATTATCCCAACATTTAGTTGCTAATTCATTTTGTAAAATTTGCTAATTATTAAGTTTAAAATATTGTTAAATCCAATAAATAATTTTTTTGTCGATCGTTTATTAAAGATCTAGTTAATGTAATAAAAGGAGTGTATTAATAACTCAGTTTAATGCATACATGCACATTAAAAACATTGTTGAGATTATGAGATTTGCTAGGTAACCAACAATATATTATATTATTGAAACATGCATTTGGAACTGACACCTGCCGAAATTAATTAATTATGTCAGTGGTACTTTGACTTATTGCATATTATGTCAGAATTTGGATTTTGCCATGGAACAAAATTAGATTATTTTCATTCTAATAAAGAGCGATCGACAAAAAAATATTGTAATCAACATGAGTGTTAATCGGCGATTAATAATCTCGACTCATTAACGCGCTCGCTGCGCTCACGCGTTAAAATCGTTTCGATTATTAATCGCTCTTATTAACACTCTTGTTTATTAAACTACTATACTTCCATGCATAATATTGTTATTAAGGCTTTATCTTATTGTATTGTTAGGTGTTTACTAATTATCTGCGTAAAGTTTCCAGTTCTCCGTTCATACTTCAAAAATTTACTTTTGTCTGAACATTTACTTGTTAGGGCTCGTATTAGAGCCGTTTGACACGACACTAACTTTAGTACTAAATTTAATACTAATTATGCGCGCGCAGATTTAGTAAACTTATTACAATAAATTAGAGCATGTTCTATTTTTTTGTATACAATCTGACTAAATGTGCGTAACTTCGGTGCAGTAGTGTACAATGCTGTACAGAAGAAATTGAATTTAGATCTATTATTTATTATTAATTTTTCAACTAGATCTGCGCACGCATCACTTGTATGAAGTTTAGTACTAAAATTAGCCTCGTGTCAAACGGCTCTTAGTAATAATTTTTTGAATGCTTTTGTAAACACCTTACAAATTTATCTCTATTAATCACTTTTTATCTTAATTTCTAGCACCAATTATCCAACTTTTCTTTATATAATAAGTCAAGATTGGAGATGGTACTTTTTCTTTCAAAAATGTGGGTTTTTCTTGTAGTACGACCAATTTCTGCAAATTATTGAAGAGGAAATTTGCAACTGACAGTTTTACACCTTAAAAAATCATGAAATTTATTCCAATTTAACAGTAATTTTTGACTTATCTAAATTAACGCAAGGATTTTATTTTATAGTGATATTCGATCTTTAAAGACAAATCTATCGAAGAAACAATATTAATATGTTAAGTACTTTGACGTGTTCATTATGCAATTTCCGATCATCACAACCACATTTCAAACCACAATGAGATCAAGCACAAGGTACTTTTTATATATTTTGCTTGTTTACACTCATATCCGATGACAATCTTTTAGGTAAGGGAATTTTTACAGCCCAAGGATATTATATTTATAAACAACCTATAACCCATATAAAATAAGAACTCAACATCGTAAATTCTTTTTGTAATTGTGCTACTTTTCTTCAAAATACTCACAATATCATTGGATGATTATATCCACTTCCTAAACCTGAACATTGAAAATATGTTGTTCTTTAGGTATTTCCCACCATAAACACCCAATTATTGTATTTTCAACTAGTTGTTATGCAAAAAGTTTCCCAAACAACAAATCATAAATAGAAAACAAACCAAAGCTCCTATAAATAAACCAAAAACAATAATACGAAATCTCATTAAAAAATTATATCACCCAGTTGCATATACTCGTATTTATATGCGCACCTCTATATCCTTACAGACTGCCCCACCGCAATAAATAAAAGAGTCCAATCGATACCAGGATAATAAAATACGAACTTTACAACCGAATTTTGTTTGAATTATTCATTATTAGACTGTACATTATTGATCAGTTCGTAAATATGCTACAGCAAAATTATTGACAGGTACTGACTGTTCCATTTAGGAAATGTTATCACCCCTGAAACATCGATAAGACCGACGCTTACGCCATATGGTCTCGCCTGGTCGGGCGTCTCCAACTTGCCAACTCTCTCTTTCTCTCTTTTCACAACTCCAACACAAAACACGTCAATACGGAGATGGCGAAGGCGAACATAAACCCGGGCACTGTGGGTGTGCAGCCAGCGTGCACCACAAACAAACCACTTTTGACGTTTACTGTACATTATGCAGGATCGTAACTTTCTGCCATTGAATGTACAGGCTTGTGACGTCATGCAATCGATGTTGCCAAAAAGCTCTGCTGCTGCTGTAGCCAGTCTCCCATTTATAAGGAATGTGGTAATGCAGGAGAGGAGCAATTTCTGCAACGTTTGCAGGATCAATGTACACATAAGTGAGATGATGTTCTTGAATCTTAAGCACTGGCTGTGCTAAAATAAAAGTAAAATTTTTTGGGGAAAATATTTCATGCACAAAGCGCCATAAAACAGACCTTGAACTAATTTTTCTGATATAAATAACAATTTTTCATTCTGTTTCTTCTCAAATCCTACTTTAATTACTAAAAACATGATCCATTTGACCATTTCTACCGTTGCGTTAATTCTAATTTATTTGCAATGCAATAAATAATGGTTGCAGGTACTTAGTTTAAGTGCTTTACAAAAAGAGCCACTCGCACTGATTAGATTCCGTAACAATATTGTTTTACAAGAAAAGAATTAAATGCAAATTGCAGTTCGTCAATTTCAAATTTCAAAATAACAATCAGCTAAAATGTAACACTGTCACGTCCTGCTACCTGACCTTTCCCAACATCACACAGCAACACTACTCCCATATTCAAGTCATCCATATCGCATGCTGGCTAATCTCTTTTGAGGTTATTGGGGGGTCTGGGGAAGTTTTCATTATATTTTATACAATTTCAGATGGGTAAGTAAATAATTTTAACCTTTTAACTGCATAATGAGAAATATTTAGTTTAAACTTTTTAGTGTATTATCAACTGTAGTTTGTAGTCTAGAATCCGAAATCAGATTTTTATGTATCTATGATTTACGAGACGAATTATATGAAACACTATTATAAATTTAGAAATTTTTCCACACCTATTCCATATTTTTATTTTCTCCTTGAAAGATAATTCAATGTAAAATGGGACGATTTTATAGAATAGAACAGAAGCCTTTTTTAAAAATGAGAGCTTAAATAAACATTTTAATGTACACTCAGAAGCAAATAAACAAATAAATAAATAAAGGGCTGATGATGGCGTGAATCAATATTCCGAAATCTGGTTCCAAATAAACAAATCTAGAAGATATGATCTCTATTTTTATTTATATCTCTTCTGATTATATTGTTCTTTTCTAAGGAAGTGATAACACTCTAGCAATGAATTTTTTTGCGCCAAAGTATAACAAACAACCATTAAACTATCTCAGAGGGGACTTTGAAAATTTTTAGCCTCTGCTATAGTTTCACCATACTATACTATAACATACCATACCATACTATAACAGGCCATCGGAAAAATATAACAAACCAACCGAAAAAACCTTAAAAAATCAACTTAAAATAATAATTTTACTAGAATAATATGTGCAGAAACAAAGAATAAAAGCAAATAAATGATGGCAATGTGATGGATTTCATTACTATTATCCATCAATTTACCAGTTCCACCATGAGAAAAATAAAAATTGAGAAATCTATTTGAGATTGTGAAGGTTTCATTTTTTGTAAATAAAGAAACGACAAAATTGCAATTAATGGTTAAAGGTGATAAAAGTGTCCAGAAATCTTAGCAATTTTTAAGTGACAGCCTTCTTTATAGTAAATCAGCGCCTGTTCGCTGTAGGAATACTTTTTGAAACTCGCAGTATTTCAAGATTTGGTGTCATCCTGTTTTAATGGTCTTTAAAATTACCTGATTTAAAAGTCCTCATGATTGATGATTGTTGATTGCTTATTGAGGAGACTCCAAGCATAAGGCCACAAGATATATAAGAATAGGTCACTCTCTGAAATGATTTACTAGAAATAAAATTGTCGGTAACAGAGTCGCGATTTTTTAAAATTTGAACTAACCTAATTAAATCATCTTAACTAAAGCTGCAGCCGTAATGTTGACATAAAGTACATACAAAAAGGAAGACGTAGGTTTCCAATAATAATCTAACAAGAGTGAGACTGTACCAGCTAGGCATTACGGTGACTGTCGCGTTAATAAAAATATATCAAAAATTGTATCATGTAGACTCTAAAAATAACGCAGTTTTGGCATCTTAAGACTTAATTATAATTCCGAAATTTGTGGGCGGTTTTCCATTATCATTACAAATGCTCATTTTTATATCAGCTGATAACTGCATGGTCTAAACGTCACAATTTGCGAAGTCCCAAGATTAGCAAGCATTTTATTTATTATTTCTCCAAAATTAATTTATGATATGCGTTCCTGCAATCTCCACAGATAGCCACTTTCAACAAACCAATATAACGCTTTTTCGTAACGACAAAAACAAATTTGAACTTAACTGATAACGACTACTTTATGAGACGAAACAAATTAATTTTTTTTGTGTATGAAAGAATCATACAGCTATGGAGTGCTATTGTGGTGATAAGATAAGCATTTTAATTTTATTTACAGTAATGTTGGCCTAAATAGTCTACAGATAAAACAGATGCTTGTATATGTGATAAGATTACTTTTTATCAATTAGTATATTAAATGTACTGAGACTTTTACAAATATTGTAGAGTAATAAATATCAAAAAGATAACAGTAGATAGATGCAATGCTTGATAACAATTAACAACGGAATTGCGTCAGAGGGACTGACTAAACAACAAAAATTTCAGAGGCCAATAAAATAATCTTATCAGTGTATCACATTGCAAACAGAGCTGTTATTTATGGGTGTAAACTTTGGGTGAAATAAAAATCCAAGTAATTTTTTATATGCTAAAGGTTAATAACTTAAACAAAATTGTTCAGTTCAAAACTATTAATTTTTAATTTTATATTTTTCCCTGATTTTTTTCAGCTGCCCTACAAAATTGTTCCAGTTTCAAGTAATGTTAAATTTTATGCAATTTCTCGTTCATTTTATTCTTCATTTAAAGGAAAACGGTTTAGAAATTTCATTCAATAGTCGCCATATTAGGAATAAAATGCCTGGTAAATGCTATAAAACCAAAAGTAGATAAAGGTAACGAGGTGTGGAAATCCGGAAACAATAAGCACGCATCAATTAAATAATTTAAACTTCGACTAGGTACAAAAACTAAAATTATTTTCTTGCTAAGGATAGATACATACTTCGAAAAATACACACTATTTAACAAATACATGACGTACAAAAATAATAATAAATACTATACATTTTCAGTGGTTTGTTATTTAAAAATATATAGTCAAAACTACCTAAAATTAGATAAATCCGCTTTTTTAAAAGTAGGTATGTTTTGAAATAATTGTAATTTTCTGCCTGAAGATCTTCTATATAAAAACCCAGCTACCATGACATATTACATCATTAAGTAAACATTAAAATTAATGTTGTGTATTTATAAAAAAAATGTTAATAAAAACACTACAAACATTCAAACACATAACATAAACATTAACTTTCACAGGAGCTGAATAAAAAAAAGTGCCCCGTCAATTATTTCATTTAATACCGGCTATAAACTGTAATTTTTACAAATAATTCACTTTGCTGAAGTGGGAAGTAATAATTTTAGCAGACCTACACTTAGTTACCACACAATATTTTTGTCAAATACTACCTACAAGTGAGCGTTTCTCTTCTGTGCAAAAAAGAAAACTCAATATGCATGAAAGCGAGTCTACTACACCCACGAAATTTGCAGTGTAATTGTCAATATAGTAAAATATCAACTTGATTATGTGCCTAACCATCTGAAATATCTTGAGTTTAATTAATAATCACAAAAGGTTTGCTTTCGTAACGCTATACTTAGAATTGTTACACAAATAATGTCAGATGCAAAATTACTACAAAAAATTGTTTGCGGTGTGGTTTAACACATAATTTTAGATTAATTTTCTACGTAGGTAGCTAATAAAGCATAAAATACAGCGTTAATTACATCATAGAATTGATTGATTCGGACAGTCTATCATTAGATCATATTTTATTTAATTTAGGTAATAAATATTTTATAGACCCTACAAGCTTGACATGTTTTATAGTCTAATCTACACAAAAAAGTTTGAGGTATTGAGGTCCTAATACTTAGGTAGTATTCCTAATCGTAATCTAGTCCTGGTTATTTATCAGAATAAAAATATAGTAGAGATCAAAAATATACGCATGTTACATATCAGATTTATAGTACAAAATTATTTATTTTGAGCAGAGCCGTAGCGAGGTATTTCAGTACCCGAGGCATATACAGAGTGTTTTACGGGAAATGGTAACACCTCAATAACTTTTTTATTCTTCGGTAAAATTACAATTTTTTTTTCTGTATGTAAAACTCGCAATTCTCTTTTAAACGAGTAAAAAAAATGTACCAGTAGTGAAAGCCTAGCCTACTACGATAAAAAATAAACCGAAAAAACGTATTAGGGATTTTTTTATTGGAAAATGTTATTAAAAAAAGTTTTTTCGGGCTTACCTCAAAACCCAAAATCCCAATTTCGGTTGAAAACAAAAAATATAAAAAAAAATATTTTTAATTTTTTTTTATTGGTTTATTAGAATTTTGACAAATAATCATTGTTTTATGTGATAGATCTGTTGATGTTTAGGTACTGTTCAATGAATCATGACAATCTTGAAAAAATAATATTAAAACTCATTAGAAAAAAATTTTTTTGGAGAACTTTTATATTTTTTGTTTTCAGCCAAAATTCGGATTTGGGGTTCTGAGGTAAGCCCGAAAAATTTATGTTAATAAAATTTTTCAAAAAAAATGCCTAATTTTTGGGTTTATTTTTTATCGTAGTAGGCTAGGTTTCACTCTTGGTAAAATTTTTTTTACTCGTTTAAAAGAGAATTGCGAATTGTACAAACAGAAAAAAAAATTCTAATTTTACAGAAGAATCAGAAAGTTATTGAGGTGTTACCATTTACCGTGAAACACCCTGTATATAAAATGTCGCACCTCCATTGTTTTTTATTGGAATTTAACTTATTCACGCGTTTCCATCGCTTTGTGAAGAACACTAGGTAATTGTGCGTATTTACACGGTTTACACCGTATAATAAATGTCCAAAAAATGTTGATGATGCTCTATTGAAGAGCATCGAAAAATCTTCAAAAAAGATCCTCTTGTTGAATAACGATAAAACGAGTAGTTCTCCAGGAAAACGCGCTTCTGTTTAATCTTGAAAATGAGCTGTAGTTAAGTATGTAGTTGATGGTATTCATCTAATGCAGTAAATTTTTTTAAGGCGTTTTTCTCGAAAACGACTTGTTTTATCGTGATGCAGCAAGAGAATCTTTTTTGAAGATTTTTCGATGCTCTTCAATCGGGCGTCATCAAAGTTTAGAAAAAGTGCCTAACAAAAAAGTTCTTGGTCTTTATCCAAAGGTGCAAGAATAGAAATAAACATTAGTGATTAGTGTGCCAAATTTGAAACGAATCTGTATACTAGAAAAAAGTTACTGAATTAAAAAGACAAGCTTTAAGGCCCTGAACCCTAATATTAATGAGTTTTCGGAAAAATGTTATAAGAACTTGGGACATTAATTTTTCAAGTAGAATCACCCCCCGAGTTTTTTGCTCCTAATTTCCGGACACCTTGTATATTTTTATTATTACTATTTATACAGGAAAATGTTAATGTTTGCAAAGGAACATGGAAAGTAAAGAAATATTAAGTTTTTATTTTCAACACAACAAATAATTGATAATCTCCAAATAATTGTACACTCACATACAGAAAATGCATTTATTATTTCCATTATTAAAATTATAATATGAATTTGCTGCATAGATATTGGAATTAATATTTTAAGATTATTCGAAAAATTTGCATAAAATTCATAGCACATTTTTATTGCACTGATACTAAATTAATTTTACATTTTTTTATCAAATGATTTACCTTTTGTAAAATAACAAAGGAATTTATATGTTATGCTTTATCCAACAGTAAAAATGATAAATTCTACATTTTTGAAAACTATTTAGAAATGAAAAAGAATACATTTTATTTTAAGTTTAATACAGTTGAAATCTATAAAAAGTTATGTTCGATATAAAAGACATTTAAATAACTGTACTTGAACTTGATAAATAAATGTAGCTATTGATTGGGAAATTATTTGTCAAATAATAAAATTATTTTAGGGTGAAACGAACTACCCTTTTAAAGAATATCCTAGTCATAAAATGTGCAAATAATTTAATATTATGTTATTCCTATTACTTCCAATAATTTTGCATATTAACCGAAAATCATACGGAAACATCAGTTAAATTTTCGATTAAACGCTAGAAATACAATTCAGCAAACTTAGCCAAGGTTATTATGCATAACAGCCAACCAGGCGCAGGCAGAAATACTGAATGCCGCTACAACGAACAACGCTCGGGTTCGGGAACAACCGTTTGAGCCTGCACAACGCTTCTTCATACTTTGTGAGTTGGGAGTTCTAGTTCATCTGTGAAAGTTGTACTTACGCTGTTAGATATTATTTTTCTAAGGTAGGTATGCTGTATTTATAATTTTCCTATAAAAATCTTTCAACCGTCTTGTTTTTTTCCTAGAAACCATGAGTTCCGTCAAGTTAATGAAACGCAAATTTAACCTTCAATTACATGAACTAATGGCAGCGAAAAAGGATAATAATTGTTTTATCTCAAAAGAAAATTACGCCAAGTTAATCGATACAATAAAAAGACTAAAAACCCAAAGCACGGGTAAAACTCCACGTGACTATGAAAGGCTTCGTCGGTTCGATGTTGCTAAAGTAGGAGACTGTGAAAAATTATTTCTTCCTATCACTCCGACTAATCCAAATATAACATATTATGTTAGCCACGATGAGATCTTCGATGTAATACATAAAATACATCTGAGTGGAGGTCACAGAGGAAGACATAAAATGATTAAAGATATTAAGAAAACGTATAGAAATATAACACACGAGGCAGTATCGTTGTATTTAAGTTTGTGTGAACAATGCGCCAAAAAATTAAAAGGCAATAAAACAAAACATAACATACTTGAAGAAATAAAGTCTAAAAGGTGTCAAGTTGATATTATTGACGTGCAAAGTACACCCCACGAAGATTATAAATTCATTCTTGTCTACCAAGATTGTCGCACAAAATTTGTGCAACTACATCCCTTAAAAACTAACGATATTAAAGAAATCGTTGATGTTTTAAAGGACATATTCACAACTTTTGGCGCCCCTTGTGTTTTCCAAAGCGAAAACGGACGTGAATTCTCACGCGAAATTGTAGAAGAACTACGTGTATCTTGGAAAGGATTGATGATTTTCCATGGGGAACTCCAACACAGCGACAATGAAACTTCTGAAGACACAAAACTAGAGATTGGAAATATGATAACTTCTTGGTTAGAAAGTATTGAATATCAGAACTGGAGTAAGGAATTGCGATTTGTACAGCTTCGGAAAAATAAGACATACCATAAAGGATTAAAATGTAGTCCCTATGAAGCCATGTTCGGTTCCTATTTAAGACTGGGCGTTCACCGTTCGACTATTCCAAAAGCAAATCTTACCAATATACGATCGGAAGAAGAAGTATTAGAACTAGAACAGTTGAAGGCGAGTGCGGATTTAAATGATTGTGATGCAAAGGAACTTGAGGACAGTAGCGATATGGAAATAAAAATGGAAAACTTTAGCGACAGTGATGTAGATTTGACAGAGGAACCAATTCAGAAACCCAAAGAAGAAATTTTGGAAAAACGACGATTATCCGTGGAAACTACCAACGCACAGGCGAAAAAAAGGAAAAAAATATGCGAAGAAGACGAAATTGAAGATGTAACCCAGAATGCTACCTCAAGTAATTACTTAGATCTCAAATCCGAGGAACTTAATGGGTTTTCCATCAAGGAGGAAGAATTGACATAGGTTATTAATTTTAAGAAATTGCACAATTTCTAATATAAAAAATGTTTCTGAAAAGTCACTGCCGTTCATGTTATTCATTTAAAAATAACAAACAATTTAGTTTTCGATTTCTCTCTATACTCAAATAAAACAATAATTATTGTAACAGATGCTATTTCCATTTTTTCTTTAATAAATTTCCATACGAACTGTAAAGTTGTTTTGATTCGTCTTACTTTACACCTGTAACTTGCCTCGGACGTTAAAGATGACAAAAAGAAGACCGAAGACGGTTTGAATGCAGAACCGTTGCGTACTAACGGTGAAGTAGCCTCTTCGTAGTACCCTTCACCTTTTGCACTGACTTTTTGGCAATTTGACCCCCCTTTAGCATACCAAGACAAACCTGTTCAAATTATGTAATCATTAACATCATCATCGGTCATGTAACTGAACCGATAGTCATTTAATATTAAAATAATTATATAGTAACCTCAACACTTGTTATGCTAGTTGCTAATAATTATAAACCTGTCACTTTTAATTTTAGAAATTGAATATTCATCAGCACAAGTTTTTATTGTTTATTTAAAATACATTGTAAGTTGGATGATGAAACGCAGTTAACGACGAAACTGACTCTTTTGATTAATTTTTATCAAATAATGCAAGTCAGCTGTTATCGGATCCGTTTTAGCATTTTATTTCCGGTTGTAGTTTATTGTTTTTGTAATAAATAAAATCGCTTTAAATGCAATAAGGAAAACACAAAAAGCCACTATATAAAAATGAATTATTCAACTATTTTACTAAAAGTTTAGTTTATTTGGAAATTTGAAAGCAATTAATTATTATCACTGCCTCTATTTCAGAGCATTTAAATATTTATAATTCAATTCCACAAAACCGGGGCATTATGAAATTAGCAAACGAAATTAGCACCGTAATTTATAATATGCTCACAATAGAACAGTAACATGAATAGAGACATTTTGTGGTAATATTCGGTATTCCGGTTATTCCTTAAAAATGTTTAATCCGAATCATTTACACCTATGCAGGGCAGTATTCAGGTTTTTTTATAGTAGGTAGTTAGTCTCATCTTCATTTCTCACAAAGAAAAGTTGTTATAATAAAAAAATCTTAGAATTATTAGAAATAGAATGACAGGAATAACCAAACCTCGCAAATTCGCATTTTTAGCCCGTAATTTTGCAAAATTTCAAAACAAAACACTATTTACGTTTTTGACAAAAAAATCCGGGTGTGGTTCAAAAAAGCCATTAGTTGCCCACTAAAGATAGAATGGCAGGAAATTGAAAAAAACAATACAGGCTGTTTCAAATTCGCTTCTTACTACAGGGATCTCAGAAACGGTAAGAGAGATAGCTTTGGTTACATTGGGGCAAAGTTGCGTAATAATGTGGGCAATAATAAGCCGTTAAGAAATCGAAAATATCTTTTGTAGTTCTGGAGATTTTTTGAAAAAACCAAATTTTTGCCTTTTCATTTTAAATTTTTTCAGCTCTTATTTTTTAAAATATCGAAAAACTAAAAGCACTTTGTCGTGGACACTTTTTGTGCTTTATAAAATGACGTTAAATTTTCCTCATGTGACGTTTCGTTTTTGCGCTGACGTCATCAAGTCAGGTTTTTTAAATACGGTCCTGGACTTTTTTTCATCGTTCTAAGTAGCATTTTTTATGTTCTAGACAATGGCGTTTACCTTTTTTCCATACGTCGATTCGTACTTGTGGAGCCATCATCAGGTCATTTTTTAAATACGGCCCTGGATTTTTTTTACGTTTTCATCAGTATTTTTCCTCACTTCCTCATAATATCCACACATTTTGGCAAACTTTAATAATAATAATTTTCCTTTCATAAAAAATCAAACTAACCTATTATTTATTGTTAGTACTAATGATAAGAACAATGGAATTAATTTTTTTGAATAATTTTATAAAAAATCCAGTTCCGTAGGTATTTAAAAAATGACCCGATGAATCGATGATTACACAAGAACGAAACGTCGTATGAAAAAAATTTAAACGCCATTTTATAGAACATAAAAAATGCTACTTAAAACGATGAAAAAAATACAGGGCCGTATTAAAAAAATTGAGTTGATGACGTCAGCGGAAAAACGAAACGTCGCACAAGGAGAATTTTAACGTCATTTTATAAAGCACAAAAAGTGTCCATGGCAAAGTGATTTAGGTTTTTCGATATCTTGAAAAATAAGAAAAGAAAAAAATAAAAATGAAAAGGCAAAAATTTTGTTTTTTTCTAAAATCTCCAGAACTACAAAAGATATTTTCGATTTCTTAATGGCTTATTATTATTGGCCACATTATTACGCAACTTTGCCCCAATTTAAAAAAGCTGTATTTGTTACCGTTTCTGAGATCCCTGTAGTTAGAAGCGAATTTGAAACAGCCTGTATAATATCATAACTTTTTATATTTCTTATAATTACACGAAAAATAACATAAAAATCATTGTGAAAAGTCTCTTCTTTAATGTTCATACAAAAAATTGTTATTATAGTATATATTATAATTATAAAAATTATGGAGATATTAAAAATAGAATTACATGATAGTCGTATATCTCACAAACCCGCATCAGTCTTTCTCTTATAGTTTTGCAAAATATCCAACAAAAACACTTTTTAACTGTTAAAGTGTTAACAGACCCTATGATTATAGTTTCGTGTAAATTTATGGACGGTGGCTCAAAAAACCATTGAGTTATTATAGGGTAGAATGGTAGAAATGTAAAAATATGTCGGTTTATGCCTCTTACAGTTTTGTTAAAAATAAGATCGAAACTATTACGAATCCGAAAAAGAGCATAGTTAACATTTACCCAAAAAAAAATTATAACTATAAAAATAATTGACTTATTATTAAAAAAATAGAATGTCAGGAAGTGAAATAGTCCAAAAAAGCAATCAACTGATAAATTCGCATCTATACCTATACAAGTCCTAAAATGTGGATGAAATTTCAATTATCATTATCTCTGCCAAATTTTTATTTTCACAATGGAATAATACCTGAATAAAAATAAACAGAGGATGGGTAGAATTAAATAATATATTATTTACGGTCGTATTTAAAAGAAAATATAAATGCATGAGCGAAACCTTTCACGCAGCTCGATATCTAAAAATAAAAATCCAACGGGGTTTTTACTGGTAATTGAGGAAATCCATTAATGCCAACAAAATGTTACAATGACTCTTTCTCTTCATTTAACACGATTTGGAAACGAGAAGTTCTTACATGTAAGATAATAATTTGTTGTTTGGAAACAAAACTATTATAACCTACAAGAAACTTTCTTCTATTTTATATGAGGCTTGCCAATGGGTCAGCCTCGACTGTGTCTTTTTATATTTACAATACTTTTATTTATTGTCCTTATGGACAGATTGTAAAATAGCATGGGAATTAATAAAAAAAAAAAAAAAAATTTTATATGATAAACTATTAACTTTTTAGTTTTTTCGGCCGGCATCATCAAATCAAATTGGAGCCGAGCCGGTTCAAGTGTGTACGAAATTGTTACCAATTTTTTATGTGACCTTCCTTTGCCACAACACATTATTTGAAATAATTTGAATGTCATAATGTAGAAGAGACTGAGATTAATAACGTATTTATATCGCTAATGTTTATTTATATATTTAAAACTGTCACTTTTATTATTTAAATAAAAACTACACATTGTTGATACTGATTATTATTACTAAATGACTTTATTATGGACTGTGTTTGCATATATTTTATTTTTTTATACAAATTGAGCATCCTGCCAACGCATGATGGAAATTATTTAGTATGTATCTCCATATTTGTCTTATGCAGTTCATAGTACTCATTCAATACTTATTTTTGTTACGATTTTACGAAATACAGCGCAATTCTTTTAAACTGGAGCAAATGTCAGTTTGTTGAAAAATTACCCATAAATAAATATCAATATTTGTGGGAGAAAAATGTTTCGTTAATAGAGATGATAAAAATATTTTTTTAGAAAGAGACAGAAATCCTCTTGTGATTATGAGCTACATAGTTTATGGTGTGATGGATTTCAATAAGTCAATCATGAAGATTTTAATATGTGTATCTGAACCCTTACCAGAAAATCAATATTTATGCCAATAAATTAGTTCCTATTTCACAGTTTTATGCTTAAAAGAATTTCATGTAGTTCTCAAAGAATACTGTGTTGGAACATTAAAGATTTCAATATGTATAAAAGTGAAACACGTAAATCTTTGTATCAAAGCGAAACGAACATAAGCAAGTTGCGTGTGCCTGCCCACTGAAGCATCCCCAGTTCATGCGTTGCACTCTAATACAAAGAAATACAAAAAGTACATTTTTATTTTCTTATACGAAGTAATAAGAAAGTATAGTAATCGTGATTTTTTTAATAAAACACATATTTTTGTCGTAAAATTCGGTTATAATGAGTGGGACAAGGACAGATTTATGCGTATTGCAATAAGTGCGAGAGAGACTTCCGAAAATTATTTGAAAATTGCTGGAAACGCTCAAAATTGAAACACGATTTTTACAAGCAATTTAACTTAATTTCTTTAGGAAAAGTAATTGTGGTACTATCCGTAGGTATAAGAAAGTCATGTGTTGGACACATTAGATATTTTATTTAATGTTCTATATCTTTGTTACATAATCATTAAAACATAATAATTAAAAATGCAATATTTTCGAAATAAGTCGTCTTGTCTTGGGTCAAAAACAACAATAATTGTTACATTCTGGTGTCACTTCTTTGTTGTCAGCCTTGCCAAAAACATAATTACTTGTTTTAAAAACTCTGCAAAAAGTTTCGTAAGAACGATGAATTTCTTTCCGCGCTTATTTATTTGGCAGTCTGCGTATCACGTTAGATGGTCACGCTCTACGTTGACGATCACGAAGAATACCGTGATGTCACGCACCTGGACAGGTAGCGTGTCTGAGAGCAGGTTGCATGCTCACCAAATTAATATTAAAAATGCATGGCTTCGTGCTGAATAGTCGATTATTAATACGCCTACAGAGAGTATGCATAGTGGCATTTTATTGCTTGTTACACAAGTTTACAACTATTTTTATTTTTAAGGAATTGACAGTTACGCTATGGGGACACAATTTTGTTTCAATGGGTCACCAACTGTTGTAAATTCTCCATGTCTAAGATAGCAGGTAAACAATTTTCTAAGTTGTCTATAAAAAGAAAAAGCAAACGAACGATAAACAAATTTTCTAGTGGATAAAAATTAAATGGCAAATGCTTTAACCTTGCTAAATATCTACACGTGACTATGGATAAAGTATTAAAACGTGACATGTTTATAAAAGGAACAAATATCACCGGCATTGCCTATACTTACTTTTTTTAATGAAGTGTGCATAATAATGCCATTCCTATATTTGTATTTTTGTCACGTGTTGTGTTTACAAAAAAGTATAAAAGCAAAATTATCTAGGTTGACATTGATAAGTGAAATATTTTAAAACTCGTGTAATGGATAGGCGCACCTGGCGTTTTACATTTTTGCGTTAACAAATAATCATATAGCAGAATGATTTTCAGTAGATAGGTTGTCACATTATTTTTGTCTCTGTATCATCCATTGAGAACGAGAGGGACAGAGGGTCACCTGCATATCTGCTGAAAATAATTCTGCCATATTAAACAACTGATAAAAAACTGTCAATTCAAATAACAACTAAATTTGTATAACATGTAGTTAAAGCTTAAAAGATTTTTTATCTCCATGAGCCAATTTTGACTCAAATTTATCCATTTATGAAATTATTTATTTTATTAAATTTTTGGAGAACGATTCCTACCCTTGTGATCTAAAAGCTGTGCAACAGAATTGGATCAAATTTCCATGCCATTTTTTCAACGATATTTCGTTTCAGAGATGGCATTTACTGTAAAAAAGGATACTTCCATCCATAGTCAGGTACACCACATAATATTACCAGAATAGGAAATAGTCTTGTTGACTACTTTGCGGATGTCTGCGTGAAGCCACCAATTCATGATGGGAATACTAATGTTGATGATGTAATAGGACCCAGGTCACTAATTAACGTTCCAAAATAATTAATTTTTACTACGTGATGGTCTTTCAAAGAGTTATTTATGTTACTGATAGTGTGGTGAAAAAGTTAATCTAAGTAGTGTACTCATACTTCCTAACAATTAAAGACTAACTTTTAATTCATTTAGCACTTATTTGTAATTTGTAAAAGGTTAAGGTGTTTGATAAAGCTAAATTTGGTATTTTAAGGTCTTAGAGAAACTGTAAAATTATTGAAAATTAGGTTTTTAAGATATCAAATTTCGATGTGCGTGGAAATTTGTAGAATGGAAGCAATTTTTACTAAGAAAGTCTAGAAGAGACGTGTATGAGTTTTATTGTATTGAAGATTTACTTATTAAAAAGAATAATTAGCTTTATTGACTGGCTTCAAAATCCAAGACCACTTAGATCTTAGGCAAGGAGTAAGGAACAATGGCAAGGGAAGAGACCAAGTTCCCAGAGGATTCGACAGTTTGCTACACTGATGGCTCGAGGGGTATCTTTTAAGGAAGAGGATCATACTGGAGACCAAAGTGCTCCACGGACTAGCCCCGCTTTGATTCAGGAGTGCGGAGCCCCTGTTAAGATTAACAAGGTAGCAAATCTACTCGATGTTTAAAGAATAGGGCTATGAAAATCCGGAGAAGTGGTAGAGAAATAGAAGCAGAAAGCAAGGCGAGGCTTTTATTATGAGATCAGGTAGGTTGAGACCCTTCTGTTTTTTGGGAAGGAACCGTGGAAGTCTAAACACTCTAGACTCTTTTGCGGAAGAGAAAGATCACAACCGCCTGGGTTCTATCAAAGATGAAAAAACTTTCTTTCACATCCACATTTTAAAAATCTTGAGACCTCAAGCTCAAGGGCTCCTGCATACCAGAACTATTGTAAAGTTTAAAAGGAATTTTGCAGATCATCAAACTGTGATTGCCATCAAAATCTTCTAGATCCAATAATAATTCTACGACCATACACTTCAGAAACAAGAAAAAAATGTTCCAATTATCATTTTACTCATCACCAAAAATAAATTTGAAGGAACAAATTAACAGTCATTAGGTACTTTTTTTTAATACGAATAAATCGTAATATTTATTCGGGATTTTGCAAAAGTGATAAGAAAATAGACAAACCTCTTTTCCTAACCATTATTTATCAACGCCCATAAAGGGATTAATCCATGTCACGTTCGTGCTGATCCTTTTAAGAAAGCGGATCATAATAATAGATACAAAACCTACTGTGCAATTCTCACTTAAGGAATTGAATGACTTTAGTGACATACAGAGAGATTTTATTTATGTTCCTAATAAGTCAAACCATCAAGCACTCTCTTAATAAGAAAACAAAGCTCACCTTACCAAAACAACATAAAACCAGTCGTGTATATCCTGATAAAGTAAATGCATTTTCTGATTTTTTCAAAGGAAAAAAACTGTAAGCTCGTTATCTCTTCAACATTTATTTGTATTGTCGTGACCGTGTCAAATTAGATACGATTTGCATATGTGAACCATTAATGTTTCGTGTTAGTGTATTTCAACAAGACTTTACGCGCCACGCTACTAATACATAAAGCTAGTAAAAATAGAAGTATGTCTTAAAGTGCATTACGATTTTACACACGCAACCTAGCACAATGTACATTCTTCAGTTTAAATTAATGTAGTTTAGACGATTTAGTTCTCTATAATTTGAATTCAAGACCGAAGAAAAAAGATTTATAAGGGCGGAGACGGATTATGGTCAAAAAACTTAAGGAATATCACACATCCATGACCTTAGAAACAAATAATTTAACATTCAAGTACTAAGAGGTCCATGTATGGTCCTCCATCACAACATCCCAGCCTTCCACCACCAGACGGAAAGTTCCAAATAAATAAGTGCATCTTGCAAAGGTGAGCGTTTTGTTCCTACACCAGTAATGACGACAAAACTGCAATCTGCAATTAAGCATTGTAAACATGTCTAACTTAAAGACAGTAAAAACTTTCTCATGGCTGTTTCCGACTTCTTGACTTTGTGAATGTCAGACACAATGCGTTACGCTATTGTTAATGTGCGACCTTCCTCTCAGTCTTTCGGTTCCCGCCAGTGAATTTACAAATTTACGTCTGTGCAGCCGACTGAAGACTTGCGTTACGCTTCGGCTGGTTGGGCTCAGATAGCACAGATAAGCAGCGACATTTGAATGAATTTCAGTTAAATGAAAATACAATTAACGCATGCATAATGAGGGGAATTCGTTCCGGGCGGGAAAACGATCGCAAGCCTCGTTTAACATTCAGGTATTCATTTTATATTGTTCAAACTACCTGTGGATAATTAAAATCAACATTTCAGACAAGCTGTTGTTATGTTCCGAATTTCCTGATGGTGTTCCGAGTTTCGTGCGTTTTCTTCCAGTAATTAGAATGTTCGTGGACTTAATGGAATGGAAATATAAAGTAGCACTTGGTGTATTACGTTCCGTTCTTTGTTAACCAAAAATGCTCGGTTTTTATGAATGGACGCAGATTCTAATGATAACCACAAACAGCACAAATTTCTGAGAAACGTAATAATTATATTTATTTAAATTACTAATCAATATTACCTATTAAGGTCCTAAACTGTTTCCAAAAGCATTATGCGTATCTAGAATTTTCCCTTGACAGAGCACAAGTTTACTAACCCATAAAAATTATTATTTTTTCAACGTTCAAGTGACCTCGAAATATTATTATTGTCATACACAATACACTCAAGAATGAATAGAAGGAAATTCATGAATATAGATTGATACACCGTAACAAATTGGATATTAGTGTAACACGTTAATGTCACTATAATGGTAGATTTATAAAGGTACTTTATGCATCAAAGATTATACCTGATTGATTATACATATTTCCTTAATTATATGTAACGTATTTGCTCATAAATCAAATTTCCTTGTGTAGGATTCACAAAAAGCAAGATTACATTCTAGAAGTTTCTCTATAGTCTGTCAAGAAACTTTGACACGATAACTAAAAAAACGGTTCATTTTCTTCTTAATAAATATATTCCAATTATTACGAATCTAGAATTTATTCTTAGGGACACCTTAAAATACTAGATGTCCCTCGATTCTTCCAAAAAGATTTTGTTCATTTACATGCAATTTACTGCGAAAAATCACGAATATTACGTATTCAAAGAAATTTAAATAAAGTGATAAATAAATTTTAATGCAATAGTCTGTTCTCTAATAACACCTTGTCAACTGAGATAAATGCAATATTTATAAGCAGATTTAAATTTGTATGTTAATTTTTGGAATTTCTGTACTGCATTGCACTGTATTATAGGATTAAAGTTTAAGTAATTCATTAACATTTATGACTTATGAATATGGATAATTGACTAAGTACCTAACTAAAAAGTTTTCCTGATTTATTGGAAACAATTCCTCAAAATTAAGTCCACTAGTTATTAAGCAGTCTGTGCATGGTAACTTTACAAAAAGTGTACCTTCTTCTTTACTAACCTAAGGCTCAGTTCACAATTGATAGCAGTTAGCCTTAATTGGAATTTAATGTTTAGGTTACAATCTTCTTAATAACGGTACGTAAGTTTTTTTTTGCTGTACCTAATCATAAGATTATGAATTGATGCGTTGGTGAACTAATATTTACTCTCCTTTGAGTAGGTACTCAAACTTCAATTTTGCACCAAGTCAAGTCCCTTTAGTCTTTTTGCTGCCTCTTCGTTCTTCAGTTAGTCTTATACATACAGGGTGTCCCAGTTTATATCGCCAGGATTTCACCGGTCGATAGTTTAGCGAAAATTAAAGGTGGTTTGTCTAATAAACTATGGTCGAATGTTGCTTCCTTTTTGATGTACAGGGCATTAAAGAAAATAAATTATTTTAAATAATTTGCTATAAATCAATAACAAAAAAAGTTAGTCTTCTGAAATTTTGCATAGATCTCTTTTTTGTATTCTCTTATTAATAGTGGTTGCAATTATTTTATTTAGAACACAGAGGCGTGCGTACGGGTTTCTTCAAAAACATTTTATGGAATAAAACGTACACCACTGGTTTTTTTTGCAGCACCAATATGCAGAGAGTATTTTCCATTCAATTTAGAAACTTTTTGTATCTTACAATTTCTTCATAACTTAACTTTTTTTTAAATTATTTATTAAAGAGGTTCTTCCCTATTAGATTTCCGAAAAAAGCATCAGTACAAAGTTGTAGAGAAAAATATTTCCTACAACTTTCCTTTTAATATTTTTTTGATATTGCCAATATTTAAAAAGATATTCAACAAATAAGTTGCAAATTTTAGGGAAATTTTTCTCTAGTTAGGTACTACTTACTACTACTACTTACTAGTCTTTCCCCAAAATTTTCAACTTAGTTGTTGAATAACTTTTTAAATATCGACAATATCAAAAAAAGTTTAAGATAAGTTGTAAGAAATATTTTTCTTTACAACTTTGTACTGACTCTTTTTTTCGAAAATTTAATAGGAAAAAAGTCATTCAATAAACAAAAAATCCAACCCTTAATTGAGGGCTGGTGAAGGAAGGGCGAGGTCTGCGAATACACAAACTCAGTTTTAAACTTTCAGGGTGACCCTCTAGAAGATTCTACAAAAATTGGCTGTAGGGTAAAAAAAGTCTATTTGAAGTCTTTTTTTCTCCCTTACTTACTCTATCTACTATTAGGTTATTTTGAGTTAAGTTATCAAAAAATTATAAGATACGAAAAAGTTTCTAAATTGAATGGAAAATACTCTCTGCATATTGGTGCTGCAATAAAACCAGTGGCGTACGTTTTATTCAATAACATGTTTTTGAAGAAACCCGTACGCACGCCTCTGTGTTTTAAACAAAGTAATTGCAACCACTATTAATAAGAGAATACAAAAAAGAAGATCTATGCAAAATTTCAGAAGGCTAACTTTTTTTGTTATTGATTTATAGCAAATTATTTAAAATATATATATATATTTTTAATGGCCTGTACGTCAAAAAGGAAGCAACATTCGACCATAGTTTATTAGACAAACCACCTTTAATTTTCGCTAAACTATCGACTGGTGAAATCCTGACGATATAAACTGGGACACCCTGTATATGAAATATGAAAATTATGCATAATGTTTAATTTTCTATTTTTGGTCCATACATCAATATTCGTATAGCTCTGCTGATTTTTCGAAACTTTTACCCCTGCCTTTATATTCTTGCCTTCAAAGTATTGATTTTTCTGTTTTATCCTTAATATTCCTCCTTTAATTAATTAATATTTAAATGTATTGTTTTGGCAAGAGATTCTTCAGTTTGTGTTTCAAGTCTTCATACAAAAGGGTGCCAAAGGCTTGAGCCACATCTAGTAATACTGCAGATTTTCTTTTCTGCTAGTGCTTCTTCTTATTTTCGATATTATTCTATTCTTCTTCAATTGTAGTGTGTCCAGTTCTGCAGACAAATTGATGAAATAGTATCAGTCTGTTAAATTCCGTATTGGCTTCAGTTTTTCTAGTAATAATTTCTCAAATATAATAATAAGGTATCGGGTTCATCACACTTCTGCTATTTTCCAAAGTCTTTATAATACTTTCGTCTGAAAACAGCGTTTAATAATATCTTTATTACTTTTCTTGGCAGCTGTTTCAGGATCGCACCTGTTATTAGATCGTAGCTTTTTAGGGCTGATTTTTTTTTTTAAATATGACAGGAGATATTATCGTTTTTTCTTCGTTTGTTGTAACTTCATTTGAAAAACTTGTGTATGGTCTTCCAAAATTTTGATTAGCTTTTCATTATTAACGGATACCATTAACTGTTCGTTAAAACAATACAAATTTTAAAACTGATTGTTACAACTCTATGTTAACTTTAATCAGTGGATTACTCATCAATCAATCATTAAGTTTTTCATCTGGTAGTCGATTGTACATACGAATAAAAGGCGATAATCTTTATTGTTTTTTGTTACTATATCAGGTAGGTACTTGCCTAAATTGTAATCAATAGGAGATATGTTTTTGAACCTTTCATGTAAACAATTTAGAGTATGTAGTTGAAACAGGCTTTGATTAATATTTACGTTTAGCAGACGCAAAGTTTAATGTTCGCATCTAAATTTCAAATAAACTACAGATTTTTTTAAACTGTAGCGCCTAAAAAATATTTCGAGCTTTGCTTACATTACCTTCAGTTTATGTTAAAAATTTATTTTTAGATTCACTATTTGTCATACAAATATTTATTCCAAATTACATGAAATATGGAGAAGACCTCCTCGTGATATTCAAGGTCCTCTGATTTCATCGTATTTACATAATGTTACAGTTTTCTACGTACAACAATAAGATGGGAGAAAAACACTGGGCGATAAGGAAAGATAATTGAACTGGAAATTAATGCCTCTGAGAGTCAATCCCACAATAATATAGATTATGCGATTATGTGTAGTAATTCAAGTCTATATAGAGAACAATGATGTTATTGTATAATTCATTTTTACACACACTTCATTTTATAGACCATTGTTCTCAGTAATATTTGCAAACAAAAGGGTTTTTATTTTGTTAAGTACCAAAAAATTATACGAAACAAATAATGACCATTTCGTTTAGGAGCTGTATGTGATTTTGTATTGTTTTAGGCTATTACACGCTGCAAATACAATGGCAGATGCTGGCATTAAAAACAATAAATAATATAATATAAAAAAAATTAGCAAGGTTTTACTACACAGAGAACATAAAACACAGACAGAAAAGTATAAATAATAAATTAAAGGTTCCATTAAAATTCTAATACATCAGCAGAAGGCAGTATACACCCATGGATTTTATGTACGTTGCCAAGTTATTGTCTTTTTAAGAGAAATATTTTATTAGATATTAAATAACTACATATGAGATAATAATAGCCACCCAACCATAAATCAAGGTTTTAACCAAAGCTTTTTTGCCGTCATTCCTTCCCCACTACAAATTTCCCAGTGTGAAAATTTGTGGCAGACAGAAAAAAGGGCATACAGAAACCCAAACGAAGCAGGCCATTTATATTCGGAGAAAGAAGATCAATACGAGCTTGTGGCCTTTTCGTATTCCAGTCAGGTTCTGCACTTGAACGAATCACATTCCTGTGAGGATCACAACGGTCCTTGCTGTATTCTCTTCATTACTGCTAAGATAGATTTGTTTCAGTTTTAAATCCCACTTCACGGACATGATGGCGCAACGTGCATTTAAATGAACTGCTGAGCGCAATAAAATAGGGGAACTGATTAGGAAATAATTTGACAAAATTGAAATGGGAAAATGTTGTACGAAAATAATTAAATGATCCCGTGGAGACTTTGATTCTTTGGGGTTTTAGATTATGCTAACAAGGAAATTGGGTTTCTTCGAGTTGTGGCAATTTCCGTCGAAAACAATTCAAATTTAAAATTGGGTATTTGAGAAAGTATAAAGCGTTCACTTAAAAACGTAAAGCAAACAACAACAGCCTTATCTTATTTAAGTCTACGATGATTTTAGGTGCGTCAACCTGGTTTTTTAAATTGGCCCTAGGAAGTTGTTTATATAACAATAAATATTTGCTTGCTTTAATCTTGAAAAAGATTATGGTGTTATCTTTTTTTATAATACACTTCATTTTTTATTTCTGTATTTACATGATAACCGTATCTTGTTGCCATGCCTGATAAAAAATAACAAAATGTGCTTCACCTCATTGTATCTAGAAAAGTTGTCATCCAAATTAAAAAAAAATGATGTACAATTAGATGTGAAGTATCGAAAAAATTATCTATATACCTAATAGTAGTCGTATGTTTAAAACTGATATAATCAGGACCGTAACTTACACCTTTTACATATTCATGTAGGTCAGGAGGAGTAGTACCGTAATAGGATAAATCATCACTTAAGTACGAGGAAAAATACTAAACTGCAGTTTTATTCAGACATCTGAAAAATTAATTTTGCTTGTGGTACATTCTTAACTGTAAAATCCAACAATTCTCCTATCTTAATATGCATCTTTAAAGAGGCGGTTGTAGGGAAACAGCCGACTGGTATCACACTGTAAATAAACATTGTCATTATTTACAGACGGTTTGTGGGTAATTTTTCTAAAATTAGATATCTATGTAATATGTACATATCAAAATTTGTAGATATAAACATTAAAAAATAAGGAATTCATAAATATGTGTAGGTATGCAAGCAATTTTTGAAAAAATTCTTTTATTTTTCAATGTATAAAAAGGGAAGTCGAAACTAATATCGGATCTTGTTTCCACTTTATTATTCTCATTCGCATTATTCTATTTTATTATTGTGCATGTAAATCGTCGCACTGTTCACAATATTTAAAACCGGTCCTGATTTTGCCGTCATGACTACATGAGATCCGCTCTACTCATAACCATTTCGATTTAGACATTTGGATTTATTAAAAAGAGTTATATTTTAATAATATTTGCTTCTAAATCATTGTGTATATAAATCACAAGTAGCTTTCGTATATTATCAACGTAATTTTCTATTTCTTTGAAAACATTTTTAAGTACACCTTTTTCATAATAAAGATTCTGAAAACAGTCCTTGGTGTATAATTGCACGGGATTCCCAGCCATTAGACCGACGTAATCAACTAATTAAATATAAAGTAATAACTTTTTTATTTATGTGGTGTAAGTACTATAATAGTATATCATTATACGAGTTTTATAAGACGCTATATTGTGGCACAAGTTGTTTGAAGTACGACGAGCGAAGCGAGGAGTGCTTCAAAGGAACGAGTGCCACAATAATGTCTTATAAAACAAGTGTAATATACTATTTTTTCTATTTTGCGTCTATTTATATTTTAAATTTAAGAATATGTGCAAAATATAAACCTAGGAATATTTGGAATGATTTGACAATGGTTGGTAACACTAACCAAACATAACCAAACAGTAAAACAAGGTTATTTTGAAATTAGTTGTCAATTTTACTTCACAACCAGCAACAAGCTTTTTTGGCATTCTATTGAAATGTGTAAACAAGCAAGTATAAGTAATACACCACCTGAACTAAGAAAAAGGGCCCAATTAGCTATAAATGATTTACTTTCGAAGAAATAATAATAAAATGTTCAAAATTTCACTATTTTCTTATCTACAATTTTGTGAAGTTGGCTTTGGCTTTTGACGCTGCGTTACCCACATGTCATTGGAAATTAATGTCAAGCAATGTTACCACTATGAAAAAATAAAAAGCCGGAGTTCACAATGAAGCTATTATGAAACCCGTTTGAGTTTCATAATGACTCTGTTACAGACGCAAAATAGAAAAAAAATAAAAAATAACAGTAAAAAACATGTAATCAAATTTTCCTCAGAAATTCGTGTTTGCAATTTTTGATACAAATAAAAATAAAGATTCTAGGACTAGCGCTAGCGTAACACTATTTACAGCAGCATTATTTTCAGTAGACAGATCGTCACACTATGCCAGTCTCCATCTTATGCTCTCTTCCTTTGAGAGCGCAACAAGGGAGAGATCAATGAATCACGTGCCTGTCTACTGAAAATAATTTTGCCATGTACGGTATTCTTGTATGGCTTTGAAATATGGACAATTTGAAAATTGAGATTGTAGCTAATTTATCACCCTCCCTAGGCAGAAAAAGTACCATTTTACACAAGGGAATAAAGATCACTTTAAAACCAGTCGTCCAAAAACTATTTTCCCAGTCAAATTCTTTTTCCATGCACAAAAAGGCAGAACTTTGTTTGTTTATTTGTACAAATTTAAAGAAAATTGGGTTCCTTGGATCAAATCTAAATTTTTTGTGGTAAATTCCGGTTTCTTTTAAACAAGGATGACAAAAAATTTACAAAGGAAAGTTATTATAAAACAAAAAGGGCAAAAAAAAAATTTAATTTGGTGCCTTAAGAATGACAAAATTTATTACAACATGAATCTTATTGATGGTATTATATTACAGACAATTTTTTGGGTAGAACTAGGAACTAGAAATATTTAGCGATAAATTTAAAATGGATTGAATTGATTGGCTCTTTTTCTATCTAAATCATTAAACAGTCAATGAAATTAATAAATTTTAAATTAATCGATACATATTTTTACTTTTGTCTGTGCTCTATCTCTTGGTAGACTATGGGTACTTAAAAAATTTAAAAAGATTTCAAACAACCTTGATTATCTTCAAATATTTCGAATATTTCTTATATTTAAAGTTACCTAACCTAATCCAAATAAAATAATGAACCATTTTTGAAAATCCAAAAATTTGACTTAAAAAGGAGACCTAAAAAATTGCGATATTAATATGACATTAATATTACCTACTAGGTACGGCTAAATTATTATTAGTATTTTAGTATATAACTATTAGTTATATTTACTACAAGTATAATTGTCTGTCTGAGTTAGCAAAAATGCATATAAAATGTCCTGAAATGCAATGCACATTATCATATATTCCAACATTGATCTAGGTTATAAACAGTGGGTAGCGACTAAAATGGTGGAGCTGCAAGTATGGCAACATTGAAGATCACTTAACGATTCGTAGTTTTATGGTCGTACGAGAATGGAGTTCAAGGATTCGTGACGTATATCCTGCTGTCTTCCACCCGCACTCACCGAAGCAGTTGCACACAAATAGCATTACAGCATATCATGAAAGCATACTTCTGCAAGCCGTGTTGCCAAATCACTCGTTGACTCGTTCTCATCTTACGTTCATTTTAGTAAACAATATTTAATGAATATTTATGAGCAACATCATCATGAGAAACGACAAACTGGAGAGAAAACAACAATTTATGCAGATGGCTTCGCGGTTTTAATACATGAGACTTAAAAAAGCGGCAACTTTGTATGGAATGTTTTGGGTTTACGGCACTTTTTTTAGTAAACCAAACAAATTTACGTTTTTACTACAACAGTGGAACACAACACAATATAAATACATTCCAGTCGTGAAACTAAAATAAACGAAATTGCCAAATTTACGGAAGCGAAATTTCCTACAATTTATTTATCCGTTCTTTAAATAGTCGCCCCTAAAAACCAAATAAATATAGCCCAAACTCATTCACGTCACATATACAACACATTTGTTATGTCAATTTGAAAAGTACAGTTTGTTTCGTCATGCCGAAGTCAGGACGAGGATGTGTAAAAACACAAAAATTGCTGGGTTGGTAAAATAGTGACTGTTTAGACGAGGACGTGAGACGATTTGAAACGTTTCAAAATGCGAGACGAATACGTGATTGCTTTTGGGCCCTGAGTAGTAATCGAACTGGTTCGCTATAAATAATCATAACACTTCCAATTCAACACATTGAATAAAAATAAGAGAGGACTATCAATTTATTATAAACACAAACAGCCAACGCTCATAAAAGTTTAAAATATACAGCAGCTACTAAATAAACACGATTTTGGTGGCATAGGCGCATGGACTGAATGTGGGTGGTAAAATATAAAAAAAGAAACTGCTATGTTGAATTAATTTGACAAGTAACTGCTTTTTTAATCCTTCGCGATGTTAATATCATTTTTTTACAAAAAGCAGTTTAATAACGTAGGCACCCTACAAAAGGAAAACATTTATTTTAGATAATAAAAAAAACTGTATTTCCAGTATGATATCAACCGACAGTCAAAGAAAAATTACAATAATCTTTAAGGCGACTAGACATTGAAATATAAACCAAAATCAACAAGAGTTATGCCAGTATAATTTATCAAAACCAGAATCAAAAGTTGTGATTGGAAAAACCGAAAAACTACAACATAAACAGAATAAGAAGAGAATTTCCAGTAATATAAAACACATAAATACTTGTTTATGTTTCTATTACCCTTAAAATTCTTAAAAAGTTATTAGTTCACAATATCGCCCAAAAAGATTGTAAATGTAAATTTATCTACTACCAATTCATAATAGCCTTGATTTGACATTAATTTGAGTAAGGTAAGTCAGATTATTACGCAACATGTGTTTTAAAGAAATCATTACCACACTGAAATTTCAACAAGAAAATTCTTTCTTACAAGTATTTATAACACAATTTTTACAATTTAGTATCTTTATAGGAAAGTTTATATTTGTAAAT
Organism: Pediacus dermestoides; assembly: GCA_963942485.1. NCBI lineage: Eukaryota > Metazoa > Arthropoda > Insecta > Coleoptera > Cucujidae > Pediacus > Pediacus dermestoides. The sequence goes on from OZ012625.1 coordinate 9,044,591, forward strand.
GTCTAATTATAATATAATATATATTGTTTAATTCTTTAAAATTTGTGATTAACATTGAGTAATGACACTTCATACTCTTAAGTTTGATTTTTTGAAACCTGGAGAATTTTATAATAGCGTATCTACCTAGAAAAAACCCTAACTTCACGTTAGATAACTGAAAAAATTTTTAGTTTTATTTTATAATAAATTAGTTTTATATTTTAATAATAAATATAACACGGTCCACGTCCCAGATTTTTTGGTGTATAAATTGTTTAATTATTTGAAAATTTATAATTCAAATTCATTGTTGTGTAGCGCTGGCTAGTTTTTACACAACTTAGGTTAGGTAGTCCAGTACGACAACTTGACAACAACTACTGAGCAATGTCGCTGGAGATAAATTCAAAATTCATTTTTAATTATTTGGACGGTAGAAGATAAAATCTTGTATATTACACGTGGGATATACACACATTAACATATTCGTCTGATTACAGAACTCGTCTACGACTCGTTCTGCAATTTCCAGACTCTTATGTTAATGATGTTCATATCCCACTTATAATATAAATAACTATTATGTACGACTGCATTATAAAGTACTGTTTATGACGTACTTTTCCGTGCGTAAAGTGGCTCTTTATACACTAGTGTATATTGGCACTCTATTTTACTATTATTGTAAAATATCAATATATCAGCTGTCAATGTCACAATAAATACTGTCAGAATGAATTTATTACTGTCATTTATAATTTTTCTAAATAATTAAAAGGTAATTTTCGCAGTTGAACATAAAGCTTTGTATGGAACTCGTATATAATCTGACTTTATTGACTCGTCCTATTTATTAGCCTCGCTCGCAAGTTCGCTCTGCCATAAAACAGACTCGTCAATAAAGTCATAGATTATATACTTGTTGCATAAACTACTATTCCACTATTGCTCGGTGGGTCAGTCCGTCTCTGTACCCTAATAAAAATATAAGTGATAAAGCTATGTAATAATTTTTCTCTTACTTTATCAATACAATACATAATACTTATAGAGAATTTGAAAATCATTGTATTTCAAGAAAATTTTTGTAACTCAATTTTCTAAATAATTTTACAAAAACTTGACAAATTTTGGTGAATTTTGGAAATTTTTAACATCGATGAAATGCTATCGTAAAATTTGTTTTTAAATAATATTATTTTGTAAACTGTATAACATAAAAAGTGAATGAAAAAAATAACAAACTTTAAAATTCACGAAATTCACGAAAACCATGAAATTTTTAATTTTCAGGTTTTTACCACTTTCTGATTTTAGACAACTAGTATATAAAAAATCAAGGCAGCTGAATGTATTTAAATTTACATTAAAATTGTGTTTTTTCCAGAAAATTTATTGGTGGTCGTTTTATGTAGGCCATCGACCATTTCCGCCTCTGTATTGTAATAAAAGTTTATAAATTAATAGCTAATTATTTGACAATACATAAATTTGATAATTATGTGTTTAGAAGTTATAACTCAATTTACACTAAAAAAATTTATAAAAACTCCAAATTCACATTTTCTTTTCTTTGGAAATATTTTAATTTGTAATTATGTTATTATTTAAATTATAAACTGAGAGAAAAGTTACTCAAAATAATGCGATAAACGTAATAATAATCTAAAAACAACTTTGTAATAAATTCGTTAGTTTCCTGAAAAAAAACTGAAAAAATCGTAGGTATTTAATCTCTTGATTATAATTTTTATTTATGAACCTTTTCCAGTTTTGTAAAAATGTATATTAACCAATTTTTCATTCTACGAATCTACATATCTCACACTTTTTATCTACGACGTTTCGTTTGTCTAAAATCATCATCAGATTTTGTCTTATGTCTAAATTTATGGATGTGTTACGAGACATCTGCTATGTAAAATGGATACGCAATATTAGACATATTATCCGAAGTCTATTTATAATCTAAAATATAAAACTTCGGACAGAAAGAAGCATATAGGTATGTGCACGAGTGTACGCAACAACGCAACGGTTTTTGTAGAATTGGACCGATTCCGCTCCGCTCGCTGGTCGTTTCCAGTTCCACATAACTTTCGTTCGGAATTCAGCTTCGGTCGCGTTCGACTTGAAATCCGCCGGCTAGTCCGGCTACCTGCTTCCGTCCTTTCAGTTATAAAATATTTGAATGGTCGAGAGGAAATAAGTTGCGTTTATAGTTGTTTTCGTGCTTTTATTATTTATAAACATTGTTTTAAGCTATGAGTTTAAAGCAAAAGTTAATGACAACTAGGAAAAGATACCGAAGAGGGTTGTTTAGTCCTGAAGATGACCAAACATTAAAAAACTTCGTGAAATTACATCCATGTTTGTTTAACGTACAATTGCCGGATTATAAAGACGTTGAAAAAAAGGAGGAATTATGGCAAAGGCTTGCCAACAAACTGGGAAGAAGCAGTAAGTATTAATTACAGGGTGATTGACGTAGTTTCAATTATAGAGAACAGTAAAACTTCCAAATATTTGTTTTCTGTATTATAACTGTTGTACATATCCACGTCTATACTCAAATCTTATGTATATTTCTAAATATGTTAAATAATTTAATATTTCCATCATAATTTCCTATTTTTTCATATTTTGAAAGCAAACAAATAATAAACCTCTCCAATATTAAGAGATAGACAATGTGTGGAAGGATTCTGCGCATATAATACCTCAAACTTCAAGCCACTTTATCTCTTTATTAAACATCATTTCATTATTTCACTTTCAGAAGAAGAGGTCAAAGTAAAATGGAAACATCTAAGAGACTACCAGAAAAAAATCCAAAACAGAAACAAGTCCGCTAGTGGTGATTCACTATCTTATCTATACAATTTCCTAAATAGTTCTCCGTAAGTTTACCAACGTTATTCTACCAGTTATGTATCTTTTAACCCATATTTTTAAGAGCCACTAATAAAATTGAAATAGAACAAACGGAATTAGAAGACACGGAATTAGAAGATACGGAATTAGAAGACACGGACCAGAAACCTCCAGTTTTGAAAGAATTTGAATTTTATTCAGATAACATTGACAATACCGAAGTTCACACTGAAAATTCTTGTCAGAGTGAGATTCAATTTATGTCTGAACATAGTATCGAAAGTAACTCTGAAGAGAAAAGTGATATTCGGCATGTTTTACAAGAGGGCAGGAAGGAAACCATGGAATTAATCAAAAAGTTATTTGGACGAAACCAAGAAAGTGATATACATGCGTTTTTTCGAAATAAGGCTGATATAGTACAAACATTTCCACCTCATTTGGTGGTAAAAGCCAAGTTGGGAATAAATGAGCTGATTTTTAAATTGGAACAGGAGCATCTTAGAAGTGAATTAAATAAAATGAATTAAAAATAAATGTTACTTATTTCAAATAAACTACGAGTATTTAATAAATATTTTGCTACTGAAACATTTTTTCTTTCTCTTTAATGTTCGCTACTGCACATGTAGTCTTGGAATGCTTAAATATTTGTTGATGGCTTCATATATTGAATATTTTGAGGTAAAGTTTCATCAAATTCCATTATAATAACCTTTGGAACTGTAAATCCAATAAAATGCGAAATTAAGCGACCACCCAAGCAAAATTCATCAAATGTGCATTGTTGCAGAACAGAACTGTGACAAATCACCATATTTGTTACTCCTGGTTTTTGCTTTTACTTAATAATGTCATTGTTGGAAACATTTATATTACGCACGAATGGGAGTGTTTTATGACGATAAACCTGACATTTGTAAAATTAAATGCATTTTCTATAATTAATATACCTGTACCTGTAGAACAGGTGTTCTCTAACACACATGCTGCCTATTATAGTTTATGATTATGTATATTTGTATTTACTACTGACCGAGTTAACATTATTTATTTATGTATTTTTTTTTATTTGCAGATAATAAATTTTAATTCGTGATAGTTATCCATTAGTGAGTAATAAAATTTAAAAAAAGATTATGTAAGAAGTTATTAAAAATAATTTACTACTTGAGTACAACCGCAAGCATTCCAAAACAATGATGGTTCGATTTCGATATTATATTTTATTTTTGGTCTTTCTCATTATAATGGATCTAGATCCCTTGGATTTGTAAAACAACGAACCATAACTGAATAAATATTATTTTTCCCATACCTACACGAAAATGGCCACTTTATTTGCGTGAAATGCGGGTACAAAGTCGCCTTTTTAGGGTAGTCGCGGAAAATAAGGAGTGGGGGTAACATTTCTCACTTGGGTAGCCATTCCCTCGCTGATATGCGGGAGTTATTTGTGTTTTTTTATGGTTGTCAAGGTGATTTGCTCACCGCACAGTATCAAGCAAAATGTCAGTGTTATGCAGTTATAATTTGTTCGCGCGTTTCACGCAAAAGAAGTAGCCATTTTCGTGCAGGTATGAGAAAAAATAGAGTATGCTACATGGTAGGAATTGATTCTGCCTCGTGTTCTTGCGCCCTCGCTTCGCTCTGGCGCAATTTTCACACTCGTCAGAATCTCTTAATTCCTACCTTGTTGCATAAACTACTATTTTAAACCGAGGGGTATACCGGTGAGAAATTATACGTCAATTAAGAGGCAATCTGAATCAATCTGGAAGTAAGCCGAGGAAATCTAAGAAATCCTGAAACCATCTGGAGATATTTTTCAGAAATGCCATCTATTGACATTCAGGCGCATGTGCGAACTCGACGTAATTTGTAGTAATCTAATAATCTAACCTACAAATTTCCGCCGAGGCGATATTCAGGTTTACGATCTGGAGGTAATCTGAGAAAATCTGAAGATAACACGAATAAATCTAAGTAATAAGGACTAAATCTGGAGATTATTTCCACGAAATTCCATTTTCTACGATCTAAATGTATCTGCGATATCGGATATTGGTAATCTTAAGGAAATGTGAGGTAATTTGAAGGAAATTTTGAAAATTTCTAAGAAATACGAGGCGATCTTTAGAGATTTTTTTGTTAAAGGATTATACAGATGTACAAATTTTTGTCAGCGGTTTACTCCTGGTTTTGAATTTTCTTTTCTTGGCTTCTTTTAATAATATGCAACAAAAATGTTGCTATTTATGATCTTTAGAACAATTTAAGACAAGGAATTAAAGGACAGAAAGATACAGCTTCTAAGTTGAGCTAAATTTACAATAATTTACTCAAGAATCTGAATAGGAATCTTATCAAAAATAGGAAAGTTGGGATAGGTTGAAATAATTCAGCTGAAAACTGGTTAGAAGCTCACTATATGAAATATTGTGATCTTCATGAAAAAGTATAAATAATACAAAATATAAAGAACTTTCTGCTTGCTTCTGGAGCGCCTTTCATTGAAACATCCCTATAATCACACACATCGAAAAAATAATTATCTATCACCGACATTTTCACCAAATCCACACATTTCGCATAATGAATAGAAAAGTTGATTAGTAAGATTGATTGCGGAAATCCTGACAGTTTAGTGATTTAGCTGGGCGCAGGGCCATCCGTAAAATCAATTCCTGCCTGTAGAACGAACGAGGGGTAGGTCCATCCTGCTGGCGTTGTGTGACACCTTTAATCAATATCCGTGCTCGGCAAGTGGGGCTCAGTTATTGATCCACCACCAACGCCATTTTACCGCCTCTGTCTCATCCCTATAATTTCGCCCTCCACCACCGCCTTACTTAGAAAAATATGCAGCTAGTAGGGATTGTCTCGCGCCGTAAAACACAAAAGGAAAATATTATTTTTAGGATGTAGGATGGAGGGTTGTTTTTTTAACGCCAACAAATACACCTTTTATTTTAATTAAACGAAACTTTCGTAACACAGGTTTAACTATATTTGTTTTTTTTTCCTTTGGGATCTGTTTTAAATACGATTTGGTATAGGCAATATTATCTAAAAAAAATGTCAGTTAAAATAATTTCTAAATGGTGCTTGAAAGGATAATAAAATATAATTCAGTCGTTGCCACGTGAAACAAAGCTCTGAACCATAACCTATACAACACTTTCCTGCAGACTTCTAATCAGTTTCGTAGGCGGACAGGATAAATTTATTAATAACTTTAATTTACAAAAACCTACTCCAATCTAAATGATGTCAGCTAATAATATCCTAGATCATGTACTAGTTTTTCCGCATAACGCAAAATTATATTATTTAAAAACAAGATTAATCTAATATAAGGATCCAAGTGGACTGAGGAATAAATTAGTTCATCGTATGAAGGTTGAAGTAAAAGGACCTGGATGGATTCTGGAGAATACGAAGTATTTCGAACTGGATCACTTGATTCAAAGCAAATATGGTCCAGTTCGTAAAGAGTTGAAGACTAGAATCATTGGGTCATGTGACTACACCTTAACTTGAAGAATGAAGAACATGAGCAAAGAGAACTGCCTTCTACGAAATATATGGACCAAATCATAGAAACCAGGAGTTCTGGAAGTGATTTCATGCTATCGATAACTCCTTCGGAAAACGATAGTAGAACGACAGCAATCTAGTCTTGGCTAGTACGAGCCCTAACAACTAAATGTTCGGACAAAAGTAAATTTGATTGTCGTTTTTCCATACGCGCAAAAGTTATCTAAATTAACTCCCATAATATTGATGGTTTTTTCTGTTATAATGTCAACATTTAGTTATATAAAAACGTAAAAAAAATTATTATTTTCAAAACGTTGGATCTAGTAGTCGGATTTTGATGAAATTTACTTTATTGCAAAGCTGGATGTTGGTTTTCTTTACAAAAAAGTTACACAAGTTTTTATTTGGTGATGTTAGGCATTTATCGGAGCTTCAAAGTTGCACCTTTAAAAATGATAAAATTTTCTAGTAACTGTTTTAAAAAATCACAGTTTTGAAACCGCTGGTTGGATTTGTGTCAAAAAACATTTAAATCAAAGCGCAATAATCGTACTATATTGAAAAAGTCCTGAAATGTTAATATGATTTTTTTTGCATTTTTTTCGAGTTCACTTTTCAAAAAACGTGTTTTTTTGAGGGTGCTATCTACATTAAAATAATCACAGTTTTGGAACCACTGGTTGGTTTTTGGTAAAATTTACTTTATTGCAAAGCTGGATTTTGGTTTTATTTACAAAAAAATCCCCAAGTCTTTATTTGGTGATTTTAGGCATATTTCGTAGCTTTAAAATTGCACTTGAAAAATGTGACGTAATTTTCTAACGACTGTTTTTAAAAAATCACAGTTTTGGAACTTGCAAAAAACGACATAAAGGTGCTTTCATCTTTCATGGCCTTCATCCTGTCCGGACTTAAATGTCATTGAAACTCTTTGGCATAAAATTAAACGTATTTTACGCAATTATCCACCAAGAACCATTGGGGACTTAAAGACCAAAATAGAAGAAATTTGGGACAGTTTCACGCCACAATTGTACCAAAATTTGATAAATTCAATGCCTGCTAGAATACAGGCCGCTATTAAAGCAAAAGGAGACGTAACCTGTTATTAACGGTCCTAAATTAAAAATTATCCCAACATTTAGTTGCAAATTCATTTTGTGAAGTTTGCTAATTATTAAGGTTAAAATATTGTTAAATCCAATAAATAATTTTCTTCCATGCATAATATTGTTATTAAGGCTTTATCTTATTGTATTGTTAGGTGTTTACTAATTATTTGCGTAAAATTTCCAGTTCTCCAAAAATTTACTTTTGTCCGAACATTTAGTTGTTAGGGCTCGTATAGCCTAATAATTTTTTTCATACAGCTAAATATTTATTGATTTTTTGGGTACCCTTACTCTCTTATTATTAAATCTCAGTATATTTAATGGGCGTCCTTTCTATTATTAAAAAACAAGTTTAATATCTTTAGAAAATTAAAATCATAACGGCATTCTTGTCTAACATTGATAATTGGATTAATTTCAAAGATTATTGGATCTTGTAAAGGGTCTTTCAATGGACCTTACTTCGAAGTATCTCAAGGACATTGTATGAGGTTTCTAGATCACTAGTTTCCAAACTTCTTCCACGAATAAACCAAGAAGTCTAATTTTGGACCATGTTCCTAAGATTTAATTACATTGAGTAAGTTTTCAGATAAATAAAAAATCACTGTTGGCTCACCAGATCCATATTAGCTCCAGCTCATCTTTTGCCTCATCAAATATTGATGAAAATTAATTGTGATGTAGAGACACCTATATTTCTATCAACATTAAACATGAGCTTAACTTTAAATGAACTGTTTTCGAGGTACAATGTTTGAATTATTAAAATCTCTATAAAATATCTGTGGTTGAGCATGTTTGTTACATTGATTTATTTATGCCCTTTATAATGGACATCGGTATATCTGTTTTAAAATGTATGAATTGGCAGACTCTTGACGAGGCACACTGCCATTAACTCCTACTAATCACAATACTAATAAAGGTTAATAATCCTCTAAACTTTACCATTCTAGGTGTGAAAACAGGAAAGGTTGTCAATCAAACCCGTCACATCATAAAACATTTATTATCGCCATAAAGAATTATTAATATTACAACATTTTACGATGTTCATCAGGAACATATAACCATCATCATTCTTGCAGACTTTTAAGTTGGATAGCCAAAGAGAGTGGGAGGGTAGTGATAAAAATCTAGGCACGCCATCCAGCAAGGGAAACAAGAATAATAGGTCCTCCTGCCCCACGGTCCCGCGTCTGTAGTCTAGACCGTACATACATAATGCCTTGCCAGGATGGGGAAGAAGGGTCCACGTCCTCGGCACACAGATCGAACCCCAGTTTCAATGAGGACCTGCGCGATGGGATTGTTCTCCCAGCAGAGCGATCAGTTTGTCGATAATGCAACCGGCTTCGCTTTCCCTGCACGGATCAATCCGGAATACGCATTTGCTACGCAATTGTTGTGAAAATGCGAAATTGGGCCGATTTGTATTTGTACTACATGTCGATATGTGAACTGGAGCACAGTTCTATAAACAAATCACTGCGAGCTTGGTAACGCGACTGCTTGGGGATAAGAAATTGCAGCGTAGGTGCAGGAAATTTTCTCTTGAGTTTGTCAGACAGACAATTTGCTCTAGGCAAATTATATTTTTAAAGTTTATTTTTAGGATTTATTCTATTTCTTACGACTGAAATGTCAATAGCAAAACTAAATCTTAAGTAAACACACATACCACTGATTTCGATCTTCAATCTAAACTGCTGGCCAATTGAAATGTACCAAGCGAATTTTTAGCTTTAATTTAAAGTGAAATATTTTGAAAAATAGAAAAGATATCAACATGCGGTTTTCAGGATTTCAGAGATAATTTAATTGAGAAAACGATAGTGTTACCCGATTTTTTTTACTTTGAAGTACATTACTATCTACAAGGTATGAAAGAAAGTCTTCTTTTTTTGTTAAATTTTATTCCACAAAATTTTTTTGTATATTTTTTTGATGTAGGTTTTTTTAGTCCTTATTTAATGGGAAAACAACCTGTTTCTCAAAATTTTGATATCCCTATTATTTTATAAGATACCGAATTTTTGCTGAAAATAGGTTTTTTTTTTGTTTTTTGTCGTTCGGCCGTATTGTGTTTTGTAAGAACCAATCTCTGTAGTTGATTATAATACCTTATGAATGGTTTTCTTATAAAAAGTACACTTTTTGTACTTTCATTAATTTATTGGTAACCAGTGGCTTATCAAAAATCGGTACACGTTCGCTAATTGGTAAATTTTTTAATTCATTTTTTGAGGTTATTTTCTTAATGGAATAGAATGGAATTTAGTTAGTTTATGTTCACCATTGGTTTAAGTGACTTATATCCTCGAAACGGGTTTTTCACTTTTTCAAAAATTTGCTCATATTCGTGTATACCGGGTGGCTACGAAATCGTTTTACAACCCCCACCATTTTGTTACATTTAACTGTATTAATTTGAAATTTGGCATGGTTTAATTGTTGAAAGGAATAATCATTTTGACGTTTAAAACAATCTGGTGACACTTCCGGTTTTACCGGAAGGGCCACCTACTAACTTTCAAAATTTTTTAAAACAACCCTGTATATTTTTTCCATAAGAATTAGATTAGATACTTAAAATTACCTTTTTATCGACATATCACATGATGACATTTGCTTTCAAAATGGCAGCATAATTATTATTGCAAAAACCTGTTCAACAATATTAAATTTAATAAAAAATTCGGTATCTTATAAAATAAGAGGGATATAAAAATTTTGAGAAATTGGTTTTTTCATCATTAACCAGGGACCAAAAAAATCGACATCAAAAAAATATAAAATTTTTTTTGTGGAATTCTGGTAGGTGTAAAGTTTGAGAAAAAAAGACGACTTTCTTTCATACCCTGTAGATAGTAACGTACTTCAAAGTAAAAAAATCGGGTTACACTATTGTTTTCGCAATTAAATTATCTCTTGAATCCTGAAAACCTCATGTTGATATCTTGTCTCCTTTTCAAAATATTTTACTTTAAATTCAACCTAAAAATTCGCTTGGTACGTTTCAATTGGCCAGCAGTTTAGAATTAGGATCAAACAAAAATACTCAAGTAGTAAATATTCCTGATTATTATTATTTTATTATAAATAAGATGAAACAATTACAATAATTATTACAATACAAGTAGTGTGATTAAAATCATGTCATGTCTTTTAAACTAGGTGTATCGACATATTTATTAAAGATAAGTTATTTTTTGGTTGCCAAGTTTGTGAAAAAAATCACTTGCTTAATAAAAATGTATCAAGTTATACATTCTGTAGATTCTCAGCTCTAAGCGTCACAGGGGCTATCGAGAAAGTTCTCCTTCCTATTGAATTTTCTGGCATATTATTTCTGGATGGACTGGCGTGACGTTTTTTGCCACGCCCCGTTTACTTAAATAATTTAAGTGAGACGCCGTTAAAAACTTTTTGCGGAGCTACTTGAAACATAAATTTTAAAGTGACTCAAACACAAAATTCTAAAAAGGGATACCTGAATTTTGGAACATCTATTCAGATTTATATAATATTTACTTTTTGAGTATGCACATTTATGTTATTTTCTTCTTAAAAGCAACAAACGCCTTATCCTCACATTTTTGAGTATTTAAACAAATTTTTTTTACAAAATACAAAAGATTGTAATAAGATGCTGGATGCTGGACTGGAAAAAAACTTCTGTTTAAAAATGTATTTCATTTTATACGAAATGCCGCCATTTAAAACACGTGACAGTTTATACTGCTTTTAGACCAACTTATTTATACTTTATCTCCAATATTTGATGATAATTAGTTACAGAAATAAAACGATTACAATAACCAATGTGAATATTGACTGAATTACGAATTTAATTAATTACATATTACCTTGTTAGGTCAGACGTCCAATTATATGACATTTTGTTCGCAACATGTTTTGATGATGTATAAATAAATGGTCTTTATCAGCAACAAATGTTTGATGTACGTAGCATTAACCATGAATTAAAATGTATACTTCGAAAGAAGTCATATTTATCAGTTAAATAAGTTGTAGTACATCTTGAGTGCAAGATTTTATTATAAAGTCATTGAAAGTTTTGTAACGAAGTTTGTAGTAATTAAAATAATTATTTTACGACATAATGTGTTTGTTTTCCTTATTTTTGGTACAAAATTATCTCGCATTAACAATTTTTCAAGAGCTAAACCAGGACTTACTTGATTTACTGCTAACTGCGCGTTTAAAATTTAGCAGCGGCAGCTTATTGGGTCTTTTAAATTTGTTGCCAAGCAACGCAGCAAATAACAATCATTTAGCCAATAACATGCCGCTGCTAAATATTTACCAGGCTGTTAGTTTAGCAGAGAGCTTGGTGCAACCATTTTTTGACTACTACCGAAATTTTTCTAAAATTGCACTTTGAAAACAACAAAAAACAGCCATTCTCAGAATTAAAATCGATAGATACAATAGAAACTATAGACAAAAAATCAAATGTATCTAAATTATGATGAAATAAAATAAGGATTTTTTTATAAAGTTCAAAACTCAATGCTTTAAAGTAAATAAAATATACCCAATTATTTTATGCTTGGTGGCCTTCATTTAGTCACAAAACATCGTGGGTGTGACAATTCAAATATTATTAAACTCGCTATTAAATATTTGTTATGGACCTGAAACCAAATATTTGGTTACGAATACTATACCTGCTATAACGTCAAGTTTGTGTTGTAATTCAAACTATCCCTCAATTAAATATTCATATTACAAAAATTAATGCGATATCGGTAATATTTAATAATTTATGCTGATTACCTACTATGAAGATATCGTAAAGTGAGAGGTTTTATTGGAAGCTCTTTTTTTCTAATTTGAAACTTAATACCACATTTGATTTAATCTTAAGTGAAAATTTGGGGCGAGTATTTACTTTAATTAATTAATTTGATAGGTTATAAAGTTAGAATACTGCTACCTAAATTTAAATTGCTGATTATAAGGCAAATTTAATTTTTGAGTTTACTTTTGTAAGCAAATAAATTCAAATTGACGATATAACAACAAAACAGTGTGGTTAAAAATTTTAAATTTTTGGCAACCTGAAATTGAATTTCGTCAATTTAAAATGGCATCCTCTATTTATGTTTATCCACATCCAGAATCAATTCCACTTCGAGCATGATAAAGTTTACCGAGGCAAATACGATCGTAAAAAATACATTTCATTTGGTTCACGTTGTAAAATACTGTTATAAATCATTTTCGATAAACTACTGAAATTAAATTTCTTGATACTTGTAAACATGTAAACACTCCCTTAATCAATTTATGTTTCCCAATAATTGACCTTCCTTAGTGGCATTATCTAACTACGCCACTGCTCTATTTCCAACTGAAAGTAAAGGTGTTTGGGCGTACGATTGCGATGCCCAATCGAAGGAGCTGCAAAACGCGCAAATGTGGAACACAAAAGCACCCGTCGTCCTGTTTATCAGGACAGCTGCTCAAGAAACCCTCAAGACATCTGCAGGACTTCTACAAAGAAATAAAACGCGATCGATGAGGGGTTATTTTAGTAAAGCTGGGTGACGTGTGATGTAACTGGTTTTTTATACTTCGTCCCTCTAATAGACTTAAATACGACGATGGTTAAAAAGAAAAAATGACATAGAAAGGTGCTTTTTGTAACAGAACAGGCTGTCATTGTAACGCGTAATCAATAGGGTTGAAAAGCTGGTTTTAGTTGGTAATGGGCAGATAATTGCTTGTACCCGCCATCTTGCAAAATGTATTTTCTAGAAGAACTAACCTCCATTTATTCAAAATTATATTCTTACTTTCATTTTTATACAAATAACTTAAAGATTCGAACTAACAACCTTCTCTCAAGAGTATAACTTTAGAAAAAATATAATATCTTCCTTCCCTCTAGCTCCACCACTGTTTCTTATGAATTATTATTGGACAAGACCTCGTACGACGTACACGTTTTGCGTATTATAACAAAGTATTGTGCAAATTTAACTACCTGAAGAAAGGAAGGTGGACACAAAGAAGGGCACAAAGCTTGATTCACAGACGTTTCCTTTATTAAAAATATACACGTGGCTCACATGAAGTTTTCTTAAGAGTGCGTGCGTGCGTTTGTTGTGTGACACACTCACACATGCTCCACTCATTATTCTTTTCACTATGAACCACAATTTGCGTATAAGAAATCAACAAAGGAAATGAAATGGAAAGGGGCAAGATGATTGTGTTTGTTCAGTTAAGGAAATAAATTGAATTTATACATTAGGGATTCAAATGAATCAATGACGATTTATAGAATGTAGATGCAAAAAGTGAATTTTTTCAATGTCACTTTTTTATATTGTCTATAGAGACTACAACGTAGTGGAATGCTTCAGTAGGTAGGCATAAACAATTTTTTATGTATCTGGGTTATAACTGGCTGAAGTTTGAAATTTTCCTTAGTTTATGTACCAAATTCACAAAATTCCAGGACAGGGATAAAAAATAGGCCAATTTTGAAGTTTAGTGTTTAAATAAATTATATTTGTCAAATTTTGTTACAAACTATGCATATAATAATGGTTTTCTTACATTAGATGATTAAGGAAAATTTTTGTGAATGGTAAGTACCTACCTAAACACTAAGCAAGTAGATATAGATAAACAGATCCTGCTGAGTTGCTGAGATACATTAACACGCTAAATTTAAAGTAAAAAACGAGAAGTTCTTCCAATATTACAAGGTACAGTTTGTTATTTTTTTTTAATTACACCAAATTTAATATGGATAATTTTATTCATAGCAATTTCAACCAATCATAATGCAGTATTGGACCAACCTACATGGTTTTTCAGCGATAAAATTTCGATAAAATTAATTGTAGGTTTTCCATAGTAACAATATAAATAACAAAATTTGTATAAGTATTAATTTGTAATTATATATTAGTATGATCTAATACTTGCAGTAATATGAAATGAAGTAAACTGTTGTGTACATTCCTCAAACTTCCTGCACAACAACAAATCGTGTCAGTTTGACAGAAAATATAATAAATTTTTAAACTGTCAAACTGACACTCTTTGTTGCTGTGCAACAAGTTTTCGTAATTTAACCGGAAAATCCAAAGCACTTATTATATTACTATTGATAAATATACGAGACAACAGTGAACCAAAATTATTGAACGTTACTTCGAAAACAAATTTTTGGAATGACTTGATATTACGAGCCCTAACAACTAAATGTTCGGACAAAAGTAAATTTGATTGTCTTTTTTCCATACGCGCAAAAGTTATCTAAATTCACTTCCATAATATTGATGGTTTTTTCTGTTATAATGCCAACATTTAGTTATATAAAAACGTAAATTTCGTAAAAATTCGCTCGGCGGTTCCAAAACTGTGGCACTTTAACCCAGCAGGATGGGAAAATTGTAGAAACAAAGAATTATTATTTTCAAAACGTTGGATCTAGTAGTCGGATTTTGATGAAATTTACTTTATTGCAAAGCTGGATGTTGGTTTTCTTTACAGAAAAGTTACACAAATTTTTATTTGGTGATTTTAGGCATTTATCGGAGCTTCAAAGTTGCACCTTTAAAAATGATAACATTTTCTAGTAACTGTTTTAAAGAATCACAGTTTTGAAACCGCTGGTTGGATTTGTGTCAAAAAACATTTAAATCAAAGCTTAATAATCGTACTATATTGAAAAAGTCCTGAAATGTTAATATGATTTTTTTGCATTTTTTTCGAGTTCCACAGTTCACTTTTCAAAAAACGTGTTTTTTGAGGGTGCTAAATACATTAAAATAATCACAGTTTTGGAACCACTGGTTGGATTTTGGTAAAATTTACTTTATTGCAAAGCTGGATTTTGGTTTTATGTACAAAAAAATCCCCAAGTCTTTATTTGATGATTTTAGGCATATTTCGTAGCTTTAAAATTGCACTTGTAAAATGTGACGTAATTTTCTAACGACTGTTTTTAAAAAATCACAGTTTTGGAACTTGGGGAAAACGACATAAAGGTGCATTCATGACACTCATCCAGTCCGGACTTAAATGTCATTAAAACTCTTTGGCATAAAATTAAATGTATTCTACGCAATAATCCACCAAGAACCATTGGGGACTTAAAGACCAAAATAGAAGAAATTTGGGACAATTTCACGCCAGAATTGTACCAAAATTTGATAAATACAATGCCTGCTAGAATACAGGCAGCTATTAAAGCAAAAAGAGACGTAACCTCTTAATGGTCCTAAATTAAAAATTATGCCAACATTTAGTTGCAAATTCATTTTGTAAAGTTTGCTAATTATTAAGGTTAAAATATTGTTAAATCCAATAAATAATTTTCTTCCATGCATAATATTGTTTTATTAAGGCTTTATCTTATTGTATTGTTAGGTGTTTACTAATTATTTGCGTAAAATTTCTAGTTCTCCTTTCATACTTCAAAAATTTACTTCTGTCCGAACATTTAGTTGTTAGGGCTCGTACATCATTCACTTTTTTTGTCCAATTATGGACTTTGTATCTTTGATAATGTTATAAAACATAAAAAAACGTATATATTTCCTTGCGGTTTACTCTGTTATAAAAGACGATAGGTCCTAGTGTAAAATTCAAACAGAATCGAAAATTCCTGGCCACCGCGCGTTCTGGACTTGAAGGTTTCAGATTTTTTTTGGGGTATGTCAAAAAAAGGGTTCACGTAAACAATCCTAGGGACTTCAGCAAAATATTCGCCAAGAAATTGCAGATCTATCGCCAAATATCTTAAGACATAATATAATGGAAAAAGTACTAGAAATGTTCCATCTTTGTGAAGAAACAAATGTGCGGTATTTAAAATAAGTAGTTTTCCACATATTTAAATAAATCTCCATGGACTATTCTAATAGCTTTTGTCAGCTCGTAAAAAAAATCAAAAACCCGAGCAAAAACCTAATTAGGTAATTAACTTTAAAATGGGTTGCTGACTGTTGGACTACCCTGTATGAATCATGTGGGAAAATTTATGAACTAGGATATAAAAAAGACGCACCAAATTCTAAATTAAGTTTGAAATTGGACAACTTTTGAAGTGAATCTCAGTATGCTATAAAATGTGTAATTTTCGATTCTATTTGAAATTTACACTGGGACCTCTCGTCCTTTATAACAGAGTAAACCGCAAGGAAATTTATACCTTTTCCTAAAGTCTAAAAATTTAACAAATTTAGAAGTGAGTCGTAGACAATAAAATCAGGAATTTTTATCAGATTTTCATTCAGAATTATCGAGTAGAACCAACGTGTCTCTTTGTAACAAAGAAATCCACAAGGAAGTTTTATAAAGAGTTTTAAGGACACCAAATACAAAATTAACTTTTTAATGAGTCTGTAGTAGGCAATAAAATCCGGAATTTTCTAATAAAAACCAATTAAACTTTGTAACCACAAAGAAATGTGCCCATTTTTCAAAAATTATGACTCATAACCAAAAACTGAATCTAAAAGAGATATTTTTAAACGAGACAAACTCTCTTTCGATTTACCAATGGAAAATAAACGTATCAAAGGAAAATATCTTTGTATCCTTAATTTAATTCTATTGAACTGCGGAAGAACTTAAACGGTTTTTTATGAAAGTGAACTGAATTCACAGATAATATTGATTAAATTTAAGTTGAGCGCAATAATTTGAAACGCAATATGTAATTTAATATTTGATTAGGAACCCCACAAAAATAACCAAGAGTTTGTACACAATAACAACAATAATTGAAAAAAAAGCAAGATAATTTATTTTGCAAATTATAATCTTCACTCTTAAAATAAATGTAAGTAATTATTTAAGTACTGCGTTTTAAAATTATTTATTAACTTATATAACAAACAAACAAACCAAAACTCTAAGCTTTGTATTTTTGATAACACACTCGAAGTTACCTTTAACGTAAAAAATATTTGCACAAATACAATACAAATATCCTCCAAAAAAACACCAGAATTTTGTACATAAATAAAGAATAAATACCAATTGCTGACCTTCGACAATATACTCACCTACCTTATACAACCAATGTGACATATTACGGAAGCGAATAAGCGAAATAAATGAAAAATTGTACAATGAAGACTTTATGTGGTTTTTGCAGCAAGAGTACCAAGGTTAACCTTGTGGTGTTCTATTGACCCTACTCCAAAAAAATAAGTTGATTGCTCAGAATTGTTGTGTGGGCTAAAACTAAACTATAGTGCTGGTCTCACGCGAGCCTCTTTAGCTCAGTGGTAGAGCACTGGTCTCGTAAACCAGGGGTCGTGAGTTCAAACCTCACAGGAGGCAATGAATTTTTTCATTTTCTTTTTAATATTAAATTTGTGTAAAAGAATTATTATTATTAAATGAAAAGTTGTGAATTTTACTATATTGCGCAATTTGAATTTTTCTACGATAGTTATAAAGTTAATAAAAAAATAAAACAAAAATTTGTATCGTGGGATTTTCGAAAGATTTGATGGGCATTCTAGAATTCAGAGATATTTAAGTAGTGGTTATTTAAAGAATTATTTATTTTTAATTATTAAATGTTTGGTCCGATTTAAAAATATGTTAATTAGGTACCGATTTAAATTATTAATATTATATTAATTATTACTATTAATAAACGTCACAAAAATTGATACTCCTAATTAAATGATAGAAAAAATGTTAGCCAAATTTTCTGATTTATTTTAGTTTTAATTAACCTCTTTATGGAATAACAAATTAAAGGAATGTGCCATTTTCTTGAAATTTTACGAACAGGGTAAAAAAACATAAATTCAATATCAGATCTTAGAATTTTTAAAAGAGAAAAGAAAATGACCTGACAATATTGTAGTCACAATTTTATTTCTATTTTATTAAATTCCATACTATCCGATGAGTTTTAATGTATTCCACTATTTTTTTGTGAGTTTTTTCCAATCTTATGCACAACCACAGTCCCCTTTTACGTATTTTTTTATGGTTATACGAGCCCTAACAACTAAATATTCGGACAAAAGTAAATTTGATTGTCTTTCTCCATACGAGCAAAAGTTATCTAAATCAACTTCCATAACATTGATGGTTTTTTCTGTTATAATGCCAACATTTGGTTATATAAAAACGTAAATTTCGCAAAAATCCGCTCGGCGGTTCCAAAACTGTGGCACTTTAGCCCAGCAGGATGGGAAAATTGTAGAAACAAAGAATTATTATTTTCAAAACATTGGATCTAGTAGTCGGATTTTGATGAAATTTACTTTATTGAAAAGCTGGTTGTTGGTTTTTTTACAAAAAAGTTACACAAGTTTTTATTTGGTGATTTTAGGTATTTATCTGAGCTTCAAAGTTGCGCCTTTAAAAATGATAGAATTTTCTAGTAACTGTTTTAAAAAATCACAGTTTTGAAACCGCTGGTTGGATTTGTGTCAAAAAACCTTTAAATCAAAGCACAATAATCGTACTATATTGAAAAAATCCTGAAATGTTAATATGATTTTTTTTGCATTTTTTTCGAGTTCCACAGTTCACTTTTCAAAAAACGTGTTTTTTGAGGGTGCTACCTACATTTAAATAATCACAGTTTTGGAACCACTTGTTGGATTTTGGTAAAATTTACTTTATTGCAAAGCTGCATGTTGGTTTTATGTAGAAAAAAATCTCCAAGTCTTTATTTAGTGATTTTAGGCAATTTTCGTAGCTTCAAAATTACACTTGAAAAATGTGACATAATTTTCTAACGACTGATTTTAAAAAATCGCAGTTTTGGAACTCGGTGAAAACGACATAAAGGTGCTTCCATAGCCCGCATGCAGTCTGGACTTAAATGTCATTGAAACTCTTTGGCATAAAAATATTCTACGCAATAATGCACCAAGAACCATTCGGGACTTAAAGACCAAAATAGAAGAAATTTGGGACAGTTTCACGCCAGAATTGTACCAAAATTTGATAAATACAATGCCTGCTAGAACACAGGCAGCTATTAAAGCAAAAGGAGACGTAACCTCTTAAAATGGTTCTAAATTAAAAATTATCTCAACATTTAATTTGCTAATTATTAAGGTTAAAATTTTGTTAAATCCAATAAATAATTTTCTTCCATGCATAATATTGATATTAAGGCTTTATCTTGTTGTATTGTTAGATGTTTACTAATTATTTGCGTAAAGTTTCCAGTTCTCCTTTCTTCCTTTAAAAATTTACTTTTGTGCGAACATTTAGTTGTTAGGGCTCGTAGTCTCAGAAATGAGTCATTCAAAGATATATCTACATCTTTCTTAGATTTGATTCGATGATTCAAAATAACACAAGGTAAATATGTAGCATAAAAGAAAAATGTTTTATTTTATTAAATAATTTATTTTTATTTTTAACAAAAATTTTAAACTTAGTTAGTTAGGTAAGTACCATAAATATCTGTTTAAATATCAATATGGCGGACTATATTAAGCTATATAGACTAGACTATAGACTATAGCACAAAATTAATCCACATGTATCTACATATATACAAAAAACCTCAAATTTGAAGATCTGCCGAGACTTTTATGAACCACTTTCTTCCAAACTCCCACTCTGACTTTGCTCTAACCTCAGTTCCATTTCCGCTCCCAAAACTGCCTTGCTTAAGTCAATTTTAAGTTGAGTTTGTTTTATCATTGATAATCCTTTTGCCATTCTAGACATGCTAAGATAAAACATGTCTGATTCGTCTAGTTCTAATTCATTTCTTCTGCTTCTTGGAGGAGTATAATAGTCTTCTAAATTTTGACAAGTTTCCTGTGAAGGACTAATCATTGCTCTAGATGTTTCTCCTTCAGGTTCTATTAGAGTATCCAAGCCCGAGGGTTCTTCTTTTATATAATATTCTGTATTCTTTGTCTCTTGTTCAACTGAGTCATCAAGTTTCGATTCATTGATGTCCAAATCTTTTTCTGCATCATCATCCTCTTGCAATTGTCCTAGTAATTCTCCATATTGATCAGTAACAGTATGATACTTTTGTACTTTCACAATCCTGAAAAAGTAAGTACTTAAATAACCACTGTCTTGCAAACTATTTCATATACCAACTTTCTGTTTTCCATATGGGGTAACAGAAACGCCATCTGTCGCTCATATATCCAATGCATATTTCTCCTGGGTCCCTGCCCAACTTTTCGGAAACGGCGTCTATTTATGGCGTTTATGAAGCATCTTCTTAGCTTATCCCACAAATCTTTAGCTTTGAGAGCTTAAAAAAAAGATTTTTTTATATCTCAAAAAATAAGTATAATCGGAAGATTTATTGATATGATCGTTGACTTTCAGCAAATTTAAACAAATATTTTGACAACGCCTATAAATAGAGGGCTCTCCCAAAAAGCCTACTAATTTAATTGGTACTTTGGGAGACCCCCTAAAATATTTATACTTACGATCAATGTTTAATTCCCTTCCAATCTTCTGCCATGCTTCAAGTCTCTTAGATTTATCCCTGTAATGTGCTGATTTAGCATTGTACAGGGTCTCTTGTTTCCGCACACTTCTTATAAGAAGCTCTTCTATTGACATTGTAACAAAATAAATAAACGCAGACACACAAATGATTTCACTATTGTATTGAGTTGCATACGCTTTTGAACCAATCACCAATGCCGTTGGCACATTTGTGTGGAACGGCGTTGGCGTGATGTCACCGACATGAATTGAAACTAAATATGGCGTGAAAGTCGTGACGCACGCAATCGCGTAGCCTGCTGGGAAGAGCTGGTTTGAGAAACCCGAAATATAAATGGTTGCCTAGTTTAAGTAAATTATAGTATAACACAAAATAATTAAAAAATTGAAAGTGGATATGATCTCAAAAATCTCAATTAAAACTTAATGTTCACATCATTAAAGTAAACAAATAAATAAAAACATTTTTCGAAGTGTTATGTTTAAATGTTAATAAAATTGCACAAAATTGGATGAAACTATATGTGATACTAAATAAAATGAGAAATTTTCGACGGACTTTCATGTTGTATCCAATTTTCAAAGGAAATAGCTTTATGTATATTTTGTATTAAAGCAAAGCGAGAAGAAAATCTGTTCCTTTTCTATTTTATAGCAGTTTTGACTTTTAAGGGCACAAAGACTAAAATTAGACATTTTTTAAGTGAGTTGTAGTAGGTAAGAAATCCAGAATTTTCGACGAATTTTCATTCTGTCTGATTGAATTCTCTAGTAGAACTAACGTAATCGTTGCAACAAGACAAACCACAAAGAAATTGTATTTTTTTCGAAGGTTTGCGACGATTTTATACAGAAAGTTTAAATTAAACAAATTTTTAAGTCAGTCTCAGTAGGCAATAAAATGAGGAATTATCGATGGATTTTCATTCTGTTTTAATTTTACACTAGGGGTAACCTGTCCTTTATAATCAGGGGAGGACTAAGGGTGATTTCAGCTGCAGGCAGAAACGAATTCGGCGCCCCTCCCCATGTTAATAATATAAATAGATAAAATAGAAATGAATAGTGATAAAATACACACGAATTTGAAAGCAATTCCAGAAAATTTCTTAAGGCCCTCAATAATCACTTTTTACTTTCTTATACGAAGTATAAGGAAGTATAGTAATCGTGATTTTTTTCGACTTCAAGATTTTGATGGATTTACACGTTTTGAGGGCCCCTGAATCCATTCTGACCATTTTCGCCATGATGTCTGTCTGTGTGTGTGTGTCTGTCTGTATCCACCATAACTCAAAAACGACTTATCGGATTTGATTCAAATTTCATATTTAAGAGTTTGAACAAAATTGTGGGTGCCACATTCAATGTTTTTCATCTAGCACCAAAACAAGTGACAGTTACCTGAAGACATTTTTAGGTTTTTTAGGAATATCTTGAAAAATAAACAATTTATGAGATTTTTTAATTCTTTAACATTGATTTAGAATAAAATTTTGAACAAATTTTGTTTGAACATTTTTTTGAAATTCCGTCAAAAAAATTTCAAAAAAACGAGATAGGTATTCTAAATATCTGATGTGTCCAACACATGACTTTCTTATACAGATAGTACCACAATTACGTTTCCCTCGACGATTCCTAAAGAAATTAAGCTAAATTTCTTGTAAAAATCGTGTTTAATTTTGAGGGTTTCCAGCAATTTTCAAATAGTCTCTGTCGCACTTATTGCAATACGCATAAATCTGTCCTTATCCCACTCATTATAACCGAATTTTATGACAAAAACAAGTGTTTTATTTTTTTGAAATTTTTTTGACAGAATAAAAAAATTCGATGTAGATATTTTAAGGACGTATTCGGTGCGATTCTGTAAGTTTCTAACCACCGTGTTTATTAACTACTGTGGTTGTTGCTATGATAATTACCAATCAAAAACGTCGTACCGTAGCAACAACCACAGTGGTTACATAGTCACGGTCATTAAAATGTTATAGAATCACCCCGATTGTTGGGATCAAAATAACACTTTTTTTTTTAAATAAACATGTGTCCTAAAATGCACACCCTCCAACCTTCCCCAAAACTGGGTTTACATAATTTTTGAAGCAAAAAATAAATAGAGTGGCTAAAAAAAGGGGGGCATGCCAATTTTCAGAAGATTTGATCCGTTATTGTGGTCACAATTTTAAATAATCGTTTTTTTTACGCAACTTACAGTGGCTGTAGCTCGGAGGGGGTGCATTTTAGGACACATGTTTATTTGAAAAAAAAGTCTTATTTTGATCCCAACAATACGTCCTTAAAATATCTACATCGAATTTTGAATCACCCTGTATAAAATCACATTTATTTATTTATTATTATTGTTTTCGGTACCATAGAAACCAGTAAAATACAAAAAAATAAAAAATAATGGTCCTTCTGGGATTCGAACCGGCGACCTCCCGTTTGGCAGGCAAGTCCCAAACTCACTCGTCTATCTACTAGTCGGATTCAAAGCGCACTATGAGAAATATAAGTGTTTTAAGAATATCTCATTTTTTTGAAATTTTTTTGACGGAATTTAAAAAAATGGTTCATACAAAATTTGTTCAAAATTTAATTCTAAATCAATGTTAAAGAATAAAAAAATCTCGTAAATTGTTTATTTTTCAAGATATTCCTAAAAAACCTAAAAATGTCATCAGGTAACTGTCACTTGTTTTGGTGCTAGATGAAAACATTGAATGTGGCACCCACAAATTTGTTCAAACTCTTAAATATGAAATTTGAATCAAATCCGATAACTCGTTTTTGAGTTATGGTGGATACAGACAGACAGACAGACAGACACACAGACAGACAGACATCATGGCGAAAATGGTCAAAATGGATTCAGGGGCCCTCAAAACGTGTAAATCCCTCAAAATCTCGAAGTCGAAAAAAATCACGATTACAATACTTCCTTATACTACGTATAAGAAAGTAAAAACTCTTATACAGGGTGGTCCAGGTTGAACGTCATTAATTTTGGGAGGTGATAGAGCATCATGAAAAAAAGTAGACTTATATTAAAAAACTTTGCTCAAAAATGTTTTATAACAAAGATACAGGGTGTCAAAGTTTAAAATAAAAACTCGTTTTCTTAACATAACTTCTAAACCACATGAACGATTTCCATTAAATTTCGCACACAGAGTAATGTAGTACATCTCAAGATAATGATGGGGTTCATTTATAAAAAAATCTCTAGTGGCGTAGATACTGGGGGCCATTCCACTTTTCCCTCCAATTTTTGACGCCACTGGATATATTGCGAGGAAAATACAATTTTTGGATTGTCTGTTTAATTTAGAGAAAATAGTTACTCTCTACAAATTTTAATTTAAGGTTTCATTTTTGGGATATTTGAGTTTGAAGGATTGGAAACACAATATCAAATGCTGTGCTGAATTAAAGAAAATTTCGGTTAGGTCTGAAAAATCCGGAAAATTGCCATCAAGTCTTGGCAGCGATTAATTCCGTGGCTAAAAAAGCTCGAAAATGTATCAAAGCCTATTTTGAGAACTTATTCAAAATTTTCTTTAATTCAGCATAGCATTTGATGTTGTGTTTCCAAACCTTCAAACTCAAATAACTCAAAAGCGAAACCTTAAATAAAAAATTTTCAAGAGTAACTATTTCCTCTAAATTAAACAGACAATCCAAAAATTAATGACGTTTAACCTGGACCACCCTATATTTCTCATAGTGCGCGTTGAATCCGAAATCCGACAGCCGAGATAGACTAGTGACTAAAGGGACTTGACTGCCTAACGGAAGGTCCCGGGTTCGAATCCCAGAAGGACCATTATTTTTTTATTTTACTGGTTTCTATGGTAACGAAAACAATAATAATAAATAAATGTGATTTTATATTAATAACGTATTGAATGTTGACTGCATGTGATTATTGGCTACCCCTTCAGTATTTTCCAAAGATTAAAACTGTATCATGGTAATGTATAAGAAAGTCATGTGTTGGACAGATCAGATATTTTTATTCAGTCAGAATTAATTTTCAAAAATTTAAATCAGTTTTGTTGCATAATTATCAAAAGTGGAATTAATATTGTATATTTCTATGGATAAGCGAATGATAATTATATCACACAACTGAATTCAATCAATTTTCCAAGCACTGAGTCCTTTTTCCACCAGAAAACTTCCATCCAATAAAAAAGTTTGTAAAGGAAGGCTTGCACCGTTGCAGGATTCCTGCTTTTGCAAGCTTTCTCTTAGGAATGCAGTTTGGGGCCCTAGACAACCGTCTGCTTCGCCTAAATAAGCCGGAATCCGCCCCTCTGTTTATAACAAACTAAACCGCAAGGAAATTTGTAGATTTTTCTATATTTTATGACACTATGAAGGACACAAAGCCTAAAAATTGGACAAATTTTGAAGTGAGAATTGTAGGCAATAAATCCGAAATTTTCGACGTATTTTTAGTCAGAATTGTCCAGTAGAAGCAACCTCAAGGTGTTTTTGGTAGTTTTATTCTGAGTTTTAAGGGCACCAAATCTAAAATAGATTTTTTCAAATGGGTTATTACTGTAGTAAGCATTAAAATCCGAAATTTTCATTCTGTTTGAAATTTTAGATGGAATCAACTTGAACTTTAAAACCGCAAAGAAATATGCCCATTTTTACAAAAATATGACAAAATATACAAAAAATTGAATCTTAAAGTTTACTCTTGGCAAAAAAAACGTCATAAATTAAATTGAAGATCATCAATTTTTGACTATATTGTCAAAGAATTAATAATCGTCAAATAGACGTTTTATTTTCATGCATTCTATAAAATTCAGCATTTAACATTGGAACACTATAGCACAAGAAAAACACATTAGAAAATTTTAAAAATGCAAAATAGTTTTAAAAATACGCTAGAAAAAAATGTCTTAACTTAATAATATGTATTAACTATTATTTACTTACTTGCTAAAAGTATAAAATCTCTAAAATATATTGTAAACGATAATTAGGTGTGCATGACGAAATGATAACGAATTTAAATTTCTTACCTAAAGGGACATAAAAAAATTATCTTAAGAGGTGTGCATATACATAGATATTTATAGTTTTTGCCAAACCTTGTAAACTTTTTAAGATTTGTATTTATAACCATGTTGTTGTAGAAAATGTTATTGAGTTTTATTAATCTTTTATGAGTATTTGATAAGAGTTATCAATATTTTGTAGCTATAAGTATATTGCAATTTTTACTGTAATCCAGTACCTACCTATTTATACCTATATCTTTTTATTTGGTTTAATGTGGATTTATTTATTTGGACTCATAGACAAATTCTTTTCTCTATGTTTAGATTAATTTAACTTAAAATGGAAGCAAAGACTACAACGAGCTCTCATTAAAGACCTCAATAATATTTGTTGTATATCATTTACTAGAGAATTAGCACGAATTTTTTTAATATTATTTCTACTACTAACATAAGCATAACTTCCTCACAAATTTGACTCTATTGATATTTATGTTCGATAAAATTTTTTTTAACTATTCGCTTTTTTTATCAAAAGATACAAATTTCATATTCATACATAAAATAAGCCCTTATGCAATCATACCAAATATTATATCAATAGTATTTTGTTTATTTCCCTTCAACTACAAAACAAATTTCCATCCATGTGTCGGTTATAAATAAAACCTCTTTCCATCCATCCTCCAGAAACAAACCATAAGGTTCAATACAAAAATAGCATGTTTATCATAGACAAAATTAAATAGAATAATGAACGTCTACAGCAAACATTTCTGTTTAAATATCCCACAAAACAATACTTCAAATATTTTTATGTTTATATACCAATCTAAGTTAACATTTACAAACGTGACTGTTTGAGTATTAACGTGCATTTATAATTAGAAATTGCACACCAGATTTAATTTACTTAAAACACTCACCTGACAGAGATTTAATCGGGTGTAAAGAAAACATAAAAAGAAAACATCTCACTTACCTGGGTTAATAGACATAAACATAAACATAACATAACAAATCTGACGATCACGCCTACACAACAATAGGTTACAATTTAGATTAGCTCTTCTTATTTAATATGCACATACACTATTGGACAAAAGTAAAGCAACAACTATTAATTTTGAAATATGTGAACAGAAAATGAAACTTACATTTAAAAACATGAAAAATATGATGTAATTAGTTTTCTATAGTCAAAAACATTTGATCTGGGGATTCATACTTTTATAATATTTCTTATTAAGCTCGATAAAAAATGAAAACCAAATTGTGGGAAAAAGGAGTCGGACAAAAGTAAAGCAACATTTCAATTTTATTGAACTAACTGAACACTGACACAATATGAAACAAGTAAACAATAAATATAATATTTAGTAATTTATTGCATACCCATTATTTGCAATAATTTTAACACATCTTCTTGGCATCGAGGAGATTAATTTTTGTATAACACTTTCCGGAATATTCCTCCAAACATCGCTGATTTTATCGATCAACGCTTGTTTCTAAATAATTCCGTTCTAATTCGTCTCTCGACCTTTTCCCACAGATTCTCTATTGGGTTGAGGTCAGGTGACTGGGCTGGCCAGTCCAAAATTCGAACACGTTCTCTTATTAGCCACTCTGTTACTATGCGTGATTTGTGTTTTGGGTCGTTCTCATGTTGGAAAATGAAGTGTAAGGGCATTTCTCATTCTGCATAAGGCAGCATTGTGTTTTGGAGAATGTCCCTATAAGCAAGCCCATCCATGATGCCATCACTGAAATGGACGGGGCCGACGCTATTCCATGATAAAAAAAACCCATAAGAACACGCTTCCATGGCCATGCTTTACGGTTGGTGTAACAAACTTTGGATTAAACCTCTGACCTACTGGTCGTCTTACACGACGCATTCCATCGGAATTAAAAATCGTGTACCGGGTTTCATCGCTAAAAAATATTTTTTTCGAGTCGTCCACGGTCCAATTCAAGTGAGCAAGTGCAAATGCAAGTCGGGCGGCCCTGTTTCTTGCTCAAATTAAAGTTTTTTTTGCAGCTCTTTTACTGAACAGCTTTACAGCAACCAGCCTCCTTTGAATAGTCCTACAACTAATATTTAGGTTCGCAATTTCTGCTTTAATACTAGGAGCTGATTTGAAAGGGTCATTCTGACTAATTCTTTTAATTAATCTATCCGTGTGGATTGTGGTTTTCCGTGGTCGTCCGGATTTTGGTGCAGTCTCTAGATGTCCTCTTTCATTGTAGTTGCTAATAATCCGGAATTATTTAGAAACAAGCAGGCGTTTATCGACAAAATCAACGATGTCTGGAGGAATACTCCGGAAGGTGTTATACAAACATTAATCTCGTCGATGCTAAGAAGATACATTCAAATTATTGCAAATAATGGATATGCAATAAATTACTAAATATTATATTTATTGTTTACTTGTTTCATATGTGTCAGTGTTCAGTTAGTTCAATGAAATTGAAATGTTGCTTTACTTTTGTCCGACTCCGTTTTCCTACAATTTTGGTTTTCATTTTTAATCGAGACTTAATAAGAAATATTATAAAAGTATGAATCTCCAAATCAAATGTTTTTGGTTACAGAAAACTAATTACATCATATTTTTCATGTTTTTAAATGTAAGTTTCATTTTCTGTTTTTTTTTCAAAATTAATATTTGTTGCTTTACTTTTGTCCAATAGTGTAGGTAAGAGTAAAAATTATTCAATCGAATTTTGGACGGTTAAGGTAAAAAAACTTACCCCGTACTAAGTTTTCGGACATCAGGTTTCGACTCTGGAAAAAAGTGTTATTATTTATTTTTAATTTATAGTAGATTATAACAAACCATCTGTTGTTTCCTTGCGATACTTAGACGACGAGCTTCTAGGTGTGATGTCCTTTTCGTTACTCAAAGACGAGGAAGACCACGTTTTGCGCGACTGAAACTGATCCACCGATTCAACTTCTGGGCCCCCTGCGCTGCAGTGAAGAAACTCCACACTTTTACCAGTAGCATTTCTATATTCAAAAATTTCACTTATTAATTTCGCAACATGTTTTTCGGTGCTACCAGTTTTGTCTAGTATCCCCGATTTGATTTCTTCTTGAAGCTTTTGGTAAGCCTCCGAATTTGTAAAGTCCTTCATTCTTTTAGTTGAGTTAGTATAGATTTCATCTTTTAAACCTTCTACATAAGCAGAGTCATCCCCATCCCCACTATACAAATTTTTGGGTTTTACTGAGATTTCGCTGATTATCTTCTCTCTACTTCCACAGCAGCATAGCACATTTTTTGAAGGATCGTTACATTGGGTTTTAGGCCTTTTACTTTTTTTTGAGCTTATGCTACTCGTACTAGTTGTAGTACGCGTTGTGGTTTTGGACTTATCAGTAGATCGCTTCTTTTTTAAACCCAATGCAGAAGGTGGGGCTGATCTATTCATCAGTCCTTTAGGTTTAGTTTTACGCATTGTTTTTTTGGGTTTAGGTGACTTTTTTCGTATAGTTTTTGAAATTTTAGGTACGTTTGAACGCGAGGTGGAACGTGAAGAATAAACCTCGGAATCAAAAGTACTCTGTCTAGGGGAGGTATCTTGACTAAGATCCGGGCTTTGATCTGATTTTAGACTGTTAGACTTAGGTCTCTGTTTTCTAGTCTTTGACTTAGGTCTTGTCTTTGACTTGGTCTTTGGCTTGGTAGTTTTTATATTCGATTTAGTTTTTTTTAGCTCTTTAGTCCTTGTAATAGGTCTAGGATTTGATTTCGGCCTCAAATCCGATAATGTGGAAGGAGACTTTTTTTTAACGCGTTTAGGTGGAGTGCTCTTTAAAACTTGTTTAATTTCACCTACAAGATTTGAAGCATGCTCACTTGTACATACTAATAAAGTTGGATCATAAAACCAGTTAATTTCAGGCAAAACCTGCGAATCATTTCGACTGTTAACGCGTAGTGATGAGTTTGTGTCAATGTATGATTTTGGTTCGAAATGCTTGATTACGTTGATTTTCTTCTTTGCGGGTGGAGTACCTTTCTTTGAAACCATTCTTTTCGATGTCGGAGTTCGTTTACTCATGTTTGTAAACAAACTTTTAGGTTATGTAAAACGTCATTACACTATTCCTATTAACTTGCGTAACAGTCACTTTACTTGTCCGAAACTAAATGCACGTACACGGTTAAACACAAAGGCCATAGAAAAATGCATCAAACAACATATTTAACGGTTATACATATTAATTAGCGCGGCTTTAGTAAACTGAAATTTTGACAGGTGTTAATAGTCAATTTAAGGATACTTGCGGCATCTAACGGTGGTTCTGAAAACGTACTACAGTTTTCTTTAACACCAAACTAGGATTATTAAGGTCTGTTTTCATTATCTTACATATTATATAACACGATTTCGAATAGTTTGAAGCGTAAATAAACAATACTTTAATAGGTCTAGTATTAAATTACTTTAAGTTTAAATTCAATCATCGCTGCTTAAATATCAAATCAATTCACTTACATTTTCGTTAAAATAACTAAACTCCATAGGAACCCACCTTTAGAAAACCCTTACAGTTTACAGTTTTCTACTTTACCGCTTCCTTGTCAAAATTGCAAAATAACCTACAACTATTTATTGACCACATTATTTAGAAACATCTAAATATTCGCATTAAACAATGAGTGTTCCACTTCCACCAGGTACAGGAATAGAAAATATCGACGGCGACCAGATAAAAACAGTATGTAAATCAAACGGCACATGATACATAAACCTAACCTATATTTCTTATTTTCAGTTTAAAGACTTCTTAATATCTTATAATAAATTAACCGAGCTGTGTTTCAATGACTGCATATCTGATTTCACCTCTAGAAACGTTCGAGGTATCGAAGTAAGTTCAAATATCGTGTAAAATTTCGTTACTAGTAAAATTTTATTTCAGGACAAATGTGCTTTGAACTGCTTAGAAAAGTTCCTTAAAGTTAACCAAAGAATATCTCAGCGTTTCCAGGAGTTTCAGGTGTTAGCTAATGAAAATGCGCTAGCTGCAGCACAAAAATTAGGAAGCTGAAACTAGTCATTATAATAAAATTGGTTAGTTTTTTTATTATAAAATATGTAATAATTGTAATAAATTAATAGTTGATAATATCAATCGTTGAGATTGCTTCTATTTCTATAAAGAAATCCAATAGATTAACTGTAGCAGCATTTCCTTGGATTTTTCTTTTGAGTACTATTTAAGTTTATCACGTCGTTGTCGAGTGGAGGAAATGGAATGTTTTGTTGGTATTCCAATGCCACGTTTATGGCTCTCATCATGGCTTGATCTAAAAAAATTGATACCACAGATCAATAATTTTATATTCTAATAGTACGTTACTATTACCAATATTTATGTTATCTTTGGCAGATGTTATAAACCATTCTAGTATATTGTTCGTGCTACAATATTCATTCATTACATCCTCGTCTGCAACTGCATCTAAAGCAACGTCGCCTTTGTTCGCCAGGATTATAACTGGTACAGGTTGCCCCCCTGGAAGATGAGTTTTCCTTCTTAGGTCAGTAAGCCACTGAAAATTTCAGTATTGTTTACGGTTTTCAGAAGAATATGTATTCACTTACCTTGTTTACTGATTCAAAAGTTGAAGGTCTAGTCAGATCATAAACTATTATAGCTACAACACTGTTAAAATGATTGTTTAATTTTTTTAGGAATTGTTTTTTAAAATATTTTACTTACGCGTATCTGTAAAATACGCCGGTTAAGGCCCCAAATCTTTGATAGCCAGCAATGTCCCATATATTTAAGTTTATTCTTGTGTCTTCGTCCCATTCTATGGTTTTTTGTGCAAAATCTGTTCCCAAAGTTACTTTATATGTTGTGGAAAACTCTCCTAAATAGTGAGAAACAGCAATGAATTAGTTTCAAAATCTTATAAGAAAAATCGCTTTACAAAATTATTTTTCTTATTGTAAAAATTATGTACTTATAACTTATCTAAATATTTATTTAGATTTAAAAACCAATTTGTGTCAAGACTACTAGAATTTTTTCTAAATTTATTTTTTATCTCATTTTTGTACAAAACTTTTATTTATTCATGTCAAAATGTAACAGGTTTTAAATACAATATCAGATTTATCAACAATATCCAAGATTAGCAGTTTTTAGATTTTATTCCCGCAATTTTATCAAACAGATTTTACTTGTTCTTTGAGATAGGTAGGTACAAGGTACACGTATAAAAATATTATCAATTTAAAACTCACATTGTTGATATAACGAATTTCTCTTGCAAATTTTTTTCGTGAAATAAATATTTGAAAATTTATCCCTTTACATTTATATCTACATAACAACTAGAACTGATTTTATGTTTTTATACAGGCTATTTCAAATTCGCTTCTCACTACAGGGATCTCAGAAACGGTAAGACATACAGCTTTGGTTAAATTGGAGTAAAGTTGCGGAATAATGTGGCCAATAATAAGCCGTTAAGAAATCGAAAATATCTTTTGTAGTTTTGGAGATTTTTTGAAAAAAACCAAATTTTTGCATTTTCGTTTTTATTTTTTTCTGCTCTTATTTTCCAAGGTATCGAAAAACTAAAAGCACTTTGTCGTGGATACTTTTTGTGCTTTATAAAATGACGTTAAAATTTTCCTCATGCGACGTTTCGTTTTTGCGCTGACGTCATCAACTCAGTTTTTTTTGGATTTTTTTTATCGTTTTAAGTAGCATTTTTTATGTTCTAGAAAATGGCCTTTAATTTTTTCCATGCGACGTTTCGTTCTTATGCAATCATCATCAGATCATTTTTTAAATATGGCCCTGGATTTTTTTACATTTTCATCTGTATTTTTCCTCACGTCCTCATATCCACACATTTTGGCAAACTTTTATAATAATAATTTTCCTTTTGTAATAAATCAAACTAACCTATTATTTATTGTTAATAGTAATAATAAGAACAATTGAATTAATTTTTTTAAATAATTTTATAAAATAAACAGTTATGAAATCGTCAATACTGATGATGGGCTGTACAGAGTGTACAACTAAGAATGGTCGCCGGCTGTATCTCAGAAACTATTTATCGTACAGCATTCGGAAAAAAATATTTACAGTAAAAGTGGCCAAAAGAAATCGCTTAAATTCGCTAAACGACTTATGATAACAATAATTAATACGTGTTGTGTATCGTGTAAAAACTATTTTGTCCATATTTCCTGAACGAAAAAAGATATGGATCTGCGGTTTTCACTAATATTTTCGATATTTTATACTAATTTTAATAATGTTAAAAAATATATATGAGTCCATTTAAATTTTTCAAGAAAAATCGATAAAATTAATAAGTTTTCAAAAAGCGCCACCTAGCAACAAATATATGAATCAAAACAACTTCTCTTATCGAACATCGTTTGAAGCAAGAAAAGTTCTTTTAAACGATACTAAGTTTGCCAAATTCTATAAAGTTAAACAGAAGTTATAAGCATTTTCGTACAGAAGAATTCACCCTCTCCTCCCACCCTTATTTGATGAGCTAGAGCAAAAAATGTTAGACCAAAATTGTGTATAATTGTTTCAGCTTTCCAAAAAAGGTATTTTTGAGTTACCTTAATTGCCTATAATTTGGAGAAAATCATGATTTTATCATTTGCTATGGCAGGTACGCCCTCTAGCGGCGAAGCTAGAAACTTTAAAATATTTTCCAGCGATTTCGTTTGGCCACTTTTACTATAAATATTTTTTTCCGAAGGCTGTACGATAAATAGTTTCTGAGATACAGCCGGCGACCATTCTTAGTTGTACACCCTGTACAATGAAAAAAAAATACTGATGAAATTGTAAAAAAAATCCAGTGCCGTAGGTATTCAAAAAATGACCCGATGATTACACAAGAACGAAACGTCGTATGGAAAAAATTTAAACGCAAACTTTAATATGAATAATTTTCCTTTTATAATAAATCAAACTAATCCATGATTTATTGTTATCTAGTAATAATACTTAGAATGAAATTCATTTTTTTAAATAATTTTATAAAATGAGCACTTATGAAATCGTCAACACTGATGATGGGCTGTACAATGGAAAAAATACTGATGAAATTCTAAAAAACATCCAGTGCCGTAGGTATTCAAAAAATGACCCGATGATTACACAAGAACGAAACGTCGTATGGAAAAAATTTAAACGCCATTTTATAGAACATAAAAAATGCTACTTAAAACGATGAAAAAAACACAGGGCCGTATTTAAAAAAATTGACTTGATGACGTCAGCGGAAAAACGAAACGTCGCACGAGGAAAATTTTATAAAGCACAAAAAGTGTCCATGGCAAAGTGATTTGGTTTTTCGATATTTTGAATAATAAGAGCAGAAAAAAATAAAAACAAAAAGGCAAAAATTTGGTTTTTTCCAAAAATCTCCAGAACTACAAAACATAATTTCGATTTCTTAACCGCTTATTATTGACCACATTATTAGGCAACTTTGACCCAATTTAACGAAAGCTGTATCTGTTACCGTTTCTGATTCTGAGATCCCTGTAGTGAGAAGCGAATTTGAAACAGTCTGTACATATAACATTGTGTAATATGTAAAGGATTAATTATTTAATATCTCAGATAAGACGTACTTATATCTCTAGATTACAATTACTAAGCTTTATTATCACGTAAAATTGTTAAAATATATGCCATTTCGGCATTTCGCAGCTTAATACTTTAAGATGTAGACAGCAATGAGACAATGTAATTTAATGATATTTTTATTGGGAAAACACCTAAACTCCCCAAAAAATTCCACTACAAATACCATGCAAATCTTTATTCGCAATCAATATTAGATACTGGAATTATATTTTTTTATTGTAAATATAGGTACTAATATAATAGTGTACTCTCTATTATAAAGCGGACACCCGCGGTCACCCGAAGAGAAAATATTCCATTCACGAACAGTAATAACTTAAATCTTTTTATCAGTGACAGTTTTTTTATCCTTACAAAATGTCTCAAAATCAATAGTATTTTCTGCAACAATATACAAAAGGAACTCGTCGTCAGGATCAAATTCTGTGTCAATATCGGAAATGTCGGACTATGTGAATCCTGCCTTTCTAAAGCAATTTTGAATGATTGTAGAGGTGACTTGCTCCCATATCTTTTTAACAAAGTAAACGACAAATTATAGATCGATACCAGGTTTTAACATTTTTGAGTATTCCTTGATCTAACGGTTGACAAAATGCAGTGGTATTGAGAGGAAGAAGATGTATCTTAATATTTATCAATTTTAAATCACGTGCATGAGATGCAGCGTTATTGAAGAAAAGCAGAATTTTTCGTTTTTGAAGCCTCAGTTTTTTGTCATATTGTTGTAAATACTCAGACATTATGTCGCAAGTCATCTATGGTTTTTTATTAGAACGCCAGATTACTAGTAAACTATCCAAATTAATTTTTCGAAAAACAGCTTTTCCAATAACAAGCAATTTTTCAGAATCGCCTGCCATATTAAACACAAGGCATAATTGTTAGTGGAAATTCCGACGTTCCTCCATTTACACCACTCAGATTGTCCGCATAAGAGAGGTTCAAGTGATCTTAGACCGCGGAATTTTATGTCCGTGTCCGATGTATTAATACGGAGGGAAATTTTTATTAGCAAAGCCATATTGTTTTGTCGGTTCTTCAAAACGTGTCCGCTTATGAGGAGTGTCCTCAAAGATCTAAGACAGAGTACACTGTATACATATACAGAGAAATATAATCACAACTATTTTTATGAGTTTTTCTAGTTTTAAGGCAAATTCCCCGAAAAAACTACGACATAATCAGTGAAATTTATGGGTTTGTTATGAGACATTTGAAGTGATTTCTTGTAAAAACTGTACGTAGAGATAAGTTTAAATTTACAAGTACAGTTACGTAATTTATGCCGTCAGGAATTCCCAAAAAACTTACATACCGAGTGATTTTTTTAACCTGAAACTTTCAAATGTCTCAAGTAATAAGCACTCTACGAAAAAAATGTCCATAATCAAAACTTAATCATTCCTCGGAGGAAATACTTTAGTGCTAAAATTAGTCCCTTTCTATGTAATTAGTAACTTTGAAATCTTAAATGGGAACCCCTATTTTTTATTGCAGATTCGGATTTTACGGCTTAAAATACGTAGGATTTGTCTGAAACATTTTTCTCGATTCATGATAGATGGCGCTGTAATTTTTTTATTGCATACGTGTTGCAGAATCCCCCGCGCCACCTACAAGGAAGGGGGAGGGGGAGTAATTTTAGCACTAATGTATTTCCTCTGCGGAATGATTAAATTTTGATTATGGACATTTTTTTCGTACTTGAGATATTTGAAAGTTTCAGGTTAAAAAAATCACCCGGTATATAGTAAACAAAATATACACACTTCTATTGCCATTTTAAAAACATTCGTACATCTCCAATAAAATATTTAACTAAAAGTGCAGAAAGTTTCCAAATCTCAACGTAACGAACTAAATTTATATCAAATTTTTGTATAGAGGAAATTAAATATAATACTACCTACGCTTATATTGGGTAAAAGTAACATGATAATTTTTTTTGTCAAACTAAACAATATCTACATCATTAAACTGATAAAGCTATAATATTGAAACAGTATGTTAAGCAATTAACTGTAGGTATAGATTTTTTGAAAACGCTTGAAAAAAGCCCCAATACAAATTGTCTTCAATCATCACATCCAAAATTCTCAAGATAGAACATTGTATAACTTTTTGTTTGTCTGTATTTACTCGTACTCGTATATTGCACAATATTTTCATTTTGTAATTCATTCATAACAAATCACCTGCATAACAAAACGAGCAATGACAATCTGATTCTGATAAGATAAACTCCAAAATAACAGTGACGTGAAATTTAATATAATTAGCACGGTATTTTTACGTAAACATTAAATAATGTGCAAAACAATAAATGTACGGTTTTTTTAAAAGAACAGCGGATTAGTCTATTTTCTGTCTACTAGACTGCACTGATAAAGAGTCCATTCCTTCCTACACCCCCATCGATTACTTAAACTATTCAAGGAATGTGTTAGAAATCGATTTTTAAGGAATGTGCTATTTAATTTAATACCGCCACTTAAGTTGTGATATTTTTTTTGTAACTCTATTAATTATCATTAGCTAATAGTATTAAGAGACTGATAAGTCAAATTTGTTTACTTACCATCTGTGTATCTTCCAATAATTGAAGTTTTTCCTGAAATAATAATAATAATCAAAATATCGAACATTTTTTCGAAATAAACAAGTACAAGTATTTAATATTTTACTATAAAAGAAATTCTAATGATTTTTATTTAAATTCTTAATTAGAAATTTAAGAATTATTGTATGGGTTTCATTGGATGTTAAAATATTAAGCCAAATATAAATTCGATTTTTAAGTTTGAATTAAATAGATTAATAAAAATTAAAAAACTTACCCACACCAAAATCACCGATAACAACAAATTTAAATGTTAATTCCCGTTTTTGTAAATTTTTGTACAGTGTGATCTCATTTTCAGGGTTACTATTATTTAAATTAGACATCTCAATTAATATATTTTTAAATGCGTGCACTTTGTTTTTAAATCTTGTTTATTATAAATGTTATTTGAACATTTGTATGTACAACAAAATAAAAGCAGGTTTGTCAAATTTAAATTTAATAATCGGTTAATGCAGAAAACTTTGTTTGATTTTGGAGATGGAACTGGCTACTTTATTTAATTCGGACTACCGCACCATGAAATCTGATTAAAACTATTGTTTGTTCTTATCAGGAAATTTTAGTTGCGAGAGACATCTGATGGAGATATGAAACAATTTGTAAAGGTAGCTGTTCAAATAATTTAATCAATAAATACTAAGTATACCTACAAAGTATGTTATTTTTTAAATAATTCAATATTTTTATTGCAGAATAGTAGAAAATATGTAAAATTGGAAAAGGGGCGAATGTACTTCTCATAAGCTGACACTTTATGAAGAACCAACAAAGCAATATGGCTTTGTTAATAAAAATTTCCCTCTTGAGCGGACTCCCTATTAACCGGACACGGATACAAAATTTTGCGGTCTAAGGTCACGTGAACCTCTCTTATGTGGATAATCTGTGTGGTGTAAAATGTAGGAACGTCGGAATTTCGACTAACAATTATGTCTTGTGTTAACATGGCAGGGGATTCGGAAAAATTGCTTGTTATTGGAAAAGCTGCAAGACTTCGTGCTTTTCGTAAAATTAATTTGGATAGGTTACTAGTAGGTAATGTGGCGATCTAATAAAAAAGCATGGATGACTTGCGACATAATGTCTGGGTACTTACAACAATTTGACAAAAAATTGAGGCTTCAAAAACGAAAAATTCTGCATTTCCTCGATAACGCTGCATCTCATCCACGTGATTTAAAATTGATAAATATCAAGATACATTTTCTTCCTCCCAATACCACTGCATTTTGTCAACCAAGGAAAACTCAAAAAATTTAAAATATGGTATCGATCTATAATTTTGAAACATATTTTGTCGAGAATGGCCTCTGTTAACTCTTTGTAAAACCTATTAACATCAATTAATGTTTAGACTCTTAGGCCCGTAAAAAACTCTATCAAGATCAGTTTTCACCTTTTTGATAAGTAGACGCATAACGGAAATACGAGGGGTGTCTAAAAAACAAAGATTTTCAGAACCACTCTGCAGATTAAAAACTAAGAGAGCCATGGTAAATTTGACCCCGGAATCTTTCGTTTCGTAAAAAAGTAGGACATTAAGGTGAAAACCGCAACATTCTATCTCTGATAATAACGCAAATACCTACCCCCTAAAAGTGTCGAAAATGGGACACCCTGTACAGGGTGGGGTATTTTTGATGTCTCTTCGGGGTTACACCTATTTCCACACTAGATAGAAAAAAATTAATATCGCACTCATGGGACCGATTTTAATTACAAATGTAATGCCGCTAACCAGATTCTGATATCTCTTGCCATTTTAGAGATATAGGTCAAATTTGATATTTCGACGATTTCGATGAAGCGTCATAACTTCTTTATTTATGAATATTTTTAAAAACTGTAAAAAAATAATTGTCCAGTTTTTTATGTAGATTACGAATTATGAAATCATATTTTTCCAAGGCTGCTAGATTTTGCTACAGAACCCAAACATATGTTTTTTTAAATGGAAACCATAGTTGGCTTTGATCTCATTTTGAAGATCTTTTTTTTGCTTTCCGAATATATATACATTTATATATTAATCTCAAAAAATAACTGAGTTTTTGATGATTTTCTCTTTATGTCACAAATCTAGTGTGCCATGACTGAGATAAAATAAAATAAACAAATGCTACAGTAAGCAAATGTCAATAAAATTAATATTCGTGTAAAGTTAAAATCAATAATAATGCAGAATTACACAAATTTTGAAAAATACGATATCCTGGAATCGTATATTTTATCCAGATATAATGCCAAAGAAGCTGCAGAATTATATTTAGTTATTTATCCAGAGAGACGTCATCCCATAATGCATAAATTACTAGAAATTTACTCAAGTTGGAATTTCCTAATAGGTGGTTTAGAAATTATATGGTCCGATACCGTGGCCTGCCAGATCTCTAGACATGACACCGTTAATTTTTTTCCTTTGGGGATTAATTAAAAATGAAACATTATAAAACGGCATCTAATTCAGTGGACGAATAAT
Source organism: Pediacus dermestoides (assembly GCA_963942485.1). Lineage (NCBI taxonomy): Eukaryota > Metazoa > Arthropoda > Insecta > Coleoptera > Cucujidae > Pediacus > Pediacus dermestoides. The sequence continues at coordinate 9,084,375 of OZ012625.1, forward strand.
AAATTAATGAACAATAATGTTGAGAAAGCTTTTAGGAAAATTACCCCTGTTGATATAAATACAATTAAAGCTGTTGAAAAGTGGTGCAATTTATGCATTGAACATAATGGAAGACAATTTGAAAATAATTTGTAAATATGTTAAATTTTTTTTATTATTAAAGTTTAAGTTTTTTCAGAATTGCTTATTGCTAGTTTTTGTTTATTGATTTTATTTTATCTCAGTCATGGCACACTAGATTTGTGACATAAAGAGAAAATCATCAAAAACTCAGTTATTTTTTGAGATAAATATATAAATGTTTATATATTCGGAAAGCAAAAAAAAAAGATCTTTAAAATGAGATCAAAGCCAACTATGGTTTCTATTTAAAAAAACATATGTTTGGGTTCTGTAGCAAAATCTAATAGCCTTGGAAAAATTTGATTTCATAAAAAACTGCACAAATAATATTTTTATAGTTTTTAAAAATATTCATAAATAAAGAAGTTATGACGCTTCATCGAAATCGTCGAAATGTTAAATTTGACTTATATCTCTAAAATGGCAAGAGATATCTGAATCTGGTTAGCGGCATTAAATTTATAATTAAAATCGGTCCCATGAGTGCGATATTACTTTTTTTCTATCTAGTGTGGAAATAAGACATCAAAATTGCCCCACTTTTCAAAATACATTTTTTAGAATGTAATAATTACACCCCCTTCCGAAGACACGATCTTGATTTAACTTTTTATTTCCAATCTTGATTGTTGATAAAATTTCATGAATATACTAAATTAAGATGTTGGTAAATACATTGGTTGTCTAAATAAAAATCAAACAATATAATTTTAAGGCACAAATCACCACTAGAAGAAATTTATTTGGTGCTGAACTAAAAATACAATAACTTCTCATACGATTCATAATTTTCCTCATAATCCACGTAGGAAAAACACATAATACACTGTAGAACATCAATATTTTAATGCGAAAATAAGTTACAAATCAATAAATAACAACCTATTCAACACATCAACATAATTCACAAGTATTAAATTTCTCCTGGCGGTAAAAGTGATTGATTACTGCTTAATATATTGCTCCACATATTCAATAGTATCTGTGATGATCTTTTTCTCTGTTGCCCTCATTCTGATTGCTAACTGTTTGTTCGCACTCATCTCTCGGCTTTCCTCCAATAGCTTAACATCCTCATCCAATGTGGTTTTATATGTAGCCAACAGTAACTTCAATCGAGCTTGCAAGAAGGACCACGATTTCTTCTCCAGAACGGTATCGAGAGCACACTCAACGTACATTAAATCACCACTTCGGTCGCTTTCCAGCCAATGTTGAAGTTGTTCTAAGTAAACAAAGGAAAGATTTCTAATTAGTACGAATTAATTAAGTAAATGGCTCACGCTGATGCTGATCCATTATTTTGTAAATACGCTAATTAAGTGTGAGATTATATTTTTCTTGTTTTAATAAATAATTAGAAAAAGCACTAAATTATTCGTATTTTGATACCAGAATTAATTATTATGCAATATGTTACTGGATAATCGACTTAGTAAACCAGAAACATTTAGAAAAACACAATAATTATTGTAAATATCATGAACCTGTTTTATAGGAATGTAAACGAGGAATTCTTGACGCACCTAAGGGGAGAATGGTTTAAAACTAACCAACTAAAAAACTACATAACACTATAAACAAATTGTATTTCGCGTGGCAGAAATTCTTACAAATTTTTACATACCTTCATTCATATTGAATATCCGTACAAAGGCCAACAGTCCTCCATCGATAGGCTGTGGGCCTTTCTTGATGAAGAAATCATTAGTGCTTGATATCGAAAGTCTCTGCAAGAGTTCGTTGCGCTTCTCCTGCAAAGCATCTGATTTACTGATACCCAATCTGATCCAATAACCATCGTGCTCATTGTCCTCGTAAACAAATCTACACACAGAAAGCAAAAGTAGTTAAATTTGTAAATAAATTATTTGCTTCCAATTCTAAACTAACCCATTATGAATGAAAAGATCAGCGTTACTTCTAGCTCCATAAAAGATAAATAACTGCTCGCTAGCTTTGAAATCTCTTAAGGCCAAACATTCACACCGGTCTAATTGTGGATTGTAATCGGTGGAAATCTGTAAATACAAATAACCGACAGTTTAATTTGTGGATTAGAAATTGCAGTTGTAGAGACGAATGCTGAGGTTAGTAGGTACTTACGGTTCCGTTGGTGTGATTACAGAGATCCCACAATGGGATTAATGCGTTTATCATGTGGTCACCGTTCTCAGAGGGGATTGTGTTCTGACGGGTCATTACTGTTGATACAGCCCAACTGAAACCAGATGATTATGAACTGTTTGTGTAATTAATTAAATTGTAGGTACATAGGTGATATATGCAAAGTATAACAGACAATTAAACATTCTAAAGAATTTAAGTTTGATTACATTTTTAACTAAAATATCTAAAACAAAATTATTTTATACCTACATTAAATTTGTATAATTTTACTGCTGCAATTGTCCAAAAGGTATATTTTTATATTACATCTTTGCGCAAGATATTTACCATTTATTATACAGCGTGTCTAAAAAAGACGCTTAAATTCCTGAGGTCAAAATCGATTGATATAATATATGCTTGTAGAATTTCTTTCATTAAGAAGTTATGGGCCTGGAAAGTGCAAACTTTATTTCTACTTTTAAGTAGGTACAGATATCTCACGAAGTACAGTTCAGAAAAGGCTGAAATTTGGAATATGGACAATTTCAGAGCTAGTTCTTTAATTGTACCTAAAAATAGAAATAATGTTTTCACCTTTGAGGGTCCATAACTTCTTAATAAAGCAAATTTTACTAAGGCGTGTTAGGCTACTTTAACCACAGGAACCACACTTCAGTTTTGGACCTTATTTATTGTATATTTTTAGCATCACCAAAGATGCTAAGACAGAAATAAGTTTTTTTCCTTTATGGTGCAGACTCTTCGCGGTGACATTCACGTATTTCTCAAAATCAAAATGCTTGAAATTATTTCGATTTTTTAGTTGAGTAAATTACTATTAAATATTTGTAATTTAGAATGTAGACCAAAGAAAATGGGAAAAACGCCAAAAGGCACATTAAATGCACTTATCCCTTGATTACCTGGAGCTAAACTTTTACCATTAATCCTGAATAAGTAAATGGGAAAAAGGATAAAATAGCCTATTATAAACCACAACTAGGTAATGCTTACTACCTGTTTCTAAGCACAAAATAAATTAAATACATTACTTTATTCAGTAAAGCAACGAAATTCTTTAGAAAATATGTAACAGAAAAAATATCATTCTAAAAGAAACTACCATCGTAGTTGGATGTGATACTTAATAATACTGTGCCTCTTTTCAAAAATGATAGACCTATACTAAAATATTTTTAAACTGGCTAGGCAATTTTCTAAGCTGATGCATAATTGGTTGCATAGTAAAGTAAAATTATTTTTGAGTACAAAGAAATGTATCATTGGCGAATCGTTCAAATGTGTTTTACAAAATTATAATTTTGCATGTTAAAAATAGGGAGGAGTCTGAAAATACCTACAGGGTGTCCCACAATAGACATGAAATATGATGATTCTTGAATAAATTCTGCATTGTCCTGTATAATTTTTTGATCTCCAATCCGTGTTTTACTTTTTCAATCTACAATTTTTAACATTCAAGAGATAACTGCTCGAAAACTAAAAATATTTCGTGTCTATCCTGGGACACCCTGTATTATTGATGATTTTTCTATCTGATGGTATATTTATTTATTATACCATCAGACTACTATTACTTAAAGATTTATTAACTAATGAGGTTTCAGATCTCCATATTAAACTGTTCTACAGAGTGTTTCAGGATTAACTGGACAAACTTAAAATCTGAATTCAAGATCTCAAAAGGAAAACATGTTCTCTGGAGGTATGTCCGCAAACGTTTCGTTAAAGAGTTACGCCCCTTTAAAGATGGAGGCTAAAATTAGGTTTTTAATTTTTTTCTCAAATTTGGATAAAGATAAAAAAATGAACTTTGGTAGGGATTTTTTACTAATGGAAACGCTTCTAAAGAATATTTTTTGAATCATCCCTTATCGATAAAATGGGTGAAATCAGCAACCCCTATTTAATTTTTTTATTGAAACTCTTTAACAGGCCCGAATTTTGCCATATAAAATTATTCTGGAAAGCTAAATTCATTTAGAAAGTATTTTGTCTCTTTCATTTTTTTCATAGAATTGATAAGTACTTTTTAAATAAAAAAATAAAATAGTCCCGATCCACATGGTTATTTTGGAAATTATTGCAGTATTTAATAAAATGAAAAATTGCCAGCAGGCTGCTTAAAATGACAGAATGAAGGATTTTTTATTTCCATGGCAATCTAAATTCAATAAATAGAATAGAATTTCTCATACGGTATAAATTATTTGAAATATCTCCTAAAATATTAAGTTTAAATATAAGGAATACTTTATGAAAAAGGTAGAGAATTTAAATCTCTACAACCTACATAAGCAATATACAGGGGGTTCCATGTGAAAAAATAGAGTTTTCGTTGTTTGAAGTCAATGAAAACTGACGGTCAATTGCAAACACCCTGTATATTATAAATTTTAGATTTTTGTATCACAATATTCACTAGACCTTACTTTTTAGAACTTCGAAATAACTTTTCAAAAACTACAAAGTGTAACTAAAATAAACGTGTTTTTTGAAATTTTGTGAATTTTCTTTTTAAAGTGTACCTAAATATGTCGAAAACCGTTCATTTTAAAAATATGAAACCTTCACACTTTTTCATCTAAAATTACATGTAGAATCTGAAAATATATTAATATACAGGGTGTTCTATTTAAAATAACGAAGTAGCTGTCCAGCCGTAATTAAACACCCTGTATAAATGGAAATAATTTTAAGTTATGGAGCAGTAAATTTCTAACAACTTTTGTCTTTACAAAATTTTTCTATTTCCAAACCTAACGAATTTATAGAAGAATGCCAGGGTTTTGACGGACCCTGTATGCAAAAAAGGAGAAACAACGTTTGGATATGGATTAATTAGGTTAAATCAGTCTATTTTTATCCCAAAAATTAACTGAAAATGCTTTTTAAGAACCGTGCTTCCTTAAAATATCCAAAATCTGTAAAAGGAAAATGAAAAAAAAATATTTTAGATGTTATTTTTTAATTACAATATTTTATGAGTACTGTGCAACTTTAGATAAAACCGACTCAAAGAATCTCTGCTTAACAAACCAAACAGACAATTTCTTTTATGAGAATATTACAGTAGAATGTACGATACCAAGTTTACAATGAGTGCATCTTTTCTCTGTGTGAAGAGTAAGATAACCACTTTCAACGAGATTTTTTCTTTAAGAATTGTTTATTTTGCGGATTTCTGCTGTTTCTTATTCAAGAAAAGATCTTAATTGTTTACCACATTTTCACATCTGCTGCTTCATTAATACATATTTAAGCAGCTATTTTAATAGAAAACACAATCTGTATGTATGGTGTTGATTTAGAATATGAAAAATTGTTGCAAAATATTTGTTATTTGTATAGAAATTTTTTTACAGTAAAAACAACTGTCTATAGTTTATCGTTAAATTTATTGTTCTGTAATCAGCGGAGAAACTTTTTCGGCTTAGTTTACGATTCTGCTTAATAACTCATTTAAAATAATTTCAAATTTTCATATAATGTCAATCAGAAATTAAATAATTTTGAAAAATATGTAGGTATATAATTCAATTTACCAATGTACCTATTTAAATTTTCTTTGTTCCTTTATGTCATTTAATTTGCAAAACAAACCGAGTATGACAGATTCTCCCTAAAATACAATAACCAGCTACCAATTGTGCTGTTTTTACGATAATTTCTTTCCTTCGCATGTATCATCGCTCCAATAATTTACACACATAGTAATTTCTCAGATATACTTTCAAATTCTACACGAATTCATTGAACAATAATACATACAAATAGACAATAATAAAAAGACCATCACTTTCCCTGCTATTATAATTAACCGTAAATCATTTCAATTAGAACGGCAATGAAGTGAGATTTTTACAGTATTTTACTCTGTTTTGGTGTGTAAAGTTAAATTAATCATTACAATGAAAACAATCTAACATTGAATTTAAATCGTGTACTAAATTAGTAATTACGCTGTGTTTACTTTAAATTAGTAAACAATTATTCTATTATTTAAAAGAAAGTAACAAGTAAAAGTTACTTCTCACAGGTTGAAACAATTTAAATGGTAATAACGTTAGACTGAATAAAAATTTTGTTTTAATCTTCTTATATCACTTAAATAATCAAGAATTTTAAAACTAGAAAATATTATTTAATATAATCCGCACAGTGCAGAAACTATTCATTTTGTAGTTTTCAACATATGTTTAATTATTCCAACAATTTTATATAAAAATAATGAGTACCTACCTACAATCATTATCAGCTTTCACAACTATGGTAATTTTTAAAAACATTAAATAATTGTAATAAAACAATTATTTCACGAGAAAATTATAAAATTACATACGAGGAAACGAAATTAATCTTGTACAATCCAGAAAAATTTTAATTATAGCATAAATCGCTTTTATAATTGTTTCAATTATAATTAAGTAGTTTACTAAAATTTTTAATTAAGTTTACAGAGATTATGCAGTGTACATACTGTCACTAGTAATTATTGTATTTTTAGCAAAAATATTACGTAATAATGTTATTTGTTAGGGATTAATAAACTGTATTTGTTGGAAGTAATTAAGGAAACCAAATATAAAATGACCTTAAACTTGACCGGATGACTGTAAGTGATTTATGGACCACTTTAATTAACTTATTTAAATTTAATTTATTTGTTATTATAAAATATTTAGCAGTTAATTAGAGCTTTTGTTTATACTTATTTGTTTATTCAATTTCTGCACAACTTTCGCCTAAGCGATTTTATGTTGATTAACCGGTGAAATAGGTTTTTTATTGCAGAGAGAATATACGGTTAATCAATTTTATATTTATTATTTCTTTATAAAGAAAATAAAGTAAAAATTCTAAAACAATATAAACAATAAGAAAATGAAGGTTTTTACATACGTATTAATTTCTTTTAATTAATTTTATCGCAGAGTTTACGTTTTTATTTACTGTACGACTATACAGGGTGTTTTGGGATTTACTACGAGCCCTAACAACTAAATGTTCGGACAAAAGTAAATTTTTGAAGTATGAAAGGAGAACTGGAAATTTTACGAAAATAATTAGTAAACACCTAACAATACAATAAGATAAAGTCTTAATAACAATGTTATGCATGGAAGAAAATTATTTGTTGGATTTAACAAAATTAAACCTTAATAATTAGCAAACTTTACAAAATGAATTTGCAACTAAATGTTGGGATAATTTTTAATTTCGGACCATTAATATGAGGTTACGTCTCCTTTGCTTTAATAGCTGCCTGTTTCTTGCAGGCATTGTATTTATCAAATTTTGGTACAATTCAGGCGTGAAACTGTCCCAAATTTCTTCCATAGATGAGGGCCATGAAAGCACCTTTATGTCGTTTTCCCCAAATTCCAAAACTGTGATTTTTTAAAAACAGTCGTTAGAAAATTACGTTACATTTTTCAAGTGCAATTTTATAGCTACGAAATATGCCTAAAATCATCAATAAAAACTTGGGGATTTTTTCGTACATTAAACCAATATCCAGCTTTGCAATAAAGTAAATTTTACTAAAATCCAACCAGTGGTTCCAAAACTGTGATTATTTTAATGTAGGTAGCACCCTCAAAAAACACGTTTTTTGAAAAGTGAACTGTGGAACTCGAAAAAAAATGCAAAAAAAATCATATTAACATTTCAGGATTTTTTCAATATAGTACGATTATTGAGTTTTGATTTAAATGTTTTTTGACACAAATCCAACCAGCGGTTTCAAAACTGTGATTCTTTAAAACAGTTACTAGAAAATTTAATCATTTTTAAAGGTGCAACTTTGAAGCTCCGATAAATGCCTAAAATCACCAAATAAAAACTTGTGTAACTTTTTTGTAAAGAAAACCAACATCCAGCTTTGCAGTAAAGTAAATTTCATCACAATCCGACTACTAGATCCAACGTTTTGAAAATAATAATTTTTTGTTTCTACAATATTCCCATCCTGCTGGGTTAAAGTGCCACAGTTTTGGAACCGCCGAGCGGATTTTTACGAAATTTACGTTTTTATATAATTAAATGTTGGCATTATAACAGAAAAAACCATCAATATTATGGAAGTTAATTTAGATAACTTTTGCGCGTATGGAAAAAAGACAATCAAATTTACTTTTGTCCGAACATTTAGTTGTTAGGGCTTGTATAATAAAAAAAAATCGTCTTTATATTTGATGTTTGAGGATGCAGGACCGCAATATTAGTGATTCATATTTATTATTAAAATATCAAGTAGGCCTCGATTGGACTTAAAATAGTATATTAAGCAATGAGCATTTAATGATAGCTATTAAGACACGAGTATGAGAATTACGACACGACCCGTAGGTAAGTGTCGGAACGAATACGAGTGTCTTAATAGCCATTAAGTGTGAGTTGCATACACGAGTGAAAATAATGAAAAATAAGAAAATAAATATTACGGCAACTTTATCATAAACTCAAAAATGTCAGAAAATCAAAATCAACTGTCAATTTTTAAATTTTATATGTTTAGATGTTCATGGCAATATTTGATATTGTAGGAATATTGGTGTGGCGCTGATGTTGCATTTGTATTGGTTATTATAAGTCAACTTGTATCTTAATGAAAAATCTGTATCGTAACGTAATGAATCTCATTACTCATTACAGTACAGGTAGTAAATGTCTAATAGGTAAATCAATTAACGTATGGGAGTAGAAAAACTTATTTTCTGTGTAGGTAAAGTGCCTTTTCCTAAAGCGATATCTAAAAATTTTACATAAAATTATGATGCAAATCTACTTTGAAATATTTATGGGTATGTTTTGCGTAGAGCCAAAATTTTCTAGCTACGCACCTGTGGAAATGTATAAAAGTTAACTAATAACTGCATAGGTAATACTCGTAAATACATACATGTTGGTTGTTGCCAAATTTCTTACATTACTTTCTTTATAGCTTTTCAAACATGAAATTAAACATAAAATATATAATAATGTTCTAAAAATACCACAAAAATTTGTTACCTACACAGCCATATGTAATGTACTTAAAAGATATTTTATCTTATTAGGTACTTACTATAATTTAAAATGGAAAGAACTGTACTTAAATTAGCGTATTTTACTTAATATATGGCTTCAATTTTCATATACATATTTCTAAAGCGCACTTGAGACTTTAATTCTCACACAAGTTACAAGATACTTCAGTGATAAAACTAACCCTAAAGACTGAAAGGGCTTCTGTTAAATTTAACCAAACTACTACTTATTTTTGATAGTTAACAGATTTTTGTAAAACAAAGTTCTGATTACAACTAGTCACAAGCCGCGAAGTAAAACATTCATTTAGTTACAGCTGTACCTACACAATACATTAATTTTATGCAGATTACGTATAAAATATAGGAACATATTACCTATTCTTAATTATTATAAATCTTGCCCGTGCTAAGAAGGAAGTACTTTATCGAAAGTAACATTTTTAAGAATAATATAACACAGACAATTAAACGACTTTCTTTGCTACAAATTCGTTTAATAATTTTTTTATAATATAGGTAGGTACCATCCAAATGTCATTATAATTTATAAATGGATTTTAATTGTAATAAATTTGGTACAAAGTGGTACGTATCACTTTCTCATTTCTTCCTAAACCAAGTCGGTAGTCACAAACATTTCATCGGATTAATAAGTGTAAAAATGCCTGCATCCTGCATGGCGAAGAGCGGACATAAATATTAAAGAAAAAATCAAGTGACAATTGACCGGCCTCAAGGTCACTCGTGGCCTACTGACAAGCCTCCACTGATTTTTATGGGCATTGCACTTTCTCCTTGGTTGCCGTAAAATTAGTTTACCGACATTTCTTAATTACCATAAAAGAAAAGCGCGCAAACAGAAATTATTTTTTGCCTTTTTGCATTCAACATATGGCATGGAATTTGATAATAAATTCAACAGCAAATCGATTTCTTATTTAAAAACTAATTAAAATGCACCTCGGGGCAGTTTAACGTTCGTGGGGGGTTTAGTAATGCAGAATTGTGCTTTAAATTTAAACAGTTCAGTTTATGGACGATATTCTTTGCATGTTTCGAGATTAAGAAAGTGCCAACATGTAATTTAGGAAATTTCTTCAGTCAACCGAAAGTGACATCTTGTCATCTTGATAAGATACCGCAACGGTGGGTGGCATTTACAAACCCAGGAACTATATTAATTCTTTATGCCCAATTTCACAAAAAACTTTTAATTGGTTTCTCGTTTCACGCTTCATGAATGAAATAAGTTTTATTTTCATTTTAAAACTTGTTTTGAATAAATTATGTATCAAGGTCAAAACGATAGGAAAAGTATTATTAAACCATATATTGTTTGTTTGCTAACAGAAGCCAAGTGCATACGAGTTGAGAAAAATTAAAAAGAAAACAATTGTCTTGATTTTGTGCCTGAATACTAAAAATATAGATATATGCTAAAAATAATGTGTGATTCAATAAACCTCCTACGCTGCTTGCTGGGATTGTGTAATTTGTTATTTACATTTACCACTGAAATTGCGACGTTACATTTTTTGTAGGATTTAGGTTAAAAAAAACTTTAAGTCAAGAATTCGAGGAGAAATTCTCGGTTCATTATTCGACAGATGGTATAGGTAAACCAAAATATTCTGGACGTATACAGACTGTATAAGGAAAATAAATTATTATTATTATTACAGGCAAAATGTAGACACAGAAATGAAAATGATACAGTCCTCATTCTAAAGAAGAAAGCTAAAACTTAAAAGTGATAATGGAAAAGGATTTTTCACGAGTGTCGGATCGAAATAAACTGCTGGCCAATTGAAACGTACCAAGCGAATTTTTAGGTTGAATTTAAAGTAAAATATTTTGAAAAATAGAAAAGTTATTAACATGCGGTTTTCAGGATTTCAGAGATAATTTAATTGAGAAAACGATAGTGTTACCCGATTTTTTTACTTTGAAGTACATTACTATCTACAGGGTATGAAAGAAAGTCATCTTTTTTTTGTAAAATTTTATAACTACCGTGATTCCACAAATTTTTTTTATATTTTTTTGATGTAGATTTTTTTAGTCCTTACTTAATGGGAAAACAACCTGTTTCTAAAAATTTTGATATCCCTGTTATTTTATAAGATACCGAATTTTTGCTGAAAATTTGATTTTTTCTTTGTTTTTTGTCGTTCGGCCGTATTGTGTTTTGTAAGAACCAATCTCTGTAATTGATTATGATACCTTATGAGTGGCTTTCTTATAAAAAGTACACCTTTTGTACTTTCATTAATTTATTGGTAACCAGTGGCTTATCAAAATCGGTACACGTTCGCTAATTTCTTAAATTTTTTAATTCATTTTTTGAGGCTATTTTCTTAATGGAATAGAATGGAATTTAGTTAGTTTATGTTCACCATTGGTTTAAGTGACTTATATCCTCGAAACGGGTTTTTCACTTTTTCAAAAATTTGCTCATATTCGTGCATACCGGGTGGCTACGAAAACGTTTTACAACCCCCACCATTTTGTTATATTTAACTGTATTAATTTGAAATTTGGCATGGTTTGATTGTTGAAAGGAATAATCATTTTGACGTTTAAAACAATCTGAAGACACTTCCGGTTTCACCGGAAGGGCCACCTACTAACTTTCAAAATTTTTTAAAACAACCCTGTATATTTTTTTCCGTAAGAATTAGATTCTACTTAAAATTACCTTTCTATCGACATATCACATGATGACATTTGCTTTCAAAATGGCAGCATAATTATTATTGCAAAAACCTGTTCAACAATATTAAATTTAATAAACAATTCGGTATCTTATAAAATAAGAGGGATATAAAAATTTTGAGAAATTGTTTTTTTCCTCATTAACCAGGGACTAAAAAAATGGACATCAAAAAAATTTAAATTTTTTTTTGAGGAATTTCGGTAGGTATAAAGTTTGAGAAAAAAAAGACGACTTTCTTTCATACCCTGTAGATAGTAACGTACTTCAAAGTAAAAAAATCGGGTCACACTATTGCTTTCACAACAAAATTATCGCTTGAATCCTGAAAACCTCATGTTGATATCTTTTCTCCTTTTCAAAATATTTGACTTTAAATTCAACCTACCTTGGTACGTTTCAATTGGCCAGCAGTTTATATGTATTCCATCGCTCAATAATTATTGTGAAACTAAAAAAACTAATTGTACAAAAAGTGTTAAAAGAATTTTTGATTTTTTAAATCCCACCATTTATTTATTTCATTTATTTGAGAGGTCACGCGATAAAAAATAAAACAGGGGTGGACTAGTTCAAAAAATAAAATGGTCTATTTCGTTTTAATCTTAAAATATAATATTCGGATCTTTTAAAGTTGAACACTGAAAAGTAACAAAATTTTATGTTTTAGACTTTAAATTTAAAATCCTTGAGTTGAATTAAATATTTTATTTGTATGCGTAAAGCTCAAATCTTACTGATTCGTTTATTCAATATAAATATTTATAGAAAATAAGTATACTTTTTTATTATACGTATTCCGTATACGCAAATAACAGACAAATTAAAATGATTAGTGGTTTTAATTACCGTGAAAATTCTTTGCAAAAGAGTGGCTTGGGTTTCATTTACAAGTATAAGTGCTAAATTATACAAAGTGTGCAAATCCATGAAACAGGTAAAACTTTGAAGAATTAATATTGGATTTACATATAATTTTGTTAAAAAATATAATTGTATTTCCTTAAAATATCTATATAAAAAATCTTAGAAAAAGTTTTATTTATAATTTAGGTTCTTTAAGTAGGTACTAAATCAATATTTATTTATATTAAATTAAATATTACTTAATTTTCTTTGATAGGTATATTCTTATCGTTGGAAGAACATATGAAAATAAAACATTTGCATTGATACGAGACAAATAAACTTATGTTATTAAATTTCTTAATTTTATTGTGTTGGTACCGGGAAAAAATATCAGAGTATCAAATAAAATAAATCGAACACCCCTTTAGATATTTCTCCAAAACTGTTTACACTTTTAGGAAGAAACTATAGAAATGAATCGCTAAAATTTATAGCGATTTTATAGCTAACAAAAAGATTTATAGACATAAATTTGTTTTATAAATTAAACATATCAAAAGTGAAGAGAATATTTCGAAAAGTCTAGCAGAAAGTAATTTAAAAGTATGTAGTTTTGACAAAATTTCCTTTTTCAATAGGTACAAATTTTTAAAACATTTAAAAGTTGCTACGAAAAATTAACTGTAAATACTAGAGGTCCATATGCAAGGAATGGACTGCACTTGGTTCTTTATTGTTTTAAGACTTAGTAGGACTATTTGTGATTAACTTTTTTCATGTTTTTTATCAGATCGATCGGTTACAATATTTCATCATTTTATCCTTCTTCGTTAAAAAGTATAATTGTTTCCAAGAAAATAAGTTCATTTTAGTTTTAATATTGCAGCTTAATTATTATTTTACATGCAGTTATATGTATACATATACAGGGTGTCCGGAAATTAGGAGCAAAAAACTCGGGGGTGATTCTACTTGAAAAATTAATGTTAATGTTAATTGGAGTTACAGGGCCTTAAAGTTTGTTTTTTTAAATCAATTTTTTCCAGTAACTTTTTTTCTAGTGTAACGACTCGTTTCAAATTTGGCGCACTTATCACTTATGTTTATTTGTATTCTTGCACCAAAATTGAGGTAAATCCCCCAGTGTCAAAGAGTCGAAACTGACGTTAACCTTTGGATAAAAACCCAGAACTTTTTTGTTAGGCACTTTTTCTAAATTTTGAAGAGTTTCGAAAAATTTTCAAAAAAGATCCTCTTGCTGCATCACAATAAAACGAGTCGTTTTGAAGAAAAACGCCTTAAATGAATACCAACTAACTACAGCTCATTTTCAAGATTAATAAAGCAAGCATTAAACAGAAGCGCGTTTTTCTCGAAAACTACTCGTTTTATCGATATTCAACAAGAGGATCTATTTTGAAGATTTTTCGATGCTCTTCAATCAGGCATCATCAAAATTTAGAAAAAAGTTATTGGAAAAAAATGATTAAAAAAAAACTTTGGGGTCTTGTAACCTCAATATTAATGAGCTTTCGAAAAAATATTATAGGAACTTGTCACATTAACATTTCGAGTAGAATCACTCCCCGAGTTTTTTGCTACTAATTTCAGGACACAACAAAACGGATAAGTACAACAAAAATTGCATTATATCTCGAAAACTGTTGGTTTAAAGAGATAATAGTAACAGACATAAAAATGTTATGATAAAATACTTAAACCAGTCACTTAAAAAAATTAAAAGCTAATCTCATAAAACTTGCCAACTTTTGACATCTTGTTTCTGCATTTAACTTTTAGGATCAGCTTGTACCTATATTTATATTTTTATCCAAAGAAATGCAGGTATGTCATCGTTTTGCTAAATATACCTATTCTTTATATTTTAGTTTGACACGATGAGATTTCTCACACAATTTTACAGCAATTTCTCTTGGACTTGTCCACTGTAAAGATGTCTTTCTTGAGAGAGGGAAAATGACGAAAATAATTCTAGTTTATCAAGGAAAAATTTGGATTCTAATTTTTTTACCAGTACTACTTATTAGTAAAATTAAATCTGTCCATCAAAATAGAAATTTATATAAAAACTACTAATATCTATTTAAGTTAGAGTGAAGGCTGTGTCCGAAGATCCAAAGAAGGTAAAATTTATAAGAGTTTCTGCGAAGCATTGTAAGAAATATTTTGAACCTAAATATTAGTATCTTTCTCCCAAATCACCAGGTAGGTACTCTGTATAAAAAAAAATCTAGGAATAAAAACAACATGGTAGGAAGTTTGACCTTTTTAACATTTTATCCTGAAAACGACACATCCTGATGAGTAGGTGTTTGATGTCTTATTGTGACAAATATATTAAATCCAAGACGACAACAACAAAATTTCCTCAACTTGTTTCACCCACATTTAAAAAAGTAAACATGTAACGTTTCAATAAATTATAATAATTTTACACATTGTGTGATATTGAAGTCTCTAAAGTACCCCAAAGAAAAATCCAGTTTAAGATTTATGGGTCCACTTTATGCAACTTTATCAATACCACCAGGCGCCACAGTGACAAAAACTGCACCGTCCAGGTAAACTTTTCGATCCTTGACAAAAACAAGCCAAAACCCTCAGTCTTCTCGCGACAATATCCTTATACAGTACGCAATTCAAGTACTAAAACCTGGAGAAAGCTCTGCTTTGGTTTGTTTGTGGTAATGCGATAAATACGATTGAATCGTTATTTTTTCCCCACCATTTGTGAAAGGACCAAGATGATACGCACAACCTAGCCGTAGCACATGGCTTAGACAGTGTGGTCGATTAATTCTTAATCATTCATTTAATGTTTGTGTACAGCCACTAGCTGGTGGTACTATAGTCGGTACTCGACAGAGGACAGACAGTACTACAACAACCGTTAGGTGATAGACTTGAATTACTAGTAAAGCGATGTGCTTTTAATCGGTGCAATTACAAAATTGCAAGAACATGTAAGAGAAGTTAAATTTTAGGAATTTGGTGTTAGTTGGATTTGAAGACAATGAAGTGTTTGGGGGCTATTGCATTTTTAACAGTTTTGTGCATTGTTTGTGCTGAGGATTCTAGTAGTGAAAATGTGGAGACGACCTCGGAGGAAAACACGAGGGAAATGAGGGAATATAATCAACAGGTAAATAAAATCTGGTACATTAATGTTGGTAGTTTAGTTTAGCTCATGAAAAATTTTTGGAAGAAGAAAAATCTAGATACATTGATTCTTTTCTAAGAAATTTACTAAAATAAAGTACACAACCACTAAGGTCTAGTTTTCAGTCGATGGTTAACTTTAACTAATAGTTAATATTCTTGGTTACCATTGTCCTAATAATGGTATCTAAGAAGATTACCTTATAGATATTAATCAATGCTTATGGTTAAGATTACCATTGAATTAAAAATCTGAGTACTTAACTGTCAAATAATTTGGAATACAGAGTAGAAAAATCCATTTACGAGTAGTTCTAGTACAATCAGTAAAAATCTTGCTTCAGTTGAAGAATTGTTACACATTTTTTCTTATATGGATTGGATTTCTCTAAAAATAGTCAGTTATTTACAAAAAATATCTCTCGAGTTATGCAGCAAAACAACTTTTTAAATAGAATAGGCAACATTTAATTTTTTATTTTGTGAAATTTATAAATAATGGTGTCATTTCTTCAAACTATAAAATAAATAGGTTAACGTATCTATTCCTAGAAACGGAGATACCACAAATATAATTAAGTTAATGTAATCACTGTTCAATAGAACTTTTACATAACTTGAAAAATTGTTCTTCTGCTTATTTCAATGTATTCATTAATTGTGAGTAATTCTTGGTTATGAAATGTTGAAAGTTCTCTTGTTGATATTTAGTAGAAATACAAAAATCAATCTGGTTGCAATTTATGCCCAAATTTATTTTCAAATTTTGTAGTTAGATTTAATTGAATACAGTTTATTATTGTGAATCAGAAATAAAAGATACCATACCAGAAAATCAGTAATTAGAGTCGTGCACTTTACTGAGAAAAAGAGTAAAATTTTGAAGTTAAACGTAAAATTTTTTTATATAAACAGATTTTATCTCTAAACTGGTGGTTCCATATTATCTTACATTATCTTTTACAATAATATACATATTTTATTTTGATTTTAAATGATAAAACTAATAATAATCATAAATAATATCAAAAAGTAGGTTTCCGTCTTGAACAGCGATGACATTCTATGTAATCATTTATCATCATTAAAAAATTTACATATTTGAGGCATATGGGCTATTTTAATGGTTGCTTTCATTTAACCATAAAATGCGGAAACTATTTATTGAAATAGCTGGATAAGTTTCTTTTTAAGTGTTTCAAAAAAAGAAGCTACCAACTGATAAATGAAATTTGTCATTAATATTTTAAATAGAATGTTTGCATACCGGAAGTATTATATAAAAATTAAATTGGTTTTCTCATGATATGCGGAAACATTTAAATAATGAATTCAATTTCTCTAAATTATCGATTACCGATACTTATTAAAATTAATTACATATTTAAATGTTGCAAATGCACTTCATAAAAATAATTGTGTTGATAAAGACAACATAAGTGCAAGAAAACATGAATTTAATGGGGTTAGGACATAAATTCAACTTTTTGTGGTTTCTTAATAATATTTTACTCCCACGTTTTAATTATTAAAATAAAATGTGTTTAATTGGAAACATTCGTAGAAACTATAATTAAATTAACAGCAACAAAGTAGGTAAAACATAAAATGAAAGAAAGGCCATTTTACGTCCCATTATCATATTAATTAAAAATTATTTGAAAAATATTTATGAAGCCTGTGCATGATGGATAATAAATTCTAATTCACAAACATTTAAATTTAGTGTCAAATTTGATATAGAGGTAGACAGGGTAGACATAATAACTGGGACCTCACATTAAACAATCAATATGCTAATCGTAACGAAATTAAGTAGCTAGTGGAACAAATATAAATATTTTGACTGCCTGATAAACGGAATTGTTTAAGATTTCTTGAGAATAAAAAAAATAGTAGCAACATAAATGGACGATTTCAAAATTAAATTTAATAATAATAATAATAATCTGTTCCTAATTTTACTCAAGTTCTTAGAGGGTGCTTCTCCCTTAATTTCGTTTCAATGTCACAAAAAGTTTACTAATTTCGAGATTGTATTTACAAATTAGATAATCAATATCATGACTTAATCATATTTTTGGAAGGATCATTTGATGATGTAGGAGACTTTGATTTAAAATGAATATAAAGTTCTAGGATAGTTATCAATTAATTTTGTTTATTACTAATTGTATACAGGGTGTCCGGAAATTGGGAGCAAAAAACTCGGGGGGTGATTCTACTTGAAAAATTAATGTGACAAGTTCCTATAAAATTTTTCCGAAAGCTCAATAATCTTGGGGTTACAGGGTCTTAAAGTTTGTTTTTTTAAATCAATTTTTTCTAGTGTACCGATTCGTTTCAAATTTGGCACACTTATCACTAATATTTATTTGTATTCTTGCACCAAAATTGAGGTAAATCCCCAGTGTCAAAGAGTCGAAACTGACGTTGACCTTTGGATAAAGACGCAGAACTTTTTTGTTATGCGCTTTTTCTAAATTTTGATGACGCCCGATTTAAGAGCTTCGAAAAATCTTCAAAAAAGATCCTCTTGCTGCATCACGATAAAACGAGTCGTTTTCGAGAAAAACGCCTTAAATGAATACCAACTAACTACAGCTCATTTTCAAGATTAACAAAGCAAGCATTAAACAGAAGCGCGTTTTTCTCGAAAGCTACTCGTTTTATCGATATTCAACAAGAGGATCTTTTTTGAAGATTTTTCGATGCTCTTCAATCGGGCATCATCAAAATTTAGAAAAAAGTTATTGGAAAAAAATGATTAAAAAAAAACTTTGGGGCCTTGTAATCCCAATAATACTTGTCACATTAACTTTTCGAGTAGAATCACTCCCCGAGTTTTTTGCTCCTAATTTCCGGACACCCTGTATAAATAAATCTAATACTTATTTAGATTTTGTTTAAAAACTAGGCTTGTTCCTAAATATTAATCAGAACCAATCAAATTGGGAGAAAATAGTCAGTAACTGTTTTTTCACAATTTGTTGTAGTTTGAAATTTATGTAGGAATAAAACTGGGACTTTTTTATACTCACAAACTTATCTTCTTAGACATCAAAGAAAGTTAACACCGATTTAAGAAAAAATTAGAAAGGTACAATTCTGATGTAGGTATATAATCACCGTTATATAATATTTTTAGTGCAAATTTAACCATATATATATATATAGGTATTTGTTTCCGATATGATCGTATGTTATTAATTATTTAACAACAACAACAAACAAAAACAGTATACAGTTCACAATAAAATAATCTTTCTATTCAAGGTAATTCTTATTGTATACGAATACTATTAATGGGAACACATTCTTCTGTTACACTTAATAATAATAATTTTTCTTGCCACTTTTACATTAAATTGTAAATTATTAAAAAATACACATACACATAGTTATAAAAAATTAGGTCCCAAGATTCTTATAGGCTACTTTTATGTTGTTAAGTTGTTATATAAATATTTTCAAAAATTATCTATTATCTGTAGAATAATCGCAACCTCGATTTTGAAAAAATTTCATTCATAAAAAACTTGAGACTTTTAACTAAAAATAACCTTAGACTGACACTTATTAAATCAGCAAGACACAGTCTAATGTTATTTTAGTCAAAATGGGTTTTAAGTTTCATATCAAATAAACAAAATATTTGAGCTTTCAGATTATCATTATCCTCCTTGAAAAGACAATATTATTGCAAAATTTGTATGTTAAGGTCATACTATTTTTTTTGTTTATTTTCCATAAATAAGAATAATTACACATTAGTATAATGATAAGATATAATTAATTACTCGCTGCTTTTATTAGAATAAATCCTTCAACACATCCTACTAGAATTTTTAAATTAATAAGTAATATTTTATAAACTTATCAACTCTACACTACAGGTACTAGTTACTTAGTTTGTGTTGCAAGAAAACAATTACTAAAACCGGAAGAACATTATTTACTTCTTTAATAGCGCCACAACTCAGTTCTGTTACTCTATAATACAATTTATTAGTTCAACTATACACGTGATTTTTGTGTTAAGCACCCATACTACAATGTTATCTATAATACACAATTGCTTCCCGATTTCACTTTTAAAAGCAATTTTTATGGCGATATCAGTTATTATTAGACACTGTAATAATGTTACACAAATATTTCTGTAATGCCCGATAAGAATAGTTTGAAATTCATCATTATATTGTTAAATAATAAAATGGTTTTAAGTAATTGTTTTCTTATAACTGCACATATTATTTTTAACATCGATTTGTTGTGTTTCTACTGGGTGAATCATCAACGGAAATTTTACCTTCAACAAATATATGCAGGTGTAATATAAATATAAGTTAATAAGCAATAATGCATTATTATAAACAAGTTGTTAGAAAAAATGTAAAAAACGAATCTTGTAGCAGTAGAAGTAATAATTATGTTATTTGTTGCTATTTTTAATTATTTACGAGTAATAAACCTCAGCATCCGGGAGTCTTAATATAATTATGATATTTTTACCCACAAGATAATTTTATAATAATATTCGTAACAACAACTGTAGCTAAAGATTACCATTTTTCTAGGTTATGTCGCGTTGAATCAGTATTTTGATTTTGTATGTTGACGTTTCGTTAGACATGCTGCTGGCTTCTTTAGAACAAGGATAAGAAATTCTTGTGTTGATTAAATAAATTTCAGTAATTTTATGAAATAGAAACTTGTAGTACTTACTATAACTAGAATTTATTGTAAAAAAATCTTCCACATTTATCAGCAGTTTTAAATTCAAAAATCGGGCTGAAGAAGAGAGAATTTTTTTGGAATGCATTTAGTACATTCAAATTATCAAAAATAAATTAAATAAATCCAAAAAACTTGCCCTTTTGGGATCCGACGCGGAAAGTGGTGGGTTTCAATATTCTGTTATGTGGCGTCCCCCAATTTTATTAGAGCCTGGCACCCCTAAAATTTCCCTTATTTTTACTAATGTAATTTAATTTAAAAAAGTAAAAACACTATTTCAACCTCCAAATTTTTCACTAAAATACTCATAATTGGAAAAATTAGTTCGATCATTGTTCGATAGGAAATTTTATAATCTACAACAAAGAAAGACATACTTTTCGACAAAGTGCGTAGTTGAGCCGCAAATCGCCAAAAACAAATGCACTCTTAAATCCAAGATGGCGGAAAAACGTCCCGAGGGATGAAGTCTAAAACTTGGATTTAAACTTACTGTTCAGGCCCCAACTGCCCACAAAGTTTCATCCTGCCCTCTCCGATTGCGAACTAAAGCATTGGAACTTAATAGATTGCTTGGACTATATTCACTCTATTCTTGTAGTTTGAGAACCACTGTATATAAGAAAAAATGGTAAATACATTTTTTGTGCAGAATTTTATAAGGATTATTTTTGTATAGAGGCTAAAATTGCGAAATCGTGACCGTTTTGCGGTAAAATGCGGAAAATCACGAACTTACACCTTGAGGGTGGCTTTTAGGGGTGCCAAGCTCTAATAAAATTGGGGGACACCACAGAACATTGAAACGCACCACTTTCCGCGTCGGATCCCAACAGGGCAAGTTTTTTGGATTTATTTCCCGTAGAAACAGAATTAAAAATATTTGAAATTAGTTTTACCTAGTGCTTAATATTTCATGGGCAATAATTGCTTTTATTATATTTCGATAAAGAAGAAGAAGAAACTAATAAATAAATAAACTATTTATCACTCACTTTCTTTCCACTAAAATTCCTCTATTATAACTGACAAGATCCCAATTAAAGAAAGACAATCGAACTAATCTAAACTCAATCATGTGTGTCTTAAGATCACCCAAAGACAACATTGAGATGTCAAAAATTGAATGATCAAGATGTGAATCAATTTCATATAGAGGATTTATAATTCCGTTTATTTATTTCTTGTTTGAATGAACATAAGAACCGACAACAGATTTCTTTACGTCATAAAGTTATGTACAATTTACGACGATTATTTTATAAAGACTTGAGCTAATCTTGGTTTATTATGTTAATAAATCATTGATGAAGTAAATTTAAAGAAAGTTCAACCTATAATTCTAAATTTATATTTATAATAGAAATTTGTAGAAATTTTCCAAAAATGATAAAATAGTATATTGTAATACAAGTGCGGAAAACGCATCATGACAATACGAGTGTGAAATTTGCAACGCGAGCGATAGCGAGTGCTGCAATCACACGAGTATTGTCATGGGCCATTTCCGCAAGCGTGTTACATACGATTTTTTCTACGAAAACGTGGAATTCGTAAAAAATAAAATTATTTGTAAATCTTTTTCTAATTAAAAAAAACATCAAGTGAGTTTGTTGTCATAAAACTGAAAGCTCATAGCTGTTGACAGTTTATAAATTGTGTCCTGTCATCGAAATAATTTTGATTTTGAGATCAAATTACGTGAATATAAACATGGAGTTTCAAAACTAAAGCGAAAGCGATGAACTAATGTGCACTCCTCCGGTTGTTAGATATTAAATAAATGTTACAATTATAACTAAATGTAAGTACTTCTTTATGTTTTTGTTTGCGTGCGGAAAGTTTAAAAAATGTGTGCGGAAAAAAATTTCCACACTAATTTTCCGTACTAGTTTTTCAAAAGCCTACTTTCAAGTTCGATTATCTTGTCAGAAAAAACGTCATTCCGCATTTTCGTAGAAAAATAATTTTACTGCGTTTCCAATCAACAAACTTTAAAATATCATAAATTCATCTCTTGACGTGTTTCCAAATTTTAATAATGTGCTTCCAAATCATCGTAAAAGAAGCTAAGACAAAAAATTCATACGAATTACCACAATTTTGGTCCAGAACTGAATCCCTTGGAATATTTTTTGTTGTCATGTCTTAAATCATTGATTTACATCATTCATATTAGAAATATTGAAGGCATAAGAAACCACAAAATGGCAGCATGTGAAACAATCCAGAAAACTTCTGATGACAATGAGAAGAATGGACGCTTTCTTTAAATAATAATCATTTATCATCATAGTCAGTTTCTACTTGAATAATTATTTCAATCCAGAAAAAGTATTAAATAATAGTATCTATGTTCAAATTGAGTACAATTTTTATTTCTGTAGTAATTTAAAAAAACTGCTAATTTCGGAAATTTAAATTTGCGCACTTCACTTAACTCTTATAAATGTTGTAAATGTAATACAAGGTTGATAAATATACAACTACTACTATAGTACCAAAAATGACTATTATCAAACCGTCATTAAAACTAGCTAACTACTGTTTGTGTAATTAAGTTCATTGAACACCGAAGATATTACTGTTATGAAGGTCAGTTGTGTTGTGGAAGCTCGCGCTTGTAAATTTCATACCACTTCAGTTTATATGCAGGAAGTGGGACTATGTCCTAGATCTTTCCAACTACAGCAGCTGCGTGAGGTATCTCGCCTAATCAGGAATAAATATAAAAGTGTACTTACAAACTAGGTATTTCTATAACTCTAGATTGATTGCGCAGGAAAACTGTATATCAGTTTTTATTAACGAGGCTTGTTTCAAAACTTGTTAACACTATTAATATTAATATGAATTAATGGATTTGTTTTAAATTAATTACCTGTGAATGGGAAATATGAAATTCTGGTGATTCATCTTAGAAGATAAGATGTCAAGTTAATATCTAAAAATTTGCAATTTAATTTGAAAATTTATTTTGCAATTAAAATATCCGGCCGCTGCTTTCATGTATAAATCAACCAGGTGGTTTCATAAATATTCCAGAGAAATTAAATGTTGCTATCAAATCAATACCCACGACTGTTTCTGAGATAAAATAAAATAATGGTTTGATAAAATTTTATGATGTCTATTAGTAAACCAGCAAATAATTATACAGAGTGTCTCAAAAATACATTTAAATATGAATATCTCGAGTGCTGATTCCTTTGATCTACCAGAAATTAAGTTTAACAATTTTACTATATAGAAAAGAATCTGTCTCATTTTAGGCAGAGAATTGCTGCAGAAGTGGTGATCTATAAGTTCATATTGGACTCTCTTTAAAAGTGGCTAATAACGTCATTTTATAACCTGTCCTACGTCCAACTTCTAAGTTTAAAGTATTTTCAGAAATAATCGGAAAAGACTTTCGAAAATAATTCCAAAAAATAATAAAAACTGTGTTGGAAAATAAAAGTGTTAACTCCCTAGTAATTTTTTCAGTCATTGTTAAATTCCTGTACAACTGTAAAAAACATTAAAACTAATATTAGTCAGGCTAAAGAAGTGGACAAAAGACAAAATAATTAGCAGATGGTATCAAATGACACTGACCACATGCAGATGTAACAAGTGAAATACGCTAATAAAACTTATTGCTTAATAAGAAAGTCTGAAAGATGAAATAAGATATAAATTTATTTAAAACAGGAATTTTTAAAGAAATATTTTTTATGACTTACCACATGTAATATTGTTCTTCGTAACAATTTCACTTTATATTGCATAATTTATTTTAGAATATTTTTTATTAAATATAATAAACATATCTACACATGAAAATTGTTATACGTGCGTACTATAAGTGTAAATTCTTGAATAAAATAATATTATAAAAAAATCCTCTATTTTCTAATATTAGCTTAAAAATACCACGAATATATTATTAACAATCTAACTTTCTTTTTAAGGGCTGGCGTGCAGTTGAAAACTTTCAACCAGGAGCCTCGGGTTGGATCCCACATCCTGAAGACGAAGCCTCCTCTGATACACCTACCCCAAAACGGCGACGTTTAAGAAAGAGAAAACGACGACCACCTATGATAAGTTTAACCGACGACTCCGACGAATCCTTTCAACGCCCTAGAAGACGAATGCGTCCTCAGCGTTTGGAACAAAATATACAACCATGGGAAGAAATGAACGACGAGGCAGTAGGAAGGCCGTACATTCGTCGCAGACTTACCCCAGTGTACCAGCCATCTGAAGAAATAATCACAAATGAAGAGCAAGTTAATATTAATCCAATTTCCGCCACTATTCACTTTGGATCAGAAGAAGTGGAACGACCAGAACCTGAAATACCAACAATTACTGGGGAGATAGAAGATGAGGAGAAGCCAGAAGCTACAGATGAACCCAGTATTATTCAGGAAGATGCACCATCATCAACTAGCAGTAAACCTGATTTAAAATCGTTGCTTAAACAAAACAGTGGTGGGTTGAGTTTAAGTGAAATTTTACAACAGAAAAATCTTTCCTTGTCGGAGCTTTTGATGGGAAACGAACGAGCTATTTCAGCTTTGACTGAAAACCCTACAGTTACAACTGAATCTTCTGTTGAATTTAAATTTACCACTGTAGAAGCGGATATGCAAAGTACAAAATACAAGCGATTACCACCTTCTATTGGATTGCGAAAGAATATAAACAGAAATTTCGAACAAGACGAAGAGTCTATAGAAACAATGTCCACGAAAGAAATACTGGAAGCTCAGAGAAAACGCCTAGCACTCTTACACGCACATAAAGACAACCGGATATACAAAGAGGTTACAAAACTGGATGTAATAACAGAACCAACAACAGAGAAAAGAATATTTGTTCCATCACATCCCAAATATTACACATCACTAAATTTCAAACCGGATTTTAATCCTTATACCGAAAGAACCACAGAACCTTACACAGAAACTGCTGTAAGAGAAGAAACTACCACAGTGATGCCTACAACTACAACTCCAGTGGCAGAAACTAGAAGCCCTGTCTTTGATAGAATGTCGTTAAAGCCCAAAATAAAAAACAATTTGCCGATCACCAGCGCAAAACTAAAAAAGATTACTTCCAAGCAAAAAACCAAAGATGAAGACAATTATCCTAAAGAAGATTCTATTCCAATTAAAGCTGTAAAGATCGATGTTCAAGAGTTATTAGATATTAGAGACTCAGCAAAAGAATCTATAAAGGAAGATGCACCTCTGAAAATGTCTATAAACCTTGACGAGCTCATGAAAGACGAACCCAAATTAACTACCCCATATGAGAACCAAGAAATGACGACTCAATCAACCTTGCCGAAACATGTCGTTACAGCCAAAGAAGAAATAATGGAGATACTAAAAGATCCCATCAGCAGAGAGAAATTGTCACGTATTTTGGAAATTAGAAACATGACTGTGGAGGAATTGGTAGAACAAAGAGAAAGAGGCTCAAGTCAGCTTCACTTGGCCGATATTTTTCACAACAAAACACGAGAACCGGAACCTAAAGATGAACCATTTATCGGTCGAGTAAATTCGGAGTATTTTAACAGTTTTCCGGTATTTAACAGGAAGCAGAAAAGTCGAGTTTTGGAAGATGAATCATCGAGTCAAGTCTCTAGTTCTTCCTCGTCTTTTTTACAACTTAAACCTGCTGCGGTACAAAAGCCAAAGGAGCTTTACACAGTTACAAGTTTTCCGACTTACAAAATAGAAATGGATAAAACTAATAGTGATAAACTGCAGCCCTTTCTTTGGAAAGAGTTATATCCAGATCTCTTCAAAGAACTATACGAAGATAGTTATAAAAAATCTGAGTCAGGATTAAGAGTTACAACACAAGAGTATTTAGACAACGACATTCAAAGCTTAGAATCAATTGAGGACAAATTTTCGTCGGTTTCGAATGATAAATTAAACGTAGATCTAGATCAAAGAATATACGACGATGAAGACGAAGTGTTTATCAATTTACCAACTGGTGTTAAGTCTGCAATTTTGGCTAGTTTGGCAATTATCGGACTGTCTTTAGTTGTATTTCTAACAATTTTAGTTATATTCAGGTGGTCTCAAAAGCAGAAAAAGCGACTGAATTACTGTAGTAGTTTTTCGTCGAAAATAAAATCGCCGATCTTGGAAAATAATCAACGGAAAACTATCCGGACATTCATGAATGAAACTTTAGGAAAGAAGAAGAATTATTACGACAGCCATTTGCAGAGTATGTCGGATAATATTTGGGAAAACGATAGGAAACCATCCTACTGATTTGTTTTGAGACTATTTATTTTTATTTATGTGATCTGTCAGTGCAATATTTATTATGTTACTTTTAAATATAAGTATTTTAGTACAACCTCAATTTCGAAATTGTCTTTTACATTATTTTACTTGTTTATACAAATGTCAAGAAAGATGCTATATCATCAAGTAAATTTACTATGCAACCAATAAAATTATCTAAATTTGCTTGAAGATAACGAACTGTAATCTAGTTTAGAAAATTGTTTTTACTTTTATAATGCCCCAAACTACTTTAGGTTTTTTTAAATAAAACATTTTAAAATAATTACTCCAACTTTTCCTCATAATGCATTTCCCAGTTAACGCTTCTAGTCGTAATTACACCTGACTTAGAAACCCAAATAATGACTTGCATAAGGTAAGTATGTGCTTGCAAAGAGAAGTTGGATAAAATGTAGATGATTAGAAACGCAATTTGTAGAATCAATTTAATGCAATTAGTGATGGAACTTCAGTTGTTAGTACACAAACCTGGATCAACTTAAATGGCAAATCTAGTTTAACTTCTAGATGGTAAGCGCTTGTAATTTATGTTTCAGCAGGTATTGTTAATACGTCTGCGAACAACCGGTTATTTATTTGATTTCAATCAAACAATTTGTGATGTGAATTATAATAATAAATTAGAAATTAAAGTCCTAATTTTTTTGTTATCTAAATAAATGTTTAAAAAAGATTGAAACTTAAATAGTTTTGAATAAAACTCGCTTGTGATGGCGGATTATAAACATAAATTCGTTCTGAAAATATTCTCTTTTAAATTGCTTTTATCTTGGCAAAATTTATCTGGTACCTATGTCAAAAAAGAAACATAAAATCATTTTATTATTTTTATTATGAATTATAAATAGTTTAGTATACCTACACATCTATGAATTGTTGGGTCTTTTTATTCACTATTTACAACTATAATTTTTAAAGATATAGAATACATAATAATTAATTTCGTTCGTATCTAAACTGCTGGCCAATTGAAACGACCAAGCGAGTTTTTGAGTTGCATTTAAAGTCAAATATTTTGATAAGGAGAAAAGGTTTTTTCTCGTCTTTTTTCTCAGACTTTACAAGTAACGAGATTCCACAATGTACCGGGTGTCGAAATAAGAAAGGACGCCGGCTGTATCTCAGAAACTATTTATCGTACAGCCTTCGAAAAAAAATATTTATAGTAAAAGTGGGCAAGAGAAATTGCTGGAAATAATTTACAAGTTTCTAACTCGATCGCTAGAGGGCGTAACACTAACGGCAAAATAAAAAACACGGTTTTTCTCAAAAATATCTCGAGTTAATATATGGCAAAAATAGTTATGTTGTAATCTATACAAAATTAGAAAACTTTTTTATTTGGAGTATTTTTCTCTATCTTGTCAAATAAAGGGTGGGAGAAGAAGCGAATGTTTGTTTGAAAAAATTGTAATAAGTTTTTTTTGGCTTAACCGTTTTCGATAAATTTGGTCTCGTTTGAAAGAGCGTTTATTAGGGCTTCGGATAAATAATTGACATCATTAATTTAATTTTTTCCCTGGTCGCTAGAGGGTGATTTGTGATAAAGTCGAAGATTTTGGTAATTTTCTCAAAAATGTTAAATAGAATGGTGCTATTATTACTAGTTAAGAAGAAAGAGCATAAAACAATGAAGAAACTGGTGAAAACCGCAACTCGATATCTCTTTTCAATGCAGAGATATGAATGTACACTTTTTAACCAAATTTTTGCATGGAATCTGCATACTGCATACATCCTTGATGCTATCGTTCCAACAACTTCCTCAGGGTAACAAATACCAAGATCCTTTGGAAATATTGCTTGATATCTGAGAGCCAAATTGGGTTTAGCAAAAAAGTGTCTTAATCACTGTTGCTGTGTTGCTAACATTTTGTATTTTTACATCAAATGGGAGGTTAGGTTAGGTTCAATATGAGTGGGTCAATACCGGCCCCCTACTGCGACCATTCGGTCTATTGGAAAGTTAAGAAGAACTTAATTTTTCTAATGGTATTTGATTTGTACAATAGATTACAGATTTATTAGCGTAATATGTTAAAAATCATGAATTTTAAAAGATCATCACTCTTTCGTGCTATACAGGGTGTCCCAGTTTATTTCGTCCGGATTTCACCAGTCGATACTTTAGCGAAAATTAAAGGTGGTTTGTCTAATAAGCTATGTTCGAATTTTGCTTCCTTTTTAATGTACTGGGTGTCCATTTTCGACACTTTCAGTATTGGAGTTATTATCAAAGACAGAGTGTTGCGGTTTTCACTTTAATTTCCTACTTTTTTACGAAACGAACGATTCCGGGGTCAAATTAGTCATGGCTCTCTTAGTTTTTATTCTATAGAGTGATTTTGAAAATCTTTGCTCTTTAGGCACCCCTCGTATTTTCGTTAAGCGTCTACTTATCAAAAAGGTGAAAACTGATCTTGATAGAGTTTAGTGGCGTAGGCAGTTTTTGTCTAAAAAGTTTAGTTTTTGAGATAATAATTAAACTTATGATTTTTTAAATGGGACACTCTATATTATTATTTATATTGATTAAGCAAAATTTGGGCTTTTCAGAAATATATAGTTGTTTATATTTATTTTGAAAAACAAGCTCAAAATTCGATGTTTTAATGTATCGGGTAATTTTTTTAACCTGAAACTTTCAAATATCTCGAATAATAAGCACTTTATGAAAAAAATGTCCATAATCAAAATTTCATTCCTCGGAGGAAATACATTAGTGCTAAAATTAGTCCCCCTCCCCCTCCTTGTAAGTGGGGCGGGGGGTAACTTTGAAATCTTAAATGGGAACCCCTATTTTTTATTGCAGATTCGGATTTTACGGCTAAAAATACGTAGGATTTGTCTGAAATTTTTTTTTCGATTCATGATATATGGCTCTGTAATTTTTTTATTGCATACGTATTGCAGAATCTCCCGCTCCACCTACAAGGAGGGGGGGAGGCGAACTAATTTTAGGACTAATGTATTTCCTCTGCGGAATGAATAAAATTTTATTATGGACATTCTTTTCGTACTCGAGATATTTGAAAGTTTCAAGTTAAAAAAATCACCCGGTATATATTACTTTATTTTGTAACAGTAACATCTTGCATTTTATTGTTTTTTTTTTGTTTTGAGTTAAGTTATCAAAAATTTGTAAGATACAAAAAAGTTTCTAAATTGAATGGGAAATTGTCTCTGCATATTGGTGATGCAAAAAAAACAGTGGCGTACGTCATATTAAATAAAATATTTTTCAGGAAGCCCGTACGCATGCCTTTGTTTTTTAAATAAAATAATTGCAACTACATACTATTAATATAGAATACAAAAAAAAGATCTATCCAAAATTTCAGAAGGCTAACTATTATTATTGATTTATAGCAAATTATTTAAAATACTGTATTTTTTTAACATCAAAAAGGAAGCAAAATTAAACCATATGTTATTAGATAAACCACCTGTAATTTTCGATAAACTATCGACTGGTGAATTCTTGGTACACCCTGTATAGAAGTTTTTTGGGAAAAGGTACTTAAAAATTTTTAGTAAGTGGTCAAATAAACAGTAAATTAAAGTTTTATGACATAATTAAAAATTAATCATTCATGAAAATTTAAATAAAATGCACCTGGATTTAGGAAAAAATTTAACCTTTAACCATATTTCAAAAAGTAAACATAAATTATCCTATAAATAGTAGGTACATAAAAATCGAGATAAAAATACTTCCCTACTGAGTTACAGGGTGAATAAAAACACATTTTCAACAGGACGTATGACTATTAGATTTTGAACTAGTTTTGGTCCTAAAAATAATATTTCTGAATTTGGTGCATAACGTAAAAAAACATTACTTTTTTTCAAAAGTTCCATTCCCTAAAAAGATGTTTAAAATTGATAAATCACAAATACTCCACTGAACAATATGACTTTGGTTATAATACGGTCAGATTACAGTGTACTTAAAGTTTCATTAACCTACTAAATTTCCCTTTTAAAACGTTTTAGAGATATACTCAAAAAAATTATAAAAACATTCATTTTTAACACCTCACAAGCTAAACGTTCTAAGACGTATTTTTATAGGAACTTTTCCTCTTAAAATACGTCATCTATCTCGCATCTATAAAAAGTAGAAATATTAAAAATGCAACCCAGAAAAACATTCTATATCTTGACCTATTTTGTGAATAAACATATTTAGGTAGCTCACAAGACTATACACCTGGTAATAATTTTACAAGTTTATAAATAATAACTTTATCTATTAAAATTTCTCTTCCCACCACAGTCTGAAAATGGCGTTTCAAATACTCTTTCCAAATTCAAATCTGAGTAAGTATACCAGTCATAAATGTTTCTGCCAGAGAAACCCAAACAAACATAAAATGTTTATGGCACGCAAAACCACAATATGTTTTGGTGGAAAACTTTTATTGGCAATCTTTACGGTTTAATTTTTTACTTTCTTATACGAAGTATAAGGGAGTATAGTAATGATGGATTTACACGTTTTGAGGGCCCCTGGATCTATTTTGACTATTTAGTTAGCATTAATATTAATATAATATCGGATGTGGACAGTACGATTATTGCCTTCGGCTTCAGTACTGAATTTACATCGTATAAGAAAGTCATGTGCTGGACACATCAGATATTTTTAAATTCAGTTGAACACATTTCATTCTAAAACTATGTAAATTTTTAGATACTTACCAATATTCGTTGTAAGTAAATCTATCCTTCAATGCTCTGCTAACTGCGTCACTTGCAGTGTTAAAAAGCTTGTTAAAATACGCGTATTGTCTTGCAATACTTTTAATTTGCCTCAACGCTATTTCCAAAGTAGGACTGCCTTTTAATTCGTCCAACTCATTATCTGTAAAGTACATTACAGTGGTGTAGGTTTTAGGTAATATATCGATATAAGGTTTCCAGAAGGAATTTTCTGTGAACTTCTCAACTAACAAAAATATAGCAAGCGCAACATTTGGCATGTTTTTCAGGATTTTGTCCCTCTCCATTAACTCCTTCAAGTTGCTTTTACTGGCTGTTTCCACAGTTAGCATCAGTTTCCTAGGAACTGCAATCACAAGCGACGACTGAGGTATATCCATGTTAACTTTTAAACCCAAATCATATCCATCGAATTTGGCGATGGTGCATCCGTTCAATTGCGCGCCATTCTCCGTGAGCCACTTGGTGAAGTTGCCAATGGTGGCGCCAGTTTCTCGATTATCGACTGAGCTGTTGTTATTGGCGTTTTTGCTTATTTCTAATTTCTTCACTTCGTTTATGATTGCGCTTATTTCTCTTTGGTTTTGTAAAGCTTTTAACACGTTATTTTGTTGAGGTATGGTACTAATTAAGAGCAATTTATCCACATTATCCTGTAGTTGTTGGTAGTCGTTTGTTAGGTTACGGTGCTTCTTCGACGTCTTTCCGGTTTGTTTGGCTTTCTGTACTTGCCCTTTGCGACCCATTTTGCACTATTTCCGTGGGAGAACACAATTCACGAGTTTTTAGAACATTACACCGACGCGTGGATAACACAACAGTTATGATCAAATTACATTTACATTATTTATAAATAGCAAAAATTATTAAGTATCGCACTACAGACTAGATGGCGCTTAAACACACATACCGTGTGTTTTTCCTTATTTGTCTAAATTAGATTATTCCTATGAAATTTTAATTTAGTGGTTTAGTTATTCGCTCTCTTACAGTAAAGTAAAATAAATATAAATAATTGTGCATTAAGACGATTACTAAATTTAATTATTACTTAAGCTAATCGACAATAATCAATAACAAATTAGGTATTTTACCAAAAATCAACAAATCGTTATTTTGTATATTTTCAAAAACTCGAACCATAAGACCTCTACATTAGGTTATACCTAATTACTTAATTTCATTAGAATTTCAACAGCAATTAAATATTGTTAGTTTAATTCACGTCTGAATTACATTTTCGAGGAATAGTCCAGTCAATCTGTCGAAATTTCTGGAAAAAATTAGGTAACCGGTAAACTTTCTCTTCATAAATCGTTAGGGGGTCATGTGGAAAGCTTAAATTCAAAAACTCGGGATAATCCTCGCACACGTTTTTTGGGAAATCCAAAGAGATTTTGGATTTTATTTTGCGCGAGATCGGTGAGTCGCCGAAGAAAATTTTGTTAATAAATATTGTAGAGGGCAATATTTTCTAAAATTCATCTCATAGCATTGATGCACTACGATAAAAAATGCCAAAAGTAGAGGGCGCCAAAAAGTACCTAAAAATGGGTTTTTTCACTTTTTGACCTTGAAATAAATTTTTTTTTCTACGAAAATGCGGAATGACGTTTTTTCTGACAAGATAATCGAACTTGAAAGTAGGCTTTTGAAAAACTAGTACGGAAAATTAGTGTGGAAATTTTTTTCCGCACACATTTTTTAAACTTTCCGCACGCAAACAAAAACATAAAGAAGTACTTACATTTAGTTATAATTGTAACATTTATTTAATATCTAACAACCGGAGGAGTGCACATTAGTTCATCGCTTTCGCTTTAGTTTTGAAACTCCATGTTTATATTCACGTAATTTGATCTCAAAATCAAAATTATTTCGATGACAGGACACAATTTATAAACTGTCAACAGCTATGAGTTTTCAGTTCTATGACAACAAACTCACTTGATGTTTTTTTTAATTAGAAAAAGATTTACAAATAATTTTATTTTTTACGAATTCCACGTTTTCGTAGAAAAAATCGTATGTAACACGCTTGCGGAAATGGCCCATGACAATACTCGTGTGATTGCAGCACTCGCTATCGCTCGCGTTGCAAGTTTCACACTCGTATTGTCATGATGCGTTTTCCGCACTTGTATTACAATATACTATTGCACAACTGCAAATATAAATGTTAATAAGCAAAAAAAAAACACAATTGTTATATAGACATTTTTTCTCTACGATCAACGGTTTCGGAGATATAGCATATAGTAGGTAGAGTTTCGAGTAGCGTATTTCGATACAATGTTGTCGCATTTATGGCGACTTCTGCATTTAACATAAATAATATGTAAAGATCATAATTATTAATTGATGATAGTAATAAATATTTACTTACTGTAATTAAATTTTTTGCGGGGTCAAAAAGTGAAAAAACTCATTTTGGGTACTTCTTTTGATATTTTTCGTCGTAGCGCGTCGATCCTATGAGATAAATTGTAAAAAACATTGCCCTCTACAATATTTGTTAACAAAATGTTCTTCTGTGACTCACCGTTCTCGCTTAAAATCATAACCAAAACCTTTTTGGATTTCTCAAAAAGGGTGTTTGAGGAGGATCCCGAGTTTTCGAATTTTTAACCTTTCCACATGACCCCCTAACGATTTATGAAGAGAAAGTTTACCGGGTAATTTTTTCCAAAAACGACCCTTTTTCCCAACAGATTGACTGGACTAGAAAGGATGTATACCAGTTGGGGATCTACAATTCAACCCTGAATACATTGAAATTCCATATTATTTAATAAAATTTTAAAGTTCTTATTACCTATTTTATTTTTATGCTAAAAATTGCCTAAAAACTTTGGTATTTTTCAAAATAAATAGCTTATTTTAGCAAGAGAAATTGTTTAAAGCCAAGGAGCATGTTTTTTTATGCCATTTCGAGGTTTTTTTCATGAAAAATGAAAAAAACTTCAATTAACAACCAGTCAAAAGTGAAAATATACTACATATACCTACATTTGTTGATACTTACGCTGAAATGATCTGCACAACAATAGTAGTTTATGCAACAAGGTAGGAATTGAGAGATTCTGACGAGGCAGAATCAATTCCTACCGTGTAGCATACTCTATTTTTTCTCATACCTGTACGAAAATGGCCATTTCTTTTGCGTGAAACGCGCGAACAAATTAAATCAGCAAACACTGACATTTTGCTTGACACTGTGCGGTGAGCAAATCACCTTGACCACCATAAACAAACACAAATAACTCCCGCATATCAGTAAGGGAATGGCTATCCAAGTGGGAAATGTTACTCCTACTCCTTATTTTCCGCGACTACCCTAAAAAGGCGACTTTGTACCCGCATTTCACGTAA
This sequence comes from Pediacus dermestoides, assembly GCA_963942485.1. Lineage (NCBI taxonomy): Eukaryota > Metazoa > Arthropoda > Insecta > Coleoptera > Cucujidae > Pediacus > Pediacus dermestoides. The sequence continues at coordinate 9,119,573 of OZ012625.1, forward strand.
ATAAAGTGGCCATTTTCGTGTAGGTACGCGAAAAAAATGGGTAATTACTTGATCCTGCACTGAAAAAATTTATGTACTTTTACATATAATTTACATAACTAGTACTGTAAAAATTACTTTTTTATTGTAGAATTTACACTTTTTTAGTATTTTATTGTGAAAATTAAATTTTTGTTGTAAAGTATAAGTAAAAGTCCAAATAAAATGTAAAAGTTATCTGTATTTGAAAAAAATACAGGTGTATATTTTAAACGTTAATTACCTATTAATTTCTAAGACGTCTAAAAAACAAATAATTTCAAGCAATAAATAGCTCAAAATTTTTTTAAGACCTTTTTTGAAAATTGTGCAAACTCCTAATTTGATATGTAATTCATACTATAATATCAATTAACTAAATCGCTGTTACGTAACTTTAGTAAATTCTTATAACCCTCCCCTATCCGATGGATGCTCAGAAAAATTAATTTGGTTATGCATTTGCATAGTGTCCTAAAACTTTCTAAAATATGAAATATGTATCGCCACTTTTATTAGATAAATTTTTGGCTTTGCCTCAAGTTTAAATTGCTTGTCGTATTCCATTAATTGGCCCTAATTTGTAACGTTAATTACAATTACTTTCCTAAAAAATGTATATATAATAAAAACAGAAAAATATATAATTTATTAAATATATTATTTAGATGACTACCTATAGATGAAATTACTACATTTTAGGACCAGCAATGAATAAATTAACAGCAGATTTGTTTGTTTATTTCTACCTCATTTCAATTATTTATTTATTTTGTTGAAACTGAAGCCTCCAAAATCCTTAGAAAAGGATCAATGTCCGAACAAGTGGCTAAACGATTTTGCTTAAATTTCGTTCCTTCACATGCTCTTGATACACTTCGTTAAATCAAGACAACGCGGATGCCAAACTATAAATCCAACACGTCAATAAGTTGCCTAACATCCTCCACAAAAATGAATTTTCAGCCACTACCGTTGACCTCAGCTGTTCATTTGAAGCCCGGAATTTTCAGGAATATCTTTTAACGGTCACAAAAGACATTTTTAAAAAATGTCAGAAATCAGTAGGGACAATTCTTTTTTTCTATAAGTTTTGTAAAGTTGAGAAAAATTGAAAAGTTGCTGTTTCACCGCCAACTTGAAAAAATCACTGAATTTTATTGAAATTCGATTTTTTAAGAATATCTGGTTTGCTATTGATCCTACGACAAAAAATTATTTTAATAAAGTTTTCCCTACAGTCAATAGATTACGAATAATTATAATGGTGCAAATTTTTGAAAATGTCATTTATCCGCCTCTCCTACCGATTTTTAGCTAAAATAAAATATTAGGTACTTAGTAGGGATCGAAAACTTGGATTTTTCTTAACTTTGCCGAACTTAATAATATTTAAAAAAGCTTCTTGGCAGTTTTTGCAATTTGAAAACGACATAAGTAACTACTGGACTATTATTATAAAGCAAGATGGTCAAAAATTGGTGTTAATAATTATTTCTAAGTACATTGAAAACCCTGCAGGATATTTTTAATGAATCCTTAATAGACGCTTAACATATGATGAAATATGACTACTGATAATTCCTTCCCACATAAACAATACTATAAAGTATCAAAATATTATTTTTACACCTATAATAGAATTAAATTAGTAAAAACGTTCATAAAAATTAAACTGTTGAGACCAAGCTCATTCTATAAAAAAGTTATTATTCCCTCAGTTCCGTCAGAAGCGGAAACCGGAACTCTGAATGGTGGTTCTGCATTTTAAAAAACTCCAAATAACAAATGTCCTCTTATTTTAACTAATGTTATTTTTCCAGGATTTATACCTACATTTAATAATTGTTATTAAATCGAAGAACTTCAGGACAATTTACTACCTAAATGGAGTAGCTGCTAAATAAGATTAAATCCAAACGGCATAACAGTAATTTAAGTAAAATATTTATTACCTACAGCAATTTTAGTAATTTGAATTTAACACGTCCTGAGTGGTTTACGGTTCCATAATCTGTTTAAAAAGATGCGTAATAATTCAAATTATGGTAATTTTTAATTTGTGTTGTATCAAAGCGCGGATGAGTTTTAATTAAAAATAGGCCATGTTATGAAGGATACACTGGAATGTGAAAGAGAGGATGAATAAAATACAAGCTAAGTATTGAAAAATATTTCTTAAGGTAGTGGAAATAAAATATTTATGTAGCTGTGAACACAAATAAAAGAACTAGATATTTAACCCCACGCTTAAAATGAAACATCTCGGAAAATTTTAATATTTTCACCTTAATAAATGCAGGAAAACTTTACGCCGTTTTAAACAGAGATTACAAACAACCAAAATAAAGAGCCACATTTATTTCAGATGAAACGACCTGCATAAATTAATTCCTAAGTAGGTGGCCACCTAATATTTTATAGTACATGAAGTGAAAATGAAACAGTTTATCAATTGCTTCTTTAAGATTTCAAAAACATCTACAAAGGAATCAGGTATTCAGACTTGGCAATTGGCGACAGATTTTATACAAATAAGATTACAAAAGATGTGAACCAGCATATTATCAACTTGTTGACATGCGTCACATCGGCCCTCTTTAAAGCACTGAATCTGTCAGATTCTCAGTCCGCGTTTCAACTCCGGATTGCCAGCTCCGGAGTCTGAAGTTTCCGGTTAACGGATAAAAACTTCCCGCGCGCGTACTGGAATTTGTAGAGATATCTCTGAGATATTGTCAGTTTTTATTTCAACGATGTAAAAATTTTAATTTGTTAAACTTTTCTGAAACAAAGTTTCGTTTATAATAAATACTTACTGGAATTAATTTTTATTAAAATCGTGATTTATACTTATATTTAATTTTTCTGCTACGTATGATGAATGATGTTTGGCAAAGTTGCAGCAAGTTTGTTTTAAGTTAATGAAAAAGTTTTTCTGCGAGAACATTTGATTAATTCAAGTTTTAAAGTTTGGAAATTTCGCGCAAATTGCAAAATGGAATTGTTTCGGAAAACATTTTACGCAGCAGTTGTATTGACAGTTGTAATAGGTAAGTTTAAATGTTAGTTTGCAATTTATTGAAACGTGGAAATGCACAAAATGAAACAAAAATTTTTCAGGCTATGTAGGTATATTACGACGTAATGCCAAAATGAAACAGTTAAAATCATATTTTTAGCTCGAATAATTTAATAGAAGATATTTTAAACGTAATACCTGAAAAATTATTATTTCGCAAACTTCCCGAAAAACCGCCTAAAAGGTAAACACAGTTATTTCAATATAACACGCAGGATTACTACGTTTAATAGACATCTTCCTAAGCTGAATTCCTTGTAATAATTAAGCTTCCTGAAAAGCTAATTATAAGTACGTTACAATAAAACCCATTCAAGATAATTGACTTTTATAAAATCCGAAAACCGCCGAAAGTGGATGGGAACTTTCAAGAAAATTAGTATGTATGACACAACTAACATCCTAAATTTTCGCGAAATATTTAGGCTAAAACGGTTCTTTAAATTCTTATCTGCTATATGTTGACATAACATAATCCAGTCCTGTGTGTGTGATATTTTTTGGATGTAACGTTAAATTCTCCCTTAGATCCAAACCAGATTTTGGTTAAAACATCAAAGGAAACACCACGATTCATTAACACTGCACCAGCATCAGGTTTTATCTTTGTCTGAAACAATAATTGAAGCAAGATGCTAGTTAATTTACAATCATTTCTTGGTTCAAAGCAAAGGTAAATAGTACAAAAGCAAAATAATAGTTGTTTGATTTACCTGTTTCAATTCTAACTCGTACCGTAAAACAATTATTAACATGATGTAGAAATACAAACTAATTGTTTTCCCTTGAGCTTGAGACAACGTTATATTTTATAAAAATAGTGATTTTTGCCTCTATACTCCATGTCTGTGAAGTTTATTTTTGTATAGTCGTCGAGGCTCTTCAAAGGGTCCTAACCACGTGTAAACTAAAGTTGGTGAAACAAATTAGATACCTATAAAATTACTGAACCTTGTGGGTATTAAACTTGCAAACCCTATTTGGAAAACTCACCCAGGAATTCGATAGGTACCAATAAACCTATTTGGGTGTGTTTATTTTAATTCGTTAGTCTTAGATGAATATTATAAGCATACGGAATACTTTAATCAAAAGGCATATTAAATTGAAACAGTTCATATTAAAAATAACATTATAAATTATATTATAATGAACTGTACATCTTCAGTATCTATTACCACAAACTGAAAAATATTACATTTTTGTCTAGAATAGATACAAAGCCCTTCTTGTAAAACCCCACCTTAAATAATGCAATTTAAATTTACATTTGTAGAATGTAGATTGTAGACTGTAGTATGATTCTCATATTAAGATTTTTACATATTCATAAGACAGATTAAACATGACACCAAACCTAGTAATTTTGTGTTTAGGTGAAGTATGCAGGAATTAGACATCTAGCGAATTTGAAGTAAGTTCCTGTGCTCACAAATTACATAATAACTATCAGAATAACACATAAAACTATACACTTAATACTCTTACCAGAAAATCGACTTATTTACGTACCATACAAGAAAATCTTAACAGAAAAAATAACAAAAAAAATGCATAGATACTTATTATACAGGGTGTATTAGTTTTAATCGAGCAAACTTTAATGGTACATTCTCCTGGTCGTCCTGAATCGGAAAAATGTATATTATATACCTCTATCTCGATTCCTAAGAAAGATACATGGTGTTGAAGTTTACAAGAAAAAATTATTTTTTTGCAATAACTTCCATAAAAAAGCTTGGATTCAAACAAAATTTTGCGTGCCTTCCCTCCTCTCTAAGGACAATTTTATGAAGATATTTTCGATTTTGGGGGGCACCAGTGGCGTGCAATTCGGTCACATCTCAATTATTTCAAAGAAAAAAGTATGCCACTGTAATTAAAAAAAAATATTTTTTATCTATCGAATTCCTTGTTCAATTTGGAGTGAAATTTGCTTTTACAGAACAAAAATTGAAGTTTTAGTTCCAGAGATAATTAATTTTTTCCAAAGACGTGCTAACTTGAAATTACTAAAAAATCCGGGAATGATGACAGAGGCTGTTAATTCATTAGTTCGTCGTTGTCAGAAATGCATCGAGGCTGACGGGTTGCATTTTGAACAGTTGCTGTAATTTTATAATTATTTTTTTTTACTTTTTGTTTTTTAATAAATTCCCTATTTGATTTGTGACTAATTTCAAGTTAGAATAAGAATCAGATTAAATATTTGCACTATTCATATTAAATGCCTTCTAGTCTTCTACTTTAAAACGCTACTTGCAACAGAAGTTGAAAACATCTTTCATAAAGTTTTAAAAATAAATTTAAAAAACTGTTCCGTTTTATAGATAAAAGAATATCAGCGCTTTAAATGGTGAGTAAATAACGTACCAGAAATAAGAACGGAAGCTGCAGTACAAATACTTATGGATCTAACCGTTATACCTCTCATGACTGAAAAATGGCATACATGTGAAAAGAAACCAATAATTTTACTTCGAGCTTTACTTTTATTATATGTGAAATATTGGCGTATACCTACAAGTTCTCGAACTTCATATTCTAATGAATCACATGCATTTTTTGAGTATATCAAATTCGTTAAACAGGCAACCAAATTAGTACATTTTAAATTTTTCCCGCCAAATAAGTATTTTTATTTCCTATTCTCTCTTCTTTGTGTCTGATTAAATCTTATACCCCCAAAAATAAATATTAGGAAAGCAAAATTATCGCCTGTATTCGATGAATTAGGAATATCAAAACGGATTCGCACATAATAATGCTTATTATTCGCTTATTAATTTTAACACTGACAGCTGATCTATAGATATTTTACAGTAACAGTAAAATAAAGTAACTAACTTTATACACTAGTGTATAAAAAGTTACTTTATGACCACAAAACTTTGTCATAAACAGTACTTTATGATGCAGTCGTACATAAACATTGCTAACTGCATATGATGTACCTACATAAATAAAATATTTCTCAATACAATTTTGAGACCTAAAAAAAACATAAGTTTGGGCAGTATCTCAAAAACTAAACCTTTTACACAAAAACTGCCTACGCCACTGAATTCTACGTAAAAAACTCTATCAAGATCAGTTTTCACCTTTTTGATAAGTAGACGCATAACGGAAATACGAGGGGTGTCTAAAAAACAAAGATTTTCAGAATCACTCTGTAGATTAAAAACTAAGAGAGCCATGACAAATTTGACCCCGAAATCTTTCGTTTCGTAAAAAAGTAGGAAAGGAAGGTGAAAACCGTAACACTCTATCTTTGATAATAACGCCAATGCCCCCTAAAAGTGTCGAAAATGGGACACCCTGTACAATAGCTTAGAAGATTGCCTAGCTATACTTACTTTGAAATTATATCATTCTACAATTTTTAAAAGAAGGCACAGAGTTATTAAATTTCACAACTAACTACGATTCAAATACACGTAAATAATGGTTATGACGTTAAAATTGTATAGTTATACTCGTACCTGAAACTCCAGGATAGTGCCGAGTTACTTTATAGCTTATTTCGTTTTCTTTATTTATTCAATAACACTAAACTTAAAAATTAAATTTTTCCCCATTATAAGAAATTATATTTTCATAATTCTAAAAATATTTGTTACCAAAATAATTCAACCCTGTTTGCTCATTGGCAAAATAGGGTAATGATACTTACCAAACCTAAAATGAAATGATGTTCTGTTTTAGGAATTAAATTACTACCAATTATTAAATTATGGATATTATGAAAGATGTTTAAGTCAGAGACACTCTTGTTTGTACGCATATTTATTGGTATCCTCTTTGATCGACTTTCCGTGCCAAATTTAATTAAATCTGCCACAATACCAACTTTATCAGCATCTGGGGTAGATCATTTAGGCTGCTTGAATTGGAAGTAATAATAATTCCATAGACTAATCTCAGTTGTTGTTATAGAATTGGGTGTAATTAAAAATTGCAAATAAAAAATAACGCGTATTATTCTCTTATAACTCCAGCAAGAGAATTTCAAAGCATGTCTGTATATTAATCTTACCTGATACCCTAAGAATATTGAACAAAAATAAGAAACGAAGGAGTTTCTTTTATATATTGATAAAACAACACAATACGCTTTTAATTTTAAAAGTAAAACCTTTCTTTGCGATAATTAATGAAAAAACTTTTTTCACACTTTTATTTTGTGTAGATCCTGATAAATTACCAAACTGCCAAGCCCAGTTAAAAGATCGACACATCAGGTTACAAATGATTGTATCTTCTTCAGGGGCATACAAAGACGTTTCCAATAAATTGGTTTTGCATCTTCTCTATACCTACCTTTGATATAAAACAAACTTCAGTAAGTTTGCGTGAGGTTTCATCAGTTGGAAATTTGAACGAGTCTTTTAAAAAGTTTTGTGGATTGTATTAATCAGATAATGAGTTTCTTTCGTAAAAGTTAAATAAGTTATGTTTTCTTTACTTAGATATATATTTTTTCATAACTCTTATTATTCTTCGGAGGTATGAACGCTGTAATTTATGAAGCAGTGTTGCACTAAAAAGTACGTAGGTATTTGTATTAAAATCTTTTTGTTTCGGGTATAATTCTACTTTATTAACATTTTTATGAGTTGGCAGTAAATTACATAGATATATGTATGCAACTGGGGCAGGAAAACGCAGGAATTTCAGTATTATCTCAAATACATCCTGAAGGATTAAAGCACAGATATGCTAATCTACATTAATTATAATTTATAATAAGTAGTTGTAGGTGGAAGATTAATAAGTGCATACTTAGTGGATTATGTTAAATCTACAAGAAAACGGTGGAGAGAACTAGAAAAATGTGTCAAAAATTGGAATTATAAACAGTTTTAATTAGGAATCATCTTTCAAAATATATGCAAAATTTCAAACTCAAATCTTATAAAAATAATTGTGGACTATTTACTGGTCGATTTTCAATCAAATTAATTTTTCTAAAAGACTAATTTCTTGTAAATTTACATAGAAATTATGTTTCCATCATTGTTTGGAAAAAAATAACTAGTTTTTATTAAAATTTACCTTTTAATTTAGATCAGATAAATTTATTCAAAAAACGCAGGTTATACATAGTAGCAATTTCCACGTGAATATGTCAATAATTTAATAGTAATTGTGATTGGTTTAATGAAATTTCAATCTGTATTCTGAAATGCATATTGGTGATAGTTTGTTATTACACGCATTATTTTTAGTCGGATGCATCCTTTCATACAGAAATTATTTATAATAATTAATAATTGGCAATCAGAAGTAGAAACTACAGGGTGTCCCGGAAAAAGTTGGCATGAAAAAATAAGATGACAAGTTCCTATAAAAATTTTTCCTACAGGCGTTTTTTAAATTTAGATTTTTTTTCGGAATGAGACTTTTTTTTAATAACTTAATAAAACATGAATTCGTTTATTATTCTTTTTCTCGAAAACGGTCCACTTTATCGACAATAAACAAGAGTAGCTTTTCTTTAGCTTAAGGTTCAAGCTACCTGATTTTGTTGTTTTAAGTCTTTTTCACACAGGGTGTTAAAAGTTTAAGCATTAAGTTGTAAAGCTTAGTCTGCCCCTGGTAAACTAAACAACCTAGATATGTGTCAAGGACATTATTTCAAGAGGTCCTTAGCAGTGTCCATCATATTCACTTTTAATAAAATTCTATTATGTACTTTAAAAGTTATTTAAAAAAAAAACGATTTCTAGCGACGCTTTTCAGGGCTTCGAAGGGAGGGCCTGTAGGAAAATTTTTTATAGGAACTTGTCATCTTATTTTTTCATGTCCTATCTGGATCCGAGAGATTTCGCACTTTTTCCGGGACACCCTGTATTCACTGATTCACAAAATTTACCACCCAAAAATACAACCATATTTTATATTATTTATTCATTTTTCCAAAAAGCACTTAATATATTTTTTCTTTTACATAACGTTCTTAAGATAAAACAAAAAGATTCTGAAAAATAAATTGACATTGTATTTATTTCTGCCTATAAATACAAGTAATCCTTATTACTGGATTTTTACTCTTGCTTATCATGACCCCAAAAGTTGAAACTTGTAGAGGTTCAGGGGTCAGGGACAAAGAGTACCAAAAGCTTTAAATCATTTCTGAGTGATTGTCAAAGTATTTTAGACTTTTAGAGGATTGGGACATAAACTAACCTGTGGTCTAGTGAACTTTGCATCTGTTAGTCCAAAACGAAATTGTAGTCTTATCTTGGACAGAAATCAGAGGTTGTAGAAATACTTTTAATTCTATAATGTTTGTGATTTTATGTATGCAGTTTAATTTTAAGGAAATAACTATTAAAATCCGTTAAGATATTAAAATAATAAATAGAAAAAATTTAGTAAATAAATAATTGAAACTTCTTTAGTTGATCTAGTCTTTTATTTATCGTAATTTTTTAGAAGATGACAACCCAGTTGTGGGAATTTCAAATTGATTACCTGTAAATATATATTTCAAGTACATACTTATACCTTTGATTCGTGTTAGTTTTCCATGAAAAGTGAGTTAACTTAAAAGGCGTATGTTCAACTTTGAGCTATGAGTATGCGAAACCTCTTGAGGTTTCGCATGGCACTGATACAACAACACCTAATAAAATCTCGTATATTCAATCTTAAAATCTCACGCTCTTAAAATCATCTCGTGACAACAGTTTAGTTTAATCTACATCAGAAACAAGGAAGTATTTAAAGGATGATCTTACAGAAAGGCCTACACATCTTGTCCAAATAACAATTATTATATATTGTGAGGCGTAGCACGAGATACCTAAACTTTTAAATTATGCCTATGTATAAAGATAAAGGCAGTTTTATTATGTTTACACAGAATGTCATCTGAGAGAAGTTACCTCCCTATTTTAAATTATCTTTCAAGAACTAACCTGAAAGAGGACAAGAAATATAATTTTATAAAGTTAAACATGAAACAAAATTGATGGTGGGAGTTGGAATAGGAATTTTTGTATTTTACGCAAAACTGGAGCAAATTTTCTTTGGAGCTTAATTTAATAAGTAAATTAGTCTTATATTTTTTATATAAGCTTATTTAAATGAATATCGGAGGTCTGTTTTAATAAAAACAATCTGTGAAACGAATATAACATTTATTTCGTGTAGATTTGTCCAAAATTCATATTCCAATCTATTTCTAAGTACCTACTTCCTTTTAGTATTCTAATTATTCGAGGTTCGACCATATTTTACTATTCTATAATTTGATGTTCAGTAAATTGATTAGGTAAGTCTAATATTCACCAGCGTCACTTTTATTGCTGAAGCAAACTGAACGTATCCTTATTTCCTAATATTCTATAAAACTGATTTTTGGGTCACCGTTTTTATACAGCAGCACCTCATCCGTATCGATAATACAATAAACAAAAAATCTAAGATGATTCTCACCCTGTACAGTGAATAGTTTACGATTCATTGAATATTTAGCGCAAAATTTCCTTAGCCATTTTAGTACTATTTTACGCTCTACCATAACATATTCTCCACAATGTGTTCTGATATAAACGAAATAAAAACATTCTTACTTTATCCATTCATCTTGTATTTCATTACTCTAGAACTGTGAAGCTGGAAATTTTTCATCAAGAAGCACAGGTATAATTTTCTATTGTGAAACAAGGCAGAGGCTGCAATCCTTTTGTTAAAATTCACGCATACCCGACTTTAAACTCCTAGGGCTACTGCAATAAGTAAACTAGAAAGTTTCAATCAGATGGATTGGGTTTAGCTAAAAAAAGGAAGTTGTATGAATGCTGCATGCACAATTCCAGATGAATCTCATGTCCATTTCCAACAAAATAAGAATCTATCCTCAATATCTGGCGGTGGTTGGTCGAGAATTCTGTTCGATGAAAAAAAGTAATTTGGGTATTGTTAGATTATTCATGTTTAAATAAATATGAGAGCACATGCACACTCCAAAATGACAAGCTGCACGTCGCAATGTAATATATACCCATTTTTAATATAACCCAACTACAAAACACACATCAGACAGAAAAAAGCTTAATATGTTTTGGATTTTCGTTTATTCCGTATGATATATTATCCATTTTTATCTGCCATTGGATTTAAGGATTTGCAGTTCACACGCACCCTTTACATTTTCAGGTAAATCAAGTTTTTGCATTTGTAATAGACTTTCGGATTGGGGTTAATGGAAATATATGTTTGCGCGGAAAAAGAGTGCATGTTACATCTTTTATCAATCATCAACAATCATACTGGGATATGGAATCTCGTACGTTCCAAATTTAAGCTTAAGATTTGAATTTCAGTTCAGGTAGTAGGAGTAGATGTAGGTGCACCCCTTAATAATTAATAATTACTTAATACCTATTTTCTCAAATTTTCTTTCAAGCTTTAAAAAGTGTATACAGCGTGTCCCAGTCAGGATTTCACCAGTCGATAGTTTAGCGAAAATTAAAGGTGGTTTGTCTAATAAACTATGGTCGAATGTTGCTTCCTTTTTGACGTACAGACCATTAAAGAAAGTAAATTATTTTAAATAATTTGCTATAAATCAATAACAAAAAAAGTTAGCCTTCTGAAATTTTGCATAGATCTTTTTTTTTGTATTCTCTTATTAATAGTGGTTGCAATTATTTAATTTAGAACATAGAGGCGTGCGTACGGATTTCTTCAAAAACATTTTTTTGAATAAAACGTACGCCACTGGTTTTTTTGCAGCACCAACATGCAGAGAGTATTTTCCATTCAATTTAGAAACTTTTTTGTATCTTATAATTTTTTGATAACTTAACTCAAAATAACCTAATAGTACAGTAAATAAGGGAGAAAAAAGGATTCAAATAGACTTTTTATACCCTACAGCCATTTTTGTAGAATCTACTAGAGGGTGACCGTGAAAGTTTAAAACTGATTTTGTGTATTCGTAGAGTCCGCCCTTCCTTCACCAGCCCTTAATTAAGGGTTGGATTTTTTTGTTTATTAAATAACTTTTTCCTATTAAATTTTCGAAAAAAATAGTCAGTACAAAGTTGTAAAGAAAAATATTTCCTACAACTTATTTTTTAAACTTTTTTTGATATTGTCGATATTTAAAAAGTTATTCAACAAATAAGTTGAAAATTTTTGGGAAAGAGTAGTAAGTAGTACCTAACTAGAGAAAAATTTCCCTAAAATTTACAACTTATTTGTTGAATATCTTTTTAAATATTGACAATATCAAAAAAATATTAAAAGGAAAGTTGTAGGAAATATTTTTCCCTACAACTTTGTACTGATGCTTTTTTCGGAAATCTAATAGGGAAGAACCTCTTTAATAAATAAGAAAAAAAAAGTTAAGTTATCAAAAAATTGTAAGATACAAAAAAGTTTCTAAATTGAATGGAAAATACTCTCTGCATATTGGTTAAACAAAAAAAACCAGTGGCGTACGTTTTATTCCATAACAAGTTCTTGAAGAAACCCGTACGCACGCCTCTGTGTTCTAAATAAAATAATTGTAACCACTAATAATAAGAGTATACAAAAAAAAAAGATCTATGCAAAATTTCAGAAGACTAACTTTTTTGTTATTGATTTATAGCAAATTATTTAAAATAATTTATTTTTTTTAATGCCTTGTACAGGGTGGCCCATTTTCGAGCCTCATCATAAGGATGTCAGAAACCGTAAGAGATACAGGGTCGGTTAAATTATGGCAAAGTTGCGCAATTTGATGCTTATCAAAATGCTGTGTTGCAATTTGGAAAATTCCGAATACTTACTGAAATATCCTGAAAAAACAAAGTTTCATAAAATCTTTTTAATATTTTTCTGACGTTATTTGAAAACCAATTTTAAAACAAACAACACTTCGTCATTGCCACTTTTTATCCTCTACAACATGGCGCTATCAAATTTTAAATCCGACGTTTCGTCTTTCAAGAACCATCATCAACTTATTTTTTTTAAATACGGACCTGGATTTTTTATTTTATTTTTTGTTAGCTTTGGACTACCTTAAAGCTATGACCCATCACAAAATTTGATTTTCAAACGTTTCGATGACAAAAACTGACGTTTTCTGTATTTTTAAAAATATTTAATACGACACTGTTTTCAAAACAAATTATTACTTCTGACTAAATAATGTTTATAATAGCTTTTCATCAGTATCATAAATTTAGAATGTTGAAAAATAATTTGTTTTTAAAATAGTATCGTATTAAATATGTTTAAGAATACAGAAAATGTCAGTTTTTGTCATCGAAACGTTTGAAAATCAAATTTTGTGATGGGTCATAGCTTTAAGGTAGTCCAAAGCTAACCAAAAATAAAATAAAAAATCCAGGTCCGTATTTAAAAAAAATAAGTTGATGATGGTTTCTGGAAGACGAAACGTCGGATTTAAATTTTGACAGCGCCATATTGTAGAGAATAAAAAGTGGCAATGACGAAGTGTTGTTTGTTTTAAAGTTTGTTTTCAAATAACGTCACAAATAAATAAAAAAGATTTTATGAAATTTCATTTTTTTCAGGATGTTTCAGTAAGTATTCGGAATTTTCCAAGTTGCAACACAGCATTTTGATAAGCATCAAAATGCGCAACTTTGCCATAATTTAACCGACCCTGTATCTCTTACGGTTTCCGAGATCCCTATGATGAGGCTCGAAAATGGGCCACCCTGTACATCAAAAAGGAAGCAAAATTCGACCATAGTTTATTAGATAAACCACCTTTAATTTTCGCTACACTATCGACTGGTGAAATCCTGACGATATAAACTGGGACACCCTGTATATTATAAGTATTATATTATAGGTAATATAATATAATATAATATAATATAATATAATATAATATAATATAATATAATATAATATAATATAATATAATATAATATAATATAATATAATAAATTGTTTTCAGACCATGTAGAAAAAAGTGCTGTACCCACTATTATTTAGCGAAAGCTCTTTTTACAACTGTTGAGCTTTGCTAAAATAAAGCTAACTGGCTGTCTGTCTTAAACATGGTTTTATGATACTCTTCTTACTTTACTTCGTATTTTCTTTTAGGACATTGTTATACAAAGTGTCTCAGGAGAAACATGCAATCTCGTTTGGGGGGGGGGGGTAGATTTATTGACTTATTAATTTATATTAACATATGTCCGAGATACAAGTTGTTTATAGTTTTAATTTGATAAAATTTTGATAAAATCATTACCGCTTGACGCCCGATTTTATCCGATATAACATATTATTTAATTTATTAATTTGCTAGAAAGTCATGTGCTGGACACATCAGATTTTTTTATCTAAAACAACCTAAAACGCTGGTTAGAGGAAACACCGAAACATGCCAGAATTATGCGCAGTCAGATAAACAAAGCGATTCCCTCCTGGAGAGAACTTTTACTATCACAACAAATGATAAATGATAAACTTTAACCTAACAGAAAATTATTTAAAAATGAAACAATACAAAGAAAAAACATTTGTTTGGGGTACAAAATGTAAATTCTGTTTGTTTTTACGACGTGAATGAAACTAAAAGTGCCTCGTCTATACTATTGATCTTAAACGATGGATTTTGTATAAATGGTCAACGAGATAAGGGTTGTAAACTGACATTGTTGAAATCGCTTCATTGGCATTTCGCTTTGGGCGTTTACGGATTTTACCTCATTATTAAGACAACCTGCTAGAAATTTATTAGACCAATTACTCGTCATGAACTCATAATAATGTGGGATTATCACAAAAACTAACGAGATGAAAATTGCAGATTAAAATTAAAAAAATTGTACCGATTTAGAAAGCAAACCCATTACCGTGTTGGAACGATCCAAATATCATCAACACAGCTGAATTAACTGATATAATCTAATTCAATTAACGATTATGAGTAATGACCAAAGTTTCACAAATTCAGCATCTCATAAATACTTTAGTTAAGCAGGATCTGCTATAGTATGGAAACTTTCTGTATGAATTATCAACGATGGACTCATAGACTGAATATATTATTATAAGCAATAGATAATTGGGATGTGCATTATCCATTGCTGTTTCAGCTTGCAATATTAAATTGACGTAGCTCTATCTGGGACATCTCAAGTGGATATTTAGGACAAGAGCTTCAAACTTATTAATTGCTAATCCTAAATAATTATTTGGCCAGCAGTGGTTGTGGTTACTGCGAAAACACGATTGGAAAGTGATTGTTTCTTAGATGATGACGCCTAGTTGTGCTGCGATCTTGATGCCATGAGGTTTGAGCTTGAAATGTGGCACAAAATTATAAAAATTGGAAACATTAGGAGATCATTTTTATACAAAACTCTACATATATCAGGTGTCTCGGAAAAAGTGGGAAATCTCTTGGACTCAGATAGGGCATGAAAAAATAAGATGACAAGTTCCTATAAAAAATTTTCCTACAGGCCCTCCCTACGAAGATATGTAGCCATGAAGAGCGTCGCTGGAAATCGTTTTTTTTTTAAATAAATTTTAAAGTACTTAATAGAATTTTATAAAAAGTTAATATGATGGACACTCCTAAGGACCTCTTGAAATAATGTCCTTGACACATATCTAGCTTGTTTAGTTTACCAGGGGCAGACTAAGCTATACAACTTAATGCTTAAACTTTTAACACCCTGTGTGAAAAAGACTTAAACAACAAAATCAGGTAGCTTGAACCTTAGACTAAAGAAAAGCTACTCTTGTTTATTGTCGATAAAGTGGACCGTTTTCGAGAAAAAAAATAATAAACGAATTCATGTTTTATTAAGTCATTAAAAAAATAGTGTCTCATTCCGAAAAAAAATCAAAATTTAAAAAACGGCTGTAGGAAATTTTTTTATAGGAACTTGTCATCTTATTTTTTCATGCCCTAACTGAATTCGAGAGATTTCCCACTTTTTCCGGGACACCCTGTACATAGTAAAAATGTACGCAACAAAATTAAGAATGTTTGCCTTGCTAAAATAGTTTGAATTTACGTAAAACCAATTAATGAATACTAAAAAAACATTTAAGTTTTTATCTAGCTAATCGAGTTTTCAGTAAATTACCTCCATTTTCCATTATCCAAGCCAACTCAGCGAATTGTCATCTAACAGTTCAGTGTCCATTGCGGCCATAAAAGACAAAAAAATAATTGGAGGTGTGAAGGAAGTGGATATTCTCAAACTTGACATTAATAGAATGCGTTCGCATTGCGGTAATATACAGGGTGGGTCATATTTAAGCGGGAAACTTATAGATAGCTAAAAACGCTTAGTTTTCGAAATAGAGAATTTTTTTCTTTTTCCTAAATTTATTTGGAAATAATTTAGATATTTTTATCAATTCGAAAGATGAAGGTTGTGAAAATTCACTGTTATTTTTGTCATACTCATGTAAAAAATTTCAACACCTTCTCGAAAACTAATCTACCTATAAGTTTATGCGACAAATTCATATTATTTTTCAATATTCTGGCAATTCTCCCAATTGAAATATGATGTATATCACATGGAATATCTACGTAGATAGCTTCTGATATTTGTTGCTGATTTGTATGTTCTGCACGAATTTTCCTAACGTGTACTTACTCAAAGAATATGGAGTTGCTTTATAATTAATTTTCTTACAAAAGTAACTTTAATTGCCACAGGTGTTAAGTGATGGAAATTCACGAATATTAAAGTTGCTTTGGCCATAAGATTTCACATGAGGATTTAACAGAAGTTCTCCAGTTATTCTTTACAAATTTATTCTATTCGAGCAGTTGAGATAAGTTAGTTTATATTGTGAAAATTTCCGTCTTCTTCTTTGTTTTCGACAATACGTTCGTTAAATTTAGGGTACATTTTGTATAATGTTGGTTGTGCATTAAGATGTTATCTTATTAGTTGGAAGGCATTGTTAATATAAAACCAAATACTTTCAGGGTAAATTAACCAGTTTAAATACCGCGATAAAAGAGTGATGAATAATTATGACTTTATTGCTTTATCACACAAAAGACATTTTGTCTCAAAGAGTGGATAATTTCAACAGTTGGAAATCGAGTGTAAAAGTTTATATTGGTATACAAAAATACACTTTTACTTCCTTTTCGTGTGCCAAATCTCATTAACTTTGTGCAAAGTAGATAGTTACTTTTTTAATAATTATGGAAATGAAACTTCTTTGAAATTTCCACATTTTCACATTATATCATAACCAAAAGTTTTATTCTAACTTGGGTATAAAAGTTAAATTTATGCGAGTTAATTTTGGTTGTGATTTAATTAATGAGAATTCTAACGAAAATAATCAAAACTAACTCAAATATTAAACGGGAATTGTTAAACCGTTCTTCAAATGATGTAGTTTTAATACAACATTACATTAGTGGCATGGTTCCGTGCATCGAATAGAAAATGTAAAAGAAAAACATTATTCTGGAAATTCTGCACTTGTACACTTGGAAGACGCAAACTGCATGTTAAAATAAATAAAATTACTCAAGAGAATATTTGATTATGCACACAAGAATTTGTTTAAAATAGCAAAAATAATTTTAGGGATCGCAGAAGAAAATTTCAATAATGACAATAAGTGTATTGTAATAATTGTCGGTTTCTTGAATAAAAATCGTGTTTGAGAACTTTTTACTTTTTTTTTGGAACATGTATTAATATTTTACTACGTGAATAAAGTTAGCTAAAAGTGGCGGATGCGCCGGTGATAAATATTCATACCTAACCTCGGATCTTGGTTTAAAAAAAATCAACCCTTATTATTTTAAAGCATTAATTAATTTCAAAAGTTTTCAGTAGAAGTCTATTTATTTTTGCATCCAAAAATACATATTATGTTTATTTAATCAAATCCAAAGATTTGCTGTGCTAATATATTTACTTCATCCATTTCCCTTATTTTATTCCCTCTGCACTTAACGCCGTGTTTACAAAACGTAAAATTTTATAAAAAGTTTAATTAAGGATTGCATTAAATAGAAAGGACAACCATCTAACAGCCCAGCTCGTGGAAGTTGATTATATTCTTACAGAAAGTATTCGGTTCAATTAACTTCCGATAATGCCAGCAGAATCAGGGATCGTGTTCTGCATGCAACTTTTCTTTATTATTCCAATTCAATAGACGGTTTTCACACTTTTTATTTGAAAATATTCCCCACATTTTTTTCGTTTGTAAAGTTTTCCCAATAATCATGGTGAGTAAGATTAATGGGAGACAATTAAAATCAATTCTAGTAGATTTATCGCAGAAAATTAATAGATTTTAATTTGATATTTCACATCATTTTTAGGTAAAAATGTGTTATAGTTCATTCCAACATGACATACACAAGTTATTTCGGTTTGTTGGGAATACACCAACAATAAGATACCATAGATTACCAGGCATGAAATACCAAGCTGTCGCTACAACTGTACTGATAAGTGTGCTACCATATACTGAATTGCCGAAGGCATTAAATTCAACAGTCGACTTCAGCTATTTCAAATAAAAGCATGCTTAACATTTGGTGTTTTCGTACTACTAGAGCTTATCAACTATTTCTTTGAATCATCGAAATAAATTCCTAGCTTTATCATATGAATTAACGAAACGATTTGTTCAATACTATACGTTTTAATCGGACATATTGGCGCGCTCATTTAATTTATATGGAAATTAAACTATGAATAAGCCATGTTGAAACTGCAGCTTATCTAATATAATTGGGGTAACTTCAATTAGTTGGTCCATTTAACTGATAGTTTCAGATAATTCTAGCCGGAACAGACACAAAAAATAATTGAATTTTCTCTCGATAAATGTACGCATACACAAATTGTTTTCACAAATTGTCAAGTTTTTTATTGTTTTAGTTTGTAATGATTCCGGTTTTAAAAAAAATTGTATTTTACAAATGAACGAAATTTTTTTTATAATGTAATAATGTAAATAATAATAGGTTAGTAAAGAAATTTATATAAATTCTTATTCCTGTCTTTAAAAATTTACTTATATGCATAATATGAAAAGTATATCGTATACTTACCTGATGAAATATCCAAAATTTTCTCTCGTGAAACAATTCATCCAAATTTTAATAACGAGTTGTGAGATTATTATTTTAGATTACTTACTCAAGTTCTTACTACAGTAATTGGTGTAGAGGTGTATGATTTTATTCACAGTAAATGAGTAGGTGGCGACTTTCTATTAAAAATAATGACTCTGACTTACAATAACTAACACTTTTGCTTTGTAAATTTGCTTCAATAAGTTTAAATTTTTCACATTATAATTATTTTTATACCACAAGTTGATAAAATGGGACCCAAGATACATTTTCTTATAGATCTATTGATATTGAAATAAAGTTATAGCATAAAAATAATTATGAATCTGTAATATTTTACATGAATTCAGGCAATTTTTAGTGCGTATTTCTGGAAAATATTATTTTATGTAAGTTGAAAGTTGAACTATATTTAGTTTATATATTTAGCATATAAACTAATCTGAAAAATAAGCAAGAACTTTTGATTTCAAATATGAAATATAAATACAGTGACCGGCAGAAAGTGTGCACCAAATGGGAATTTTTTTATCTTTAGAATTACCCAATTTATTTTACTGTGGAAAGGTTCTGCATGTCCTTAAACAAAAAAGAGCATAAGCAAAACCAGTAAAAATTGCATCATATACGAGGGAGGGGTGAATATTTCAAATTTACTCAAGAATAAAGTACTCTTATTTTGCACCGTAGAAAAAAATGTTATTAGGAAAAGTTGTTTTTACTTAAAAGTTATCCCCGATTACCAAATTTGGGCTCTGTAGACAAAGAAAAACCATTGTTCCTTTTTTTGGACCCACCCCCGTATATCGAATTGCTAGAAGCTATGCAGCACATAAATTCAGTTTTTTGGCTGTTCTTGGGCAATTAAACACATAATTTACTTAAATTGGTTTAAATGCGCGAAAACAGGGCGGTTAATAAAATAATACCTAAAATAATCTCAATTTTTTTTGGAGCACACCGTATTTTATTTTATGGATAAGTAAAACAACTTAATGTAAAACAAATGCGGGTTTACTTGATATCTTTAGCAATTTATTGGCATTTTTACTTTTTTATAAAACTTAAATCTATTGGTTCAGGAATTACTTTTATCTGTACCTACCGGTAAGTCAATTTCACTTTCCTGATAGAATTATTATTATTTTATTAGACGACCCGTTTTCGCGCATTTATACCAATTTAAGTAAATTATGTTAGTTTTACTCAAGAACTGTTAAAAAACTGAATTTATGCGCTGCATAGCTTCTAAAGATTTGTTCTACTGGGGGGGCGTCGAAAAAAAGGAAAGTCATTTATTTTTTGTCTACAGAGTCCAAATTTGATATTCGGAGATAACTTTTAAGTACAAACCACTTTTCCTACATTTTTTTTTTCTACTGTGCAAAATAAGGGTACTTTATTCTGGAGTGAATTTTAAATTTTCACCCCTCCCTCGTATACGATGCAATTTTTACTGATTTTGTTTAGGTTCTTTCTTGTTTAAGGACATGCAGAACCTTTTCACAGTAAAATAAATTTGGTAATTCTAAAGATAGAAAAATTTCCCTTTTGGTGCACACTTTCTGCCGGTCACTGTATTTTGTCAATAACATCAGTCAATAGTTTTCTCTTTATTTTTTCCACATTAGTATTGTGTAAAAATGACAACTTTTAATAGTTGTAGTAGGGCCGGCTCGGAGAAAGTTGACGCCCTATGCGAAATTTTTAGAATTTTAAAGGAAACTTTAGAGACATTACAGTTACGCATAGACGGATAATGAATTTTTTCTATTCAAAATATAAGTTTAATATAATTTATTTTAAGTAGGTATTCATATTCAAAATATAAAATATAACTTTTCTATAATGGTGCTTTTCTGGCTTTGGGTCTAGAGTTTTAGAGAACGTGGTAATGGTTCAAATTTGAACTGGACATCATAATATAGTTTTTCTACGAAAATGCGGAATGACGTTTTTTCTGACAAGATAATCGAACTTGAAAGTAGGCTTTTGAAAAACTAGTACGGAAAATTAGTGTGGAAATTTTTTTCCGCACACATTTTTTAAACTTTCCGCACGCAAACAAAAACATAAAGAAGTACTTACATTTAGTTATAATTGTAACATTTATTTAATATCTAACAACCGGAGGAGTGCACATTAGTTCATCGCTTTCGCTTTAGTTTTGAAACTCCATGTTTATATTCACGTAATTTGATCTCAAAATCAAAATTATTTCGATGACAGGACACAATTTATAAACTGTCAACAGCTATGAGCTTTCAGTTCTATGACAACAAACTCACTTGATGTTTTTTTTAATTAGAAAAAGATTTACAAATAATTTTATTTTTTACGAATTCCACGTTTTCGTAGAAAAAATCGTATGTAACACGCTTGCGGAAATGGCCCATGACAATACTCGTGTGATTACAGCACTCGCTACCGCTCGCGTTGCAAATTTCACACTCGTATTGTCATGATGCGTTTTCCACACTTGTATTACAATATACTATTCTATCAAATGCGCTTTTTTTCACTCGTTTAAATGGAAATGATCAATTCTTACGATTTTGCCAAAAAACGATTGACTTACAAAAGCCGAAATTTGCTGCCCCCCCATTTTTTGTCGCCCTAGGCGGTCACCTAGTTCCCCTTAATGTGAATAACTTTTAGCTGATGTTTGGAAGGAGACTTGAAATTTTAAAACGTTTACCAAATCAAGAATGCGGAAAGCAAAATACCTATTAAATTGTAAAGCAACATTCTCTGTAAAATAATTTTAAATAAGATTATTATAATCATTTAAAATAATATAATTTTAATAGTTATTTATATTATAAGTGGGATATGAACGTCATTAACATAAGAGTCTGGAAATTGCAGAACGAGTCGTAGACGAGTTCTGTAATCAGACGAATATGTTAATGTGTGTATATCCCACGTGTAATATACAAGATTTTATCTTCTACCGTCCAAATAATTAAAAATGAATTTTGAATTTATCTCCAGCGACATTGCTCAGTAGTTGTTGTCAAGTTGTCGTACTGGACTACCTAACCTAAGTTGTGTAAAAACTAGCCAACGCTACACAACAATGAATTTGAATTATAAATTTTCAAATAATTAAACAATTTATACACCAAAAAATCTGGGACGTGGACCGTGTTATATTTATTATTAAAATATAAAACTAATTTATTATAAAATAAAACTAAAATTTTTTTCAGTTATCTAACGTGAAGTTAGGGTTTTTTCTAGGTAGATACGCTATTATAAAATTCTCCAGGTTTCAAAAAATCAAATTTAAGAGTATGAAGGGTCATTACTCAATGTTAATAACAAATTTTAAAGAATTAAACAATATATATTATATTATAATTAGACATTTACAAATATAAACTTTCCTATAAAGATACTAAATTGTAAAAATTGTGTTATAAATACTTGTAAGAAAGAATTTTCTTGTTGAAATTTCAGTGTGGTAATGATTTCTTTAAAACACATGTTGCGTAATAATCTGACTTACCTTACTCAAATTAATGTCAAATCAAGGCTATTATGAATTGGTAGTAGATAAAGTAATATTAACACAATTTCAATGTTTCTCCACTTTTATCATTTACTAATATTTTTTCTCCATCAAGTGGAGCAATTTACAGAAAATCTACCTACTACCTGAAATCCCATTTTGAACATTTCCGTTAATTACGCAAATTGACTTGTTTTGGAATATAAGATAATGGAAAGAGCCTAAAATAGTATGTCGTGCCTTTAAAAGGTTAACATCTCGTCACGTTTATTAACCTGCGTAAACTCAATTACTTTCCTATAGCGGCGAAAAAATATAATCAAAACTTTGATGATGCTCTCTGAAAGTAACTGTTAAAATTTCATTGGTAATAAGTTAATTTAATGTTTATAGTAGCACTCATTCCATAAACACGGTGCTGCTGAGAGAGACTTTTCAAACATTCAAACGGCATTATCATCATTTGCTTTTTGTTGTGTCTATTTACTTTTCGCGTTTGATGATGGATCTAAGTGAGCATTTTTATTGTTGGCTACGTTGGACCATGATCACTAGCGAAATTGGATAGAAAGTATATTGAAAATGAATAAAATTTTTACTATTTCGATAGTAAAGATGTTTAGTACTAAGAACTACACCACCTGTCATGCTTTGTTAAACTACATGAACATCAATAGCGGTTCAAGTAAAGTGTTCGAAAATCTTCGTATTATTCACTTGATTCTTTAACTGTAATTGGAATTCTATTCTACAAATATTTACAATAAATATCATAGAAATATGATATTAGTTATCCTTAGTTTCTTTTATATAATTGGCAAACATTTTAAAAACTTTTACTAGATAGCAAATAAAATGGAACAAAACCACCGTTTTTATTTCAGTCTTAAATCAAAATGTAAGAGCTGTTGGGTTGGTGAAGGATAAATCCGGTAAAGGAGGATGCGTGTATGTAATGTACAGGGTGTTCCAGTTTATATCGTCAGGATTTCACCAGTTAATAGTTTAGCGAAAATTAAAGGTGGTTTGTCTAATAAACTATGGTCGAATGTTGCTTCCTTTTTGATGTACAGGGCATTAAAGAAAATAAATTATTTTAAATAATTTGCTATAAATCAATAACAAAAAAAGTTAGTCTTATGAAATTTTGCATAGATCTTTTTTTTGTATTCTCTTATTAATAGTGGTTACAATTATTTTATTTAGAACACAGAGGCGTGCGTACGGGTTTCTTCAAAAATATTTTATTGAATAAAACGTACACCACTGGTTTTTTTTGCAGCACCAATATGCAGAGAGTATTTTCCATTCAATTTAGAAACTTTTTTATATCTTACAATTTCTTGATAACTTAACTTTTTTTTTCTTATTTATTAAAGAGGTTCTTCCCTATTAGATTTCCGAAAAAAGCATCAGTACAAAGTTTGTAGAGAAAAATATTTCCTACAACTTTCCTTTTAATATTTTTTTGATATTGTCAATATTTAAAAAGATATTTAACAAATAAGTTGCAAATTTTAGGGAAATTTTTCTCTAGTTAGTTACCTACTACTTACTACTCTTTCCCCAAAATTTTCAACTTATTTGTTGAATAACTTTTTATATATCGACAATATCAAAAAAAGTTTAAAAGATAAGTTGTAGGAAATATTTTTCTTTGCAACTTTGTACTGACTCTTTTTTTCGAAAAATTAATAGGAAAAAAGTTGTTCAATAAACAAAAAAATCCAACCCTTAATTGAGGGCTGGTGAAGGAAGGGCGGGGTCTACGAATACACAAACTCAGTTTTAAATTTTCAGGGTGACCCTCTAGAAGATTCTACAAAAATTGGCTGTAGGGTAAAAAAAGTCTATTTGAAGCCTTTTTTTATCCCTTATTTACTGTACTATTAGCTTATTTTGAGTTAAGTTATCAAAAAATTATAAGATACGAAAAAGTTTCTAAATTGAATGGAAAATACTCTCTGCATATTGGTGATGCAAAAAAAACCAGTGGCGTACGTTTTATTAAATAAAATGTTTTTGAAGAAACCCGTACGCACGCCTCTGTGTTCTAAATAAAATAATTGCAACCACTATTAGTAAGAGAATACAAAAAAATGATCTATGCAAAATTTCATTAGGTTAACTTTTTTTGTTATTGATTTATAGCAAATTATTTAATATAATTTATTTTCTTTAATGGCCTGTACGTCAAAAATGAAGCAACATTCGATCATAGTTTATTAGACAAACCACCTTAAATTTTCGCTAAACTATCGACTGGTGAAATCCTGACGGTATAAACTGGGACACCCTGCATATAATTAATCATTTTCGAATTGCATTTTAATTTTTTTCGAAAAAAATTCACAAATGCATTAAATATTTTTACAGAAAAATGAAGCATATTTGGGGTGGAAAATTTATTTATTGATCATTTTAACACTGGCGCATTCACCCAAATTTTAACTGAATAAAATTTGCTATTTTCATTATTTTTAATGACAATGTAGATTTTGTATTGCATCATAATAAGAAGTAATTCAAACTCAAAAATAATATTAATTTTAATTTCCAAAAAAGGTTTCAAAAGTTTTAAATAAAAAAAAAAACAATGTTTCCAAAAGCGAGCTTCGATCGAGCGTTGCGAAATCCATAAATTATTGTACGAATAGTTTTAAAAAATCCTTTGTTTATGAGAGGTACTTTCACATAAAATATTTATTAATATACCTATACAGTGTCAATAAAATACTAACGATCTGTCTTCTGTCAAACCAAGAAACTTGCATTTATCGATAAAGCCATTTAATTAGATTGATATTAATAAATTATAAACACAGTGTGCAGTTGACAAGAAAGTATATACACTTACCTACACAATAATTACTTTTCCACCCACTAATAGAATTAACTTTCAAAATTGGTTGCTTTTACATCTCCAGATTGTTTCAGGAAGGCAATTCATGCAATTAAAACCCTTCTGATAAATTAATACTTATTTGCCTTTGGCCAGTCAATTCACTTCATTATAAATCACACCGGGGCACCTACGCTAGGCCAGTAAATTCAATATGGCAAGCTGACGAGAACTCATTAAGTATGTTTTTAAATTAATCTTAAGATCATTGTTAAAAAAATTGATGCACCGCTTTTTCTTAGTCAGTTTATGAGCTCCTTCACAACTACTTAAAAAAAAGACTTATGCATAAATAATGGGGTCAAGGGGCCGAAGTACTATTAATATCGAATGTAGATTCCTGAGAAATATTCGTTGAATAATTCCGATGCAAAATATTCCGCTACAGTAAATAATAAGTGATGAAATTCTGAAATAAAGAATTGGTTTCTTGTTGTTTGAATTTGTAACTCGAAGTTCAATCCTTATTCAACATCTTATATACAAATTACAGTCTGGGGGAAAGATTAAAGATCACATCTATATTCCTGCTGAAATTATCCTGATTTGAGTGAGCAAACAAGAACAAATCAATATATTAAATTTCACCAAATCATTTCTGAACGAAGTAAAAATAAAAATATTAAATAGGTATATAATTTAGATGTTATTCCAGACTGAAAAATAATTTTATATTATTTCGTCTATGACGTTGTAATAAGCAATTGGCTAAAAAAAGTGTTCGCTTGTTGGAATAATAACCGCGTGGATGAAAACCAGTGTTTACTTATGAATGTGATTATTTATTTAAACCGCATAAAACTCATTATTAAAGCTGGTAGCTGAGTTTCGAATGTATGAATGTTAGTAAAGCTCTTTTCCATCAAAAAGCTTACGAATTTTACTTATGGGTGCCCACTTGTATTTTAAAAGCAGGGTGCGTATTTAAACTTGAACAGAAGTTTCTATTTCACTTATAATAAGTATGTACAATATGAATTTTCAAGTGTACTCCTGTTGTTTTAAAGTTGACAATGACTTTTCACAATGCTAGTTATATTGACAATATTATTCTATTCATGTTAATATACAGATATAGGAGTCATGAGCCGATTTATTTTGATTTTTATTTTATACTTAACAACATTTATTTTCTGAAAAGTATGTAAATTAAAAAAATCTTTGGAATGCAACATGCAATGAGAATTACTCTGTATACATTATATGTACACAAAATTTGATGGATATACCTTGAATTTCTAATATCATGTGATTTTTTAAAATTGTATCGCGGGCGAGTATAATTAGAATATTGGAAAACCAATTAAATTCTAATGAAGTTATAATCAAAAATTACATTTAGATGCAAATTTCATGTATGTATAAGAATTGATGGATGACAAACATGAAAATTGAATTGGTACCTACTAGAAACTACAACATTTTAAATGAAACCTTGTCACTGCAGTAATTTTACAAATTTTCTTATTTTCTCTGTAAATTACTGTATGTACTGCAGCTTTAAAACAATTCTTTGGATTTGCTGTAAAAAGAATATACAGTGACCGGCAGAAAGTATGCACCAAATGAGAAATTTTTCTATCTTTAGAATTACCAAATTTATTTTACTGTGGAAAGGTTCTGCATGTCCTTAAACAAAAAAGGGCCTAAACAAAATCAGTAAAAATTGCATCGTATACGAGGCAGGGGTGAAAATTTAAAATTCACTCAAGAATAAAATATCCTTATTTTGCACCACCGAAAAAAAATTATTAGGAAAATTTGTTTGTACTTAAAATCTCCGAATATCAAATTTGGACTCTGTAGACAAAAAATAAACGTCTTTCCATTTTTTCGGCGCGCCCCCGTAGAACAAATCGCTAGAAGCTATGCAGCGCATATATTCAGTTTTTTAACAGTTCTTGGGTTAATACTTACATAATTTACTTAAATTGGTTTAAATGCGCGAAAACGGGTCGTTTAATAAAATAATAATAATTTTATCAGGAAACTGAAATTGACTTACCGGTAGGTACAGATAAAAGTAATTCCTGAACCAATAGATTTAAGTTTTTTAAAAAAGTAAAAATGGCAATAAATTGCTAAAGATATCAAGTAAACCCGCATTAGTTTTAGATTAAGTTGTTTTACTTATCCATAAAATAAAATACGGTGTGCACCAAAAAAATGAGATTATTTTTTACATTATTTTATTAACCGCTCTGTTTTCGGGCATTTAAACCAATTTAAGTAAATTATGTGTTTAATTGCCCAAGGACAGTCAAAAAACTGAATTTATGAGCTGCATAGCTTCTAGCGATTCGTTATACGGGGGTGGGTCCAAAAAAAGAAAAATCGCATTTTCTTTGTCTACAGAGCCCAAATTTGGTATTCGGGGATAACTTTTAAGTAAAAACAACTTTTCCTAATAACATTTTTTTCTACGGTGCAAAATAAGGGTACTTTATTCTTGAGTAAATGAAATTTTCACCACTCCCTCGTATACGAGCCAATTTTTACTGGTTTTGCTTATGCTCTTTTTTGTTTAAGGACATGCAGAATCTTTCCACAGTAAAATAAATTCTAAAGATAAAAAAAATTTCCTTTTGGTGCACAGTTTTTGCCGGTCACTATATAATCTCACTTAAATTAATCGTTTATTTTATAAAAAATATCTGACGTGTCCAACACATGACTTTCTTATACAATGGGATATAGTACTAATCTTTGAAAAATACTGAATTGGTAGTCAGTAATCTAATGCTGTCCACATCCGATTTTTTATTAATATTAACAGATATTAATATTAACTCGATCGTGAAATTGCCTAACTCGCTGCTACGCAGCTCGTACACAAATTCTCATCTCACAAACAAAAAACGTTTTTCATGTCGAGTAGTAGTAAATACAAAATGATTTTTTCCAAACTTTAATTAGACGCTTCTAATTACACCATTACTGTCCGTAATATTTCTGCTTTAATCGACGTCGCGACAACTCCACAGTAATATAGTAGGTATAGGCTAAAAGCTAGATTAACTACCTTTACAGCCTTACCCCCATAATACGAGTACATCTCTCAAACACAACCGAACCAGTAATCTTGTACTCTAAAGTGTTTATACTAGTAAACCCACTTTAGAAACTAAGTGGACAATATCAAGAATGTTCTCTGCTATCCCACAGCACAATTGTTACTTTATTAAATGGTTTATAGTCATGAGAATTTATAAGGGATTAAATGTTGTTTAAGATTAAACGAGTACAAAATTCATATACATATAATTCGTCAAAAATAATAAGAAGTAGGTACTTTATTACCAGCGTTTTGTTATGTAAAATGTCCACAAGGATTTTTATGTCATCATATTCTTTTAATATGAGCTGAAGTGGAATTCTCCTTTCTGTACAAAATACATCAAAGAAATAGCAATATACGAAATAGTGACAAATGATACTCCTGTGAGGCTAATATATGTTAAGCATTTCCCAAGATAAGTATCTTGCAGCAGAGGAGTGGAATTGCCGAAGTATACGTCTTAACAACCACTTATGTATGTTAAGTTGTAAATTGGTTCACAAATCTCCAAAAGTAACAAGAGATATATTTAAATTTGTTGTTACTACGTACTTGTGGATATATCAGTTTGAATTTATTTTACTATGTAGATTAGTATCCTTTGTATTACTCGTATAGTGTAGTAGGTAATCATCGTGTTTTCATATTTATCAACTGGCTTAACAAGAAATGCTGCAGTCAGTACGCGATTTGTTCCATTTAAGGCCAAAATGACCAAAATAAACTGATGTATTTTTCTTTTTCAGGCTTAAAACCCTGTAGTGGAGATGAGAACGAAGCCAGACTAATGCGGCATCTTATGACCAATTATGATGCTGGTGTTAGACCCGCTCTGAACTCGTCTTTGCCACTTGCGGTTACATTTGGAGTTTCTTTACATCATATTATCGATGTGGTAAGTTTATAATTAAGTAGACCATAAAAAAGTATGGATTTGAAAATTAAGAGACAAAATTATTAACGAAAATACAACGAGGGATTTTCTATCTGCGGTAATTTTATTAAGAGATTGATTTAATTATTGTACTTATATTAACATAGTTCTGTCATTTCTTTAGGCGATTACAACAATTCACGTCTTGCGTGTCCTCCAAGTTATTTTAGTTCAAAACCGCGTATAAATCTTTGCATGTGTGCCCAGCTATATTGTCACGCATTTTAGTCAAAATTACGGCTTTATTTCTAGGAATTAAGTAAGTTCATTTAACAATAAGATTAGTCTGCCTGATGATTTTACAATCAATTCTTCCTCTCCTAAATTGTCAATTAAAAATAATGAAGGTTTTTTAAAATTTCATAATTTTTTTAACATTATTAGCATTATTAAATTAACCTTTCAAAGCGATGTAAATTTTCACAATAAAAATGTTGATTCAATTACATTAAAATAAAACAAAGCGAAACGAAAATGATACACATATCTGCCTACATACAATTTATTCGTATTACAGTACAAACTACTTCCCTTATGATTATAACGTACTTCCAATTATCCGTCCAACTTCGTTCAGGTGATTTCCAATCAAAATATTTTTAACTAAATAAAGAGGCTGTTACTGACTCCGACGACAGCGTTTTATTAAATTTCATTTTAATTTGCACCAAGAAATATTTTAAAAATGCCAATTTACACATCTTTATTTTTATACCTATTTACTTATTAAATTTTTTTAGAATTCTTGAAGTAATCACTGCGAAAGTTATACAAGCTTGGTATTTTTTCTAAATATTATGTTACAGTATTCGTATAAATGTAGATATATCTAAGATATAGTCACTTAATAAAACTACAAAAAACAATATTTATTCATGTAATCGTATTTTTCTAAATAGGTAAATCACAAATATTTATAATAACTAATTAACTAAAAATTATTACTACTTACCCAAAAATAAACTCTTTTCTCATTTTGTGTAGCCCTTTCACTTTATTCTCGTCCGTTGACAGCGACAATACCCAAAACATACAAAAAAGAACGACCACAAAAGCTCACATTCACTGTGCAACAAAGGAAAACATTTAATTTAGTAACAAGTTTATACAACTGTTGTAAGAAAAAAATATTTTTCACTTCTGTATAATCACCTTGTTTAATTCTTTTTATTAAACTTATTTTTTATTCAAAACTACATAGCTGCTTTTGTAGAACAAATTATTACAATTATTACATACATCTTCATGTCATAATTTATCTATGCAACTAGCTTAACTATGTCAACTTAAACTAGTGGAAACACCGGAATCAATTACTTAAGTGAATCCATTTAATACAATATCCATTAACTCTTGATTACTATAAACATGTGCAATTTTCACAGTGCAGTTTTGTAGCAAGTGATACACGCAATTACAATAAAACACGGACTAAAGAAATTAAGTCAAGTTCATGATGATGTGTGGTCAGGAACCAAGCCAGAAATAATAAAAGAAATATTAATTTTTATGCACATCTACCATAATACAGGGTGTTCCGTATGTTAAAATTTTGCGAGTATAAAATAGACTTAATTCTAACACTAAAAAAATTAAAAGTGGTAAGGTCAATCTTCATTTGTTTTAAAGTTACAAGCCTTTGAAATTATTAACAAGTTTTCTTTTCTCAGTGATATCTTCTGAACCGTTATTTTTATCGGAAAAGTGGTTAAGAGCAATTTTGTAGCAAAAAAAAATCCGCACATTTTTTGTCTAAGCAAATACATACTCACCCCGCCCCGCATTATTCCCGCGTCATTATTGTTTAAACAATTGATTGGAGAAAAAAATTGTTTAAACAAAAAATGTGCACATTTTCTTTTGCTACAAAATTGCTCTCAACAAATTTTTCGGTTAAAAGAACGGGTTCGGAGATATAACTGAAAAAAAAAACTTGTTGTTAATAATTTCAAAAGCTTTAAAACAAATGAACGTCGACCCACCACTTTTGCATTTTTTGGTGCTAGAATTAAGTCTATTTTATACATACTCCCAAAATTTGAACATAACGGTATGGAACACCCTGTATATACGCATTTATCATTATTTATCTGGACATATCTGCGTTTGGAGTGCTGTCAATTATACAAATGGTTAATTATCATGCACTATCTTCTTCATCGAAAACTGCTCTACAAAAAGTAACTGATGTATATTTTTCGTGAAATCAACCGTACGCGAAATATCGGCCGTCAAAGAAAAACTACCACTAATTTTTGCAACGTATTTGTTAATAACTTTTTATATACGCGTGGCCCGGAAAAAAGTTATAAATAAAAAGTGTGTATCCTTTTTTTTTCAACCAAAAATTATTCTTATAGTTTTTGCTTAAACTTAATAGAATTCGGAATATAGGGGGAAAATCATTTCACCCAATTTTTCCAAGACGGCGGACGAACCACCGACTTTTCAGTCCCGCAAATCGAGTTTTGACTTAGTCTCGATATACCCCACAGTATGTAATTTTAATTTCGAGTCCTCTCCAAAAATGTACAGATTGGTCATTTTGAACTCCCTATTGACTGTACTATTTAAATTTTTTTCGATATGATGTGAATCGTCATATGTATACCTACATGTAACACTCGCCATTATTTATCCTTATATTAACTGTGTAGGTAGTCCGTATGCAAACAGTAAACTTGAAGGTATTTTTTTGGGAAAACTAACACCATAAAATTATAAGACAAACTAAAGTGAAATAAGAGTAGAAATTTGTGTGCATACTTATTATGCATATGCACGTTTCGTATTAAATTGGACCATTGGCCGAGGATGTAACACATATTTGAGTTATTGTTATTTAATAGACCAACATGAATAAATTTTCTTAAGATAAAGACCTGGGGTTCTGTTCAAAAACAATTTATGTAATAGTTTCTATTATAACCTCAAGTAAGTTTTAAATTCTGTAAATTCTATAAGTATATATTTTTATAAAAGAAGTAACATATGTCAAGGATTTATTTTAAGTTTATGAACAAATAAAAGAAGAATGTAAGTTCAAAATTATCGTGTCATTTGATGCCTTATTTCAAAATAATTAGTACAACATTTGCATTTATAATACACTTAATTACACAAATTTACACATAACTAGAAATTTACATACAGAATAACTCGTAGATACATTATTCAAAATTATTACATACAGCTTGCAATCCGGATATTTTGCGTCATGGTCCATTGTTGCAGTTCAAAAGTCCATCGCTACACTACAGTATTTTAAAAAACGCAAACAACAAAACCTTAGCTTTTGTGAAAAATACTCGATGCATAAGAGATAATAATATATCCAGACTTCAAAGAAAACTAACTTAGGGATTATTCACTGTTCCATTCCATCAACAGTAAAGCGCCACTATCAAATTAAATTTATAGAAAACCAGTTTCGGAACACAACGTAAGTTTAAAGCCATGTTTGGGGAAATTGTAATTGTCGTTGTCACCAATGAAGCGTTCAAGAAGGGTATAGGACTATAGAGTACAAAGCAACCAGATATGCCAGCAGAAACACCAAGTAATGATAAACAACAACACGTCATTGTTGGTGAATATTCACGCACAAACGGATTGATCAGTCAATAATGAGGCAATAGTACGTTGTATATACGTGAAGGATGCAGTATTAATTGCGTCTAGTACATAAAAACGTTCCACTTTTATTAGGATGTGCCACTTTTTGAGATCAAAGATGAGGTCTGAAGAGACCTTTTTAGATGGTTTAGGAAGCTATACTTGAAGAGTAAAAAAAGCCATGTTGGTGTCTTAGCTCAGCTAGTGATCTTATTGATCCAATATCAATAAATTTTTCTTCTTGGAAATCTCTTGGTAAGCAGAAACATTTTTTCTGTTCTGCTTTTTTCCAAACTTGAATTAATATATAAATACCGTTTTTCACTGTGCATACTTTTTACCAAGTATAAAAAGATCAACATCTTTTGATTGATATAAAAATGAACAATTTTTTTACAAAATTGCGGGTTGCAACCAGACTTTCATGGTGATAAGAACTGTGCTTAGAACCGTCACCTCTGAATCAATAATAGATATTTATTTTATTAGGAGTATAAGCGAAACTTTTATGTGACGAAGTAAGGAGGTGTAACGCCGAGCGGAGCGAGGAGAATTAACTCCATACAGAGTCACATGAAAGTGCTTATACTCCGAATAAAATAAAATATTTTATTTTCAAATGGAATCATTCTAATCGTAATATGACAAGCAATTTAATAAGTAATTTTGAAGATAACTATTATTTAAAAGGCCATGAAAAATCGAATGTTTTGTATTGCCGATTTTCAGGAGATTTGTGTCCTCTTTGAAGCCAAAAAGCTTCATTGGCATGTATAAAAATATAGTTCAAGATACTTGAAAGAATTTGACGCATTCACTGGATCAGATTTAACGTCATTTTTTGTCATGAAAGAGAAATATGCTACCTGAATTGTCTAGTAATCATTCCTTGAAGATGAGGAACAAGCTATTTCTCTACCAAAAAATATGTTAATGACGAGATTATTAAAGCTATGGAAAAGTTTACTGTTTTGGTGTACTATGAAAGTGAAGAAAACTTATCTTCTCTATAAAATAAAGTCTTCATGAAATACCCCAGCTAATCAGATGTCATCTCTAGTATCCAGATTGAAGAATATGCAAAAATTCTCTGCCTCGAAATTGGGATTAGATCTAATTAGGGTACCATGATTTTGATTTTGCACTTGTTAATTATTAGTCCTTTGCTTCGTGTGTGGCTGGAATCTGACAGAGGTTCCTGACATGTAAATTTCTGAAAATTTGGGAAATTCTGTCCAATTCATCTACATAATCATGTCAAAATGTGTTTTCTTATCAAAAGTTGTTCTTTTTTTGTCAAATTTGGCATCTTGAACTGCTTTTTACTTTCTTATACGAAGTAATAAGGAAGTATAGAAATCGTGATTTTTTTCGACTTTGAGATTTTGATGGATTTACACGTTTTGAGGGCTCCTGAATCCATTTTGACCATTTTCGCCATGATGTCTGTCTGTGTCCACCATAACTCAAAAACGAGTTATCGGATTTAATTCAAATTTCATATTTAAGAGTTTTAACAAATTTGTGGGTGCCACATTAAATTTTTCATCTAGCACCAACACAAAGTGGTACTTACCTGAAGACATTTTTAGGTTTTTTAGGAATATCTTGAAAAATAAACAATTTACGAGATTTTTTATTCTTTAACATTGATTTAGAATTGAATTTTCAACAAATTTTGTATGAATTTTTTTTTGAAATTTCCTCAAAAAAATTTCAAAAAAATAAAACATGTATTTTTGTCATAAAATTCGGTTATAGTGAGTGGGACAAGGACAGACTTATGCGTATTGCAATAAGTGCGAGAGAGACTTCCGAAAATTACTTGAAAATTGCTGGAAACGCTCAAAATTGAAACACGATTTTTACAAGCAAATTAACTTAATTTCTTTAGGAAAATTAATTGTGGTACTATCCGTAGGTATAAGAAAGTCATGTGTTGGACACATCAGATATTTCAAATAAGAAGAGGAGACCCTGCCTTAATCCATGAAAAATTTCGAACCGGCCAGAATATATTGAAAAAAATACATATTTCAATTAAAATTTCAGATTTTTCGTGATCCATATCCACTTTTCGCAATAAAAAAGTTACCAGTAATTGTAAGATTTAGCACATATAATTGTTGGCTCATTCATATGTCCGGAGACATTATTATGTAAAAAATTCGAAAAAACTTACGTCACTATTAACAGAATCATATTTTGGAACCTCATGTTCTTCAGTCGATTATCGTAGAAAGTTCCCATAAACTTCAACTTTAAATAATATACATTATAGGTATTTGTAGCTCATTAGAAGAACGAAAGGATTATTTTCAGAAGATATGTTTCTGACTCTGTCTCTGTCTCACTTACTCGTTCGCCTCTCTTGAGAGCGACAGATATGGAGAGGCAGAAATAGTGTTTACTGAAAATAATCCTGGTACATATCCGAATTTAGTGCTCCTGAAAAATTATCTATAATAATTTCATTTGCTACATACTAAAGCTGTAGTAAGTGTTAAAAATTTTAAAACATTAAAATTAGACAAAAAAAGTTGAAGTTGGAGTCTTTCGGATTTTTCAGGACATTTCTGGAAGGAGCTTTTTGTGTTTTAATTTTTGTTCTCATGCTTCCCTTCCTCAGTCAATTATCTTTAAGTATCTAATGCATTTATTCGATTTATATGTTTCAGGATGAGAAGAATCAAATCTTAACAACAAATTGCTGGATTACACAGATCTGGGCTGATCACCATCTGCGATGGAATGCCTCCGACTTTGCTGACATTAAAGTAATCAGGATCCCTTATAACCGAGTCTGGCGACCCGACTTAATCCTATACAACAAGTACGTATAACTTTATACGTCAATTAATTTTTTCATTTAATTTTTTTAATTGTCCAGTGCGCCGCGCCGCATGTTGAAACTTTACGACAGCTATAAAAAAGTTCAAAACCACTAACGCAATAATAGTGTACGTGTTGCGGTGAAAGCCACTTGTCACCACAACTGGTACATTGATGTGTTTAGTAGTTGTGATAGAAGCAATAATAGCAAAAAGATAATTATAAACGATTCGATGGTCAGATTGGATTGTTGTAATTTGCAGTGCCGACCCACAGTTCCAGTCATCTGTAATTAATACAAACGTGATAGTGTCGAGTACTGGTGAGGTTGTCTGGCTCAGTCATGGCATCTACCGCTCTTCCTGTGACATCAACGTCGAATATTTCCCCTTTGACCTGCAAAGTTGTCACATGAAATGGGCTTCGTGGACATACGACGGATATCAGGTAGATTATACAATATTTTATACCAACATTCAAATTTAAACCAGTCGGAAAATTGCTCTAAAAACCACGTAGAGTCTCAGAACAACGAAACATTAAATTTATTTAATTTAAAAATTATATTATATCCTAGAAACTATCCGCGTTATTCATAAAAACTTAAAGCCATTTTAACTTAAATTACACTTAGACTGTAAGTTTTTAAATTAAACAGGCATGAGGAACATCACAGTCTAAGTGTATTTTTAGTTAAAATGAGTTTTAAATTTTTATGAATAACATAAATAATTTTTTTCTGTAATATAAGAACTACATGAAAATAATATACACAATTATTCAATAACTTATGTACCATAATCAACAGTAACTCATTGTGCTTGTTCTAGTAGTTGGGTAAGTATTTGAAATTGAATCAATTAAGTGTATAAGTAAAGGGAGTCGTCCTATACGAGTATAATTTTGATTTATTTCCAGATAAGAAAAGCCGTCCGTTCAAATTGGACAATTAATGATTCTCGCAAATTGTTCGGGAAACTGCTCTAAGTGCTACTTTGCTATATTATTTGCTATATTATGAAACTGAAACATGTTAAATTTACATTAGTTAGTTGCTGTTTAGTAAGTACCGGCGCCTTCGCCATGTTTTAAATCATTTGACCAAATAAATAATTCTAGAAACTTTCACAAATAGTTTAATAAATTCAATTTAATAGTTCAAAACTGGTAGTAATAAAAGGTTATTGAATTTAGATCGATTCGCTATAAACAATTATTTATTAAACATCTTATCAAATCGAAATTTGAAATTGAAACATTGCATATCTTTGTAGATAATTAATCTGCTTAATCAAACATATTAATTAATGATGAATCTTCACTTAAATTTCTTACGTTAATCGTTAATCAGTGGCGTACGGTTTTTAAAGAATGTCTTCGAATGGGATATGAAATTAAGCGTCCGAATTTCATAAAAATATCGCATTTATTTCTATAGATATGTGGAAAAATACACTGAAATTAAATTAAAATTTAAACGCCGTCTATCTCGAAAACGAAATCCTTTAAAACATAATATTGTGTTACTCATTTCTAAAATATAAAGTAAATCCGTTAAATTCTTATATCAATTTCTCAGTAGATATTATTTACTAAATTTAGTACAGTAAAGTTAGATCAAAAATGACCATAATTGTAAGTGAAATACGCCAAGGCCATTTTTTTGATATGTGAAAGGGGGCTATCAGAGAAACTTAAATCCGGATTTTCGTATTGCTATGTGGTGGCTTCCGGTCGCCATATTCCATATTGGAAAACGCGAATCGCTCCATATCTCCGAAACTATCAGTTTTAGCGGAAAAGTTCTAAGGACCAAAGTTGTAGATAATGGAATTATATTTCATTTATATATTCTTTTCTGTGCGGGCAATATTTTATAGGTTATGTGCATTTGAAAATTATTTTTTTACTTATTCCCATTTTTCTCGTTTCCGGAAAAAGTGACGTACATGCAACCTCCTATAAAAAATAAACTACGTGAAATTTCCAATATTTTTCATATATCTTTGATGATGGTATTTAATGTATTTTATAATTAATTAAAAATTAAAGTAATTAATGAAATAAATTTTCACAATGAAATGCATAATGCCAATATGTACAAAAGAGATTTTTATTCCAATCGCCCACATTGCTTGTATACTTATCAGAACTATAATCTCATATCGCATGTGATTCATTGAAATTTGTCTAATAAATATGAAAAAATGTAAGTAGAGGAAAAAAATTTTTGAAATGCACGTAACCTCAAAAATATTTTCCACGAAAAAAAGTACATAAAAATAAAAGATGATTTGATTATCTACAACTTTGGTTCTTTAAACGTTTTCGCTAAAACTAATAGTTTCGGCGATATGGGGCGATTCGTGTTTTCCAATATGGCGAGCGGAAGTTACCACATAGCAATACGAAAATCCAGATTTAAGCTTCTTTCAAGGCCTTCTTTCAATTTTGAGAAAATGAAAACTTTTTTACAAACAACACGAGTAGAAAAAAGTATTATAAACCGACGTCATGTAACGCGGCTGATTTTGCGGAGCTGTAACTTTGGACTGTTTAATCGCACCATCATCAAAGATATATGAAAAGTATTGGAAATTTCACGTAGTTTATTTTTTATAAGAAGTTACATGTGCGTAACTTTTTCCGGAAACGAGAAAAATGGGAATAAGTAAAATATTTTCTTTCAAATGCACATAACCTAAAAAATATTGTCTGCACAGAAAAAAAGTGTATATACAAATAAAATAAAGTTTCTTTATCTACAACTTTGGTCCTTAGAACTTTTTCGCTAAAACTGATAATTTCGGAGATATGGAGCGATTCGCGTTTTCCAATATGGTGACCGGAAGCCACCACATGGCAATACGAAAATCCGGATTTAAGCTTCTCTGATAGCCTCCTTCTACATATCAAAAAATTAGCTTTGGTGTATTTCACTTACAATTAAAATCTAATTTTACTGGACTAATTATATTAAATTAATTAAAGTTGTTAAACTTTGAATTACAGGGCTAGAAATTTGGGGAAATATACTGAAAATGTGAAAATAAATTAAAATATCAACGCCCTTTACATCGAAAACTAATTGTAAGCCTTTTAAGTAAACTTTCTATGACAATTCAATATAATTTTTTAGGATTCCATGGATTGTTTAATTTCCAAATTAAATTCTAACAAAAAAAAAACTACAACTTTGTGTTTTTTTATTTTCAAGATATAAAGTAAATTCATCAAAATCTTATATCGATACCTCAGTATTACTTAGCAAATTATATAAAATTAATTGAACTTGTTAAACTTTTGAGTTACACAGCTAGATAAGATTTATTGTGCGTTCCGCCTGGAAAATTAATTAATGCCTGTCCAACTAACTGTAAGCCAAATTTCTGGTTAGGTTACAACCTCTAAACGAATATTCCACATTCATGTTTTATAAAAAAGAAACCCATGAACATATGGGAGTAACTTGGAATTTCATTTATTGTATTTCATCTTAATATTATCTTACATTGAAATATTAGTGTTAGACTGGTAGAAGTGTCTAAGAGTAAGTAAACCGAGTAATTCTTATGTAATGCAAATAACCCTTTGGGATCACTGTTTAACATTTAACCTTTCGATTGTGTTGAAATATTGGCAATCTATTTTGGGGAAACCACACAAAAGCCGTTTGTGGAAAAAGTCAGTTCACAATTTAACGCACTTTAAAGGGTATAATCTAAAAGTAAGGCTAATAATTATTATAAAAATGTTTCTATTATTAGATTACTTTTGTTCAATCCAATTTTCGTATAGCTCGTTGTTTTAAAATTATTTTTAACTGGGATTTTTTTATATCGTAAATTTGATTATATTGAACATTAGATAAATTTGACTACAGTATGTGTACTGAACTTTTAGACATGGTACATGGAAGCATAACTGAATCTTTTATCTTATGATATAAAAGTTTTAGTAAAACTCTCTAAATTTTATTTATGCACAACTATGATACTATAATGAGAAAAATAGAGGCCAGATTTCATCCCAGTGTTTCTATTTGTATTATTTGAATCCTCTGAACATCACATGATCATTTGATATGCAAACTACATGGTAGTGCATTTATAATTTGTCACCAGTTTGTAAACTCGTGCACTCTCCTGCATTTGGCTACTTCTCCGTCCACAAAACTTTCAATTGAGCAGATTTCATTGCAATAATGAATGGTGGCGGAATCCTAATGTGATTGATTGAATGGGTAGAGCAAGCGGAAGAAGCGATTATCGAACGTGAGGATGCCTGTGTAGTGTGTACACTACCAGCCTACACGCCAACGGCATCGTTCACGAGTAGATTTTCCTGTATCGGGTGTTGTCTCAAAGCCACTAAAGAAGATCCTCTCGTTGTCCTTACAAGCACATTTTGCTGACACGACTTTTTATTTTGAATGTGACATTTATGAGCCCAACTTAAAAGCACTTTGATAACTTTAATCGGTGGAGTGGCAGGCAATATAAAAATTATATTTTGAATGATGAGTTGCGTTTTGTTTATAGCATACGTTATAAGTTTCCATCTGGGTGCGTTCAAGATGACAAACAAATATGTGGCAGGCATATTCTAAAAAATGACTTTGTAATATTTTTGCCCGTAAACGATATGGTGCTTTTTAATATGCAGCGTCGTACATAAAGGGGGATTTTTTATTATAAATATTGAATAACACTTTTTTATGCCATCATTATTTATTTAACTACTCTGAACGAATAATTTATGTACAAGCTATAAAGTTTCTTACTTGTTTTTTACGTGAAGAGGATACCTAAGTAAAAAATTACATTTACCAATTTGCATAAAATGACAATGCGAATCCATTTTCCATTAAAATTTTATTTCAAGAATTTTATAATATGAACAGAGAGAATAGATGATTTATAAAAACTAGTAGTAGTAAATATCGTTATAAATTTAAGTAATTTCGGAGCATAAATATTCAAATCAAATCTCATAAAAATTAACAAAAAGTGATTATTTGATATTCCAAAAAAACTGACAAAAACCACAATTATCAAAATTTGTCTACATAACTTTATTAAAATTCTTTTTTAGTCATAATATGAATAATAAAAAATATGTCCTTGAAGAAACGGCTGGGTAATTAATTTCGGTGAGATTTTTTCATGGTGGAGGTGAAGCGGCAGTGCCCTCAAGGTCGAAAATTTGGATTTTTCTTAACATTACAAAACTCAAAAACATGGAAAAATAAAATAACTTTGCTGGGGTTTGATAACTCGAGAATAATATATTTCTTCCTGGGCTGTTACCATAATCCAAAATTTCAGCGGCATTTTCCAAATTTCTAAACACGATCATCTAAAAAATACACTCCAATTAAAATTTTTTTTCAATTCTGTCTAACTTGTTAAAGTCACTTTTCTCAGCTTTAAAAGACTGTGATCTATGTGCAAATATCTATACTTACTTCCATAGGGTCACAATTTTCGTATAAGTAATAAAATAATAAAAAAAATCAGATCAAAGTTTAACTTTTGCTTCATTCGCGAAAAAATTGTTGAAACAAATTCCCATAATATTGATAATTTTTTTATTATTAAAGCGACAATGAGCTTTGAAAAACTGTTTTCTATGTGAAATTCTGAAAATCCGATAGGTACTGGAATTTTCCTTAGTAAAAAGATCATTTAGATTTTTTTTACTTTTAAAAAATCCATAAAAATTCTCATCAATTTTCTATAATTCATGGTCCATCATTTAAATTCCTGTTTGGTAAAGCTGGGGAAGTGACAGGAATTCACAAGAAACTCACAAGAAATTGTTATTTATTACGCATGCGCATCTTTTGTACAAATTTTGCCCTGAGATCAACTCAACCTCTCCATTTAAAATTTCTCTGCTAGAATAAAAAAAACTAAATTTAGAGAGGATTTTTCTGATGGTCGCCTAAAAATTTGTTAAATGTCACTGAAATTTCGATTTTATAAATAGAAATAGAAAAATTGTTTCTATGAACAGTACAGAAACTAATTTAGAATATTTTTGACCATTTACAAAAAATTAAACAATAAAAAATCAAGTTTAGTTCTTTACTTGAATTCGAATTTAGTTTTTTTGAAGCATTTCATTCTTTCGGTTTTTATGACTGGTTAAAGAATTTTTTATTACTGAATCAGATTTAAAAGTAGTTGCATTTGACCAAGATTATATTCGAAATTTGGTAGATAAAACAAGAAAATGAATTCTGCAGCGGAACTAAAGTAAATATCTGATGTGCCCAACACATGACTTTCTTATACTTACGGATAGTATCACAATAATTACTTTTCCTAAAGAAATTAAGTTAAATTTGTTGTAAAAATTTTGAAGGTTTCCAGCAATTTTCAAATAGTTCTCTGTCGCACTTATTGCATTACGCATAAATCTGTCCTTGTCCCACTCATTATAACCGAATTTTACGACAAATATGTGTTTTATTTTAGATTTTTGACCTATTACTCACTTAAAAAAATCTCCCGTTATGAAATTACATTTATTTATTTATTAATTATTATTGTTTTCGGTACCATAGAAACCAGTAAAATAAAAAAAAAACTAATGGACCGGTCCTTCTGGGATTCGAACCCGGGACCCTCTGTTTGGCAGCCATATAATGAAACACATGGTCTACCTCGACCATCGGATTCAACTATCAAGGCGCGCTATGAGAAATATAAAGTGTTTTAAGAATATCTAGTTTTTTTGAAATTTTTTTGACGGAATTTCAAAAAAAAGTTCAAACGAAATTTGTTCAAAATTCAATTCTAAATCAATGTTAAAGAATAAAAAAATCTCATAAAGTGTTTATTTTTCAAGATATTCTTAAAAAACCTAAAAATGTCATCAGGTAACTGTCACTTGTTTTGGTGCTAGATAAAAAACATTGAATGTGGCACCCACAATTTTGTTCAAACTCTTAAATATGAAATTTGAATCAAATCCGAGAAGTCGTTTTTGAGTTATGGTGGATACAGACAGACAGACAGACATCATGGCGAAAATGGTCAAAATGGATTCAGGGGCCCTCAAAACGTGTAAATCCATCAAAATCTCGAAGTCGAAAAAAATCACGATTACAATACTTCCTTATACTACGTATAAGAAAGTAAAAATCGAAAATACCTTGTACCTTCATGTAAAATATCTGATGTGCCCAACAAATGACTTTCTTATACGGATAGTATCACAGTAATTACTTTTCCTAAAGACATTAAGTTAAATTTCTTGTAAAAATTTTGAGGGTTTCCAGCAATTTTCAAATAGTCTCTGTCGCACTTATTGCAATACGCATAAATCTGTCCTTGTCCCACTCATTACTACCAGATTTTAGGACAAATAAATAACAGAATACTTATCAAAATTCCACAGTGCGAAAAATGCTTGATATCTTTGAATTTGCTGTAGCTAAACTTTGAAGATTTATAAAATACTTCTCAGTTTTGGTCAACGTTTCACTCAAACAAACTGTACAGTGCACAATAATCCTTCTCATCAAAATATTTCGATCTTTTGCCTTTGACAATTGTTTGACTAACAATCTCTTCTTCTTCTTCGTACTTGGATTGCAAAGCAATGTCAAGTTTTTGGTGTTTGGCGATATAGCCACTCTCACCAGGATTGGATTAATTGGATTAATTGGTTTTCACTTTTTAAATTTTTATAACTTTATTCGAGCTCTTCGTGTGTTTAATGCAAATAGAATCTTTAGTATAAAAACAAATAGATTTCTGTAATGTGAACAACAGCCACTCAGAGATAGATGGCAACACTATATAAATATATAAATAATTTATAATTATTAAAAAACGGCGCAAAATAAAACACTTTTGTTACTTTGTCGACACGTCTAAAAATTGAAAGAGCATTCACAAAAAATTTGGCGTCGATGTCTTTAATGTAGATTTGCATGCATAATACAATTTCACGACTTTATTGTATATATTAGAAAAAATTTTAATCGAGTTGCCATGATATCCAAAACATAAAACCGTAGCCGTTGTAGCCGTCGATCTTTTCAAATAGTAATGCTACAATCGATTTCCTCAACGGTATAGATTTCTGTATGTAAACAACATGTACTTTGTAAATCAGAGATAGATGGCGCCACTATATAAATAAAAATTTTTGACGGAATTTCAAAAAAAGTTTCAAACAAAATTTGTTCAAAATTTAATTCTAAATCAATGTTAAAGAATAAAAAAATGTCGTAAATTGTTTATTTTTCAAGATATTCCTAAAAAACCTAAAAATGTCTTCAGGTAAGTACCACTTGTGTTGGTGCTAGA
Source organism: Pediacus dermestoides (assembly GCA_963942485.1). NCBI lineage: Eukaryota > Metazoa > Arthropoda > Insecta > Coleoptera > Cucujidae > Pediacus > Pediacus dermestoides. The sequence goes on from OZ012625.1 coordinate 9,163,927, forward strand.
TGAAAAAGATTTAATGTGGCACCCACAATTTTGTTCAAACTCTTAAATATGAAATTTGAATCAAATCCGCTAAGTCGTTTTTGAGTTATCGTGGATACAGACAGACACACAGACAGACACACAGACACACAGACACACGGACACACAGACACACAGACACACAGACACACAGACAGACATCATGGCGAAAATGGTCAAAATGGATTCAGGGGCCCTCAAAACGTGTAAATCCATCAAAATCTAGAAGTCGAAAAAAATCACGATTACAATACTTCCTTATACTACGTATAAGAAAGTAAAAAGTAGAAGTTAATAACCGAATACTTTATTATATGTACAGGGTGTCCCAAAATTAGCCTGCCAAAATATATCAGCTGATTCTACGTTCAAAAATAATGCAAAAAGTTTCAATAAATATAGGTTGAGAAATGCTTCCTAAGGAGGCTACAGCCCCCCGAAAATGGGATCCTAAGAGGAGTTTTCTATAATATCTTTGCAACTGTTTGAGGTAGATTCATGAAATTTTGTGAGTTTGAACCTTTTATAATTTGCCACATATTTCTTTTTTCAATTTTCAGAAATTTTGCCTGGGGCGTCACATACAGGGTTGGTGCTGGGTATATTATGCCCCATATTTTTTGTGGGGACAATTATTAAATTTTTTATATCAAATTTTGAAACTTGTTTTATTTTTACACAAAAAGGTGGTCTCAGTCGATCTTTGTATCTTGAACCGTTTTCGAGTAAAATCGTTTTGAAAAAATCACGTCCATGAAAACTACACTAATAAAAATAATCACAAAACTAAAATTTATTAAAAGTAGACAATGGATTAAAATTTATAGGTATTTATTACTTCGTTTAGCATTTCTTCGTCAAATATTAATAATAAAAACAAAATATCAATATCAAAATCAAATTTTTTTTTCAATTTTGTGATTATTTTTATAAGTGTAGTTTTAATGGACGTGACTTCTTCAAAACGATTTTACTCGAAAACGGTTCAAGATTCAAAGATCGACTGAGACGACCTCTTTTGTGTAAAAATATACCAAGTTTCATAATAATTGAAAAATTTAAAAATTTTCCACACAAAAAATATGGGGCATAATTTTTCCAGCACCCACCCTGTATATGACGCCCCTGGCAAAATTTCTGAAAATTGGAAAAAGAAATATGTGGCAAATTAGAAAAGCTTCAAACTCACCAAATTTCATGAATCTACCTCAAATAGTTGCAGAGATATTACAGAAAACTCATCTTTGGGGGCCCCCTTTCCGGGTCCTGTAGCTCCCTTAGGAAGCATTTTTCAACCTATATTTATTAAAACTTTTTGCATTATTTTTGAACGTAGAATCAGCTGGTACATTTTGGCAGGCTAATATTGATTGTGGATGTTACGAAAATAGCTATTAGCGGATTTGGAGATTTAAAAGAGTTACATTCAGCTAAAAAAGTTAGTTTCCTAGAACCTAGACAATTGTGATAAAATGAATGTTTTAAATTCAACAGCAGTTACGGTTTCTCTCTGAAAGTAAATTTCTGATTGTCCTTCTGGCAGATCTTGTGTTCTAGATATGAAAAATAAGTTATAAAACATAATTGAATGGAAGGAATTATGAAACTATATTTCTGATCTTTTTGCTAAACCGCTGTATATAAAATGTTTGAATCGAATGAAGAGACCTATAGGCACATGTGAGCGTACTCTCTCTGTAGTAAATAGAATCTCCTCTTATCTAATTTGGAATTACAGCTACTCATACGAGATTTCAGCTTTCCTATATTATATTCTTTATGAAATGGTCCTTTGCGTCTTCTGAAAATCATTTGCTAACCAATACAACATATCGTAGTTGATAAAAAACTACTAAATGAAATATTCTACATTCTACCCCCATCCTGATGTCAAGTTATCACAAAAATAATATAAGAATATGTAAATACTAAGCCCTGTATAACGTGTTGTAAAATATGAACCTTTTAAACTGCAAATCGAATTTCCCGATTCACAGACTACACCAATTGATCAAATTCATGCAAAAAATATAAGTAATGGAAACATGTCCATTTCTTTCAATGTGAATTCATACATTTTATTTGGTTGCTGCTGAATACAGACGATTTTAACTGATGACACCTAGAAATGTTCCGACAGTGCATATCAGATTCTGCGTCAAATCATAACTTTTTCCATCTATAACTCTAGTTACATGACATGGTGTAAATATATGAAAGTTTATTAAATTTGGTTTTGATTCCATCAGAATTTAAAATTCTTGGAATAAAATAGGTTTTTGTATTTTTATAAGAGTAAAAAAGTTCTTCTGAAGGCTTTTTACTAACTACTTTAATTCAGAGTTAGCTAAAAGCATACCTGCGTGTGCATCAATGATAAAAAGGAAATTAAAAATAGTGGTTGGAGGTATTCCATTGTTCTATTGATGAACATTCTTTCCTTATTAATATTGCAGTATATTCCATGCACTCATTCAGTCTGCATGCATCTATAAAATATTGCAACATAACAAAAATTCGTAAAGAGTTTTGTTGTACATGTAGCTGCCATTTATATTTTGTAATCACAGATTATCTGCGGGAGACGAAACTGTCTTTGTCATTTACTAATTTTTAAATAAGTACCTACCTAATTTTAAATTTCCTTATACATATATTAAATTCCTTTGTATAGAGACGTTATTCTCTTTAAATCTTGGATTAAACAAATTTACAATTTTATTGTGTGTGCACTTGAACGAAAGAGACAGTAGCACGTGGCTATTTTCTACTACAGCAGTTGCACATTTCCAGAATACTCTGGGGAATGTCGCGGCCAGTCTACTAAACGTTACTAGGTCCCTTATGCTTTACATACTTATTGCAAGTTATGTTTCCCAAGCAGATAAGTTAGAATATTTTCTTAGGTCAACGCATAAATAAAAATGCATCAGTGGCGGCTCGTAGTCATTTAGTCAGGGGAGGCAGTCAAAAAAGATGCGAGCGTAGCGAGCCTAAAGGCGCCGCAGACAAAATTTTTTTCGTGGTTCAAGGTCATCCTTTTTGCTTAATAATCTTGCTCACGTCCCATGCCTGGTTACTTCGATAGGAAAGTTTTTTATCATGTTTTTATGAAATTTAGGAAAAGGAGCTCTACATGGTCAGTAAAATATTTTGCATAAGTACCTACTAAATACAAACTCTTGGTTACAAAGAAAGATACAAATATTGATTAATCTGTTTAAAATTTCTGCCTAAAGGCCTAAAGGCGCCGCAGACAAAATTTTTTTCGTGGTTCAAGGTCATCCTTTTTGCTTAATAATCTTGCTCACGTCCCATGCCTGGTTACTTCGATAGGAAAGTTTTTTATCATGTTTTTATGAAATTTAGGAAAAGGAGCTCTACATGGTCAGTAAAATATTTTGCATAGTACCTACTAAATACAAACTCTTGGTTACAAAGAAAGATACAAATATTGATTAATCTGTTTAAAATTTCTGTATTTTTTTGACTGAATCATTAAATCTTTGAATTTCGATTTGTCGAGCTGAATCTAGGACGGTTATTATTATTTTGCTTGTCTAAAATTTGTAATTTACACATAGATCTAATATGCTCTTGACTTTTTGAATGTCTCTCAATCGAGCAACCTAAATTTTTCAGGCAGTCATAGCCAAATTTTGACCAAACTTCTTCAGCCCGAATTGAAAATAAAACACATGGCCAATAAAACAATTTTTTTAAAATGAAACTACCCGTTAACCACTTACATTTACTGTACCAATGATTAACAAAACTACGAGGCGGTTTACCCTGATTAATTAAATACTTACTTAGGTCTGGATGAGGAACCTCTAAATCTTTGACGAACAATTTATCATCGTAACACAGCCGATTAATTTTAAATTTTATTAAAAAGTCAACAATGTCTTCACAATTTTTAATATTTGTTACAGTGTCACTTCCCTCACCTTCCATTTTAAGAATAAACTTTTGTTTGCACCCAAAAAACACAAATACCTAACCTGTTTCACCTCACCCTTGCACACGCAGACACACAAACAAACAACAACTGTTACATAAAAAACGCAGGCGTAAACGCTTGTTCCTTGTTCACAACAGTTTTTTTCGTATTTAAAAAAAAGGTGTTTTTGCCTCCAACTTGAATGTGCAATGACAAAAAAATAGTAGTAGTAACTAAAACGCAGGCGTATCAATCGTAACACATGTTCACCACAGTTTCGTGTTTAAAAATAAAATCGAGGAGCGCCTCGCAGCCCAGAGCGCAAATGCGAGTGTGTGTGACAACAGCACAGGCAGAAGCGCGATTCGAGTCGTAAGTCGTATAGAACCACAGATGAGAGAAGTTAACGAATATTTTGAGCATTTCAACAGGGTGGCGGTTAATTCAAATTCTGATTCAAAATATTTATCTGTAAAAATTGTTAAATTAGATCTATCTAGTATCTATATTTAAAGAAATTGAAAAAACATATTTGTAAAATAAAAATAAAACAAATTAATCTCCATAGAGCCCTGACGAGCCGCCACTGAAATGCATCACTTTATACGTTTTGGTCCTTGGAATGATTAAATTTAATCTAATCCGTCTATAAGCCGTCCGGAATTTGGCCCTGGTGTTTTCTAGTTTTTTCAAATTCCGTGTCGCCACATACATTTTCTTACATAAAATTCCATCACACGATTCTACGAACATAATGCCTTAAAATACCAAATAAGAAAAATAAAGTTTAGTTCGGTTTTTTTGAGCTTCTTCCCCTTTAGAAAGTGGAAGACAAATTAGTGTGTAAAACACGTTGAAACTTCTTTAGCCTCTCTGCGGCGTTCTGGGCTCACAAAAAGAACAACAATGTATTTAAAATGTTATTTTAATCTACAGAAGAAATAAATTAGCTAATTTAATAACAGGCTTTTTCTATTTAGTGCTAAAATAATGACATTATAAGCGCTCCACCCACCACCCCGTATAAGTGAATTACTCTTTGTATATTTGGTGAATGTGTATGGTTATACAAGAAACCACATGTCTAAAACACTAATGTGAATATAAAAAGAAAAATTATAATTATGTGGGTTTTGTTACTTATGTAATAAAGTAAACGTGCTCCATCATTTTAATAAATAATATTTTTGAAAAATACTATCGTCGAATATGCAGGAAAAATTCAATAGGTATAACTTTTTTGGCAAAAATAAGTCCTAAGATGAGTATGAATTTCATAGACATACGCTATGGAAACAGGTCCTTAAATAATAATCAGCTACAATTATTCATTTTTTGAGTAGAGAGAATTATACACGAATGTGATGGGCTCTTTTCCGACATAAAGTGCTAAACCGCCATCACCAAATATTTTTGTTCTAATTATCTCTGCTAAAAACGTGGACTTCAATCATAAGACAAATTAACTTTCTAATAAGTTGTAAATCCACTAATAATAATTCAAAGTAAAGAGCACAAACAACTTTTGTCCAGGTTAAACTGAAAACCGGCAACATACCCATACCCTGTAAAATATCTGATTGTAAACATCCTAAATTAAATTATATCCTCTCATCTCACATCAAGTTGGAACATTTGATTAACTAACTGTAACATGGATGGAGCATCCTAAACTAATAAATAAAACATAGGTTATGTTATAACTTCCGTCTGACAGAATTGGAATTGTTATGTGGTGGAATATTTTCTTTTTAGAAATATGATTATACAGATGACCCCCCCAATTTATTTAAGGTTTTAAAATGCAGTTGAATAAAAATTATTGTTAAGTTATACGAATATACCGTTCTCTTTGGATAGATATTAGATTTTTTAAGATCTCTCCTTTTTATACATGAATTTTTTAGACATATGAATTGGCTAATATGGTATTGTAATTAATACTGTATACTGGAATATTTGAAAAAATGTAGCAAACTTATTTTTCTCTAATAAAGATATTTTAATGTAACAGGAAAAAGGTTGAGACTTTGTATAAGGGTGTCCGGAAATTAGGACCAAAAAACTCGGGGGTGATTCTACTTGAAAAATTAAATTAAATCTTGTGGTTACAGGGCCTTAAAGATGGTTTTTTTAAATCAATTTTTACCAGTAACTTTTTTTCTAGTGTACCGATTCGGCACACTTATCACTAATGTTTATTTGTATTCTTGCACCAAAATTGAGGTAAATCCCCCAGTGTCAAGGAGTCGAAACTGACGTTGACCTTTGGATAAGGGCCCAGAACTTTTTTGTTAGGCACTTTTTCTAAATTCTGATGACGCCTGATTGAAGAGCATGGAAAAATCTTCAAAAAAGATCCTCTTGCTGCATCACGATAAAACAAGTCGTTTTCGAGAAAAACGCCTTAAATGAATACCAACTAACTACAGCTCATTTTCAAGATTAACAAAGCAAGCATTAAACAGAAGCGCGTTTTTCTCGAAAACTACTAATTTTATCGATATTCAACAAGAGGTTTTCTGAAGATTTTTCGATGTTCTTCAATCGGGCATCATCAAAATTTAGAAAAAAGTTATTGGAAAAAATTGATTAAAAAAAAACTTTGGGGCCTTGTAACCCCAATATTAATGAGCTTTCGGAAAAAAGTTATAAGAACTTTTCACATTAACTTTTCGAGTAGAATCACTCCCCGAGTTTTTTGCTCATAATTTATTCCCTGACACATTTTTAAAATTATGTAAGCAAAGGTTCTGCATCTGCAATCTATAAACATAAATTGTATCCTCAAAAATTGTTTCTCCAAGCACCATATTTTAAAATTACATTAAAATATCGTTATCATTAATCTGTTTTTAATGTCCACACTCTTTTAAACTGTATCCATCAAACGCAAATAATACGAATATTATGACACAACATATAAGTAAACCAGACCAATAAATTGCAAACCTCGTATCTTTTATTCCTATTACTTTTTATCTCAATTTTTATTATTTTAGCTTAGTTTTCAGGCCACGGTATTACCCAAGGGACTCTGATACATCTTCAATGTTCCTTTTCACTTTTACTTTGTCATCCTGTGACTATATCGAAAATATATCTACCTCCATTTTTACAAATATTATACACTGACGTATGGAATGGTAATCGAATATTCAACATCAAAGTTACAAAATAACATCAGAGAAAATCAAATAACAAACTTATTCTTATGCCGATTAGATTATTATGAAGGTGTAACAAATTAGAAACACAACTTTAAATTAGTTATAGGATATTTTGTCAGATTAATCTTATGAAATATTTTGTATCTTATAAAGCATTAATTATTCCAGTTCCTGCGTTTGTTTGTATAACATTTTCGGTCAGGATAACAAGCTAAGTCGTACACTTTTCTTTTAATAAGATGCTCTTTAACTTTGAGATAAATGTGTAGAAGACATCATTTGTAATATCAACCGCTTCTCGCTTTCCATCATTCACACAAAACCCCTATTCAACTAGTGTTGCCTTTGGCCGTTAGCTTTGAAACATCAAAAAGAGATGTATATGGGCTTCAAATCTTAGCAATCTTAGCGGCAGCCTGGAGCTTTACCATAGGAACTGAATAATATCTTAGTAAATATGACTGAACGACATTAAATTCAAGAAGGGTTTCAAAACTATGGGAAGTGACTTTCTAAGAAATAAACATGGCAATTTCAGAATTGTTTTTGGAGTAACAAAATTTAACAGGCAACTTGCAGGAATTTCCCAATAAGTTGGTCAAAAGACGATTCATCAATGTCATCTGTACAACTTATTCAGTTGGTTTCACGAAAGGTAGTTTTTTTGAAGGATGAATACTTTCAGTTGATGTGAACATTGTAACTTATATCGAATGAGTTACCGTAGTGTGGACTACGTTCAATCACTAGATTTAAAGAGGTTCCAAAGTATTAATAGAAAAAGTAACATTCAAGGACTCTAGTGAAAAAATCCTTGAATAACGAAATCAGGAATGATGGCTAAAAATTACCATATATTTTTAAATACTGTATACATATACTACGATTATTTCCAGTAGACTCTATTCTATGTTTAGTTCGCCTGTCTTGAGAGCGAGAGAGATGAAGAGACAGCAACACATATATGTAATACCTTTATATTACTAGCATCCTATCCTTCGCTATAAACTGGAGGCGCGTAATAAAAGTGAGATAGAACTTCTGGAAATGGGAGCTAATGCGCATGGGTGTCCTTTTTGGACTAATACCTCGATTGATTCACGCATAATTCTGAACTGTAAAAACATTTCATAATCAACTGGTTTGTCTTATTAAAATTAATAAATATAAATATGCATAAACAGTGGCGTACGTTTTATTCAATAAAATGTTTTTGAAAAAACCCGTACGCACGCCTCTGTGTTCTAAATAAAATAATTGCAACCACTATTAATAAGAGAATACAAAAAAAGATCTATGCAAAATTTCAGAAGGCTAACTTTTTTTGTTATTGATTTATAGCAAATTATTTAAAATAATTTATTTTTTTAATGGGCTGTACGTCAAAAAGGAAGCAACATTCGACCATAGTTTATTAGACAAACCACCTTTAATTTTCGCTAAACTATCGACTGGTGAAATCCTGACGATATAAACTGAGTATATGCTGAAACTTTGTGACGCACATGCGTCATAAAAATAATCCTAGCATAACACCATGTATTTTATATACAGGCTGTTTCATTAAGGGTGGCCACCGGCCATATCTCGGAAACTACTGGGCATAGAAATTCAGGAAAAAAAATTTCATTACTAAAGTGGCCATGAGAAAATCCTGGAAATTATTTTTAAGTTCCGCATTTTGCCACAAGGGGGCGCAACTGAAAAGTAAATATAAAAATTCTAGATTTCTCCAAAAATTCCCACATTAAGGTATACCTTTGGTAACATCATTAGAAAGCTTGGACAATTCTGCATCATTTTGGTTTAAGGCTCATTGGCGTACCGACCTTAATCAGAGTGGGGGAAGGTATTCAAAGTGTAATCTTTTGAATCGCTGTAACTTCTAAACGACTTATTCGATTTTAGTAAACTTAAGCTTGTTTGGAAGAGAAATGTAGGTACTTTTAATTATCGCATCCAATGGTACACGATAGTTCCTAATAAAATTGCTAGAGGGTGCAATTTGAAATAATAACAGTTTTTTTGCTTTTATCCCAAAATTTTAAATTAGACGGTATATTTATGATACCATAATCGGAAAGTAGATTAAATTTGCAAGAAAAAACGTGAAAACCGCAGCTCGATATCTTCGTTCGTTTCAGAGTTATTGCCAAAACAATAATTTTTAACACTTTAATTGAAGATACGATTGTTTTCATAGTTCCGTGGTCAAGCAATCCATGACAAAAAATATTTTAAAACTTTATTATGTGTAGGTTTGTCACTCATTATGCCAAGGGCCCAAAAACTACTTTAGATTTAATAAAATAATCATGGAAAACTTTTTAGGCACAAGGCACAATAATTATTTTAATATGGTTTTTTAAAAATAAATCTAGGTAGCCGTGAAACAAGATCGGCAGGTTTCCAAGGAAATTAATAAAATGGAATAGTTGTCAACTGATTTAATTCTGATAGATGTTGTGTTGACAAAAGTTTCTCCTTGATTCTTTTTAAATTTCTTGTTACCTATATCAAAATTTGTGGTACATCTCTCAAAAATGCTTATACCAATGCCGAGGGTTACGATATGCTTACGTAAGATTCACCATTTAGATAGCCATTAAAAATAAACGGTCCGATAATTCTGTATGCTGAAACTCTGCACCAAAAGTTTTGATGAACCACTTCGCGTATTCAATGAGGATTTGTTTGTGACCAATACCTAGTGCATAAGTATTGTGTAAATTAACGATGCCACAGCTAGTAAAACTGGCTTCATCAGTTCTTAAAACCAGGGAGAGGAATTGAGAATTTTTGAGGGATGTAGCACAATTTTTGGAATAGATAAAAGAAATTCAAAAAGAATCATAGTCATCAAAAAGAAACTTTTGTCAACACAACACCTATCAAAATTAAATCAGTTGACAACTATTCCAATTTATTTATCTCCTTGGAAACCTGCCGATCTTGTTTCACGGCTATCTAGATTTATTTTTAAAAAACCATAATAAAATAATTATTGTGCCTAAATTCGAAGTTTTCCATGATTATTTTATTAATTCTAAAGTAGTTTTTGGACCCTTGGCATAATGAGTGACAAACCTACACAAGCATAAAGTTAAAAAATATTTTTTGTCATGGATTGCTTGACCACGGAGCTATGAACACAATCATATCTTCAATTAAAGTGTTAAAAATTATTCTTTTGGCAATAACTCTGAATTGAACAAAGATATCGAGCTGCGGTTTTCACGTTTTCTCTTGCAAATTTAATCTACTTTCCGATTCTGACATCATAATTATACCGTCTAGTTTAAATTTTCGGGATAAAATGAAAAAAACTGTTATTATTTCAAATTGCGCCCTCTAGCAATTTTATTAGGAACTATCGTGTACCATTTGATGCGATAATTAAAAGTACCTACATTTCTCTTCCAAACAAGCTTAAGTTTACTAAAATCGAAAAAGTAGTTTAGAAGTTACAGCGATTTAAATGATTACACTTTCAATAGCTTCCCCCACTCTTACTAAGGTCGGTACGCCAATGAGCCTTAAACCAAAATGATGTAGAATTGTCCAAGCTTTCTAATGATGTTATCAAAGGTATACCTTAATGTGGGAAGTTTCGGAAAAATTCAGAATTTTAATATTTACTTTTCAGTTGCGCCCCCTTGCGACGAAATGCGGAGCTTAAAAATAGTTTCCAGGATTTTCTCATGGCCATTTTAGTAATGAAATTTTTTTCCCTGGATTTCTATGCCCAGTAGTTCCCGAGATATGGCCGGTGGCCACCCTTAATGAAACAGCCTCTATCTTATTTAGTTTATTTTTCAATTATGTCATTTATTAATCCTCGTGATCATGATGAGTCTTTCTTATTTACTAGAACCTTCTGTTAATTTTTTATTTTTTAGTTAATCCTGATTTATTGCAGATGGTTTGCCTTTGCATACCATGTAATTGTAAATGCGTTCAACATAATTTTCTAGATAAATCATCTATTTTCAATCATGAAAATATAATAAACTATCACGAGACATTGAGATAAATATCACGTATTGTCACATCCGATATTTCTCTGACAGTAACAGATCGGTTTATAAATTATTCAAAAGATCTTTATTCCAGTTGTAATAACTGAACTGTGATGTTTCCTCATGCAATTTATATAAATACCAATATTATTGACAGTTTCCAATAACATAATTAATAATTGTATATTGAAGTTCCCTCTACTCTAAAGTAAGCGATTAATTCAGATTGATAATATTAAGTTTTTCAGATATACATAATTTTTATTGTACCTAATAGGTTCAGGATATTATATTAAATCATAATTTCCGGAATTTTCGCGGACTACGTAAGGCTTAAGACAGTTTTATGTGCCTCATATTATCCTTATCCTAGATATCCTAATTTTTAATTAGAAAAATGGAAAGTTTTCATATTTACAAATCCTAGATTTTACTCCTTTTTGATCTTTTTCCTCAATTTCGTTTAACCTCACAAATTTACGATTTAATATTTACTTTATACAATATGTATATGCAAATTATTCATTAACGTAAACAATTTACAGCGTGAAAACCTTTTTATTGCCATATTAAATATTAGTTATAACGGCCCAGAGTTGACAAGAGGTTATGCGTAAATTAACTTTAAATTAATACCTGAAGTGCTTTGAAATTGCAAGCTAAACATAAACTTCATTTGCATGTGCTTTTGGCAAGAAAACCCTTTAAATCCAAAACAGTTTGAGTTAATCTCATTAAATTTAGTTTGATTTGAAAAAAGGAGAATACAACAACGTTTGAAATTGTAGTGTAAACAGTACAAAGAATTAATTAAAAAACTTTGATTCTTAATTAGGTATGCTATCAAAGTAATAGGTAATTGTTTACTGCAACTAAATTATAATATTTGAATATTTCCTTCAAATGTTATTCTTTGAGATTTTTGGAATAACTCTGAATCTGAATGTAAATTGATCACAGAGGTAAACTTAGGTTGATTTTATATTCTTGTAATTCCATATTATAAAAAAATATACTTGTACTTATTCTTGTTAACTAAACAAACAATATATGTCTTAGGGATACTCTAAAGCTTAAATCGTTATTTATATTTAATGAAATTTCTTCCAAACTTGGATTTAAGTTAAATTGTATTCGATGTAAATGCTAAAAGGATATAACTGACACTTCCACTTAAAGTTGGTGTTATCATATAAAATAAAAATATCTAAGTATCTTGTTACCTATCCAACCTATCCAACAAAGTGGTGCAAAAGTGCAGAAAATGGATTTTTCTATATTTCATTGTATAAAAAGTTCATGAGAGACAGAAAAGTTATATGGAGCAAACTCTATTTTTAATTTTATTTCTTATTGTTTTCAGCTTTCTGGTTGTAAAATTCCTAAAAAATCATACAGAACCTCATTTATAATGTACAGGGTGTCCAGATTTCGTTGTAATTGCGGGGTATCTCGCTTACTAGCAGAAATAGAGATGCGGTTTTCGCGACACGTTGCTACTTTTTTTGTGAAACGAAAGATGCCGTCAACGGTTTTTTCATAGCCCCCTTCGTTTTTGAGATACAGGGCGAAATTGAAAATTTGCACTTTTAGGGCATACCTCGTATCTCTGGAACGGCTGAAGATATTGGAAAGGTAAAAAATGCATCTTATACAGATTTTTACGTAGAATCCAGTGGCGTACTCAGATTTTTGTTAGAAGCAATAATTTTCGAGATATTTACTAAACTTATGTTATTTTAAATAGAACACTCTGTATGTTTTTCCAAACTAGTTGGATCCAGCTTGTCATAAGCTTTACAAAAATATAAAACACTCTGTAATTATTTTTAATATTAAGCTAGAAAATGATAATTTTTAAAAATTCAGCCAAAAACTTTCTAAGTAGGCTATGAAAAATAGGAAACAAATGTCATTATTCATACAATAGAATATTTACGTGCTGCCACAGAAAGAGAATTTAGGAATTTACAAGCGCAACCTCTCATAATTCTGAATGCTTTACGCAGGATAAGAAAAATGTGCGAAATGTGTCTGAGACCTAACGGAAATCAATTTGAACCATTTCTATAAAGTGTATTCAAACTTTTATTTGTTCTTGTGAGAAGTTGACTGTATTTCTTCTTTGTTTGTTGTTTTTCATGGCCTACTTACAAAAATTTTAGCTGAATTTTTGAAAATTGTCAATTTCTAGCTTAATATAGGAAATCACTACAGAGTGTTTTATATTTTTGTAAAGCTTATGACCAACTGCATCCACCTAGTGAAAAACATACAGGGTGTTCCATTTAAAATAACATAAGTTTAATAAATATCTCGAAATTTATCGCTCCTAAGAAAAAACTGAGTACGCCACTGGATTCTACGTAAAAATCTATATAAGTTGCAGTTTTTACCTTTCCAATATCATCAGCAGTTCCCGAGATACGAGGTATGCCCTAAAAGTGCAAATTTTCAATTTCGCCCTGTATATCGAAAACGAAGGGGGCTATGTGTCGCGAAAACCGCATCTCTCTATCTCTGCTAGTAAGCCAGATACCCCGCATTTACCACTAAATCTGGACACCCTGTGCAGACTTCTTAGCAATATAAAGAATAAAAATTGTACTAGTACCTAAAATGTTAAGATTTTCATAATTGTTAAATTATATAAAAATAAGTATAATCCATAAACTATAATGGTTCATCTTCATAATATATTTTACAAGACGCCTTTAGCATGTCTTTGATCAACTTTAACATGGTAAAGCTACAAGTTGGTCATTATGAATATTATGATCTCCATCAGACTTAACACCTCGAAATTATAATGGTACGTTTAGTGCATGCAAATGTTAAGAAACTTTGATATTTTAATCAAGAAACTCTTGTAATTATCTATCGCCCCTATGAATAAAATATCAGTTAGGTAGTTTTATCTATAAGGAACTAATTCCAAAAAGCAAAAGTAACTTTGAAAACTTTATCTAGCAGGGATATTAAAACTTATTTAGATGAGGGCTAGTTTACGAAAAAGGTTTTTGCTTTTGGGTGAAATTTTCAAGGTTACAAAATTATTAGTAGGTATGTTTATTTCAATCTAGAAATTCGCAAATTTGCAGAACATTTTCGAAGATAATTTCATGTTTTTCGCCCTACTACCTACTTATAGACTATAATTTTAAAGTTATTCTATTTATTTTGACGATTAGTACTCGAAGAATTTGTCAATAAAAAACTACATAAATTTGCTTAGTAGTGAATATAAAATTATCAAATATAATTATCCTTATGCATTTTTGAGTAGATTTTGTTTTAAAGACTGTACTTATTATTATTATGCGGGCTAGATACAAAAAAATATTTCTTAAAATTGACTTTAAAAAAATCCAAAACTTTTTATTCCCATTATTAACTACAGATTTATTAACTGTAATCATTTAATAGTCTCAGAGCCGACGACAGATTTTTATGTCATAATTGATACACAGACTGATAGATGCTAATAAATAATGTAATGTGCCGGCTCTGGTTTCAAACAATATCCTCTGCATTTAGCAATGGCGGCCTTTTTAAACGTTACTCTGAAGAGCAAAGTATTCCTATTACAATTATTTCGTACCATAGTAGTTTTACCACATAATAAAATAGCCTTTTCAAAGAATCCATTTTTACATGCAAATGAAATAAACAGACCGAATTAATCTACTCAAATAAAAATCATTCGTGTATTTAATTTGCGCTTTATTATAGCATTTTTTTGTAAAGTGTCAATTAGCTATGGTCCACAACACAACTACAATACTTTATCAGCCCTTAGTACCCGTCACCATATTATAATTTAAATTATAAACGTTGAGAAATAAAATAATTGTAGCCATATTTTTATGATTACCTACGTTAAATTTTGATTTTTAATTCTCGTTGTTTCAGGTTGAATTGGTGAAGCAAACAGAAGAGGGTGATGTAAGCAACTACCAAGCTAATGGCGAATTCGATCTCGTCAGTTTTTCATCTGTAAAACACATAGAATTCTACTCCTGTTGTCCAGAACCATATCCCGACATTACGTATACAATAAAATTGAGAAGACGTCCCCTTTTTTACGTGTTTAACCTAATCTTACCTTGCATTTTAATAAATGGAATCGGTAAGTTTCTCGTAATTGTCTGTAAACTTAACATTAATTATTCATTCCGGTTTTCAGCGTTGTTGGTGTTTTATGTACCGTCGGAATCCGGAGAAAAGGTCACGTTAGGTATAAGTGCTCTTCTCTCGATGACAGTGTTTCTAATGACCATACGGGAAACTTTGCCACCAACTGAGAAAACACCACTAATTAGTAAGTGACGTTTATTTCAATACTCCGCTACATCAGAAAATATCTGTTCGACGTCAATTATCTGTTATATTTTGTTTTCCACTTTTTTCTTCGGGGAAAGTGCCTTTCATCGGACTTTCCCCAACTTTTCACGTTGTTTTACTTGGATAACAAATTCCCGTCTTGAAATTTGATTTTAAGAATTTATGACGCAAATAATGATTATAACGCAAAGTGCCTTTTAAAATAGCCAGCGGAATAATAATTTAGAGTAATTTCTGGAAAACGAAGTAATTAAACTTGGTAATAAGGCTTGTTAGAACAAATCAAATAGAGAACTGTGAAATCGAGAGATTTTTCTACGTAATTGAAATTAGAGAGGGTATTCATTTTAAACGCATAAGAAAATGCTGCAACATTAAGAGTTCTTAAACTCATTTGCGTAATGTGAAGTATTTTTCTCATTAAATTTATGGGATTACTATTAGGTACAAAAGCAAATACCTAAAGATCAGGAAAGTTATTTGAAATATCTGAAATATCCTTGATTGATATATTTGAAACAACGCAGCATAACTTCTACGAACCTTAACAACTAAATGTTTGGACGAAAGTAAATTTTTGAAGTATGAAAGGAGAACTGGAAATTTTACGCAAATAATTAGTAGGTAAACACCTAAGTACCTAACAATATAATAAGATAAAGCCTTAATAACAATATTATGCATGGAACAAAATTATTTATTTGATTTAACAATATTTTAACCTTAATAATTATCAAATTTTACTAAATGAATTTGCCACTGAATTGTTGGGATAATTTTTAATTTAGGACCATTAAGAGGTTACGTCTCCTTTTGCTTTAATAGCTGCCTGTATTCTAGCAGGCATTGTATTTATCAAGTTTTGGTACAATTCTGGCGTGAAACTATCTCAAATTTCTTCTATGTTGGTCTTTAAGTCCCCGATGGTTCTTGGTGGATTATTGCGTAGAATACGTTTAATTTTATGTCAAAGAGTTTCAATGACATTTAAGTTCGAATTGGATGAGGGCCATCAATGCACCTTTATGTCGTTTTCCCCGAGTTCCAAAACTGTGATTTTTTAAAAAGAGTTGTTAGAAAATTACGTCACATTTTTCAAGTGCAATTTTAAAGCTACGAAATATGCCTAAAATCACCAAATAAAAACTTGGGGATTTTCTTGTACATAAAACCAACATCCAGCTTTGCAATAAAGTAAATTTTATCAAAATCCAACCAGGGGTTCCAAAACTGTGATTATTTTAATGTAGATAGCACACTCAAAAAACATGTTTTTTGAAAAGTGAACTGTGGAAGTCAAAAAAATGCAAAAAAAATTATATTAACATTTCAGGATTTTTTTAATATAGCACGATTATTGAGCTTTGATTTAAAGGTTTTTTGACACAAATCCAACCAGCAGTTTCAAAACAGTTACTAGAAAATTCTATCATTTTTAAAGGTGCAACTTTGAAGCTCCAATAAATGCCTAAAATCACCAAATAAAAACTTATGTAACTTTTTTGTAAAGAAAACCAACATCCAGCTTTGCAATAAAGTAAATTTCATCAAAATCCGCCTACTAGATCCAACGTTTTGAAAATAATAATTGTTTGTTTCTACAATTTTCCCATCCTGCTGGGTTAAAGTGCCACAGTTTTGGAACCGCCGGGCGGATTTTTACGAAATTTACGTTTTTATATAACTAAATGTTGGCATTATAACAGAAAGTACCATCAATATTATGGAAGTTAATTTAGGTAACTTTTGCGCGTGTAGAAAAAAAACAATCAGATTTACTTTTAACTTAACATTTAGTTGTTAGGGCTCGTATATTTTAATAGAAACCTTAAATCACAAATCTTTTATCCTACGCATAATTCTTGAGGTATAGAAAAAGATCATTCCCATCCATGGTCTCATCTTACCGGAGAATTTGCTTGAAATCCAAAACCTACACGCCACAACTACGGTTAGAAAACCAGCAAGCAATCTAAAAAAAATCTTGTCACCTCTTTTATGTAATCCGTTCGATAATTTACATCACCCATCCTTAATTCAACTAGGGTGGTTTAAAAATTCACAAACTTCAAATTGTATTGTCTTTAGCCACAATGGAACTTTCCAACTCTTTCTTTTTTGGAAGGATTACATGAGAATCGCTTTATTATAACAAAACAACGCTATTGTTATCGCTATGGGTAAGTTAAAATGTTCCATTAAGTTGAAATTTATCTAAACAATAGAGCAGTATATCTAAATAAAACAGTGAGTAGTTCACATTTGTTAGTTATTAGGTACTATTTGAATAATGATTTGATATGAAAGTATAGCTTTGAATTCTTTGTTTGGAACTGTACTCGCGGAGCATCTCTCGTTGGTTTAATTTTAGAATACAAAAGCCATTCAATACATAGGTAATTGAAAAAGTGATAAATAGCGTGAAATTATTAATAATTTTCTATAGGTGATCAATCAACAGGATTTAATACACATTGGAAATAGTCGCACTAGATGCCTTTGTATACAAAATAATAAAAATGTATGAGACTGTTATGGCTTATAAAAATTTTATTTTCGTGTAAACGATAAAAAAATTCATAAAGGTTTTATGTGGAAATTTTCTTTAATTGTTTTTTTGGTAGAAGAGACGTAGGATCTGGATATAAATATAAATAATATTTTAGGAAGTGGTTTTCATTATTAAGAATCGTTTTAATTTAGGTTTAAATAAAAAAAAAATATTGTGATTAACTGGGAAATATTTTCTTTTCTTTATTGAAGATTCTAAGAATTCTGATTCGTATCATATTTTAAAACTTCGTTTTATTGCAGGTATATAAGTATAACCTCAAATTTCCATGAAAACCAAAATAATTAGAATATTATTGAAATCTGAATATCACGAACCAATCTTATTTATGCCCAATTTATAATACGCGTAGGCAGAAAATATACGTTATTATTGCCATAATTCAGCCCACCACTGTTTTAAAATGATTTGAGTACAAATACGAAAATGCAAAGAATTTAATCTCGCTCATCGAATTCATTCGCAGGATATAATATTATAAGGAAAAATGTGCTTAAAATAACAGTTGTTTATTCTTACTAATTCGTAACCAATTTTACACTGCTCCCATTTTAAGAAAATATTATTTTTGATGTATAGTTTCAGAGTAAGCAAACAATTCGACGCTTAATTTTAAAGAGCCATTTTTTGCCATACTTTTAGACCGTATAAAACGAAGAAATATTCTTGTTATCTTGTTGACCACGTAGTGCTCATGACTAAAAAAGCTAGTGTATAGTTACGAATTTTTAAAGTCTAATTTGTAGATTGTAGAACATTGATGATATTTTTGTATTCTCACAAAAGTATTCTAAATTTCTATAATACCGTTGATTTTTTCGTGTTGAAGCCAATATTGAGATTAAAAAAATTGTATTTTTCTTCTTTGCTTCAGGTATCAGGTGTGTTTGTCTGTTGCGGTACCCATTAATTTTGGAAGGTGATAGAGCATCAAGAAAATATCTGATGTGCCCAACACATGACTTTCTTATACTTACGGATAGTATCACAATAATTATTTTTCCTAAAGAAATTAAGTTAAATTTCTTGTAAAAATTTTGAAGGTTTCCAGCAATTTTCAAATAGTCTCTGTCGCACTTATTGCAATACGCATAAATCTGTCCTTGTCCCACTCATTATAACCGAATTTTACGACAAAAATATGTTTTATTTTAGATTTTTGACCTATTACTTACTCACTTAAAAAAATCTCCCGATATGAAATTACATTTATTTATTCATTATTATTGTTTTCGGTACCATAGAAACCAGTAATATAAAAAAAAAACTGATGGTCCGGTCCTTCTGGGATTCGAACCCGGGACCTTCCGTTTGGCAGCCATATAATGAGACACATGGTCTACCTCGACCATCGGATTCAACTATCAACGCGCGCTATGAGAAAT
The DNA here is from genome assembly GCA_963942485.1 of Pediacus dermestoides. Lineage (NCBI taxonomy): Eukaryota > Metazoa > Arthropoda > Insecta > Coleoptera > Cucujidae > Pediacus > Pediacus dermestoides. Next base: position 9,183,378 of record OZ012625.1, read on the forward strand.
ATAAAGTGTTTTAAGAATATCTAGTTTTTTGAAATTTTTTTGACAGAATTTCAAAAAAAAGTTCAAACAAAATTTGTTCAAAATTCAATTCTAAATCAATGTTAAAGAATAAAAAAATCTCATAAATTGTTTATTTTTCAAGATATTCCTAAAAAACCTAAAAATGTCATCAGGTAACTGTCACTTGTTTTGGTACTAGATGAAAAACATTGAATGTGGCACCCACAAATTTGTTCAAACTCTTAAATATGAAATTTGAATCAAATCCGATAATTCGTTTTTGAGTTATGGTGGATACAGACAGACACACAGACAGACACACAGACACACAGACACACGGACACACAGACACACAGACAGACATCATGGCGAAAATGGTCAAAATGGATTCAGGGGCTCTCAAAACGTGTAAATTCATCAAAATCTCGGAGTCGAAAAAAATCACGATTACAATACTTCCTTATACTTCGTATAAGAAAGTAAAAAGTAGACCTTTATTAAAAAACTTTGCTCAAAAATGTTTTATAACAAAGATACAGGGTGTCAAAGTTTAAAATAAAAACGCGTTTTCTTAACATAACACTCGATCGATTTCCATTAAATTTCGCACACAGAGTAATATAGTACATCTCTAGGTAATGATGGGGTTCATTTATAACAAAAATCTCCAGTGGCGTAGATACTGGGGGACCATTCCACTTTTTCCCTCCAATTTTCGTTCGACGCCACTGGAAATATTGCGAAGAAAATTCAATTTTTGGATTGTCTGTTCAATTTAGAGAAAATAGTTACCCTTGAAACATTTTTATTTGAAGTTTCGTTTTTGAGATATTTGAGTTTGAAAGTTTGGAAACACATCATTAAATGAATTAAAGAAAATTTCGGGTAGGCCTGGAAAATCCGGAAAATCGTCATCAAGTCATGGCAGCGACTAATTTCGTGGCTAAAAAAGCTCGGAAATGTTTCAAAGCCTATTTTTAGAAATTTCGAATTTTTTTTTAGTTCCGAGCAGCATTTGATGTTGTTTCCAAACCGTCAAACTCAAATATCTTAAAAACGAAGCCTTCAATTAAAATTTTTCAAGGGTAACTATTTTCTCTAAATTGAACAGACAATCCAAAAATTGAATTTTCTTCGTAATATATCCAGTGGTGTCAAAGATTGGAGGGGAAAAGTGGAACGGTCCCCCAGTATCTACGCTACTGGAGAATTTTTTTATAAATGAACCCCATCATTATCTAGATACGTACTACATTACTCTGTGTGTGAAATTTAATGGAAATCGATCGAATGGTTTAGAAGTTATGTTAAGGAAACGAGTTTTTATTTTAAACTTTTGACACCCTGTACCTTTGTTATTAAACATTTTTGAGGAAATTTTTTTAATAAAAGTCTACTTTTTTCTTGATGCTCTATCACCTCCCAAAATTAATGACGTTTAACCTGGACCACCCTGTATAATAGATTTAATGAAATATTTCTTTACTTTACTTAAATAGTAAATAAGTAAAAAAAGAAATCCTGTCTACCTCTACAAATTTTGAAATTATACCATGTAGGAGACTGAAAATATTAGGTTTTTTTGTCCATTTGCAGAAAAATATTATAAACTAATTTCAATATTAATGACGATTTTTCTGTTAATGGATAGTGTAAGTCATCATTTGACTATATAAAAAAGCAATTTTTGTCAAAAATCGATCATAGATTTAAAATTTTTGAAAAACAGCTACTTCGCACTATTCTTGTGGCAATTTCAATTGAAACTAAAAATTATCAATTATCCAACCTACCCTAAAAGTAAGGTTATGATTCATTTTAATTATTCTGTGTAAAACGGGACTTTTTCAAAAAAATATGCTATGTATAAATGAGAATATTTGACTGCCCAAAAAACTTTACAAACTGATATCAAGACAAAAATATCTGATGTGCCCAACGCATGACTTTCTTATACGGATAGTATCACAATAATTACTTTTCCTAAAGAAATTAAGTTAAATTTCTTGTAAAAATTTTGAGGGTTTCCAGCAATTTTTAAATAGTCTCTGTCGCACTTATTGGAATACGCATAAATCCGTCCTTGTCCCACTCATTATAACCGAATTTTACCACAAAAATGTGTTTTATTTTAGATTTTTGACCTATTACTCACTTAAAAAAGTCTCCCGGTATGAAATTACATTTATTTATTCATTTTATTCATAGAAACCAGTAAAATAAAAAAAACTAATGGTCCGTCCTTCTGGGATTCGAACCCGGGACCTTCCTTTTGGCAGCCATATAATGAGACACATGGTCTACCTCGACCGTCGGATTCAACTATCAACGCGCGCTATGAGAAATATAAAGTGTTTTAAGAATATCTAGTTTTTTTGAAATTTTTTTGACGGAATTTCAAAAAAATGTTCAAACAAAATTTGTTCAAAATTCAATTCTAAATCAATGTTAAAGAATAAAAAAATCTCATAAATTGTTTATTTTTCAAGATATTTCTAAAAAACCTAAAAATGTCTACAGGTAAGTGTCACTTGTTTTGGAGCTAGATGAAAAACATTGAATGTGGCACCCACAATTTTGTTCAAACTCTTAAATATGAAATTTGAATCAAATCCGATAACTTGTTTTTGAGTTATGGTGGATACAGACAGACAGACACACACACAGACATCATGGAGAAAATGGTCAAAATGGATTCAGGGGCCCTCAAAACGTGTAAATCCATCAAAATCTCGGAGTCGAAAAAAATCACGATTATGGGAGATTCTTTAAAATAATCACAATTTCGGAATCGTTACTCGGATTTTAATCAACTTAACTTTATTGAAAAGTTGAATGGTGGTTTTAATTTGTACGTAAGAAATCATGAATTATGTATATTGTGTATACATTTTTTCGTCGATTTTTGGAGAGTCAAATTGCGCTTGTGAAAAATACCATTTTTTGAGGACGATACTTAAAAAAAACACAGTTTGGGAACCGCTGTTCGGACTTTAGTAAGACTAATGATGCTGAAAAATTGTACTATTAGGAGAAAATCACGTATAGTTTATATGAATCTTTCTGCGTTTTTTAAGAGGCCCAGGCACTTTTTGCAACTCGCATTTTTTAGGGTGAACTTAAAAAAAATCAAATTTTTGGAATAATTACTCGAATTTTTGTCAAATTAACTGCAAATCTGTAATTTGGTATTTGAACGAATGAATGAATTTTCTATTTTTTTTTTTGGAGTATGTACCCAAGTTGCACTTTTTAACATGGACTCAGGGACCTTCAAAACATGCAAGATTATCAAGTTGAGAAAAATTACGATTGGGTACTAAATATAATTACTTAGGTACTTTCTTGATTTAGAATTTTAACTTTAGAAGACAGTCTCTCCTTATTTATATTAAATTTTCTAATCTATTTCTCCATTCATATAATATATTATTCTCATTATTTATTGAATTTAACGAATGCCAACACTAACGTTAAAAAAAATTGAATTTAATTATTATGTAATTATCTATATGAACTCTACATCATATATTATATTATTTATACAGAACGCTAATTTAATTTTAGTTGCCTAAAATCATTGAACTTTGCCCTAATCACATAATTGCATTATGAATTACTCACTGTTAAACCAAAACAAATAAGCATTATACAAATATAACAATAATAGTAAACCCACTCTAATACGAAAATAATAATCCTATAAACATACGAAAATTCAGCCCCCGATTTCCAAACAAAGTCCTGTTTCATATAAAGAAATATAATAAAGTATACACAAGGCGCTTATAGGAAAATAAACCGATTACTGAAGCAAGATATATTTTTTAACCTAATCGAAAATAGGACACTGGATCACATTCTTTTATTTGATCCTTATAACTGAGTTTTTCTTCAGACACAAAAAATTTTACAAGGCATTTATAGCAGTCATTCAATCAATTCCTGAACTGTATTTTTAAAGATCATAAAAAAATGTCAAGATCACACTACCTATTTTATTTCCGGTTCAAATAAGAAATCTAGACGAGTTTAGTATAAGAAAATCCGAAGGAATGTAGGAGTTTTAATAACTTCAGCGATTTCTTTTGCTGTCATACATATTTGTCGTGAAGAATGCGCTACTATATTATTTCGCTTTTTCTTTTCAGGCATGTACTACGGAGTGAGTATTTGCCTGGTGTCATTTGCATCTGGTTTATCCGTGGTTACCCTTAACATTTACCACAGAGGCGTAAGAGGGGCAGCAGTACCAAAAATTATCAGAACAGTCGTGTTGGATCGATTGGCGCCACTAGTATTTATGAAATTTGAAACTCACGGCAGACATCGAAACTTACAGGTAAAATTATCAAGATAGAAGTTGGATTTTTACACATTTTACATAAATATTAAATACAATAATTTTAATGTAACATTGTCCACTTGGTGTGTTAAATTGTCATCTAACATATAACGAAACTCTCTTCCCCAAAAAATTTTCATTGAAGCCCTTATTGCCACACGTTATAATGTTGCAAAAAGTTTAATTGAATTTGTTTGTTTCGTCACCGCACGTAGAATTTAGGCTTCTTATTACTTGGAATGGATTTTCTAAAACAAGCGAAACGCCATTTACAACTCACTATAATTATTCTCAGAAATTTATTTCAAAATACCTAACGTGCCTATAAGAAATTAGAAATTCTTCACACTGTATGTTAATGTAAATTGTGTTTATATGTAGATAGATATACACCCTCGGCCGATTTCATTAAAACGACTCTACGTGAATGAATTCACGGTTTGGCTTCGCACCTAATAAGAAATTTCATATCCCTCGCTCTATAGAGCTATTTAATACAGCTCGTTTTGTTTGTGGAAGAAAATGTTAAGTATAATAATTTATTAATAAAATGTTGAGTATGATTGATTGATATTTTGTCAGATGGCGAGATGGCTGTTAGTTGGCAACAGCCAAATGTAATTTGAAATTGATGATGTTGAGCACAATAATACAACTATTATCGTTCTTAAACTAAGAAAGTATGAAATTAATGTATTTGTACATTTTGCATGAACGAGGAGAACTAAAATGTAAATATTTATGTATAATGGTTTTACATATAAGTAGATAGTTATAAAAGTTTCTCTAAAATATGAATTTCTTATACACATTTTTTCACGTATCAATATGAACATAAATAATTACTTATGATAAACTACAATTACAATTTAAAAATGACAGTAATCATTAAAAAAAGTTACACTAAACCATAAAGTGCACACCGTAATATCATTTTGAAAATACTGATTCCCGATTGATAATTGCGAAGTAAAGATTATTTAGTATAATAGTGCAGATGGTCATTTATAATATTTAGTTTTAATAGCCAGAGATCGCCGGAAAATTGGGACAAAAGTTGAAATTTACTTATTCATTCAGTCGACAGTCTCGCCAGTCTAAACAAGCTTCATCAGGGCATCTGAATAATTGTGATGAATTTTTTTAACTAATAAAATTTGTTGTTTATTAAGTTCAAAAAAGAAACCATCCATGAGGTTTAGCCCATCCTCTGACTCAAGAAATTGGTCGCCATTTGTATGATAAGTAAGTATACAGGATAGACACAAAATATTTTTAGATGTGATTCTTGAATAAATTCTGCATTGTCCTGTATAATTTTTCTATCCTCAATCGAGGTTAGTTTTCAAGCAATGATCTCTTAAATGTTGAATATTGTAGATTGAAAAAATAAAACACTGTTGAATAAAAAGAAGCCTGTCTGCTAAATGATTTGATTTTCGAAAAAAAGTTATACATGAAATTTGTAGCTGAGATGATTTGCGATCGAAAGTTTCTTGTAATTTTTTTGGTAGTGTTAACCTTTAAAGAATTATTAGTGTTCAAATTTGGAATTTGAAAAAATAAATCATTATATTCACGTTCCATTTAATTTATTTTGAAAACTACCTAGTACTGAAAATAGTTACAAATTTGATACATGATGAAAGATTGGTTTATTTCGAATCGAAAAGTTAAATTCCATTTTAAGCGTAAACGATGCCTATTCGGAGTAATTATTAAATTTATTAAAAAGATTTCCGTAAGTTGCCACCTGCAATGATTTTATATAGAAAATAAAATTAAAAAAAACCCAATTGGAGATAAAAAAATTATACACGACAATGCAGAATGTATTCAACAATCATACCTAAAAATATTTCGTGTCTATCCTGGCATACCCTGTATTTATTCTAGTATTAATATACGAAACAAAAATACTTGATGTGAACGGGGAGGGCGAAAATTTTATTTGTACAGGGTGTCCCAGTTTATATCGTCAGGATTTCACCAGTCGATAGTTTATCGAAAATTAAAGGTTGTCTGTCTAATAAACTATGGTCGAATGTTGCTTGCTTTTTGATGTACTATCGACGCCAGCCAAATTTGAACGGTTAATTTTTCTATTGTAACTTCCAGTAACTTCATAGGCGTGCTGTAATGTGTCAGATTTGGCACATTGCAAAAATTAATCTGTCATCAAAAAATTCCATAAATTTGCCAAAAAATGTGCCACGACATTTAACAGAAACCGAAAAAGCAAGGACCATAGCCAAGTTAGAAGAAAACTGAACATTAAATGAAGCAGCTGATTTAAACGTGCCTAAAGGCTGCATATTTGATGTTTGGAAAAAATGGCAAGAAGAACTGAAATTTCAAAGGTCAGCGAGACAGGGTATCGGAAGGATCTCTAATGGGGTTGAAGACAATGCGTTAACTGAATATCTTAACCAGAATCCTTTTGACAGCGCTATAACAGCTAGAGAAGAAACACACATTCCAGGATCTCCTAGGACAGCACAGAGACGTCTCAAAGAGTCTCAATTAAAGAACGGCGTTGCCGCATGCAAAATATTCTTGTCTGCTGAACACAAACAGAGAAAAGTACAATTTGCAAATCATTATTTGAACATTGATGAGGAATTTTGGAACACCGTTGTATTTTCTGATGAGAAGACTTTCCAGTCCTGTAATAGTGGAAGACTACGAGTATATCGACACTCTGCTAAAAAAATTATTTAAATGAACTTCAAAAAAAATAAAATTGAACAATTATTATATAAAATAGTGTTTGCTTCGAGGTTTGCTTATATTTTTACTGTAGTAATACACCACTGGCGAAAGCCGTTTTTAATCTAGTAAAAATCCCAACAAATTGCCCTGGTAACAGAAATTCGTTCAAATTTTGTTGGCGCCGACCGTACAGGGCATTAAAGAAAATAAATTATTTTAAATAATTTGCTATAAATCAATAACAAAAAAAGTTAGTATTCTAAAATTTTGCATAGATCTTTTTTTTGTATTCTCTTATTTATTTTATTTAGAACACAGAGGCGTGCGTACGGGTTTCTTCAAAAACATTTTATTGAATAAAACGTACACCACTGTTTTTTTTGCAGCACCAATATTCAGAGAGTATTTTAATCCATTCAATTTAGAAACTTTTTTGTATCTTACAATTTCTTGATAACTTAACTTTTTTTTTCTTATTTATGTGGGACCGGCCCTGGCGCATGCCTCGGGCAGGATCGATAAATCGAGCCGAGCATCGACCAGTAGTAAAAATTAATAAGACGAAAGACGTAAAGACGTAACGACGGTTGTGTTGGTGTTTTTGTTTACCGTGACAAAAAGTAGTTAATTTAGTGTTTCATTTGTTGTGTTTTGTTTAATATTCTGTGTTCTTCCTAAATTTGTTAAATCTGCCTAATTGTTCTTAAATATATAATTCCGTTGAAAATCTATAAACTTGTTAAAACTAGTTATTTCTTAAACTAATACCTAAATCCATTAAAAATCCTACAAACTTTGGGGGCTCAACCGAGATCGATCGCGAGTGACTTGGGTGAACAGAAAACTAGTGTAACGGACAAATAGACGATAAAAACAATAAATAAAGTTGTGTTAATAAACTAAAAAGCGCGGGAAACCAACTCGTCGTGCCGCGTCACAGTGAAGTTAGCGAGGACACGAACAGGGCTGTCCAATATCAGACACCGGGGCTGTCCAAAATTGCGTTTCACTAATCACGCTTGGTTTGTTGCCTGTATTAGCTTACGAGTAGGAAGGAAACAACTGTAAGTACGTAGTTCATAGTAAAAACATTGTGAAATACGTTATAATGGCTACGTTGGGAAAATTTTTGGAGAGAAACTTAAACACAGCTCCTGTAAAAGCAGTAAAAGCGTTGCACTTATTAATATTTGAAGACGACCAGGGCAGACGAAACAGAAAAAACCTAAGAGAATTTGATGGATTTGATTTCGAAGATGGATCAGAAGAATTCGAGGCTAAACTTACTTTTGCTACAGAAAACTTGACGGCGGGCGATTTAATTTCGATTTGCAACATTCTGAATTTAGATTACGCTGGCGCTAATAATGAATTGTCGCGAAATATTGTACTAAGACTGATGGATCTGCAAAACTTTGAAGATAATGACGAGAGCGAAGACGATACGGAAGACGACGACTCAGACAACATAGAAGAGAATAATAAAGATGAAAGAAGTCAAGGTGCCAAATTCGCAATTACATTCAGAGATGTCGAAGAAACTATACGAAGTTTTAGCGGGAATGACTATCCTGTAGAAAGTTGGTTGGAAGAATTTGAAGAAAACGCTACACTTTTGGGGTGGAACAGCTTACAAAAATTAATATTCGCGAAAAAGTCTCTTTCTGGTCTAGCCAAATTATTTGTTCAAGGAGAAAGGGGAATTTCTTCATGGACGCAATTGAAGAAAGCGCTTAAGGAAGAATTTTCGGCAAAAATTAACAGCGCCCAGCTGCATAAAATGTTGGCTAATAGGCACATGAAGAAAGAAGAAACAGTACACGAATATTTTTTGTGTATGAAAGAGTTGGCTGGTAGAGGAAAAATAGAGGATGATGCCCTAATCCAGTATACGATCGACGGAATAAACGATGACAGCGGTAACAAGATTATGTTATACGGAGCTACGAGCATTAAAGAATTTAAAGAAAAGATAAGGGTTTATTCACAAGTAAAGAAGAACTACCATCAACCAACGAAGTCTGCCAAGACAACTATGGGAAAACTTCAAAATATACGAAGCACTGAAGAAAAGACTCAGAATAGAATTTTGCGTTGCTACAACTGCGGTGAAAAGGGCCACAAATCAATCGAGTGCAAGCAGAAAGATAAGGGTATGAAATGTTTTAAATGCAATTTGTTTGGCCACAAAGCCGCTGATTGTCGCAAACAAGAACCTCAGAAGAATTCAGCGATAGTCAATAGTTGCACAAATATTATGTCGAATCAAATGTACAAAAAGATAAGAATTGAAGAAGTCGATATTAATGCCTTGATTGATACAGGAAGCCAAGTAAACTTAATTAGAGAAGATATTTATAAGAAAATGAATTCTCCGGACTTAGACGAATCCAGTCTAATTTTAACGGGAATTGGACTTAACCAAATTAAGCCGCTTGGTTATTTTCAAACTAAAGTTGTAATTGATCATGAGGACTTTCCTTTGACGATCTACATTGTTAGTGTCGATTCTATGAAAATGGAAGCTGTAATCGGTACCGAAGTAATTAATCAGGCCGAAGTTATCATTAATCAAGAAGGTATACTTTTTAAGAAGACTATTTTTGCCACGCTAATGCATATCAATACGCTGGAGGATGACGAAGAAATACTGCTTAACGAAAATATCTCTGAAGCCAAGAAAGAAGAGATATACGAAATTATTTCTACATATGAACCAAGAAAAGAAGAGAAGAAGAATACCAATGTTCAAATGACTATCATAGTAACGGAAGATACACCTATCTACCAAAGGCCACGACGTCTACCATTCGCCGAAAGAGAAATAGTCGACAAACAAGTGACAGAATGGATCAATGATAAGATTGTGGAACCATGTTCTTCCGAATATGCCTCTCCTGTCGTAGTTACCAAAAAGAAGGATGGGAACCCAAGAATCTGCATTGATTACAGAAAAATTAATAAAATCATAGTAAAAGATCGATTTCCACTTCCTCTAATCGAAGATCAGCTGGACAAACTACAAAGTGCTCGAGTGTTTAGTACCATCGACCTAAAGAATGGATTCTTGCATGTACCAATAGAGGAAAATAGTCGAAAGTTCACTTCTTTCGTAACACATGACGGACAGTTTCAATTCCTGAGAGTACCGTTTGGTCTGTGCAATTCTCCAGCCGTTTTTCAACGTTACATAAATTGCATATTTCGACCACTATCAGTTAAAGGTATTGTGTTAACCTATATGGATGATCTCATTATACCCTCCAAAGACGAAGATGAAGGTATTGACCGCTTAAGAACAGTTATGAACACTGCCAAGGAATACGGATTGGAAATACGTATGAAAAAATGTCAATTTTTGAAGAGACGAGTGGAATTTCTGGGACACGTCGTTGAAGAAGGAAAACTTTATCCTTCTCCACTTAAGACAACTGCCGTGATAAAATTTCCCGAACCGACAAATCTAAAGCAAATACAAAGCTTCTTAGGCCTCACTGGATATTTCAGAAAATTCATCCCGAACTACTCTGTTTTAGCGCGACCTCTGAGTGACCTGCTGAAGAAAGACCAAGAATTCAAGTTTAATGAAGAGGAAAGAAAGAGCTTTGAAATATTGAAGAAAATCCTATCCGAAGAACCAGTATTAAGAATTTATAATCAAGATTATGAAACAGAAGTTCACACAGACGCATCGAGAGATGGTTATGGTGCTATGTTGCTACAAAGAAATTCGAGTGACTTTAAATTTCATCCCGTATACTACATGAGCAAAAAGACGACCAATCCTGAAAGAAATTACTCGAGTTACGAATTAGAAGTTCTGGCAATCATAGAAGCCTTAAAGAAATTTAGGATATACCTTTTAGGTATTAAGTTCAAGATTGTTACTGACTGTTCAGCCTTCCAAAAGACAATGGATAAAAAGGACTTGACGACCAGAATTGCCAGGTGGGCATTACTTCTAGAAGATTACAACTACATCATCGAGCACCGACCCGGATCGAGAATGAAGCATGTAGATGCTCTCAGTCGAAGTCCCGTAATGGTAATTACTATTGAAGACATCATTCCAAGATTAAAGAAGGCACAAGATTTAGATGAAGGAATAAAATCAATAAAAGAGATACTACAAGTTAAACCCTACGAAGACCACCTTATGAAAGGAGAACTTCTGTATAAGCTTTCTGAAGAAAGAGAAGTTTTAGTAGTACCAAAATCCATGCAACACGAAGTAATCAGAAGAGCACACGAAAGAGGACACTTTGCTGTGAAGAAAACCGAGGATATAATTAAACAAGACTTTTATTTTCCAAAGATGCGTTCAAGAATTGAAAAATACATCTCTAACTGCGTACCATGTATACTGACGAACCGAAAGACTGGAAAACAAGAAGGTTATCTCAATCCCATACCGAAAGAAGATACTCCTCTACAAACATACCACATAGATCATTTGGGACCTCTGGAATCAACTCAAAAAAACTACAATCATATCTTAGCGGTAGTTGACAGTTTTACAAAGTTCGTTTGGCTCTACCCGACCAAATCGACGACGACAAAAGAAGTTATTGACAGACTTAATCTACAACAGAAAACTTTTGGGAATCCTAGAAGAATAATTGCCGACAGGGGTTCTGCTTTTCGTTCCGAAGATTTTAAAATTTATTGCGAAGCAGAAGACGTAGAGCTACATTTAATTACAACCGGACTACCAAGAAGTAACGGCCAGGTCGAACGACTAAATCGAACGATAATTCCAGTCCTAGCAAAGCTTTCCATTGATGACCCTTCGAAATGGTACAAGTTTGTTGACAAGCTGCAACAAGTTCTCAATTCAACCTATCACAGAAGCGTGAAAAGCACTCCATTCGAATTGCTTTTCGGCGCAAAGATGAAAATGTCAGGTGACATCGACATAAGACAAATCATTGATGAGGCCGTCGCCGAAGACTTCAAATCAAAGAGAAACGAGATGAGAAATGAAGCCAAGAGTCAAATCCTCAAGGTACAAGATGAAAACCGAAAAGCCTACAACCTAAGAAGACGTCAACCCGTTAGGTACAAACTGGGAGATCTAGTGGCTGTCAAAAGGACCCAATTTGGGCCTGGCCTCAAGCTTAAGCCCAAATATCTCGGGCCATATCGAGTTACGAGAGTGAAGCCGAAGGACACCTACGATGTCAGAAAGGAAGGTGTGCACGAAGGACCTCTTAAGACCTCAAGCTGTGCTCAGTATATGAAGCATTGGGTACATGATTCAGATTTTTCTACGTCAGCCTCCGAGACGGATGCCGAGCAGGATGGCCGAGTTGTGGGACCGGCCCTGGCGCATGCCTCGGGCAGGATCGATAAATCGAGCCGAGCATCGACCAGTAGTAAAAATTAATAAGACGAAAGACGTAAAGACGTAACGACGGTTGTGTTGGTGTTTTTGTTTACCGTGACAAAAAGTAGTTAATTTAGTGTTTCATTTGTTGTGTTTTGTTTAATATTCTGTGTTCTTCCTAAATTTGTTAAATCTGCCTAATTGTTCTTAAATATATAATTCCGTTGAAAATCTATAAACTTGTTAAAACTAGTTATTTCTTAAACTAATACCTAAATCCATTAAAAATCCTACATTTATTTAAGAGGTTCTTCCCTATTAATTTCCGAAAAAAGCATCAGTACAAAGTTGTAGAGAAAAATATTTCCTACAACTTTCCTTTTAATATTTTTTTGATATTGTCAATATTTAAAAAGATATTCAATAAATAAGTTGCAAATTTTAGGGAAATTTTTCTCTAGTTAGGTACTACTTACTACTACTACTTACTACTCTTTCCCCAAAATTTTCAACTTATTTGTTAAATAACTTTTTAAATATCGACAATATCAAAAAAAGTTTAAAGGATAAGTTGTAGGAAATATTTTTCTTTACTACTTTCTGTACTGACTCTTTTTTTCGAAAATTTAATAGGAACAAAGTTATTCAATAAACAAAAAAATCCAACCCTTAATTGAGGGATGGTGAAGGAAGGGCGGGGTCTACGAATACACAAACTCAGTTTTAAACTTTCAGGCTGACCCTCTAGAAGAATCTACAAAAATTGGCTGTAGGGTAAAAAAAGTCTATTTGAAGCCTCTTTTTCTCCCTTATTTACTGTACTATTAGGTTATTTTGAGTTAAGTTATCAACAAATTATAAGATCCGTAAAAGTTTCTAAATTGAATGGAAAATACTCTGCATATTGGTGCTGCAAAAAAAACAGTGGCGTACGTTTTATTCAATAAAATGTTTTTGAAGAAACCCGTACGCACGCCTCTGTGTTCTAAATAAAATAATTGCAACCACTATTAGTAAGAGAATACAAAAAAAAGATCTATGCAAAATTTCAGAAGGCTAACTTTTTTTGTTATTGATTTATAGCAAATTATTTAAAATTATTTATTTTCTTTAATGGCCTGTACGTCAAAAACAAAGCAACATTCGACCATCGTTTATTAGACAAACCACCTTTAATTTTCGCTAAACTATCGACTGGTGAAATCCAGACGATATAAACTGGGACACCCTGTATATAAATAAAAATCTTGTAGAATATTTTATACTTTCGCCTTAACGCAAGAAATAACAATTTGACAATAAAGTTAATTCCCTTGATTTTTTATATAAATAATATAATATTCAACTTCTCCGAATTACGGTTGCTGAAAAGCAAAAGTGAATTCCGAAATGTCTCTAAGTATAAGACTATATTTATCTCTTTTTGTGCAAGTTAAGACCATACATCAACGACTACATCAATTTATTTCAATTTTGTTTTGATACAGTAAATTTAATTATTGTTTGCAAACCAAATGGTTGCTAGTTTTCCAATAACCCAGATTAATAGCCTAAAGAAACGACACAAAAAAATAATTTATTACAACTTCCTGTTGATGTAAATACTTGTCTAGTATACATCTGCCTAAATTTCGGAATTATTAATCTTACCACATCTCGGTTTCTGTTGGACTGTCAGCTTGAATAATATTGCTTATACTAAAATGAAATTGTTAATTAAATCCTCCTCCAAATTGGATTATCAAACAAAAATATATTCGTACATTTTTCCTTCCATTCTAAGAAAAAACTTCATCGGTAAGAAAAATGTAGAATGGAGAGATGTTATTTTAAATTAAATATAAGAATTAGGTCACATTCCTTATAAATATAAAGATAATTTACTGTCACTCTCGTCAAGTTATTCCTTAACAAAGAAATCTGCATATAAATTTCGCGGTTTCAAGTTGAGATATCAAACCCTCTTATACCAGAAGTTAACTCCAGCAAATACTGCATTTTGTACAATTAAATTTGTGCGCCCTTAACTCAAGTTGAGACACTCAATCGTCAAAATAACAATCCGAGTTTATTTCATTTTTATTTGTGCTACATAAACAATATCATCCACATGGTCTATATTGCTTTTCGATCCAAGCCAAAATAGCAGCCTTTATTTGAACAGGAGCTTATGGGTCATTAATTGGCAAAGCGAAAAACCTTACGCCGTGAAATTTAATTTATCTAATTTAATCTAAACATAGTTTTATTATTTCTCTAATTATTCCTTCGTCTATCACTTACCAAATTTGTTTGCTTGCATCCATCCTAATTGCATTTATAGTTGTTCTAAAACGAATTAGAGGGTTTGAAATACTCCAGGGAATAGCTAAGAAATCTTCCAAGACATTTGACTTGTCAAACGTAATTAATTAAATTAACATGTTGTACCTAGTCTGATGTGGATTATTCGTATCCCAGCAGGGAATTTGAGTAGTTAGTGCAGGTATCAGCTAATTTTGTCGATTTAAAATTGTTACTAGACAAATGCAATTAAAATGATGGCTCTGGTGAATGGGCAATTTGAATATTGGATAGTGTCATTACTATACTTAGTTTCAATTTACGTCATATTACAATTAAAACAATAATTTAAATTATCCAACTATCGTAACGTAATTGTTCGACCTCTCAAATCCAGCATTGGGATTAATTTCAAAATCTACTGGCGAGGAAAATAGAAATTGTCTACTCGTAGTTATCTCGGTAGAAACTTCTTGCATCATTAATTATAACTACTTTTTTGTTAAAATATGCAAATTGAAATGCATATTTTATTCTGCAGATATAAATTAATTACTGCAAAAGCAAAAACTTCAATTTGGATGAAATGCATCACTCTATAATAATTGATGTATTGTACAGAGTTTACCAGCAAGTTTTTACTAGTAAACCACTTCTGAATCAAATTTAATCAGTATCCGAAGTTAATTAGTTTCATAATTATTATTCATCACTCATCTTCCAACTGGAATTAAATTTAAGACCGCAAAAGATCTCTAAAGAAAGTCAAGAATGTTTTTTAAGTTTAAATGATCTATTAATCAAAAACGGAACTAGACAAAAGCAGAAAAACCGTGTGTTTAATATAGTCGGAAAATATGCTCTGAAATTTAATGGAGAGCTTTTAAAATCGATTATTTTACTTTATATTTCTACATTGAAATTTTGGCTAGTGATATAAATCTAACTAAATTAGTGTGTATGTTGAACTGCCTACTGAAAATAATTCAAGTATACTTACGGCATTATTTCTTGGGTTTCAGAGGAAAATACATTGAAGAAAATTTATGTTCTTCAGAAGAGAATTCCACTGTACTTATTTTTGTTATGTTTTTTATTTTGTGTTTTAAATCTTTTGACCTTCACCCATTTGATGGAAATTTATTTTATATTATCGACATTTTTTAAAAAGAATTTACAGAATTTGAAATATTAAAGTTGAAATAAATTGCTGGCCAACTGAAACGTACCAAGCGAATTTTTAGGTTGAATTTAAAGTCAAATATTTTGAAAAAGAGAAAAGATATCAACATGGGGTTTTCGGGATTCAAGAGATAATTTAATTGGGAAAACAATAGTGTGACTCAATTTTTTTTACTTTGAAGTATGTTACTATCTACAGGGTATGAAAGAAAGTCGTCTTTTTTTGTAAATAATTTTATAACTACCGAGATTCAATAAATTTTTTTAAATATTTTTTTGATGTCCATTTTTTTAGTCCTTGGTTAATGGGAAAAAACCAATTTCTCAAATTTTTGATATCCCTCTTATTTTAAAAGATACCGAATTTTTGCTGAAAACTTGAATTCCTCTTTGTTTTTCGTCGTTAGGCCGTATTGTGTTTTGTAAGAACCAATCTCTGTACTTGATTATGATACCTTATGAATGGCTTTCTTATAAAAAGTACATTTTTTGTACTTTCATTAATTTAATAGTAACCAGTGGCTTATCAAAAATCGGAATACTTTCGCTAATCGGTAAATTTTTTTAATTCAATTTTTGAGGCTATTTTCTTAAAGGAATAAAATGGAATTTAGTTAGTTTATGTTCACCATTGGTTTAAGTAACTTTTACCCTCGAAATGGGTTTTTCACTTTTCCGAAAATTTGCTCTTATCGGTGTATACCGGGTGGCCACGAAATCGTTTTGCAACCCCCACCATTTTGTTACATTTAACTGTATTAATTTGAAATTTGGCATGGTTTGATTGTTGAAAGGAATAATCATTTTGGCGTTTAAAACAATCTAATGACAGTTCCGGTTTCACCGGAAGGCCCCCTACTAACTTTCAAAATTTTTTAAAACAACCCTGTATATTTTTTCCGTAAGAATTAGATTCTACTTAAAATCACCTTTTTATCGACATATCACATGATGACATTTACTTTCAAAATGGCAGCATAATTATTATTGCAAAACCCTGTTCAACAATATTTAATTTAATAAAAAATTTGGTACGTATCTTATAAAATACGAGGGATATCAAAAATTTGAGAAATTGGTTTTTTTTCATTAACCAAGGACTAAAAAATGGACATCAAAAAAATATTTAAAAATTTTTTTTGTGGAATCTCGGTAGTTATAAAGTTTGAGAAAAAAAGACGACTTTCTTTCATACCCAGTAAATAGTAACGTACTTCAAAGTAAAAAAATCGGATCACACTATCTATTGTTTTCTCAATGAAATTATCCCTTGAATCCTGAAAACCGCATGTTTAATATCTTTTCTCCTTTTCAAAATATTTGATTTTAAATTCAACCTAAAAATTCGCTTGGTACGTTTCAATTGGCCAGCAGTTTATTATTACTTATTATTAGAAAAAACTCCATAAATGGATCTATTGCTACAGGTATTCGTAATATCAATTCCTTTTATCTTATAGGTATACTAAATATCTATGTCATATTTATTTTCTATGATTCTTATATTTTCCGAAAAATAAACATTTTGATACTTTGTCGAATAATAAAACATATCATATAACTTACACTCTAGACCACTAGATGCAAAGCAAAACCAAACCATAAAGTCAAGTCAACCGAAGAACTCACACAAATGTTAAGAAAATAGTTTCCGTTAGTTTCCCGAATAGCGAAACTCCACTTTATGCAATAAAAGCAGTGATCATTTAGTTTGAAAACTTACCATCACACTGCATATGTTGCTTAGCATTCCAAACTACCAAATTATCATTTATTTTTGCAGGAAATCAACCCACAAACAGGTACACGTCTGGATTGTCCTTGGCCCTGGTCTGATAAAGTTCCCCAAGAAGACGGCTATTGTTTACAACAGCGCCAACAAAGATCTCCCAGATTTGTCCCTAGACATCGAGAAGATATAGGTAAGTACCTACTGCTATATTATTTACCCCGAAACGGCGAAAACGAGTGAGTTTCAGCATCCTTGAGAATGTAATAGTATCATCAACGATAATTGCAATTTGACGGAATTATTTCGACAAGTAGGTAAGTACCTCGAGTTTGGAAACGACTACTGTGTTTTTATTTTATAATGAGCAGGTATATGTAGGTATAGTGTTCAGCACTGGAAAATTATGATAAGAACTGAAAACGAATGAATGCAAACAAGAAACGTTGGGGAATTCAATTATAAAACTCGTTAACGCGCGATAATTTTTTTTTGTTCAATTTGTAGAGACACTTAATTGGGGTGCTAATAGATACATTTGCCTTCTCTAACTCAACGCTTTTGTTTGTAAATTTGTTCTAGAGGAATTTTATTACTCGTTAAATACAAAGTGCTTGAAAAACTTTTAAATATCTCACTCAATTTAAATTGAGTTTCTTTGTTATTCTTTCTTATAAAATAAAAAGTCCATAAACGGTTCTCCAAACAATACCTGTTAATTCAGTTTAAATTTACCTAGAAACAATCTCAAGGATAACGCTGGAAATAAATGCTCGTCATTGCATTAGCATTATCTCACTTTCACTCTTACGTATTTCCTCCCCTATTCCATTATTGTTGGAGGACATGCATCATCAACTTGTTTTTTGTTTCTACGTTGGAAGAATAGAGGAGTGATTGATGGGCTCAATTATACTGACGATTGGGGATAATCTTAACATTTTTAGTTGTCTGTTACATATGGAAGAAAATACGAAGTTTATGTTAAAATCACTGTAGCTGGAGATATGTTTTAAGGCCACTTATGCTGACCAGATATTTAAGGATAAATAAGTGTTAAGAAATAATTTCAGTAACTTACAAAATGTTTTTTAAACTTAAAAGGAACATGAACTAGGAATATTAAGGTTAATAGAATAAAATTTTGATAACGAATTAGTGCTACGAATTATATGCAGGCATTATTTCTACCTTTCTTTTGAGAGCGATAGAGATAAAGAGGGGAGGGACCAAAACTATATATCTAGTGTGACGCACGTACCTACTGAAAATAATCTTAATATACTACACAATTTCCATAATTATTTATCGTGAATATAAAAGATCCTCATATGAAATAAAATCATAAAGTTGTGGAAATAATAAATGTGGAAGTTAAATTACAATATGTACCTACCTACTGTTAGATTCTTTTGTTCGAAATGGAAAGTAAATTACCTGGTGCTGCGAAACAAATATTCAGCAGAACCACACGAGTAGTATACGCGACAGGTGGTTGTTTCCCTAATTTGTATGCACATTAATATTTGAAACTCCATATTGCAAATTGTTCAACCCCTCAATGTATTGCATGAAAAATTTACATTATTTAATTGAAAGTTGGTATTTAATACAGTGGCTCCAGACACCAGAAAAAGCCATAAATAATTCAATATATACCTAATAGAAAAATCTAATCAATAATGTTGATACCTGTTGAAAAAACATGAAAAAGTGGGATCAGAAAGCAAAGAAAAAATTTAGTTGGTTTATGTTTTAAAAAAATGTATAAACCGCTATAAGGAAGAACATATTATGGACTTTACAAGTATATTGGAAATACCTACTTAGATTTATTATTAAAGTTTCATGGGTCCTAATAACAAATATTTGAGTAACAATGTGATCTTGTTAATGCTGGAAAAAAAAATCAGTTATGGAACATAAAGAGCGCTTCTACTAAAATTAAGTATCAGAAATATTATATAAGATTTAGTGCAATTTAATCACCGTTTTTATTAATAATCTTTTGAAAAAATAAACTAACCTATTAAGAACAATATTTTAGACAAAAATAGTTGAAATATTGGACTGTTTCAAATAAAACAAATTAATTCATTCTGCTAAGAGTTTCGCTCATCTACGTAAGCTTCTTCAGATCATATATAGAGCAAAAACTTGTTTAATATGCATTTTACGACAAAAAGTTATTCATGATAAAAAAATATGTTCTTCTCAAAACCTCTGAAAATCTATCAGATTTGCCTATAAATATAAAAATTTGCATGCAACAACTTTTTGATTCTTCGGTAAAATTAGATTTTTTTTTCTGTTTGTACAACTCGCAATTCTCTTTTAAACGAGTAAAAAAATTTTTACCAATAGTGAAAACCTAGCCTACTACAATAAAAAATAAACCGAAAAAATTGAAAAAACGTATTAGGCATTTTATTAACAAAATTTTTCGGGCTTACCTCAAAACTACAAATCCCAATTTTAACTGAAAACAAAAAATATAAATTTAAAAAAAAATTTTTTTTCGTAATGAATTTTAATATATTTTTTTTTAGATTGCCATGATGCATTGAACAGTACCTACACATCAAGAGATCTATCACATAAAACAATGATTATTTGTCAAAATTCTAATAAACCAATAAAAAATTTTTTTTTAAATAAAATTTGTATTTTTTGTTTTCATCCAAAATTGGGATTTGGGGTTTTGAGGTAAGCCCGAAAAATTTTTGTTAATAAAATTTTTCGAAAAAAAAATGCCTAATACGTTGTTTCAATTTTTTCGGTTTATTTTTTATCGTAGTAGGCTAAGTTTTCACTTTTGGTAAATTTTTTTTACTCGTTTAAAAGAGAATTGCGAGTTGTACAGGGTGTCTCAATTTCGATGGGAATGGGGGGTTTCACCCATTTCTAGGCGAGATAGAAAAAAATGGTTTTCGCAATACTGTGCTCGATTTTTAAGAAAAATCGATTGGTAAAAACCACATCTTGATATCTCTAACCGTTATTAAGATATCTTTAAAAAGTAAGATTTGGCCGATTTTTAAAAAGTGTCATAACTTTTTTGTTTATTAAAATATTTTAAATCTGTAAAGTGTTTGTTGTAGTAGTTTTTCACGTAGAATAATGTACACTAGAAATTTTTGTTCTAGGTTCAATACATTTCGTGTTATTACACCTAACTTTCTTATTTTAAATGCAAACCATAGTTGACTGTGCCATTAAAAAATTGCTTATTTTTTTATATTTTCAAAAATATATATCTTGGTATACTTATTTTTATATCTCACTGAATTATACGTTTTTATATTTTTAAATTCGTAAATTAAATGTTTTGAATATTATTAGTAGGCGTTATTAAAGAAAATGTTATATCAATGAACCAGCGTCAAATAGTAAAAGCCATTTATCAACAATAATCAAAATATATCAAATTTAACAAGTAAAAAATCACCAATAAATAAACAGAAACACAAAATATATAACTGAAAGAGAAGTAGAGAACTAATAAATAAACAATTGAAACACATTATATTACGAATTTGTTGAATTAAATGTTCAAGTTCTTGTCCGTTCTGTTGAACACATAAACTTTTGGCAAGGACAATATATTTTTTTTTAAATAAATCGAACATAAAGGAAGAAATTGAGCATAGAGTGAGGCAGATTGCAAATAATTATAAATATAAAACCAAATCAGATTTTTAACGTGATTCATGCTGCAATACAACATTATCGGCAGCAATTTGAATATTTAAATTATACAATTATTTGTTTAACATGTTTATAATTTACTAAAATGATTTCTATAAAAAAATGTAAAATCTTAAGTTTATGTTGATTAATATTAACTTGGCTGTGTTGTTACCATTCGACGTTGGTTCATTGATATATTTTTCTTTAACAACGCCTACGAATAATATTCAAAACATTTAATTTACGAATTTAAAAATATAAAACCGTATAATTCAGTGAGATATAAAAATAAGTATACCAAGATATATATTTTTGAAAATATAAAAAAATAAGCAATTTTTTAATGGCATAGCCAACTATGGTTTGCATTTAAAATAAGAAAGTTAGGTGTAATAACTCGAAATGTATTGAACCTAGAACAAAAATTTCTAGTGCACATTATTCTACGTGAAAAACTACTACAACAATCACTTTACAGATTTAAAATATTTTAATAAACAAAAAAGTTATGACACGTTTTAAAAATCGGCCAAATCTCACTTTTTAAAGATATCTTAATAACGGTTAGAGATATCAAGATGTGGTTTTTACCAATCGATTTTTAAGAAAAATCGAGCACAGTATTGCGAAAACCATTTTTTTCTATCTCGCCTAGAAATGGGTGAAACCCTCCATTCCCATCGAAATTGAGACACCCTGTACAAACAGAAAAAAATTCTAATTTTACCGAAGAATAAAAAAGTTATTGAGGTGTTACCATTTCCCGTAAAACACACTGTATAACCTCATCCATGGACACATTGTATATGAATTTTAAACATTAGGACTTTCTTTTTTTTATTTATTCAGATGCTTTAAAGAATCTTACGTAGATGAGCGAAATTGTCATCAGAATGAATTAATTTTAAATACCTACTGTTTGAAACAGTCCAAGAGTCCCAATATTTTTGTTTAAAATCATTCCAAGGACGAAATATAAAGTAAAGATTGAAAAAAGATATACCTACTTACAAGTAAACAGCGTGATAGGTATTCATCAGTTTTAATATTTATATGGTAATTTTTATTATAAAAATTAAAAATATCTCTTAAATAAATATGATTCCTATGAAAAGTTTCCTAAAACGCGAAAAGAAAAAATAAGTATCCATTTATCAGGTGTAATATTTTTTTGTCAAATATAAAATATTAAAAAAATTGATACCTATATCATTCCTCAGATATTTCTCAGCTAATAACCATTTTTTGTCCCTACAGACGCATTCGAGTCCCAAATAATCCGCATCCTAAACAAAGTCCACGCAAGCATCGACAGAAACGAGCAACGATTAACAGAACAAGACAGAAGAGAACTAACAGAACTAGAATGGAAGCAAGCATCGATAGTCCTAGACCGTCTGCTCCTAGCCGTTTTTCTTCTGATTACCATTATCAGTACCACAACAATTCTTTGCCGCAGTCCACAGGAAACACCTTAGTAATATTGCATTAGGATAAACAGCAATGTGTTCGGATTCGATTTTGACAATAACTGCTGGGAATGTACGCGATTGATGAAAACGATGTTTGTCGAAGATCCAAGAGAATTGATATAAAAGTATATAACGAAACATCGATTCTAATTATTGTTGTTATGTGTGTGGGGATAACCCAATGATGTTTGTGCCAAAGTGATAAATTTATTCGGGTTGTATTTCGTTGTATTGAATTGTAAATCAACTCGTAATTGCAATAGAATACCTGATTACTTTTTCCTTTTGAGTTTAATTGAATCTTGTTATTGTAACTTTTTTTCCAATAACAAAATCTCTTGAAAGTTATAATGAAGAGCTTACCCATTGATAAATTTGGGGCTTGAGCGACTAATACAATTTAAAATAGGAAATTCAGATTACAAAGCATCAAAGTATTTTTTTGAACTTGTATACAAAATACAAACATACAAAACCAATTAATTACATATTGTAAAGCGTACAGGGGAATATTGATGAGTTGAGTAGTTTTTATAAATTTTTTTAACATACAGGGTAGCTGAAATTCGGGGGTTTAGCTTATTATAGGTGAAGCTTTGATTAAATTGAGGCGAAGTTGCCGGACAATATCTTCGAAAGAAATCTTAATAAAATTCGAAATTTAAAGATACTTGATTGAAATTATTTTAAAATTTACTAATATATTCTACCAGGGCCGCACTTAGACTGCCTGAGGTCCCTGGGAGTAAATGAATTATATGATGTGCACATCACTTTTGAGATAATTAGTTTTGATAAAATTTGATCAATGTCTTTGGTGATATTACAAATTTTCGAAATTTCCTTATAGCCCCAAAAAACTCCAAAAATATGGCATACCTATCTACTTTTATGAAGTTAGATTGAGCTTCCAAATAAGCTACCTACATACGTGCTCTGCTCACTTAACGTCGTGTCAGCACGGCCACGGAAAATTTATTTTTCCAAAAAACTTTAATGCTGCCCAAAAAAAACTCTAAAAAAGTCCAACATTTGGCAATTAATTTTTTTGTGATACGAAATATTGACCGTGCCTAATTGACGCAAATTTTTCGACAGTATATGATGAATTAAATATGAAAATTCTAGTGATATACACACATAAAAAGAATTCATAATATTCATTTTCCGCTAAATAAATAAACTTTTTATTTATAATTTATTTATAATGTTTAAATAATATTAGCAGGTTTGAATTTTTTAATTATTTCTTAATTATTCATTTTACAATAATTAAATACTTAAATACTCCTGAGGACATGGCTCCAGAGGACCCTGTATTCTACGTTCCAGATTCTAAATTAAACAATTTTGGAAATAATTATATTTGACACCGGCGCATCCACCAAAATATCAACCAAACTAAAATCAATCATCAATACCTCCTTCGTAAAAAATTCAATTATTACCGAAAGAATATTATGATGTTACTGTATGTACTTATGTGTTCGTATAAAAATTGTGTTTATTGTGGGAATTGTGATTGTGACTGTAGGTATACATTTTTATATCATTTCCTGATTGAAGAATTTTAAAAAAGTCCGGTTAAAATCAACAGCATTATATAACTTTCTCTTTCTCTGCATTATTATAATTTTAAAATTCATTGTATTACTTTTTAAAATTATTATTTGAAACATATCAACTTTGCCTAGAGAGTTATTTTAATAATAAAGGGTTATGTAGAAAACGCACCATTTCGAAAACTGGTTTTACTATTCATTATACCGGGTGATTTTTTTAGTTGGTACAGCACCTTTTTCTTGCTTATTATTAAAGATAGAGTTTTGAAATTTTGCAGGCATACTTAGAATCATTTTTTGCATCTAATCACTGTGTTTTTATTTTTGTGCTGTTTTCCGTCTAACCGGAAGTGACGTCAACTTTAAATTTTCAAATGAGACACTATAGTTTTTCTTTTGGATTTTAAAACTAGATTTTTTTCTAAGTTAGAATGTGTAAAAAAAGTATTAGGTTGAAGAGAAAAGTTTTTGAAATAATGCGATTTTAAAGTTTCAAGTGTTGAGGTACTAAAAAATAACCGAGTTACCCATGGAATGATTTTGTAGTAGATTAAAATACCGGTCAAAACGCGTAGTAGGCGCATGTCAAATCAATACAAGTTTGTGTTGCCGTCTTTGAAATTAGCATTTCAAAGTTTTCTCGCATCAGTTCACAAAAAATTGGTGAAGAAAATAAAAAAAAAACAATAAACATTTTTATTTAAGCAATGACAAAATTTTAAACATGAAGCTGCAATAGCAAGGAAATTATCATCACAAAAAATTTTCAAATAAACCACCATTTTGCTCTAAACACTTTTCAACTCTTCTGTTGAGACTTTCTGTTGTGTTTAGAATAAACTGGGGGTTTATCTGTTGGCAGATTTCACGAACACGTGCTTCCAAACCCGCTTTTGTTTCGCCTTCGAATTGATACACGTTATCTTTAATGTGACCCCATAAAAAAAAATCTAATGGGTTTAGATCCGGGGACCTAGCTGGCCATCTAATTGGCCCGGAGTTTCCGATCCACCTGTCCTCAAAAATAACTGTTAGAACAGCGTGAGGTGGGGCTCCGTCCTGCATAAAATAAATTTCTCTCAGTGTGGCCAAAGGTAAATTATCTAGATAATTTTCTTCCAAGAAAGGTAACATGATTTGGGAATAAAACGCTGCATTGAGATTTTGATCATAAACAACAGATCCAATCAGTTGGTTGTTAATAAGCCCAACCCAAACATTGAACTTCCAAACTGTCTGAAAGTTGCTGGGTTTAGTTAAGTTAAAGTTAACCGTGGACCAGTAGTGTACGTTATGTCGATTGAAAATGCCGTTATTGGTAAAACAGGCCTCGTCACTCCAAATTACTTTACGCCAAAACCCCGGATCTTCTTGATTTTTTATCATGAACCATTCACAGAACGCAGTTCGTCTAAGAAAATCTCCTGGAAGTAACTTTTGATGTATCGAGTATTTGTAAGGATGTTGCATGTATCGTTTCAGTATTTTCTGGATAGAAGAATATGATATGTCAAATTGTACTTCTAGTTGACGAATTGAAATATTTGGATTTTCCGTAACGGCCAATAGAATATTTAATTCATTATCCTCTTGCCTCGTCACATAGCAATTTCTGTTTCGTTTCACTTTAAATTGTCCTGAAGTTTTTAAGTTCGTAATTATTTTTTTTTTAATCGACGATCAAGTCTTCTTTTTTCGGAATATTCTGCATTGAAACTGCGACAAGTTGTTAAGTATTTTTGACCATTTCGGTTGAAAATGATAAGGATGTTAAACAAATCTTCGTTTGTATAATCATTTTCCATTTTCTTCACCAATTTTTTGTGAACTGATGCGAGAAACTTTGAAATGCTAATTTCAAAGACGGCAACGCAAACTTGTATTGATTTGACATGCACCTACTATGCGTTTTGACGGGTATTTTAATGTGCCACAAAATCATTCCATGGGTAACTCGGTTATTTTTTAGTACCTCAACCCTTGAAACTTTAAAATCGCATTATTTCAAAAACTTTCCTCTTCAACCTAATACTTTTTTTTCACATTCTAACTCAGAAAAAAATCTAGTTTTAAAATCCAAAAGAAAAACTATAGTGTCTCATTTGAAAATTTAAAGTTGACGTCACTTCCGGTTAGACGGAAAACAGCACAAAAATAAAAACACAGTGATTAGATGCAAAAAATGATTCTAAGTATGCCTGCAAAATTTCAAAACTCTACCTTTAATAATAAGCAAGAAAAAGGTGCTGTACCAACTAAAAAAATCACCCGGTATTAATAATAAGAAAGTAAAAAATGTACAAACAGAAAACTATTGTATATTTATTTCAAATTAGCACATTGCATAATAAATAGATATACGTATTTAAAAATCGATTGTTAAATGTATCTACTATAAAATTACTTTAAATTTGTTTGTTTGATATAAATATATTTTATTTGTTAAAATTATTTGCTTATGCTTTATGTCATTTATTTAGAAACATCCTGTATACAATTTCAGATCGGAGCATTTAAAAATAAAAGAAGTTGGCAATACATCGCTTTTTTGGTTTTTAGTCTAAAATTTAAAAAAAATTTAATCTGAAAATTCTCCATTTGCAGTCACGAATGACGTAAAAATTTATTAGCACAAAAAAGCTGCAAAGAAAAAAATTATAATTATAGATATAGTAGTAATTATATTACTGGAAAAAGGAATTTTGAACTCTACGATACTTAATTTTAATATTCTTATGATATATCGTCAAATTATGGTTTACCTAAAGACTCAACAAATTTCAAATCTATATTTTAGTGGGCTAGGTCATATGTCCACTTCATTTTTAACAGTATGATGAAATTTTTTGTTCAGTTTAGATAATAAAAAAACGTTTTGTACAACGACTCTCATGTATAATTATGTCGACCGCAAAAAATTATCCTGTTGCAATTTTTTCAGTCTTACTCCTATAACCAAGTTTTTAACTTCAGTTGACTTCCCAAAAAATTAGATTCCTAAAATTTAATGTTATTTTTAAATGCTGTACGTACCAATTGGTGATTTTGATGAATTACTGTTTTATACGAGAACTAACAACTAAATGTTCGGACAAAAGTAAATTTGATTGTCTTTTTTCCATACGCGCAAAAGTTATCTAAATTAACTTCCATAATATTGATGGTTTTTTTCTGTTATAATGCCAACATTTAGTTATATAAAAACGTAAATTTCGTAAAAATCCGCTCGGCGGTTCCAAAACTGTGGCACTTTAACCCAGCAGGATGGGAAAATTGTAGAAACAAAGAATTATTATTTTCAAAACGTTGGATCTAGTAGTCAGATTTTGATGAAATTTACTTTATTACAAAGCTGGATGTTGGTTTTCTTTACAAAAAAGTTACACAAGTTTTTATTTGGTGATTTTAGGCATTTATCGGAGCTTCAAAGTTGCACCTTTAAAAATGATAAAATTTTCTAGTAACTGTTTTAAAAAATCACAGTTTTGAAACCGCTGGTTGGATTTGTGTCAAAAAACATTTAAATCAAAGCTCAATAATCGTACTATATTGAAAAAATCCTGAAATGTTAATATGATTTTTTTTGCATTTTTTTCGAGTTCCACAGTTCACTTTTCAAAAAACGTGTTTTTTTTTGAGGGTGCTACTTACATTAAAATAATTACAGTTTTGGAACCACTGGTTGGATTTTGGTAAAATTTACTTTATTGGAAAGCTGGATGTTGGTTTTCTTTACAAAAAAGTTACACAAGTTTTTATTTGGTGATTTTAGGCAATTATCGGAGCTACAAAGTTGCACCTTTAAATTTTCTAGTAACTGTTAATTTTAAAAAATCACAGTTTTGAAACCGCTGGTTGGATTTGTGTCAAAAAACATTTAAATCAAAGGTCAATAATCGTACTATATTGAAAAAATCCTGAAATGTTAATATGATTTTTTTTGCATTTTTTTCGAGTTTCACAGTTCACTTTTCAAAAAACGTGTTTTTTTGAGGGTGCTACTTACATTAAAATAATTACAGTTTTGGAACCACTGGTTGGATTTTGGTAAAATTTACTTTATTGCAAAGCTGCATGTTGGTTTTATGTACAAAAAAATCTCCAAGTCTTTATTTGGTAATTTTAGGCATATTTCGTAGCTTTAAAATTGCACTTGAAAAATGTGACGTAATTTTTTAACGGCTGTTTTTAAAAAATCAGTTTCGAAACTTGGGGAAAACAACATAAAGGTGCTTTCATGGACCTCATCCAGTCCGGACTTAATGTCATTGGAACTCTTTGGCATCAAATTGAACATATTTTACGCAATAATCCACCAAGAACCATTGGGGACTTAAAGACCAAAATAGAAGAAATTTGGGACAGTTTCACGAATTGTATCAAAATTTGATAAATACAATGCCTGCTAGAATACAGGCAGCTATTAAAGCAAAAAAAGACGTAACCTCTTATTAATGGTCCTAAATTAAAAATTATCCCAACATTTAGTTGCAAATTCATTTTGTAAAGTTTGCTAATTATTAAGGTTAAAATATTGTTAAATCCAATAAATAATTTTTTTCCATGCATAATATTGTTATTAACGCTTTATCTTATTGTATTATTAGGTGTTTACTAATTATTTGCGTAAAATTTCCAGTTCTCCTTTCATACTTCAAAAATTTACTTTTGTCCGAACATTTAGTTGTTAGGGCTCGTACATCTGCAATATTCAAATCCACCTCTCATTAACCAGAAGAGCTATTTTTAGTATTAAATTTATTTATGATTCAACATATACAATTATGTATTTATGGATAATAAAGTAGGTGAAAGACTTATAACAGGAAAACAAAACCAACAGTAAAGTTTAAAACCTTTAAAAAATATTTAATTTAGAAATACAATTGTTCAAAATAAAACATTTAATGAAACTCATAAATATATGAGTTTAATTAATAAATTATGAATTTGACCATGATACGTTTTTAATTTTATAAAAACGATGATTTACACAGTTTCAGGGTGGTTATTAATTAAATACAATCAAAATGACAAAATGGCATCAAATATACAAATGTCGAAACTATAAAAAAAAATTAAAGTGATAAGATATTATCCTACAACTACATCTTACAGAAAGTAGCACAACTGAATGAAAAAGTGCACACTAATTCACTGAATCAGTTATACTCTGCCGCCAAGTCGCATGAAATGGAATTTTTAAGATTTTCACTCGGGTATTAGGTAAACTACCCAACAACAATTTTTGCAAATTAGGCAGCGGTAATATCTCAACTTGTGGCGGTTCTTGAGCTGGAGGAATCTCGAGATCTTTATCTGTAATTAACGGCACTGGCTTCAAAACCGGTATGCTGTCTCCGTTGCCCACTTTTTTCTTTTCTTTCTTTTCCTTCTTGTCTGGTTCTTCGCATTGATCAACGAATAACTCAGTAACCCGCAATAGTTCCAGAGTGACCCCCCATACAAAATGGGAAAGCGATTTTTGCAGTCTTAAAACCCCACCTAAAACCATATGGTTTGTGGTGGCACTCTGAGAAATGTATGTAGGGATAATTAATAATTTCTTGATGTTTGTGCATGCTCCTAGGGCCTTGTCAAAACCGGACTTTATATCAAAGTTTACAAGTTCCAGTTGTTCAAGTTTTCGCATACTT
Organism: Pediacus dermestoides; assembly: GCA_963942485.1. Taxonomy (NCBI): domain Eukaryota; kingdom Metazoa; phylum Arthropoda; class Insecta; order Coleoptera; family Cucujidae; genus Pediacus; species Pediacus dermestoides. Next base: position 9,213,336 of record OZ012625.1, read on the forward strand.
TTCACCGCTTCTAGTATTTCGAAAGTGTGACAGTTTCCTTGGCCCTTTTCCAAGCGTAGTTTTTCCAGATTTTTCAGTTTAAACAGAATAGTTTCCCCAAAATCCTCTGGAAAATCTGAGCACTCGCCCAAATCCAACGATTCTAACTTAGTCAACTCTGCTATTACACTCAAATTCATAGTGTTCAATTTTCTGACAGACGTTAAAGACAGATGTGTAAGTGTCTTCAATTCTTGAAGCGAATGAATGTCTGAAGTTAGATTTAGACCCATTGTTGATTTCAGTCGCAGTTCTTTGATGTTCTTCAATCCCACAAGAGGATCAATACACATCGTCTCGCATTTTATCGTAACAGCATTTAGAACTTCCAATTCTGGGTTAGTAGATGCCAGTTTTTCCACTACCGCAGACGGGCAACGACAAAGCTCAATTTTCCTTAATGTGTCAACCTTTTCAATTGCCTCGGAAAATTGTGGCCAAATTATTTCATCAACACCGGCCGGTAGCAGCATTTTCCGGAGATCCAAATGAACCGTACCGTGCTTCTTTAATGTATTGGCGAAACCTTCAAAGCTATGTACTTGTGAATTTTTCATTCTGACTGTACGCCAGAGAAGTGAGTGATTGGCGATATCACGCCACATCGTGCAAACGCAACCTGCACGAAGTAAATCTTGTACTTTAAGGTATTGGAAAACATAGAGGAGTGTGAGATAGCCATATGAGACATTTTGTAAGTAATTTGCCATAAACTGGGAATCTTCTTTAGATTCGATAGCTGTGGTGATGTTTGGTTTCATGATGCGTTTAGCGAATTTTGAGGGATATTCTGCAGGTGACCTGAAACAACAGAAAAAATTTGTTCAAGTATTTGGAAAAGCAACAATTGGAATAATAATTTCATTATGATTTACAGAAGCAATAATTTGTATTTTATGTTATTTATGTTAGTGCATTGATATCACAGAAAAGTGATATTTTATGGTTAGGTTGGTAATAACAAAGTTTGATTATAGCTAAACTGAAAACAGATAATGAGTTGATGGAATTCTAAGCCGAAATCAGTTTCTGTTGGTTTTGACGAGAAAGTAGTGGAAAAAATATCTGATGTGCCCAACACATGACTTTCTTATACGGATAGTATCACAATAATTACTTTTCGACCCTCGGATTCAACTATCAAAGCGCGCTATGAGAAATATAAAGTGTTTTAGGTATATCTCGTTTTTTTGAAATTTTTTTGACGGAATTTCAAAAAAAAGTTCAAACAAAATTTGTTCAAAATTCAATTCTAAATCAATGTTAAAGAATAAGAAAATCTCATAAATTGTTTATTTTTCAAGATATCCTTAAAAAACCTAAAAATGTCATCAGGTAACTGTCACTTGTTTTGGTGCTAGATGAAAAACATTGAATGTGACACCCACAATTTTGTTCAAACTCTTAAATATGAAATTTGAATCAAATCCAATAACTCGTTTTTGAGTTATGGTGGATGCAGACAGACACACAGACAGACAGACAGACATCATGGCGAAAATGGTCAAAATGGATGCAGGGGCCCTCAAAACGTGTAAATCCATCAAAATCTCGAAATCGAAAAAAATCACGATTACAATACTTCCTTATACTTCGTATAAGAAAGTAAAAAGGTGGGTTCAACAAATTTTTTACAGTTACCATTAATACCAAGCGAGGAACTTTTGTTATTTTTGTCAATGCCTACAATTCAATGAAAACATAAATATAATAATAATCACTTTATTGGCATAATGTTGTTAATCTTTCTGTGCCCTTATCAGAAACAATAATCAATTTATTACTAGAAAGTATAAATTCCACCTGTTAAATCAATTCTAAATAAACCAAAGCTTGTTGCACACGATTCTTATCAAATGTTTATCATTACCAGAAACAACATTTACATAATAGCCATCAACAATACTGTTTTAATAAAACCGAAAAGAGTACAGCTGATTCGTAATTTTTCGTTATCGAAACACGGTTAGTGGTCTTCACTGCATTTACTACAAAAAAATTAGTGAAATTCTTGGATTAGTAAATTCTAAAAGGTCACACTTTGAGCTTCAATTCAAATCAAGAAACATTTTAGTAGCTAGAACTGGAACTAAAAATATTGGGCGGGAATTTTAAAATATATAATTTGATTGGCTTGGATCGCAAAGAGCCAATCAATTTAATGGATTATAAATTTCCCGCCAAATATTTTAGTACTAATTCTCTTTAAACAAAAAATGGACTGTAACTTTTGTTTAGTTTGTTCACTTGACATTCATTGTATCTCCCACTCCTTAACATAATATTTTTTTCATTTTTGAGTGACTGCAATGAATTTTGGTTGGTATTGCTCAATTTTGTTAAGAGTTTTTTTAGTCCAGGATCTTGGCATTTTCAATACAAACACTATTTATAGCAGTAAAATTTTATCACAAGTTTAATAGCGAATTTTGGTTTCCTGATGTTGGTAGTACATAATTGCTAACCCAACAAATCTGTAGTTCGGTCATAGAAGTGATATAGCATCAAACCAATAATTTAGAGCTAATGTACTTTTATTTAAATAGTGAGGAAACTAATGCGGTAAATTTCTTCAACGGTCCAAGATAAAAAGTCCACAAGAGTTTGATTGGATTAAAATGCGCAACTTTTAGTTTATTACAATAAAATTATTTTTACTAAATTATTATCTGAAATCAAATCAAGTCGCTTAGTCGTATTGTTGGTTGCGTTAGAACGAGTTAAAATTTAAAGCCAAATGTAGTCACTTCGAGAAAAAAATTATTGAGGTAAGAAAATTCGTTTCCTGTTACAATGACGTTGAAACTAAAGAAGTTATTTAGTATATAAATATAAAATTTTAACTAAAATGATGGCGCCATCTAATAACTCGGTAAACTTAGCTACTTTGAGAATTGGTAGCATAAACTAATTTCACACGTTCTTCGGTTTACAGATTTACATAAAATATAACATTTAAAGTCTCTTAAAATATGATTTATGGGACTTTTAATTCGAAGAACGTCAAATTTGAAAATCTACTTTTAAAATATTTGTTAAAAAGGACATGAACCTTTACCCGGACCTAAAAAAACGTAGAAAATCTCGGGTGTTTATTTTTTTATTGGCTGACAACTTTGTGCATTCTGCGCAGGTTTAACTGGTTTCCAACGGGCTCTATTACTTTCAGTAAGTTAAAATAGACAGAATAACAAAAAAATCCTAGAAATATGGAAAGTTCCTTAAATAACACAAACATTTCGTCAGATGTAGTTGCAGATGATTAATTTCTGTAAAATAGTCCGAAGATTCCAATTTGGTTTTACAGGCCCAAAAAATATACAAAGTATACAGGGTGATCAGTAATTGGCGCACTCCGAATACAGGGCGTTATAGAGCACATTAAAACTAAGTATAATCTGCAAAGAAAAATTAAATCTGATGGTTAGTTTCCGAGTTATAGAGTTTCCCTCATTTAAGTTACAAGCTAATTATTTTCATAACCAAGACAAAAATGAGTGAATAATTCATGCTACTATAATCTCTGGATAAAATGCAATATGATTTGTTCAATTTTTTTCACAAAATCTCTAATACAAAGAAATTGAAAATGTTAAAATTTAATAAAATACCTAAATTTGAGAGAATTTTGAAGTTTGGCAATCTCACAAGCTCTCCTTGGGATAAACTAAAATACCTTCTATTGCCATGAAAATATTAATAATGAAATTCAATTGTTGTTTCTGATTTTTAATAAAATTGACAGTACTAAATTAGTTTGACAAGTTCTCGCATCATAAAATATTGAACGTTTCTCTTTTTTTTTCTCGTCGAACCTATTCACATGTTCAATGCAGTGTTGCCACTTTTATTTTCACAAAAGTGGTCATATCTTTGTAAAGAAAGGACTTACAGCATTGCGGTAAAAAAATTCGTCATTCTTAAAACGTAAAGTTTATCACAGTATGCTCCGAGTGCGACAATTACTGATCACCCTGTATAAAACACCTAGCAAATTACTCAGAAAACCCTTTACGGAAGTTATTACTTCTTGTGCTGTGTGCTAAATATTATTTTATATCCAACATAAAACTTTTGAAAGCATTAGAATACCACCAATTATTAGTAAAAGATATTAAGTAGTAGAACAGTAGCGCCCAAATAGATAAAATTTTAGTACGTAACACAATTTACTAACTAAAAAAACGCTGCAAAAAAACAAGCCTGTAAAATGAATGTATTGGAATAGTTTACGCAAAAAAATCTGGGATTATGGTTTGAGAATCGGGTAATGGAAAGCCTGAAAATCACCAAAGTAAAAATTAGAAAAAAAAATCAAATACTAAAAAACAACTCACTCTGTTTCATTACGCTCCTCTTCGCCTTGACTTCCATCAATCACCCCTGCAGCACCATCATTTGTTTGAGAATTTTCCGGTTTCGAAGGAGATTCAGGATTTATTTTAGCATCCGCATTGGGTCCAAGACTAGCTGAGTCAGTTGGCACATTATTGCTCTCAACCAACTCAAGAGTATTCGCATTCGTTTCAGTGGACTTTCTACTTGCCGTTGCAGCCACCGTCGGCGACACCGACATAAAATTATGCTTAGGTATAACAAGAAACTTTCTACCGCCCAAAATCTCCAAATACTGAGGCCGTGGTGCCTCTGTAGGCTCTTCGCTACTTCTCTGTATGCTGTCTACAATTTTCGAATTATGTGGCAACCAAGTAGTAACAGAACCGACTAATGACTTACTTTCTAAAGGAGGGGGCGGAGGAAGATCAACGGGTACTGGAATAATAGGGCGTGGAGTCAAACGGGGCATTTCTGGATCGGGGGGAAAGTCAGTGACGACGTCGTCGTTGGTGTTGTCGCTAGTCCGGGGGATTCGTTGTAATTTCGGAGGCTGTGCTGAAGACTGACCAGTGCTAACTGATGATTTCAATGCATCTATTGGAGTTAAAGGGGGAGGAGAATTTACGACTGAATCCTGTCCAGTGTCAACCACGGTTTGGTCTTCTAAATTGCAATTCTGTAGAACAACGAAAAGCATTACTAAAGCACATAATAAGCATTTGAGTTTTTATAGATCTTTCGATTCCGGAGGTGGTAATAACACATTTATCAGGTACAAGAGTATGCATTAACAAAAAAATATCTATATTTTATCTTAAGAATTTTTTCACATGATGTGTCAATTTATAGAGCTTACACTAATGAGTGTTGAGTGCTACAAAAAAAATATTTAAAACCAGCACCTTTACATTGCATAATATTAGATATTTGAAATTATGACAATTATTATAGTAACGTTTTTCTACAACTATTTATTTCTAATTATAAGCCTCATTTGTGCTTCATATGTATTTACCATTAATGTGTAAAAGAACTAAAATTTTTGAGCAGTTTTCGTTTTTTGGAATCTCGTTCCGCTTGATTAGAAAATAAATTTTGAGGTGTAGGGAAAATCTAACTTTTCTTCAGATATAAAGTGCCTTTTTTGTGAGACATATTGCGAAATTTAATAAGAAAAACTATTCAGAATAAAAAGATAGCAAAATTTCGAAAACATCTGTCTCCTTTGGCAATTAGATTTATTGAACTCCCAGTAAAATTTCGTCAGAATATAATATTAAAAAACATTTTCAAAAATATGAAAATGTGAAATCCTAAATAAAATTATCCTAATTAAATGTGGTAAAAATTGTGTTGTGTTAAAATAAATTTCCCCTGTACATAAAAGTTTTAAAATAAAATCTAAATGCTTTTTGTAGACAACAAACCAACTAGAGTTTTGTCCAGGTACAAAAAAATTGTTCGGTGCTCCGCCTTGGAATGTGGGCGTGGCTTACTATATTTTTTGTAATGTTTTGTCTACAAAAAGTATTTAGATTTTAGTTCAAACTTTTCTGTATTAAGTAAAATTATTTTCAAACACAATTTTGACACCTGGGATGACTAATTTTTATGATTAGTTAAAATGTATGTATTTTACTTAGTTTTAGTTTTATTTCTGTTACGAAATGGTAAAGACGTGTGTTATTTACGTTTAGTTATTAATTAATTATATTATATTAATTTCTTTGCAATTAATAAATCGTTTCTTGTGTATAATTCGTTGTTTCCTACATTTTAGTTTTAAGTGTAAAATAATGAGAAAATTGTTAAATAAAAACTTCTTGTGCAGAAATAAAAAAAAACAGTTTCAAGATAAAGATAAGACAACACTTCGCAATTTTGATTTTTAAAATGAATAATTTGGTTGATGTTATGCGAGTAGGTCCCATGATGATTCTGTGAGGTAAGAAAACAGCGAAAAAGGTCAGAACCATATTTTATATCTCAAGTTATCACAGAGATGCAAAAGGCCAAAAACCTGGTCAAAAACCGTCACAAAAATTGAGATATAAAGATTCTTCGCGCCACTGAGCACAAATCTGGCGGATCCAATATGGCAGACATTTTATCAAAAAAAGCTCGAATTTTGATGACATTTTATAGTAAGGCGCTTTTTGGATCGGTGATCACAAATCGGAAATCTAAACTGCTGGCCAATTGAAACGTACCAAGCAAATTTTTAGGTTGAATTTAAAGTCAAATATTTTGAAAAATAGAAAAGATATCAACATGCGGTTTTCGGGATTTCAGAGATAATTTAATTGAGAAAACGAAAGTATGAAAACCTTCTTTTTTTTGTCAAATTTTATAACTACCGCGATTCCACAAAATTTTTTTTATATTTTTTTGATGTAGATTTTTTTAGTCCTTACTTAATGGGAAAACCACCAGTTTCTCAAAATTTTGATATCCCTGTTATTTTATAAGATACCGAATTTTTGCTGAAATTATAATTTTTTTTTTGTTTTTTGTCGTTCGGCCGTATTGTGTTTTGTAAGAACCAATCTCTGTAGTTGATTATAATACCTTATGAATGGCTTTCTTATAAAAAGTACACTTTTTGTACTTTCATTAATTTATTGGTAACCAGTGGCTTATCAAAAATCGGTACACGTTCGCTAATTGGTAACTTTTTTAATTCATTTTTTGAGGCTATTTTCTTAATGGAATAGAATGGAATTTAGTTAGTTTATGTTCACCATTGGTTTAAGTGACTTATATCCTCGAAACGGGTTTTTCACTTTTTCAAAAATTTGCTCATATTTGTGTATACCGGGTGGCTACGAAATCGTTTTACAACCCCCACCATTTTGTTACATTTAACTGTATTAATTTGAAATTTGGCATGGTTTGATTGTTGAAAGGAATAATCATTTTGACGTTTAAAACAATCTGATGACACTTCCGGTTTCACCGGAAGGGCCACCTACTAACTTTCAAAATTTTAGAAAACAACCCTGTATATTTTTTTCCGTAAGAATTAGATTCTACTTAAAATTACCTTTTTATCGACATATCACATAATGACATTTGCTTTCAAAATGGCAGCATAATTATTATTGCAAAAATCTGTTCAACAATATTAAATTTAATAAAAAATTCGGTATGTTATAAAATAAGAGGGATATAAAAATTTTGAGAAATTGGTTTTTTCCTCATTAACCAGGGACTAAAAAAATGGACATAAAAAAAAAATTAAAATTTTTTTGTGGAATCTCGGTAGGTATAAAGTTTGAGAAAAAAAAGACGACTTTCTTTCATACCCTGTAGATAGTAACGTACTTCAAAGTAAAAAAACCGGGTCACACTATTGCTTTCGCAATAAAATTATCTCTTGAATCGTGAAAATCTCATGTTGATATCTTTTCTCCTTTTCAAAATATTTGACTTTAAATTCAACCTAAAAATTCGGTTGGTACGTTTCAATTGGCCAACAGTTTATTTTTGCGAAAACAAAATGCAATCTGGAGAAAATAAAACAAAAAAGATTGTACATATTCTGAATTCCATTTCTCCGAAAACAAAATGGGCTGTCAAAAGTTAAGAAATCGCAAATAAAGTTATTTTACTATTATGGCATAAAATATACAATTTATCTCTCTGTAAGGATCGTTTATGCTTCCATTTGCAAAAAGTTTCATAAAAGCCAAATAGGCAGCTGTCCGCAGCCAATATTTAGATATTTCTTCATTAGATGCCTAATAAACATTTTCCAATTGATAACTCAACAGGATGTAGCCAGACTTTTTACTTAGCTCTAAATTTATCAACGCTTTTTGTAACTTATTTCAGAAAATTGTTCATGAAAGAATTGTGTATTTACTACTCCTATTATAATTATTGTTTAGCGAAACTGACAATATCGTATCATAAAAATACGTACTTCTAAGATTAGAATCCATTTTGCGGAATTTGATTGGTCAATTCATTGAAAAAACGGCACGTGTAAAAAATAAAAATTTTTGCATGGGGACTCGTGTTCACTTTGACAATTTCTGTTGCTCTGATTCAGAACATGATAAAACAGTCTGTGGAGACATCAACTGATGGTTTGGAATGAAGCTCGAGGAACCCATAAAACTTTTTCAAACTATAACAGTAAAAATAAAACTTCATTTTTCGACTTTCGGCCAGAGTTTTGGGCTTTGTGCGTTTCCTTGAAAAAACGGTGGCGTCGGAGTTACACACAATTTTTGTAAAAAATTTCCGAGTTCCGCACTTAAATAACAACCTGACAGCCTCCAGCTCTAATAAAATTTTAAGCTGGCTGTGCGCCACTTGGACACCACGGAAAAAACCGTGTAATTTTAAAAGATTAGTTGTCTTACACAATGTTTGTACTATACTTTTATAAAAATGACGAATTTGTTAAAGTAGGCCGATGTTTTTCCAGTTTGCATAGCAGGATATTTTTTTTTATTTTGAAGAACTTAAAAAAACCAAACGGGGCGAGCTTCCAGAAACAAAACTGAACTTTTACACTTATAATTTCGTCGATCCGAGGACGCACGATATATTTAGGATATTTGATACCTAAATATCTTTCTTCCATTAGAATCTAGTTCTTGTTTCTACTTTCCATGTGACAGGAATTTACTTGTAATTTTCGATATTTCCAAAAACATACCCCTAGAAAACTACATAAAGTATCAAATAAAACCGAAAATAAAACAAATTCTATGTAATTTTGTAGCTGGTAAAACACAAATAAAATTCTATTTATACTCATACACAAGATACTTCACAATGTGTAGAAAAACGTCACAATTTTCCTAAGACACCCCTTTTACTTTGCATTTCAAAAAAGCTCAACACAATGCAAGTATATCCTTGATACACCTATAGACCAAACTCAAAATCAAAATACAACTTGACTTTACCTTACAAACATATGGAGCGGTGTTGTGTGGCGAATAGCCCACGCAGTGATGATGGTAAAGACACAAACAGATTCTGCATTGTAATGTGGGAACGATGCCTTGTACTCCCTCACACCGTATTGAGCAGGGTTGACACGGTTTGTTGGTGTCTCTGTTAAAACTTCAATGTTTTGGTTGTTCCGGATAAATCGGGGATTGGGAAAGGAGGAAATAGGGTTAAGTATAGTTTAAGAGAGGCGTAAAGCTACTTCCAATACAAGAATTTTATACACAAATAAAGCACAAAGTTAATGATCAGGAGTGGCAAATCAATAATTACAAGGTTTGTAAACGGACACATTAATTTGTTTGTATATGTATAGAAAAGACAAAACCTTATGATTATTTTTAGCTACCTTCCCTTTTATATAAAATTGTAAAATGTACATAGAAAGCAACCAAAAAGTTAGGCACGAATTACTTACTTGTTAGACCATTTACCGGATTTTCTTGCAGATGATGATTTCGAAGGCGGGTCAATGTCCATACGTTCATCGGGTTTGGCATCTTGTTTGCCTTTTTTGTCCGATTTACCACCTTTACTTGGAGCTTTAATCTACAAGAAAAAGCAAATATGTAGGAAGCTACTCAAAGAGAACCAATAAAAGTTTCATAGTCCAGTAATGGGGAATCATAAAGGGGGCGTGATTAAAAAAACGTGCGTAAGATGTTTAATTTCGAAAATTTATTGATTTTGATGTCTTGATTAAAATACAAAAAAACTCTGGAGCGGACATCGTGGTTATACAGAGCCAAAAATTGTTATTTTTAAAATATCTCGAGTGGATTTTATAACAAAAAGGTGTAACATGAAATTAAAGGGCATTAAGGGCACAAAGTAAGTCGCTATCAGTTTTGTCACTAGTCCCCTTCTATGCCTCAAAATGCAGGAGAGATAAATTCGCATTTGAGCAAATTATAAATAGAGAAATACATTTTCGGGTGCGATTGTTATATAGGGTGTCCCAAAATGTACCAGTTGATTCTACCTGCAAAAATATTGCAAAAGTTTTAATAAATATTGGTTGAAAAATGCTTCCTAAGAGGCCACAGCCCCCCGAAAGGGGGCCCCCAAAGAGGAGTTTTCTGTCATATCTCTGCAACTGTTTGAGGTAGATCCATGAAATTTGGTGAATTTGAAGCTTTTATAAGTAGCCAATTTTAAGAAATTTTGCCAGGGGCGTCACATATCGGGTGGGTGCTTGGTAAATTATCCCCCAAATTTTTTGTGTGGATAATTTTTAAATTTTTTATATCATATTAAGAAACTTGGTTTATTTTTACACAAAAAAGGTCGTCTCAGTCGATCTTTGAATCTTGAACCGTTTTCGAGTAAAATCGTTTTGAAGAAGTCACGTCCATAAAAACAACACTAATAAAAATAATCACAAAATTGCTAAAAAAAAATTTGATTTTGATATTTTGTTTTTATTATTAATATTTGACGAAGAAATGCTAAACGAAGTAATAAACACCTGTAAATTTTAATCCACTGTCTACTTTTGATAAATTTTAGTTTTGTGACTATTTTTATTAGTGTAGTTTTTATGGACGTGATTTTTTCAAAACGATTTTACTCGAAAATGGTTCAAAATTCAAAGATCGACTGAGACTGGTGTAAAAATAAACCAAGTTTCAAAATTTGATATAAAAAATTTAAAAATTATCCACACAAAAAATATGGGCCATAATATACCCAACACTCACCCGGTATGTGACGCCCCTGGCAAAATTTCTGAAAATTGGCAATAGAAATATGTGTTAAATTATAAAAGCTTTAAACTCACCAAATTTCATGGATCTACCTCAAACAGTTGCAAAGATATTACAGAAAACTCCTCTTTGGGGTCCCCCTTTCGGGGGGCCTCTTTTTTCAATCTATATTTTCGAAACTTTTTGCATTATTTTTAAACGTAGAATCAGCTGGTACATTTTGGCAGGCTAATTTTGGGACACCCTGTATAAAGTTAGATTATGAAGTTAATAAAATAATAAAAAATAAAATTCATAAAATATTCAACTTTCCCTTATCCACTTTTGATGAAAATTTCTTGGGCATATATATCCCCTCGAATGTTGTCCGTTTATCTGCCAAATTTGCATAAAAACATTGAAATATGAAAAAGTTTTTTGTTTGACATTTTTCAGGGACTTTTATGTGTAATCTACTTAAAATGAAGCAAAAAAAATTTAAGCTATTTTTATCGGTTAACTTTTATAGAATATTTATTGGACAACTTTTATAGAATATTTAATATTATGATTTATTAACTTTGCATCCAGAAAATGTACATAAAAAAAGTATTGGAATAAAACCATTTGAATTTATCTAATAATTCTAACTCTCTAACATAGAATGATATTCTTTTGTAATACTGTATTGATCAGATTGTACGCCAAAAATCGAAAAACATCGAAAGTATTTCAACATTTACCAGTTTTTTAAGGCTAACCTTGAAATTAAATATGTAAGAAATTTTATTGTATGTTTTATTTATTTTTACGCAAATAAACCGCAACAAATACAAATAAAACGTCTACAACACTCGCGATAGTTTATCGAAACATTTTAGGCTAAATAAAATTATAAAATTGAAGGCAAGAAACTAAGATTTTGTTTTTTTTTTCAACCACATGACATAGGAGCCAATTATTGGACATCTAAGTTAATCATAATCATATTTATACAGTTTTTTACATTTTTAAATTATAGGACGAAAGTGACAAGAAAGTTTATAATTATTATATCTACATTTTTATAGTAACTATTTAGTTTTTTTTTTGGAAAATAAAATAATAAAAATTTGAAGTTTTAATTATTTTTGGTTGTTGGTAATTTCCACTTGTTTTCTGTCAGTTTTTGTGGAGATCAGATTAGATTACATTTTGAACAAATATGTTAACTTAAAACTTGATGTGTCTTACGCAATTTGTTTAACTTCTAGATCATTTTAGCAGCATATCAGAATACTTATTTCATGAATAAATGAAATTGATTATCATACATTTTTTCAAAATTAAAATATCCTCAAAAATATCGTCATATTAAAACCTTAACAGTGTATGCGGTAGGAAAAAGACATCAACAGTCAACAAGTTTCTCATAATCATTCTAATTAACACGAGAATTTTTTAACATTTAGCTCCTTTAAAAATACCTACCTTAAAGTTGCCTAAACTACTCCTCGGCGATGCCTTGCTCTTCCCATCCAGCATCTCACCCTTCGTCTTTGGACTAGCTGTCTTCGGACTAGACGACGCCGACTTATTCTTCGAAAGAACCTTCTTGGCAAACGCCGATGGTTTCTTGGCATCTCGCAGAATCTCCTTTTCAGGATCATTCACTCCCAGCGTCTCCTTAGCAAACGTGAAATTGTCCATTGTCAAATCCTTTGATTTCGCTATACATTCTCGCAGCTCCCTCAACGACCGAATCTTCTTACCGGCCGGTGTGTAGTAGTAGACATCCCCAATGACTTTATTATTGCCTTCACTGAAGGCTCGCCACACCAATTCACGTTTCCAACCGAAGTTGAAAGGTTTTTGGAACGCTGGATTTGTTACATCCACCATTAGCTTTTTCTTTGGTAATGGTGGACTTACTGGGATGTCGTCCTTTGGTGCGGTACTCTCGTCGGTTTCGGTTCGTTCGGCGCCGTTTTCGAAGGATTTTCCGCGATTGTTGGGCGACATGATGATGTCGCTGTAGCGCTTGTTGGGGATGCGGGCACGTTTGCCTTTTCCAAGGGACTCTTTTGTTATATTTAGATCCAAATCGCTTATAAAAGCTTCTCCTACAACAAAAACAGAGTTATTGTTTAGATAAAATAAGGAAATGTACAAAATCATTAAAATTTTATATATTTCTTTGTAATAAAAAAGCATATTTAATTATGTCATTAAATTTATATTTGTTAAGATTTATTAAGAACAATCTCGGAACAATCCAAAAAAGTTTTCTTATTACTTTGTGTAAGAAAGTAAAATTTGAAAACTAATCGGCGAAATCATGAAATTTCCACAATTTTTTTGTTATAAACAAAAAAAACAGTAAAAGCAGAGTTTAGGGGCTATTCATAAAAAACGAGTAGAAAAAAAGTACAAAATCGAGGTCATTTTATGTAAACTTTGAAAATCCATCAGCGAAATCACGAAATTTCAACAAAGTTCACATAAAAATACGTCGTTTTTGATACTTTTCCATTTTTCCTACTCGTTCTTTATGAAAGGCCCCTAAACTGCTTTTAGTTTACCCAAAATAATTTTAATTTATTCACTCCGTAATTATGTACAGGGTGGGCAAAATTCGATGTTTTTATAGGGTAACTTTTAAACCATAAGAGATATTGAAAATCTGACCGCGCATCGTCGAGCTCTTTTTTTGACAAACCCCCGATGGCGAAGTCAAAACCTAGCGATCGTCGTTTGTTTTCGAGTTATGGACGAAAATTCGATTTTTAGAGATTTCGATGTATGTCTATATTTCGGTTGTTTGCACGTTCTTAAGGCACTTTTTTGAGGAGAATGTAATGGCGTTAACAGATTTTGAAAATGTTTTTTAATTTTTAGGTTATGACAAAGTTGTATTTTTTTAAATGGAAGTCATGGTGGATCTATTCCTTCAATTTCTTCTAAAAATAAAATAATCTTATTTTTTGAAATTTTCGTCCAGAATTCGAAAACAAACGACGATCACTAAATTTTGACTTCGCCATTAAGGGTTTGTCAAAAAAAGAGCTCGACGATGCGCGGTCAGATTTTCAATATCTCTTATGGTTTAAAAGTTACCATATAAAAACATCGAATTTTGCCCACCCTGTACAAATTATACAGGGTGTCCCAGGATAGACACGAAATATTTTTAGGTATGATTCTTCAATATATTCTGCTTTGTCCTGTATAATTTTTTTATCTATAATCCAGTTTTTTTTTGTATATTCTTTTTCCATATAAAGTCATGGCAAGTAGCAAATATTTTTAACAAATTTAATAATTACTTCGAGTAAACATCGTTTATGTTCAAAATAGAAATTAACTTTTCGATTCAAAATAACCGAATCTTTCATCATGTATTAAATTTTTAACTATTTTCAATACTAGTTTTCAAAATAAATTATATGAAACGTGAACATAATAATTTATTTTTTCAAATTCCAAATTTGAACACTAATAATTCTTTAAGGGTTAACACTACCAAAAAAAATTAAAAGATACTTTCGATCGCAAATCATCTCAGCTACAAATTTCATGTATAACTTTTTTTCGATAATCAAATAGTTTAGTAGACTGGCTTCTTTTTATTTAACAGTGTTTTACTTCTTCAATCTACAATTTTCAACATTCGAGATGATTGATTGCTCGAAAACTAAACCGACAAAATGCAGAATTTATGCAAGAATCACACCTAAAAATATTTCGTGTCTATCCCGGGACACCCTGTATTATTGAACTTTATTGATATTCTGAATAACAAAGCCGTGAATCTAACGCATCATTGAGACACCCTGTATATTAAAAAATATCGTTTTACCTCCATTGACATAATTTTTAATAAATTGTAGTCTGGCTCTTGTTAATTGGAATCGCTTAGACAAATTAATATTATTGAACATCCTTTCGTATTTTGGCAAATACGTAGATTAAAAATAATAATAAAGAAACTTGTGGTTACGAGATTTAAAAAAAAATTCTGTTTCTCCAAGTTATCACGTGCAAACTATTTGATTCACAAGAAAAATGTTCTTAAGAGTACCAAAAACATGAGCAAAAAATAATTGTGGAAAATTTGAAATTTAAGGCTCCAAAATATACAAAACTGCCGACTTTAAAGACTTTTTTCTGGAGAAAAAGGCTAAATTAAATAATGTTTTTTGAAAGATTTACGATTAACGAACAGTAACAGTTGATTTTTCTGGTAAATTCCTCATATGCTTCCATTTCTTTAATTTGCAAAGCGTTATTCATTATTCACAATTACCATTCGAATTATCTAGCTACTTTTAGCTTCATACGTATGGACTTTATTTTAAATATTTATCAATTCTAGCAAAATGTCCAAACGTTCAATTCGAAACCCAATAAAATATTCCAAACCCTCGACTGAATGATATAAATTTCCATAATAAATTCGCACTAAAATATACAGTATTTAAAAACCTAAAAATTCGAAATTTTCGTTTAAAATACATTTATTTATATTTACCTTTATTAACAGGAGCTTCCTCCCCCGTTGATGTGTTTAATTTGGGGATTTTTTCAGGTACCATATCCTTTTCCTTATCAAACTCATCTTTGTCGTCACTGGCACGCCGCTTTCGTCCTTTATTCCTATTAAAATCGTTAAAAATATCATCCTCCTCACTATTGTCCGATTCCGTTTTAGCAATCTGTTTTGATATATCTAAAATAAGCAGTCCACCATCATCTTTCGGTTTGCTTGGCTTGGCACTCTGCGCTTCAGTCCCTAGAACAACTTTATCTACAACAGCCACAGGAGCATCTTTAGGTTCTGCAACAATGTCATCGTCTCCATTTAAATTGTGAACTGTCTCGGCGATTGTTTCGCTTTCCGTGTCCTTTGACGATGATGTTGCATCCGAGTTCTCTGCCACAGATGTTTCCTCTGGTTTTTCTGCTGCTTCCATGTTCCGTGTTTGTGATTTTAATTAAAATAGTGAGTCCCAACCAGCACGTAATTGTCCATTGGCATTTGCCTCGATGTCGGCACTTTCCAATACGGCGTTAAACGCTAACAAATCTTTCCACTGCTTAGCATTATGTAACTGTTTTAACTTGTTGATTAGTGTACAAGCCCCGTCAATTCTTTATTTTTCTTTTTACTTTGTCAACAATATATAATTGTCAAAATTGCACAAAACTGCACGAGAACCAGCAACACTACAAATAGACAGCAAGCTAGTGTAGGTGGCAGCACTGTATGACTAAAAAAGACCGCGTTTATTTATCGACTGTGCGCGTCAAGCCAAGTTGGACGCCGGTAATTTAAAATAAATCGATTTTCGTTAATTAATCAAACTTAACATCATTAATTTATAATAAAATAACGAAATAATATATATGAGCTACAACGACTTGTTGTTTACACAAGAAATGTAAATGTATTAATATAAAAACTTTTAAGTAATTTATTTTTATATAGGCAACATATGATGCAGCAGTGTAATTTGGGTTGCCGGATTAAAAGGGGCGGAATTTCAAGCAATATACAGGATGAGCCAAAGAAGGATAAAGAAACATTAATTTTAGACCAAAACAAAATATTTATTATACAAAAATAATTTGATATAAACAATTTGTTATATATTAAAATGTTATAATAGAATATTTTTTTTACTTATTTAAGGAAAACTACTTAATTTGAGGGTTCTATACAGAGTGTCTCTAAAAGGTCTTTACAAAACAAGTTTTTGGACTCAAAATAATTCGTTTAAACCAAACATACCTTAGTCCAAAAGTTCTTCCTTACTGTGTTACAGGGCGCTAAAAAATATTTTTCAAAATATTTTTTTAACTATATCTACAGAACAGTTTAAAGTAGAGATTTGAAATTTGGTGGGTTAATAAGTCTATAAGGGAGCTACAATTTGTTGGTATTAGAACCAAAATAATATTGTTCAGTAGCGTACTTATCGAAGAGGTCTCAAGGTTTTTTTGAATAATTTTTGTAGGGGATTAAATATTTTTCCAAAATAATAAACATTATGATAGATACGCTCAAGACACATAAAAAGGTATACTTGTTTGATTTGCATTAACTCAACCGTTTGCGAGATATTTCACTTTGAAAAATTTTTTTACTATTAAAACGACAATTTGTGACACCCTGTAATGCCAAAATATTGGGGTCATTCTAATACGGCTCATTGTACGTTGAAAACTTACCATAATTTCTATTTTTTACCATTCTGTAGATATACCTAAAAAAGATAGAGGGCGAATAAAAAATAAATCTTTGAACACCCTGTATTTTAGTAACGAAACATTTTTGGGGGTCGGTTTCTACAACCATTTATGCTTAGTTTTGGACGTAGAATCAGCTGTATTAGAGTGACCCAATATTTTTTACTTTATAGGGTAAGTCGCAAATTGTTTTTATAGCAAAAAAATTTTCGAAGTTAATTATCTCGGAAACAGTTGACTTAACGCAAGTCAAACAAGTACACCTTTTCTACGTGTCTTGAGCGTATCTATCATAATTTTTCTTATTTTGTAAAAAAATTCAATACCCTACAAAAAATATCCAAAAAAGCACTGAGTCCCCCCCTATAAGTACGACACTGAACAATATTATTTTGGTTGTAATACCATCACATTGTAGATTCCTTATAGACCTATTAACCCACCAAATTACAAGTCTCTACTTTAAATCGTTCTGTAGATATACGTAAAAAACGATTTGGAAAGATATTTTTAGCGCCCTGTAACTCAGTAAGGAAGAACTTTTGGACTAAGGTATGTTTGGTTCAATCGAATTATTTTGAGCCCAAAAACTTGTGGTAGGATTTTGTAAAGACCTTTTAGAGACACTCTGTACAAATGATAATAATTAAATAATTAGACTTGGATCGAGAAAATTCTTAAAAAGTTATACTCGTATGGTCTATTTATAGATTTAGAAAAACTTGCAATGCTTGGAAAATTAATATATTCCGTACTTGTTCACTTAGGCTCAAGTCCGGAGATAGTGCTGGCCAAGAAAGAACGTCGATATTCTCTTCATAGATACACGAAATTCTGTATTATTGAAGGGAAGAAGTTGCATTATAATTTATGAAAATGTCATTACAATTTTTTAATTATCATTTGATATTTTTAAGAAGATAAGGAGGGACACAGAAATCAAGTCCTAAATTGAAAAGTAGGTATAAAAGAATATTCTTATAACAATTGTACAGAATTTATAGAAATGTTGTTCATACAAATCACGATATACTTGCTACATAATACTATTACATACTTTTTATAATTTCAATATAATAAAATATTCACATTTTTATATATTTATAATATAAATATGTATAACTTCCAAATAATTCTATGAAAACCAAAATCTGATAAGTTTACATACCTAGGTAAGTACCCTAAAATAAACTGACAAAAATTCGTTACTTTTTACTATGCAAATAGATTTAGATTATTATTTTTAATTTTTAAATTATTTATTCATCAGAGCGAGGACTAGCCAACGGATGGACCAGGGCAGCAGGCCTTTTTGCCCTAAATAACTGCGGATAAGGATTGACCCTTGGACTCGTACCACCATGTATGTAATGTGTGTCTGAACTTGATCCAGTGCCACCCAATCCTCGATTAACCTGCCAAATTATTAAGCATATCAATTTTAATTAGTTTTAGGTTTGAGTATTTTATTTACAGAATAAAAAGAACTGCGTGATTCAACACTTTTACAAGACACCATCATTTCCTCATCTTTATTATCAACCAATTTCAAAATGGATTTATTAAACCTGAAACAAAAATATGGTAAAAATTTGAATTTATTCCGGATTATTTGCTTACTTGTTGGAAATCTCCATGGAATCGTGCAGATCGCTTTCCGAAATTACATTATTTAAAATCGGCATAGTGTCTGATGGATATGGCTCAATGTCATAAACTTCATTTTCACTAACACTAGAAAATCGCCTGTAGGAACTTAAATCGTTTAGGGAATTGTCGGATAGATTTGCAATTATGGTTTTATCACTTTCATCCAAAATGTCTTTCTCAAGCTCCCAACTAAAGAAAATAAAACAATATGCGTGATTTGGATGGAAAATATATATGTATACTCACCAAACACATAATAATACGAATATTAAGATCAAAACTACAATACTCAAGGAAATTGAAATAACAGCCCCTACAAAACAGGTTTTGGTTTTATGTTATATTTTTGTAAAATTTATACTTATGTACATGAGTTTAGCCATAATATTGTTACAGCCATTTTTGTGTTTGCTTTGACAGAAATTTAGAATTTTTAGAAACTTTAAGGGAATGTGATTTTTTGTATGTGTATACTTACTGTATTTTTGTTTCGTTCTATTAAAACTTTATAGAAAATATTTAGGTATGTAATATTATTGTATTTTAAAAACCATTTTACAAGCAGTAATATTTTATTAATTAATTAACATTTACATTTTATTATTAATTTTAAATTACATAATATTTATCATAAAGAATGCAATTCAAAAATAGATGCAGTAGCGGTCCCAAGGGGGACCAGAAGGGTGTGTCTCCTTCTTTTTAGACAAGAAAATATAATCAAGTTTATCGTATGAATATTTAAATGTAAAAGGTAAGCCTAAGTATAGATTAAATTTTCCGTACTATTTAAAAGTACCAGCAGGTTTTTAAAATAAGAAAATTGACTTCTATTTTCCATATTGTAGTATTTCATATTACGATTTAACTTTCACAGCAATATATTTTGAAGCATTTTGAAATTAAATTTGTCAGCATTGATGGACATAATTTAAAAATTTTCACATTGTTTTAGTATTTTAGAATACGTAGTTTTGGGGTTGCCCTAAAATATCTAAATTTACACTAAAAATAAAAAGGTAAGTATAAAAAAGTTAAAATCCAACATATTGATCTCGTCAAGTTAGTTTTAGTAGAAAATTATAAAAACTTCCGTAAAATTTGTGACCCTATACTCCAAACAATTTTTCCCATAAAGGACTAATTTAGGTCCTTCGGTATCTCTTTATTCAGAAATAGTAGTGTCGTAATTTTCTATCTTATCTCATCTATATTTGGCCACTTTTAAAGACCTGGAACCAACACTGAATAAATGGTTAGCAATGACAAAAATTATTGGAAATAATTTAACTTTATTTATACACACAAGATTGTGGTAGTAATAATAATAAATAAATAAATGAATGTGATTTTATATTAATATCGACTGCATGCGATTATTGGCTACCCGTTCAATATTTTCCAAAGATTAAAACTGTATCATGGCAATGTATAAGAAAGTCATGTGTTGGGCACAGAGGCGGATTAACCAGTAAGCAAAAGAAGCTAGCGCTTGGGGCGCCAAAATTTGAGGGGCGCAAAATTCCCTGCAATTTTTTTTTAATAATTTACTTTTAAATAATTATTTGATCATATTTCATGAAATAGAAAAAATCTCAAAAAAAGTTAAAAAATATCTCCGCAAGTCTGAAAAGTCGGAATATAAGTTGGAGAAACGAGTATCGAGCGCTTTTATCAGGATGTAAATAAAAACAACATTCGCCTACCGAGAAACAATAAAGCGGTCGGCGAAAAGATAAATAAGGGCGGGGGCGCAAATTTTGGTTCAGCTTGGGGCGCAATATACCCTTGATCCGCCTCTGGTTGGGCACATCAGATATTTTCTAAATAAAATCCATCATTCACCTTTGTAATACAGATAATTTTACAAAAAGCCAACCAGCGATTCCAAAATTGTGATATATAAAACTTTTACCCTCGAAAAATGCGATTTTTTAAAGACCCAATTTAGGGCACAAAAAAACACAGGAAAATTCATATAAACAGTTCGTAATTTTCTTCTAAATAAAATCATCATTCACCCTTGAAATACAGATAATTTTACAAAAATCCAACCAGCGATTACAAAACTGTGATTTTTAAAACTTTTACCCTCGAAAAATGCGATTTTTTAAAGGTCCATTTTTGGGCCCAAAAAGACAGGAAAATTCATATAAACAGTTCGTAATTTTTTTCTAAATAAAATCATCATTCACCTTTGTAATACAGATAAGTTTACAAAAATCCAACCAGCGATTCCAAAACTGTGATTTTTAAAACTTTTACCCTCGAAAAATGCGATTTTTTAAAGGCTCATTTTTGGGCCAAAAAAAAAACACAGGAAAGCGCATATAAACAGTTCGTAATTTTTTTCTAAATAAAATTATCATTCACCTTTGTAATACAGATAATTTTACAAAAATCCAACCAGCGATTCCAAAACTGTGATTTTTAAAACTTTTACTCACGAAAAATATGATTTTTTAAAGGCCCAATTTAGGGCCCAAAAAAACAGGATAATTCATATAAACAGTTCGTAATTTTTTTTCAAATAAAATCATCATTCACCTTTGTAATACAGATAATTTTACAAAAATCCATCCAGCGATTCCAAAACTGTGATTTTTAAAACTTTTACCCACGAAAAATACGATTTTTTAAAGGCCCAATTTAGGGCCCAAAAAACAGGAAAATTCATATAAACAGTTCGTAATTTTTTTCCAAATAAAATCATCATTCATCTTTGTAATGCAGATAATTTTACAAAAATCCAACCAGCGATACCAAAACTGTGATTTTTAAAACTTTTACCCTCGAAAAATGCGATTTTTAAAAGGCCCATTTTTGGGCCCAAAAAATACAGGAAAATTAATATAAACTTTTTTATTGCTTCTTTAAGTTTGTGAGTTTTTCTTAAACCTACTTTTTTATTATAACTGAAGTAAATTAATATTATTTTATTATAATTATAAGGACGCTAATCAAATCAAAAAATATAAAGGGCAATTTTTGTGCTTTTAATTTTAAATTCATAATCATAAATTGACCAATTTTATCAAATAGTAGTTATACCAAATTTTAGCCATAAAAATAAAATATTCCCTAATTTTAATACATATCTGGGAAACAAATATTGATATTTATATAAACTTTTTAAATTCTAAAATAAGTGAAGTAATCATCTCTAAAAAGTATTTCACATTTCTCCTGGGAGTCCTGAGAGATCCTGTATAAATAAATATTTTGATAAAGAACAAGCTCGCTTGATTTGTATTTAAGGTTGCATAACAAAAAGGACACTTAACTTTTTATAGGAAATATAACCGTTTTCGAGCATCGGAGTTTAAATAATTGTTAACCAATGAGCAATGATCAGGTTTAAGTACATAATTATTGTTATTTGAAATAAATGAATAAAAATTATCGAGGGGCGAAATTAAATCTGTGAACTCAAGTCAAAATAGAGAAAATTATACCTGCTGATATAATAACGCAAATGAGGATAAAAATAATATTATATTTATATATTTGATTGAGTCTTACCATTAATTTTGTATTTCAAACATATTAAAAATTTGGATTTGTGATTGTGAGTATTTTAGTTTAAATTTTAAATAGGTATAAGCAGAACATCTTCAGTTCAGTTATAAAAAATTTTCAAGTCGTTAGTTTATATAAAAAAAACTTTTAGGACTAGGTACATTAAGTATAATAATTTGTTTTTAAAATGTTTGGAAATTATTGCATTGGTACTACTAACGTACTAACTAAAAATTTAATTACTTAAACTAAAACTTAATAGTAAAATGATCTTTATTTAATTTTTGGATATTTCTTTTCAATAAAATAAATTTTGAGCGTACTTTTAAAAGTGTTAAATTACGTTTAAGTTTAAGTACTAAATTGGTGAAGATAGAATATGAAAATGGAGATAACTGTGTGAATTATAGAATATTCCAAAGATATATTTCCCATAGTTTTCGATATTGATTAATGTTAGTTATTACTCTACAACTACTTATTTTTTTATCAAACCGAAGTTGTGAAATGATAAAAATAATTTATAAAAAAATTATGTATAAGAAGATTTGGACATGAGTTTTCAATTTACTAATTTGTATTGAATTTTAAACATAATAAAACGGTATATTTATATTTAAAAAAATTAAATATCCTTTTTGTTGTTCGTCATTTAACATCTGTAACAGATTAAACAAACTAATGTGTTGTGTAACTAGCAAAATCCTTTGCAATTTTGATTGAAATTTGCTGGCAGTAGTTCCGGATGTAAACTTTATTATGCATTTTCCCGAGTGCTGGCGATAAAATCTAACAGCATAAAACGCAGGGGAAGACAAAACAATAAAAAACAACCCAAATGTGGGCCATAAGTCCACCCATGGAACCTGTACCCACAACAACCGAAACCACTGCCACGGTGCAAATAATTAATATTCTACTAAAAAGAAAAAAATATCAAGAAGAAACACCATTCGATGTATTCGATCTGTTATATTCACTTTGGCGGGCAACATGTATCTTAAAATCGTGACTTGGAGTGAAGCCTTCCAACCAATCGCGCACTAGCATGATGTCATGACGAGCCAATGGAACCGCCGCGTCATGACATCAAGGTCTAAAAATAGCCCGTTTATAAAGAAAACCGCACATGGAGTAGAATAATGTTTGAGTTTAGCAAAGAGCGCGGGCGGATACACAACGTGAGCGGCATTATATGCGATGTTTATTATCCACGAAACGACGAATAATCTTATGAATTTGTGTTTGATTGATAATGTGAATAAGTGTCACAGACTGTTCGTTTGTGGAGAATACAAAAAACTATCAAAAAGTGGTTCTAATTCTGGTTGCCGCAGGTGGTTTTGTGCGAGGTAAATATTTATATTTACCCTGTCTCTGCCCACGCATTCGATTCGATTTAATACCGCATCCATGCTCATTTTTTCACCGCTTTTGCATGAGACTATTTGCCCTAAAAATATAACACCCACCGCCTGCTGCACCCTGCATTTGCACCGCTTTTTTATGTTATTTTTTCCACAAAAAATGTTCTGTTACAGCGTTTCAGACTAAATATTTATTTTATATATTACTTTTGTTTATCGCAGAATATTATCTAACCTTAAAGCTGTAACAACAATTAACACTTTACTTAAACTAGTCACATGAGTTTTTGCCGGCTGACCGGCTAACCCTAATTTATGGATAGAATAAACAACATTTGCTCCTGTAAACATTTTAAGGATGTTATGTGGACTTGTGGTTTGCATTTGTGCAACTTTATCCTTAATTAGGCGCAATATTTGGGCGTTAATTAATTACTTAAGTCGTATTTAATTAAGCATAAATTACCTACTTGTTTGTGTGGTTATTTAACACGCCAACACAATGGTTTCCCCTCGGTTTTTTTAATACAACGGCATTAAAATAAATAAAATAAAAACTGCGTAATAAGCAAGCCCATGTTTACTTAAGAAGTGATAAAAATAATGGCAGAAGGTACAACATTGTCAATTATTGTTGTGACTCTAAACAGTAAATTAGGTACCCAGTATTGCATTTTTTTAGGGAAAGTCGTAAATTAGAATTTTAACTTTTTACAGGGTGGTCCGAACTTTACCTTCGATAATTTGGGAATCCATAGAAAACCTTAAAAAAACATCAGCTTTCTTAATAAACTTATATCGAAAATTCAACCGTTTCAGAAATACAAGGTGTTGAAGTTGCACATTTTTTTTTTTAATAAATTTAATGTCTCCTGAAACAAAGGGAATATTTTGTTGAAATTTGGTGGGTAGTATTTTCTTAATAAGTACCATATTTAATCACCATAATTTGTTTTCCTACTTCAAGCAGTGGCGTAACCACGGGAGTGAGATTATTTCTTTTTGGAGAAAAAAAGGTACGCAATGATGTAGTATATTTTTTCTACATTTCTGAAATCAGCAGTCGATTTATGAAAAAAAAAGTCATCTTGTAGTTTTTTCGTAAAACTTATCATTTTACAGTAAAATTTTAATTAGATTTCATTGTAGGTAATTTATACCAACACAACATGTACCCATGTCTTTCAAACAAATAAATTAAAAATAAAACAACTTAATTTATTTTAAAACAGAAACTTAAATCGTTAAATGTTGACTTTACCGACTTATCGAATATTGGCGGTTTTTTTTGACAGACCCCTAGTAGACGTTCTTTTACGTCGATTGGTATCAATAAAAGCTTGTGCAAATGCCCCAAACCCCCTCAACTAACGAGAATAATAATTTCGCTGTAATGAGTGGAACAAGGACAGACATAGTTATTTCTATATTTCTATAAGTGCAAGAGAGATCAATTTTTAAGGGCAAGGAAAATGAATTGGATAAAATAAATTTGAATATTTTCACATAAACTAAGAGAAAAGAAATCTAAATTTTCCATAATATATGTCTTAAATTTTTTACTCTTAGCAAGTTTGAAATAATTTTCGGTTGTCTCTCTCGCACTTATTGAAATAGCTCTGTCTGTCCTTGTTCCACTCATTACAGAGAAATGTTTAATTAATGATGTTATCGTTGTTTTGTTAGAGCCATTTGCACAAACTTTCGTGGTGTGCAATGGAATCAGGAGACAAAATACAACAAGGTAGGCAATGTCGCAATCCTGTAGTCGAGCAGTCGCTAAAGTCAACAATGACCCTTAAATCATTGAAGGAACTGCTCAAAATTCAAAAAAAAAGTTCAGGAGATATTAAATTTATTAAAAAAATATGTAATTTCAACACCCTGTATTTCTGAAAAGGTTGAGTTTTCGATATAAGTTTAAGGAAATTTTCTATTGCTTCCCAAATTATCGAAGGTTCAATTCGGACCACCCTGTATATACATTTTGCTAAATTAGGTGCCCTAAATCATAAATATAAATTACTTATACCAGTTATACCCACAAAACATTCAAGAGGTTAGGTTAGGTTAGGTTATACCTACGTAATAAATTATTTTCATCAGTACAATTTGAATTTGTTTGAATAATTAGTTACCTACTTATACAGGGTGGTTCTTAAATAGCTAATAGGACACGAGAACAGTGGATTTCAAACGTCATAATTCATAATATCAGGCTTTGGCCAAACTTATAATACCTTATTATACCAAGATTAATATTAAACGAAATGCAGAATACTCAAGTGGAAAATATGTATTAACATCATTTTGAAACTTTTTTGATTTTTTTATTTTCTCACTTTAAAAATATCAATCGTTCTCTAAATGAGTCTAATATTGAAACCACTTACCAACTACGTCTAACAACTAAAAAGTTCAGTTAATTTATGTTGATTAAGGCGTCCAAAATCCTGAAAAGAAATCTAAGGTATATTGATTAATTAATTATTGATTCCTATTATCTGAAATTTTAGGATATCTTCTTTATCTTTCTTTTAGATTATTAGGAAAAAAACTCATTTTCATAGCCACTTTTTGTTCTCTACTAGAATCTATTTTTATAACCACCATCAACTTTATTTAAAGACGGACCTGGATTTTTTACATATTGGCGTTTCGGACTTTAATCATAAATATGAATACGATTTTTCCCGGTACTGGAAAGAATAAATTTAACAAGATGACAAAGGATGTGTCACACAATCTGACCTAAACTTACAAATCTTGCCGAACACCTTTTGAACTCGAAATAACCTCAGAACGACAAAGAAGTTCTGAAATTGGACTTTTTGATAATTTCAGGAACTCTTGGAAATCGGTACTTAACCTTAGATTTTTTGGAGATATTGCTAAGCAGTTTTGAGATGGGAAAAAATAATTCATCTTAACCAATCCTTTACTTTTGATTCCTTTAGTTTTGGGCAATTTTAGTTAAAGATTTGTGTCGCTTTATCAATTTCAAAAAAATGCTCTAAAATCTCAAATTAAATTATCATAAAAATCCAGTACTAAGTTCTTAGTTCTTGTACTTCAAAGTATTTCCGGTTGATAGTAGTGTTAGCATATAGCTCTAAAATTAACTCTAGCTTCAGCTTTTACTGTCAAGAAGTTGGACAACAAATATCCAGTAGGTTAAGCTTCCATTTTTTTCAAATTGTAAGTTTTCTGAACATTTTGATTTTATGACTTTGAAATATAAGATAGATAGATTTTTAATAGACGTACCTACGTTTTGATATTTTTAGAAATAAAAAATGCTTTTAAATGAATGGTTTATTTTTGAAATTATTTTTATTTGTGTTATTAGTTTTTAGAACCATAATAAAATAATAAAACTTTGACATATGTTTTTTTTAAATTATGGATACAAAGTACGTAACATTTATCGCATATTTAATTTTATATTCTATAAAATACATAAACAAATAATCTAATGTTAAATTACGCAGGACCGTCCTAAGAACTAAACATCTTAGTTTTTTAGTACATACATATTAGTTTTTATTATGTTCAAATTAATTGTTTCATGTTGACCTTGTGTAACATTTTTACCACATTTTAATAGCTTCTAATTACTCTATTGAATATGTAAAAATGATTCATTAATTTTCCACATGCAGCACACTTTATGAGCTGTGTGAAATGAGGGTAATAATTTTTTTAATGAACTTTTGCCAAACGAAGATCAGATCAGTGCTTGTAGATTAGAATAAAATGTTTTTACATTTATTTTCTTGATTTAAATTTATATTACAAACTACCATTAAAACAATTTTACGATTACTTACCACCCTTTCTGTTTTTATAGTTTTTTCTGTGTAATTTCAAAGTGTAACATAGTTTGTAGTCGTAGAATGGAAAATAAAGATTGATATCTCAATAAACTTCAGACGTTTTTACACTTATCTAGCCTAATATCGGCGTCGTGTAAAACTTATCTTGCTTCTATGTCATACCGGCTGGTAATAAAATGTAATTTTATCGTATAGGTTTCTAATTAATTAGAATATAGATATTTGAATGTTGTGATTATATTAAATTGTCTTTGCTCCATTTTTATTGGATTGTGGAAGAATTATAATTTCAGCTGGCCCTTTTTCATCGAACCTGAACTTTTCTTAATGAAATTTTGCTTTAAGGAAAAGTCCTCATTCCTTTATTTTCATTGTTGACAAAAGGTTTGAACCCATAAAGAGTTCTGTTATCTTAGATTGAAATTATTGTGGGTTTTATACCGAAAGCTGTTGATTTAATAACAATTTTAAAAATAACTCTTGTAAAATTCAAATAAAATATTCTGCATTGTTGATGTGGAAATGGAAATTATGCAGTATACAAATATTTGCTTTTTTGTCAAATTTCTTAAGGATGGACAGTAGGTATCGACGATCAAAACTGAAAACCAAATTCTTCTACTATCACCAAGTCAATATTTTATTAATACCAAAATAAATAATGTTAGTTCTTTTTCTTCAGTATAGATAAA
Organism: Pediacus dermestoides; assembly: GCA_963942485.1. NCBI lineage: Eukaryota > Metazoa > Arthropoda > Insecta > Coleoptera > Cucujidae > Pediacus > Pediacus dermestoides. The sequence goes on from OZ012625.1 coordinate 9,241,658, forward strand.
AAATTTATATTATAAATTTATTCGTATATAAAAAAATTATAATATTTTCCCTGTTCGTGCTTTCTTTCTAAGCTTACTAGATATTTGTTTAATTATAGCATACCACCTATTAATTAAATGATAAACTTTACAAAACTAATTATATGTTGTGTATAAAAACACTTTAAAACTAAATGAACATTTTGGGATTGCTTTTTCTTAACTTTCAAACAACACACGAATTAGTTTGTGCCTGCAGAACAAAAGGCCAAGCTATTTGTTAATTTTAACACACAACGTGGAGATTGTTGAAGAATAAGTGAAAGATGGAAAATCGCAAATACATATTATTAACTGTCATTATCTTCAGTGTATGATTAGCAGTGTATAATAAATAGCATTCTTTATTTCCCCTTCACTAATGGAGCTGCCAAATGTATATAATAAGTAAACAGTCTGTGTACAGTATAGTCTAATTGAATTTTGTTTTTGCCTGTTCGATATTTTTATAACTGTTCCCAAGTGTTTTTAACCACGATATGTGCATGAAAATTGATTACTGCAGTGGCGTAGTTCTTGCTAATAAAACTATTATATTCCTATTTATCAAATCTTAAAATAGAAATATAAAAATAAATGTATAAGCAAAACATCAAGTGCAAGAAAATAAAATTTGGTGGAAAAAGTCTGGTACAGCATTTAAAATCATTAAAACCCCTACTTTTTTCCTGCCTACGCCACTGAATACCTACATTTCTTCGCGAGCTAGACAGCCGATTGATCAAATTGATTGTTGATTGGTAAAGCACAGAATTGATTTGCAATATTTTTCATACGCATGTGTTCCTATTGTTAATTATGTGAACTAAGAAATGCAAATGTAATCATTTTGTTCCTGTAGAATTAGCATACTTAACTCGCTAATGGATTAAAATGATGGATTGAGCTGCATTTTAGTGAATGCAGTATCATGGAAAACGAACATCTGCTATAATTTTTAAACATGATTTATTGGTGATGTTTATAATTCAGTCACAATCTGTTTATGTATTTTGTAATACAGAAATGTGTTTAAATTTATAAAATATCTCAACAGATTTGTTGTTTTCAAGGTACCATGTAGGTTTGCTTTGAATTCGTTTATAATTTACATCAATAAACGAGTAGTAATTTATCTAATGTATGCAATAAAGATAAGACTTTTGTACAATTTATTTTTGACTCCCATGCACCGTTTTTTGCTCAAATAAACCACAAAAATGCAAACTAATTCACAGTAATTTTTAAGTGAAGTAAATTTAGACAAAAAAAGGAAAAGAAAATATTTAAATGGTTTTATGCTTGTTGAACGTGTGCGTTGATGTATTGATATGTTTTTACTGCTTTAACTCCCAACTATCAGTGTAAACACATTTCAAATAATTTACCTTATTTTAGTGACCGACTTCTGTGTTTGTGTTTTGAAGTTCCTATTTACCCGAAAAATACAATTTAGTTTGTGATCAAATCACAGGTTTATTTCGCAACTTCTGATGTGGGTATTGAATGATATTTTGGTGAATGAGTAGAAAAAATCCAATTTTTGAAGTGTTCGGAAAATTCCTGTGATGCTTGTTTTGAAAATAAACAAGTTTTAAAATTGGCGGATATAGATAACTCCTGAAAAAAAATCAAAGCGGGTTAATGAGAAATAATCGCGTGTTCTATATTAAATCTGAATTTTAATGAAAATCAGTGAAGTGATATTTTTGCAAGCGTTTTTTTTCCTATTAAATTAAGATAATTGCTTACCACCGTGTATTGATTTTTTATTATACTAATACCATTTGATGATCAGATCCGAAGGAATTACATCCCAAATTTTTAACTACTTGATCCGAACCAGTTTTTGGACCACCGTGATGTGTACTAAAAAATTTCAGTACATTCTTTTCTGATCTAGTTTGTAGCAAAACAAGTTGTAAAAACAGTTTGCTTCTTTCTCTTCACCACTCTAAGTTTCTGCAACTGAAATTGATGTAAATCCCTGAAATTATAATCCTGATCTTTAGGGACTAAGACAAACTTGTTCGAGATAACAAGTTAAAATTATTGTAATATTCTGACCTATTTGAATGCTTAAGGTCCGCCTATGAAGCTTTCAAGTCGTGATGTTTAGAATTTAGTCTGAGGTCGAGGAGTAAAATTCCTGAAAATTTTTTGTACATACTTGGAAATCATTGAAAATCCGACCCTGCATACAAAAGTTTGAAATTGCTTTGGAATATCTTTATAAATCATTGACCTTGGAAGTTTACACATTTCAAAAAATGTCTTTAAAAAATTGAAAATTTTTTTACTTGAACTTATTTGTTTTGTAATTTTTAGACCTCTAAGAAATTAGTAATCAACGCTTAAAATTTATATTTTTTTAATAAACCGAAGACATTTCAGAATAAGCCAAATATACCCGAAAATTCGCGTGGCGTCACCCTTGTAAATACAAGCCCTTTTCACGCTGAAATGACGTAAAACATCAAATTCTGAGTCCTGTTTACACATTTTGTTGTGATAAATTGTGTCTAGTCTCGTCTTAGACAATGAGGTATACAGTTTACTTTTAAACTCTTTGATTGGCCAGCCACAGGCCTCAAGCCACAGAAAGTGACCAAATTTAAAAAGTTCCTATTTCACACTTGAGACCCCGAATTTGTGGCTTGAGCTCCACATAAACGAGCTTTAACAGTTTGAAAACGACATATTTCGTCTTATATTTATATAAAAATATTTTAAATTTTGTTAACAAAATTTGAACTTAACTTTGGTACAGAAACTGAATTCAAATGTCGTAATTTAGTTCACCTACCTCCTCCTACCTCGATTTTAAACCAGTACAATTACAAGAAACATGAATGCCTGTGTCAATATAATAAATTTGACACACCAACTCAAATACACATTTTTTCAATTAAATTTCAGATAAACCAGTTTCAGTTAACGCGAAGCAAAGTCTACAATTTCAAAGTATTTCACCTACTCATTATGAAAAGAATGTTTACTCATTCAAAAATCAGAATATTTCTGTAATATTATGATACGTATACTTTGCATGAATAAGACTGCATAATAAAAACAATTATAAAACAACACGAGCATGTGGGTGGTAGGCGTTAAACAACGGGCAAAATGATCTATTGTAGTAGCACACCGCTACACATATTTCCAACATGTCAGTCAAGGGCTCGACTACATTTCGAATAAGCGCTATTTATAGAATCTTTTTTTTGTGTTGTTGTAGTTTTTTTTTTGTATAGTTTTATACTGCACCTTCACATACATATCTCAGGTTTTCTATTGCTGATTAATACTTAATTATTAATTCCATCTATGACATCAAATCCTAATTTAATAACGATGTGGAAAATGCTAATTTACCTGAAATGCGTGATTAATAAATAAACTAAATTGATTGTTTACTGGTTGCGATTTTTTTATTTATTTCCATCTAAGATTAAACGTTTACACAACTCTAATGCATAATGCACTAGAAGAAAATTACTGGTTATAAGATTGAAGCGGCTTGTGGTAAAATTTTCTATTTTTTACCCTTTATCCTGTACATTGTTTGTTTATTAGGTTTTTGTTAGTGCATAAATGATATAAATCACCGTGAAACTGATATTTTGTAGTGTAATATCTCTACAATAGCGGATCACATGGAGACGAAATGACTTGGTATTTTAAATGAAATGAACCGGTAAATTATTATATTGAAAAGTCATTATTCATTTAAGCATTTACAAAGGTTTAATTACACAAAGCGTGCAGGAATGAAATAGTGAATATAAAAACTCTGAAATATTTATTTTATAATTTATGGGGAGTGTGATCAGATTATTTAGTGTTTTAACTTACCATACGGGCAGTTTATTACGCCATTATTTTTATTATTTTTTTACGAGGGAGTTCAGCTAAAAAATAAAATTTTAAAAATTCACGTCACGTTTTAAATACCTATTATGATTTATGGATAATTGAAACGAGAGCAGTTTCATACACTTTTTTATAATTTAAATGATAAATTATGGATATTGATTGGACATTTATTTATTATATCGCTATGTATACTAAATTATTTTTATATCCGTTCAAATACTGTGTAATGAAAGATGAAAGGATTTTTTGAAAATTGTATGATTTAGTGTCGAATATGACTTCGTAACGTAAGGTAGCAGCTTTCGGGAATCTTCGGCTCTCCTCGCCTACTCTAATGGCTGCAGATTTTTTGCAATTCCGGTTTTCTTGCATATTTACCAAGTTTTTTTGCATTAAATTTTCCAAATACGAGAAAGTTTTTTGTCCATGTTTAAGGCTTTGCTGAGTCAAAATTTCAATTTTAGCGAGCCTCCAAACCACGAACTTCTTGCCATTAAAAACCTTGTAAAAAAAAATATTAATTTCTAGTAGTAGTTGTTCAAAATTTAACCCCGTAAGGTCCACATATTTCTTATTTATTGGAAAAACAGATCTTTATGTATCATTTTTTGCAAAAATTTGGGGCATTTAACGTTAGCATCGATCTAATGATCGGACTACTTTAAATAAAGATTTTCGCCATATGTATAGCTACAATTTTTAAATTTTCTGTATTATAATAATTGTCTTACCCTTAACTGATATAGTTAAGTTTCTGAGACCGTTATTATTGTGGGGCCATTCCAATTTTCCGTCCAATTTTCGACACCACTGGATATATTGCGAGGAAAATACAATTTTTGGATTGTCTGTTTAATTTAGAGAAAATAGTTACTCTAGACAAATTTTAATTTAAGGTTTCGTTTTTGGGATATTTGAGTTTGAAGGTTTGGAAACACAATATCAAATGCTGTGCTGAATTAAAGAAAATTTCGGTTAGGTCCGAAAAATCCGGAAAATTGCCATCAAGTCTTGGCAGCGATTAGTTCCGTGGCTAAAAGAGCTCGAAAATGTATCAAAGCCTATTTTGAGAACTTATTCAAAATTTTCCTTAATTCAGCATTGCATTTGATGTTGTGTTTCCAAACCTTCAAACTCAAATATCTCAAAAACGAAACCTTAAATAAAACATTTTCAAGAGTAACTATATTTCCTCTAAATTGAACAGACAATCCAAAAATTAATGACGTTTAACCTGGACCACCCTGTATTTCTCATAGTGCGCGTTGAATCCCAAATCCGACAGCCGAGATAGACTAGTGACTAAAGGGACTTGATTGCCAAACGGAAGGTCGTAGGTTCGAATCCCAGAAGGACCATTATTTTTTTTTATTTTACTGGTTTCTATGGTAACGAAAACAATAATAAATAAATGTGATTTTACATTAATAACGTATTGAATGTCGACTGCATGTGATTATTGGCTAACACCTTCAGTATTTTCCAAAGATTAAAACTGTATCATGGTAATGTATAAGAAAGTCATGTGTTGGACACATCAGATATTTTCTCTTGAAGTTTGTTAACTGTTTCTAAATTTGAATAAAATTTTATTTCAATATTTTTTTATTTTGTTTATTAACACAACAAATATTTTACAGTATAAAAAAATCTAATAAACTTTCCAATTAAGTAAATGTTCTATTATTGTTTTAAAATTGTCTACTAAATTACCAAATTATATTTTGGTTAAAACAATGTAGAGGTACCTACTCGAGATTATAATTTTTTGATAATTTAGGGGATAATGTCCCGCCCGCCTTGACGATTTCGCGACAAAAATCAATTTTTTGCACATTGGCAGTTTAAAATTAAAAGTTTTTATTCCGAATGTTGAATCCTTTCATAAATTTCCTTATACTTAAGCCTTGTTTAATGTAAATTAATATTCACAAACACCTGCGTTTTTACACTAATTTATAGGCACATATTCATTTTACGTTTATCTAATGCTAATTGGTTGTATTGGCAGAATTATGGGTTGATTTACTTTTGACACCATTCGTTTTTTTACCGTTACAAATTTGCCATAATATGCATACGTACTACGTTTTTGAATAATAATTTAAAAAAAGTTCATTATGCATTCTAAAATTAGGAACTTTTACGGTATACATATATATTTTGTATACGCAAATTGATTCGGCAAATAAGTGAAATACTGATAAATTGAAGAAACCTATTGTTTATTGAGTTAAAATGTAGAGATAGTAAACATTTTTTCTTTAAGATATTTCATGTTTATTATTAGTTTGCATGCAAATAGCATTTCTCCAATGCAGATTTCATGCAAAAAACCTCACTGTCAATAGAAAGTTTTAGATGAACTGTTTTTAACAAATTAAAATGTTAATTTTGCCTTTTTAATGTACGCATCACTTATTATAGTTGTAAATAAAGGATGTTTATGTGGGAGTACATCTAAATTTATCCGTACTTTTAAAGAAATAACATTTATTAATTATTTTTAGCTCAGTGGTATATTACATAAAATAATTATCTCATACTGTTCTGTGCACTGTTTCTATTTATCTAATCGCTGTTCACGATTGTAAATTTCAAGGTAACCTTATAACAGAACAGAATTCTTGTAACCATTTCAATCTCATATTCCAACTAAATAATGAGATCCTGGGAGAAAATAAACAGATACGCAGTTTTTTTTAATAAAAAGACCGGTTCTCATAATTTTCATCACATCAGGCAGGATGTAGGTACGTGAAGTAGAAATTCAGTTGGTCTGAAATATAGCAGATTTGAATACACAAGGAAAATTTATTTATTGTTAATTATTTTTTTAAAGTGGGAAAAGAAAGGAAACAAAATTTTTTTCAACCTGTTGACTTACGTCGTTCAAAAAATATGCTGGGCGTGGACATACATGGTGCATTTATTCTTAAGGATATTTACTTATCTGCAAAAAAGGAAAGTAGACACACCAATTGAAAAGTTAAGCTTGGATATCTAATAATAACTATATAAAGTTAATTATATTTTTGCTGGTGCCGATGACATAAAGATTGGCGTTAGTATAGCAATAAATAAAAGCACAACTTTCTACAAAGCGCTTACCAAAATTTTTATTAGGTTTTTAAGGTCAATATTAGACTCCCGGGGTGTGAATTCATAAAATTCATAAACAGTACACATCATACATGCATAACAAACATTAATTCAGTAATAAATTAATTACCCCAACATTACACTTCCATTAAAAGTGTGGTTGGTATTAATTTAAAAAGTGAAATAGCTTGATGCTCGATCATAATAAAATGTGACAGTTTTAATGGTCCTATAAATTATGTGGACGGCATATGCGGGCTTTTACCACAAACTAAAAAATAAAAAAGATATTTTCTTATGGGCCAAAATGAAACATGAATAAAAAGTTATTGTTTCTTTTTAGTGTTTTATAGACGTAAATTTTGACGCAGTAACATAATATACTGTTTGTTTAATCGTTTTTAAATTATTTTTATGCAAATACAATTTGTTTATGATCTTTTCCTGCCGTATTAGGCCAAGATTATTTTCATTTCTATCGATTTTTGCAAATTACCGGAAAGCAAAAAAAACACTTGCAATACACCTGCTTTAAAGGACATTTTTACTACATTATTTGATGTTTTTACAAATTTATATGTACATTTTTTAAGTGAATATAGAATACAATAAAATCCGGAATATTCAGATTCTCATTCCGTTTGTAGTGTCTAGTACTTCTAGTAGAAAGTAACTGGTCTCTTTAATGTAACTAAGAAAACTTCAAAAAAATTGCCAATTTTTCCGGGTTTTATAATATTTTTGATGACACCAAGTCTAAAATTAAACACATTTTTGAGCTGAATCCATAATAATTAATAAAGTCCGGATTTTGCGAAAATTTTTCATTAAGTTTAATTTTTGTAACAGACTCAACTCATTTCTTTGTAGGTAAGCAAATAACAAAGAAATGTGTATAAATTTTATTATTTTTAAGGCCGCAGATTCTAAAATTAGAGAAACTTTTTAACCGACTAAATAGTATGCAACAAAATCTGTAATCTTCGGAAGAATTTTTACATTTTTTCATTCTGTTTGAAATTTCTTGTATTGAGACTTTAAAAATATCATGCGACACTAGCGGTGACCGCGCGAACTGTAAATATGGCCGCTTTGAGGGACAATGATTGGGATCTTAATTATTATATGCGATTCAGATGTCTTGGCACTTGTTTGCACACACATATAATATTATTTGACTGGAAAATTTCCGATTTCTGCAATGTTATTTTATCCCCGACGGCGGCCATATTTGTTTTGATGATACACTAGCGCCGCCTTTCGCGCGGTGGTAATTTTCTGGCGCAATACAACTAACTGGTCTCTATGTCTACAAAGTTAATTTTACGGAAATTTGTAAAATGGTACTTTTAAGGATACAAAGTCTAAAATGGAACGTATTTTAAAGGAATCTATAGTAGGCAACAAAATCTGAAATTTTCGAATTTTCTGTTAGAATTTCCTTGTAGAATCAACTTATTCTGTGTTGGCAAGAAAGTCTATCAATTTTTCAAAGTTTTATGACATTTTTAATGACACAAAATCTAAAATTAGTCAAGTTTTTAAATGAAACTACCCAAAATCCGGACTTTGCACCAATTTCCGTTCTATTTAAATTTTTCAGTAGAATCACCTAACTTCTTTCTAACTAAGCTAATGCCAAAGAAATCTGTCAATTTTTCGAAGATTTATGACTTGTCATTTTGAAGAGCCAAAAACATAACCACCCATTTTTTTCCTACATTAAAATAACGACTGTTTTATGTCGGAATAAAGGTTATCATCAAAGAAAAGTTTCCTCATCTAACCCTAAAAACATCGCACGTTTTTTACACCTCTCAATAAACCTGAAGATCTAAAGTTATCAAATTCCTGCCTATAGCAACAAAATGCTATATTTGAACGTACGAAAATTACAGCAGAAACTGGCAACAATTGTTGTAAATGAAACATATCTAATTAGTGTAAATTAATTTATTACGCCAATGTATTTCCTTCTTTACAATACAAGCTGGAGGTTTTCTGTAGTTGTCGTCTTTATTATACATCACAGAAAAACTAAAGAATGGCATTTTATTTCTGATAAATAAATAATTGTTTTCTAACGAAGCGTTGAATTTAATCACCATTAGTGGCCAATAATCATTGAAAAATACCTTAGCGGTTTTAAATATGCAGCAGCAATGCAGTGTGTTGTAAAAAAAATTTACATAAAACATTTTACGACTTTAATTAACTGTATTGTTGGTTATACTGCATTTCGTCGTTCTGGAGTTGCCTTTAATTGTTTACCAAAGCGTTCACTCAATTCCAGGTAGATTATTAACAAATTGTTTGGTCAAAGTTGAATTTTCTGTACCTATATCAAATTTCTTGAGAACCGTTCAAGGCAACAGTACTTGAGATCAAAGTGTAGTGACTAATTGATGGCGAGTTAAGCACCGTAACTTGAATGTTTTTGATTTTGACCCAATCTAAATCTAGACTCTAAACATAGTTTTGCATAATACATTTTGTATTCAATTCGATAATAAAATATTCATGAGATTGCAAAAGAAAAAACCGACTACAATAAAAAAGCTTTTAAAGCACAGTATAATTAAATTATATTTAATTGATGGCAAATAATAGAGTGTTGGCCCGATAATCAAAATAACTTCAGTACTGGAAATAAAAAAGTACACCTAATTAATTATTGTGATGCTGAAATTGTGAAAATAGCCTTGGCATAAAGCACCTAGACTAGACAATAGAATAGAATAAATATATCTGTACTAAAATTAAAATAATGCAACTTTAATTGTTGTGCAAGGCTGATTTTTATGGCAAATAAATTCGTTGGACAAATCATAAACTATTAGCTGATGGCATTTTTGGAACCTGTTTCTTTGCTTGTATGTACAAGACGAATGATGAACTTAAACAGTTATGATTTCCACCTTCTTTTAATTTTTTCATTTGCTGATAGCACTAATGATAACTTTCTACATTAGACAAGAACCTTCTAGGAATTTTTAAATTAAACTTCGTAAAAATGCCTATTGTTCGAAATAATTGATCATTATACCTTACATAGTAATTATATTAGTGTCTTACATGCACTTTATTTTATAATAAAAGGAGGCATTCACAGGTTATTGATGAGATTAATGACGGCGGATTTTTTGTTTTTGTATACAATTATTGTTTGATTAATCAATTAAAAGTTAATTGTAGAAAAATAATTAAAGGTAAAAAAGTAGTCATTATGTTGTTGTATTTAGTAATTTTGTTTAATTATTGGACGTTTAGTTTTGTCCTTAAAATATGTGCTCGTAAATTATTTTGGAAAAAAATAGTTTGGCATTATTAGAGATCTATAAAAGTGTAATATTCTGGTAGAAATACCTTGAACTTTTTAAATTAAAATTCATAAAAATATTTATATTAAATCGTAGGAAACATCAAATATATTAATGAAACAAATCGTTTTTTTCTTGTTTACTAATTTGTAAGTTTTTTATAAGTTTGTTAAAGGATCTGAATTAAACGACGTCATATACAGAGTATCCTACATATTACATAATATATCTTAAATAAATAGATTATTAATAACCACTTTATCCAAAATGAGGAATTTTATGTCACTAATTGTAAGACAGACCAGGATTTAAGAGCGTTCAGGGCCCCTAATGAGAAGAATCCAAAATAATGTGTCAAAAATCGTAGAGATACAAAGGAACATACAAATTAGCCATAAAATTTGAAAATCATCGCGTCTATTTATTGTTTTGTTCAAATCAAAAAGCGAGGGGTAAATATGCCCCAAAAATACAGGGTGTGTCACGACGAGTTGACAGTAGACATAACTCTATTACTAAACACAATTTGGTTCTAAAAATTGGTACACACCCATTATACAATGTGCTCTATTTAATGAAAATATTGCCACCTTTCTGGTACTTCCGGTTATACCGAAAGTAGACACAAACTTTGTTATTTCAAATGGAACACCCTGTATATTTTTGAATTTTTAGATTCTACACTTCATTTTAGACATAAAAGTATTAAGGTTGTATGGTCCTAACATTAACGGTATTATAATTATTTACACTTTTTCATTTTTTTTACAAAAACGTAGATGTAAATAAAAATTCAAATCTTGACAATGACACGTTTTTTCCAAAAAATTTCTCTTGTGTTTGAAGTAGGAATATACAAGAAATAAGCTGATGTAGTCTTGGAAAACTTGCTTTATACAGGGTGTTGGTGGTTGTCCGTTCATTTTTAAAAACTTTAATCAATGATAACTTAATTTTTTTAAATGGAACACCCTATATATTTCTACATTTTCGAATTCTACACTTCATTCGAGACATAAAAGTATTAAGGTTGTAAGGTTTTAAAATTAACGGTATTATAATTAATTACGTTTTTTAAAAATTAACGGTCAATCACAAGCACCCTGTATAAAATAAGTTTTTTAAAACCATATTACCATGTTTCTTGTACATTTACGCGTCCACTAAAATTTGGTTTGTTTTTTGAAAGAACGTGTCAGTAGTAAAATATGAAAATGTTTGACTCTAAGTTTTTGTATGAAAAAATTGGAAGAAACATAATTACTTAATTATAATAAATAAATAAAAATAAAAAATATTAAATTAAATATAATAAAGAGCAAATTTTAGTCGACGTAGAAATGTACAAGAAACATGGTAATATGGTTTTGAAAAACTTATTTTATATCTACAGGGTGCTTATGGTTGATCGTTAATTTTTAAAAATCTTTGAAATTGGAAAAAACGTAATTAATTATAATTCCGTTAATTTTAAGACTTTACAACCTTAATATGTACTTTTATATCTAGAATTAAGTGTAGAATTCGAAAATGTGGAAATATATAGGGTGTTCCATTAAAAAAAATAAAATTACCATTGATCAAAATTTTTAAAAATGAACGGACAACCACCAACACCCTGGTTAAAGCAAGTTTTCCAAAACTATATCAGCTTATTGCTTGTATATTCCTACTTCAAACGTAAGAAATAAACTTTGGAAAAAACGTATCATTGTCAAGATTCGAATTTTTATTTACATCTGTTTTTGTAAAAAAAATGAAAAAGTGTAAATAATTATAATACCGTTAATGTTAGGACCATACAACCTTAATACTTTTATGTCTAAAATGAAGTGTAGAATCTAAAAATTCAAAAATATACAGGGTGTTCCATTTAAAATAACAAAGTTTGTGTCTACTTCCGGTATAACCGGAAGTACCAGAAAGGTGGCAATATTTTCATTACATAGAGCATATTGTATAATGGGTGTGTACCAATTTTTAGGACCAAATTGTGTTTAGTAATAGAGTTATGTCTACTGTCAACTCGTCGTGACACACCCTGTATGTATACAGGGCTCGGATTTCTAATGATTTCCAAAAATTTCAGCACTTTGTTAATAATTATTATCCATCATTTTATAATTTTCGCATATTTTTATATTAAATAATATCTTAAGATGGTGTAAACGTAAACCGTGAACTTCTATTAAGTACACACTTTTTCAAAAATGTATTGTCTTTGACCTAAAATTTTTTTATTGGACCACTAAAAAAGATTTCCCTGTCCAACACTGAATCAGTAACTTCTTCTTTGTAGTAGCAATTTTTTTTATCTAGTTTAGTATATCTGTAAAAACTATTATCTTGCAAAAGTTTAAAATTTTCTCAGAATAAATGGCAAAGGCCATGAACAGTAGTTACTAGAAATATGGAACGATGAACTACTTACTCAGGCAGCCAATAAAACAGCAATAATTTATGTGTTTATGTATTTTTTCCGTAAAAATAAAGTACGTGTAGGTATGCACAATAAAATATTAACTTAGTGTAAAAATTATTGCCAATGTTGTGGTACTGTGAGAAACAAACTTTCATTTCTTTTATGAACTTATAACGAGTTTCTGCCAAAACGACATTTTTAATCTTTGATTAAATTTCAAGCTTGTAAAAAGTATAAATTTGTAGCCTTCATAATAATTCTTCACAAAATTATATTGAATCAAAAGATTTGCTTTGAATATAAACTTAGAGAATAAGGAAGGGCAAACACCACAATTGTTCATTCTATTTAATAAATAACCTTTTTTCAAGTACGTATTACCATCCAAAATTACACATAAAAATAAACACATTGACATCTAAATTTTTCTAACATTGACTTATTACTTCCTTCTGTTCCTCATCTCATTTCACTATAGTTTAAATTTTAGAAATTTAATATCCAATCACATTGTAGACCCACTGACCTTCAAAAACGGACTTTTCCGATCCTGATATCACATGGTAAAAATTTGGATTTTATCTCAAACGGGAAACGTTTTGGCAGACCGCCTGACGACGCTACAAACCCATACACATCCTTCTCATGTGTATTAATAAAATATCGTGAATGAGTATTCACATTCTAATGACGCAATCTTTATGCAGAATACTAACAAATACCAAGAATTAATATTAGTTACTCACTCGGGTCAGACGATTGCATTTACTATTCTACTATACAGCGCCATATTATGTTATTGTTATTTTTAGATTATGTGTGTTTTGCTTGTTATGATAGCTGCATACGATCAATTAAACTGTGAAATCTTTAAGCGAAGTGGAAGATGCTAATTGCGATTGAAGCGTTAGGGGGACAGCAAATACTTTCAATACCAACAGGAATAACTGGTTACTTTATTGTACCTTTTAGCCCTAATGAATTGAATATGTTCAAATAAATCTGCGCAACCAATAAAACAGCAAGGTAGAAATGTCGGTAATAAAATCTTTATTTACTGAACGATTTATGCGGAAGTTTTTAATTTATCTACTACCAATAATCCTCGAACTATTCTCCGTAAATTATTACTTACTTGACATCTCTATTCGGAAAAAGTTATTGATAATTGGTTGAGATTTTTAGTACGTAGTAACTAAAAGATAACGTGATATTTACTGGTGAAAATACAGTTTTGAATTAATGTTAATTTCGTGTTTTTAGTTCAGCATTTCTAAATCATTTTAGTATTGACTCATCTTCTATTTTTGGTCACAAAAGAAATTTTCATATTTTATATCCTGCACATACATAAAATTGGTTATTACCTATATTTTATAGTTGCGGTTTGGATTTAATTTGTGGATAATTATAGATGTAGGTACTGACATTTTTGTATAATTATAGACGAAATCAACGAATTCTTAGCTATTATTAAAGTCACAAATAAATTAGCAAATACAATAAAGACATTTATCTTGTTCATGTGTAATATTTTCCAGAAAAAGGAAAGAACACGTATTATTGTCAAAGCGTTAATATAAATTTTTTTGAAATAATTTAGATTTTTTTCCAAATATCCCAAAAACCCATACATTTCTCTGAAATTAGTTTTACGAGGCAACTTTTGATTGGCTTTAAAATTTTGTTTAAAAAAGCAATAATATAATGGTCAATAATCATTAATGAAGGCTCTGTCTAAATACAGGGGCGGATCCACTACTAGTTTTGCAGTCAGTTTAATTTCGAACAGTGAAACTCTGAGTACTTGTAATTAAATCCAGTTCTTATTCGTTTTCTTTTTCTATACATATATCGACGAGACTTTCCCTCCTTAAAATATTCCCCTGGAGCCGCCCCTGATAAATATCACTTTCTTCAACTTGTAAGCGGAATTTTAAACAAACATTTTATGTCATGTGGCATATGGTAGTAAAACCAAAAGTCTATATTATAATGCAGTAAAGAAAACAACTAATTAAATGGTTTATAAATAACTGCAATCAAATTTCATTTGGCTATAAAATTAATTCCGCCAAACAGAATTGACCATGAATATTCAGATTATCAGATGCAAATGCGAAATTGAATTAATATTAATGTCGGTAGTTTTTTTTTACTATTTTTGACTTTTATAATTCTTTTAAAGTTTAATTTATAGAACTTTAATTAGAACTATTTCTGGAAAAAAAGTTGCAGTTACAAAAAGCAAAAAACACCATGGAAATATTTAGTAAATCTTCATTTCTTCAGTAGGTACATTATCAATTGGATTTTCATAATTACGATCTATCTACAAAATCCAGTTACCTATTATGTACAATCCAACTATAATTCAGTATATTTCTTTTTATAGGATACCCTGTATACAAGTAGTTTGCGCGAAGTAGCATTTTTTCCGCTGATTACAATGGTGAAAACAGAAAAACAATTGACCATTTGGTTTTCGAGATATTCACAAAAATAAAATTTTTTTAAATGGAACACCCTATATATTTTTGCAGAAATCGATGACAAATTAAATTCTGTACAAAAAATATCGTTAATTTTTTTTTGATTATAATTTAAAATAAGCGAGTTATTTTGAAAAAAAGTTTGCATTCTTTAAAATCAAGTAGCCATAAAACGGAATAGTAATTTATTAAAATCAAACAATCATAATTTTGAATTTAAGCAAGTTGAAAAAAAACTTGAAAGAATTACGGAAATATTACTATTTTATTTAATTTTTTTAATAATACAGGTGTTTGCGCAAAGTGGTTCACTATTGCTGACTTTGTTATTATTGGAGCTACAACTATAAATTAGCAAACTAGTAGCATTTTTTCCGCTGATTATAATGGTGAAAACAGAAAAACAACCGGCCATCTGGTTTTCCAGATATTCACAAAAATAACATTTTTTAAATGGAACACCCTGTATATTTTTGCAAAAATCGATGATAAATTAAATTCTGAACAAAGAATGTTATACTTTTTTGACAATTATTTAAAATAAGCGAGTTATTTTGAAAAAAAGTTTTCGAAGTTTTAATATCAAGTAGCCATGAAAATTATAATTTTGTAAATTTTCAATATTTCCGTAATTCTTTCAAGTATTTTTCAACTTGCTTAAATTCAAAATTATGATTGTTTGGTTTTAATAAATTACTATTCCGTTTTATGGCTACTTGATTTTAAAGAATTCCAAACTTTTTTCAAAATAACTCGCTTATTTTAAATTATTATCAAAAAAAGATGAGGACATTTTTTGTATAGAATTTAATTTACCATCGATTTTTGCAAAAGTATATAGGGTGTTCCATTCAAAAAAATGTTATTTTTTTGAATATCTTGAAAACCAGATATTCAATTGTTTTTTTGTTTTCACCATTGTAATCAGCGGAAAAAATGCTACTAGTTTGCTAATTTAACCGATTTTGTAGCTCCAATAATAACGAAGTTAGCAATAGTGAGCCACTTCGCGCGAACACCCTGTATATTTCCTTTTTCTACACCTGATAATTGAAAATCTTGAAATAATAGTATTGTTCATTAACCACTATCATCCAAGCTTGAGAAATCATTGAGATAACTAAGTGTTAATCAAGGTGAAAAACAAAAAAATACTCCTACAAAATTTTCTTTGTAAATACTCCTTTACAAAAGAATTGCTTTATGATTTTTGTTAATGCAATTTCTAGTAAATGGCATGATTACAATTGCACAAGTCAAAATAATGTTATATTCAAGGTATGTAACTGACAATTAAATTTATCTTTGTACCGTCAAAACTGATGTTAATAGAAAGAAATAATTAAATGAAGGTTGTCATTGGTTGACAAGATTGCTCTTCCGCAAGAGTATTTTTCTACTTAAACATGTCCTTGATAACATATGTAATATGTATGAATTCGTGAACTTTGTGATTTTGGTGTGAGTTATACGATGTCAAAGGTATTTTTTATTAAATTTATACGAGCCGATAAAATAAGATTTATATCAGTTTTTCTACAATATCCTATTATAATTTTTAATTTGAGACTTCAAGATAAACATGTTTTTATTGTTTAAATGTAACAAGGAGTTTCAGTTGTGGTGAGCTACTGGTTTATGGCTGAAACTAAACTGAAATCATTTAGCAGTCACTTGAGCGTTAATATTTTATTTTCCAAGTATACGAATAAAAAAATAATATCCATCAAAAATCTAATCAATTCTGTCTTTGTAACAGTTATTAAGCTTATTAATAACGAATAGTTTAACATTAATTTATAGACAAGTTTGTGGTTTCACCTGTTTATGTAACGAGTAAAAATAAATACATAAATACGAGCCATCAATCAATCATCTTAAAATCTTAATAATAAAGTTTATTGGAGTTTTTTCTGTCTACATCAAAGCGTAGTATTTATTTTATTGTTTCAAAGTTTAACCAAAGAAATTGGAACGCTGTCATAAATGTGATGTAGCAACTGTAAAAATGGATAATTCAGATAACATATCGCATTTAAATTGCGTGTATTTACATCTAGATCACGCCCATTTTCTTTGAAGGCACGCCGGCGTATATTAGCAATGTTTTAAACCTTTACATATGTGGGGAGCGTGTGCATAAAATTTGAATATCAATTGCCCCAGGTCTTTAATTACACATATCCTCGATTATAGGTTGATATATAGCACAACTACCGCTGGAAAACATCTGACATAAGGGAAACTAACCTAATGAAATTACTGATGAGGTCATTCAGTGAGTAACTGTTTCGAAAATAATTATTGTTGGTGTTTTTTTCTGAAAATTTCTGCAAAATTTATTGGTGATTATAAATAAAACCGCAAAGGAAATAGCAGGATACAACTCAACTCGGGATACATTGAAATTTATTGCTATCGTACGAATAATTATTTATTACATATTGTTATGGTGCATTTGAAACGTCACTCTAATACAATAATTGCTATCGACTTAAAATCATGTTTTAATTAAAAAGAAAACCAATGCGTTTAGCAGTGAAATGTGAATTTTCATGGAAATTTAAACCGCTTTTTACAGTTTAATCGTCCACAGCGTTTGCAATTAAATTGTTCTAAAAATGTAAAATCAATGAAAATAAATTTTGCATTTAAGTACACTTGAAGTTGTTTTTCCTGCAAGTTGTAGAAATGCACCTGCGTAGAAAGTTAACTATGTCTGCATAATATATTGTGCGGCCAGGAATTACCCAAAGTAAATTAATAAAATTTGCTACGACTCTAATCAAGTCAAATAAAAATTCGACCTCAATTGCTCCGAGTCACGCTTTCTTTACGTATTCCTGGAACACATACATAATATTAAGTCCTGCAGGGGTTCTAACTGCGCCACTAGCAAATGAAGGTATTTGGTTATTCCAATTTATTACATGGTATTAAAGCTGGCGACTTAGAGCATTTGTGTATTAAAATAAATTGCAGCGTTATTCCACATTGGTAAATCGGGGATTAACTCAGATTGAAATTACTGCGCTTGCAAATAATTGAACAAGAATACATTCAAGAAGGAATATTGTTAAAGTCGTCATCAATGCTATATGACGTAGTATTAAAGCTGGTTGTACACATTGACGCATCATTAAACAATTTTAATTTCTTGAGTAGGCGTAGGTATTAATTTGTTGGTGAATACAGATGAAAATGACTAAACACAAGAATGAACTAACCTCAAAGACATGAACAAAAACACGTGTAAATGTGGCCTTATCGCGACCCACAAGAAGTCAAAATCACTAACATAAATATGCAATCTTCATATTTTCTTCAGTTACACACAAAATTACCGTCGATGATGAGTCAAAACTTATTATTTTTTTAATATTTTTTAACCTCTAATCACTGATTTTCAAATTCTGATGATGTCCAATATTCTTACAAAGAGAGAGATTCTTAAAATATTAGATTTATATAAATTTTCTTCTTCTTGTTTTGTGCGTATCCGTTCAACGAATGTTGGCTATCATCACTTTGTTAACAGCCGCGCTAAAGAGTGCGCTTGTCGTTTATCCAAACCATTGTCTCAAGTTTTTTATCCAAGATGGCCTGGACCTCGATTTCCTTCAATTTTCTCTTGGATTACCATTATATGCGCTATTGTCGTTAGATGTCTCATAACATGTCCGAAATATGAGTTTTCTGATTTTAAGGGTGTTTACGACTTCTTTATCCTTCTTCATGAACCGCAACTTTATCCTGATGAAAAATAACTCTAAGTTACAATTTTCCTCTTCTATATTTTCTTTTGTCAACACGAAGATTTTTAACTCTCTTGTCTATCTTCGACCAGGTGATTATGTTCCAAATAATCTGAGTAATATTCCTGATAGATACATATTTCAAAAAAACTATAACCTTTATATTGCCGGTTGAAGACACCCGAAATTTGGATGAAGGAGGAGAACCTGGATAATGTCATTCTAAGAGGAGACACCTTTTTTAAAAGTTAACAATGAGTAATTTCGTTCTATCTTAACTACTTCCAACCTTAGTTCCAAACTTAACATAATATGAAAATTGAATTTCTATTTTTATTTTCTTTTTATCATCAAACTTAGGTATACCACTGATTTAACTTTCTTTCTTCTTTTTCCTTAAGACAATATATTCTCAAACTGCAGATTAGAAACTGTAATTGCAAAACCCTTGGCTCAAGATTAAATGCAAAACTTTTGAAATTTCGGGTTTGTGGGACCCTTCAGATTCAGGAAAGTTTCATCACTAATATTTTGCATTACAATTGAAGAAGAGCAGCAGAATCTGCTTAAATTTCTTTGGATATTAACCCTTTCTTTCATAGATATTTAGTGACAACATGAAGTTCACATTTTCCCATTTCTGAAATTATTCTTGAAACCTATTTTCAACTTGTATAACTTTTAAACTGTACAGCTTTACTAGACTACTTTCTTAAACAATTGTGATTCTGAAAGACTTGATTTAGTATCCCACAGCACCCTAAGAGGAATTAATCAAATTAAATCAATTTTTTTCCCATTTAGACTATTACAAACAGTATAAGTATAATTAAACATAATACGAGCCCTAACAACTAAATGTTCGGACAAAAGTAGATTTTTGAAGTATGAAAGGAGAACTGGGAATTTTACGCAAATAATTAGTAAACACCTAACAATACAATAAGATAAAGCCTTAATAATAATATTATGCATGGAACAAAATTATTTATTTGATTTAACAATATTTTAACCTTAATAATTAACAAATTTTACAAAATGAATTTGCAACTAAATGTTGGGATAATTTCTTCTATTTTGGTCTTTAAGTCCCCAATGGTTCTTGGTGGATTATTGCGTAGAATACGTTTAATTTTATGCCAAAGTGTTTCAATAACATTTAAGTTCGGACTGGATGAGGGCCATGAAAGCACCTTTATGTCGTTTTCCCAAAGTTCCAAAACTGTGATTTTTTAAAAACAGTCATTAGAAAATTACGTCACATTTTTCAAGTGCAATTTTAAAGCTACGAAATATGCCTAAAATCACCAAATAAAAACTTGGGGATTTTTTTGTACATAAAAGCAACATCCAGCTTTGCAACTAAGGAAATTTTACCAAAATCCAACCAGTGGTTCCAAAACTGTGATTATTTGAATGTAGGTAGCACACTCAAAAAACACGTTTCTTGAAAAGTGTACTGTGGAACTCGAAAAAAATGCAAAACAAAATCATATTAACATTTCAGGACTTTTTCAATATAGTACGATTATTGAGCTTTGATTTAAATGTTTTTTGACACAAATCCAACCAGCGGTTTCAAAACTGTGATTCTTTAAAACAGTTACTAGAAAATTTTATTATTTTTAAAGGTGCAACTTTGAAGCTCCGATAAATGCCTAAAATCACCAAATAAAAACTTGTGTAACTTTTTTGTAAAGAAAACCAACATCCAGCTTTGCAATAAAGTAAATTTCATCAAAATCCGACTACTAGATCCAACGTTTTGAAAATAATAATTCTTTGTTTCTACAATTTTCCCATCCTGCTGGGTTAAAGTGCCACAGTTTTGGAACCGCCGAGCGAATTTTTACGAAATTTACGTTTTTATATAACTAAATGTTGGCATTATAACAGAAAAAACCATCAATATTATGGAAGTTAATTTAGATAACTTTTGCGCGTATGGAAAAAAGACAATCAAATTTACTTTTGTCCGAACATTTAGTTGTTAGGGCTCGTACTACCTATCTATTATTGTCTTTTCTTTTCGCCTTGAATTTTACCTGAAAATTGCAGACCACAAATCGTGAAATATTGTTTCAAAACTGCAAAATAATACACAGCTTTGTTAATTTTGATCGTCTAGGACCTCCCCGAATTAATTAAAAATTAAAATATAAAACTTTAAATACATGTTATAAGTTTTACGATGTGGTAATTTGTAGAACGTGCATTTATAAACGAGCCTCCATGGAACACCTCCTACACCCACACCGGGCATTCTGCATTTTAATAATAAAAATAAAGTCCAACCTCCATTCGTGGCAACCTTCTGAATATCTCTAATAGAAAATTAAGGATGATTTGGCGTGAAACCGTGGAAAACCGCGTGTATATAGCCAGCCATCCCGTCGTTTTCCAAGGCCGCGTGCTGGAGCATCTTCAAGTAAATAATATAAAATGTAAATTACAATTTATTTGTTATTCTCGCCTCGGGCTCTTGCTCACAGAACCAAAGGTATGAAATTAGTTTTTAAGGACACTGCGATTGTTATTTTGCTGTTATCGTCTGATGTCGGCGTTTTATTTCTAATCCACGCGGCAATGATGCTCAATTAGATGTAATTGCTAACTAACACTTGCATCGTTGGAGGTTTGCAATTTTTTTTTGTTGTTCACTGTTTTATGGTTATTTGAAGAAAATTTTATATTAGCGAGCATTTTGTTTAACCTTCAGTGATGGTGGAATTTTTATATAAATTAGTTAAACTGCGTTTATTCAATAAATACAAAGTGTAGGTAGTAATTTTTTGTATTATAAAGATTTTACACTGTAATTCGAATCATAATTTATCATGTTTTTTAAAGGTACTCTCTCTTTAAACATTATTAATTATAACCACACTTGCTTTCAAGACATGAACATTCTAAAAATCAATTATGCCTAAGTATTATTTTGTTTTTATACTTCCGGATTATCCTGTCCTTCTTTTTGAAGATTTGTGTAGGTACGCTTTAAAAATTAAAATTTTATCTTTTATTTAAAAATAATAAATATTTTTACTACTTCAGGTTATTTATTAGAATTATTCTACTTCTAGAATTATAGATTGATTTAAATGTATGGGCCATTTTTGGGAGCTAAGAATTTTGGAATAAAATTCTAGTCCTTTGTCCTTTAAAGTTTAAAACATTAACATTAATAAGGTTAAAAGGCACTAACGAAACATTAACGATTGGCGTAAATTTCCAGAATTTTTGAGGCACTTTTGACGGCTAGCTCAAGTTTTTGCAATTAAAATTAACTAACGAAACATGGGAAAGCAGTAAATTAACTAACTATTAATGACAAAATTATATTTTCAATGTTGAGGGGCTAAGTTTATGCATTTCAAAATTTGTATGACTATTTTTATACGGATGTCCCAGTTTATATTGTCAGGATTTCACCAGTTTTGCATAGATCTTTTTTTTTATTGTCTTATTAATAGTGGTTGCAATTATTTTATTTAGAACACAGGCGTGCGTACGGGTTTCTTCAAAAACATTTTATTGAATAAAACGTACACCACTGTTTTTTTTTGCAGCACCAATATGCAGAGAGTATTTTCCATTCAATTTAGAAACTTTTTTGAATCTTACAGTCCAGGTAGAGTTAAAATTTATTCCTGCTTGCGATAAATAATTATAATTATTATTTATCATAAAATAGATGCTGAAATGACAATAAACCCCCTATTAATGGTCTGACAAATAATTAACAACTGTTAACTGTTATTCAAAGGCGGAATATAATTATACGCTAAATACTCAAAAAAAATATTGTAATAATATATCGGGTGCAAATAGTTAAACAAGATTATTTTAATTTAAGAAAACTCATAATGCTTACAGAAAAAATCGAGTATGATGTCAGAATTATTAATATAATACCAAAAAGATTATAAACAAATAAATAATGTTCGACTATTAAATTACTGCATATTTAGCGCTAATTTTCAAGAAATATGAAGAATGCACAATAATTATTTATATCAGATGATTAATTTGAAATCTAAATACATTATTTATCCAAAACATAAATCTCGAAAACTGTATTCTATTTTTAATATGAAAACAACATCTTTGGAAAAATATTTAAAGCTAATAGATATAAGTCGGAGAGCGGATTAAATTTATTAAATATTTTTCTGTCCTTTCGGCAGGATAACTTCCCGGTTTTAAAAAACATCCTATGCCGAATAATGCCTTTTATAAAGTTTTTGTGGAAATTTAAAATAAATAGCTGAAAAAATCAATGCTCGTAGTTTTCCTGTAAAAATGATCAGTAAAAGTTGAGCTATAAAAAACCAAAGGTTTTATAAATGTTTTTAAATAATAGTTTTTTCCAATATATTATGGTTTCCAAAGAAGTGACAGTTGCTTTCTATAAATCTTAACAAAAAAATCCTAAAAAATACATAAATACCTTCTTAAATAACTATTGCACATTTGATATGCCGCAATATACTAGTAATTATATGTGCTTAATTTTATATTTATCCATAGAGAATTGAAATATATTTATTATTTAATGGTCAATTGTTCTTCTGTAATTAGATACTTTCAGGCCTTGATACTCTTTATAGTAAACAACTATTGTATACAAAAACATCTTCTGTTAGTAGTAAAAATTAATAAGAAATTCATCGATCATATAATTATAAAGATATTTTACATAATGTTACAATTCTAATATTTATTTCTTTGTTTCAGGTAAATATTTAGCATTCTAAGTTACTGCAGGTTTCTGGTAAGATATAGACGCCTTAACTTCAGTTGATAACCCAGATTTTAAACAATATAGCAAACTAACTCAAATATTTATAAAAGTTTTTTTGCCACACTTAAACAAAACCTTTATTATTGTTGATGTAACAAAAGAGAGGAAATTACAAGCAAACAAAAGGCTTACTTACATACTTTTTATAGTGTATGTTGTGGAAAATCAGGCTCAAGGATGTCTGGGTAATTATTTGAAAAAAAGCATCTACTTAAACAGTATAATTCGGTGGATCTAGTTTTTAACCAAAAAACAACTTGTATGGTATCTTTATTTAACAAAAATTGCTATGTATAAACATAGTTTTATTTTAATATTAAGTTGTAAATGTATTTTTTTATATCAACAAGGAAAGATTGTTCACTAAATAATTTATAAATAGAAATGATGTTGTTTGTTTTTGTGATTGGTGCATACGATAGAAGGGGGGTGATTGATAACAATTATATCTTTTAATATGATTTGATTTATCTTATTGGCATAAGCGTAAAATTGGAAGGAAATTAGGTAAGACAAAAAACAGTTGCGAAAAATTAGAAACTAACCAACGATAAAATGTATTCATTACGAAATTTATCTAATAAAACTAACATAAACCTAATTAAAATATTGTCATAGCAAATTTGTTGATATTTAGCCTCCTGATAAATTCCACTGATAAGGTTTCGGAAACCGATAAAAACGTCAACATCAACAATGCATTTGATATTTTGCATTTTTTTACAAAAACAATTTCTAGTGTGGGATTCAACCATCGAAACGTAGATTTTATCTTTTTGACAAATAATGGTAATAAAAACGTAACATTATCAAAAAAAATCAGGAGTCCTTGATAGTTTTCGCACATTCACGGTATACAAAATGTATATTATTATTTCATTTTAAACATTAGAACAATAGGCTCTAAGATAAATTACTACAGGAAAGACTATTGTAGATATTCAAGGTTCCAGGCTGAAATTAAAGCCGTAGGAAATGGTCCATGTATTATACGACCCATAAAAATGTTAAATATTGTGTTGTGTTTGAGTTAATTTTTTGCCGCACGACTGAAGTTATATAACATAAATAGTTTTGTAGAGGTATTTAGTTCTCTTTAACATTTCAGTCACAAAAACTTAATTTCATTGTGGTAGAGCGGCGGACTCGAGTGATTATTCAGGAATTAATACTGAGAAAAAGTGTTGTGTTAAATTTTCTAAAAAAATATTTTTATCATTGAAAAAATACAGCGTGATCAGGAATGACTGAATCTGTTGGTATTAAAACAGTTGCGAAATTAGGAATTTTTTTTGTGGTATGATTTGCAAACCTGATGGTCATAATTAAAAATGTCAGTTTACAAAATCTAAGGTTATGTTATGGTGAAGTATTGTTATGTTGGAATTGTCAAGATTGTCAAAAGTTGACAGTAAGATGTGCGCGCCAACACCCTTGCGGTTTTTTGCGTCAATAGTACCAATTTCACTAGTTATTTTTTCAATACCAACAGATTCAGTCATTCTTGATCACGCTGTACAAATAAACGATTTCCAAGATGTTTTTGTTTGTACTACAAATGCGTCAACAGTACTCTATAAAGTTTTCGAAAATGCCTTTTTAATTTACTAAAATTTCACTCCTTTAATTGCTAAAATATTCCAAAGATTTGCTTTTAGTGGAACAAAATTTTCCTTTTTTCGTAAAAATACGTCGGATTTCTAAAAATGTTTTAAAATTGTGCTCAAATGAAATGCAAACAAAAACTTCAATAGTAATTTGTATTACTAGCCTTGAAACTAGAGTTTTGCGAGTGTGAGTAGGGTTTGCGAGCAGAGGCCGTAGGCCGAGACCCGCAACTACGAGTACTCGCAAAACAGTTTCTAGGCGTGTAATACACACTATTTTTTGTGCCGAAGTTTATTTAAATAAATAAAATTTACAAAATATTTGTTTAAATATTTGGTATTAGGGATTTTTTTTATATTGGTAACACGCGATACTTAAAATTGACACTGACAGTAGTAGCCGAATGACAGAAATAATAATCCGTTTCTATGGAAAATACAAATTTTCTTTATGATTTCAATGATGCCAATCGATAAACTAAAAATTCCTAGTTTTTGCCGGTCTAGCCCGGCAAAACATGAGTTTCCAGCCGATTTATACGATTGCAAAATGACTTATGCCAACCTGAGGCACAAAAAATAAATTAAACTAGTTTACAAAATAATTTTTTTTTATGTACAGTTGGCGACACGGAATAGTTTCCAGGCATTTTTTTCCATTGTAAATTAAATCATGTTCATAGGCTCGATAACTGCTTAGTGGCATTATTAGCAATCATATTTGTGTCACAATATTTTATGTAAAGTATTTGAAGTAAAACGCCTAGAATTTTTTTTACTAATGCTCAAAAAGGCGCAATTGTGGCACATCTAGAAGATAGTTGGTCAAGTAGACAAGTAAATGTAATTTAGTGAGAACTTCTCCTGTCTCCACCACTGTCGTTAAAAGAAATTTTGATTTAAAAAGTCTGATTTATAATGCTAAAAAAATTTAAAAATCGCTACTTTGATCAATTTGTCTGGAAACTATTCCGTGTCGCCAACTGTACATTTGATGAGAGGTGACTTTTCTTATGTATTTTCTCCCGCTGAATTCGAAAATTAAGGTTACACTTTTTTGTATGGAATAGTTTTTGAGATATTGTAATTTTTGCATTTTTTCAACTTTTTTTACTTTAAAAGTCATATCTCGAGCTAGAATATCGATATCTTTTGAACCGCTTAACCAATTAAAGATCTGATTACATCTATATGTTTGTCATCTTAATACCTTTCATTTGGTACCAACGATCAATTCGGAGATTTCTTGCTCGAGATATGACTTTTAAAGTCGAAAAAATGAAAAAATTACAATTTTTTAAAAAATGTTCCACAAAAATTTTTTTAACTTTGATTTTCGAATTTAGTGGAAGAAAATACATAAGAAAAGCCACCTCTCATCAAATGTACAGGGTGTACAACTAAAAATGGTCTCCGGCTGTATCTCAGAAACTATTTATCGTACAGCCTTCGGAAAAAAATATTTATAGTAAAAGTGGCCAAAAGAAATCGCTGGAAATTATTTTCAAGTTTCTAGCTTCGCCGCTAGGGGGCGTACCTGCCATAGCAAATAATAAAATCATGATTTTCTCCAAATTATAGGCAATTAAGGTAACTCAAAAATAACTTTATTGGAAAGCTGAAACAATTATACACAATTTTGGTCTAACACTTTTTACTCTAGCATCAAATAAGGGTGGGAGGAGAGGGTGAATTCTTCTGTACGAAAATGATTATAACTTCTGTTTAACTTTATAGAATTTGCCAAACTTAGTATCGTTTGAAAGAACTTTTCTTGCTTCAAACGATGTTCGATAAGAGAAGTTGTTTTGATTCATATATTTGTTGCTAGGTGGCGCTTTTTGAAAACTTATTAATTTTATGGATTTTTCTTGAATGATTTAAATATGGACTCATATATATTTTTTAACATTATTAAAATTAGTATAAAATATCGAATATATGAGTCCATTTAAATTTTTCAAGAAACATCGATAAAATTAATAAGTTTTCAAAAAGCGCCACCTAACAACAAATATATGAATCAAAACAACTTCTCTTATCGAACATCGTTTGAAGTAAGAAAACTTCTTTCAAAGGATACTAAGTTAGCCAAATTCTATAAAGTTAAACAGAATTTTCGTACAGAAGAATTCACCCTCTCCTCCCACCCTTATTTGATGAGCTAGAGCAAAAAGTGTTAAACCAAAATTGTGTATAATTATTTCAGCTTTCCATTAAAGTTATTTTTGAGTTACCTTAATTGCCTATAATTTGGAGAAAATCATGATTTTATCATTTGCCATGACAAGTACGCCCCCTAGCGGCGAAGCTAGAAACTTAAAAATAATTTCCAGTGATTTCTTTTGGCCACTTTTACTATAAATATTTTTTTACGAAGGCTGTACGATAAATAGTTTCTGAGATACAGCCGGCGACCATTCTTAGTTGTACACCCTGTACATTTTTAGTGTAAACTAGTGTTATTTACGTCACACGGATGTCAACGTATTTTCACGAAATTGTACGTCACAAAAAATGTCCCAGAATTCCACAAGGGTCTTGAAATTGAAAAAAAATTCCTCCAAAATTCGAAAAATGCATTTTTTAATTTAAGAAATTCCAACAATTCCCTTCGAGACCTACTTAATAAAATTTTGACCTGGCTGTGCGCAACTCGGACACCATGGATAATAGAAGTTGAATGTTCTTTGGTAATTTGCTGAGTTTTATTTAAAAAATGGAAGATATTTTGGATTACAAAAGAATTATTCACCTTATTCTCTTTAAAACCTAATAAATTATCTTTAAGGCCGGTTTATTTACCTCGGGTTAACTTTATTTGATAGTTAAATTCCTAATTTACTTATTAACAACAATGAGAATCAGCTAATTTATCTGGCAGATGAAATTACTGATAAAATTAATAAATCGAAAACCGAGTTTGATTTAATAGACTTATTTACAATTTTTTTAAATTGTAATCATCGATTAAAGTTGCGTGTGGTCGGATATTTCACATCAACACCGCGGGAATTTTAAAAGCATGACGTGTTTAATAAAATTTTATGGAGAAATAGTTCAAGACATAAATTTAATTACTACAATAATAAAAACTGTACCTGTAATGATGAGCGTAAAAAACTAATTTTAATGTCGAGTTCAATCGACAAACAATCCATATCACTTGCTATTGGAGTTATGACAAGCTTTCAAATAATTTCGTTTATTTTTATGTTTTATCAGCCACTAACAATAATTATTATAAAAACCATAATAAATCACTTATCCAATTAATAAATGTGGCAGCTTGAATATTTAATATATGTTTTTATCAGAATTTATTAAATGTAATGAAGATATGTATTAAAAATCGTAATCACTGATTTGTACTTGTAAACTGGATATCCACATATATTCCTAGTTGTTATGTAAATATACTCTAGTTGCTAATAAATAAAAATATAACAAGTTTATTACTTAAAGCAAATCAAACCAAGACATATATAATTTCTTTGTTGCACTAAATTAGAAATACGTTTTTAGTTGGTTCTCTTGTTCGTTGTCATCGGACTATCTGAAATTCATTATGCTGCCACAACAGTGACACAGCCAATAAACAATTGTCGACAAGTATTTCAATCATATTTTATTTTGGCACAGTTCCAACGAAAATCTCACAGTCTGTGGTCGAGCATCCTTTAAAAATTGCATTCCCCTCATAAATTTTACGATAGTAACCTAATTTTAATAACATAATGTAGAGTCTTAGCTTTTCGAACGTTTACAACGCGAAACATAAATTATGTCAAACAATTTCCTGTTGCGCAATTTGTGGCCCACCCTGTAGTAGTTAAAGTAAATGATAATAATGGCAGCTATTCATAGAGCGTGCTATGGCCTGCCACATAGTTGTTATATGATAAAGATGAGGATGAGGATTGTCCCTGTTCAAATATATTAATGTCATGTTAGATTATTAACAAATTATACGTAATCATTAATTTTCGGTTGGTGCACAGTGCAGAGAGATGGGTGTCATAATGTTAATTGGATAATTTCGGGAATTTAAATTGATGCAAAGTAATTTATCTTATCTGTGGAATTTCTAGTAAAGAGCCGTGTGAGAATGGAATTATTTTTATTATTCGATTTTAGATTCATGTAGCTTGTTGTAAAATTGTAAAAGCATTTTTTTTGGTTTTTGGTTGAGAAACCAATAAAGCAATAAAACAACATGCTAAGGTACATTAAAATTGTTGGCATGTCTGACATTACAACAGTTTTCTTTTTTATTATAATATTTATACTGCAATAAAAATATTTTTACTAATAATTCTTGCTGAGCATTAATGGATCATATTTAAATTGTAAAATACTAAGTAGTTTGTTTAGTTAGGTAATTTAAAATCTTCGTGTAAAGTCGTTAATTCAAGGTAGCACTTAACAGAAAAAAAATCGAAATCTTCGAAAGCAAATTTAGAATTTCCTATCGTAGAGATCTTGTTTTTTTTTAGTATAAAATTTTGTTTTAAACTCATTTATTATTAAAGAGTTAGTCAGCTCATGTGTGGCCCCTAATCGAAGTACATATAAGGGTCATTTTAAACTTACTCATTTTTTTAGTGCTCTTCCTATCCAGTTTCCAATAAGTCTCTAACGAGTCGATAGTCCTTTCATACTCTCTTGATCTTCATTCTAAACATTTTTAGTCCCCTCGGTTATCCTTGCTGTGAATCTTGCCTCCATTTCAATTAAGTCACGGGTTTATGATAAGAATAAAGCTGATGACTGTTTAATTAATATACAATTTTTAGTTATCCAAGTAACGAGTATAATTTCTTATTCATTATGATGAAGGTTAAGTTAAAATCATTAATGGCTGGTTTCACAATAGTTGAATTGCGTATAGTTACTTGCTAACTTGAATCTAATCTAATGTTAAACCTCAATTGATTTAAAATAGCTCTATAAAAAAAGGGACGCAAACATTACGGTGCAGACGATAACAACCTCTCGCTCGTAAATTTTATAGAGCGTTCGTTGTGCGCATGCGCTTGCTCGAATTCAAAATTAAAGTCAATCGAATTATTTGTAAAACTGCGCGACAGTCGCACGCATGCGCGTTAGTGCCCATTTCCAGATGCTCTATCTCTCTTTTATTGTAGCGAAGGATAGGATGCTAGCAATATATTAGTATTACATCTATGCGGCAAAAAAAACTAAACATAATAGAAATCATGAAAAGTACCTACCACATTTTTTACTAAATTGTTAAGAAGTTGAGCGTAAAACGAGTTTTTTTATTAACTGTAAATTCTTCAGTGATCCTGTAGCCTTCTTATTATTGAGAAATTTGTGAAATCATGATAGATATAAGAGGCCCAGAAGTTAGTACTGCATTAGCAGTAGAAGATAGTCTATGAACAGTAAGTGTCATAGGCGCCCGCAGAAATTATTCTAGGGGGGGGCAAAACCTACCATTTTTATAAAGTTGGTTTTTTTATGAATTTTATATTTAAATAATATAATTTTTTTGTCTAAGTTGCGAATTGGTTCCGAAATCCAGGGGGGGCAACTGAGCCCTCTTGCCCCCCCCTTGCGGGCGCCTATGGGTCCCTTTGAAAACAAATGTAAAAGCATTTTTTATTGAAGATCATATTTTGATTTAGTAATAGAAATTTAAAGGAAATCCTCTTACAAAATTTAATCTTTTAAATATTATAGCTCGAATTCATGCACAATTTAAGTGTTAAAAAAATGAGAATAATTTTATAACCCCCCGAGAAATATTCTCTGCGAAGATAAGATATACAAAAAAATTAACATACATATTTTTGGAGGTTCAGGTTATCTGAATCTGCAGTTCTTTAATAATTTACTGTATTATAAGACCTCGTAAAACTAAAAGCCTCTAATGGCATAGCAATGTGAGTCCCCTCTTTTATCTTATCAATCACAATTGCTTCAAAACTAACCCAACTTGAGTAACATAATTGTGAATTTCTTTTGCCAGGTTGCTATAAAAACTAGATTCTATCAACATCGTACAAATGAAAATTTATGACCAAAACGCATATCTCATTTTGGATGCTAGTTTTAAAAAGCCACCAACTGGTTTTTTTATTATTTTTATAAGAAGACAACAATTTATTAAAACGGAACACAATATTCTATATTTCATTTCTGAAACTTTTTCTATTCTTCGGGGATACATAATTTGGTGAATGGAAAACGCCATTAAACCTTTTGTTGTTTCGATTTAACCAAAATATTTTTATTTTACATGTAAAAATATTTTAGTCTAAACAAATTTTATTACTTTGTATTTTGTATATTTAAATGAACCGTAAACACACCAACTTTATTTTTAGCCACAGCAATGACTTGATTCTAAATTTCTTGGGTGCAGTAATGAGGAAAAATCACGTTTGTACGAGTAGCATGAAACTTATTAATACTTATATGGATTTAATTTTAGTTGTCATAACCGTTCTAACGTTAGAAATAATTTAGTGAGCTTCTAGTTTAATTGACGGTAATAAATGAGGACAGTTAACATATTTACGTCTATTCCACTAGATTTATTTTTAAAATATTTAAAATGAGACGTGCATTTATTGCTTTTGAGAGATTTATTCTTGAAAGGTGTGTTTGCTTAGAGAGTCTTTTTTAAAAGTATACTGAAAAAAACTGTTGAAAACTGCTTTGTTTGATTTATTTTTATTTTGCAATACTATTGTCCACCTACAACGGACACCAAGATTGATATAGTGTTGCAAATTAAGCAATCATTTTAGGAAATAGTTTTTTTATATTATATTAATTGAGTTGTAGTGTGATATAAGAATTTTATTTAAATTAAGTTAATTCTATGTCTCCTATTATATTTAATTGGATAAATTACACCAATAAGTCGTAATTTAAATACTAATGAACCTTTAGTTTATTTTTGGTCGTAGTAATGAACCAATTTCTTTTAATCCATCTGTCTTATTAAAAAATACAACAAAGCCCGACCTCCAAAAAGTGGCATTTCTACAACCTAACTAAGGAAGTTATTTTTAAACGTTTCAGTCCACATTTTTATTCACATCTGCACAAAACGTTTTTTATCCATCAAGGTCAGAAGAATAACTTAAAAAATACTCCAACAAAAAAAAATGGATTATGCCAGTGTGGGTTATGTTAACAGTAATTTACAAGTGCTGCTTTTCAAGAAGGATAGCGAGGTTGTTTGGATGGCACCTAATACGCCCTCTTATTTCAAAGTAAATAAAACAGTTAAAATGTTTTGAGTTGAAATCAAATTGCCATCAATTTAATTTTATTATGCGCTTCTTACTGTTAAAAACTAAGACGTTAATTAATAAAACAAACAAACTGTGTGGGGCAGTCGAGGGAATTAACTAGTGGGAATGAGTTTACTTTCTGCATCATCTGCATGTTGGGAAAACATCGAAGGCGAATTTATCTTTGGGAGTTGAAGGAGATTACCAAGTTAAATTTATTGTAAATCGTAGTCGTTCGTTGTATAATAATAACACCGCGTGCTTCATGAACGGGTAATAAAATAATTTGAAGAAAATATTTTTATTATCAAAATATTTATAAGTTTTGACATGAAATGATTTATGAATTAACATTTCACACAGCGGCGAAGCAAGAATGTATGCCATTAACACTTACTTTCATTTGTGTGATGTACATGCCACCGAATTTTTTGATGTAGTAGTTATATACAAAAAATATGTTTATGAATCCACACTATTTTTGGAAACTTTCAGTTCCAACGAGTGAAATCTAATTTGTTTAAATAGCTAATATTTTTCACTGCACAGTTCAGAAATTTCAAAATTTGAAAAAAGTTTTAAACCTAATTTACTTGAGAAATGTATTTTTAAATATCTCCTGAATATTTATGGGATTTTAGTTGGATTTATAAGTTTTAAGTCTACTTTAAATCTGTGGAATTTTTACGAATACAAAATATCTCAGTGGCGTACCTAGTTATGCGATGGTGAATCACTTTTAAGTATCTTCAGGGTACATTGTGAAAGTTGAAAATTTAAAAAATTCTTATTTTCCACTTTTAGACTTTCAATTAGTAACTTTGGATCAAAATTCATACAAAATGTTTCCTTTTTCGTGTATTTACAATAAATCGGGTCATGGCCAGAACAATAAAATTTCGATACAATTAATCAATTTTAGTGTTTCCACCAAATCGGCATATAAATTTGTTGTTCTGCTTATAAAAATTATCTTAATTGCACTTAAAATCTTGCTTGTAAAACGAAACATATTTTCACCAATTAACATAAATAGTGTAAACAAATACATAAATTTAAATGTTGTTATCTTCTCACATTATACATACAAACGTTTCAAACAAAATACGAGTGTATTGTTTGCTAATTCCCCAACACCATCCCGGACCTACACATCGTTACAACAAAATAATAAGTTTCGAATTAGAGAATTTAATGATGGTTAAACAATTATTTGCAACAGTACACATTGTTAGGTTGGCATGTCTGGTAGAACTATAACGATTTTAGTGTAGTCCTTGAGCAACAAAACCAACATCTGCTCCTCTTTTTCTTCGTCAGTTTCGAATAAACTAAACTCAACTACTAAATCACTCACTTAGATCCTAAAAAACCTCCAACATCAAAGAAAACGTTTAATTTTCTCTTCAGACCTGCTCAGACAAAGGAATTAATAATAACGGCTCTAGATTGGCTTCCGTATTATTTAAATATAAATAAGTATAATTAATTCGATTTTGCGTGTTTTGCAAATGTTTATACAAGTAATTATATATTTTGTCGCGGATTAATAGCGGATATATTTTGGCATTTATTACACGAATGTACGCTTTTTAAGTTTTTACATCCTTGTTTTTGCATTTTATGGCATATTTTATTCCGATACCAATCCTCATGCGAAAAGAAATGCGAAAACATTTTTTTATTTGTTTCTTTTTAATTCGATTACAGTTTTATTGGCCACTAACAAAAATAACTGTACATGCCAATTATTCAATTAAAGTTAAGTGGATTTAGCACTTTATACTTTTGCGAGTCCTTGATGTGCCCAAAATATAAAAATAAACAATTTCGCTTTAAGTACGATGCAAAATAAATAAATAATGGCTGGAAAATACGTGGAGAATCAATTGCGAATGTAAATCAATTTATTGCTTTAGAATAAGACTCATTAAGGATGATGGGAATGGAATCTAAGACAGAAATTGTAAACTATTGGGATGTGAAGTCTCGGTTGTTAATACTGTTTAATAAAACCATTATGTGATGTTTGTTTAAGAAGGCTTATAAGTGCTCCAATGACACGAAACGGTTCTTCGAATTTTTTGAAACTGTTACCAATCTGAGTATATGTACAAATTGAGGTAATAAAATATGTGATAAAATTCGATAAAGTGTTGAGAATGTGCGAGATACTATCAGTTTATGCAAATGAAATCATGAAAAAAGCAAGGTTTTTAATGGTGTTGGATATAGGGACAAAGTTGGTAAAAAACCAGTAAAAAAACTAAGAATCAGAATATGAAGCAAGTTAATTTTTATTCATTGTTGAGAAATTGCAACAGATTTTTCCATATTCACAATTTTGAAACCACAGGTTTCACTTAAATTCGTTTGTTTATATACAAGTATTAATTTTTATCTAGAAAAAAACCACAAGTTTTTGCCGTAATTTTTTATTTTATCGCGGTACTGGTTAAAAGATAATTTCAAACCAGTTTAAACAATAAATTATTAGAATAAAACAGTTTTGAAACTATTGAACTGATTTTCTTAAAATTTGCTTTCTAAAGACTCTACTTTGCTAACTGTATCTAAAAAATAGTTTTGAAGTTTTCAATATCAGTTATTACTATAAAATAAATTTATACTTTTTTAAAAAATACAGATTTTTCAAAATAATTTTTGCTTGTGTCCATGATTTAGAAATACTAATTTGAAAAACTACAAAAAACAAAGTAAAATGTTAGAGGTTGGTGAACTATTCTTGACCTAACCTAATCAAAGCCAGTTTTTTTTACAGTTTTGGAAAAGAGATCGATGGAAATTGTACTTTTCCTTTGAAAATTGAATAAATACGTGAATATTAAATTAGGATTTGTCAGATAATCTAATAGTGGTCATATTTTATCATGTTTTGCCTCAAAAATAAATAAAGAGTTCAATTATACAAGGTGTCCCGGAAAAAGTGGGAAATCTCTCGGATTCAGATAGGGCATAAAAAAATAAGATGACAAGTTCCTATAAAAATTTTTCCTACAGGCGTTTTTTAAATTTTGATTTTTTTCAGAATGAGACTTTTTTTTAATGACAATAAAACATGAATTCGTTTATTATTCTTTTTCTTGAAAACGGTTCATTTTATCGACAATAAACAAGAGTAGCTTTTCTTTAGTCTAAGGTTCAAGCTACCTGATTTTGTTGTTTTAAGTCTTTTTCACACAGGGTGTTAAAAATTTAAGCATTAAGTTGTAAAGCTTAGTCTGCCCCTGGTAAAGCAAACAAGCTAGATATGTGTCAAGGACATTATTTCAAGAGGTCCTTAGTAGTTATTAAAAAAAAAACGATTTCCAGCGACGCTCTTCAGGGCTACATATCTTCGTAGGGAGGGCCTGTAGGAAAAATTTTTAAAGAAACTTGTCATCTTATTTTTTATGCCCTATCTGAATCCGAGAGATTTCCCACTTTTTCCGGGACACCCTTATATATTTTTTAAAACTGTATCGTTTACCGGTATTTATAACACACTTTCATTGATGAATATGAAAGAATGGTACGATAATATGGAAAGCATTTTTATAATTAATTATTACGGTTGATAATAAATTACTGATAACCATTCCTAACCTCGGTATAAATACATACATACATTGTAATCTTGCTCATAAAAGTACAATAAAAATTTTACATCTATTTTTATTTTGTGTTACACTGTATCAATTTTGAAGGTAACCATTGAATATTAAATGTATTTTATTGCGGACATTTGTTTTGTATAAGGAAATATGCACTTTTATTTATCTGCAGAGAGAAATTGTATATTTTCCTATTATTTCTACTCTATTTCTAAATTACTGCCAATGGCGGATTCTTCATAAGATTTTGAGACGTAAATCTACAATTTTGTCAATACTCCAACCATTTTCTAACCAAGATCTCTTAAAAACACAAAAAGTTACTTAAGCGAGGTTAGCGATTTATTAAAGTTTTGTTGAGGGCTGGAAATGTTTTCAGCGCCTTGTAACTTTAGTAAATGACTAGCCTCACATAAGATACTTTTTTGCGCCCTATTTGAAAATAGTTACGACATCATTTTGTGTAAAGATTGTTTCACAATTTTTGATTTCCACATATTTATTTCCGTTTTTATTTCAATAAAAAGCACCTAGTTTTATCACAATACACAATACTATGTAAGGTTGTCACAATAACTCAAATTGAATAAACTCAAAAAGTATGTACCATCATTAATCATTTAATAACCTTCTATAAAAAATTCAATAACTACTAAAAATCTGTTTATTCGTCATTCTATTGTTAAAA
Source organism: Pediacus dermestoides (assembly GCA_963942485.1). Classification (NCBI taxonomy): domain Eukaryota; kingdom Metazoa; phylum Arthropoda; class Insecta; order Coleoptera; family Cucujidae; genus Pediacus; species Pediacus dermestoides. The sequence continues at coordinate 9,278,627 of OZ012625.1, forward strand.
CCAGTTAAATTTTTTAATAAATATTACGGTTCATAAAGTTTTCTCACCCGTAAAACTCAGACGAATCGCCTAATCTTGAATAGCTATAATTTTAGTACTAAGTTGTACAAAGTTACCTATAGAAACATCGACAATTATTTTTTCCAAATTGTATAAAGTATTATAAGGTTGGGGTCAAGGGGGTTAAAACGCAAATAACGTGCGTTTTTCATCTTAGTACGTCTGAGTACACTTGGTTTATTGAAAAAGCCTTGACCGCGTAAGGTATATAATTAACCATTAACAATAATTATTGTACCTAATGAAATATTTGAAATACACAATAAATCAAAATTCCTGCTATCTTCATCTTTAATATAAAATTATTGCAACTTTATAACATATCCATTTAAAATTCAAGGTTAAATGGGCCTTTCTTTTCTGTGAATTCGTGATATGTGTACTCAATTGATTCTATTTTACTATGAAGTACCATGTGTTTGTGTGAATTAGGTTCATTTTCGCTTGAATTGTATGTAATAAAATTTATTTCTAATGCCTCCGCCCGCATATTGCTCCATGCCTACGACATTAGTCTCAAATTACTTCAAATTTACAGTTTGTATCCTAAATGGTAGCAAATCAACTGCCTAGTTAACTATTTATAATTTTTGATATTTCATGGGTCTTAAGTGTAATTTTCGTATTTCTTCGAGTTCACTGACCTTAGCTTTGGAACATAAAAAAGCAGAAATTTCATTCAGTTCTACAGATTACAACTTTGGAAACTGGAAAAACCAAGAAAATTTGCAGCGTTTATTTGTTGACTTTTGTATAAAATTTTTACTTAATTAAGAACAATTAGATATGAAATTATGTGTACCTACCATATTTACCAAGTGAATCATATACGATGCTAGAATAGAAATATTGTACATTATGGAAGAAAAAAAAACTGGTGCTATAAAATGCACAAACACAACCTACCTGTGTGTATTTGCAAAGCCCAATTTGGGCCCCTGGACTCAGTGCGACTCTATAATGCTGCTATTTATTTGCAGAGTGCTTGTGATACAGTTAAACTGAATACGTAATTACTTTTCGAATTACAAAAGAATGAGATTTATTATTATTAGCATCACCATAAATATATCATAAGTTTTTTCAGTGACTTATCGGATAATCGGATTTGAGTCATAGCTACTATTTTTTTGTTGACGTTCATGTGATATAATCTTTATAACATTATTTCAACTACATCTACCTACTAGACAGTTCAGCGAAGTGTATACAGGATGTTAAATCTCTCGCGAGCAGACTCCTCAGACCAAAATATGAAAATCTTCCTATATCTAAACGATGGAATGGATGTTGTAAGTTCATCAAAATTCACATATTCCTACTTCTGATTCATCTGAACATTCTACCAAATTTTTGTAAATGGAAGAAAGGAAGTTGTTTTATTTTATGAATTTTTTCATATTTTGTTTTGAAACAACTGATACGATGAAATGAAACCGACATGTAGGTACATGTGGCAGAACTGCGTTCTTAAAAAGCCATTGAGCGTTATTCCGAGATATTCTGTCTCTATTTCGAGCGTTATCCAACTCACTTTTATGAACGCAGCTCAGAAGTGGTGGTGATAAGTAACGCCCACTGTTTCCATACAATCTATTTAAAAAAGTAATAAGAGTATCTGGATATGCAACTAGATTTAAATGAAAAAAAACTTCAGTGCCCTTAATATAAAATTCCTTACAACTACGGTTTTTGTTATTCCACAGTGCAACAAATTCAGGGGTCATCACATGGAACAAGAAACGGTCTTTATGGGATTCAAGTACTAGTATAGTATAGTCAAACCCCCGAAGGGTTTATTCAGATTGGCTCGAAAATTTAAGTTATAGCCATTTGTATTTTTGTCGACAGTGACCAATTTTAGCTTATAATCGCTCATTGTTTTGCCTATAAATTGCATTTTAAGTTTATTATTTCTGGATAAATATGTTGGAACCTGAATAAAATGACTCATCTGAACATATCAAGTAGTGTAAAAAATCTTTTTTTGTATTTTTCGTTGAAAATAATCCGAAAAACCGCATTTTTTAGCATTTTTTGTTAGTATTTCGACTTTTATTCAGAATTTCTCATTATTATTTCTTTCAAACTTCAATGAAATTAAACTTTGAGATTAAATAGATAAATTTCACGCATATATCAATAAAGAAATATTTATTTTTGGGAATTTTTCGTCGACCAGTAGTCGTTAGATCGCACTTTTAACGCATTTCTTGTCAATATTTCGAAATTTTTTTAGTCTACCCAAAAAAATTGTCATGATGATGAAAAATAGTAATTTGTATTGCTAGCCTTGAAACTAGAGTTTTGCGAGTGCGAGTAGGGTTTGCGAGCAGAGGCCGTAGGCCGAGGTCCGCAACTACGAGTACTCGCAAAACAGTTTCTAGGCGTGTAATACACACTATTTTTTGTGCCGAAGTTTATTTAAATAAATAAAATTTACAAAATATTTGTTTAAATATTTGGTATTAGGGATTTTTTTTATTGGTAACACGCGATACTTAAAATTGACACTGACAGTAGTAGCCGAATAACAGAAATAATAATCCGTTTCTATGGAAAATACAAATTTTCTTTATGATTTCAATGATGCCAATCGATAAACTAAAAATTCCTAGTTTTTGCCGGTCTAGCCCGGCAAAACATGAGTTTCCAGCCGATTTATACGAATGCAAAATGACTAATGCCAACCTGAGGCACAAAAAATACATTGATCTTTTGCAACAATTTAAAATACATGCATTGAATACCTATGTTTACCATTTTATTTTAAAGATATGAAAATTCAAATGAACATTTTTATAATGAAACAAATCAATGTGTTGAACGTACTCTCTTTGGCGTTGGTTTTGCTCCTTCTGGTTCATCACCATCGCTATCACTCGAATCATCATCAGAATCCACATACTCATTGATCAACTCGCTTTCTTCTTCTTCCTCATTCGAAATTTTGAAGAGATTCTTGCTCCACCAGCAAATTTCAGCCAAAACAGCGTCAGGTGATTTTTTTTTGTTGGAAAGAGCTCAATGTATTTTTTCATCATTCATCAATTTTTTTTGGTAGATTAAAAAAAATTTCGAAAAATTGACAAAAAATGCAGTAAAAGTTCGATATAACGGTTACTGGTCGACGAAAAAGTCTCAAAAATTAATATTTCTTTATTGATATAAGTGTGAAAGTTGTGAATTTGATCTCAAAGTTTAATTTCATTGAAGTTTGAAAGAAATAATAATGAGAAATTCTGAATAAAAGTAGAAATCTTAAAACAAATGCGATTTTTTGGCTTCTTTTCAACGAAAAATACAAAAAATTATTTTTTTTATTTGATATGTTCAGATGAGTTTTGTATTTGACTTTTAAGAATCATTTTATTAAAGTTTCAACATATTTATGCAGAGATAATAGAAATAAAATGCATTTTATAGACAAAACAATGAGCGATTATAAGTCACTGTCGCAAGAAAAATTCAAACGGCCATAACTTCAATTTTCGAGTCAATCGGAAGAAACCCTTCGGGGGTTTGACTATACTATACTAGTACTTGAATCCCATAAAGACCGTTTCTTGTTCCGCGATATGCTGTTGCACTGTGTTCTCTATTGATGGTTTCGTATCGCCGAGCTCTAGAGCAACAAAACACCCAATCATGTCAAAATTATCTCCAAATACATACAATACGATTTTATCTAGAAATGTTTAATCAATTAATGCATCAAAAAGAATATTCTAATAACTTAAATACATACTTTTGAAATACTTGATCTTGATACCATATCAAAACACGTAAAAAAGATACGGAAAAGCTACTTAATTGTTCACTGTGGATTTGGGAATTATAAATAACAATTTTTTCAAATTTTAACCAATCTTTAACTTAATTTTTATGAAAGTAATTGCCACAAAAATATGTTGTCTATTGTAAGACATAAAATAACGGAACTGCTACCTTGTTCAAGAAAATCTAAAATTTTATATTTGAATATCCAGTTCCTGAAACATTTTACTTTTGAAATTGATAGTTTATTCTTCAAAGTATAAAGTTACACCTCCTGCAGCTTTATATCTCAAAAAAACTGCAATAAAATCAATTCCCAAATGTTTACTGATAATTATATCCCTCTCACTAACACTTCATTTTAATTAAAGTGTCAAACTTTTTGCATAAATTAAATTGTACAACCTGAAATACATTTTCACATACATATTTATTTATAGTTTTTTTTTGTCCGTTTCAATTAATACCTTGTCTAACGCCTGGTGATTTAAATCCATAATAAAAAAGTAACTTGTTCGCAATTTATAACCTGGAAAATAACACCCGAAATTTATGATTAATTACGCATGTAATTAACAGCTTTTACATTGAAATCATATTATTAAATAGATATCAATAGCTATTGAAAAAAAATATTTCAAAACAAAAATACAAACAAACATTGTGTAATGAAATATTCAACATGTCAAAAGAACGATTTGGGGAGGTCATACCGATTATTTATTGATATCTAATTACCATTTACGTTGATTAAACACATAAAAGTCGGATATCAACTAATTAAAATACAATAAAAGTGTTAAGAAGATGTCAGTATGTTAATATATCTTAAAAATCGATGTAAACCGAAATCTTGTCCATGAGCGCAACGCTTTCTACCAAACCAATACAATTACAATATAAGTATACACTTTTAATAGTATGTAGGAGTGGTGCTGCCTAAATTATCTCTGTTCCACACACCCAAGTATTAATCGTCCTGTCCTTTTCAATAAATAATAATAAATAAAAACGCCCACAAGTTTTATGTAAATTTCAATTCGCAGCAGGACATCTTCTTAACTTAATGTTGTTTGTAAACCAGTTACAAAAGTAGCTCTGTCTTATTTCAGCCAATTTCAATTGTTTAATATTCAGGTGGCGTCGCACACCGCAACAACAATACATATATAAACAATAATTTAGTGAAAATATTGTGGCTGAGCAGATTTTAGCAAATCAAAATTTAATTGGTAAATGTATGCTTCAGTTATCCCCATTGTTAGATGCGGACGTGACCTTAAAATTAAATTTTGTTATTAGCATACATGTGGCCATACGTGAATTTCAATTTATGTACCTACATGTCGGTAAACAGCAAATTTCCTTCAGACTGGAATCATTAGCTAATAGCCAGCAGGTTGAATTTTTTTACGATTTTCTACACCCACGAGTTGGATTGTTTGTTTAAAAGTACATAATGTTTGGTGAAACAATTACGGAATGTGTTGTTCGTTTTTATGTTTGCTTACTGGAAATTACTCAACGTAGGAATTAATTATTAGAGTTTGCTGCTCCAATCAAATGTGAACTTCATTTTGTGGAGGTTCAACATTAAAATTATAATTTTAGGGTGCCACTTCGATGTTTGTCAGTGTGTTCTGAGAAAAAATGGTTCAAGTACTGAGAGACAGCGTTCACACTATCAGGTTTCCTTGATCCGGTTTAAATCCTGGATGACTAGATATTTATAACCTAATGCCAATTGGAATGAAGAATAAGACAATATTGGCAATTTTGAGATACAGATTCAAGAGGTTGATAATATTTGAGGAGGGGCTCCATCTCAGGAATTTGCTGCTTTATAGACTGATGATCAAATTTTTGAGTGTCTGACAATAGTGATGTATGAAATGATACAGTGGAAGGTTGATCAGGGAGGAAGATGAACAGAGAATTAAACCCCAATTGTCTCTTGTTCATTAACATCTTGTAACTTTCTTCGACAGCATCTTCTCCACCTCATCAAAAACTCGGTAATTTCTACAAATTAATAATTGATGAATACAGTTAGAAGAGATTCCAAAAAAGAAATAGAAATAAGTTAAATAGAGTGATGAAAAAACACCCGAATTTCATTGTTGGGGGCTTTTCCTTTGAGATTTTAAATTATTGTCTGACAAAAAAGTTATAAGTTATTAAAACCTGATTTTTTCCATTTCAGTAAATTTATTTGAGTTAAGATTGGATAAGGAAGTTTTTTTCCGCATATCTCTAGAAGAGGATACCTAATCCAAAACTTGACCTAACCTCACTTTATACGAACTACCCATAATAAATAAATAATTCCGTTTATGTATGCGTACATATCTAAGAGAGTTCTTGAATTGCTTTTGGTTCAAAACGGTTTTTTTTTTGTTAATCAGTCCGGGTTTCTATCTTGATCAATATCCAGAATATTCGGCAATATCCACAAATTTGTAATTCAAGAAAATAGAAGTAAATGTTTATTTATGCTAAAAATAGACAAAAGATCTCTATACTTGGTTTTCGGCTTGTTTTGTATTTAAGAAAAATTCTTACGACGCTTTTTGGTTGTGCGACTTTAGACCTAGTTAACCATGGAAAGTCGTCGAAAATTTTATTACGCTACTTGATTTTAAATATTAATTTATTGTTAATCGGATACCAAAGACTTTGTAATTATATTTTTACTATTGCTAAAGAAGGTTGAATTTCGATTTTGTAAATAAAATGAAGTAACTAAAAACTTTAGCACTTCCTGGTTATGAATCATGACTTTTAGAGAGCAGCATCCAATTTCAAACTTTAATGCCTGGAATACTCATAATTGTGCACAACCTTTGTATGGAAACATGTGTCATGTTATATCTAAGTTATTGCACTAGTTCTAGTTCAACTTACTACCAGTTTGATTATCATCATAATTTACAATATATTCTTTACATCCTCCATAGATTAAATAAAACATTTTAACTTTAAAAAAATATCACACAAAATTATCGTTATTACAGTATTATTGTTATATAAACAATAAATAATGAAATAATCTTTCCAAAGGTATCAATCTTTTTTTTATTTCTACAGGTTTTGGTCTCTTACACCAAAATTTATCGTTTTATTCCACTTTCAGTTATAACAATAATAATTTATCTTCGCAAACTACACAAACACACTTAAGTTTTTTATTGTTTGTAACTTTAGATTACAGTCGGAAAATCCGGTGTTTAAAATTAGACAAACGCAAAAACAAACATTGGCTCCGCCTTAATCCTATTTCTTCACATTCGCACAATTAAAATTTATACAGTGACATGAGCTCCCTTATCTAAAATCATATATTTCAATGTCGTATAAATAACTAATGCAACTTTCATTGTCTGTAATAAAGCTGTTAAAATTAAGTAGATTTTACATGACGCTTTCTATTGGTTCTTTTCATCTTAGTACCAATTATGCTAACAGAGTAAACCCACCCTATTTCCACTACTCATTATTGTGAACCAGTTTTTCAAACGTTCATAAATAAACATAAATTGTCATAATATTTTTATCAGTAGGTATATCTGCGTTTTTTTAATAATTAATAGTATTTATGTGCGATAGTTTGTATGTACGAGTAAGACTTTCTACTTGAAGAAAAATGTTTAAATTATTATATTTAGTTAGAATTTTCCTATCTATGCTAAACTAATTAGAACTATTGAGAGTTTTGGGTTATAAAATGAATATTTATAGTCTCCTTTGACTATCGATTTATCGTAATGTAGCAAATTAATTACAATTACATAATAATTAAGCGAGAAGTTAATAGCAATATACAGACATGTTAAAACGGTGTCAAATTTTAGTGGCGATGTTGAAATTTAACTGAAATTGATTATTTGTTCTATTTTACATAAAAATAAAAGGAATTTGGTTATGTTGAAATAAATAAGGATTAAAAGTTTCGGTTTTTAATAATTGGAAATTTCAAAACGATTTAAATCAATTTTAAATTAATTTCTACATCAAAAATCGATGAATAATTTTTATGTTAAGTATAGAATTTTATACAAAAATATGTATGAGCAAATGAAATCAATAGAATGCTTTATCAGTTATTTCGAAAAAAGTTATACTCGTTATAGTTGGAGATTGGCTCTGAGTACAATTTAAAAATATCTGATGTGTACAGCACATGACTTTCTTATAGGATACGGATTTAATTCTGCAATTTTAACTTTCATAAGGTACACTGAATTTTTTTAAAACAGTTTAAATAAAATGTTAGCAACGGTTGCACAATTGATAGTTTAAAATGCATTACACAGAAATGTGACCAAAATTTAAAATATCAGTAATGCGAACATTGTTTTCGTTTAAAACTGCTATTAATCGATAACTTTTCAAGGTAATTTTATAATTTATATGGCTTTAAAATATTAAATAGCTAAGGAAACCCGTGGTTTATTGTTAGATAACGTAAAGCTGATCTGAATATTATTAGTGGTTTAAACTACAAACTATGAGCCCTAACAACTAAATGTTCGGACAAAAGTAAATTTGATTGTCTTTTTTCCATACGCGCAAAAGTTATCTAAATGAACTTCCATAATATTGATGGTTTTTTCTGTTATAATGCCAACATTTAGTTATATAAAAACGTAAATTTCGTAAAAATCCGCTCGGCGGTTCCAAAACTGTGGCACTTTAACCCAGCAGGATGGGAAAATTCTAAAAACAAAGAATTATTATTTTCAAAACGTTGGATCTAGCAGTCGGATTTTGATGAAATTTACTTTATTGCAAACCTGGATGTTGGTTTTCTTTACAAAAAAGTTACACAAGTTTTTATTTGGTGATTTTACGCATTTATCGGAGCTTCAAAGTTGCACCTTTAAAAATGATAAAATTTTCTAGTAACTGTTTTAAAGAATCACAGTTTTGAAACCGCTGGTTGGATTTGTGTCAAAAAACATTTAAATCAAAGCTCAATAATCGTACTATAATGAAAAATTCCTAAAACGTTAATATGATTTTTTTGCATTTTTTTCAAATTCCACAGTTCACTTTTCAAAAAACATGTTTTTTGAGGGTGCTACCTACATTAAAATAATCACAGTTTTGGAACCATTGGTTGGATTTTGGTAAATTTTACTTTATTGCAAAGCTGGATGTTGGTTTTATGTACAAAAAAATACCCAAGTCTTTATTTGGTGATTTTAGGCATATTTCGTAGCTTTAAAATTGCACTTGAAAAATGTGACGTAATTTTCTAACGACTGTTTTTAAAAAATCACAGTTTTGGAACTTGGGGAAAACGACATAAAGGCGCTTTCATGGCCCTCATCCAGTCCGGACTTAAATGTCATTGAAACTCTTTGGCATAAAATTAAACTTTGTATTCTACGCAATAATCCACCAAGAACCATTGGGACTTAAAAACCAAAATAGAAGAAATTTGGGACAGTTTCACGCCAGAATTGTACCAAAATTTGATAAATACAATGCCTGCTAGAATACAGGCAGCTATTAAAGCAAAAGGAGACGTAACCTCTTATTAATGGTCATAATTAAAAATTATCCCAACATTTAGTTGCAAATTCATTTTATAAAGTTTGCTAATTATTAAGGTTAAAATATTGTTAAATCAAATAATAATTTTCTTCCATGCATAATATTGTTATTAAGCCTTTATCTTATTGTATTGTTAGTTGTTTACTAATTATTTGCGTAAAATTTCCAGTTCTCCTTTCATACTTCAAAAATTTACTTTTGTCCGAACATTTAGTTGTTAGGGCTCATATATACATACAGGGAAAAGCCAACAAGCCGACTACTAAGATAAGGACAAATAGCAGAGCCCTGTGTACGTCCGTACGTTGCTGTCTGTCTCACGCACTCGTTGGGCTAGTTGGCATTTCCTACTCGGTATATTTACAGCAGTGTGATTTTTTAAAAACCATTTGATTTTGATATACTTAATAGAAGAATGCCTTCTACTAAATGTTTCAAAAGTTCTATATTCCTCCTGACGGCTAGCGTGGGAGGAGTAGGTATACTAACCACAAAATTAAAATAAGTTTATATATATATATATATATATATATCTTGATTCTTCTTGGAAGTGTAGTAAATGTTGTCAGTCTGTTTCTTTGTTATTACATTATTAGGATGTAGCGCCTTATGGTCTAGGATTATAGTGCTTACATGAAGAATGTCCTCGCTGTACAACGTAAATTCTAATATTCTAAGAAAAAGATAAGAAGCTTTCCGCTTAATTTAAGATAATGCAGCGCAACAGTTTATTAAACAAAATAAACAACACAAAAATGACGTTTAATTATACATGATTTAAAAAAATATTCCAACTGCCATTTATTTTCGGTAAACTAATGTACCTAATTGTAGCTGTGTCCATCTATTCAATTTAATTTATGCAAATAGAATTTTTATTTTCTCCCAACCATAACCACATGTAGATAAATTAACATTTTAAAAATGAAAAGCGTTTTTTTGTTAACAAGTTCGAATGCTATTGTGTGCATGTGAAAAAAATCGCATATACATTTTATACCGCCGGATGTGGTAATTAACTTAACCAAATGGTATTCCTGACAGTTTCTACTAAATTAATTCGTTTGCCAGACATTTTATTGGGCCGCGTTTTTAATTGCCTAAACAGAAAAAAATATTTATTTTCCTCTTGCTTATGAACGTATACGGTGTATTGAAAAACTTGCGGTTTAAATCACTTTAAATTTCACCACCTTAGGTGAGGTTTCTATGTAGAAAAAACATCAACTTACTTTAAACTTTAACAATTATTTAAGAGGTAATAAAAACTAAAATGTTAAATGTTGCGATTTTATTACCGGTACTAAAATCAATTATCTATTTTTTGCTAATCTTGTATTTTTGATGGCTTTGTTAGGATAATCACAGCTCACACAGCAATCACAATTATAATGTTTAATGATAAATATGATTTTAATAAGATTGTGTACAAAAAGCTGTGTGATTTTTACAAGAACAAACCGAGCGTAACCTATAATTTGACTTTATTATATATAATGGTTCTTGTTCGTAAATTATTTACATTAATGGACAAAAATACTATTTTGGCGTCTGGCCATATCGTAAATTAATTGAAAGATAAAAAGATATTTAATTAATTATTTATTACACAAATTTTTGATGAACTCTAACGGGTTTTGCAGAATTGTGACAGTAAAATTATTAAATAATTAAGCAACTATTTTTTCTTTTTATTTGTATGTATTTATAACTTTCTCATTTAAAAATTAATAAGTAATCAAAATAGATCCTGCATATCTATGACAATTACAAATGTATGTGTATTTTTTACAAATAATTAATTCTATTGAGTAAGAAAACATGTTAAAGTGTTAATTACCTAATAATTTATTCCAAGCCACGGGTAATTTATAATAGTTAAGTTTCAAAATAGTAAAGACCTTTAAGTAAGCTTACATACTTTTCTATGAGATTTTATGTACTTTTATATTGTAAACAAAAAAGATCATTAATTATTTTTCATATTATTTGAATTATTCAACAAAAGATGAATTGACAATAATATTTTCAAGGAAGTAGGAAGGCAACTTTAAAATTTACAATATAAGCAAATGAATTCCTTCTCTGTAATATTGTAATTTACAGTCCAAATTATGTAGAGGACATTTGACAGAAAGGGTTCATTTATATTCTTTTGTAGTTGTACAAAAGAAATGATAATGTGTTTTTTACAAAATAATCTGCAAAAATCCTATTAAGATCTCAATTTAGTCACTAGTCTAAAAAAATAATCTATAATAAGATTATACATTTAAATATATTCTATGCAATTAAAAAATTTGTTTGATTTATATGATGATGGGGACCCACTTACGTATTTTCCTGTCATTTTTAATTGGACTAGGAATGTTATCTTTGATAGTAATTACAATAAACAGGTCAATATAATAAAGGTTATGTAAGTTAAGTGAATCTAGAGGCACGTATATCATCTAATGTAGCGATTTATTACCTTAGGGCTCGCCTCTGTACTAAAAATAGTTAGTTATTGTTCATTTTATTATTACAAAGTGTTGAATAACGTGATAAGAACACTTTGTTCGATTCCGTTCTAAAAATAGTATTTTCGCACAGAAACTTTAATAAAAATAGAAATATTAATATCTTAATGATTTTTTTAACTATACTAAGTAGGTAGGTGGTTATAAGGTCAGGTATGTAAATTTAAATGGTCTAGTTTTTAGGTTGCTTGGATAACAGAGAAAAATTAAAAAAACGTTAATTGAAGACGTTCTGCACGTACAGTTTTGTAAGTTTTTAATTAAAAAACGTGCCAAGGTAATGTTACAATTGTTTATTTACACAAAACTAGTATGAAGTACAAACACATTATTTATTACCTACTCACTTTTATTATGGATGATCTTCAAATAATTTATTAGATTTTAAGGTACATTCATTATGATATTCTAAGGATCTAAAAACACGAAAGGAGTAAAAAGTATTTAAGTAATTTTATTGGATAATTAGAAAGAAACGGTCTTTGTGGGATTCAAGTACTAGTATAGTATAGTCAAACCCCCGAAGGGTTTATTCAGATTGGCTCGAAAATTCAAGTTATGGCCATTTGAATTTTTTTCGACAGTGACCAATTTCAGCTTATAATCGCTCATTGTTTTGGCTATAATTTGCATTTTAAGTTTATTATTTCTGGATAAATATGTTGCAACCTCAATAAAATGACTCATCTGAACATATCAAGTAGTGTAAAAAATATTTTTTGTATTTTTCGTTGAAAATAATCCGAAAAACCGCATTTTTTAGCATTTTTTGTTAGTATTTCGACTTTTATTCAGAATTTCTCATTATTATTTCTTTCAAACTTCAATGAAATTAAACTTTGAGATTAAATAGATAAATTTCACGCATATATCAATAAATAAATATTTATTTTTGGGTATTTTTCGTCGACCAGTAGTCGTTAGATCGCACTTTTATCGCATGCCTTGTCAATATTTCGAATTTTTTTTATTCTACCCAAAAAAATTGTGATGATGAAAAAAATACATTGATCTCTTGCAACAAATGAAAATACATGCATAAACCTATGTTTACCATTTTATTTTAAAGATATGAAAATTCAAATGAACATTTTTATAATGAAACAAATCAATATGTTGAACGTATTCTCTTTGGCGTTGGTTTGCTTCATCTGGTTCATCACCATCGCTATATAGCCGAAAATACACCATTCAATTTGGTTGAATAATTTGGTAGATTCAACCAGATTGAACCAATAGAAATACACTTGACTTCTTTCAATGTTTCTTTCAATGTGTCTATTGGTTCAATCTGGTTGAATCTACCAAATTGTTCAACCAAATTGAATGGTGTATTTTCGGCTTATCACTCGAATCATCATCAGAATACACATACATTGATCAACTCGCTTTCTTCTTCTTCCCCATTCGAAATTTTGAAGAGATTCTTGCTCCACCAGCAAATTTCAGCCAAAAAAGAGCGTCAGGTGATTTTTTTGTTAGAAAGAGCTCAATGTATTTTTTCATCATTCATCAATTTTTTTTGTAGATTAAAAAGTTTTTCGAAAAATTGACTAAAAATGCAGTAAAAGTTCGATATAACGGTTACTGGTCGACGAAAAAGTCTCAAAATTAATATTTCTTTATTGATGCAGGTGTGAAAGTTGTGAATTTGATCTCAAAGTTTAATTTCATTGAAGTTTGAAAGAAATAATAATGAGAAATTCTGAATAAAAGTAGAAATGTTAAAAAAATGCGATTTTTCGGCTTCTTTTCAACGAAAAATACAAAAAATTATTTTTTTAATTTGATATGTTCAGATGAGTTGTGTATTTGACTTTAAAAAATCATTTTATTAAAGTTTCAGCATATTTATGCAGAGATAATAGAATTAAAATGCATTTTATATACAAAACAATGAGCGATTATAAGCTAAATTGGTCACTGTCGCAAGAAAAATTCAAACGGCCATAACTTCAATTTTCGAGCCAATCTGAATAAACCCTTCGGGGGTTTGACTATACTATACTAGTACTTGAATCCCATAAAGACCGTTTCTTGTTTCACGATATGCTGTTGCGCTGTGAATCTGACTTTATTGACGAGTCTGTTTTATGGCTGAGGGAGCTTGCGAGCGAAGCTAATAAATAAGACGAGCTGGCTCAGCCATAAAACAGACTCGTCAATAAAGTCTTAGATTATATACTTGTTACATAAATAGCTATTATTTATAAAAAATTTTGATTGGTCTCTGCAAACTAAGCATTCTGCATTATCTTTTTGTCTCACCCTCATTCTAATTTTCGTGTTTGAAAATCAAACAAATCTTCACCTGAAGGTAAATTTCCAATCAAATTTTTTTGGTTTTAGTCACTTCTCTGTTTTATCGACAGGACTCTACTTTTGTTCTGCATTCTGCTATTTAGTTATTCTTTCAGCAGACCAAAGAAACATAATCTGTTTCTGTTTGTTTGTTAAACGTGTTTTCTGATTTTGAATATTGTTGTATCAAAGGAAGCGAAACCAGAAGTTTTTAAGTAGAAGTTCAACTTCTTTATTTTCTAATACTTAAAACTTGGACCCGAAACCTTTGTTTTCAAGATTATTATTTTTCATACCCTTTCTTAATGTAAGAAGTGTTATGTTGAGGTTTCTGGAAGCTTCAATTGACTGCTATTTTCCTCTTAAATTTATTTTTTCGGATTCCTGCTACATAGTCAATTATTGTTTATCCAATGAGGATGATAGTTACTTCTTATCTTTGATTGGACTTTTGTGAAACCGAATATTATATATAAAATAACAAATTGACAATACATAGTTTCAACTATTTCTTTGTACATCACGTGGGACGAATGGTAATAAATAACATGCTTATTTCTATGTGGTTTATCTTGAACAATATACCGTAATTCCATAATATAATATATAAAAGCTTGAAATTTTGTAATAAGAAAATCTGTAACGCAATCAATAAACAATTGTCCCATTATTATTCCAGTCAAATAAGAAACAATGCAATTATTATAAGGTATAAAAATATTGAGTTTCTATGAAGAATATAAAATAGGCATACTCACTGTTATTTAAATATTTATATAATTTATAACCTATTAAAATTGCAAAACCTTAAAGAAGCTTTCAATGCACACAAACATTTTTTTCATTTTAATTTAATTACCATACATAGAAGAAAATAATGTTAAAAGATGTTTTATTTACAGTTCACACAAGGTCGTGCGCATATTTTTCTTAATTATTGTGAAACTTATATTGCATTTAATATTTTTTTTTAAGTTAACGTAAAAATCCGGTTTTATCTCCCAACAATATTTTCGTTTGTTTATACGTTTAGGTATAGCATAAATTCGATTTTAATCACTGATAGATAGGAAGAAGATGAGGTGCTAAATCGAGGACGTTGTGCAAGGTGAATTTATTGAGTAATTTTCTCACAAATCTTACTTAAATAGTTTTAATTAATTCGTTTGTGAGTACGTACATAAGTTAAAGCTCTAATAGTTGCTTGTTTTATCTAGTGAAAAACAGTGAAGACCAGAATTTATATTTTTAATGAACATTAAATCTCATGCTTGGATGAGAGTTGAACAGTGGAGGGAGGGGAGAGTACTCCATAAAAAATTCATGATGCCGAGATTGAGTTAAATAGTTAAATTACCTGTACTTGTAAATTGTTGGGCTATAAACTGTAATTTATTCAATTATTCACTAGTGTACGTGTGTCCGCTAACGTATATTTTTCTCGATGGTAAGTGATTTATACAGATTTTATTTCACTAGATCTGTAGCAACGTGAATCACTATTGCGATATATAACCGAAAAACAATTTATTCTAATTAAGATATTTTATATTTATCTGGAACACTATTAAATTTTGTGTCAATTAATCAATTCTAACGCATATTACCTATACTCATAGTTACAGTAATTTCTTGTTCAAAAACTGTTTCGTATAAAATTACTACAAAACCAGATTGTGAATTCCTTTTTTGGAGCCGCTTGTTGCATATATTAAAACAGACATAAATAATCTTGACGGGCGCACCGATTGTACGTTTTTTTGACGAATTTCATTGGTTCTAAATTACAACAAAAAAGATATTTGTTCAAGTTTACAAGTTATTATTTCCGATAAAAGCTGAATTTAAAGTAAATGTTGTTTATAAGATTAAATTTGAATTTATGGGTATTTTATTCAAAATTAATCACAGATTAAAATCCAATCGTTTATTTTTAATAAGATTAATGTAAATAAACCGTTTTTTCTTCATTTTGCTGGAATGTTTCTTTGATGGCGTGTAAAAAAGCACATGAACGTCAGTGATGCTTGGATATAGTTTGGAAAAAAGGTAATAAAAATGTACAGTTGTTTTTTCCGTTTATACTATAAGTTGCATTTAAGTTTAAATTATATCTATTGTATTAAAAACGCATTAATTTTTATTGGTTGTTGAAAGTTAGTCCAGTATATTTAGTATTTATTATTGTAATTCATTGGGTAAGAGAAATTTTTTTTTGCCATCGTTAGGGTACCACATACTACATAGAAAGCTTAAATCCGAGTTTTCGACCTTGCAGCTTTTCCGCCATCTTGAATTAAGGGGTGAATTCTTATCTCGCCAATAACAGCAGTATTTTTTATTTTGTCGAAAAAACAGTTGATACAATTTTTAACGAGAAAAACGTGTTTGTATACTTGATATTTTTTTATATTTTGCGTATTTAACGAGTAATAACGGATTAATTGAAGCAAGAGGGGGTTGAAAATTTTTTCTGGTCGGTTATCATTTTTTCTTTCAGCGCAATCGCAAAAATGTTCATGTAAAATATGGTAAACACACAATTACCTACAACTTAGATATGAAAAATTTTTTCATGCGAACAATTGTTTACTTACTGCAGCGCCTGGAAATTGCACGTATCGTCACTCGGCAGTAGTACAGGACATCTAAACTTTACTGGGAAATAATTCTGAGACGAATTTGGCTTCCGATTTTCGAAAGTGTTTAAGTATACGAGCCGGAAATCACATTTTGCACAATTCTGCCCGGTGGTGAAAGGCCGCCATCTTGTTTTTAAGGGTTGTTTTAGTTTTTCGCGCATAAATCGCGTATTATCGATTTTAGAAGAAAATGTTCCAATAAAATTAATTTGTAAATTGAATTCTCTACAAAATAGACTTTTTTCGCTAATTGCAATTGTTTACAAGTTAGGTACAGCATTTTGTTACACGGGATTACTTTTTGAAATTAACACAAATAGTTTTGTTGACGTATACGTGCACCTGTCTCGAAAAACGCGACTGCCTGAAAAAGTGCGACTATCTCGAAAATGCACCAAACACCAGCCTGGAAATTTGGAAGTATAACAAACTTGTAAACAATTGCAATTAGCAAAAAAGTTACCAGTGCAATTTTATCGAGAATTCAATTTTCAACAAAATTGCATAGAAAAATTTTCTTCTAAAACTGAAAATACGCGATTTATGCGCGAAAAACTAAAACAACCTTTAAAATCAAGATGGCGGCTTTTCACCACCGTGAAAAATTGTGCAAAATGAGTTTTCCGGCTCGTATACATACACTTTCGAAAATCGGAAGCCAAATTCGTCTCGGAATTATTTCCCTGCAAGGTCTAAATGCCCTGTACTATACTGCCGAGTGACGATACGCGCAACTTCAAGGCGCTACATTGCTACAGTACCTAAGGAAACAATTCCTCGCATGAAAAAATTTGTCATATCAAAGTTGTAGGTAACTATGTGTTTAATAAATTTTAAATGAACATTTCTGCGATAGCGCTGAAGGAAAAAAAATATCGAGCAAAAAATTTTTCAACTCCCTTTTTTTCAATTAATCCGCTACTACTTGTTAATACGCAAAATATGAAGAAATATCAAGTATACAAATTTGTAGAACACGTTTTTCTTGTTAAAAATGGTATCGGCCATTTTTTCGATAAAATAAAAAATACGGCTGTTTCTGTCGAGATAAGAATTCACTACTTAATTCAAGATGCGGAAAAGTTGCAAGTTGCAACAAAATTTTCTTACCCAATGAATTGCAAGAATACCCATAGGAATCTGACTAACTATACTGGACTAAGTACGAAGTTTATATTTTTAATTTTTTTAGTTTCTTGTAGTGATGAAAGGAAGGAAATATTTTTATATTGGATCTACGAAGAGAAAATGCTTAGATACCATAATTTTGTGAGAAAATTATAGGTTAATTAAGTTAATGATTTTTTATGTCGCCGAAGCAAATTAACAAACAAAACTTCCTATAAATTATTAAAAAATTAAAAAAGACAAATTAATTTTGGTCTGTTGTCGTGGTCTGATGAATTCCAAAATGTAATCCTACTCCTCAAAACCTCAAACTATTCTCGGTTCACTGAAACAATATAATTCAAAATCGAGATAAGATATGATTTCATACCGGATTAAAAGTTCAATTTTTGAGAAGAGAATTGCGGCAAATTTAAAATATGTACTTTAATTTGGTTGGCTGTATAGAGACTTACGTCAATAATCAATATTTTAAATTTCCCGCAAATAATTTGTCTCTCTCTACTATATTAAACATAAATAACATTTTCTTAGTGAGAATATGATAATAAATTCTTAAAGAACCCTATTGTTTGAGTTTTCTGTTTTTTAATAGAATTGTGCTTATTATCTTCCAGTCGACTGTATTTCAGAAAAGTTGGCATACATTTCAACGGGTTTTTGTCTCCTTTTCTTTTCATTATGCCAATTTTTGCATCTAAGTCTAGATACCTTGTTCTTTATTGATAAGGATTTATTTTCAAAAATTTATCTCTGATATTTCCACTATTTTGGGACTAAAATGAGCTAGTTTATGCAATAATAAACTCAGTACATGTTTTTATAATTGATGCTTTAATTTCAATGAGACAATCCAGTTACTTTTTGCAAAAAACATAACTTTCAGAGGTTAACTTTGAAAAAAAGTTAATGCCATTCCATTGAATATATTTGAATAAGAAAAACTGGTCTTGTCTGTAGAGGATGATGCAAATCGACATCTTATTTTGCTTATAACTAATGAGCCCTAAAATGTTTAAAAAAATCATCTTTTATACTTTAGGTACTTTACATCTTATAACATATAATGGAGGTTAATCAGTTTCATTTTTTAAAACGTCATTGTTTTGTAAGTTGTTTCTATTATTTAAATACTGACTACTTTTTTATTCCCAGTTAATAAAAATTTAAATAATTGCATTCATTATAGGTACGTGTACTTTTTGTTTCGATTGGTTCTTCATATAGGTACAGAATTATAATTAATATTAGTATTAGCACTACATAAGCTTTAATAGTGTAGCTGCACAAACCTAAGTATCATTATGGTTGCCTTATGTCATGTCTTAATCTTAAAGATTACTTTCCAAATGGTACCACTTTTATAGAATGTAAACCTGCAGTAGGTGTATGCAATTTTTGTTAATTATTTTATCGAAAGTCTTTGTATTATAGTGATTTTTAATTTGCGTTATTCCGCTAATCGAAATTTCACCAATTTAAACTGTTTGTTCCTATTAACGCGTTAATAATTTGTTGTCTTTTGTTTCAGTTTGCCTTCACCTGAAAACCTAGATATTCTGAACCACACACGAGAGCCCTCCACCAGATAACTAGTGCATGTGTGCGTTAAAAAAAAACAGTGACTTTTTTCTAATAATTTATTAATTTATTAAGTGTTTAAACTGCGAGTATCACCAAACTCGCAGATCAATTATTGTGATTTTAATTTTAACAAAATAGTGATATTATGTATAATATAAACATAAACCTAGCTTCGGCAGAGGCTGTCAACAACCTAATAGTGGAGTCCACGTGTACAACTCCACGTACACCCGAAATTTTAAATTCTCTCATAGCCATGACAAATCCTCTAGACAATTACGCTTTTGGAGATGACAACCGCAAGAAAACAACTTCTGGAACCATCACCAATATGAGTAGTGATTCGAATAGTTCCAGTAGTAGTCAAATCGAATCTCCTACAACAAATCCGCCCAGCGTCCAACACACCTGCTCACAACTCATCAAAGCTGGACTCAAACTTTCGATCGAGCAAAAACGAAAACATCTCAGCGATGGGGAAGACCTCTTGGATCTCGACAAAGTCAAAAGGATTAAGAAAAATGAGTGCAGCGAGTCTGAGGACGACAAAGTCAAACATGAAAATGGGGTAAGTGGGTTGAAGTTTTGGAAGTTTGTGGCTTTTTCATGGCACTGATTACGTTAATGGTTAAAAGCGACTTGAAACTGAAGCCAACAGATAATAATAAATAATATACACTGCACTGAGCATGCGCAGTGCATCGACTCAGTCGGATTCGACTTCAAGCCACTTAACAGTAACGTAGTCATTTATTTCGTTGTTGAAATTGCAAACCTGCAACTGCAGGAAGCTGTTGTATCCACTGCGATTCAAAACTAACACAACATCCATTATAATTACAATAATAAAATTGAATATTTTTATTACTACGCGCTTCCTGCATACACCATGTATTTAAAGTAAAGTTATTATGGTTATTAATTACCAATAAAAGTTTTTTTCAGCAAGGTTGCTTTTATACGACCAACGTTACAAAATAATTTTCTAGTAATACGTAAGAAACAGATACCCACAGAATTTTTATGCGGTACTTGTTATGCGAATAATTGATTACCTATTATGCAGCAAAAACTGCAATAAAACCTAATAACTCTTTATTGTAATCTGCAAGGTTAAAACAATAAAAAAAAATGTTGATAGCTACTCCTGTCTTTACAGGGAACTATAAAACGTTTAAAATTAAGTTTTTTTGTGTCGCATAGTATGTTTTGGAAAATGTACAGGGAAAAAAACTGTGAAATATGCAAACAATAAACAATGCCGAATAAAGAGGATTCGCTTTGAATTTTAAATTAGTTGCTAAAATATTCGACCTTGGTGGTGTGGCAAACTGAAAAGCAGAAGTTAGAAACAAAGCATTTTTTCAAGCTAGTTGACTGATAACGCGAATCTTTTTGGTGGATTTCCATAAAAGTACAAGAATTATTTAAAATAAAACTTCAATTTGACGCTATTAGCTTTAGTTGTTTATTGTAGGTGTGTAGTAATTATTATGCATTATTTAACAATAAATTAAAATACCACATTTATGAAAACCACTGAGGTTTGCCAAGCAAAAAAACGTATTATCTTCACCACATTAAAGTAAATATTTAAATATTTTATGGCAGGATCTGTTCCCTTTTTTTGTTTAATTATGCTATTATTCTTCGTTTTACTCTTTTTAGTGCATTTAAAAATTTTAATCTCTAAATAAATACAGCCAAGTCACGTACACATTTTAATAAAGGGCGAGTTTTATTATTTATTTTTGTGATTAGTATAACACACAGAATTAAAGGAAAAATTCTACGAAATAATATTGAAAAGTTTTGATTTATAGACTAAAATTATTTTCAGCAGGCTTGTGCGGCATACTATATCTGTCTCTACCCTCGTTTGCCTGTCTTTAGAGCGAGGAAGATGGAGAGACAGAAACAGTGTGATGCATATACTTTCTAAAAATAATCCTAAATTGAAAGAAGTTTTAAGCTGGAAATAAATTTCTAGAGTATATTTGTAAAATTTCATTAAATTTAATATTAATACATCCAGGGTGGAGTTTAATCACCAGAAAACACTCTCAAAATTTAGAAAATAGTGAAAATACCTACTGTAAAATTTCCCAGTTGATTAATTGCTTTTATAAAAATTTATTACTAAAACTTCACTAATGAAGACGCCTGTTGTTTTCTCGGATTTTCCTTCCATAAAATTATTTTTACTTTTCTATTGTCTAACAAAATCGAACCAAAATACAGTAAAAATAGAACACATAAACTGACAAGACAATTCAGATTTTTTATCAAAAAACTTAGATACATCTGCCTGTGGTACATTTGAATAAATTTGACATGACACGAGTTTTCCTTTAAACTAGCGAAATGGGTATTAATTTTAACAGTGAAATTTACCGGAAGATGAATTTATAACTAAATTGCAAACTTCTTTCTGTTGCGTATTTCATATACAAGTTGCAAAAAACACTTGATATGTTTGTTAAACTTTTTTGTTCATAAATAAACATTAATATTATTTAAAATACTTGGTGATTAATTACAATATGGTTGTTGTTTTCGGATTTCTCAAAAGGTTAAGTTAAATTTGATAAGTACATCGCCATCACATAGTATAGTAAATTTGATATCAAAATTTTTAATATACTACTTGAAAAACTTTCAAATAATAGAAACTATATTTTTCGGAAACATCTGTCAAGTGAATACTACCTATAACGCAATTATTGGATTTAAATATTTCAAAATGATTTATAATGGATAATCGAAATTTCAAAATTTTGATTATATTCGTATTAAAGAAATTAATATTTTCAATTTATTAGTATGAGTAGTGATTGTCTCATTGACTAGCAATAGAATTTTATTGCGATTTACCACAGATGGAGTTTTTATTTAAAACACATTATTCAAAATTTTAATTTTCATACATTCTAATCTATCTTTATTTTTGTTTAGTAGTATTCTCTTCAAAATTGTACATCAGAAATTGAATTATAATAATTTGAAAGTGTTTTCTAATTATTTCATATAATTTTTTTTAAGTATATCTCTCGATATATCTACTCTAAAATGACACAGTCGATAGGAGAGGTTATAATAACATACAAGTTTGTTTAAACTATTTATTGCAATTAAAAAAAAACAATTTCTTAAGTAAATATAAATTCGATAGCTAGTTTAGCCTAAACACAGATTAAAATTAATATTTCGAAAAATCTATTTTTACTACTAAATACTTTCTAGGATATTTCATAATTGTAATATTTCTATTTTTATACTTATCTACATATTTACCTTTTACTTAAACCTCTAAACATAATTTAATATCGCTAATAGCATTATTATTTTTAAATAGACTGTTCACATTATTTGTACCTACTTGATGGCTTTTGTAATGAACAATATGAACATATAACCTAAATATGATGAAGATTCTTTTAAAATTCTATATAAACTGTTACATTACATTTCCAACATTATAAACATACAAAGTGCCTCAAAAATGATAAACATAATTAAATCCAATACTGTTCAAGATTCTTTGTCATCCACACAATAATTTTTGCTACGTTTTAATAAAATCTCGTCATAAAATCAGATAAATCACATTGTCACAAGCTTAAAAACTTGAAATTTGAAGTACATATCTAAAATACGTTTATTCATTGTTTTGTTAAATCAATATTAACCTTAAATCAAAATTTTTGCAGTATTTTTTAATTTAGGTTCTTAAACCTAAATTTTTGGACATTTTGAAATTTACCCTTAATTAATTTCGTTCACAATATTAACCATTGACTGCTGTTAAAATTTCATCTGAACTTTTGAAATTTTATGTATACTTTCTAAGAAAACAAGCATCAACTTTTTTCAATTTAAAATTCTGCAATATATCGGAAGAACTGATTTTCTTCAGGAACTTTTGCAATATACAAGCAAGTGCCCCCAAATTCCTTAATAATGCCAAATATTCACCTAAAATACTTTTTTAATTGCCCAGAATTAAAAAAAATCCCTGGAATTTCCAGAAGGTCCTTCGAAAATTCCAGAAATGATTTCCTCCGCGGGGACTAAAATATAAAAACCTCACATTTCGAAAAAGAGCGTCTAATTTCGCTTAATTTCCACAAAATCACTACAATACAAAAAAAAATCAAAATATTGAAAAAAACGGATTCGCTTCATACGAATTTAACCGTGTTTTCACGAACTTTTATGTCAGTAACAGATGTCTCAAAATTTTGTGAAAATACAGCTAAATTTCTCATAAAATTCAAAATTTCAAAAAATCCCGAATAGTTTCACAATTTCGAGAAAATTCCTGAATATTAAAAAATGTCTTTTTAAATATCAATAATTTCCTTCGAGTACAACAAATTATTCAGTTAGCGAAACCGGTAGATCGAATATTTTTGAAATTATTCGCAAAATATAATATCTTTATTTAAACGTAGAAATGTTTCTGCACTAAAATCCCAAACTCCTACGCTTATTAGAGATTATAGTCAATATTCTCTTTCATTAATTTGATTTTTTAAGCTAGTCAAAATAATAAACTCCTTTATTACACCCATTTACTAGCAAACAGTTTTACATGCTTAATAAAAACTAGGCAGTAATATTAGATCGCCTCTTATCCAGCGCCTAGTAAAGCTTCTAAAGTTCCTTCATAAAAAGAACGCCATGGCGCCAACGTATATTCCTGTTAATAGCCACAATAAAAACCTCTAATGCAAAACGACGTTGGGCGACAAAACAATATATTCAGTTCTAGTGATAACTTACAATTACTTTTATTTCGTTCGTAGAATTAGTTTAGTGTGTTTTCTATTCGAAGAAATTAGCGGATTTGGCACACTTTACCTCCGGAGCTTTATTAAGAAGGTATAACATATACACAAAATAATTTTCTTTTTATTATTATCCTAAGCTATAAAATGAATCTCGTTTAAATACAATACAAACCAAATTTAAATTTAAATTCAGCCCACATGTGAGAGCCAGCATTTATATGTGCCTTGCAGGGAGTACCGTTAGGTGCAGACCATACATTTTGTCCAAGCCCAACTTTTTAAAATATTGTTACCGCAAAATTCGCAAAATACAATGTAGGTTGTAAACAAATTATTATGTATAACCCGTTTCAGTTTGCAGCGGACGAAGATAATATAAATTATTATATTATAAATGACTTATATCTGGCTGATTTCCAAAGCATCTTGAAATCCAATATGTTTTGTTCAGCTTGCCAAAAACTATATTAAAAATATTGTAATTTTTTAATTTGTGTTTATTGTATAAACGCCAACTTTTTTGTCGGACTGCACCAACAGAAACGAATTTGTTGACTGCGAATAAACTTATCGGTGTGTACAGATGCTTTAATTTACAATTATTTTTTGGCTAAATATAATCTCTTGGATATGATGTTTTGTTCGCTTTCATTCAACAATAACTACGCTACAGTAATCCAATATTATCTACGGAAAATTGATTCGTTGAGAGTTAAGTAATTGAGTTTTTTAGATAATTTTTTAAATTTATGGCGCCAGAACTGTGAGAGGAAGCAAACATATAAGTATAATTACTTTTATAGGCACTAATTCACCAATAAAAGTCAAATTTGTTTATTGAAGAAAACTAATTATTGTAATAGGATTTTATTTCGTAGTAAAAAAATAGTTTCAAGGATGGAAATTATTTATACTGCAAAAATAAATTGAATTTCAAAACAGGCCTGCTATTGTTAATATTTTTATGTTTTTAATTATGAAAATGGTTACGTTAAAGGCAATATTATACAGAGTTGTAAATACTGGAAATGGTTATGTGCAGAAACTAGTATTTTATTATAGGCTTATGAAATGCTTTATTAAATATCTATAAAACGCATACTTAAGAGTTTTTTGGGTAGACAGAATTGTAACTAAAATATTTTGCAGGAAATTTAATCACTTAAACACCCAATGCAATAAATGTAAATATTTCAATTTTGCCGCAATTTTGAGTTCCAAGAATCTACATCACCTCAAAGAACTTAAAAGCGCCTACAAAATATTTTCAAAAATGTTCTACAATTCCATAGACGCAAAACATTTTTTTTTTGTTATTCAATATATTATAGCTATTTTTTTATCATCTATAATACTGACAATATAATGACACTATTTATTGTTTTATCAATAAATTTATTGTTGTTTGAACTAAAATGGCTGTTGGTGCGGAATTAATTGAGATAATTTATTTGTATAAGTATATATCTGATGAATTTAAAGAAAGATAAGATGAAAACCCAGTTGAAAATTGAAGCTTATTATTCATTCTTTGAAATAAAATATAATTCTAACAATTTTATTATGATTTGGTACAAAAAGACGCTTTTATTTGGTACTTAAAAACTCAAAAATTTTGTCTAACCTAACTTCATCTGCACTTGTAGACTTTGAAGAATCGTAATGGTTTCAAAACTCTACAGGGTGTCCCAGGATAGACACGAAATATTTTAGATGTAAGTCTGCATTGTCCTGTACAATTTTTTTATCCCCAATCCGGGTTGGTTTTCTAGCAATCATCTCTTGAATCTTGAACATTGTAGATTGAAAAAGTAAAAGACTGTTGAATAAAAAGAAGCCAGTCTGCTAAACTAAACTGCTGGCCAATTGAAACGTACCAAGCGAATTTTTAGGTTGAATTTAAAGTCAAATATTTTGAAAAGGAGAAAAGATATCAACATGAGGTTTTCAGGATTCAAGAGATAATTTAATTGCGAAAACAATAGTGTGACCGGATTTTTTTACTTTGAAGTACGTTACTATCTACAGGGTATGAAAGAAAGTCGTCTTTTTTTCTCAAACTTGATACCTACCGTAATTCCACAAAATTTTTTTTATATTTTTTTGATGTCGATTTTTTTAGTCCCTGGTTAATGAGGAAAAAACCAATTTCTCAAAATTTTTATATCCCTCTTATTTTATAAGATACCGAATTTTTTTATTAAATTTAATATTGTTGAACCGGTTTTTGCAATAATAATTATGCTGCCATTTTGAAAGCAATTGTCATCATGTGATATGTCGATAAAAAGGTAATTTTAAGTAGAATCTAATTCTTATGGAAAAAAATCTACAGGGTTGTTTTAAAAAATTTTGAAAGTTAGTAGGTGGCCCTTCCGGTGAAACCGGAAGTGTCATCAGATTGTTTTAAACGTCAAAATGATAATTCCTTTCAACAATCAAACCATGCCAAATTTCAAATTAATACAGTTAAATATAACAAAATGGTGGGGGTTGTAAAACGATTTCGTAGCCACCCGGTATACACGAATATGAGCAAATTTTTGAAAAAGTGAAAAACCCGTTTCGAGGATATAAGTCACTTAAACCAATGGTGAACATGAACTAACTAAATTCCATTAAGAAAATAGCCTCAAAAAATGAATTGAAAAATTTACCAATTAGCGCTCATGTACCGATTTTTGATAAGCCACTGGTTACCAATAAATTAATGAAAGTACAAAAAGTGTACTTTTTATAAGAAAACCATTCATAAGGTATTATAATCAACTACAGAGATTGGTTCTTACAAAACACAATACGGCCGAACGACAAAAAACAAAGAAAAAATCAAATTTTCAGCAAAAATTCGGTATCTTATAAAATAACAGGGATATCAAAAATTTTGAGAAACAGGTTGTTTTCCCATTAAGTAAGGACTAAAAAAATCTACATCAAAAAATATTTAAAAAAATTTTGTGGAATCACGGTAGTTATAAAATTTGACAAAAAAAGGAGACTTTCTTTCATACCCTGTAGATAGTAATGTACTTCAAAGTAAAAAAATGGGGTAACACTATCGTTTTGTCAATTAAATTATCTCTGAAATCCTGAAAACCGCATTTTGATATCTTTTCTATTTTTCAAAATATTTGACTTTAAATTCAACCTAAAAATTCGCTTGGTACGTTTTAATTGGCCAGCAGTTTATTTGATTATCGAAAAATAGTTATACATGAAATTTGTAGCTGAGATGATTTGCGATCGAAAGTATCACGTAATTTTTTTGATAGTGTTAACCCTTAAAGAATTATTAGTGTTCAAATTTGGAATTTGAAAAAATAAATCATGTTCACGTTTCATTTATTTTATTTTGAAAACTAGTATTGATAATGGTTAAAAATTTGATACATAATGAAAGATTAGTTTATTTTGAATCAAAAAGTTAAATTCCATTTTGAACATAAGCGATGTCAACTCGGAATAATTATTAAATTTGTTAAAAAGATTTCCGTAAGTTACCACCTGCAAAGACTTTATATTATGGATAAAAAAATTAAAAAAACCCGGATTGGAGATAAAAAACTTGTACAGAACAATGCAGAAGGTATTCAAGAATCATACCTAAAAATATTTCGTGTCTATCCTAGGACACTCTGTATATAAATCTGTAAAACATCAAAAATTTGTAACCTGTACTTTTTTAATTCCTAGCAGAAATTTCCCACCTAAATTATGTAAAAGCGGAATAGGCATGAATAACTTGATAATGAGATAATAAATAAATTAAAAACTGGTATATTGGTAATTGTAGTATTTTTCTACGAAGTTGAATAAACATTTTAGCGGATTTTTTTAAACCACAAATAATAACAATTCACAAGAAAACATACCAAAGCAAATAAAAACTTATTAGCGCTTTTAATTTATTATACATTTTAGTAATTTTTTAACTACTATCAAGTTTTCACGTTTCAGAGTAAAGTGCAATTTAATTGTAATAAATAGAATAGAATTAGATTAGGATTATTATTTATTTGTATTAACACGCATGAAAATAGAATTCTATAGTATGAAATCATTCTTTCAGCATGAACTAAAATTAAGTACCTACCTAATCATTTACAAAAATAATAAAAATTTTAATTTTCAGATTCAAAATTCAAATTGGACTTGGTATGAAACCGATGATATTTTGTCTAATGTAAGTTAAAACAAAGAACGAGCCGAAAATAGATTGAGAAATTTATTTTTAATTCTGCTAATGAGACAAATGAGACTTTCTAACTATCACATTCATTGAAAATACAATGAAACTGTAAAATATATGTTAAACATGTGGGAGATATCGAAAAAACCATTTAACGAATCCTCATGGTGAAACATACATTATTATCGTGTGTTTTATGGTTTTGGGTACTAAAGATTTTGCAGGAAAGTGTAGGAGGAACGCGTTTATTTTTATTTTTTACGACTACGATGTATTGTTACTTCTGACAAGGAAGAGTAATTTTCAAAGTAGAAATTGTAAATAACGTTAAGGTTATAAAGTTCTGTAGAAATTGTATAAAATTAGGCTTATTCGAATATAAATTTGCATAAAAAGGGGTATTTTGAAAGCTTTATTATAAATTACAAACTAATTTCCGATTACTCTTTAGTTTAGTTCTTTTGAACAGCTCTGAATATCTTTCAATAAATACCTACGTTATGATGCTCTGCCCTTAATTTTAGTTTCTTTTTCCATTAAATGATACCACACTAAAAAAATGAATTTTTTACAACTTTGAACTTTGCTCGTAACATGCAACAAATATGTTTTTATAGCTTATCCCACAAACGCCATATCACAAATTAGTCAGAAAATTAATTTTTAACCAATACATATCTATCTTAAACTGTATCCTGTTTTTTTGGTGGTAGGGATTTTACGTTCGTAAACTAGGAAAAAACTTGTATTTGTAAATTTCCGGTCACCTAATTCATAGCCAGATTACGTATTCTGTCTTTTTCTATAGCTAAATAATATTTTTCTTTTCTAGTTGACCCCCGAAGATGAAGAACGAAGAAGACGCCGGCGTGAACGAAACAAAATAGCCGCCACCAAATGCCGCCTGAAAAAGCGCGAGCGCACCATCAACCTGGTCAACGAATCCGAAACCCTTGAAACCCAAAACATTGACCTGAAGAACCAACTCCAAGAGCTGGAAAACCAGAAACGTGTCCTCCGCGAGATGCTGTCCATGCACCGGCCCCACTGTCAGCACAACATTGGACCGGCCACCAGGGACAGCGTCTACCACCTTCCCGTGGACACTACCATTATGGACAATCATTCCTACAGTCGACCCGCCTCCGTGGACCCCAACTATCGCACCCAAAATTTGGAAGTGTACACCAGGCCGGCCAGTGTGGGAATTTCTAACAACATTACTTACACCCGTCCTGCCATTCAGTACACGAAAACACCACCGAGTATAATCGTTGAAAATATCGACGATAACTATGAGAATCATTTCACTAACTTGGATATTTCGAACAGTTTTAACTACAACCATCCGTGCCACAATTACAGTAGTAGTCAAAATTACAACAATAATTCTGGAATGGATAACGGGTGTATGGCTTAACCATGAACATTTCTCTGTATAATATTTTTAAGTCTTCTTGTGGGATTCGTAATATTTAATTACCAGATTTATAAAAAGAACTTCATTTGATGAATCTGGAAAATAGGTAAACAATACTTGGCCAAAAAAATGCAGTTAAATTATACATGTTACTATAAAAATAGTTGCAAATAAGTCGTCCCATTTTTATAGCATAAGAACATTACCTGGGAAGTGATAATCGTCTCTATTAAAGCTCGGCGAACAAACCAGCATTTCCTTATCCGCATCTTTTACATTTAACTTCTTGAGCCACTCTACACGTTTGACAACGACTGCAACTATGCTAAATGAATTTATTTTTTAATTTTAGCACCACAACGAGCTGGCATTTTATGGAAACTCACATTTTGTAGGTGCGCAGTTTTGGACACAGCAACGTCCACCGCCTCGTAAATTTCTATACCCCAAGGGAAATGGCATTATTCTAATCACTTTAACTTAACTGCAATTTTTTTTTTGACAAATTAATAGTTACAGGACTGACAATTTATTATTTTGGCACTTTGGCCCTATTGCGGCCATCTTTAATAGTTTTCGCGGCGACCGCCCGTGTCGCATGATATTTTTAGAGTCTCCATATCAATATTCACAATCACCTAACTTAACTTCGCCGGTTTCAAATTGAGATTTTACAGCACAATAATCTCCCAATTATTCCTGAAATGTTGTACGGAATTTTTTATACCAGGCACTAATTTAAAAATATGATTATTATATATCTTTATCAGCAATTCGATTCACAGTTTGTGCCAAATTCCGTGATCTCCATTTTCCTGCATTATCTCTCCATGACTTCAGTCTAAAATTGGCGCACACTTTTTGCTTTTCAGCTTTCCACCTCAAGTACAGGGTGTCCCATTTTCGACACTTTTAGGGGGTATTGGCGTTATTATCAAAGATAGAGTGTTGCGATTTTCACCTTCCTGCCCTACTTTTTTACGAAACGAAAGATTCCGGGGTCAAATTTGTCATGGCTCTCTTAGTTTTTAATCTACAGAGTGATTTTGAAAATCTTTGTTTTTTAGACACCCCTCGTATTTCCGTTATGCGTCTACTTATCAAAAAGGTGAAAACTGTTTTTGATAAGAGTTTTTACGTAGAATTCAGTGGCGTAGGCAGTTTTTGTGAAAAAAGTTTAGTTTTAGAGACATTGCCCAAACTTATGTTTTTTAAAATGGGACACCCTATATATTATGTTTTATACTGATTAAGCAAAATTTGGGCTTTCCAAAAATATATAATACTTAATATTTATTTTGAAAAACAAGCTCAAAATTCGATATTTTTAATAATTTTCTTTATTTATAACAGTAGGCCATGGCTAATTTTTTAGTAACAAATGCAAAATTTTCACAATGCGTAATTATTCTAAAGCTAAACACTTCAAAAGATAATATTAATGCACTTTATAAAACATACCAACAATATAATACTTCTCATAATTATCATAAACTGCCATTGTAATAAAAAATTAAAAGTAAAATAAAAACACCTACGTAACAAAAATATTTCATCAATAATGGAAATCTGACAAATCTGTCAAATTTTGCATTTGTTTCTAATAAACTAGCCATGGCCTACTGTTATAAATAAAGAAAATTATTAAAAATATCGAATTTTGAGCTTGTTTTCAAAATAAATATTAAGTATTATATATTTTTGGAAAGCCCAATTTTGCTTAATCAATATAAAAAATAATATATAGGATGTCCCATTTAAAAAAACATAAGTTTGGGCAATATCTTAAAAACTAAACCTATTACACAAAAACTGCCTACGCCACTGAATTCTCCGTAAAAAACTCTATCAAGATTAGTTTTCACCTTTTTGATAAGTAGACGCATAACGGAAATACGAGGGGTGTCTAAAAAACAAAGATTTTGAGAATCACTCTGTAGATTAAAAACTAGGAGAGCCATGACAAATTTGACCCCGGAATCTTTCGTTTCGTAAAAAAGTAGGACAGGAAGGTGAAAACCGCAACACTCTATCTTTGATAATAACGCCAATACCCCCTGAAAGTGTCGAAAATGGGACACCCTGTACTTATTTTGCAATTATTAAAAAAGAATGTCTGACTCCTAGTAGTGTTTGTCTCGTTTAATTTCCAATTATTCAAACTACAAGTAAACAACATAAAAAAGCTATTAAATTAATTTCCAATTTTTCACAAGTGAAATTACCAGCCTAGCCTATCTTGTAAAAATATTTTTATCGTTTATTATTCGGCTGTGACATTATTTTAGTAGATGGAACTCTCAGTAAAACCCAGTGAAAAATATTCTCCGCAATTTATGCTGTTGTTGAAATTAAAGTGTCTCGTTTGAACGACTGCATAAGTTTGGGTTTTTTTTGGCCAAGCTGTACCATAAATATTACGAGTCTTTTGTTACTTGTTAAAGCTATTTCACCTCATTTTGTTATGTTACCAGATCTGAAGAAAAAACGATGTATAATAATATAATCTACCAATGTTATAAAGTTTTATATATTATTGTTAAAAATATTGGAGCACAAAGTTTTAGCATTCCAAGTAATAGAAATATAGTATTTCTTATTCATATTATATTATTTAAATGTTAATAACATTTTTTTGTATGTATGTTACTGCCAAATTTTTACCTATTTTTACTTTTAATATTATTGTGTTTAAAAATATTTAATATTGTTTTTAATTACATATTTTTCTATATGATTTTACTTATATGATTAGTTTGTTAGATTTTAAACATACTATTTTCTTGTACCTTTTTCATTACCTCTTTGTAGATTTAGAAGCAAACCGCAGAAAAATGTATTAAATTCGGTGAAATTTTCTTTAAGACATTCCTTAAAAGTTGTAAAATGTTTTGTTCGAATGTCTTTGTGTGCTAAATGGGCTGTTTTTGTATTTTAAATTTAATACATTTTTTCAAGAATCTTTTAATTATTAAAAGAATGTCACATATACATATATTTTTATTTGGTTACTTAGGCAAATTATGTCACATAATTGGCTTTAAGAACAGTTTTTATAATGCTTTACATACTGTTTAACGAAAAAACGCTTTGAAAGTTGTACATTTTTATATGTTTTATATTTGAACTGTGCCTTTTTAACATTATAAAATGGCATATGTTTTTATTTCTAAATTTAAGGATATCTTTACTTACTTAAAAGGTAAAATTGTGATATAAAGGTGGGAAAACCATCTATATAAATTTAAGATTTAACTCTCTTACAAGATTGGTGGAAAAAATGAAAAATTAACATGTGCCATCACAAGATTTTTTTTATATAAAACTTTCTATTTTTGTATAAAAGTCTTTATAATTATAAAATGCTTATTTGTATTCCATTCTATGAAACCAGTTTAATAAGCTATTTTTTGTAAACTATTTACTGATTTTTTTCTATACATTTTCAGGAGATTTGTGCGTTGTTGGTAAATCTGCTAAAATTTTTGCTTGCGTATTTGTCGTTAATTTTATTTCTCGCTTTAATCTAGCAAATCTCCATTTGTTACCTGTAATATTATTTGAAACGGGTTATGTTATACAAAACATTGTGCCTTAATCACAAATTGGTTAAACATAAAATAAAGAAAACATATTTTAAAAGTTCTATGTGTTTTATTTTCGAATTTGGTTTAAAGCTCCAGAATATTCTGTGCTAAAGCTTTGAAATTATTTATTATTTGATTTATTACAACTAAATGTCAACAAATAAAGCCTCTGAATCATTATTCAAAGTTGATATATGAAAATCGTTTGCAGGATTTATCTTTAAGGACTCTAAACTAGTTCGTTTGAATAGTTATTATTTTTAGTTCCCGTAAACAAAATAATTCATTTGTTGGCAACTGTAACCAAAAATACCGAAAAGTAACGTACAACTTTATAGCTAATTTGTGAATTTGTGTTCCATTAATCGAAAAATTTTGAATAAAAATTTTGGACGATAATGCCTACAATTCAAATATTAAAAAGTTCTAGTAAAATAATCATTCAGTTATAATAATGCAAATCACAAAGTTTTCTGATAGATCTTTCCATACTTAGGAGTGGGTTGGTAATTTGTTGTTATTGGGTTAATAGGATAGTTGAACTAACTATAGAAGTACATTTTGTAAACTTAATTTCATATCTAGTAATTTTTATGAGAGGATTTCCCATTTTCCAAATTCTCCAGCCATTTATTTCATAGTTGTATGTGGGCTCGTTTCCGAAAACATTTTTATAAAATACCTTACAGTAGTACAGTACATACAGGAGCATTAGACTTCTAGAGAAGCCATCTCCGTCTCATTTTCCGCCATATTGAAAATAAGAGTAAGTTTGACTTTTGAGAGGATATCTCGGAACTCGTCACTTTTTCCGAAAAAGTGATCGAGAGCAATTTTCCAGAGAATTAAATTCCGCACATTTTTTGTTTATAACATTTTTTTATATCTTTCATTGTTTAAATAATATAGCAGCGCAAAGTGGAAAAAAGAGAATTTTTTCACATTTTTATCATATTTTTATGTATGAAACGACTACTCATTGAATAATTAATAATAATTATGCAATTTGCAATATTTATTTAAAAAAAAATTTTTATAACAACAAAAATTTCTCTACGAAAACGAAAATTGATCCAAGAGAAATTCTCATTGCTACACACATCAAACATTCTAGTGCCACTTTTTACTGTAGAAAAATTTTTATTAATAATAATTTATAAACAATTAAGCGATCTCTTTGTATCTCGGTGGTTTTTTCAGGGTTTCTGGAATTATTTAGCGTTTTTTGTGCGTGGGTTCTGCGGGTCAAGATAATTTCCCATCCCTGGACTTGGTGGTACGCCCTCAAAATGTGTTGCTGCTTGCATCGGACGTTGGGAGTATATAAGGGAGGTTTGTTTGACCTTTGCGAACGCATCTTGTAAACAATTTGCATCGCAAATCGTCAAGAGTTTCATCGCTTTGCCAACTTTGCTAACTACATAAAATCTATTTCCAATAGCTGCAAGGCAAGGATGTCTTTATCAATTTTTCGCTCTTTAAAATGTTGCAGAGAAATTAGAAATAGAGTTGAAAGAATGCACAAGACGAAACAAACAAAAATTTTTTCGTAGCAATAAGCCAATAAGTGGTTCAATTTTCGTTTTGGTAGTGACAATTTCATTGTTATTGCATAATTTTTTAGCATAAATATTGCAAATTGCATAATTATTCAAAGAGTAATCGTTTCATTCATAAAGCTATGATAAGATTGCGAAAAATTCGATATATGTAGGTAGGTTTTTTACATTTTGTGGTGCTATATTATTTAAACAATAAGAGATGTGAAAAAATGTTGTAAACAAAAAATATGCGAAATTTCATTCTCTACAAAATTGTCCTCGATCACTTTTTCAAAAAAAGTGACGAGTTCTGAGATATCCTCAAAAGTCTTATTTTCAAGATGGCGGAAAATGAGACGGGGATGGCTTGTACAAAAGGGATTTTTTACACGCAGGGTCGACCACCCCCCCAAAAGGTTCGAAAGACCCGAAAATTTTATCACAGATTGCCTTATATTTGACATAATGTTCCTGTACGATTATTTTTCAAAATACTGAATGAAATTTTGTTATTGAGTTAGTAAAAAATTAAAGTATCAGCGGTTTTTTTAAATTTTAGTAATGTTCTTTGATGCTAACAAAATTTCCAATAGGGCACTGATACTTCAGCAAGAAAATTTTTAAAGGGATTTTCATCTAAGTAGTATGCACAAAATTTCCTTTAAAAATAATGCCAGAATTTGCACTCTTGACTCTTAGTGCGACTAGTAAGCACCATTAGGACAAAACTTGTAATTTATACCTAAATATGCCTACAGAGGATATTAATTAGTTTAATTTCTTCAGTTTCAGTACGCCAATTTACAGTGCAGATTCAATGTTTTGGGTAGAACAGAAAACACAATTTATTAAAACAACAATGTTTTATTTTTTATTTCTTTGTAATGATACAATCTATGGAAGATGAAAAATACAAAATTTGAGAGCAAATAAACTATGCATACAAAAAAATGGTTAAATTAGGTATCGAAATAATAAATTAAATCACATCTAAGATCCTACGATAATATTGTTGATGGGTATGTGGATGAGCTTCACAAAGAAGCCAATGAAACCCATAATACAGAAACCGATTGCTGTTGCAACTGCGATTTTTTGAAATTCTGAAACAAGAAAATGTTGTTTATAATAAGTAATCTTATAATAATCTTAAAAATATAGTAACGTTGTAATAGATCAGTAAGATTTTTTTTAAGACAAATATATGTATAATAATTTTTTCTGATTAAAATACAGGGTGTACAACAAAGAATGGTCGTAGCTGTATCTCAGAAACTATTTATCGTACAGCCTTCGGAAAAAAATATTTATAGTAAAAGTGGCCAAGAGAAATCGCTGGAAATTATTTTCAAGTTTCTAGCTTCGCCGCTAGGGGGCGTACCTGCCATGGCAAATGATAAAATCATGATTTTCTCCAAATTATAGGCAATTAAGGTAATTCAAAAATAACTTTATTGGAAAGCTGAAACAATTATACACAATTTTGGTCTAACACTTTTGCTCTAACTCATCAAATAAG
The DNA here is from genome assembly GCA_963942485.1 of Pediacus dermestoides. Taxonomy (NCBI): domain Eukaryota; kingdom Metazoa; phylum Arthropoda; class Insecta; order Coleoptera; family Cucujidae; genus Pediacus; species Pediacus dermestoides. Next base: position 9,315,249 of record OZ012625.1, read on the forward strand.
GGTGGGAGGAGAAAGTGAATTCTTCTGTACGAAAATGCTTATAACTTTTGTATAACTTTATAGAATTTGGCAAACTTAGTATCGTTTGAAAGAACTTTTCTTGCTTCAAACGATGTTCGATAAGAGAAGTTGTTTTGATTCATATATTTGTTGCTAGGTGGCGCTTTTTGAAAACTTATTAATTTTATCGATTTTTCTTGAAAAATTTAAATGGACTCATATATATTTTTTAACATTATTAAAATTAGTATAAAATATCGAAAATATTAGTGAAAACCGCAGATCCATATCTTTTTTCGTTCAGGAAATATGGACCAAATAGTTTTTACATGATTCACAACACGTATTATTGTTATCACAAGTCGTTTTGCGAATTTAAGTGGTAGGCTTTGGAACAAAAAAAATTCAGTTAGCCCTATATTCGCAAAACGACTTGTGATAACAATAATACGGGTTGTGAATCGTGTAAAAACTATTTTGTCCATATTTCCTGAACGAAAAAAGATATGGATCTGCGGTTTTCACTAATACTTTCGATATTTTATATTAATTTTAATAATGTTAAAAAATATATATGAGTCCATTTAAATTTTTCAAGAAAAATCGATAAAATTAATAAGTTTTCAAAAAGCGCCACTTAGCAACAAATATATGAATCAAAACAACTTCTCTTATCGAACATCGTTTGAAGCAAGAAAAGTTCTTTCAAACGATACTAAGTTTGCCAAATTCTATAAAGTTAAACAGAAGTTATAAGCATTTTCGTACAGAAGAATTCACCCTCTCCTCCCACCCTTATTTGATGAGCTAGAGCAAAAAGTGTTAAACCAAAATTGTGTATAATTGTTTCAGCTTTCCAATAAAGTTATTTTTGAGTTACCTTAATTGCCTATAATTTGGAGAAAATCATGATTTTATCATTTTCCATGGCAGGTACGCCCCCTAACGGCGAAGCTGGAAACTTGAACATAATTTCCAGCGATTTCTTTTGGCCACTTTTACTATAAATGTTTTTTTCCGAAGGCTGTACAATAAATAGTTTCTGAGATACAGCAGGCGACCATTCTTAGTTGTACACCCTGTACATAATACTTAAAATGTAAACTTCCTTTAACCTAACAAAGTAATAAATCCAAACCTAACATTAAAACTGTAACTTATATTCAACTTATTATTTCACAATAATACTTACATCTAAGAAAGGTACAGATAATTCCAAAAGTTCATATTTATAAATTTAATAGCAAAATAAAATACCGACTACTCTAAAAAGTAGCTCAGTTAACGGTTCTATAGTGGCACCTACTTCTATTCACATTCATTTTCGATAGATTTTTCTAGACTTACTGTACAGTTCGATAATGTGGATGTGGTATACCAATTAAAGTAATAAATGTTAATAATTGCTGGCAACATTGGCAACAACAACCATTAGTTGATTTGGCAAGGAAAATATTGCGACTCTCCAATTAATCAAAATAAACATTTCTTACCTCGTCTATCTGGTTTCGTGCATCTTTTGACTAATCTTATCGAATCTTTAGCAAACTGGCGGCCAGGTTCCACAAATTTTACAACTTGATCCATATTTACGATCTGGAAAGAGAAAAGGTAACCTCAAAGCAACTTCAAAATAACTAAATAATTCTGTAAGCAAAACTCAATTCGAATTTACTATTTGTTGTTGAATTGAGTTTAGGAAAATCGATAAAAGTACTTACAAATAGGTATGCGTTGCAGCAACGTTAAGCTAATTGAAATTATGACTTGGGAACTTGGATTGGAAGTTCTGGTTTCTGGTTCTGTCACACTTACGTAGGCAACGTAAAAGTTGGCCGTGAAGCCACGACAACACGTAAACGTGACGTGTCCACGAAAGTAGGTTCCGAAACATCATTACCTAATTTAAATTGAAAAACAATTTGTAGTTGTAGTATATTTTTATTATTGTAATCATAAATACATAAATTTTTACTTTTATAATGTTGAACTTTCCTCAAAATAAAAGAAGTAATATTTTAAAACGAGATGAACTTTGAACATGTTAGTTAACGTCCATCTGTTGGTGTTAAGTTGTAATTAACGCAAAGCAATTACAGAAAACTGTACGTCAACAATTTTTTTAATAAAACAACCCGCAAATCAATAAAAGCAATTTTAATTCTTATAACTATTTGTTAATAAGTTAATGTGACATAAATTCAGCTGTAAAGAATTATACAGACACAAACCGCTATGCAGCTTTTCTACTTTGTATGACTACAAGTTTTTTCCTTTTATCATGTTTTCGCCGGTTTTCCTGTTTGTTTAATAGGAATATTTCTGGGTTCCATTTTCGGCACTTCAGTTTTAGGTGCTGTAATAGACAAAATCCCATTCGACGACAAACTGGACTCCACACGACTCAAATCGCAGTTTTTCGGAAGTACATACGTTCTTATAAAATGTCGCGTAACAGCCCCATCGGTACCATATTTCTCTTCCTGTTTACCTTCGATGGTAAGCGTATTGTCTCCTGCTACGTGGACAGATATATCCTCAGGTTTAAAATTCCCTACGTTTAATCTCACTTCACATTTATCATGGTAGAAACACACAGTGGCTGATACTTTTGTGTTATTAGACAAGTGTCTGGGTGGATGGAGGTATCCGGTTGTAAATCGACGGAGGATTTGTCCGGTATTTGAAGTTAAACCTTGCATGATTTCTTTTCTTTAAAAATTGGACTGTATAAACTTTAAAAAGTGGTTCGGTTTGACATTTTGATTTAAATTGTTTGGTGCGCTTTGACATTGGGTTATATAGTTCCGTGGAAAATTCTAGATGGAACTGGTAAACAATCGAATAAAGAAAACTTTTATAATTCACCAGATGTTAACACTGCACATTGCTTAGTTTTCTTTATTTTCGACTACATGCAGTCGTTGATAAAGAAATCGCCACAAAGTAAATCCAGATATAAAATATAGTTTTTTTAGCATATGAAACTTAGTATAAATCTTGATTTGTATTTTCAGTTTTAAGTGTGAATGTCCCATGAATGTTTGTTCTGGAAAATGAAATATTACAGAAAACTGTATTTTACGCTCTAGAAGCATCTCGAGATTTGAAAATATCTGATGTGCCCAACACATGACTTTCTTATACTTACGGATAGTATCACAATAATTACTTTTCCTAAATAAATTAAGTTAAATTTCTTGTAAAAATTTTGAAGGTTTCCAGCAATTTTCAAATAGTCTCTGTCGCACTTATAGCAATACGAATAAATCTGTCCTTGTCCCACTGATTATAACCGAATTTTACGACGAAAATGTGTTTTATTTTAGATTTTTGACCTATTACTCACTTAAAAAAATCTCCCGGTATGAAATTACATTTATTTATTCATTATTATTGTTTTCGGTGCCATAGAAACTAGTAAAATAAAAAAAAAACTAATGGTCCGTTCCTTCTGGGATTCGAACCCGGGACCTTCCGTTTGGCAGCCATATAATGAAACACATGGTCTACCTCGACCATCGAATTCAACTATCAATGCGCACTATGAGAAATATAAAGTGTTTTAAGAATATCTAGTTTTTTTGAAATTTTTTTGACGGAATTTCAAAAAAAAGTTCAAACAAAATTTGTTCAAAATTCAATTCTAAATCAATGTTAAAGAATAAAAAAATCTCATAAATTGTTTATTTTTCAAGATATTCCTAAAAAACCTAAAAATGTCTTCAAGTAACTGTCACTTGTTTTGGTGCTAGATGAAAAACATTGAATGTGGCACCCACAAATTTGTTCAAACTCTTAAATATGAAATTTGAATCAAATCCGATAAGTCGTTTTTGAGTTATGGTGGATACAGACAGACAGACACACAGACACACAGACAGACATCATGGCGAAAATGGTAAAAATGGATTCAGGCGCCCTCAAAACGTGTAAATCCATCAAAATCTCGAAGTCGAAAAAAATCACGATTACAATACTTCCTTATACTACGTATAAGAAAGTAAAAAGATCAAAAATATTTTGAAGGGTCATATAAAAGTTAAAAATACTGCATTCGACATAATTATACTTTATACAGTCAATATTTCTTGGATAGTTCCATTTTTATTCGAGTTTTTCAAAAAATTTTAAGGTAAAAACTAAAAAATAAATAAAGCATGAAACTTTTCTATAACTTTGGCCCGATTTAGGCTCCCGAAGAGCGAGAAAATCGTTTAAAATTAATTTAGATGTTTGACACTTCAAAAAATCCTGCATTTGAGCTAGAAAAAAAATCGGAGACTTTTTTCTTAGCTTTTTCGAATATAACTCAAAAAAATCTCTCAATTGTGGTCATCATAAATGCTTTATTTGAGCCCCAAGCGAACTTTCTACCATCAATATTTACCGAAAGTAGATAGCTACAAATAAGAGTTCTTAAATAACCGAGAAAATGCGAAATATAAGGACCAACCTTGACTTTATAAACTTTATTTCTTAAAATTTGGTATTTAGTCCAACTGCTATACGATTTCAGGTCCCCAGCATGATGGTTTTATCTTCTTAAACATGGAGGTCACGAATTCGTTGGTCCTTTTGCCACCTAATTCTATCCAAAAAAAGTTATTAACAATTTAATTTTATTTAAAATGTTTTATAGAAATAACGATCGCTTGCACGGAAAAAATATTTTAAAAGAATTTACGACTGGCACATAAATAAAGATGGTTCTCGGATATTTGTCCATATTTTAATTGCTTATCAAGTTATTTCAACGATTCTTACACAAAACGTGTCGTTTAAAATACATTATACATAATTTGTTTGTTTTTTTTTAAGTTTAATTCCACTTCATTTTTTATACAGGGTGTTCGCGCGAAGTGGCTCACTATTGCTAACTTCGTTATTATTGGAGCTACAAAGTCGGTTAAATTAGCAAACTAGTAGCATTTTTTCCGCTGATTACAATGGTGAAAACAAAAAAACAATTGACCATCTGGTTTTCAAGTTATTTAAAAATTATTTTTTTAAATGGAACACCCTATATATTTTTGCAAAAATCGATGGTAAATTAAATTCTATACAAAAAATGTCCTCATCTTTTTTTGATTATAATTTAAAATAAGCGAGTTATTTTGAAAAAAAGTTCGTAATTCTTTAAAATCAAGTAGCCATAAAACGGAATAGTAATTTATTAAAACCAAACAAACATAATTTTGGATTTAAGCGCAAGTTGAAAAATACTTGAAGGAATTACGGAAATATTGAAAATTTACAAAATTATAATTTTCATGGCTACTTGATATTAAAACTTTGAAAACTTTTTTTCAAAATAACTCGCTTATTTTAATTAATTGTCAAAAAAGCATAAGAACATTCTTTGTTCAGAATTTAATTTATCATCGATTTTTGTAAAAATATACCGGGTGTTCCATTTAAAAAATGTTATTTTTGTAAATAGCTCGAAAACCAGATGGCCAATTGTTTTTCTGTTTTCACCATTATAATCAGCGGAAAAAATACTACTCTTTTGCTAATTTAATCGACTTTATAGCTCCAATAATAAGAAAGTTAGCAATAGTGAACCACTTTGCACAAACACCTGTATATTAAAAATATTAAATAAAATAATAATATTTCCGTAATGCTTTCAAGTTTTTTTCAACTTGCTTAAATTCAAAATTATGATTGTTTGGTTTTAATAAATTACTATTCCGTTTTATGGCTACTTGATTTTAAAGAAATGCAAACTTGTTTTCAAAATAACTCGCTTATTTTACATTATTATCAAAAAAAGATGAGGATATTTTTTGTATAGAATTTAATTTACCATCGATTTTTGCAAAAATGTGTGTTCCATTTAAAAAAATGTTATTTTTTTGAATATCTTGAAAACCAGATGGTCAATTGTTTTTCTGTTTTCACCATTGTAATCAGCGAAAAAAATGCTACTAGTTTGCTAATTTAACGGACTTTGTAGTTCCAATAATAACGAAGTATTAGCAATAGTGAGCCACTTCGCGCGAACACCCTGTATATAATCTACTATTACTTATTGTATGTTGGAATTGCATATTGGGTCCTTATAGCCTTATAGAAAACGGCACCCATTTTTCAAATTTTGATGTCCGTTACTATAAAATTTTATTTTTTATTTATATTTTTATCAAAAAATAGCCACCAATTTTTATTCTAAACGAAGGCGAAACAGTTTGATAAAATCCCACTAGTTGCTCAAAAAATTAGATCAGTGGTGGAAAATTTCCATAACTTTATATCATCTTTTCTAAGCACAAGTTTAAGTTTATACGCAAATTTCTCCCTTAATGAACTTAAAATAATCCGTTTTATTTTAAATTATTTGTGTTATTTCTGCAACGGTGCCTTCGAAAAAGACTCTAGGAGAGAGTCACAAGAATTTTTAAAATTTCCAATAATAATAATAAAAAGGGGTCTGGAGGATTTTGTAACTTCCTCGGTCATCTGAAAAATCAGAGGTCCGTCTAAAAAGTTTAATAAATAATTGCGGTATCTTCTGATTTCAATTTTCCTCCTTTCCAATAATTCTAATTCCTAAATTACCATTACATTGCCTAATCGAGATAAGGAAAACCACAATTAAAACCCAAATATCAGACGCAATAAATAGACTTATATTTAGCAAAAAATCACACAAAATCCTTTTAGGGCGGTGGAGTTCTCAGCAGTTTTGGTCTTGATTCAAATGCACAATCACACACTGTTTGTTTACAGGTGTCGCAAACTTTTTCTAAAACAATAACAATATACAACTACTAATAAATTAACTGACATCAAAAAGTCCAACTTACTTGGAGTAGAAAGCTTGCTAACAATTTTTTCAATCCTGCAAATTAAAAACAATAAACATTATTTGTGATCATCAATCTCTAAAAATGTTTATAAGTTTTAGATTTCTTTGATCTGAAGTATAAATAAAGATTATTTGTATAAATTGTAGAAAGTTGTACCTACACTTACTTTTCAGGTATGTCGTACATGCCCGAACTCTGATGATAATTGCCATAATCGTCTACATATCCACCCAGTTCATTCACTTCTTTTTGCATCGCATCATAACAACCACAAGTGTATTTATTCTTCACCGGGTCGTTTAATTTACATGGTGTCTGTAAATAACACACAGAATTTGTAGAATATCCACTCAAGAGAATTTTCGGTTTCTTCCGGCTTGGTAATTTATTATTATCCACACAAACGTCACTTTTTTTTGTTGAAACTGGCATAGAGAACAATCTGTTAAACTTCTTAGTTCTAGTGATATTTTCGAAGAGGCCCTTCCGAGCTGTAGGTTTACTCTGGAACTGTTGCGTTTCCTCATTGAAAGAGCGAGTTGGTGATGAGGAACTTGTGGCAGAGCCAGGAAAGATTTTGTTACTGGTTGAGTTTAGTAATAGTTTTTCTGCAAAGAAATATTACGCCCACAATTTTTATTTCAAAATTATTTTACCATTTTGCACGAGTTTTTCCGGGGCATTCTTCACTAGACGTATACAACCTGGAGTGACAGGATGACAAAGACAATCAACCCGATTTGGTTCTGAAAATCAATTGTTAACTCACTTGTTGTTTTAATTATCAAAAAGTCGCATTACTTGGTTTGTGTAGTCTGTAATTTTTAAGCATGTCTTCACCAATTGGCATGTTAGAAATAATTATATCACCATCGTCTACTTCTGATTCCAACAAGTCACATTCTTCCTTCACATCTTCGTCTATATCAAACGAAAGCTCATCAAATTCGTCATTAAACCTACATTTCAATATGATATCCATCTGCCTCTTCAAATGCGTATCAGTAGTTTTCTGTTACACAAGAATAAATAATTTTTTTAATTTTTTTTTGTATTAAAAATAATCATAATCACCTCTTGTTGTTCTTCTATGTTTTGATCCAAATCCTGCTCCCTAGCAATTTTATTAATATCCTTCTGAGACAAAACACTGTACAGCGTTCCACTAACATACGGTAAACAACACGATTTTCCACTCAACAATTTTTTTAACAAATTAACAACAAACGCAGGTTTCATTCCCAGCTTCTTCCTTGCATCTGCTTCTAATGAAAGATTCATCAACAATGCAGTGGCATACTCAATTGAATAATTGGACAATTTGTCGTATTGTTGGTGAAGGAAATCCAACAAGTCCTCAACCAAACCAGCATTGATCATTCGCTGTCTTATGGGTTTTCTTAAAGACAGTTTCTGCATTGTGGCAATTAACATATCGCGTGTAAAATGCGATTCTATTTGCTTCTTGTCAAATATTTTCAGTTGGAAAATTGCTTTGAGAAATGTTTTTTTCGACAGGTAGTCACGCCCTTGTGTGAAACTAGCAAAGGTATTTACTAGTCGAGCGAATCCTTCCTAAAAAACGATTTTAAGATGTTTGATCTATAATGAACGGAAACAACAGTGAACTTGAGGATCAATATTACAGAGCTTTCTAAGCTTTCTCATAGCGCTATAATACAATGGCAATTGAAATTAGTAGAAGAGTTTTCTATGCATTTGAGGAAAAATCGTAAATAATAATATAGTTACCATTAGATTCTCATTTGCACCTTCATCAACACAGAAAAAAATGTCGGCTAAATTTTCGTCTTTACCATTTAAGCACAGAAGGTCGTTTTGGATGTACTCGAATAGTCTTTCATTGCCGATGATTAATTCTGTCTTTGACACTCTCTAAAATGAGAAGATAAAACATTTTTAGTACTGTCATTCAAAATTTGTTAAATATAAAAAAGTCTAAATTTTTAACAACTTAGCACACGTATCAGCAGGGATTTTTTAAAGCCAGCTTGAAGGATAATTATCCTAATATGATAAATATGAGACAAACGAATTTGTATTTCACCGGATTTAAAATAATCAAAATAGGTGTTTCTAAAAGGTCTTTACAAAATCCTACCACAAGTTTTTGGGCTCAAAATAATTCGATCATCTACAGAACGGTTTAAAGTAGAGACTTGAAATTTGGTGGATTAATAAGTTTATAAGGAAGCTACAATGTGGTGGTATTACAACCAAAATAATATTGTTCAGTGTCGTAATTATAAGGGGGTACTCAGTGTCTTTTTGGATATTTTTTGTAAGGTATTGAATTTTTTTACTAAATAACAAGAATTATGATAGATACGCTCAAGACACGTAAAAAAGATATACTTGTTTGACTTGCGTTAACTCAACTGTTTGCGAGATATTTAACTACGAAAATTTTTTTGCTATTAAAACAATTTGTGACTTACCCTGTAAAGTAAAAAATATTGGGTCACTCTAATACAGCTGATTCTACGTCCAAAACTAAGCATAAATGGTTGTAGAAACCGACTCCCAAAAATGTTTCGTTACTAAAATACAGGGTGTTGAAAGATGTATTTTTTGTTCGCCCTCTATCTTTTTTAGGTATATCTACAGAACGGTATAAGATAGAAATTATGCTTAGTTTTGGACGTAGAATGAGCCGTATCAGAGTGACCCAATATTTTTGACTTTACAGGGTGTCACAAATTGTCGTTTTAATAGCAAAAAAAATTTTCAAAGTGAAATATTTCGCAAACAGTTGAGTTAATGCAAATGAAACAAGTATACCTTTTTTTACGTGTCTTGAGCGTATCTATCATTTATCTTATTATTTTGTAAAAAAATTTAATCCCCTACAAAAATTATTCAAAAAAACCCTGAGACCTCTTCGGTAAGTACGCCACTGAACAATATTATTTTGGTTCTAATACCAACAAATTGTAGCTTCCTTATAGACTTATTAACCCACCAATTTTCAAATCTCTACTTTAAACCGTTCTGTAGATATACTTAAAAATTATTTGGAAAAATATTTTTTAACGCCCTGTAACTCAGTAAGGAAGAACTTTTATATTAATGTATGTTTGGGTTAAACGAATTATTTTGAACCCAAAAACTTGTGGTAGGATTTTGTAAAGACCTTTTAGAAACACCCTGTATAATTTACATCTACTTCTGAAATTTCTAACTTTGTTCTGATTAGATTTTTAGATCTGAATTTCTCTAGAGCTGTGTCGCTATTTTGATAATCCGAGGAAGTTCGGTGGGTTTTTAAATTGTTTCCGATTTGTTTATTTCAGAGTTCAGTAAGAAAAAAACTGAAAATTTTCTATTTTGTTATAGTTTGTCATCTAAATCTATTTGAGACAAGATAAGTACAGTTTATAAAATTGTAACCAACATAATGGAATTTTCTGTTTTGTACAGCTTGGAGCTTGCTACTGGTACTTAAGAAAAATGGCTGAACTTGTACATCTTGATTTGTAGTACTTTAAAAATCTTGTAGTTTTGAACATTTGATGGCTTTAAAAATCACAGTTTAAATGCTTCATTTAAAAAGTTCTGGAGGGTCAAAATGGCACTTAAAATTGTAGTTTTTAATTATTGATGTTAAGAAAACTTAAATAAAAATTTTTTTTTATTGGCTCACTTTCTGAATAATAAAAGTTAAATTTATTTAAAGTAGTGTTGGTTTTAAAATGTAGAATTTTGGAATCACTGGTAGCAATTAAAATTTTGTTGTGTAAACCTTAAAACCTCTTTCATTAAAAAAATATAGTACATTTTTTTTTGGCTTTTTGTTTATTTTCTGGAACACGAACATCGTATTTAATAAATATAGTTTTCAATTGAATTTTGAACATCCATTCTGGCTTTAAAAATCATACTTTTTTAAACACTTGGAGTTTAATAAAAATTTCTCTCGATATAGCTTAAAACTGGTTTTCTTAAAAAAACATCAAATTACTATCGCTTATGCTTTATGTATTTTTTGGAGGATCAAAAAATCTTGTACTAGTTTTAAAAATCCCAGTTTTCTAATAATTTTCAGAAACTGTTTTTGTATGGAATCTTATCAACAAGGCGTTGCTAGAGGCGGTGTGCCAAAGAAAACATGGAATTTTCCTTAGTATCCCAAACTACCCAAAACCCAAGGTCAAGCAAACATTTTTTATCTGCGAAATTTGAAGTTACCCGGATTTTTCTTGTAAATCTCTTTTTTTCATGTAAAATGTTTCTTCCTCATTTACAGATTTTATTCCTTCCAACCCGGTTTTTAGGCTATAACTCGTTTAATTTCTTTTTTATGGAAAAGTATAATCAGACCAAAATTGAAGAGCACAAAATTCTATACTAAAAATAAACTTTTTCTGTTTTTTTCCAGATAATTGGAAACGAATCGACACATCATATTTATGACGAGACGCTTTTTACATTTAAAATTCCTTAAATTTTGTCCCATTTCACTGTTTCCTTAACTCCCAATCGTGGGCATCAAAAATTTTACTACAATTTTCAGAACTTGGCAAAGGTTACACGTTTTGTGTATAACACACATCACACATTGTGTCCTGAAGATTTTTAAAAATCTTTCTTTCCAACCAAAGAATAAATCACAAATAGAATTTTCACATACTTTATCAAATCACCATTTAATTTATTAAAAAAGAAACTCTACAGTTAAATTAAATTTACTTACCCATCTTAACGCCTGCAACAAAGCCAATCTCGTATCAGTTTTACCCAACTTTAAATCAGTTTTTATTTTCTCATAATCCAAAGCAAAAACATCCTGAACAACCTCTTTACTCACATCTCCCTCACCTAATAAACCACCAAAATTTAAACAACTCCAATATAAACACTTATCACTAATTTTAACCTTGACATCTAACATCCCTAACATCCGGTGGTAAATCTTCTTTTTGCTTTGAATGTGAAGTAATGGTACTTGCAACTTCCTCTTCATGTCTTGGTGTTTTCATCACTGACGTCAGTAAACTATCCAGAATATTTTCCACGTCCTTTCTACAAGTACACCCATCCTTTTCGCAATCTTCGCTAGTGGCAGTTGTCGCTCGTTGGTCATTTTTGTGGTCATGTTTGTCAATTGAAAGGTCTTTAGGACTGAGTTGTGAAGTGCGTGGACTGTAGGTACTTTTTGACTGGGCATCCGGTGGCACTTTGGGTTTGTTTTCCATGAAAAGGTTCGGATAGAGTAATTTGCACTGGTCTAAGACATTGTTGTAATTTTGAGTTTGCCCCACTATACTGCTTTGTAATGCATTGGTGAGTTCGGCAGTAACAGCTGAAACAACTCAGGTAGTTTGTTTGAAGAAGAAACGGTCTTTGTCCTCACCTATGAGCTTCTTGTGTTCTTCACGTAAACTGTGGAAGGTCCACTTGATATCGTCGACATTTGGAGTTTGCGGACATTGAAGATTGTGAGCCATTTTCGACTGATGTTGAGTGGGACTTGGAAAAATAACAGTAGCATTATCACCGCAATCACCTTCTTCGTACTTCGGAAGATCGTTTATCGTGCTGTATGTTCGAGTAGACCCAGCGATTTCCACTTTGGGATCATCTACTCTTGCAGTGATATTTTGATGGCTGTTCTCTCTTTGATAAAAGGAGCTTTCCAATAGAAATTCTTCACACTCGCTTTGGCTATCGCTACAATAATATTCAGTCTGGCTTCCAACACAACGTGTTTTGCATGGTTGAGAAAGCTTCACGGAAAAGGAAATATCGGGGATGATACACCCGAAAGAAGCACATTCCTTTTGCAAAGTTGCACAAGTGTCACGAAAATTTTGGTTTTCTAAAAACTAAAAAAACTAAAATAAACATGATTTTTTCTGGGAGTTTCATACAGATGCTCTCACCAGATAAATAGCTTTGTAAACTCCAACTAGATCTTCTTTACTAAAATGAAGTTAGTCTGGTGAGCACTATAAAAGTTAAGTGAGTGGAGTACTTACGATATAGCACAACAAATTTGATGTTCCATTTATGCAGAACGCTAGAAGTTGCAGCAGGAGATAAGTTTCAACATTTTCGTGACAAACTCAGATTTGATACTGATGCGGCAAACCAGAATTTGACAATGCTGATCGATATAATAGAACGTCAAATTTGCATGTTGTATGTTGCGTGTCTTGACTTTGCGGCCTACTTTTAAATCTGGCATTCGTATTATGAATTCTCATCCCTTTATAAATCACAAATTCAAATTAACTGCATACTAGTTGGAGTTTCCTACTTCCACCTGTTGGTTGGGGCTCTAGTATACGAAATATGCAAATTGTGTTTTGTGTAATTTAAATTTATTAGTATATAGGAGTATTATTTAAATATACGAGTATTTAATTTTCTTTCCTTCTATTTCCGGGTAGGTTTTGGTATTAGGGACATTTATTAAACCACATGCAATGTGATACCAGGGTAAAGTGTAACACTTTCTACGGAAATAAAGCTCGGTACAAAAGGAATGTCAATAAAAGATTCCAAATATTTAGTTACAAACCAAGCGTTCTAATAAGAAATTTTAATCGAAAATGTAATGAATTCAAATACTGGAATATGCATGTTGATAAACGATAAATAATAAATATTTGCGACACTAAAATAGTTTCTAAATCGATGACTTCGTAGTTTAGAAGAAACAGATTATGTTTTTGACAAGAAATTGTAAATTATTTCTATAGATAAAATTAGTGGGAAAATTAGTGCAACTTGGCAAATATTGATGTTTTGGTTTTATAAAGTATAAGATTAATTGCGAAATATTTTTGTAATTCAAAACGTCTTCAGTATCACTTACCTACTGTACGAGCAGTTTTATTAAAAATGAAATTCCTCAAGATAAATAAAACTTTAAGACAAACTTTAATGTAAAAGTATTTAAATATCCATTAATAAATTGATTAAAAATTAAAACTATAATATGCAATAAATAAAATATTTTTCATTTTTAGCTTATCGTCTTATTATCTATTTAGGATAATTATTTCTTGGAAGAATCAAAGGTTAAGTTCATTAATGAATATGAGAAATAAATGGTTTTTGACGTATTTATTTAACTAGAAATATTAATAAAACTAGAAAACACCATGACGTTGAAATATGATAAATGATGTTAGTTATACATATTTAATTTTTATAGTAAAATATCTAAAAAGTATAATATAAGTACCTACCTGTAAGAATAAAAAGTCCAAATGCTTTTCCTTGAAAATAACTTTTTCAATTCTATTTTTTATGTATATCTCTAGAACTGTTTAAGAGAGAGAATTTATTGGGTCTTTAAAATAAAACTAAACTATTGAGACTTTGAAAATATCACAGCGCAAACTATTTTGATGGCCGCCTCGAGGGACAATGATTAAGATCCCAGTTACAATATGCGGTTCATATGTCTTGGCCCTTGTTTGAACACACAAATAATATAATTTTATTTAATTTTCTGTAAGTACACTGATACAGCACATAATAATCAACCCGAAATTTATCACGTAATTACATTTCCTCCAACGACAAAACCAACATTTGGCACCTCTTAAGTGCTACTCCTATTAGATTTAATTAAAATAAAAAATTTGTGATCTCGACAATGTTATTTTGTCCCCGACGGCGGCCGTATTTGTTTTGATTCACTAGCGCCGTGGTAATTTTCTTCCCCAATAATATAATTGTACCGGGTGTCCAAATAAGAAAGGACGCCGGCTGTATCTCAGAAACTATTTATCGTACAGCCTTCGGAAAAAAATATTTATGGTAAAAGTGGGCAAAAGAAATTACTGGAAATAATTTTCAAGTTTTTGTTAAAAATATCCCGAATTAACATATGCCAAAAATAGTTATGTTGTAATCTATGCAAAATTAGAAAAACTTTTTTGTTTGGAGTATTTTTCTCTATCTGGTCAAATAAAGGGTGGGGGAAGAGGCGAATGTTTGTTTGAAAAAATTGTAATAACTTTTTTTTGGCTTAACCGTTTTCGATAAATTTGGTCTCGTTTAAAAGAACGTTTATTATGGCTTCGGATAAATAATTGACATCATTAATTTAATTTTTTCCCTGGTCGCTAGGTGGTGCTTTGTGATAAAGTCCAAGATTTTGGTAATTTTCTCAAAAATGTTAAATGGAATGGTGCTATTATTAGTAGCTAAGAAGAAAGAGTATAAAACAATGAAGAAACTTTTTTAACCAATTTTCTTCTTAGCTAGTAATAAATAATAATAGCACCATTCCATTTAACATTTTTGAGAAAATTACCAAAATCTTCGACTTTGTCACAAAGCGCCTTCTAGCGACCAGGGAAAAAATTAAGTTAATGTTGTCAATTATTTATCCGAAGCCCTAATAAACGCTCTTTCAAACGAGACCAAATTTATCGAAACGGTTAATTAAAAAAAAGTTATTACAATTTTTTCAAACAAACATTCGTCTCTTCCCCCAAACTTTATATGACACCCGGTACAATGTTGTTGTGGATGACAACAAGTATTTCAGGGACTTTTGTAAAAAGAAATATTAAACATTTATGAATTATGTGGTCAAAATTTGTAAAAAAAGTTTTGATTGTTTGATTTGCGTTAACCCAACTGTTAAGGGAAATTTAACTTTGACCTTTTTTGACGTTCTTAACCATTTCTGTCACTCCCTAAGTCAAAAATATTAGGTTCCCATAAATTAACAGATTATAGAATCTAACCTAAGCCTAAAAGTGTCTAATACGCAGATATCTGAAATGGTCATAAAAAATAGCTTCTTTATCTGTTTGTAATAAATTTTTGCTTGCTCGTGTATCAGAAATAATTCATAAGACGTAGGTACTTTTTTTGTATTGAGTTGAATAAAGCCAAATCAAATAAGTATTACTTTTTTAGATATTTTGATCGTAACTTTCATAATTTTGGTTATTTACAAAAAAGGCAATTCCCATACACAGGGTGTTCGCGCGAAGTGGCTCTTTATTGCTACCTTCGTTATTATTGGAGCTACAAAGTTAGTTAAATTAGCAAACTAGTAGCACTTTTTCTGCTGATTACAATGCTGAAAACAGAAAAACCAATTGGCAATCTGGTTTTCGAGATATTCACAAAACTAACATTTTTTAAATGGAACACCCTGTATATTTTTGCAGAAATCGATGATAAATTAAATTCTGAACAAAGAATGTTCTTATGCTTTTTAGACAATTATTTAAAATAGGCGAGTTATTTTGAAAAAAAGTTTTCAAAGTTTTAATATCACGTAGCCATGAAAATTATAATTGTAAATTTTTAATATTTCCGTAATTCTTTCAAGTATTTTACAACTTGCTTAAATTCAAAATTATGATTGTTTGGTTTTAATAAATTACTATTCCGTTTTATGGCTACTTTGATTTTAAAGATTTTTTTCAAAATAACTCGCTTATTTTAAATTATTATCAAAAAAAGATGAGGACATTTTTTGTATTGAATTTAATTTACCATCGATTTTTGCAAAAATATATAGGGTGTTCCATTTAAACAAATGTTATTTTTTTGAATATCTTGAAAACCAGATGGTCAATTGTTTTTTTTTTGTTTTCACCATTGTAATCAGCGGAAAAAATGCTACTAGTTTGCTAATTTAACCGACTTTGTACCTCCAATAATAACTAATAACGAAGTTAGCAATAGTGAGCCACTTCGTGCGAACACCCTGTATACTTTCTTTGAGACGACAACAATGATAATTTTGAAAAAAATTGCAGTTTAAAAACTAAGGAAATAAATTTGGCACTATACTTAGTTGATAACATCTCCAGATTTGGTCATTTGATAATCTTTCTAATAAAACACAAAATTTAAGAAGTCGATTTATTTTGCTCAATTTCATGATGATATGAAAGGTGGAATTAAATATAAATCTAGATGGTATTGAAATAACCTAATTAGTAGGTACATTTACACAATTAA
Source organism: Pediacus dermestoides (assembly GCA_963942485.1). Taxonomy (NCBI): domain Eukaryota; kingdom Metazoa; phylum Arthropoda; class Insecta; order Coleoptera; family Cucujidae; genus Pediacus; species Pediacus dermestoides. The sequence goes on from OZ012625.1 coordinate 9,332,030, forward strand.
CTACCAGCATATTGCTGTGTAATAGCTAATTGTTTTACTTTTTATTGCTATTATTATTATGAAATATTATACACCATAACAGCATTATTGGACGTCATCAACCAGATATTGAAAACTGAAGACAAAAATGAGCACATTAAGTTGATTTAGGTATTTCTGAGATTTTACGAAAACTGTTCAATGCTTTATCAATTTTTATCACTCATTGAAGGTAGAACTGAAGAAGTGTTTAATTTTCAAAATCCTCTTTGGACCCTGTATAAATAAAATGCACAATATTTATTTTAAATCATTATTTGTTCAATTTGAGGTTGGTGCGATAATTTAGCTTTAAATACATAAAAAAATGTTAACAACTTATACAAATATACCTTCCATCCTACTAATTCTTCGTATATACCATTACATAAGTTATAATTCGAGGCCAATTATTGTAAAATTCTGTTTATCCGCCACAAAACACAATCCCATTAATTTGCGAAGCCATAAACTAACAATTCCCCATATCAACAAACGTAACTTAATTACATATAGCAAACAACGCCAGTTCCGGTGTAAATTTTTATTTAAATTACTGTTTAGTGATCTTGTATCGTCATATTGTAGTGGACAATAAAATATTAGATTTGTTTATTGTGCATTGCAATCTCGAATTGGTCAACAGTGGCAGTGTGTGTTTGCTTTAGATAATTATTGTATGTAAATACCACTGCTCCAGCATCGACAACGTTTGTCAGTTCAGTCTGCTACCAGATACTATTTTATTAATCATTTGTAGTAGTAAAGTAGTAGTTAGAGAGGGCATTACAAAATGCTGTCGAAAATTTTAGTAGGAACAGTTTTAGTTCTTTGTTGTTTTGTTGCTTGTTATGGATACTCAGACTGTGGTAAGTGAATATTAAATAAATTTTTTAAATAAATGGCACTAATAATTGTAAGTATAATTTTGATGCAACTACAAAAGTTGATATAATCAATTATTTGTAACTTGTATGCATTTTTTACTGAAACTTTATTCCTAAAACTTTTCACAGTAATTAACAAAAAGATCATTAGATGTTTGATAAAATCGCATTTGCCGGAAGTTAGTAATTTGATTTTGCTATTAATAACCGTGAATTTAATCGAAATTACTATTGGCTTAGTTAACAATTTGCGTGCAAATAATTGCATATAAAATTTACATTTAATTATAATTCAAAATATTCTGATGAATATTACTTCCACTGTGCTCTTAATTTCTATTTTTGGACACTGATAATTAAAAATAAACTAACTAAAAAATTAAAACCTATTTACTTTATCTATAATATTTAATTTAATCACTCCCAATTTCTTCTTTACAGGATCAGAGGTCGGAGAGATAGTTTCACTCGAAGTATCTGGATGTGATAATGTGAAAAGATGTATATTAAAGAGAAACACAAATGTTTCAATGACAATAACATTTAAATCGAGTAAGTTATTAAACGCACGTGCACTTTTTGATTAATCAAAATCGCCGTATAAATGCAGACACAATATTCCCTTAAGTAAAATTTTCATTGTTCTTGTATTTTAATCATTTATTGTTAGTAAGCAAAATTGAAAAGTAAATATCTTAATACAAAGATTATGGAAACATACTTTGACCATAACAAGAAAAGTAAATTGCCCCCTTTGTGGTATTGTATGACTATGGACATTTATAACAATACATATTGACATTTATTTTGTTCGTTATCTTTGTTTGGATAAATTGCAGTATATTTAAAGCAAACATAAATTAGTAAAATTTATTGTGTGCATGCAGTTTTAGGAACTGACAAATTTTGCTGATAGGTGATAGTTATTATCTCCTCTGCCAATGGCCATTTTTTATCAATAATTAAATTTTAATTATTTTAATGAGTTACTTTTTTAAATGCTTAATTAGTTGTAAATTATAGGACTATTCAAAAAAATGGTCACACTCATGAAGTACCTACCTAGTTTTCTGTTGGTCTTCTAATTTAGGGCAATTTGATTTTCTTCTATAATTGTATTGTCTTGAAATGGCGAAACATTTTCAAAATTTATGAAAATAATTAATTTATAACTGCTAAAGTTTACATACAGGGTGTCCGGAAATTAGGAGCAAGAAACTCGGGGAGTGATTCTACTCGAAAAGTTAATGTGATAAGTTCCTATAACATTTTTCCGAAAACTCATTAATATTAGAGTTACAAGGCCCCAAAGCTTTTTCCTTAATCAATTTTTTCCAATGTCTTTTATTAAATTTTGATGATGCCCGATTGAAGAGCATCGAAAAATCTTCAAAAAAGATCCTCTGGTTGAATATCGATAAAACGAGTAGTTTTCGAGAAAAACGCGCTTCTGTTTAATGCTTGCTTTGTTAATCTTAAAAATGAGCTGTAGTTAGTTGGTATTCATTTAAGGCGTTTTTCTCGAAAACGACTCGTTTTATCGTGATGCAGCAAGAGGATCTTTTTTGTAGATTTTTCGATGCTCTTCAAGCGGGCGTCATCAAAATTTAGAAAAAAAGCCTAACAAAAAAGTTCTGGATCTTTATCCAAAGGTAAACGTCAGTTTCGACTCTTTGACACTGGGGGATTTGCCTCAATTTTGGTGCAAGAATACAAATAAACATTAGTGATAAGTGTGCCAAATTTGAAACGAATCGGTACACTAGAAAAAAGTTACTGGTAAAAACTGATTTAAAAAACAAACTGTAAGGCCCTGTAACCCCAAGATTAAAGAGCTTTCTGGAAAATGTTATAGGAAGTTGTCACATTAATTTTTCAAGTAGAATCACCCTCCGAGTTTTTTGCTCCTAATTTCCGGACACCCTGCATTTTTAAAGATATTCAAGAACACTAACTTTCAAGTTTATTGAAAAATGACCCTAAATTTAGTAATCGGTCAAAAATATCTTGTACATATTTACATAATTTTTCAAAATAATTATATCTGCAAAATAATAACCGTACTATGTTAAAAAAATAAAATTTTATAGAGGAGTTTTCTGTAATATTTGGTGTTGTTGACGACGGTTGACTTATTTCACGGAATTTTAAAATTTTCCAAATACTATTTTACGCCCGATGTTTTCATCTCTACATAACTTTATTTGACAAATAAATTCGTCTTAAGGCTTTACCTTTGTTACAAAAATTAAAATCAACAAATTTATGTCAAATAAAGTTATTCAGTGGTGCAAAGTCAGATTGGGTAGAGAAAGCATGAAGCTAGATGCGCACTATTTTCGAATATGAAAATTGGAGACAATTTACACATACATGGTTTTTTGAAGAATTTACAAAAAACTGCCTTAAGAAATAACTAGATAATCATTCTAGATCTCGCTTTAATTATAACTAAATATTTAATTTGGTTTATTATAAATACATATAGCCTATAGGTAAAAAATCATAAAATAACAATGAGTAGATAGATTGTCTCTAAAGTGAGTTGAAAAACCGTATCAATGATTTTTCTAAAAATAATTTACTAGATACTCTAATGTAGCAGATTTATTTACATTTTACCAGTACATATGCAATAACAGTTTCCTTATAATTCACCAACAAATAGTATAAAATTGCTGCAAATTTCCTATACCTACTTAAATGTAGTTTGTAGTAGGTATGTACACAGTTACATTTAATTAGATAATTAGAAACAATAATAATGCCCTCGAATTTAAGGTTTAGAATTTAAACCATTAAAAATCCACTTCCTGTAGCTGTAAGAAACGACGTAATAATAAAATATTAGATGATTGAATAAATTGGAAAATAAATTAAACACTTTTTAGAAAACATAAATATAGAGTTCTTATTGGTCGAAATAAATGGATACATAGGCAAAACCTTTAAGTTAAAAAGAGTGGGTCTATTAAGAATGTAGGATGAGTTTTAAAGATTATTTAAAAATATTTGAGAAATATTGTTAACGCTGCAACAAGAAATAATGGAAATACAATATTTACAATTAATTTTGTACTAAATTTATATAGTTACAAGAAATTTCGTGCGTAAACTAAATTTTTGTCTAATTTCATCATTATGCTTGATCACAGCATTTTGTTCATTTTTAACTGCGCTAATTTGAAAAATAGCGCTTGTACACAAATTTTTTTGATTGATTTGGTTAGGAACCAAACCACACTTGCAATTTTGATCATTTATGAATTTTTGACAATTAGGTAGGTAGGTACATATTTTTTGAATCTACATTTTGTGTACACTCATACAATATAGATATAGATAAATTATTCTAAAAACGGTTTAGACATCAAATTATTTTCAAAGTTTCTAAGAATTTTGCATAATTGAAAGTGTTTGATTGCTGGAGTTGTTGACGTCATTATCTTCTCTAAGTATAATATTTGCATCAAATTGGATATTAGATCGCAGACTATTCATAGTAATATTCATAAGACTATTACGATGACGTCAGATCAATCTTAGAAGAATTGCACTGTAGACTATACCGGGCGTCCGTTTTCAAACTCGCACATAGGGATTTAACATTGTTTTTAACATTATTGTGAATTCCTGCTCGCTAATTCGGCCTAGAGAAAATATTTTGCTATATATAATGTTCCATTTAAAAAAATGCAACTTTATATCGCCACATGAAAATGACTCACCCTGTGTAAGTAATATTTTTTCAGAAATGTAGAATGCTATAGACTAATACAACTTCTATATAAAACTTATTTTCCTGGGCCCAATAGTTTCTGAGATAATAACGAGGACACCGTAACTGGATCACCCTGTACATGATACGTATACCGCGTGCCCGTTTTCAAACTCGCACATAGGGATTTAACATTATAGTCAATTCCTGCTCGCCAATTTGGCCTAGTGAAAATATTTTGGTATCAGTGGAATGAGGAAATTATGGCGCATCGAATGATGATATTATTTTAAACAATTTTTATTGAAAAATATTAATTTAAAGATTTTATGTTTTAGAAATCATATTTAAATAAATCATAAAAATTCTACATTAATATTTTTCAATAAAAATCGTTGAAAATAAAGTAGTTTTGATAATTTTATTGATCATTCGATGCGCAATAATTTTCTCATTCTCCTGATAGCAAAATATTTTCTCTAGGCCGAATTAGCGAGCAGGAATTCACAATAATGTTAAATCCCTATGTGCGAGTTTGAAAACGGACGCCCGGTATAGTCTACAGTGCAATTCTTCTAAGATTGATCTGACGTCATCGTAATAGTCTTATGAATATTACTATGAATAGTCTGCGATCTAATATCCAATTTGATGCAAATATTATACTTAGAGAAGATAATGACGTCAACAACTCCAGCAATCAAACACTTTCAATTATGCAAAATTCTTAGAAACTTTGAAAATAATTTGATGTCTAAACCGTTTTTAGAATAATTTATCTATATCTATATTGTATGAGTGTACACAAAATGTAGATTCAAAAAATATGTACCTACCTACCTAATTGTCAAAAATTCTATAGCATTCTACATTTCTGAAAAAATATTACTTACACAGGGTGAGTCATTTTCATGTGGCGATATAAAGTTGCATTTTTTTAAATGGAACACCCTGTGTTTTACCCCAAATTATGATTTCTCATCCAATTTAAGATAAAAAATATATGAGGCTTAATATGCATATTATTGATAGTTTCCAAGATATTTTGAAAAATAATATTGTATTATGTGGGTGTAGCTTCCACCTGGTGTGTTAGTGCAAGCTATTTTATTTGTTTCAATTACAAAAATACTCAACCAAAACATATTCTTTATTTAGTTAGTTTATAATAAAAAACATAATATTTAAAAAAAATTAACTATTTTCCAATGCCTACCTGACAGAGCATTATTATTAGCTTCTAGGTCTACTTTATAAAATAATAGTTCTTTGTCAAATACTACGACTTTTTCTTACATATGATATCAATTTAAAGTTTACTTGATTTTTAAGACCAGAAATAAAATTTTCTAGCTGAAAAATAGAACTAACATTGCTCATATAAACAGGCAGATATCATAGTATTTCTAGATATTTTCTCGAATATCTTGGAAACTATCAATAATAGGCATATTAAACCTTATATATTTTTTATCGTAAATTGGACGAAAAATCTTAATTTTGGGTAAAATCCATTAAAAAAAATGAAACTTTATATCGCCTCATGAAAATGACGCACCCTCTATAAATAAATTTATTTAAAAAATGTAGCATGCTATAGACTGCACAACTTCTATATAAAACTTTTTTTCCTGAGCCTAATTGTTTCTGAGATAATAACGAGGACACCGTAACTGGACTACCCTGTACATACGTAGGTACCTACTTTCCACTATTAAATAAAATTGGGAAAATATAGTGTTAAAATAATTCTGTATCAATCTGTAGTCGCAAAAAATAAGTACGTAGCAAATAAAGATTTCCAGAAGTTCAAAAAATTTTGCCTAAAAACCACAAATATGTTCAATCATCATCAGTATAATTATACAAGTAAAGGTAATACATACATCTACTAGAATCAACTTGAAAATACATTAGGTATATAAGATGTAGCTTTTAGTGTTAAATGAATATTTTTCCTATAGATGTGGATTCCGACTCAGTAACAGCTGTAGTTCACGGCGTTATGTTAGGTAAAGAATATCCATTTGCTCAATTGCCCAATGCTGATGGTTGTAAAGATTCTGGACTAACATGTCCTATAAAAAGTGGTCAATCGTATAATTATTCAAATCATTTGCCTATTAGCGGCAGCTATCCAAGAGTAAGTTCAAACACTTGTAAAAAGACAAGACTTCGTCTGGACAAATCAATTTTCAGGTGACTGTGGATGTTAAATGGCAACTACAAGATCAAAATGGGAAGGCAATAGTTTGTAGTTTAATTCCATCGAAAGTTGCATGATTTCTTGTATAGATTTTGTACAAATGTTATGTTGAATAAAATTTTAAGAAATACAGAATATTTTTATGAGAGTGACAAATGTCCTTTTGAGCATGGGGAAGAGAGACCATAAGTTACTACTACTATTTTATTTTGAAAGAAAAGAACAAAAATATTCGGTTGATTTAATAAGTTTCTTTCGTACTTTTGAAATTTTTTATCAGGGATATTTCTGCAACCGACAAAACCAATAAAATTGCAAGAGAATAGCAAACAGTTTTTTGTAATTTTGTTGATTTTGGCAGGTTAGAAACTGCCACAGAAACATAATTGATAGATATCACTGGTTGGTCTTACAAATTTATGTTCTTTAAAAAAATGCTGATAGGCCAGTCATTCAAGCATTTCAAAGTCCATTTTGCCCAAAAAATGCTAAAGTTTTGAAACGTGGACACAAGTTTGAAAACGCTAAAATAATATTAAATCTAAATTTGCAACCCGTTCGGATGACCGGAACATTGTCAAAAAAATTGAAAAAACAACAATTTGCAATAACTTTTTGTACAAAATTGCAAAAGTTATGTAAACTTGGACAAATGTTAAGTGGCTTATTACAAATCTTTCTTTGAGTTTGCAACCTTTTTTGCTAAACGGAACCTCGATTTTTATTAAATAATTTTATTGTAATTTTTCGTACAAAATTCCAAAAGTTATGCAAATTTTATGTAATACTTATAATACAGTCCTGAACCCACATGCGAATTTGCATAAATTTTTGAGGAATGGAAATATTTTTTTTTCTTTATTTCTCGGGGCGGTGAATTTTTTAACAAAGAGGGGTCAACAAAATGCAAAAATTTTCGAACATGGTTGCAAATGTTCGTTACGCAGGTACAGACTGTACTTAGAATTTACAACCTTTTCATACCTCCGGAACTTTGTTAAATTGATAACATCTTGTAAATAATTCCAATTTCGCATATCCAAAATATTGCAAAAGAGTTGCAAATCTCAAATTATATTTGTCTATAATATTATTGAAAGTACTTCTCAATTTGCAACGTCATATGAATGACTGGCCTATGAGGTTTTCTCAGAAATACAAATTTTCAGTTTCTTTTGTGGTCGCGTTGCGATCTTTTCAAGTCCTGATAAAAATTTGTTATAATATAGAAATAAATTCATATCGAATCTTTACTTATCTCTTGGTCTTAGATACCCTTTAATGGAATATTTTTTGAAAAATTTTAATGTTAACGTGATATCACCTCCGATAGAAAGTAGAAAATACAACAATAAGATGTCTGATTTATTTTCGAAAATAATTTGAGGTTGACACCATTTTTATATTTCTAAGTCAGAGGTTCATTGAAAAGAAGTCAAATGTATTAAATTAAGCTGTTCAGTGAATAAGAAAAAACGGGATTGACCACTTAAAAAATAAATAATATGAGAACTTTTCATCCTCTACACGGAATTATTTTCTTACAATTTAATTTAAATTTTCTGTTTTGAGGTAATTTCTTTATATTCCAAAATTATCATTCTAGAAAATGTTTACTTGACCTTCGATCTAAATTCAATGATCTGTAAGTTACAAACTTTAAATCAGAATATATAAATAATTATGTTCTCAGAAATTACTTAAAATATTGATGAAGTATTTATAAAACCCAGTAGGGGTTAGATGGAATAATTCTTAATTAATTCCCATATTTTAAACATACATACCTGCAAAATATTCATTTTCTGGAATACCTAATTGGAGAAAATTACATTATTCCACACAAATCTAATATTTTCTTGTATTTATTTTCATGGCTTTACATACAAAGCAAATAACAGAAAATAATTGCTGAGTTTACGAATAATTTTTCCATAAAATCTCCACTATTTCACTCACTTTATTTAGAAATGTATAAAAATGTGTTTCGAAAAATATAAATTGATTTATTAAATATACCTGAAAACGAAATCATTAGTTGCTTTATCACACAAAAATATTTTTATGTTTAATTGTTTATATGCACTTACCTGCACATATTTTAGTGGAACTATTATAAACCCATTACTTTTGTGGCACTAAAATAATATTGACAGCATTTACAAAATATATACGTCTATATTATTGGAATTGTCTGATAAATGTGGTAAATAATTTTAAATTATTTGCAGCCACTGATATGATTTTTTTTATAATGTGTAATTCAGATTAAGTAAATAAATACAAATAAACATAAACCCATCCGCAGTATTTCAAATCTATCACACACTAAAAACTATACACCAGTATTTTTAATGTAATTATCGCTAATTCTAATGGTAATAAAAATCTTCGTAATAATTATGTATTTAATTGGCTGGTTCCTAAAATTACATACCTAGTGCAACCTTGTGTTCATGTCCTCCTATCAGAACTTATTCTCCACACGCTAATTTGCTGTTTTGTTACACAGAAAATTTGTTTTTTAAACTGATTATTTTCCCCTTAGATGTGGATTCCGACTCAGTAACAGCTGTAGTTCATGGAGTGATCCTAGTTCCGGTACCATTCCATCTTCCAAATTCTGATGGATGTCAAGACTCTGGGATATCATGTCCAGTTAAAAGTGGAGAAACATATAAATATAAAACATTAATGCCTGTTAGCCCCAATTACCCAAGAGTAAGCAAAATATAATCATATCATAAAAATGTAAATGTATAATTTTTAATCTTTCAGCTTTCTGTTGATGTTAAATGGGAGCTTCAAGATGGCACTGGCAAGGATTTAGTATGCGCTTTAATTCCATCGAAAATTACGTAAATTTTCATGTAAATAATTTGTGTAAACTATTTCATAAAAAATAAAATTAAGTTATAACTATTTTCTTATATTTTTTGTTATCTGTAATAATTAATAATTCAGTTCCAAAAACTAACGGTTTTGACGATATACACCTACAGGGTGTGGACAAATACAGGGTGTTCGCGCGAAGTGGCTCACTATTGCTAACTTCGTTATTATTGGAGCTACAAAGTCGGTTAAATTAGCAAACTAGTAGCATTTTTTCCGGTGCTTACAATGGTGAAAACAGAAAAACAATTGATCATCTGGTTTTCGAGTTATTCACAAAAATAACATTTTTTTAAATGGAACACCCTATATATTTTTGCAGAAATCGATGAGAAATTATATTCTGTACAAAAAATGTCCTAAATTTTTTTTTATTATAATTTAAAATAAGCGAGTTATTTAAAAAAAAAGTTTCCAATTCTTTTAAATCAAGTAGCCATAAAACGGAATAGTAATTTATTAAAACCAAACAATCATAATTTTGAATTTAAGCAACTTGAAAGAATTACGGAAATATTACTATTTTATTTAATATTTTTAATATACAGGTGTTTGCGCAAAGTGGTTCACTATTGCTAACTTTGTTATTATTGGAGCTACAAAGTCGGTTGAATTAGCACTAGTAGCATTTTTTCCGCTGATTATAATGGTGAAAACAGAAAAACAATTGGCCATCTGGTTTTCGAGATATTCACAAAAATAACACTTTTTAAATGGAACACCCTGTATATTTTTGCAAAAATCGATGATAAATTAAATTCTGAACAAAGAATGTTCTTTTGACAATTATTTAAAATAAGCGAGTTATTTTGAAAAAAAGTTTTCAAAGTTTTAATATCAAGTAGCCATGAAAATTATAATTTTGTAAATTTTCAATATTTCCATAATTCTTTCAAGTATTTTTCAACTTGCTTAAATTCAAAATTATGATTGTTTGGGTTTAATAAATTTCTATTCCGTTTTATGGCTACTTGATTTGAAAGAATTGCAAACTTTATTTCAAAATAACTCGTTTATTTTAAATTATTATCAAAAAAAGATGAGGACATTTTTTGTATAGAATTTAATTTTCCATCAATTTTTGCGAAAATATATAGGGTGTTCCATTTAAAAAAATGTTATTTTTGTGAATATCTTGAAAACCAGATGATCAATTGTTTTTCTGTTTTCACCATTGTAATCACCGGAAAAAATGCTACTAGTTTGCTAATTTAACCGACTTTGTAGCTCCAATAATAACGAAGGTAGCAATAGTGAGCCACTTCGCGCGAACACCCTCTATAATGAAAATTAACCCATCAAATACGTACAGAATTCTCTGCCTTAATTAAATACACCAACACTTGAAATTATACCAGAGAATCTAGCTGATGCTGCTGAATTTTATGCTACAGTTTTTTCTGGGCCACCCAGTAGTACAAACCCCCCAGAATTGAAACAAAGTAGATAAAACTTAACACACTATTTATTTCATAGGAACGAAATAAATATTACAAAAGTATAAAAATAGTACTTTTTATAATTAAACTTACTTTAAACATGATTTACTATTTATACACAGGCACTATTTATTTACAATTATTCTTATTATATTAAAACAATACGAGCGTTATTAAATATTGAAACAAGACAACAAATTCCGAAATAACACTTAACAAATAATTGACTAGGGTTTACAAAACATGAGTACTTATAGTAATAGATGAAATTAAGATTTATGTGAAGAAGAATGGCACTGAAACAAAATGAAACTGGAAAGAAATATTTTTTCACTTAACTAAACTCCTTAAAATGCTAAAAACCGCAGTGATTGTAAAAAAATATAAATTTAAGTTGCCTGACAAAGCTACAGGTCAAATATAGACTACATAAGACAGTAGAAAAGAAATAATACCATGTGCATGTAAGGTAAAACTGAGTGAGATCAAATCAGAGACTTTTTATATATTTATATATATTTATATAACAAAATAATTATTTTTATGTTTAAGTTCGCGTTTGAGCAAAACTCGCCGTATGTAGTCCTTATTTAAAATAAAATTTTCTAAAAGTCTTACAAGTAATGGAAAAATAGATAAAAGCTAACGAACCGCAAAATTCTAACAATTGTTTAATTTCCTATAACAGTCAGCTTCCATTTATAATGCATGTACTATGGAAACTGGCCTTATGGTCAAAAAGGTTGCGCCAAAACCCATCGAAAGTCTCAATTAACTAACACCGATGAAAATAGCATTAGCCAGGTTTTGAAAGTTAAAAGAAGTTGTGCGAGATTATTTTTCGAAATATGTTGCCTGTAAATATTCAAATTTATTTCACTTCATCAACTAATTACAAATATCTTGCTAAATATGTAATACATCGTTAGTTAATTGAATCTTTGGCAGACATTTGTTGCAACATATTGAACTAAATACGTTTAATAAAAATAAATAACTGTTTATGAAGTTACGTTAATCACATTTATGAACATTTCTCTATGTCAATTATCATGACCATAGATTTTGCGATAACATAAGCAACACAACATAAACTGTACAAATATTTCAGTTAAGGGGACGCATAATACAATTTAGTTGTTGGGGGTGTGACTGAAAATAAAATAACACACTTAAAAATCTAAATCGTTTCACATGAAACCAGTCAATTAGCCGCACCCACAACATTATTTTCTACAATAAAAATGCATCCCCCAACAACTTCTCCAGAAAAATTCAATTGCGTCAAGCTTACTTTTTGGCAAGCCACATAGTATTGTACAAATTTGAGAAATCGGTGGCGGACTGAAAACAGTCATCATCATCATTATTGTTATCCGCTATTGGACTGGGCGGTGGTGGGATAAGAGTAAAGTCAACTGCCTCGCTCAATTGTTCACTTTTGCGCTTTTGTCGGTGGTTCTCATGTGAGGGCTCACCACCATTGCTAAGAGATTGCCTGGCTTTGTAGATTGGTTCATATTCGAACAACTGGGCAAGGAAACCATCATTTGGCATAACAGTATCGCGTCGTTCTCTCACAAACTTAAGAGCATCTCTGTAAAAAAAATCATAAGTAAGTAAAATAGGACACATAATATACTTTGAGACTTACTCGCTGGACCATCCGTATTTTTCCATGAGGTACGCTAGCACTAATGTAGCGCTGCGACTGTTCCCATAGCGTCCTTGCACAAGAACTTTGCAGTTTTTAGACAAAGCCTCATCAATAATTTGGCGTACTCTTGGAAAATATCTCATAATGTTCTCTGTGACATTGTCGGCTATGTCTAAATATACGTAAATGAATGTAGGATCTGTGCCCTGATCCCTGTAGAGTTCGTTGTCTTTTTCATGACGAATACCGATGATGTATTTAATACCTTTCTGTTTTAGGCTTGGAAGGCAGTGTTTTGCTGCGGACCCCGCAGGTCCTAAGAAAATGCCTGGGATTATTTCTTGCATACCGCGAGTACGTAGTAATTCGTATGGGTTGTCTGGTCTAGTCCAACAGGGATTTTCATAAGGTTTAGGCTGTAAAACCAAAAATAATAGAAATGACAAAATTGCCAATACTTTTGTTACATGATGTGAAAATAATATTTTTTTATATTTCTGGTTATTTTGAAAAATGTTCGCATTTTGGATGATGCCACATTTAAGTGTTTCTAGTCTTCTTGGTTTAAACGTATTTATCCAGGTTGCAAAAATTAATTTCTAATTTGAAATATTTCAAAAACGACTGAAAAACCGCCTAGGGTATGTTTTACAAATTTTAAAGAAGCAGATTATCACGCTATAAATAAGGCACTCTTTAATATCGATTGGGAAATTTTGTGTAATATGTTAGTAGACGACTGTGCTCAGGAACTTTATGACGTAATTTATTCCTCAATTAAACAGTTTGTTCCTGCAAGACATGTTACCCCTTCAACGTTTCCCAAATGGGTTCAAAATAATACAAAATCCTTAGTATTTTAAAAAAAGGCCGCTCATAAACGCTACAAATCCACAGGTGCATTACAAGATTATGACTATTTTTGCGATTTAAGATCTAGGGTACAATTATCCCTTAAATCTAATAAGGATACATTTTTGCAAAATTCTCAACGAAATATAGTGAGTGATCCTAATCAATTTTGGTCTTATGTGAAATCTGTAATAAAAGATATGAATACCCCAAATTCAGTGATTTTCAATGATGATTCTTATTATGGTGGTGAAAACATTTGCAAGTCATTTGCCTGTTTTTTTCAACAAAATTATAATATTGATAACTACAAATTTAATAAAACCTGTTATGGTACGAATCTCGATAATATTACTTCTTTCACAATTACAAACGAAGACATTATTAAAGGAATTTGCTCATTAAAAAACAATTCCTCGGGCATAGACAATATACCTGGTATATTTGTCAAAAACTGTAGTGAATCACTTTGTAATCCGCTCCGTTTAATATTTAATAAATGCATACGTGATGGCACTTTCCCACTACTATGGGAAACCTCCAAAATAATCCCAGTACATAAAACGGGTTCTAAATCTCAAGTAAATAACTATCGACCAATCAGTATAAACTCTAACTTTGCAAAATTATTTGACTTATTACTATCTAATGCACTTTATTCTCATGTTTCCAATGTTATCATTGAGGAACAGCATGGATTTGTATCTGGTAGGAGTACTGAAACTAACCTATTGCTTTTTACAAACTTCATCACAACCTCAATTGAACAGGGTTTCTCTGTTGATTGTGTTTTCACCGATCTACAGAAAGCATTTGACAGAGTACCTATATCTTTATTACTCCATAAACTTGAACATTTTTATTACATTTGTGATCCACTACTGTCTTGCATTAGATCGTTTTTAAGTAATCGAACTCAAACTGTATGCATAAATGGATTTCAATCTAAAAAAATTAATGTATATTCCGGAATCGGGCAAGGTTCTCATACAGGTCCTATCCTTTTCTTGTCGTTCTTAAATGACATCAAAAGCGTATTAACTAAGTGTCATTTCCTTCTTTTTGCTGATGACTGTAAAATATTTAAACGCATCGAAAATATTAATGATCAATACCAACTACAAAATGATTTAGATGTGTTCAATAGTTGGTGTGAAGAGAATGGTCTATCCCTTAACGTCTCTAAATGCAAGACGATGAAATTTACGCGACAAACATGCCCCTCATATTATCATTACATAATTGATGGTTCTGAACTTAAAAGCATTTATATATTTAAAGATCTTGGGGTATGGTTGGATCCAAACTCACCTACATTGATCATATTGACACTGTAATAAGCAAAAACTAACAGAACTCTCGGTTTCATATTAAGACATACAAAAGAATTCAAAGACATAAGATGTCTAATTATTTTGTACACAACTTTAGTGCGATCATCTGTGGAATATTGTTCTATAATATGGTCACCAATGTATTTATCTCAAATAAATAGAATTGAAAAAATTCAACGCAAATTTTTGAAATCACTTTGTTTCGTAAATAACATTGACTTTTACAACAGTAATTATATACATATTCTTCAGTACTTTGATCTTCCTCTTCTGTGTGAGCGTCGCTTATATTACGAATTAATATTTGTTTTTAAAATTCTGAATTACCTCATAAATTCTCCTGATATCTTGGCATTATTTAAATTCCATATTCCTACTCGTAATTTTAGAAATTTTAAGTTACTGCAGAATAGCTACCATCGTACTAATTATGGATTAAACCTAAGTTTGAATCGTATGGCCAATACAGTAAATAAATATTATGACGAGTGCAATATGTTTTGTTCATCCTTGATACAATTTAAGAAGAATGTTAAATGTGTTATATTTCATAAAACTTTGTGATTTATTACGTATAAGTTTATAGTAATCAATGTAAAAATATTCTAGAGGTTTATCCGTAAATTAATAATATCTAATAATAATAATAAAATATGTCTAGAACTTCTGCTAGAATCCAATTTTAAATAAGCGAGAAAATCGATGTTTTATACTATATATTTTTTATACGATGGTCAATTGTTTCGTTGATAAGATTTCCCATCTTAAAATTAAAAAAGTTATAATATAAGGCCTGTTCATTTTTATTTTGATATCCCTGTATCTCCATGCAATGAAAAAAATAATTTTTATATCATTAACTTCAAACTAGGCGATACAGAAGTGTGCAAGTCTAGAATTTAGATTATTAGTGTTTCCTACACCAAAATAAAGTCTGTTTTAGTAAATCCTTACAAAGAACTGATTTTTATTGAAATATTTGTTATACTTATTTCCATTAACTTGTAAATTGGTGAAATTATTTTTGAAATTTAGTTTTGATTTTGGTGGTCCTTCGGGTATCATTTCTAATTATAGTAATTTTCGCGAATTCTCTTCGTTATGTGTTATTGCATAATTAAATCAATTTTTTAATTCTAATAATTTAAAAGAGTGAAAAGTAACTTTCTATTTTCTAGCCATTATTTTCCAAAAATTTCTGGTATATCTTATTGTAGGAACAAAGTGATTACCTAAGTATGTAAGTATGTACAATTAAATTAGATTTAATTTTGGAAAAAGAACTACTTTTAATCATTACATAGAATAGACTACGTATGAAAACTATCAAAACAAAACAAAAAAATATGAAATTACAAATTTGTTATTTCGGAATTGTAATTTAAGTATGTTTAATTAAATTAGAACTGGAACAAGTCAATGAATTTTGGGAAAGTCGAAATTTTTGCAGTTTTTCTTGTCCTCTAATTTGCCAATAATTCAATAACGCGCACGTGGTTTTAACATTATAATTTCTAAGGGCGATAACGTTTAGTATTCAAATATAAATTTTGCACAATTTTATGTAAAAGTTTACCTCGTTTATTAATAATTTTCTTTCATCCATCATGTTTTCAGGTAGTAATAACTGCACTTAAATTGTTAATTCACAAACTCACTCTTCTAATGTACTAGACTACTAGACCAGTATCTGCAACTATAATGGTAAATTTTCAAATGATGGGCTTTATTACTACTCGTCAATGCGCAGGTCTAGTACTGAACTTTTATCTATAATTGTAAGTTCTATACTCTAGCCCTAAAATGACAAAAGCATTTATTACTACCATAAATATTAAGTTCGCTCCTTCTTTCTTTAGGTATTCTGCCAAAATTCTCAAGGTCGGGTTAAAATTGTTTGTTTTCTCAAAAATATTTTTACACGCTGGAAATATTTGTCTTATTTAAAAGTACATTACTATTTTAGTCGCTGTAAATACATCTAGAGAATATGAAAACTTAGCCAAATTTTCTAACTGTTCTAATTAGTGTAAAACGAGATACTTTTTTGGGTAGGGTTAGTAAAAATTAAAGTTATTTTGAAAAGTATTGCGAAGAGAAAATGCATACATTTGGAAAGTTATTTCAATCAAAAAGCCATTTTCAATTACAAAAATCATCTACATTATGCAGTATTTAAGAATGCTCGATAATTATCAATTATGTAACATTAAAACTTTAGTGTATTTGTGAAAGTTTCAAAATAGACATTAATCTTGAAATGTTTAAGATACTTTAAGCAGGCACAGCGAAAATAGCACACAAAGTTACAAAAAGTATATTAAAATCAGCCCTATTTAGTGCTAATTTTTCAAGGTTTTGAAAAATTTATAACTTAATTTTTTAAATTTAATTACTGGGCTGTGCGCTAGCTTCAGATTTAAATTAACACTTTTGAAAACGATTTTTTTCAAGCAAAATGCTATTGTTCGTATTTAATTCTAATTTATTACATTTTTGTACCCCTAAAAAACAGCCGCCATCGACATTTTTTCGAAAATTATAGATATGTGTGCTCTTGAAAGTTTTGTATGACTCCGCCATTATTTCAAATATAATGAATGCCAATTTGCTATCCCAAAGAAACAAATTAAGGAGCATCTAATTTTGTAATCTTTTTTACGTGTGTGCTCTCTTAACATTTTTTTAAATATTCCGGAGTATTAAAAGGTTTGATTAAAACGCTCGATAATAATTTAAAATGTTCAAATGGATCAATATTTTTTGTTAGAAAACTGAACACATTTCATTTTATAATTTATATCATCCAATGACTGGCCAATAATATGAATATTTTATTTTTTCTCTTATTTACTAAGAAAGGATGGTAATCATGATTTTCTTGTGAATTTACAAAATTTGATTATTTTCGCAATATCCATCTGTGTTTATTTGGATAAGCCAAAAAGATTGAGCAGATTTTAAACAAATTTTATATTGTAGTGGTACTTTATGTTTTTTTTTGTATTTTATGAAAATACGATGCTGAATTAAATTTTAATTTTAGTACCTATAACAAAAATCTTGTGCTTGTCACATTAGATATTTTTCGTTTAAGATCGACTGATTTCTAAGTAGATGATTATCATAATTGTATCCAAGGTACTTGACCGATAAGTAAATTTATTGAGATGAATTCAATATCTAAAATGGTTCAATACATTACGATGTTTCTAGGCGAAACTTTTTAGCCAATATTTATTTGTGTGAGTACAGTTTGGCTATCAATTTATATTTGAAATTTGAAATAAATAAAGAGAAATTAATAACTTTTGGCCGATACTTTTCCTGAAGTCTATAAAAAGAAAGATATCATTTAAAATTTAGTCTACAGAAACAGAATACGAATACGAAGGGTGTCCCATGATAGACACGAAATATTTTTAGGTGTGATTCTTCAATACATTCTGCATTATCATGTATAATTTTTTTATCTCCAATCCGGTTTTTTTTTTAATTTTTATTTTCCATATAGTCATTGCAGGTGCAGGTGTTCAAAAGGGAATTTAACTTTTCGATTCAAAATAAACCAATCTTTCATCATGTATCAAATTTTTAACTAATTTCAATACTAGTTTTCAAAATAAATGAAATGAAACGTGAACATAATGATTTATTTTTTCAAATTCAAAATTTGAACACTAATAATTCTTTAAGGGTTAACACTACCAAAAATATCTGATGTGCCCAACACATGACTTTCTTATACGGATAGTATCACAATAATTACTTTTCGACCCTCGGATTCAACTATCAAAGCGCGCTATGAGAAATATAAAGTGTTTTAGGAATATCTCGTTTTTTTGAAATTTTTTTGACGGAATTTCAAAAAAAAGTTCAAACAAAATTTGTTCAAAATTCAATTCTAAATCAATGTTAAAGAATAAAAAAATCTCATAAATTGTTTATTTTTCAAGATATTCTTAAAAAACCTAAAAATGTCATCAGGTAAGTGTCACTTGTGTTGGTGCTAGATGAAAAACATTGAATGTGGCACCCACAAATTTGTTCAAACTCTTAAATATGAAATTTGAATCAAATCCGATAAGCCGTTTTTGAGTTATGGTGGATACAGACAGACACACAGACATACGGACACACAGACACACAGACAGACATCATGGCGAAAATGATCAGAATGGATTCAGGGGCCCTCAAAACGTGTAAATCCATCAAAATCTCGAAGTCGAAAAAAATCACGATTACTATACTTCCTTATACTGCGTATAAGAAAGTAAAAATTGTAAGATACTTTCGATCGCAAATCATCTCAGCTACAAATTTCATGTATAACTTTTTACTTTCTTATACGTAGTATAAGGAAGTATTGTAATCGTGATTTTTTTCGACTTCGAGATTTTGATGGATTTACACGTTTTGAGGGCCCCTGAATCCATTTTGACCATTTTCGCCATGATGTCTGTCTGTGTGTCTGTCTGTATCCACGATAACTCAAAAACGACTTAACGGATTTGATTCAAATTTCATATTTAAGAGTTTGAACAAAATTGTGGGTGCCACATTAAATCTTTTTCATCTAGCACCAACACAAGTGGTACTTACCTGAAGACATTTTTAGGTTTTTTAGGAATATCTTGAAAAATAAACAATTTACGACATTTTTTTATTCTTTAACATTGATTTAGAATTAAATTTTGAACAAATTTTGTTTGAAACTTTTTTTGAAATTCCGTCAAAAATTTTTATTTATATAGTGGCGCTATCTATCTACGATTTACAAACTACATGTTGTTTACATACAGAAATCTATACCGTTGAGGAAATCGATTGTAGCATTACTATTTGAAAAGATCGACGGCTACAACGGCTACGGTTTTGTTTTAGATATCATGGCAACTCGATTAAAATTTTTTCTAATATATACAATAAAGTCGTGAAATTGTATTATGCATGCAAATCTACATTAAAGATATCGACGCCAAATTTTTTGTGAATGCTCTTTCAATTTTTAGACGTGTCGACAAAGTAACAAAAGTGTTTTATTTTGCGCCGTTTTTTAATAATTATAAATTATTTACATATTTATATAGTGTTGCCATCTATCTCTGAGGGGCTGTTGTTTACATTACAGAAATCTATTTGTTTTTATACTAAAGATTCTATTTGCATTAAACACACGAAGAGCTCGAATAAAGTTATAAAAATTTAAAAAGTGAAAACCAATTAATCCAATCCTGGTGAGAGTGGCTATATCGCCAAACACCAAAAACTTGACATTGCTTTGCAATCCAAGTACGAAGAAGAAGAAGAGATTGTTAGTCAAACAGCTGTCAAAGGCAAAAGATCGAAATATTTTGATGAGAAGGATTGTTGTGCACTGTACAGTTTGTTTGAGTGAAACGTTGACCAAAACTGAGAAGTATTTTATAAATCTTCAAAGTTTAGCTACAGCAAATTCAAAGATATCAAGCATTTTTCGCATTGTGGAATTTTGATAAGTATTCTGTTATTTATTTGTCCTAAAATCTGGCAGTAATGAGTGGGACAAGGACAGATTTATGCGTATTGCAATAAGTGCGACAGGGACTATTTGAAAATTGCTGGAAACCAACCACCCTCAAAATTTTAACAAGAAATTTAACTTAATTTCGATAATCAAATAGTTTAGCAGACTGGCTTCTTTTTATTCAACAGTGTTTTACTTTTTCAATCTAGAATTTTCAACATTCAAGAGAGACGATTGCTCGAAAATTAACGCTTGTTGGTGATAAAAAATGTATACAGTGTGTTCGCGCGAAGTGGCTCACTATTGCTACCTTCGTTATTATTGGAGCTACAAAGTCGGTTAAATTAGCAAACTAGTAGCATTTTTTCCGCTGATTACAATGGTGAAAACAGAAAAACAATTGACCATCTGGTTTTCGAGATATTCACAAAAATAACATTTTTTTTAATGGAACACCCTATATATTTTTGCAAAAATCGATGAAAAATTAAATTCTGAACAAAGAATGTTCTTATGCTTTTTTGACAATTATTTAAAATAAGCGAGTTATTTTGAAAAAAAGTTTTCATAGTTTTAATATCAAGTAGCCATGAAAATTATAATTTTGTAAATTTTCAATATTTCCGTAATTCTTTCAACTATTTTTCAGCTTCCTAAATTCAAAATTATGATTGTTTGGTTTTAAGAAATTACTATTCCGTTTTATGGCTACTTGATTTTAAAGAATTGTAAATCTTTTTTCAAAATAACTCGCTTATTATAAATTATTATTAAAAAAAGATGAGGACATTTTTTGTATAGAATTTAATTTACCATCGATTTTTCCAAAAATATATAGCGTGTTCCATTTAAAAAAATGTTATTTTTGTGAATATCTCGAAAACCAGATGGTCAATTGTTTTTCTGTTTTCACCATTGTAATCAGCGGAAAAAATGCTACTAGTTTGCTAATTTAACCGACTTTGTAGCTCCAATAATAACGAAGGTAGCAATAGTGAGCCACTTCGCGCGAACACCCTGTATAATGAAAATTAACCCATCAAATACGTACAGAATTCTCTGCCTTAATTAAATACACCAACACTTGAAATTATACCAGAGAATCTAGCTGATGCTGCTGAATTTTATGCTACAGTTTTTTCTGGGCCACCCAGTAGTACAAACCCCCCAGAATTGAAACAAAGTAGATAAAACTTAACATACTATTTATTTCATAGGAACGAAATAAATATTACAAAAGTATAAAACACCCTGTATACAGGGTATCCCGAAAAAAGTGGGAAATCTTTCGGATTCAGATAGGGCATGAAAAAATAAGATGACAAGTTCCTATAAAAATT
Organism: Pediacus dermestoides; assembly: GCA_963942485.1. NCBI lineage: Eukaryota > Metazoa > Arthropoda > Insecta > Coleoptera > Cucujidae > Pediacus > Pediacus dermestoides. The sequence goes on from OZ012625.1 coordinate 9,353,879, forward strand.
TTTCCTACAGGCCCTCCCTACGAAGATATGTAGCCGTGAAGAGCGTCGCTGGAAATCGTTTTTTAATAACTTTTAAAGTACTTAATAGAATTTTATAAAAAGCTAATATGATGGACACTACTAAGGACCTCTTGAAATAATGTCCTTGACACATATCTCGCTTGTTTAGTTTACCAGAGGCAGACTAAGCTTTACAACTTAATGCTTAAACTTTTAACACCCTGTGTGAAAAAGACTTAAAACAACAAAGTCAGGTAGCTTGAACCTTAGACTAAAGAAAAGCTACTCTTGTTTATTGTCGCTAAAGTGGACCGTTTTCGAGAAAAAGAATAATAAACGAATTCATGTTTTATTAAGTCATTAAAAAGTCTCATTCCGAAAAAAATCAAAATTTAAAAAACGCCTGTAGGAAAATTTTTTATAGGAACTTCTCATCTTATTTTTTCATGCCTTATCTGAATCCCAGAGATTTCCCACTTTTTCCGGGACACCCTGTATAGAGCGATGCAGAATTTATCGTGTCTATCCTGGGTATATTTAACAAATAAAATAAAATGTATTTAAAATACTTGACTCTGTTTAAATCATACATTTTACTGACGTAATAAATTATGAGCAATACTAAATTGTAAAAATCATAGTTTTAAGTCGTAAAGGTCCATCTATTACATCTTAATGTCTAACATGGAAATAATATATATTTTCCTTAATTTAATGATACTTGTAATCATTACATAATTTAAGTGATATAAGATTTAATTAAGTAAATACTAATTATTGTAAAATAGAAATCTTGCAGGTAAAAACTGTGCAAAATATTCATGGTTCCCCTAAAATTATAATTTTCCTTTAACCTCCTGACAAATCCAACTGAAACCAATTTAATAACAAAATAACGAAATATAATTTGCTTACATTAAATTTGCATTTTAAGTATGTAGTAACAATTATAAATTAAGAACATATAATCATTTTGGATAACTAGGTACTATTATCAAAGATTAAATATTAACAATCCATTTCTCATGAAGAATATGTGTCCTTGATCATCGGACAACTGCAGTACCGAATATAACAATAGCTTATTAAAGATTACTTGAATTATAATTACTTCTTCATAATCTTTGCAGTTTCGCACAGCGATTAGCGATTTTCTTAAGTAATTAATTAAAACATCAGTTCAGTAGATAATGCCCCCTTAAATTTATAAATTGAAAATCGACTAAATGCGAAATAAATCATTGCCAAACCATAGTAAACTCGTAATATAAGAGATTTATGGAGCTTGCACATTTTTAGACATCTACCACGCTATTAAATGGCTTAATGGTTTAGTTATGGATGTTCCTGACCTGGCACAAAGGTTAGGTTAATATAATAACGCGCCAATATTAACTGCAACAAATATACATTAAAAACACCTACCATATCATAAATAACAATAATCCACAATGTTTAAACCCAATATTCGGCAATAACTAACTATTTTTAGCTGTTAATACAAGAAAATCCAACTAACCTCTTCTTGTTGGTTAAGCGGATATCCAACATCTATCATCTTAAAACTGTGGATAACTACACTAAAACGAAGGAGATAAATAATTTCTTTAGGATTATAGTCTGGATTTTGCACTACATGCTATGAAAAACACGATAAAATTGTTTAAAATTTGACACACAGTAGTACCAGCCATAAGCACAGCTGCATCAAGTGTATGATGGTTGCGGAAATGGACGGAGGAGGGCAGATAACTCGCGTGGCGGGAATTTTCAAAATTAGGTAATATATTTATAACTTCATTAATTATGTTTTACGTAATTTAAATAACGATTAAATTAGTTATTGAAATAAATTATTGTAAGGGTTTCTCTGAATAAATCTAAAAATTTAATTTTTTTTAACAGAATTTCATAAATTAGTATATTTCAAAAGAAAAATTAACTTTTGTATGCATTTCGTAATCCATTAAATAATTTCTTACTTTTTCTATTTAGAATTGTAAAAAAAAATAATTGTGGACATTATTAAGAAAATTTTATAAAATTACAAAGAAACATTATTTAACAAAACATTTTTATCTCAAAAAATAATATTAGTTAATTATATTTATAATTTAGTACAGGCATCAATTTCCAAGTTTTTACCACAACGAAAAAATGTTTTTCAATCTTGGTTGGTACATTATTTTAAGAAATGATCACAAAAATCTCAGACGACTAAGTCATAAAAATTAATTCTTTATTTTAGTACATCCACAATAAGTACCTATGTTATTAATTTAATATTAATTTTTTTAACTCATTTTACTAACTAATTGAAAAGAAAGGAGCGATCCTTTGTTCACATAATAATCTTTTTAACGTCACCAATTAAACTTTAAGTTATAAGCTACTGCCTCGGCTACTGCATTATAGGCGTAAAATAGCACAAATAACTATTTTTATTTATATAAGTATTTCAACTTACGATATTTTCAATAACAATATTTTTCCCACAGAAACCGATTTTCATATGATGGATTATTATATGGGCACATATGGGCTCTATTACTGAAACAATTTGGTTCTAAAAATTGGTACACTCCCATTATACAATGTGCTCTATTTAATGAAAATATTACCACCTTTCTGGCACAAACTTTTTTATTTTTAATGGAACCCCCCTGTATATTTTTGAATTTTTAGATTCTACACTTCATTTTAGACATAAAAGTATTAAGGTTGTATGGTCCTAATATTAACAGCATTATAATTATTTACACTTTTCCATTTCTTTTTTACAAAAACATTGATGTAAATAAAAATTCGAATCTTGACAATGACACATTTTAAAAAAAAAATTTTCTCTTACGTTTGAAGTAGGAATATACAAGCAATAAGCTGATATAGTTTTGGAAAACTTGCTTTATACAGGGTGTTGGTGGTTGTCCGTTCATTTTTGAAAACTTTGATCAATGATAACTTTATTTTTTTAAATAGAACACCCTATATATTTCTAGATTTTCGAATTCTACACTTATTTCGAGACATAAAAGTATTAAGGTTGTAAGGTCTTAAAATTAACGGTATTATATAATTAATTACGTTTTTTAAAAATTAATGGTCAATCACAAGCACCCTGTATAAAATAAGTTTTTTAAAACCATATTACCATGTTTCTTGTACATTTCTGATTCCACCAAAATTTGTTTTTATTATATTTAATTTAATATTTTTTATTTTTATTTATTTATTTTAATTAAGTAATTAATTATGCTTCTTCAATTTTTTCTTACAAAAACTTAGAGTTAAACATTTTCATATTTTACTAATGACACGTTTTTTCAAAAAACAAACCAAATTTTAGTGGACGCAGAAATGTACAAGAAACATGGTAATATGGTTTTAAAAAACTTATTTTATACAGGGTGCTTGTGATGGACCGTTAATTTTTAAAAAACGTAATTAATTATATAATACCGTTAATTTTACGACCTTACAACCTTAATACTTTTATGTCTCGAATTAAGTGTAGAACTCGAAAATCTAGAAATATATAGGGTGTTCCATTTAAAAAAATTAAGTTATCATTAATCAAAGTTTTAAAAAATGAACGGACAACCACCAACACCCTGTATAAAGCAAGTTTTCCAAAACTACATCAGTTTATTTCTTGTATATTCCTACTTCAAACACGAGAAAAAATTTTTGGAAAAAACGTGTCATTGTCAAGATTTTAAGTTTTATTTAGATCTATGTTTTTCTAAAAAAAAAATGAAAAAGTGTAAATAATTATAATACCGTTAATGTTAGGACCATACAACCTTAATACTTTTATGTCTAAAATGAAGTGTAGAATCTAAAAATTCAAAAATATACAGGGTGTTCCATTTAAAATAACAAAGTTTGTGTCTACTTCCGGTGTAACCGGAAGTACCAGAAAGGTGGCAATATTTTCATTAAATAGAGAACACTGTATAATGGGTGTGTACCAATTTTTAGAACCAAATTGTGTTTAGTAATAGAGTTACATATGTCTACTGTCAACTCGTCGTAACACATCCTGTATAGAGAATAAAAATAAAAGTTTATTTTGTATAATTGATAATATAATCTAGTTTTGTAATTTAATTCACTTTATTACATCTTCACATATTTTAACATATCTTACGTAAAAGAATCGAAACATTTTTTTTTGTAGCAGTAAAATAAAATAACACCGTCTCTATTAAATAAATAATTTTGATATATAAATAAATAATAAATACCAAGCTAATTCATAATTATCTATGTATATAAATTTCCATTGGTTAATGGGAAACAGTGAGAAAAATGAATAATTCAACATTTGGGAATCATAATTATTGCTTCCTTGTGGTTAAGATCAAAGAACCACATTTACGACTATATAAAAAATTAAAATATATAGCGAAGGTCTCAGTAGAAAGCCGCAACCACAAGTAAATATTGCATCTATATGAGATTCGGAGGTACTGAATTTACTTAAAGAAATTTTGTCAATATTATTAATGTATAAGAAATATCAGTTTCTATGAGTGAACTTTTAGTCCTTCATATTTGGCAAAAACAATTTTATGTCGTTAATATTAATTATGTAGTGCCTGGTTACAGTGTTGACAAGTTTTAATACTGCCTTTGAAATAAGAACCATATTTTATTTTAAACTTTGTTTAAACTCCAAAAGTTCCCTGCCAAAAATATGAGTGTTAATCCTGAGTCCCTAAAAGCTCATTTACTACGATTTAATGCATGTAATGGAAATTACGGCCAATAGGAAAAATTTGTTAATTTTTACTGCTAATTTAATTAGATGTGAATGAGCTTTAAAGTCTGATTTTTCGTAATGGCAAATATTCATAACAAAAACTGGCAGAAGAATTTTAAAAACAATAAGTTTTCCAAAAATAATGTGATCGCCAACTTTCGTTAGGAGTCGGCACCAATAGAAGAAGAAATATTGTAAATTTAAGGCATTTAGAATTTTTATCATAAAATTATTCTTACTAGAAGTACCTACCCCCAAAAATCGCGTTTTTTCATTTCTCCTGTCAATCTCAAGCACAATTAATATTAAAATTATACCGATTCAGATAGATTTCGTTTCGTTCTATCTAAAATTTCCGAGCTTTACTGCGATATCTCTACGCGTTTTCAAGATATGATGTTTTGAATCGAAAAAGTTGAAAATTGATATTTTTTCAAAGTGCTATAACTTTTGAAGTAGAATAGGTATTGATGAACTGTTTTCACATTTATTATCACCTCTCAGCTGTCTTTCATAATTATTATTATTATACCAAATTTAAAGCATTTCGGATTTTTATCATAAAATTATTCCTACTAAAAGTACCTACACCCAAAAATCGCGTTTTTTAATTTATCCTGTCAATCTCAAGCACAATTAATTTTAAAACTGTACCTATTCAGAGAGATTTCGATGCGTTCTATCTAAAATTCCAAACTTTACTGCGATATCTCTACGCACTCTCAAGATATAACGTTTTGAATCGAAAAAAAGTTGCAAATTGACATTTTTTCAAAGTGCAATAACTTTTGAAGTAGACTAGATATTGGTGAACTGTTTTCACATTTATTATCACCTCTCAACTGTCTTTCATAATTATTATTAATATAACAAATTTAAAGCATTTAGGATATTTATCATAAAATTATTCCTACTAAAAGTACCTACCTTCAAAAATCGCGTTTTTCAATTTATCCTGTCAATCTCAAGCACAATTGATTTTAAAACTGTACCTATTCAGAGAGATTTCGATGCGGTCTATCTAAAATTTCCAAACTTTATTGCGATATCTCTACGCACTCTCAAGATATAACGTTTTGAATCGAAAAAAAGTAGCAAATTGACATTTTTTCAAAGTGCTATAACTTTTGAAGTAGACTAGATATTGGTGAACTGTTTCACATTTATTATCACCTCTCAACTGTCTTTCATATAATTATTATTAATATACCAAATTTAAAGCTTTTCGGATTTTTATCATAAAATTATTCCTACTAAAAGTACCTACCCCCAAAAATCGCGTTTTTTAATTTATCCTGTCAAATCTCAAACACAATTAATTTTAAAACTGTACCTATTCAGAGAGATTTCGATGCGGTCTATCTAAAATTTCCAAACTTTACTGCGATATCTCTACGCACTCTCAAGATATAACGTTTTGAATCGAAAAAAAGTTGCAAATTGACATTTTTTCAAAGTGCTATAACTTTTGAAGTAGACTAGCTATTGGTGAACTGTTTTCAAATTTATTATCATTTCCCAACTGTCTTTCATAATTATTATTAATATACCAAATTGAAAACATTAAGGATTTTTATCATAAAATTATTCCTACTAAAAGTAGTACCTACTTCCAAAAATCGAGTTTTTTAATTTATCCTGTCAATCTCAAGCACAATTAATTTTAAAACTATACCTATTCGATGCGGTCTATCTAAAATTTCCAAACTTTACTGCGATACCTCTACGCATTCTCAAGATATAACTTTTTGAATTTTTTTCAAAGTACCATTTCTCTAAAAACCAATTTTAGGACCCAGATTTTTTTTTAAACAATTTAAATTATATTAGTCAATAATTGGTAGAGTTATTAGAATTTATAGAAAAAGTAGATACTTTACAAAACCTCTGGCATTATTAGTTTATTTAGGTGTGTAAAAAATGTAGGTACCTATTCTTTCAAATTACATTACAGGCGAATAAATATTTTTCAGTTATATTATTATTATTTCACTACCGAGTTTAACTTTATATGTAGTACAAGTGCATATTTAAAGAGAGAACTGGCAAATTAAAAGATATTTTAATTAACATTTTATTCTAGGCAAGTGTCAAGACCGATCATAATTTTAAAATCTCATAGCCGGTACAATTAGCAATATATTTTTTATAATGGACCTGTCATAACACATTTGCTAAATCTTTGTTGTGAATAATTTTACGTGATCGGTCACGGTGTCAGATGAACTGGAAACTACAACAAGTTGCAATAAAATGTCTTCACCTGCAAGAAAATGTTTGTACATTTTGTTAAACGGATCCAGCTTCAAATTTTAATATTTAAGCATATTTTAACAAGATTTTTTCCTTTCAAGATTTATGTAATATTTCTTATAGAAAACATGATGTAAATTGATAGATCTTAAACTAATAAATGATAAAGGTTACATGGAACAAAACGATAGAATCTTTGGGAGAAAAAATTTATTGAGATCGTCTACATAAAGGCTGCAATTTGAACAGGTAACATTTAAGACAGAAATCCTGAATTCTCCTAAATTTTAACTTACCATTACATTATTTCTCTTGTTTAATAATATAGTTAGCATGAACAATTTTAAGACGAAAAATATGATGATGACGACGATGGGCAAGATAAACGAAACAAACAAATAAATATTAATGTCCTAAAATACATATAACAACTAATATCACTTTGTACAAAAAATATACTCAGTTATAAAATAATATACATCAGCAAATTGTATCTATTGCACAAATAATTAGCAAAACAACTGTGCAGTATGGTCAATAAGAAGAGTATTTTCTTACACATATTTTTTTTCACATACAATCGTCACTTACATTACATAATATATTAGACTAGAACATTGTCTTGATAAGCAAAAATATATAATTATTGTATATACAATATCAAATTCATTGTTTAAAAAAATATACAAGGAACAAGTATAACAAAAAAACGAAATAAATAATAAAAATGCAACTAAAACGTGTGCTGTTTTTTAAGCCAAATGTACTCGTATTTAAGCTAGCTTGTTAGTGTTGTCCTCTGGGTTAATCTGCGGTTCTATCCCATTTTTACGTTGGACATATAACTGAAACAAAAAAAACATAAGTGAAATAAAAAAATTAAATAGCATTAAATATTTGTGAGGTGTGGTCTCTTTTTGTAAATATTTTATTAGATTTAACGACAAATATTCTGTTTTACATTTTTCTTAACAAACCCGCCGGTTATTAGATATTCGATGTGAAAAAAATTATTTACTTTGTGTCATAAAAACCTCGAAAAAGTTCCTTGAGATTTGCTTTTTTGCTTTTAAACTTTTACTAGAAAATTCCTCGGAAAATTCCGACAGAAAGAAAGTCGGTCATAATTTACTAATTTTATGTTAAATCTTATCTACAGTTAAGAGTATATAATATAAAAGTGTACAGGGTGTCCCATTTTTGACCATTTTAGGGGGTATTGGCGTTATTATCAAAGATAGAGTGTTGCGGTTTTCACCTTCCTTTCCTACTTTTTTGCGAAACGAAAGATTCCGGGGTCAAATTTGTCATGGCTCTCTTAGTTTTTAATCTACAGAGTGATTCTGAAAATCTTTGTTTTTTAGACACCCCTCGTATTTCCGTTATGCGTCTACTTATCAAAAAGGTGAAAACTGATCTTGATAGAGTTTTTTACGTAGAATTCAGTGGCGTAGGCAGTTTTTGTGTAAAAGGTTTAGTTTTAGAGATATTGCCCAAACTTATGTGTTTTTTTAAATGGGACACCCTATATATTATTTTTTATATTGATTAAGCAAAATTTGGGCTTTCCCAAAATATATAATACTTAATATTTATTTTGAAAAACAAGCTCAAAATTCGATATTTTTAATAATTTACTTTATTTATAGCAGTAGGCCATGGCTAGTTTATTAGAAACAAATGCAAAATTTGACAGATTTGTCAGATTTCCATTATTGATGACATATTTTTGTTACGTAGGTGTTTTTATTTTACTTTTAATTTTTTATTACAATGGCCGTTTATGATAATTATGAAAAGTATTATATTGTTGGTATGTTTTATACAATGCATTAAAATTATCTTTTGAAGTGTTTAGCTTTAGAATAATTACGCATTATGAAAAATTTGCATTTGTTTCTAAAAAATTAGCCATGGCCTACTGTTATAAATAAAGAAAATTATTAAAAATATCGAATTTTGAGCAAAATAAATATTAAGTATTATATATTTTTGGAAAGCCCAAATTTTACTTAATCAATATAAAAGATAATATATAGGGTGTCCCATTTAAAAAAACATAAGTTTGGGCAATAACTCTAAAACTAAACCTTTTACCCAAAAACTGCCTACGCCACTGAATTCTACGTAAAAAACTCTATCAAGATCAGTTTTCACATTTTTGATAAGTAGACGCATAACGGAAATACGAGGAGTGTCTAAAAAACAAAGATTATCAGAATCACTCTGTAGATTAAAAACTAAGAGAGCCATGACAAATTTGACCCCGGAATCTTTCGTTTCGTAAAAAAGTAGGAGAGGCATGAAAAAACCGCAACACTCTATCTTTGATAATAACGCCAATACGTCAATACGCCAAAGTGTCGAAAATGGGACACCCTGTACAAGTGACATGACCACAAAATTTCAAATTTTGACTTTTTCCACATACAAATCCACTCCTATACTATAATAATTATCTACTATTGGTAATTAGCAGTTAAAATCTCCAGTGAACAATTGTGTTCATAAAAATAATAACTATAACAGAGACAACATTTCATTCGACTTCCGCTGACTGCCGGAAGCCAATGATCATGTCATACAAAACAAAGTTATAATTATCCTACCCCTAAAAACTTGTAAAGTCAAAAACATGCAAGATTTCAAAATTAATTGTAACAAATTATCATATCAAAATTTTTTTCGTAAATAAATAATTGCAGCTTACATAATAATTATTACAATTAATTAAAGTAAATAAATTGCGTAAGTGGTAGCATCCTGTTATTTCCCCTCCTTTTTTGTTTCCTTGTTAGAAAAAAGCTCAAACGACTCCTCTTGATAACCGCTTTGACCGCGACAAATAAAAAATATTTTTATATAACTTTATAAAGTCACTTCAATGTTTAGAACAGCAAACTTTGCAGAAGTTCAAATAAAATTGCATAGTTACTTGAAATCCGATACTGCGGATTTTTAACAGAAAAATAATCTTTTATGTAAGTTTCGTAATAAATGCGAATGTTGTTTGTTAGGATTTACGACAATCTTTTAAAATTAATCTTCATTATATTTTTTTCATGTGAACAGTTGACTTAACTTACAAAAACCAACAAGATTAAATTAATAACGTTTCAGGGAATATTTAGGATATCAAAGCAACTCAACTGTAAAATTTACCTTTTAGAATATAGTCCGTTAATAGAGCGGGTACTGTGGGGCTATCTTCATTAATTGCCTTTAAAACTGCAAAAAAATATAATTAATAAACTGCCTGGATACAATAAATCTCATACTTACTTTTAATGAGTGCTTGTAAGGTTCGATTATCGGGTGGGCCACTATCTATGTGGTATGGAATGACTGTAGTCAAATACTGCAACATAATAATCGTGAAAAAAAACATGTACCAGAAAGATTTATAGTTGACATACCTTAGGGTCAAGTCCACTGGGCGTCTTCACTGTGCTATTCTTTGAACTCCGTTTCTTTTCAACGTGGTATTGTCTTCGTTTGTTCTGAACAGCGAGAAGTAGCGATATAAACGTGTTCTTTAACTCCTTCTCATACTCCAACTCGTCCCTAAGGGCCAGCTCGGAGATCAAAGTTTCCGAAAATTCTCTAATTAAAACTTCTAATTCAAGGAATAATTCATTTAGTTGGGACAAGCTTAAATCCCTCAATTCTGGAAAACATTAAATAAACTAGTAGTGCTGATCCGAAAGAAAAGCAATTAAGAAACTTACTGTCTTCATACAGGGGTGAACTCAACACTTCTTTAGCTTTTTCCATCACTTCGTTATTTTCGAGTAATGAGTCGCGAGAGCCGGGGGAGCCGTCAATTGAGCAGGTGTCTTCTTGCATCATATCGTCAATTTCTTGGATGACTTCGTCGGCGGTTTTGAGTGGTTCGGGTTCTTGGTGCAGTCCGCCTAGGATGAGGGCGTGCATGTCTAAGTCGCTTGCCACAGCTTCGTCCTCTGAGCTCAAGTCGAGATCGTCGTCGGGTGTTTGGGGCTCCTGTAAAAAAGGAATAAAAGTTAGTTAAATATTTGTTCATTAATTTATATCAAAAGATAAGTATGTGGGAATAAATAACGGAACATAGCAAGAATGAACAAAAATGAAAATATTATTAGAGAAAAAGAAATAGTGAATTTAGTGTCCTTTAAATTCTGCTCAAGATTCTTATTAAGGTATTGCCTGAATTCAGAGCAATTAAAAGCTAATGGTAAATAAATAAAAGTGAAGTCTCATCTAATTCCTTCTTTAGTCTACAATCAAGACTTTCCTCTATAGTTTAGCCATTATCCTCTTTATCTAATATAAATATTGTCATGAATATAAAAATAAGTTTGAAGAAATACAGAATGGTAATTAAGTGACAAGGAGTGGGACCCATTAATTTAATTATAAAAGGATTGAATTTAATGGAGTTGACTTTATGATGCACACTCTTTCGCTAATACCTACGCTTTAACTACCTACTACATATTCGATATTTTAGTAAATTTCAAGTGCAAATTTAATGTGGTAAACAGCGGTTCTCAACCTTTTAATGCCACTTTGTTCGAGATATCTATTTAGGAAATTCAAAAATATAAAAATTTTCAACAATCTTTGTCGCCACAGTTAAATAATATATAAAAAAAGTATTTAACTCTTTAACTGTCTGTTAAAGTTAACAGATGGTAAATATGAGGCTGATTCACAATAATATTAGACCAATAGCAAGAGATTCTATCAATGAGTGAATTCAGGACTGATGATTATTTATTTCGGTGCAAAATGAATAATCTCAAATTTTGTGATAAAAATATTGATGCGTTTTGAAAATTGTCGGATTATTTCGTTCTGGCGACTAACTTAATATGAATTGTGATTAGTGGTTTAAAATTGCAAGTTATAAAATTATATTAATTATGTACTGGTCAAAATTGTTTTATTTTAGTGACAATTTAATTTTTTTCGAAATCTTATACAATTTTAAATGAACTTTCATCATTTGAAGAAAACGTTACAATTTTTTTGGCCGTTTTTTGACCTCATGCACTAAACAGCAGAATCCACCTATAAGTACTGGTCTCGCTTATAATGGAAATCCGTCTATAATAAACAAATTATATAAATTATCCTAGAACCTAGAACATTGGAAAATGAGTTGCAGTTTTTTACAGAAGAGAAGATCAGGTTATAAAAAAATTCAAAAAGAAATGAAATTTTATCAATAATAACTTTTCATTTTGAAAAAAGTCGCCATTGAACTCGGTTCAATTTTATTTGATTTTTACAAACTGTTTACAAAATTATAGAATGGTAGAGGGCCAAAAAAATTAGGTACCAAAAAAATTCCATTTTCTTTTGCCTTCAATATTAACATTTTCTTGGAAATTAAAAAAAGCTAGAATTAATTCTTTCATCGCTCTTTGATAGTTTCTACAAACAGTATACAGTTACATAATATAAAATTATCTATAAAAACGTGTTTTAAAATTTTATGTATTTAATTCTTGTAATTTTTGGTAAAACTATCCTTGAATTTTGGAAAATACACCAATTACATCGACGTTTCTATTTTTACAGACAATTTATGAAAATTTTTCACTTTTCAAAAATTAGTAAAAAATATATTAGAGCGTTTGAAAATTTTATCTTTGCATTTTTTATGAAAATTGTCTTAAAACTTTATAAATTGTTTAATTTCATAGATTTCTTATTTTTAAGTGATACTCAATGATATTATACAGGGTGTATCAGTTTTAATCGAGCAAACTTTAAGATATAATAATATACATCTATCTCGATTCCTAAGAAAGATACAGGGTGTTGAAATTTACAAGAAAAAATCATTTTTTTGCAATAACTTTTATAAAAAAGCTTGGATTCAAACAAAATTTTGCATGTCCCTAAGGACAATTTTATGAAGATATTTTCGATTTTGGGGGGGCACCAGTGGCGTGCAATTCGGCCACATCTCAATTATTTCAAAGAAAAAGCATGCCATTGTAATTTTTAAGAAATATTTTTTTATCTATTGAATTCCTTGTTCAATTTGGAGTAAACTTTGCTTTTACAGAACAAAAATTGAAGTTTTAGTTCCAGAGATAATTAGTTTTTTTGAAAGACATGCCAACTTGAAATTAGTCACAAATCAAATAGGAAATTTATTAAAAAACAAAAAGTAACAAAAAATAATTATAAAATTACAGCAACTGTTCAAAATGCAACCCGCCAGCCTCGATGCATTTCTGACAACGACGAACTAATGAATTAACAGCATCTGTCATCATTCCCGGATTTTTTAGTAATTTCAGGTTAACACGTCTTTGGATAAAATTAATTATCACTGGAACTAAAACTTCAATTTTTGTTCTGTAAAAGCAAAGTTTACTCCAAATTGAACAAGGAATTCAATAGATAAAAAAATATTTTTTTAAAATTACAGTGGGATACTTTTTTCTTTGAAATAATTGAGATGTGACCGAATTGCACGCCACTGGTGTCCCCCAAAATCGAAAATATCTTCATAAAATGATTGTCCTTACGGAGAAGGGCAGGCATGCAAAATTTTGTTTAAATCCAAGCTTTTTTATGGAAAAAAATTTTTTTATTGTAAACTTCAACACCCTGTAACTTTCTTAGGAATCGAGATAGAGGTATATAATATACATATTTCCGATTCAGGACGACCAGGAGAATGTATCATTAAAGTTTGGTCAATTAAAACTGATACACCCTGTAGAATAAGAATGTTCAAAAGCTTGAACACTTGTGAACATTTTTCAAATTTAGAGCGTATTTAAAAATTTTTCTCTTGATTTCTCGTAATTTCATGGACAGGGAAAGTTAAACGTCCATTTGCAGTAGGTACGTGAAAAAATTACAACTAGAAGTGAAAACAGCTAAAGATTCTTAAATTGTATTATGAACGAATTTCATTTCTGAAATTTTTAACAATATATTTGTGATATCGCACGAGGTCTTGGAAAAATACTGCTAGCATTCTTGTATGATGTCGTCAAATATTGCTTTAAATATAATTAAAATATCTAACGGCTTTATTTCAATTATTTCTAAATCTATTCAGCAATTTCAGTACTTTTAAAAACAGTGAACCTACTTAAAATAATTAACTAACTAAATAAGACAAAATAAATTAAACCATCGTTTATTTTAATCAAATAAATTAAAAAATGCGTGACGTTATTCCAGATGTGCAAAAATACGACATAAATATATGACCTTCTTCACGAATTTGTCTTTAATGCAGGGGGCAATTGCGCTACCAAATGTGCAGTAACACTAACGATATCTGTTGATATCTTTAATCCGCACCATACGATATTTCGCTTTACATTTCTCAGACTTCGTTTATTAGACTAAACTAAATGAACCATATTTCTGCGGTTAATGGGCTTCTGACTCATATTCAGTAGGAGGTAATTCGAATTGTATAAATACGTAAGAGGATTTTCAAATGAAGTCAACGAAACCAAAACTAAACTAAGCATTATCAGTTTACGTATAAAAGGAAAAAAAGTATTTTCGAAGAATGAGTGCATGGGAAAATAAAATATAATATGTACTATTTTTATTGTATGAATCAATTATATTTTATCGTGTTGGTGGCGTAACAGTTTTATTTAGCAAGTATTTGAGTGGGTTTCGATTTGGATAAATTAAGAAGATAGTAATGGGATAAAAAAAAACAGTTACTAAAGAATTTAACTGTTAGAATTTTGCAAAAGCCTTTGAAAATTAATTATTAATTACAAATAATGTAGGTGTACCTAATTATCATTATTTAAAATTGAATTTAATGTAAGACGCAGCCATCAAAAAAGTGAAGCGAAAAATGTTAACCAAGTCATAGATTTGTACAGGGATATTTGAACTTTTACGCAGTTTTTGATTTCTTTGAAGACTTCACCAAGTAACCTGTTTTATAATGGAATATTATCTACATAAATACAGGGTCCGTCAAAACCCTGGCATTCTTCTATAAATTCGTTAGGTTTGGAAATAGAAAAAAATTTTAAAGACAAAAGTTGTCAGAAATTGACTGCTCCATAACCTAAAATTATTTCCATTTATACATGGTGTTTAATTACGGCTGGACAGCTACTTACTTAGTTATTTTCAATGGAACACCCTGTATATTAATAGATTTTCAGATTCTACACGTAATTTTAGATGAAAAAGTGTGAAGGTTTCATATTTTTAAAATGAACGGTTTTCGAGATATTTACACTTTTAAAAAAGAATTCACAAAATTAGAGATTTCAAAAAACGCGTTTATTTTAGTTATATTTTATAGTTTTTAAAAAATTATTTCGGAGTTCTAAAAAGTAAGGTCTAGGGATTATTGTGATACAAAAATCTGAAATTTATAGTATACAGGGTGTTTGCAATTGACCGTCAGTTTCCATTGATTTCAAACAACGAAAACTCTATTTTTTCAAATGGAACCCCCTGTATATTTCTGACGTAGATTGTAGAGATTTAAATTCTCTACCTTTTTTATAAAGTATTCCCTATACCTAAACTTAATATTTTAGGAGATATTTCAAATAATTTATATCGTATGAGAAATTCTATTCTATTTATTGAATTTAGATTGCCATGGAAATAAAAAATGCTTTATTCTGTCATTTTAAGGTTGTAGAAAACTACTCGTATACTATGTTTGCTGAACAAAATTCCAAAAATGTTTTTTTCAATACTGCTTTTCTATTTAATGGAGAGAGTAGACAACAGAAAAAGTCTGCTGACTTGAGAAGGTAGTTTAAGTACTTAATTTATGCCAAAAGTAAATCTTAATCGCTATAGTATACTTAGTTTAAAATTATAAAAAAAAGATAAATAATAAAAATTTGGATGTCTGCAATTAATCATCAATTTTCAGAAACAAGAAAAGAAACCATTTCATAAAATCATAATAAAATTAAATAAATACAATAAAAAAAAACAACTGAAAGTCAATTAAGTAAGTGTTCAAAGTGACGTCCGTTCTCCTGAAGACACATACCGATTCGACGTTTAAAAGAATCTTGAGTATTTAGGACTACTTGTGGAGTTATCGTTCAGAACTGAAGGCTGTAGATAGTAATTCTTATTATCTTCATATTATTTGCAGTCGTTGAAGGTTCCTGATACACTAGTTCTTTAATATAGCCCCATAAAAAAATCTATAGATGTGGTAGGGGGATCTAGCCGGCTAACGTGTGGGTCCCTAAAAGCATTTTTTATTTCCATGCAATCTAAATTCAATAAATAGAATAGAATTTCTCATTCGATAAAAATTATTTGAAATATCTCCTAAAATATTAAGTTTAGGTATAGGGAATACTTTATAAAAAAGGTAGAGAATTTAAATCTCTACAAACTACGTCAGAAATATACAGGGGGTTCCATTTGAAAAAATAGAGTTTTCGTTGTTTGAAGTCAATGGAAACTGACGGTCAATTGCAAACACCCTGTATACCATAAATTTCAGATTTTTGTATCACAATATTCCCTTTTCAGAACTCCGAAATAATTTTTAAAAAACTACAGAGTATAACTAAAATAAACGCGTTTTTTGAAATCTCCAATTTTGTGAATTCTTTTTTAAAAGTGTAAATATCTCAAAAACCGTTCATTTTAAAAATATGAAACCTTCACACTTTTTCATCTAAAATTACGTGTAGAATCTGAAAATCTATTAATATACAGGGTGTTCCATTTAAAATAACGAAGTAAGTAGCTGTCCAGCCTTAATTAAACACCCTGTATAAATGGAAATAATTTTAGGTTATGGAGCAGTAAATTTCTGACAACTTTTGTCTTTAAAATTTTTTTCTATTTCCAAACCTAACGAATTTATAGAAGAATGTCAGGGTTTTGACGGACCCTGTATAGTTGTAAATGTGAAAAAAGTCTAATTCTAAAGATTATCCTCATATGTGGGCCAATTTCATCTTAATCAATTCCTACAAGAGTACAATTCCTACATTTAAATAATGTTTTCTCAAAAATACCTAGCCTGCTATTTATAATCTATTCACGAATTCTTTTTCCTATATGAGCGATTTAAAACCGAGAGACCCAGACTTCTTAATTATATGTCGCCTAGAAATCCACTTTTTATTCACTTATTTTATAGCCTCTTGTCTGGTTTTTGGGTTCATATGCTCTTGCCTTGATTGTGACTTAAGATTTCAACGTAAGTGCAAGAGATTAACTCTAGAAATACAAGATAATTATTTGATAGTTTAAAAAACACATTACAAACTTACTATCTAGTCGATGTAGTAAATATAAAAAAAAGCGCCAGCATTATTCCGACATTTCCTAATTAGACTACTTACATAACTACCATCCTATAAGCGTAGTAAATACAATAGGAAAAGCCAGTTGGATTTTGTAATTACTATGCAAATTAGCGCAATATTTTTCCATTAGTGTCTATTTTGTAAGGAAAGAAGCAAGAAAATCTGCATGAATAATAATTTTCTGTTGAGTAGGTAGTTTATCATATTAGATATTTTCAACCATAAATGAATAAGTTAAATTCTTATGCTAGTTTTTTATTTTAATTTAGTCCAGGTAAAAAGTTTGCTTTATTTGCAAGTTGCAAATTGGACTAAATTTTTAATTTAGCATTAGCTATAGGTAACCTACCTATCAGATAAGGTAGTGAACTAGGGAAACAATCTTAGAAATTATGTGCAGGTCTTGCCAAAGAGATGAAGTAAATTTCTCTTGGGCATAATCTCGACGAATATTGAGAAATCCTGAGTTCCTACCTAATTAAAAATGTCTTTGGATAAGTACATTAGATGAATAAATAATACCGCTTCTGCTGTCGACTTGAGAGCCAAAACTAATTTAGAAATTAATCATTCTTGAATATTTTTAAGAACTTGTTGGGAAAGTGAATGCGTAGTACAAAAGGAATTGATACTAGCGACTTAAAAGGGGTATTATATTTATATAAAATTAATTGGTTAGTTCGAAGGAAAATCGATGAATAATTCAAGGGAATTTTGAATTTCTCGAGCGAATGAGCCTCCAAAAGAGAAAACCTAAATATGTACTGTTATAAGACTCTTGGTGAGGAGGTTTACATGCAAATTTTCTAATTTCAATGTGTACCTCTATTACTATTTTTTAATAAAAGAAGGAAGTAGTACAGGAAATGAAATAGCGCCTCCAAGGTCACCTGACTTAAATCCTTACGAATATTTCTTACGTCCGCGCAATCGATAAGAAATAAAATAATATTAACTCTGAAGAAAATAAAAAATCTGTAGAATACGTGAATATTGTTGGAACTTTGAATAGTTGGTGTTTCCTTGAATTCATGTCGTGTTCATATCAACTGCTATTTTTTGTAATTTATAACAATAATACATATACATATAGAAATAAGAAACGTACAAGTAAATTGATTATGATACGCCTGAAAAGGGGACATCCAGTATAAGAACTACGAGAAAAACCTTTGATATACTACACTTCGCACTGAGTAATTGCGACATCTGAGCTGGAAAAGTTCAACTAGGGTACGAACACAGAAGTTTCCACCATTACTGCATGAGCTGTCATTGCTTTAAATGATATTGGAGGAACAGCGCCGCTGTAAATTTTATTGCCTCTGAGCGGAAAAATCGAATTACGAAACACATTTTTCTTCCTTTGTGCAGACAGACAACGACGAAATTACTTTAAAGGGTTAGCGTATATGCAACAAAAACAATGTTGTGTTATGTGAATTGGTATATAACTTCTAGAGTCAATGTGAAGGCTCATTAATACATAAAAAAATGGACAAAGTTTCTTTACTTATCGACTTTTCCTTATTGTAGATTAGTTTCCTGTAACTTGTATTTCTTATCGATAACTAAATGTCGAACTTTTCTTTTAACTTCAGGATCCTACAAGTATCCGTCGTCAAGATGTCGTTCGCTTTTATCCAATTATTTTCCCTCGATTGTTGATTACTTTGAAACTTTTTTATACAATAAAACAAATAAAACAGCTTCTGGCACTGTTAAAATATATTGTGTTATTTGTGGGACTTCTGATGGATGTCTGAAAAAAGTTTGCAAAGTTTTTCTCAGTGGGATGACGAGAAATATTTTGTCACGGATGTGAAAAATAAAATTGTCAGTTTGGTTTATTAGGTAAAAAAATACGTAATAATTAATAGTATATTGTAATACAAGTGCGGAAAACGCATCATGACAATACGAGTGTGAAATTTGCAACGCGAGCGATAGCGAGTGCTGCAATCACACGAGTATTGTCATGGGCCATTTCCGCAAGCGTGTTACATACGATTTTTTCTACGAAAACGTGGAATTCGTAAAAAATAAAATTATTAGTAAATCTTTTTCTAATTAAAAAAAACATCAAGTGAGTTTGTTGTCATAGAACTGAAAGCTCATAGCTGTTGACAGTTTATAAATTGTATCCTTTCATCGAAATAATTTTGATTTTGAGATCAAATTACGTGAATATAAACATGGAGTTTCAAAACTAAAGCGAAAGCGATGAACTAATGTGCACTCCTCCGGTTGTTAGATATTAAATAAATGTTACAATTATAACTAAATGTAAGTACTTCTTTATGTTTTTGTTTGCGAGCGGAAAGTTTAAAAAATGTGTGCGGAAAAAAATTTCCACACTAATTTTCCGTACTAGTTTTTCAAAAGCCTACTTTCAAGTTCGATTATCTTGTCAGAAAAAACGTCATTCTGCATTTTCGTAGAAAAAATTCATTTACAAATTAACTTATACGACTTCAGGAATAAGATTTGAATAATTTAGAAATGTAACATGTAAATTTTAAAAGAATTTTATCAAAATATGAAGTTTTGATTATCAAAATGTAGGATCATAAAAACCAAAAATTTTAATAAGTGGAATCAGGAGCAGGAGGCCAGGAGGTAGCTTACCAGACTGAAATCTAAATTTACAAGAGTTAATAACGACAATGCTTAATAACAAAATCTTAGTGAAGCTTAGAAATGGAATAAAATTGACAGCGGATCTTAGGTCGTCATTTCAGTGCAGGACTAGTGCTATTTCAAGTTTGTACAACTTTTCTCTACAAAGATTACTTCATAAATTAATCGTCGAATCTGGTAGAGCTAATTTTTGTCATAAGCCGAACATTTTTTTAAAGAAAAAAACGAAAATTTTTCGATTGGTTTACAGTAACAAAACTGATAAAAGTCACCATATTTATAGAGAATAGTTTGAACAAGATGTTGGTTCAATTCTATAGACTTCGAGAATTAGTAAAATTCAATGATTTTTACGTAAAAATCATTATAGTTTTTGGAATTTGAAAAAATTACGTAATATCTTTAAAAATTAAACTTTTATTGTTAGGTTAGATTGCTTAAACGCCACAAAAGACAAAACCACCAAAATATTGTATATTTCATTCCAGCAGAATTAAAATTTGTTGACTTTTCGAATAAATTATAATTTATGTCACATGCTTAAATTTAATACAAAATATTTTAGCAAAAGTTGTTTAACAGATGAACTACTTTTTAATGTTTGGAATTATCGTCATGATTTATATGTTTATTAAAAACGTGCTAAATATAAATAATATTATTAAAGTAACAATTCCAATAATCAAAATTTCATTAGATTTCCCTTGCGAATTCATTAAAACTTAAAACGGCGTTACCATCAATATTTTCTACATCCATAATTAATGTATTGAACCATTTTATTTCCACATTATTCCCTTTACGAGATACGTTATTGATTCGATGTATGAACTCTTGAATTCCCAATATAATTCTACCGAAACGTTTGTGCTTGTGCAATATCTTTCTCCAATATGAATTTCCCATACTTATCTTCACTTAAAGGTGAAGGACCCTCTGTGATGCAATACAGCAGTGACCCGTATATAAAATGCTGTAAATGACTAAATCGTTCCCAATACCTAAGTACTGGTAATATAAAAATAAAATCATAAAAACAAATGTATTCTCTTTGTATAGGGTTTATTTTATCAACAGAAATTTACGAGTAGGTTTTATAGGGAGGACGAAATAAAATTGTAAGGTTTTTTTGGTCGTTATCAATATAACGAAATATTGAAATAAAATATTTTATGCAGGTCTGCGCAGGTTGGATCGTGAATTTGATTTATAAACAAATTGTATCATGAATCATGACTTTCTGACGGAGAAAGCTTGTCTAGGGGTGAAAATAATAATGTAGCTACTTGTTATAGAAAAATTTCAGCTTATGGATTAAAAAATCGAGTGTTACCTTCGAATTTATCGTTTATTCCACAAAATGAAGAAAGGTGTTCAGTTCTTAATTCCTTTAAGATTTCTTTTTATATCATTTACTTCGAATAAATTGTGGTACTGAAGGTTGTTGCTGCGTAAAATGATAATATAAATTGTAATAGTAGTCATTAAAAACTGTGCCAGTTTCAGTTTATATCCAACAATTCTAGTGCATGCTAAAACATTCTTTCACCAAAATTGAAACCTGGTCTCCCAACTAGACAAATTATATAAAAATACGCTCACATTAATCAATATTTTATGTAAATGAAACTAATCCATATTACGAGCTGGCTTCCACGCCAAACACCACATTTTGCACTCGAAGGTTACGCGGTTAGAAATCTTTATTGATTCAAACAAATTTACGTAACGACACCAGTTTGCGCCTACGAAATTAATGTAGGTGTACACCTGTTTGCTAAAAGTCAATAGACACTCAATACAAAGAGTTGAAACTAAAACTATGATCAAATTACCACCATCTTACCTTTTCTAAGTGAAGTGCATTTAAATGTAACTTCCTAGCGTAGGATTTGCTCCAATCAATTGGAAGAATATTACCGAAATTTCCAGTGATGGTCCACCACATTCTGTAAAAGAAGACAAAAGGTTTTGTCACATTTGGTTGCGAAATACAGTAAACAGGCTAATCAACAAATAAATATATTAGTAATTTACATAACGGCCTTCCTTAAGGCCATCGATGCTACCCACGTAGCGGTAAAATGTGTAAAAATAAGTTGTTTGTACTAGTACAGGTAGAAGGCACTTATTAGAAATAGTGATTATGTAATTTTACGTTTTCGGCGCTGATTTATTACGAGTTTCTCTGGATTGCTTACGAAATGTCACAGAGATTTTCTCCAAAATTAAATATTTGATAGCACCAGCAGATATTCTTAAAACTGATAATAATTTAGAATATTTTCTAAATCTTTAGACCATATTTTGGGAGACTTAAAAAAACGAGGTTCAAATTCAAAAATTGCAGCAGCGGATTGCAAGCCGTCAAGACGTGACAACCAGAACCGACTCCAGATGCTGTTATGACAATTTTCTTTCACTATAATGCACAATTCTCTAAATGAAGCTTAAATGACAGGTAAAATATATCTCTCTTAAAGTGCCTTTACACAATTTGAATTTTTTTTTTTTAACCTGGGTAATTTATTGTTATTAACAATCCGTCACTGAAGTAAGTATACAAATAACATGAAAAAGTACATAGTGCAAACACATTTTTAAAAATGGTAGCATGAAAATGTCACTAAAGGCAATTTTATTTTAAATTTTAAAGACTACCTGTCTCTGGAATAACAACTTAAGATCCGCTCTCTATACTCATTACATATTTTTTTATGCCATTTTTAAAGGAAATGGACAGAAATTTTAAATTTAAAACGTTACTGGTTTAATTTTCTAAAATAAATCGAGTTAATGTTTTTAATACATTATTTTAATAAATTATTCTTACAATTAGCTAAAAATGTAATCGGAGGTTTTAACATACCTATTACATTAGGTCAGAAAGGGCTTAAATATAAATTTAGGCACTAATTCCTTCCACAAAGAAAATTTGACTTAAAAATATCAGATTATTTTATTTTAAAACTGACAAGAAGTGCTTAATATTTTTCTAACTTTAAAGATTACCAGTCCGTCTCTGGAATGACAACTTAGTATCTGCTCTCTATACCTACTCATTACATATTATTTATACCTATCATTTCTAAAAGAAATTGGACAGAAATTTTAGATATCAAAACGTTTACTGGCTTAATTTTCTACGATAAATCGAATTGATGTTTTTCTCCTGCACAAAAATGGCCACTTTATTTGCGTGAAATGCGGGTAGAAAGTCGCCTTCTTAGGGTGGTTCGCGGAAAATAAGGAGTGGGGTAATATTTCTCACTTGGGTAGCCATTCCCTCCCTGATATGCGGGAGTTATTTGTGTTTGTTTATGGTTGTCAAGGTGATTTTCTCACCGCAACGTGTCAAGCAAAAATGTCAGTGTTATGCTATTATGATTTGTTCACGCGTTTCACGCAAAAGAAGTGGCCATATTTGTACAGGTATGAGAAAAAATTGTGCCTCGTGTTCTTGCGCCCTCGCTTCGCTCTGGCGCAATTTTCACACTCGTCAGAATCTCTTAATTCCCACCTTGTTGCATAAACTACTATTGCCTAATTTAATACATACCTACATTAGTAAATTTTTCTTATCAAAAATTTTACGATAAAAATGTAATCGAACTAATAGGAGGTTTTAAAACATTACATCAGGTTAGATATGGCTTAAATATAAAAGACACTTATTCCATCCACAAAGAAAAGTTGATTACAAAAAAAATAAAGTAAAATTATATCCGATAATTTAATTTTAAAACTGAAGAAGTGTTTAATATTTCTTTTACTTTAAGGACTACTAGTCCCTAATTGAAGTGACAACTTATGATTGGCTGTTATACTCATTTTTAAAAGAAAACGGACAGAGATTTTAGATTTAAAAACTTTACTGACTTAAGTTTCGAATCGAGGATATAAGAAAAATGTTAAATTTTAATTTTGTCATGGTACCTCCTATTTAAACACGAACGAACGAAGGTATGATTAATGTTGTTGTTGAAATCGTGCAGAGGAACATCATCTCATGCATGTACTTTCTTCTATCATTCCATGTGTTGAAGGATATGATTTAGCAGGTTTATTTAACAAAAACTCATTGCTGAAACTATTAATACCAGACTGTGTGGTGTGTAAAAGTTACTGATGAACTTCGAACACTAATTGAGATATAATTAAACCCAAACCTTGAAATCTGACGGTGGTGTGTAAACCATACATAAACAACTAGCTACTGCATAACTATGAAGAACCTTCTATATTTAAATTTAACTCTTAACTTGTTCATTGGGTTTTCTACTAAGAGTAAGAGAGCGCAATTAAAGCATACCGATACCAATATTGTCTGCAATGTCTCATTAAACAGGTTTCTTCGAGTCCGTTGCCTTAAAAATGCCAGTAAAAATAATTGCACTGCGATGCACATTCGAGCTGCACTGGAAAAGTTGAGTCAATCACGCAAACCTGTCGTTATTTCTGTTGCATTAGGCAGTTGAGAAATGTTATTAAAGTTAAATTTACCACTTCAGTTCCCTTTTGGAGCGATACATATTATTTTGGGTTTATTTACAGTTGCTGGAAAACGGAAATATGAATGTACAAATTATTGTTCTGTATGAGAAAGCGTAATGCAGAAGCGGTAAATTTTTAAAAATAATTGTTTTGTTCTCGAGAATTTGTGGGTAGTGTAATGGAGCCGATGTTTTTTTAAGGAAATATATACAACTTTTACATACGCTAGTGGATATTTTCAGACTGCGAAATAACAATTGAGGTTGCGGTTAAATTTTATTTTGCACAGTGTTTATTTTTTTTTATTTTAATTTAAATGAATGAAAAAAGTACAATTTATATTTTTCCTGTGCAAAGCAACGGTTATTATTACAGTATTATATTCAGTTGTGTTTATCTACCTAATATAATTTTAACTAAATTTGAAACGTATACGAGAAAAGAAATGAAATTAGTCAAAAAATCCAAATGAATCAGTAGAAAAATTGACAAGAATTTAAATGTAGATAAAAAAACTGAAACATGTAACACAATCAAACATATTTTACTAAAGTACCTATTTTGGAAATTGTGGTATTCTTAAGAAGTCATTAGAATTGAAATAAATTCTTACAATGAAAAGATAATTCAAAAATAATCTGAAATGTTCCCCAAAGAATTCAAATTACGAGCAGCATCGAAAAGAGAAAACTCTTCTGGATTAGTTGTTATTAAATAGACGCATTAACTACTGTAAAGTTTGTTGATGAGCAACTGCCTCCTTATTTGTCTTCAAATTATTAATCTGTGTTTTAAAATTGAAAGCATGCAGTATCTGCAAGATCTACATAATAATATTGTCTCCTTATTCAGTTTTGATTGATCATCAATTCTATCATCGTTCTCAATATCTCAAGTAAGTTTGCAGGAAATATCAGTTGGAAGAAAATTCTAGATAATCGAGATTTTTTGTCTTTGGTTCACCTCTAGAATAACAGCCATCAAAAGTTTTTGATACTTATAAATTGAATATTTTTAATAGTAGATGTATAACTTTATAAAAATAATTGCTAAAATCTATTAAGTAAATATTTAAGTAACTACCATCTTAGATAAAGTAAGTACCTACAGCAAGTACAAATAAATGTTATACCAGTTCTCCCTAATTTCTCACTAGCATATAGCAGAAACCCAATTTATAATAACTTAGCAAGTAGTTAAATAGAGTTGGAGAAACTCATTAATCAAGTTGAATCAGTAATTAATCAGTCACCCTTGGTTCAGCTGTTATCAATTTATATTTTTGCTTAGTGTTAAAATTAAATAGTAAACGTTTTCCGCATGACCTTTTTTAACATAAATTTTGGCTCAAATTACTATGAACTAGAAATGCACTGGTTGATTAAGCATTCGGAGAAATAAAAATTAGTGAACTTTCGTCGGATGTAATGATGTAATCATGAAACAGACAGGAATTATAATTAGTTAAAATGATAAACTGGATATAACAATAACTGTACGTAGCATTGTCTCTTGAGCTGTTAAATTTATGATGAGATAAAAATAACAGCATAAAAGATGAAAATTTATGAAATATGATTTTTTACGATTTTATGTTTTAAAGCAGTCTCCCGTCAACAAATTTATTTTCATTACATTACATTCTAGACATGCTGAATATGATTGACATTGTTATTTTTAATCAAATTAAATGAAATGTGTAAACTAGTTCCGCACACCTAATTAAATTACAAATATTGAAAAATAATATTCATTGCATGGTCTTTATTGTCTGTCGCCTCTTTTGTAAAAGTACCGCTAGAATATTCTTCAACAAAAGAATTCCACGTTATCTCGTTGAAGTGCAATAGTGCGCATAATTGTTATTGTTAAGTTTACAAGAAGTTGGTCGGAACATCAATTTATTATATTAGGTTAGGTAGTTACTTTTATATTGTTGATAATTTAGAAGAAATATGAGTAATCTCCAATTTAATATTTTCTGTATTCAAGTAAAAAATAATTTAAAGTTAGAGTTGGGAATATGTATTATGAAATAATGAAACTCTTTTCAGTTAGTTATAATTTGTGGCTCTTTTTTAATTTAAATTTAGGTTCATATTTTTTATTTTTGTTAAAATACCTATCTCAGTTTAAGATTTCAGATATATCCGTCTTTTTTCAGAAGTAAATTTTTATTATGAACAATGTATGAATTCAGGGGGCTACATTTTTTTCTAAACCCAAATTTGTGATAATTTTAGACTTATCTGTTTTTAAAATTGGGAATTTTGAGAAGATAAATACTTTACTCTATAGTTATACAGGGTGAGTCGGGGTTAAACCGCCATACGTAAACCATGCATAGGAAATTTGATTTTAATTAAAAAAGTTTATACGAGTCCTAACAACTAAATGTTCGGACAAAAGTAAATTTGATTGTCTTTTTTCCATACGCGCAAAAGTTATCTAAATTAACTTCCATAATATTGATGGTTTTTTCTGTTATAATGTCAACATTAAGTTATATAAAAACGTAAATTTCGTAAAAATCCGCCTGGCGGTTCCAAAACTGTGGCACTTTAACCCAGCAGGATGGGAAAATTGTAGAAACAAAGAATTATTATTTGCAAAACGTTTTGAATCTAGTAGTCGGATTTTGATGAAATTTACTTTATTGCAAAGCTGGTTGTTGGTTTTCTTTACAAAAAAGTTGCACAAGTTTTTATTTGGTGATTTTAGGCATTTATCGGAGCTTCAAAGTTGCACCTTTAAAAATGTTAGAATTTTCTAGTAACTGTTTTAAAAAATCACAATTTTGAAACCGCTGGTTGGATTTGTGTCAAAAAACCTTTAAATCAAAGCTCAATAATCGTACTATATTGAAAAAATCTTGATATGTTAATATGAATTTTTTTTGCATTTTTTTCGAATTCCACAGTTCACTTTTCAAAAAACGTGTTTTTTGAGTGTGCTACCTACATTGAAATAATCACAGTTTTGGAACCGCTGGCTGGACTGTGGTAAAATTTACTTTATTGCAAAGCTGGATGTTGGTTGTATGTACAAAAAAATCCCCAGGTCTTTATTTGGTGATTTTAGGCATATTTCGTAGCTTTAAAATTGCACTTGAAAAAATGTGATGTAATTTTCTAACGACTGTTTTTAAAATATCACAGTTTTGGAACTCGGGGAAAACGACATAAAAGTGCTTTCATGACCCTCATCCAGTCCGAACTTAAATGTCATTGAAACTCTTTGACATAAAATTAAACGTATTCTACGCAATAATCCACCAAGAACCATTGGGGACTTAAAGACCAAAATAGAAGAAATTTGAGACAGTTTCATGCCAGAATTGTACCAAAATTTGATAAATACAATGCCTGCTAGAATACAGACAACTAGTAAAGCAAAAAGAGACGTAATCTCTTATTAATGGTCCCAAATTAAAAATTATCCCAACATTTAGTTGCAAATTCATTTTGTAAGATTTGATAATTATTAAGGTTAAAATATTGTTAAATCAAATAAATACTTTTCTTCCATGCATAATATTGTTATTAAGGCTTTATCTTATTGTATTGTTAGGTGTTTACTAATTATTTGCGTAAAATTTACAGTTCTCCTTTCATACTTCAAAAAATTTTTTTTGTCCGAACATTTAGTTGTTAGGGCTCGTATAAACATGTACCTATTCGAAAATTCCGAAAAATCCGAAACACATTAGTAATAAAAAAAGCTTCGACAACAATTTTATTAGCAAATAAATAGAGAAAAAGAAAGAGAAGAAAATGCTTCGTCAAACAACAATTTTCAAATATTCATAAAAACTGCTGAAAATGGCCGCCATCATTTTCAATGCTTCTTTTTTGGGTGCATGTTTATATGAACTTTTATGCTTAAAATAAAATTTCCTATGCATGGTTTACGTATGGCGGTTTAACCCTGTATAATGGGGAGACTAAGCGAAAAAATTCTGCTACCTGACATTTCAAGATTCATGACTTCATTTAAGAATAGAGAAAATTTTCGTTTTCGGTTGAAGCTTTTTACTGAAAAACATAATAAATGTCGAATCCATAGCTGAAAATTGCACGTAGTCTTTCAATTATCCTTTCTCAATAATTTACGCAGGAACTAAGTTACGATATTGTTAAATCCTTCTAATTTTTTTCTGAATCATTTCAGAATTAGAGGCATATGCAAAAGCGACTGCAAAACAAACTAACCTAACTTTATTCCATATATCAATATTCCGCCTTCCTATCCTATTAAAAACACACACATGTTAACGTAAACTTTTTATGGGATTGACATTTCAATTTAAATAACAAACGTTCGTTCTGTCACTCAATATGATTAAAGTTGAATATTTTTATTTTACCAACAGTGGCAATAAATCGTTGGATATGATGCGCGACAGAAAACATTAGAATTAACTTACTGTCTTCCTGAGTTTTAGAAATACCTGTACCCAGAATCGAAAGAATTTAATTTTAAATTACAAATTTTATACAACTTATTTAGCAGCATTATTTTCAGTGCTGTTTCTGTCTTTATCTGAGGTTAGTCTTCTTTGGAAATGACCAGAGCGAGAGTATGATGAGCTTTCTACCTACTCAAAAATAATTCAAGTCTAGAAAAATTGGTTGTAGCGAATAATTATTGATTTCAATTATAACATAAGAATACTTTCTAGCTTGAAAAATGTATTGTCCATTAAAGAAGTTACCACTTGCATTTCAATATTTCATGAACTATACGGTGCTTAATGATTCATTAAAATTACGATTCGCACTAAAAGTGGGCTGCAAAACACAATGAACCCACATTTTATTAATATTAAATGAAAACCTACATGAAAAAACACTTTACGATCATATTTTATTACTGTCATTGTTCTATAATTATGATTTTAGCACACAGAATAAACAAGAAAAACCACTGAATATAACTCAATAATAAAATTCTGAAAACATTTTTACATATGGCTAAAATTTTCCAACCGTCTACCCACCGAGGCAAAGCCAACATGTTTGGTTTTTCGTTTTCGCCCCCGGCAAACTTTGTCATGCATCTTTTACCACCTGTTATTACTGCCTACTACTGCCTCTTTGGTTTAGCAAAATCTCAAAAACGCTTTGTGCCGTGAGTGCACCTGTTCGTCTTGGAACAGCGGACCAAGTGATTGGTAACAATAACGTTATTGTTCTTTGAACCGAAGCTACTCAATATATGCGTGAGTTACACGTTCACCTAGGTTCGTATTGATTAGTTTGTTCTTTTGCCATTCTTTACCCTCTCGATTGTGGTAATGAAGTGGGAATATATTAAATGTATAGATGTGGGAGCTGGATAAACAACTGGAGTAATAAACATGCTGAATTTGGATGGTTTTATTTCAAATAACAAAATTAAAACCTTGTCTCGATTTTATTAAAGGTTCAAAACCCCAAAGGTCAAGAGTATACTATAATTTGCAAATATCTATAAAAAACAACATGCAAGTTTGCATGTCTTTGGGCCAAATTAGTTAGAATGGTTTGCTATTTATATATAAAAAACAATTCTAAGAAAGATAATATAAAACATCTTGACTACTAAATTAAAAAGCAAATTTATACAATATGATAATTTCTAAGTTATGTTATGTCAGTTTGAACCGCCGCTGGAACAAATTATTTGTTGACAGAGGCAATTTGCGCTTGATAGAAAAATAAAATAAAACAGATGTAACTTAAGAGAAAAGACATCACTAATATGTCTTTTAGATAAACCACACACTGCTTGCAACATCCAATATTTATTGTGTACAGTACACAAACAATATTTATTCTAATCCATTTAGGAGAATATGAAATCCTAAACCGTTTTAAATCGCAATGGGAACTGTCATTTTTGTCCATTTATAGACTGGATAGAAGCCTTATTTAGTGTGACAAGAAAAGTTTCTAAATGGTTACAGAAAGTACTGAAGGTAAACAGGTATTCACATGCAGATTAAATTTATCCCGATATAACTGTGGTATATTACCATAATTATTTGGATGTGATTTATGTAATGGCTTAACGTTACTTCAACCATTTGAAAACATATAGTGTAATTGATGTGCATTTGTACTATAAAGATTTATTCCATTTAAATTAATTACTGCGTATTATTGTTATCATTCGTACGGAGATTTATTACAAATTGTTAAAAGAGGTCAAGTCAAGCTGTATGCAGCTATGGGAAATTTTTGAGAGAAGAAATATTTTAAGAGAATAACAACAAGAACATACTGAAATTGCTTTTGTCAGGATGCAAAACTGTTCAGAAAAATTAAAACGGAAGAGAAGATTCTTGACAATTTTTCATAGAAAATAAAAACAAATTATTATCAAGGAATGATGATAACATTTATTTAAGTGCTTATTTGTATTGATTTTCGATTTCAGGAATTAAAAGGAAAATACTAATGAAGAAGTATACAAGCCCTAACAACTAAATGTTCGGACAAAAGTAAATTTTTGAAGTATGAAAGGAGAACTGGAAATTTTACGCAAATAATTAGTAAACACCTAACAATACAATAAGATAAAGCCTTAATAACAATATTATGCATGGAAGAAATTTATTTATTGGATTTAACAATATTTTAACCTTAATAATTATCAAATCTTACAAAATGCATTTGCAACTAAATGTTGGGATAATTTTTAATTTAGGACCATTGACAAGAGGTTACGTCTCAATGACATTTAAGTCCGGACTGGATGAGGGCCATGAAAGCACCTTTATGTCGTTTTCACCGAGTTCCAAAACTGTGATTTTTAAAAACAGTTGATAGAAAATTACGTCACTTTTTTCAAGTGATGTTTTAAAGCTACGAAAATTGCCTAAAATCACCAAATAAAGGCTTAGGGATATTTTTGTACAACATCCAGCTTTACAATAAAGTAAATTTTACCAAAATCCAACCAGCGGTTCCAAAACTGTGATTATTTAAATGTAGGTTTCATCCTCAAAAACACGTTTTTTGAAAAGTGAACTGTGGAACTCGAAAAAATGCAAAAAAATTCATATTAACATATCAGGATTTTTTTCAATATAGTACGATCCTTGAGCTTTGATTTAAAGGTTTTTGGACATAAATCCCACCAGCGGTTTCAAAACTGTGATTTTTTAAAACAGTTACTAGAAAATTCTATCATTTTTAAAGGTGCAACTTTGAAGCTCCGATAAATGCCTAAAATCACCAAATAAAAGCTTGTGTAACTTTTTGGTAAAGAAAACCAACATCCAGCTTTGCAATAAAGTAAATTTCATCAAAATCCGACTACTAGATCCAACGTTTTGAAAATAATAATTCTTTGTTTCTACACTTTTCCCACCTGCTGGGTTACAAGTGCCACAGTTTTGGAACCGCCGAGCGGATTTTTACGAAATTTACGTGTTTATATAACCAAATGTTGGCATTATAACAAAAAAAATCATCAATATAATGGAAGTTCATTTAGATAACTTTTGCGCGTATGGAAAAAAGACTATCAAATTTACTTTTGTCCGAACATTTAGTTGTTAGGGCTCGTACATAGAAGAAAAAATAAAAAGTCAGGTCATATAATTAAGAAGAAACAAATTGTGATCTGTAGAAGAATTATGGTATAGAGGTCAAAACTAGAGTAGGTTGAAGAAGGGTATCCTGTGATGTTAGATTATTTTATAATTACCCTGTATCTACATCTGGACACAGTTGCTAATAAATGCGAAAAATACTAATAAATAATCACTGTCTAAAATCTACACACATTTTTTTTTCATTATTTACAATTTTTTCCTTGAACTTAATGCGATTTTACGCAATATCTCTATGAATGATTACAGTATGAGTGTATTTCAAAAATGTTTGAAGTTTCTAGAAATCAAAATTTTAAATCTGGTGAATGGAATCAAAGCGGTGATATTTTGAACTGAAAAAATTACACTAATTCGAAAAATATGGAATATTTATGTAAAAATCTAGAGATCGTGCAAGATAACATTCAAATATTGGGAAAGCAAATTTCAATAAAATGTTATCAATTCCAAATCTGTGAAATTTTTTATTTAGAAATATGGCTGCCTGAAATAGAGCAGAACACAAAGTTAATAAGTAAAGTAATTTTTGCAACAGGCCTGGTAACAATAAATAAGAATGATTTTATCACATTCTCTATACAATTATACCTACACACCTATCTTTTTTCTGTTCAATGGTACTGTCTGGATAACAAAATCTCCTATGGCCAGATTCATAATCACTCATAAACCACTTACCGTGGACTTCAGAGTTACAGTAAACTCTCGTTTATTTTTACCAATATGTAAACTATTCGTTTATTTGTACTCGAGGGGGTGGGGTTCGTAATTAGTCCGTCTCTACAGGAAGTCTAAGAAGAATAATTGAATTCTTAAACGTCGATTTAGAACTTTGGTTTGATAATTTAGAAGAAATATGAATAATTTTCAATTTGATTTTTTCTGTACTCAAGTAAAAATTAATTTAAAATTAGAGTTAGGAATATTATGAAATAATGAAACTGTTTTCAGTTAGTTATAATTTGTAGTAAATTTGAAGTAAATTTTAGTTATGAACAATGTATGAATTCAGGGGGTTACATTTTTTCTAAACCCAAATTTGTGATATTTTAGACTGATCTGCATTTTAAAACTGGGAACTTTGAGAAGATAAATAATTTACTCTATAGTTATACAGGGTGAGTCGCCATACGTAAACCATGCATAGGAAATTTGATTTTAAGCAAAAAAGTTCATATAAACATGTATCCGAAAATTCCGAAAAAACCGAAACACATTAGTAATAAAAAAAGCTTCGACAACAATTTTATTAGCAAAAAAATAGAAAAAAAATAGAAAAAAATGCGTCATCAAACAGCAGCACTTACACTTAATCCGCTTTTCAATTTACAATCTATAAGTTGGGCTGACGTATTTCGAACATAGATTTTCAAAAAATATTTCAGTCTTTTATCCTTCTGTTCTACTTTCCATGCAAAAATAATTTTACTAATTAGGTAACAAGGAAACTAATTTTACACCAGCTTAGAAGATTGTCTAGCTTTTTGTAAACTTGCAAACTAAATTTTGGACTTTTCGCAGTATATGAAAGCTAAAGACCTAATTTATTTTATACTATGCTCAATTATGTCGTAAATACTTAAATTAGCCTTAATTAACGAAATAATCGTCATCCCACGGTCTCTGCTAGTGGCATTAAAAATTAACATCACATTAAAAAAATGATATTCTTTAGTTAAAATATATAGAATAATTCAAGTAAATTTGCAAAAATTAAAGCGTTTGAAAATTAATATCGAAATATTAATTTTCAAACTAACCTCACTTTCAGATTTCATTTTACAAAGAAGTAAATTGGTAATTACACAATAATATTAAGTTCTGACTGTTCTGTCTAATTTAACATCTTCATACTTACAATAATTACTTACATAAAAAAAATCGTTTTACTGACTACCTGCTAATGAAAGTCTCTACTGCTGTTAATTAAACAGCCTTCAGGCCAATTACACATTATGTTCAAAGTGATGTAAACCGTTAATTTCTCTTTCTAAATTACATCTTTACCAATCTGCCATATCAAATATATCCTACTATTATATTTTACACATGAAAAACTGATATTACAGAAAATTGAGCAAGTTTCTTAAGTGCTAATTACTGTAAGGCTGTAGCATATTTCATGCATGTTTCCAAGACATAAACCTGATCCTACAAGCATGTTTTACACCATAAAAGGTACTCGTATAAATTTATATGATACGTGGTTATATAATAACTGGAATCGGTGGTCTAAAGTCAATAAATAAGAGTTGTGCAGGAAAAAATGAAAGTATTGGGTTGCAAAAGCCAAAAGATGAAAGAATTATTGGATTAGTAGTAATTAAATATGTTACTGATAGATTTTTTTAATAACAGCCGCAATAAGCGCACTGTAATATTGTAATAAAAAGCAAGTAAATTGATTTCATTGTTAAATTACAGTAATTTAAACGATGACTAGAGCTAATCACAATTGTTCCAGAATCATGTGCTTTGTAACATACTTAGAACACTTTAACAATGGTTTGCTATAATTTATCATCTTCATGCTACTTTTCATTGGTCAATGCTGGTTTAATCTGCGTTACGAATGCAAGAGCATGATGATATTTCACTCCCACGATTTTCAAGATGTATTTATTCCAAGTGCTGTCTTTTTATATTGTAATTATATGTAGAAAAAGTTTTTTGTAATATGCAAATGTCATGTTGCATTGTTGTATTTCTGAAGGGAATAAAGAGGCCATATGTCGAGTGTAATCATAATTAATCAAGGTAGAAGGAAAGGAAGTTGTGGTTTTAATGCAACTGTTGAAGACGTTTTCAAGTTCATAAAACATCAGCAGGAAACTTGATGTGTTTTAAATATTAATATGTAAATTTTGGAAATTCATTATCTTTAGGGGTCCTTCAAGTATTCCACTAGACACTTGAAGATTTTGCTAACGATGATTTAGTTTTAATCTCAATCAAGTCCCAGTAGTCCAAGAACAATTAATTCTCCAGTTGTCCCATTTACAACCATTATATCACCGCAGCGAGGTAAACAAGGAATTATACTGAATTCCAATATTAGGTACCTCGACTCGTATTTCGTCTGATGACATCTATCATCTACATGTTCATATAAATAGCTACATGAACCAGTCTTATATGAAACATTGTTGTTGGACATGGTTTATCAGAAGAGGAACATAAATTCAGTGAAACAATAGGGGCATCACTTGTATATTCATGTGGTAGATGGCTGACTTGTCTCTTGTCTCTTAAATTAGGTCAACGTTGGAGCTGGAGCTTCAATGGGGAAATGTAATGGAGGACGATTCTGATAGGCAAACAAATTTATGTAGGAAGTAAGATAACTGAAAAAGATACTGGGTATTATAAGAGTAATTGTAGTTACTCATTTTTGGCAGAAACAAAGTTTAGATTGGCTATTATAATTTGTATTTGATGTAATTCAATGCTTCCTGATTAAATCATCTACTTATACCTTCTTTATATAAATTGATGTAGTAATAAGAACCAGAAAATTGCTTCAATTATTAATGGATCAGTATAACCATGTTTTAATTTGATATGCAAAACACGTATTAAAAATGAGGAATGTTAAAAATGGACCAGTAATGAATAAGTTAGCTGTACAGAGAGTCGTAAATAAACTCCATTGTAATTAAACAATTAAAAGAGAAAACACCCAAATGCGTTTTACAGCGTACATTCCAATGTTACACAATCAAATTTACAAATGAGAGGCAGTTTTGGATGCATGGATGCTCAAGGAAACAAGGGAAAATGTAGATTTAGATATAAATGATATACTGGAACCAGAGACTGCAACTAATAAAATTTGGACAAATGGAACGAGTCATGTAAACCCAATACTTACTTATCGCACCTCAGGTGATTTAATGAAACATGAGAAAATTTATATTATGTTGTACATTTGTAGCACCTGATTCAGATAAAATCTATTTGTTATGGTTAGGTAGATATGTTTTTTCTTGTATTTCTGAATTCATTATCATCGGAACTTTTTGTCTCAGATTTACATTTTCTATCAATAGTTGATGTAGGACAGTTTACTTTCGGAGGACCCCATATAATTTTTACTTCTTTGGTTTTATGATTTTTTTGGCAATTATAATTTTAAAACCTAATTTTGGCAAAAAAATTGTATTAATTCATTACAAATATTACTTGTTATACGTTGTACATTTTTCCTTTCTTTCTTCTAAAACCATACATACGAGTATAGTAGAAAGTCTCATACAATGATAAAATCGTAGTTATGTAACTGTAGACAAAATCAGAATTTGTGTCTGAAAAATGTTGAAATGTTATTTTATCATACACAAGAGAAGAGAGAATACTTGAAAACAAATAACGGAGAGTGATTTCAAAGAGATTGTCGTTACTTTATGTAGGTTCAGTTATTCTCAATATTTCAATTCTTTTTCAAGAGAGTTTTGATTAAAAAATACGATTTACGTACCTAATTTGGTTTTTAAGGATTTTCCGTTTATTAGCAGTGTAAATTTTTCCAGAATCGAATTCTTTCGATATTAACAACTCAAAATCAAAATTATTACTTAAATATGGCCGAGGTAAACAGTCGATCCAGTGATAAATTTCGGTTATGATTTAAAAAATACGAGCGATTTAGTATGTATAATTCGTCTGAATTATTACCTACGTTTTCTGTCGACTAAAAATGCAATAGTCTCGTTTGCTAATGATTATAAATTGATAACATAAATCGGATCTTAAATGCGGAGACGAAAACGTCAGCGAAACTTAATACAATAATTATTATAATCTGACTTGATCCTTTTGGGGCATTAATAAAAGAGAGCAGGCGACAGAAATTTCAGGAGTTGATACATTTTTAAATTTCTACATTGCAAGTTGTAAGTACAATATAAAAACAAAAATATTAATCGAAACACACACACAAAATCTGCAGGACACGTTGCGAGATTTAAGGATTTAAGGATGATCAATAAGAATAATAAACTGGAACCACCAGCAGATAAAAGGAGCAGGAGAAGACCTTGAACACGTTGGAGAAATAGACTCAATAATCTGGTAAATGATGAAGTGTTAGAGCACGATTTTAGCTCCGTACTAGGTACCGTAGTTTCATTAGTCCTGCTGTAAATTTAGGAATTTTAGGATAGTGTTCGACATTTCGTAAACATAATTTTAAAAGAAAACCCAAAATTAAATTTAAAATTGAGTGGGATTCTATTTATTTCATTTTATTTAGATACTTTAGTTTACTTCTTAATGGTTTTTTCTTTGTGTTGGTATCTGATATCCTTTAACTTTATCTTCTATTACACTCTATCTCTATCAGAAGATGTCTGCAGGCTAACTATATTTTTCTGCAAAATCACGTTAAAAATTGTAAAATTGTACGGTAGTCCAGTATATTTACTATTTATTATTGTAATTCATTGGGTAAGAGAATTTTTTTTTGCCATCGTTAGGGTACTACATAGAAAGCTTAAATCCGGGTTTTCGACCATCAACCCCTTGCAGCTTTTCCGCCATTTTGAATTATGGGGTGAATTCTTATCTTGAATTAAGGGGTGAATTCTTATCTCGCCAATAACAGCCGTATTTTTTATTTTATCGAAAAAACAGTTGATACCATTTTTAACGAGATAAACGAATTCTACAAATTTGTATACTTGATATTTTTTTATATTTTGCGTATTTAACGAGTAATAACGGATTAATTGAAGCAAAAGGGGGTGGAAAATTTTTTCTGGTTGGTTATCATTTTTGCCTTCAGCGCAATCGCAAAAATGTTTACGTAAAATATGTTAAACACACAATTACCTACAACTTTGATATGAAAATTTTTTTCATGCGAGCAATTGTTTACTTACTGCAACGCCTGGAAATTGCACATACCGTCACTCAGCAGTAGTACAGGACATCTAGACTTTACTGGGAAATAATTCCGAGACGAATTTGGCTTCCGATTTTCGAAAGTGTTTAAGTATACGAGCCGGAAAACACATTTTGCACAATTCTGCCCGGTGGTGAAAGGCCGCCATCTTGTTTTTACGGGTTGTTTTAGTTTTTCGCGCATAAATCGCGTATTTTCGATTTTAGAAGAAAATGTTTCAATGAAATTAATTTGTAAATTGAATTCTCTACAAAATAGACTTTTTTCGCTAATTGCAATTGTTTACAAGTTAGGCACAGCATTTTGTTACACGGGATTACTTTTTGAAATTAACACAAATAGTTTTGTTTACGTGCAACTGTCTCGAAAAACGCGACTGTCTGAAAAAGTGCGACTATCTCGAAAATGCAACAAACACCAGCCTGGAAAATTGGAGGTATAACAAACTCGTAAACAATTGCAATTAGCAAAAAAGTTACCAGTGCAATTTTATGGAGAATTCAATTTTCAACAAAATTGCATAGAAAATTTTTCTTCTAAAACCGAAAACATTTATGCGCGAAAAACTAAAACAACCTTTAAAAGCTTTTCACTACCGGGTAGAATTGTGCAAAATGAGTTTTCCAGCTCGTATACATACATTTTCGAAAATCGGAAGCAACATTCGTCTCGGAATTATTTCCCTGCAAGGTCTAAATGCCCTGCACTATACTGCCGAGTGACGATACACACAACTTCAAGGCGCTACACTGCTACAGTACCTAAGTAAACAATTTCTCGCATGAAAAAATTTGTCATATCAAAGTTCTAGGTAACTATGTGTTTAATAAATTTTAAATGAACATTTTTGCGATAGCGCTGAAGAAAAAAACATATTCGAGCAAAACATTTTTCAACTCCCTTTTTTTCAATTAATCCGTTACTACTCGTTAAATACGCAAAATATGAAGAAATATCAAGTATAGAAATTTGTAAAACCCGTTTTTCTTGTTAAAAATGGTATCGGCCATTTTTTCCATAAAATCAAAAATACTGCTGTTTCTGTCGAGATAAGAATTCAGTACTTAATTCAAGATGGCGGAAAAGCTGCAAGAGGTTGATGGTCGAAAACTCGAATTTAAGCTTTCGATATGGTACTGTATCTATGGTAAAACAAAATTTTCTTACCCAATGAATTGCAATAATACCCATAGGAATCAGACTAACTATACTGGACTACGGTACATGGTTAAGAAATTTTATGTAAAGATCGATAATATTGTTACCACCAACCGCTAAATTTTTTTGTATGATACACTGTTACAAATTTAATAAGCATAAATCACACATGTTGGCTGCATGTTTGTTAGTAATTGTTACAGAACGGCACAGTTAAAAATAGATTTATCTGGAAATCTGTTAATAATTTTCCCATTACTAAAAAATCTAAAAATACTCATCTTTACCTTGGTATGAAGTACCGAACCAAGCATTTATTTTAAACTGATCGCAGCAACGATTTAAAATATTCCACTTTCACTTAACCCAAATCTTATTTTGCATACGTAAAATTTTTCCTTAAAACATTACAAATGCACGTCACAACCTTTCTTTATTTTTATGAGTTTCCCGTGATATTTAGTTGAACTTTCCATCTAAACAGATTGGTATGGCACGTCTCAAATGTCCTGGTATTTCCATGTGGAAGCCATTCCATTACCCAGCAAAGCATTTTCCACATAATTAAATCCTATGGCTTGGTTGACATACATACTTGGGGTAGGTAACATCCCTAAATAAAACCTAGTTGATAGTCAATATATTAGCAAAGTTCGTGTTTGTTGTTGGGTTTGACGTCAGAACTTTAGAGCTTATATTGAGAGTTTCCTGCATCAATACACTGGCGACAAATTAAATTTACACTCACTAGTGACTAAACCTATTTACTGGGACAACGTTTTTAAGACCGGTGATTTTGTTGCGCCAATTTTGGACACGATTGATGATAAAACGGTTTTTATGGATGTTGTGAAAGAGGATGAGGCTAAAGTTGGGAAAAGAGGCGCCTTACTTTTCCTAGAGCAATTAAAAGTTGTTTCGTAAATATTAATGTATGAAGTGTGAAGAAAATTTGTTTACAATAACTAAATATATCGAACACATTTTTGTTTTTACTTATGTATAGTACCTACTATAATAGTTTGCAATCGCTTTAAAATGTAGGTTACAATAACAAGGTTTTAGATATTTACATTCGTTGTATTTGCTTTGGATGATGATGTATTCATGACAAAATAACTTTTGTTTTATCCATTACCCTTTATTGATGGTTGTTCTAAGACAATAATATCTTTGCGTATAATAAAACCTTACGTGTTCTTCAATTTTTACCCGACATTACTACATTAAAAGTTTAAAGCTGGAAAATTTCTTATTTAGTTTAGCACTAGTGACATCAACTGCAGATTACTCATATATGAAAATTACCATAAATTATATATGATTTCCGCAAACCACCTGCAATAACAATCGGATATAAAATTCGTATGCACCTTTTATACAAACACACTGAATTTACATTCAATAGATGCCATCCTTAATCAAAAATTTTAGACAATCAATACCAGAGCGCAATATCTGGCCAAACAAGGAATTGATAGTTTTTTTATGATGAACACATTTTCTGTAGGGGATGATTTGTGGACAAAACCAACTGTTTGTTTGTGGTATCATATAACGATGTCGACCTTAGTCACGAAGCTATTGGAGACTTGTAGACGCCAGTTATACAACTGCAGCGTCGCGACGCCAACCAAATTAAATATTCCGTTCAATAATAAACGAACAGGGAAAACTCCTCGCTTTTAGTGTAATTAAAGTTGAATTAAATGCTGTGTTTTGATGGTAGATTTACACAATTTCTTGTTTAGGAAACTGTTGAGTTTAAAGAGGAAAAAGTTGTCACAATTTATTAAAGGAAATGAAAAATATGACAGAAAAGTAAATGTTATGTTGTACTAATTGTTTTAGTAAAGTATCAACAGTTTTTGTTCGGGACATAAAAAAACTAGAAATAAAGATTCAAATAATATACAAAAAACTACT
Source organism: Pediacus dermestoides (assembly GCA_963942485.1). Lineage (NCBI taxonomy): Eukaryota > Metazoa > Arthropoda > Insecta > Coleoptera > Cucujidae > Pediacus > Pediacus dermestoides. Next base: position 9,394,915 of record OZ012625.1, read on the forward strand.
TTGTTCCTTTATTGAACTCTTAATATAGGAAGAAAGGTGCGAGTCCGGTTAAGCCAGACCCGAAATTGAAAACAAGATCTTGGAGGACTCTTGCCATATTATTATAATATTCTTGATGACATTGGGTTACGCTCAAGATAATCGAGTAAATGATTATACAAATTAATTTGTTATGGGTTATGAAAGGATCATACTGTTTGGACTGAGAATGTAGATAATTGTATTAGAATTGAATCGAGGGAAAATCACGAGGGATATCTGGAATATACCAGAGTTGTCATGAAGAGATGAGCGAACAGCAGGAGTGCAGAAATGTAGAAAAAGATATCTGGAAATATGAGGAGATATGCCGAGTTAAACCCTCGCATTTATTTTATAATCTGTTTGAACAAAGAATGTGTTAAATCAACGAATCGGAAATTGAAATTGAAGAAAAATGAAATTACTTTCTCGTTGAAACTTATACTATTCAGTTTGACTAAGTTCCAAAAAATTTAAATAATATATCTTGGAATTAACTCCAGTCTCGACCTTGACTTGAATGTCTCATATTTTTTATTCCAGTACAAAATTTTATAATAAATAATTTAGCTGATGTTCAACCTAACTTATAGAAACTTTCAATTTTGAGGTTTAAACATTTTAAATATTTACTTTGTATTCATTTCAACACATTTATTATTAATTTTTCTTTTCTAGGATAATAGATATATGTAATTTCTTATGATTTTGGTAAATTGAAGCATTTAGTGAATTCCTAAATGAAATCATTTTTGAGCAATTGGCTCATTTCTTTTACCATTTGTGGAAACATATTCTAAATTAACTTCAATAATGCTGATGATTTTTTTCTTAATAAAGGCAACATTGAGATTTGCAAAACTGTCTAAGTGAAAATTCGAAAATCCGATGTAGATTTTTACAGGGTGTCCACCTAGTGCGCGGGTGTTCCATATCTCCTTTATTAATAATACTAGCAAAAAAATTTTAAGAACAAATATGCTTTGTTCCTGAATTTGTATAACTTAAAAATATTTTCCACTATACAGAGCGTTCAGTTTTTGCTGGGCGCATACCAACTTTCTTATTTTAAATGGAACACTCTATATATTTTTACATTTTTGGATCCCCCGTTTAATTCAAACTACAGAAATATTAAGGTTGTATGTACCTAAAATTAATAGTTTTCCATTTTTTTGGATTTTTTCAAAAATTTTCACGGATATGGTCTTTTACAAAAATATTAATATCTTAACAAATTCTCAGTCTTTTCGAAAAAACAAAGTTAAAATGATAAAAGAAAAGTCCAGAAAACATTTTGATGTATTTTTGGTGCAAATAGCTTATACAGGGTGTTTGTAATTTATTCGTAAATATCACATGTTTCAAACAGTGATAACTTTATTTTTTCAAATGGAACTCTCTGTATATTTTTATACTGCGTTATAGAGAATTAGATTCTCTATCATTTTTATTAAGTGTTGCCTATACCTAAACTTATTAGAACTTAGAAAAACATCATGAACCCTGAAATTTCTTTACTTGATTTGGACTGAATTTTTCAGAAGGTTGAAATTTTAAAAATGTTACTGACATTTTGAGTTTTTACTGGCAACGATAAAATTTGTAATATTTTAGGTGCATGCAAAAAATACAGAATAAATTAGATTAGATTTGTGTAAAAGGGGACAAAATTTATTAAGACAACTATGGTTAGTTTCAGTATTTATTGTATTTTAATCTTGATGCCCTTTGATTACAGTAAAATTCTGCGAAAATTGCAATTTAAATTGTGCAGTTTTAATAACATCTAAGAGAAAAAGATTTGACGTAGAATTATAAAATAGTTTATTTACGGAACCAGGGTAGAAAGTGATACTTTACTGAATGTGAAGGCATATTTCAGTTTTTCGATCACCTATAGTTGTTATAAATACATTCATCTACAGGTACATATGGAACGTAGCATTGTTTTAACTAAACGAAGTGTAGTCGTAGAAAAACGCATTTTCTAACCAGGCGGTAAAAGAAAATATTTGACCAACGGGGATTTTCTTCGTCTCTAAAAAATGGTCTCTATGTCTCTAATTTCAAATCCTAAACTGGGTTTCACCACAGTGCAAACTAGTAAATTTGATATGTAGAGAAAGAGTATAATACGTTTACAGATTTAGATATTTTTCATTAGATTCAGTTAAAGCTATTAACACTCATTGTTTCCAAAAAGTTAAATGGCACAGGTCATTTTTTATCACAAACCCTATTCACCAAAAAACATCCTGGAAAATCCGGGGTCGTTTTAATTTATCTCTTGAGGCTTGCTCGAAATATAAAAATGACAACCGGTCTGATGTACTTTATCAACCCTGCCCTTTCACTACTGCAAAAATATATTTTTCATGAAATTCAACGTTATTTTAATTAAATATTGTATACTCAATTGAACTAGGTTAGTGTAATACACCGTAAGTAGAAAAAACATTTAAAATTAGCATAATTGCTATTTTAATGACAAATTTAACTACGCTTTACTATCTAAATTTATACAATGTAATAATATTTGAAAACAAACAACTGCATTATTTGAGTACCTACGAAAAATTCCACAAAATATATTTTGATATTTTGTAATATAATTCATCAACATTGTTTACATTGTTCCAAATTACATGCATTAAAAGCAAACACAGCATTATTGATTGCTCAACAAAATTATAATTACCGCTAATTTAGTTCGCATTAACATACAAATACAAAACCCCTGAAAAACCATGAAATCTTTAAACTAACTGTAATATTTCATAAGCCTACCCTACTGGTACAATACAACAAAACAAAATCAGATTTTTTTTCTTGTAAACAAGCCCATCTGATAACCATTAGCCAAAAGTTAAACGTATTTATAATATAAACCACCATGCGCGTGCGTGCTTGAAGGGGTGACAGGCACACAACTTTGGCTGAAAATCAATAACTCCAGAGGGGTGGTTTCCCCACTACCACAATCTCACTCCACATGCACTTGTTACGTCATCTGAAATGTTTTGACTAGGGTGAAGAACCGACCTTCAAAATTATTTTGGAAGCCATGATAATGTAGGCAATATTAATCACTAGATGGACTACAATAGATGACTAGGGAGGATAGGACACATAGAATAAGTTCTTCACCCTAGTGCTGATAGGGGAATGAATACGTTGTAAGGTGTGGCACTCCAAACACAAATCTACAAAAGAAATTAACTGCTAGCTTTTAGTTTTTTTGTTGACCATTCCAATGTTGAGTTTTTATTTATTAGGCAGTAAATGGTGTAGTCCTAATTAATGTTTCGATGGGAATCTCTTGATAGTACAAGATAACGCAAGGAATGTTGACCAGCACTATACTCGTATTTAACAGTTTTTTAGATGTTTAACAAAATTATTTTTGACGAATACTTATACGAATAATTTGATAAGTAAATGACCACAATTGATATTGTAGTTCAAGTAGGTCAACATCCAATTGCAGCAAGGAAGCATGTGGATGCTTGTAAACAAAGAGATTTTTTACGTGCTTGAAACTGGAAACATCTCGCACAGCATGAAGAAGAAAGCGTTTATAGTTATAAACTAACAATAAAAGGTAACGGCTTCTACTAATAGGTGCGTGATTGAATAATGACACCTTTCGTTAGTGCCCTCCAATCAGGTTGAAGGGATCTTATTTTTTTCACGTCAGGTACAGGGACACTTCTTTCTCATTTCTACCTACAAGGTTGTTTTATCCACAAAGATTTTTGTGGCGGTATACACAAAGGAAGCATATAAAAAAATCTGAATAATCCAAGAGATAATCATTGATTAATCACTAACTTAAAACAACTGGAGAGTAAGTGTTAAAATATGAGCAGGGTTGTTCCTTATAATTTAAGTGAACACAATTTTATTGACATTTAATTCTTTCTGTACAAAATGCAGTTGATTTAAAATTTCATGCAATAATAGCCACAAATGCGAGGAGCCCCATAGTAATTACTCTTTTCATAATTTATGTGTTTGAAATTGTTTTAAAGCATTTCAATTTTAAACTAGAATAACAAAGTTGGTGTAAGGGAGACTTTTGCTTAAAGGTTAGTCAACCGTGATTAGATTAGAAGATTAGAAATTTAGCCCCGGATTCTAACACTTTGATTACAATCATTTATGAGTTTTTAGTGGTTCGGAGGATCTTTACCATGGAAACTCGTGCTCAAATAAGATTATGTTTATTGCACTAAATTCATTTTCTGCAAATATACGAAAGGATAAGAAGCTCACCAGTATTCTATATAAAAACTGTTTAAGCATTTTTGTAATGTCGTAAATAACCAAAGAAAAGATCCGTTTGGACTACATTTCTTTAAATAAACATAATTACGAGCCCTAACAACTAAATGTTCGGACAAAAGTAAATTTGATTGTCTTTTTTCCATACGCGCAAAAGTTATCTAAACTAACTTCCATAATATTGATGGTTTTTTCTGTTATAATGCCAACATTTAGTTATATAAAAACGTAAATTTCGTAAAAATCCGCTCGGCGGTTCCAAAACTGTGGCACTTTAACCCAGTAGGATGGGAAAATTGTAGAAACAAAGAATTATTATTTTCAAAACGTTGGATCTAGTAGTCAGATTTTGATGAAATTTACTTTATTGCAAAGTTGGATGTTGGTTTTCTTTACAAAAAAGTTACACAAGTTTTTATTTGGTGATTTTAGGCATTTATCGGAGCTTTAAAGTTGCACCTTTAAAAATGATCAAATTTTCTAGTAACTGTTTTAAAGAATCACAGTTTTGAAACCGCAGGTTGGATTTGTGTCAAAAAACATTTAAATCAAAGCTCAATAATCGTACTATATTGAAAAAATCCTGAAATGTTAATATGAATTTTTTTGCATTTTTCTCGAGTTCCACAGTTCACTTTTCAAAAAAGTGAACTTTTTGAGGGTGCTACCTACATTAAAATAATCACAGTTCTAGAACCACTGGTTGGAATTTGGGTAAAATTTACTTTATTGCAAAGCTGGATGTTGGTTTTATGTACAAAAAAATCCCCAAGTCTTTATTTGATGATTTTAGGCATATTTCGTAGCTTTAAAATTGCACTTGAAAAATGTGACGTAATTTTCTAACGACTGTTTTTAAAAAATCACAGTTTTGGAATTTGGGGAAAACGACATAAAGGTGCTTTAATGGCCCTCATCCAATCCGGACTTAAATGTCATTGAAACTCTTTCGGCATAAAATTAAACTTATTCTACGCAATAATCCACCAAGAACCATTGGGGCCTTAAAGACCAAAATAGAAGAAATTTGGGACAATTTCATGCCAGAATTGTACCAAAATTTGATAAATACAATGCCTGCTAGAATACAGGCAGGTATTAAAGCAAGGAGACGTACCCTCTATTAATACTCTTATTAATGGTCCTAAATTAAAAATTAACAACATTTAGTTGAAATTCATTTTGTAAAATTTGCTAATTATTAAGGTTAAAATATTGTTAAATCCAATAAATAATTTTCTTCCATGTATAATATTGTTATTAGGGCTTTATCTTATTGTATTGTTAGGTGTTTACTAATTATTTGCGTAAAATTTCCAGTTCTCCTTTCATACTTCAAAAATTTACTTTTGTCCGCATATTTAGTTGTTAGGGCTCGTAATTATAATCATTATCATCAAGTCAATCTTCCTTTTTGTCCAAATAAAACTGTTTCATTTCGTATTGGTTTTTGGAAATAATATTTCTTGTTAGTTTTTTCTTTTTGATCATTTCCAGAAAATAAATTAGCTTACGGTTAAATCTGTATCTGATAATAAAAAGGACAAACCTTCGTTTTTACAGTTTCAAGGAAAGGGCAAATGAATATTAGTGTTCCATTTTTATTTCAGCGTTTTTTGAAAAAGATAATATTAAAATGTGTTGCAAAAGGCCCCAATGAGTGTCCGTAAAAATAATCATCGGAATTCCAAAAATGCGTAAATCTAAAAATGGAATCTAGAAGATTGATCAGGTACAAAAATATCTGAAGGGTTATTCGCAAGACCGCATTTTTTTAGTGTCTAGGTAGAAATAAATGTTCTACATTTGAAGGAATTTTGGTTGTGATAAAATTGTGAAAAAATGTCCTACAAAGCATCCGAATTTTTCCTGTTTTTGGACAAATTGATTGTCGAATCCGTAAAAATTTACGACAAACTTAGATTTAGAAATGTACAAAAAAATGTACCTATGAATATTTAAATGATTTATAATTGATTTTGTGATACCCAATACAAATAATAATTGTAAATGGGGATGTATTTACATCGCAAAACCAAGAGATTTATCCTATACAATAATTAGTAGTTTCTGAGTAACTTCAATAGTTATTTCTTGATAAATATCACATTGCCATTACTACATTGTTTAAACAATCCATTACAAACTAAACAAACAAAACGATAATACTTTTCCTCTGAACTAAAAATAAAAATTATATACCTCAAATCAAATGAACAAATGATCCAACGACATCAGAAAACCCGTCAGTATTCGTTATACCAAAACAGGAACGTCGTAGGAGGAAACCTCAAATGACTCATTTACAATAACGTCTACGTTTTCGCAAAACCCCAAAACACTTTATCCATTATTGTTGTATCTGATTTTAGATAAGGAGTTAATACTGTGGTAAAATGCGATTACATAATTGATTGTTTACATACCTTCGATTACGTTCTTGTATGCAAATATTTTGCTCTAGTTATAGGTAGTTGTACTTTTGCCGCCTGTTTTATTATAGTTTACTTATAGGATATCCAACTTTTAGTTTAATAGCTAGTAAATAAAGTACGCAAGCATATAACTTTGTTTTCTACAGTTTGTGATTTGAGAAGTCACAAAATCGATTTTTGTGTTGAGATTACCATCAACCAACAGGAAATTTAAAAAGAATGATAATAGCCTCGCTAGTTTTTATTAAAGTCAAAAGGGTGAAAGGGTCATTGTTGGTGCAAATATTTATCAGACTGACAGTTCGGCTTTTAGGTCATGATAAATTATTTTGCGTTTGCGTTATAAAATTATGTATTAAATAATAGACAACTTCTATGTTATTTACTTCAGTTTCAGTGCCCCTTATTTAGTTACGAAACAATATTAAAAAATTAAAAATAAACTTACTGGCATTCATTCATAATTTCCTCCTGTGTCCTGACTTGTACAGGTGCCAATTTCTCCACCGACTCCTCGTAATTCCCAAAACACTTAGTAATTTTTTCATCGAACGTATTCACTAAATCCTCCAAAGAACCAGAAAACGTTTCGGTGAAATTATCCGAAACAGAAGCTGTGTCCCCGTTTTTCAGTAGAATTTTTTTTGGCGGCAACGGTTCAGCATTTGAATTGTTCAGTATGTCATCAGTGAAATCATTCAAAACATCATTAAGGTCCTTGTTTTTCTTATTCAGATTGATATTGTTCAATTCGTTTTCGTTTTTCATGTTGGCTGTTTGGAATTCTGTGGATCCCCATTCATCGGTTTCTTCAAATTGGGCAAGTGGGGCTTCAAATTTGAGTTCGGCCATTTTTGAGGCCAAATCCCGCATGGCGACACACCGACCCAAACACAACGAACGCACTATCGACACAACACTCTCTGGCCCTGAAGACTGAACTGAGACGGGACTGAAAGTGAGGCAGCAAACTATCGCACTCGCTGCAACTCATATGAGAGGGAATGTTTGATACAGATGTAGAGATGTGCGCGTGCGGGATAAATGCGGAGTGGAGCGATAGGAAAGTGCAGTACGCATAGTGATAAGATATCTCAAAAATACTATCTTATAGGATTACAATTATTTGCTTTAATCATATTTTAACGAGTTGACCCTTAATATGTATAATAATTGAATATTAAGTAAAACTTTTAATTTTCTCAAAATTGAAGCTCAATTATTACTGTATCCTGATAAGATATAAAATAATTTTACTTAATGTAGGTTCAATTTCAAAATATTCAGATTTACTACAAATGTGTTTTTCTGAAATTAATAACTTGATACTAGTAACATTTATAGGAAACTGCATATCTGCTTAATGTTTTGTTTTGAAAAATATGCGAAAAATTAGATAATACCCTTAACTTTAACAACATAAGGATTGTATATCAAAAATATTATAATATCTACGGTGTCCTTTTATCGAAAAACAAATTGATCCTCCCACTTAAGCGAAACACTGTGTATATTACAAAAATAATTTTAAATTGTGCAGAATAAAAGTACACATAATTTCATTTAACTATTGAATCACCCTATATAAAACCATATTTTAGTAATCTCTTCTTAGACATGGACTTGTCATTTACTAATTTAACGAAATCACAACAAATTAATATGCTAAATACTAAATCTTCTCCTCATTCTCTTGTTTTTGGTTATACTTTTTTATTCACTACGATTGACAAATCATTCATACAAGATACAAGTTCTTCATTTTTATATTTACTAATCAATTTACTAAAGACAATAATCCTGAGGAAATTGGAAGAACTGTTTTGAGAGAATCTTTCAATATTTATTTGGTAACATTTTTTGTGATTCACTAAATAATTTCCATTCTTCATGATTTATTAATATTTGGCAGGTTATGCGCTTGATTAATGTATATCTACCAAATATTTCAAAAGCACTTTTAACAAGCTCTTTTTATATTCGATCTTCAGCAGCTTAAATATATTTATCTTGTTAGCTAGAGAAAACTTTTATTTAACTTTTAAACTTTTTTTCGTGAGAGGAAAAAAAGAGCATAAGAAACTTTGAAATGGAACGCCATACAAAACTATACATATTAGCTTATTTAGATACTGAGCAGCGTCCTAGAATAATTAATTATATAGGGTCCAGTGGCGTATTTACAGTTTACAAAATACTCAGCATTTTTTGTCATAAGTATCTACTGTACAAAAATAACCAAAATTATGAAATATCACATCAGAGTACCTAAAAAATAGTTTTATTTACGTCAAAACAAGAATTTACTTTAAATTTCATTACTTTTTAAAGCATAATCTAATTCAAACGTAGGAAGTGAGAAATATTGGATAAATATTAAGTCCAGCCTGAGGCCTGAGAATATTTGTTGCAAGCATCCTGGAAAGAGTGCATGAATTAGATAAACTCAATTTTCCTTCCAATTCAAATACCGCACCAACTGGTAGCTCTGTGAGAATGTGGTGGTCTTTCATGAATAATTTCAGGAGTATGAACATGAGATACAGTAATTTTTCTTATTCGCGAAGCGACTTTGGTCAAAATGTGCTTCGCCGATTTATTTTTCATATCGCTTCATACTAAATTCGCAACGTATTATACAGGGGATCAGTAATTGGCGCACTCCGAATACAGGGCGTTATAGAGCACATTAAAACTGAGGATAATCTGCAAAGAAAAATTAAATCTGATGGTTAGTTTCCGAGTTATAGAGTTTCCCTCATCTAAGTTACAAGCTAATTATTTTCATAACCAAGACAAAAATGAGTGAATAATTCATGCTACTATAATCTCTGGATAAAATGCAATATTATTTGTTCAATTTTTTTCACAATACCTCTAATACAAAGAAATTGAAAATGTTTAAATTTAATAAAATACCTAAATTTGAGAGAAATTTGAAGTTTGGCAACCTCTCCAGCTCCCCTTGGGATAAACTAAAATAACCTTCTATTGCCATGAAAATATTAATAATGAATTTCAATTGTTTCTGTTTTTTAATAAAATTGACAGTACTAAATTAGTTTGACAAATTCTCGCATCACAAAATATTGAACGTTTTTCTTTTTTTTCTCGTCGAACCTATTCACATGTTCAATGCAGTGTTGCCTCTTTTATTTTCACAAAAGTGGTCATATCTTTGTAAAGAAAGGACTTACAGCACTGCGGTAAAAAAAATCGTCATTCTTAAAACGTAAAGTTTATCACAGTATGCTCCGAGTGCGGCAATTACTGATCACCCTGTATAATACAAATTTTAGAACACAACTTAGGAATTTTTATAAAATGACATATTACGTCATAATTGTATCGTATAATAGTTTCATCAACCATTGCAATTAGCATTTTTTAGAACTAAATGCAAATGAGTAGAATTGGTTAGTTATTAATAATATTGATGACAAGTTTATAATTCTGCACACGGACCCACTTAATAACTCAATTTTGGTAAAACAAGGTTTTTGCTACAATCTGATCTTCTAATCTATTATAATTTACATCTGACATTTAACGTTGATATATTTAAAGTACATACACGACATCCAAAAATAACAATAACAAATTATGTATGTTCAAGATGTGTACATTTTTAAAATTTGCTATCGTCCAACGTCAATCTCAATCTCAATCATACTATTCACTGATTGATTAGAATTTTATGGACCCCGACTGGTTAGTCGCGAATTTATATTTAAATTCAGTCAAAGAGAACAATAATTAGTGCTGTTCTCTGATTAAATATTATTTATTTGATGTTCCTGAAATCGAGCATGAATGTGAGAATAGAAAATACTAATAAAAATATTTTAATAACTAAATCAGCATCATCATAGTTATTTTATTAACATTTTTTTCTTTTCTCCCAAGTACTATACCTAGCTGTAATAATTTTTTACTTGTTAAAGATTCACACATGAAAAGTTAGAGAAAAAGTAGAAATTGATTACCTATTTATCAAGTAATTGTTTACTTTCTTGAAGATATTCTTAACACTAATGTAAGAAAGTATAATTATTTTATTTTCACGTATTACGAGCACAGTGTCATGTTAAAATTAAGTCTTGAAGCATATTTTATTAAAGTACCTATTACTAGCAAGAAAGAAGTACTTGCATATTTTACACAGAAAAAATTTGTTTTTATTCATGGGAGGCTATAAAAGCAAAGAAGTGTGACTTTACATGCAGTAATCATGTTTTATATAATGATAAATTAATTTTTATGATGTTTTCTAAATGAAGAAAAGTATATATTTTGCTTAGCTTTTAAGAGGAGCTAATTTATTACATAAATATTGAAAAATTGACTAACCGAATTTTCGTCAAATTACCAGAAACAATAATTTAAATATCTGATGTGTCCAACACATGACTTTCTTATACGGATAGTACCACAATTACTTTTCCTAAAGAAATTAAGTTAAATTCCTTGTAAAAATCGTGTTTAAATTTTGAGGGTTTCCAGCAATTTTCAAATAGTCTCTGTCGCACTTATTGCAATACGCATAAAACTGTCCTTCGAATTTTACGACAAAAATGTGTTTTATTTTAGATTTTTGACGTATTACTCCCGGTATAAAATCACATTTATTTATTCATTATTATTGTTTTCGGTACCATAGAAACCAGTAAATAACAAAAAAAATAATGGTCCTTCTGGGATTCGAACCCGGGACCTTCCGTTTGGCAGCCAAGCCTTTATGTGACACTAGTCTACCTAGACTGTCGGTCGGATTCAACGATCAACGCGCACTATGAAAAATATAAGTGTTTTAAATCGCGCTTTTTTTGAAATTTTTTTGACGGAATTTAAAATTTAAAATTCAAAATTCAATTCTAAGTCAATGTTCAAGAATAAAAAAATCTCATAAATTGTTTATTTTTCAAGATATTCCTTAAAAACCTAAAAATGTCTTCAGGTAAGTGCCACTTGTGTTGGTGCTAGATAAAAAAGATTTAATGTGGCACCCACAATTTTGTGCAAACTCTTAAATATGAAATTTGAATCTAATCCGATAAGTCGTTTTTGAGTTATCTTGGATACAGACAGACAGACACCATGGCGAAAATAGTCAAAATGGATTCAGGGGCCCTCAAAACGTGTAAATCCATCAAAATCTCGAAGTCGAAAAAAATCACGATTACTATACTTTCTTGTTACTTCGTATAGTATAAGAAAGTAAAAAGACATACATATAGAATTACCATTAATGCCTTTTCATTGTCTTTTTGTCAACCTAAATTTTCAGCTTCATATAAATGTGAATATGTATACCTACTGTGATATGCAGGCATTTTTAAATACGAGTATTAATTTTGGTTCTCCACTCCAAGTTTAATTTTTATAGAATCTCACTTTTTGTTTAACATGTTTTACATACCTATGTAGCTAAATATTAGGTACATCTATGTATTTAGATAAAATATATAGTCGAAAGACTATGATATTATTTAATAAAATTACAACAACAATAAATTATTTATGAACTTTTTGAACTGTTTCATCAAACTTCTTTCTTGCCTTGACTTTATTGAACCAGGCGCGATCTCTTTTCAGTAAAGCACCTGTCCAGAAACTCTATAAATTATAAAGCCTGCTGTATAGCCCTAATCTTACCTATCAAACCAATATAATCTTATGCCTGCTGTCTTTACTGATCTTAAAACTCCCATATGTGCCCATCTCTAAATTTAAATGCCCGTTCAGCACAACGCTTGCGTATTAGTGATTTACGCAGCATCCCTAGGGAGCATTTTTGACAACCGGAACGAAAAAAAGGAAATTCGGGAAGTTTATACATTATACCTTTATGTTTGATGTAACGTGTAGGTTTCTCTGTTTAAACAATTATTTTTGGGTAGAATACATGTTTCTGAAGCTTATGAATTTATTTAATGAAATATTGTGCAGGAAAAAAAAATGAAAAATGTGAGTCCTGCTGTTTTTAATACACACATGTATTACGTGTGGTCTAATAGTATAATTCCACAAATTTTTGTAAACTAGTTGTAAATAAATGTATTATTAATAAGAAATATATTAGTGTACATTTTTTACTAATTTAACTATTGGATTGGCATAATTATTAAAAACGGTATTTATTATTTCATTTCTAACTTTCGTACTAAAGAAATCATTTATTGTAAATCGTATAATTAATCGAATAGACAGTAGATGGCTCTAGCGTCTAAATATTCTAAATTACAAAGAAACAAGAATGTTTAGAAAAGGATAAAACCTTTCTATGCAAGTTTAAGGATGCGAAAAATGAAGCAATTCCTAGTTCTAATCAAATTTTGTACAGGGTGTACAACTAAGAATGGTCGCCGCCTGTATCTCAAAAACTATTTATTGTACACCCTTCGGAAAAAAATAATTATAGTAAAAGTGGCCAAAAGAAATCGCTGGAAATTATATTCAAGTTTCTAGCTTCGTCGCTAGGGGACGTACTTGCCATGGCAAATGATAAAATCATGATTTTCTCCAAATTATAGGCAATTAAGGTAACTCAAAAATAACTTTATTGGAAAGCTGAAACAATTATACACAATTTTGGTCACACACTTTTTGCTCTAGCTTATCAAATAAGGGTGGGAGGAGAGGGTGAATTCTTGTGTACGAAAATGCTTATAACTTCTGTTTAACTTTATAGAATTTGGCAAACTTAGTATCGTTTGAAAGAACTTTTCTTGCTTCAAACAATATTCGATAAGAGAAGTTGTTTTGATTCATATATTTGTTGCTAGGTGGCACTTTTTGAAAACTTATTAATTTTATCGATTTTTCTTGAAAAATTTAAATGGACCTATATATATTTTTTAACATTATTAAAATTAGTATAAAATATCGAAAATATTAGTGAAAACCGCAGATCCATATCTTTTTTCGATCAGGAAATATGGACAAAATAGTTTTTACACGATTCACAACACGTATTATTGTTATCACAAGTCGTTGTGCAAATTTAAGTGGTAGGCTTTGGAACAAAAAAAAATGCAATTAGCCCTAAATTGTACATAAAAGTTTTGTTTATAATCGGTACTTTATTCCTTCTTAATTGTAAGAGTAAAATTTTTGATTATTAAAATTTTTGTAACTATTTATGTATCTGGGTTCAGTATATGAATATTTAAAAAAAATGTTTAATTTTATGACAAAGTTATTGGCATTAGATATTATTTCTTATTTTACAAATATCAACAATGTAAAAATTTGGAAACAAACATTTTAAAGGAACGAATGTTTAAATTATTGCAAGTTTTTACAATTTTGGCAATGGTCATTTCATGATGAATTAAAAAAATATGTTTCATATCCAGAAAATATAAATTTTCAGCGAAAAAATTATTAAAAGTACTTATTATTAGTAAGTATTTAAAAAATGTCTATCATCTATCAAAATAAGAAACCATATGGACGAGAAAATTTGGTAAAAATACCAGATTCCTACCTAAAAATTCATCCTGTTTATAAAAGAAAAAATATCTGATGTGCCCAACACATGACTTTCTTATACATTGCCATGATACAGTTTTAATCTTTGGAAAATACTGAACAGGTAGCCAATAATCACATGCAGTCGACATTCAATACGTTATTAATATAAAATCACATTTATTTATTTATTATTGTTTTCGGTCCATAGAAACCAGTAAAATCCAAAAAATAAAAAATAATTGTCCTTCTGGGATTCGAACCCGCGACCTTCCGTTTGGCAGCCAAGTCCCAAACTCACTAGTTTATCTACTAGTCGGATTCAACGCGCACTATGAGAAATAGGTATAAGTGTTTTAAGAATATCTCATTTTTTTGAAATTTTTTTGACGGAATTTCAAAAAATAGTTCAAACAAAATTTGTTCAAAATTTAATTTTAAATCAGTTAAATAATAAAAAAAACACAACTATGTGCTATATTTCCTTAAAAATTTGTTTCTACTTTTTCTACAATAATTATTATTATGTGCCGTATATTTAATCCCAAATAGATTGAAAGCTTCGTCGTAAGGTAATTAGTCCAAATGCATTTGATAGAATATACTTGAGGAACTACAAAAAAATAGGTACATCAATAAGTTGCCTAATACTTGTCATTAAACGTACTTTAAGACCGAACGCATAATCTAAGGTAATCAGAGAATTTAGCAAAAGGGGCTCTTTAGTATGTAACAAAAAATACATGTAGTCAACACGATTTTGTTTGTTCCATGTTGTCCAAGGAACCATCAATAATTTATGAAACGTACAACTTGACTAAAAAACAAACAATTATTTTAAGCTAAAAAATCTTACATCATGTACCTCATTCTTTATCGCTTGTCCACAATAACAATATAATATCATAGTCATAATTTGAAGAGGTAAAGGTCAAAGCGTAGCCAAATATATATAATTTCGTTAAAGTTTTAGCCTATTCAAATGAAAGCTTATTGTTAGATAAATCGGTATATAAACTTGTTGTAGTATTTTACCAAAACTGTTACGCCAAATATTGTACTTATACCAAACAGTACACCCGCTGCACCATAACCAATAACAAAATCTTTTGCTATATTCGATACCTTAAGACAAGCCCTAAAAAAAACCTTCTTTATTCTGTATATTCCGAGTTATATACTTGCTCTTTTAATATTTGGTAACGCCGAATTAACACAATCAACCTTTTTCGGATTAACATCTGGTACAATGGGTTCATAAAAAGTGTCTGATCTTCAGCATCGAATTCGGCACAAATGTTATCCAAATGTTCATTGATCATGTACAGTTGAAATTTGGTGTGGATAGCAAAGTACAATAGTGCAAATGCATGCACTACCATACAATGTGCAATAAAAAGATATGTTAAATGGTAACTAAAATATAAAAGTCGACCGATGTTAGGAAAATACAAATTACAGATATAAATGCTCATGAATTCCGGTTCGGTGCCAGTAAATGGCAGGAGTAGAGCCGCAGCGACAATACTTAAGATATTATGAAATAGTACAAATGTATTATAAAAATTTGATTCACGTTTAATTTTTCTTTCAATTTCTGGGCCGGCTGCATTGTAATTCCAGTAGTTTTCATATAGATAATCGCCGTGTTTACACAATATTTGTGATTTCCTAAGACAGAGATATAGTGTAACAATCATCTAAAAATTAGATTTTAAATGAGTTTATCAATATAATTTATTTCATTATTTCACACATGAAATAAGCTGAAAAAAAATGGTCCATATTGCATGAGAAAATTAGGGTTGAATTTTTGCAAAAGTAGATGCAAAGCAGCAAGCCACATTGATATCTGTGTCACTAAAAAGATGTAACACCCTATAATAAAATGTTTGTTTCGAAAAAGATTATAGGATATTTGTTTGATGTAGTATAAGACATCGTACGAGGAACACTTAATTGTTGGATAAGTTTCATAATCCCACATAGAGATTAACGTAGAAAAAGTGGGTATAATAACGTATGCTTTGACGAACTGAAAAAGACTAACAAACTTTTTAATAGTTTCTTATATCATTAGTAACTGAGAAAAAAGGTTAAAGGCAAAGAACATTAATACCGAATGGACATGAGTTAATAAAATTTAAATATTCATATATGTATAGGTGACCGTTCCAGAAATTTTCCTTGATGCTAATCTTCTCCTTGAGTATTTCAATTCAAACAATTTATTTTTCTTACAAATGTTCAAATGTAAATAGGCAGCATCCCTACTTCGTGTCCATTGTATGGCAACATTCAGATTGCTGCGATTACTAGTAAAACGACATTAACATAGATCGGTAATTTTAAGTCTTTGGATTCCCTTCTTATTTTAGTTATTAAAAAACTAACCGTTGAATCGCAACAAAAATTATTAAATTGTTTCATGATAGTGAGTAATACATCTTTTAAGATGACACTTAGTAGAATGAAAATCAGACTCTAGAATATTGACATGTTATAATTTTTTAAATTTAGATTTCTTAATTACTTAATTAAAATATTGCGGTTTATGGCATACTTGCTATCTTACTAATCGGTCCCGCTGAATCAGTACGGTGTAACCAAACTTCAGACTTACTTCAACATATACCATGTCTAACATTTCAGTAAACATAGTGTATAATATACCTACAGTCATTTTGAATAATTTTACTAAAATGATAAAGGAAAATTTCAAATGCACTTATCGATATAAAGAAGTATTAATTATTCCTCGGATCATTTACATTTGTTTACTTTGAAATATGATGTAAAATGATATATTTACAATATTTTACTAAACACACTTGAATTATTTAGCTACGTACTGGACAATTTATATTACTACCATTTGATGATTATTAATTCCACTGAAATTGGACCATTGATTATTTAATTATAGTAAGACTATTTATATAAGTTTTATTATTTCATGCGTATAAATAATAAATAGGAAAAAAATAGTTATATATTTTAAAACTTATCAAAGATACAGATCACATTTACTTGACAAAATGTGGCAAAGTGAAAACTACACAACCATACATTTACCGAAAAATGATGTCTTATATTTCAATAGAAAAATATCGTTCGACATAATTCACAGTAAAGTTATGAAATTCGTATGTCTCGTACTTATATTATTCCATTCATTTGTGGCTCTTTTAAGTATTTTCATGTTTTTAAAAGAATTAAGTCTAGACTTTTTTACACAATATGGAACTTTTTTTTGGGATCATTTTATGTACGATAACAACCTTCATCTAGTAATTTTTTTATATTCCAATCTAATTTTGTTGGGGTTTAGCAGCTCTTCTCCTTGACACCATCCTACATCAAACAATACTTTCCATACTGGATCAAATATATAACTGTTACTGGACTTGTGATACAGGGAATAGTTTTTTATAAAATAAAATGAATAAAGAAGCCAAAATATTAAGATATGTGTTAATGCTGTATTAGAAGTCGCTACGCCTTTATTACTTTTACCATACGATGGAAACGAAGTTGAACTGATGTCCATTTATATTTGCAACATATATTTTCCGGAACCTATTCGTCGTCCTTTGTATTTTACTTATCATTTGACTTTTCTTTTTATGGCACATATTATGAGTATCATAATCATCAACTATCATTTAAAGGAAATTAGTAGACAATTTAATGTAAATGATGAAAGCTTATATTTATTGGAAAATCCTATATATCAAAAACTGATTAAAAACAGGCTATACATATATTGTAATACAACAACATAGAAATTTAATAGAGTAAGTGTTTATTAAAACATAACACTGATGTATATTTCATATTTTAGAACTTGTTCTCGACTATCTAAAATCACAATTTACTTTATTGTAGGTTATAGCATTACAGGGATATTAATTTCAGTCTTCACACTGTTGCATCTCAGGTAAATTTATTTTGGGGCAATAGGTGATTCTAATAAACATTTAACCTATATTACAGTATAAAACTTTAACAAATATTCACTTAACGGGATATATCGTTTTAATATTTGTTTTAATTAACACAATATTGTTATTTTGCATCGCCGGTCAGACATTAAAGGATGAGGTAAGTTGAAATAATTTTTAATGAACTTATTGTATTAAACCTAAACCTAAACCCAAACCCAAACCTAAACCTAAACCCAAACCTACACCCAAACCTAAACCTACACCCAAACCTAAACCCAAACCCAAACCTATACCCAAACCTAAACCCAAACCCAAACCTTAACCCAAACCCAAACCCAAACCCAAACCTAAACCCAAACCCAAACCTAAACCCAAACCTAAACCCAAACCCAAACCCAAACCCAAACCCAAACCCAAACCCAAACCCAAACCCAAACCCAAACCTAAACCCAAACCTAAACCCAAACCCAAACCTAAACTAAAAAAGTTCAAACAAAATTTGTTCAAAATTCAATTCTAAATCAATGTTGAAGAATAAAAAAATCTCATAAATTGTTTATTTTTCAAGATATTCCTAAAAAACCTAAAAATGTCTTCAGGTAAGTGTCACTTGTTTTGGTGTTAGATGAAAAACATTGAATGTGGCACCCACAATTATGTTCAAACTCTTAAATATGAAATTTGAATCAAATCCGATAACTCGTTTTTGAGTTATGGTGGATACAGATAGACACACAGTAAGACATCATGGCGAAAATGGTCATGGATTCAGGGGCCCTCAAAACGTGTAAGTCCATCAAAATCTCGAAGTCGAAAAAAATCACGATTACTATACTTCCTTATTACTTCGTATAAGAAAGTAAAAATGTAATTTTTGTGAATATCTTGAAAACCTCATGGTCAATTATTTTTACTTTCTTATACGAAGTATAAGGAAGTATAGTAATCGTGATTTTTTTCGACTTCGAGATTTGGATGGATTTACACGTTTTGAGGGCAACTGAATCCATTTTCAAAAATAAACTATTTACGAGATTTCTTTATTCCTTAACATTGATTTAGAATTAAATTTTGAACAAATTTTGTTTGAAACCTTTTTTGAAATTCCGCAAAAAAATTATTTCTATAGTGGCGCCATCTATCTCTGAATTACAAAAGTGCATTATTGACGTTACAGAAATCTATACCGTTGAGGAAATCGATTGTAGCAATATTATTTGAAAAGATCGACGGCTACGTTTTTATATTTTAAAAAATTTTAAATTAATATTTTTCAATAAAAATCGAAGAAAATAATGTAGTTTTTGATATCATTTGACGCGCTAAAAGTTTCTCATTCCACTGATAAAAAAATATTTTCTCTTGGCCGAATTGGCGAGCAAGAATTCACCACAACAATGTTAAATCCTTATGTTCAGGGTTGAAAACGGGCACCCGGTATATTGATATATTGTAATACAATTAAATATTATTGAAAAAACGCCGCAAAATATAAAACTATCGTGGGGCGAAGCCCGCGGGGGACAGTTAGTAATAAATAAATAAATGTGATTTTATATTAATAACGTATTGAATGTCGACTGCATATGATTATTGGCTACCCCTTCAGTATTTTCCAAATATTAAAACTGTATAATGGCAATGTATAAGAAAGTCATGTGTTGGGCACATCAGATATTTCTTATGTGTGTACGAGTACCTAATAAGCAAATAAAAATAAAATAAAACTATTTTTAAACAGGGTTTTAATCTATCCCAAAGAAAGTTGCTAAACATTCAACATCCTTATGGAGGATTGTAAATGAACAGTATATTTCAGCTGGGGGTGGGTGTAGAAAATATACTTGCAGTTTCAAAAGTCCTTTCGTCTATGTAGTTTTGCAGTTGTGGAATATGTAATATTTAGGATATTTCTCTTGCTAATTAAGAGAGTTCCGTCATATCTCATTTTTATTTGTCACCTTAGCCTTAGATGTAGGTTTTTCATTTGCTCAGGATATTTTCGTTAGGTTCAGACTATTTTCGCTATATTAGTTACGTTAATTATTCTATTTTGTTATTTAATAATTGAATGTTAAAATTTTGAATGTTTCAACAGAGATTGATTTCAATTTTAAATAACCAATTAAGATGCAGTTTGTCTAAAAATGGAATACAAAAATGAACATAATACATATAATATAATTCAGGTTTTTCACACTTTTTTCTTATTTTTAATTAAAATGGCTGTATTTAAAATTCTTAGAACTCTGTCTGTCAGCCTCACCATGAGCAACTTTCATCACGCAGATCATGTGAGACACCTGAAAAAATTTTATTTATGCAGTTTATTTCAAGGATGTTTTAAATCGTGTAGATATATGACATCATAAAACTTAAATTTTTAAAAAGTTTTATAGTTTACCCAGGGGAAAAAGAGCTAATTATAATTACTATTTATTATGAAAAGAATTTCACAAAAAAACGGAGATATAATGGAAATATAGATAGTTAAATGAAATTTTGTCTGTTAAGGTCCATTTATTTATCCTTAACCTCAAATGAATACGTATAATTGATTAGCAGAAGTGAAATCAAAAGGCAAAAACTATTTGAACTATTGTAATCCTTCTAACGGTAACAGATTTTCTTGAGAATAAATAAACTAACACTAAAAAGTCAGTGACTTTTTATCAATATTGATATGCAGAATGCACTTCACATCACAACGAAGATGTAATATTTTCTAGCTAAATAAACATATAAAAAAACATTTTCCCGGATTCGTTTGCAAAACTTCAGTCCTGCTGGCACATGTCGTCTTTCTCAGTCACATTATTTATTCATAAACGAATTTTAATCAATATCCAATGTTATATTACAACGCAAATCTAAATTGATTTCAGCCTATAATAAATTTATAAACAATTATGGATATCGAGTATGCGCAACAGTTGTAATTTTGGGTACATAGAAAGCACACAGGGGCAGTTATAAGTGGTAAGTGTGCACAAACACCCCCTGGCAACAGTGAATGTAGCATCTCCACAGAAGCCTCATTAACCCGGATCGGATGCGAGTTGGCCAGCGGTTCCGGATATATTAATCAGCTTTTCCTGGAAATGCTCAAGTTGATCCAGAAAAATCATGCACAGGATTTGCCAATAAAGTTTGTATGTCCATGTTGTATTCGTTTTTGTATATTTGTATAAATATGATGAAGTAGTTTTCAAAAAATAATTCAAATTTTAATATTTCTTTATCAACATCTCTGAATACTCGATTACGAATTAAATTTATAAGTAGTACGTCAACAGAAAAACATAAAAAATAATTCAAATAATCTGTATTGATTTTGCGGATATTATCACAAATTGAATTAGGTACAAACACTCCACTTGGAGAACTTAAGGAGATTAGGACTTCCTTAAAAAACAAAGATTATCGAAACGATATAAGAAAACTTCAATGATACTTTATTACAGATTATACAAGTAGGTAGGTTTCTTATCTATGTTCGAACATTAAGATATTTTTCCAAACAGGACGAGTTAGCATGTTAGCATAGAAAGATACTATTATTTTTTCTTCGAAAAACTTTGCAAGTTCAAGGCCACACAATTTCTCAATTAGACTGATTTTTTCCGATCTCATCTACTTTACCGTAAATATTATAATTAATTTCTAATTTATAGAGCTAGGAGGGCGGAGCACGTGCACTAATGCCTTTTTACTTTCTTATACGTAGTATAAGATATAAGTATAAAATTTTTGTAATCGTGATTTTTTTCGACTTCGAGATTTTGATGGATTTACACGTTTTGAGGGCCTCTGAATCCATTTTGACCATTTTCGCCATGATGTCTGTGTGTCTGTCTGTATCCACCATAACTCAAAAACGAGTTATCGGATTTGATTCAAATTTCGTATTTAAGAGTTTGAACAAAATTGTGGGTGCCACATTCAATGTTTTTCATCTAGCACCAAAACAAGTGACAGTTACCTGATGACATTCTTAGGTTTTTTAAGAATATCTTGAAAAATAAACAATTTATGAGATTTTTTTATTCTTCAACATCGATTTAGAATTGAATTTTGAACAAATTTTCTTTGAACTTTTTTTTGAAATTCCGTCAAAAAAATTTCAAAAAAACGAGATATTCCTAAAACACTTTATATTTCTCATAGCGCGCTTTGATAGTTGAATCCGAGGGTCGAAAAGTAATTATTGTGATACTATCCGTATAAGAAAGTCATGTGTTGGGCACATCAGATATTTTAGTTAGTCAATGGCTCGGTACTAATTTGCTCTTTGTTCTTTTGTTCATCTCGAGATGTCATCGTGACATGAAAAGTGTTATCATTCTTGTGAATACACAAAAGAAAGATCCTTTTAGAGACAGTTAAGTACATAAGTTTACGAAATAATATTGAATTTACAAGAAAAACATCACCTAAAAGTATTGGTCCAATCCTAACAATCAGAAATTGTTATAAATATGTAGTAAATAATTATTAAATTACAATAAAGTACGTTTTAAATATTTTTTCTGGTGGAACTTGAAACCAAATAACACAAGCTGGTCTGGTTTCCATACTAGATATTATATTATTTAATTACCAAGGACAGTGTCAAGATCGGTTCTCTTAGCTTTTCCAAGCTTTCATAGCATGTATCTGTTCTTTGTAATTTATATTCATTTAAATTAATTTTTAATTCAAATATCTTTCTGTCGGGACTTGTGAATTTTACAGATGAAATTGAAATATTTTTAAAAATTACAATTAGTTAGTAATTAACAATATCTTACCTCATAATAATATATTATTATATTATCAATGCAATACTGAAGAAGGAAAATATCTGATGTGCCCAACACATGACTTTCTTATACTTACGGATAGTATCACAATAATTACTTTTCCTAAAGAAATTAAGTTAAATTTCTTGTAAAAATTTTGAGGGTTTCCAGCAATTTTCAAATAGTCTCTGTCGCACTTATTGCAATACGCATAAATCTGTCCTTGTCCCACTCATTACTGCCAGATTTTAGGACAAATAAATAACAGAATACTTATGAAAATTCCACAGTGCGAAAAATGCTTGATATCTTTGAATTTGCTGTAGCTAAACTTTAAAGATTTATAAAATACTTCTCAGTTTTGGTCAACGTTTCACTCAAACAAACTGTGTAGTGCACAATAATCCTTCTCATCAAAATATTTCGATCTTTTGCCTTTGACAGCTGTTTGACTAACAATCTCTTCTTCTTCTTCGTACTTGGATTGCAAAGCAATGTCAAGTTTTTGGTGTTTGGCGATATAGCCACTCTCACCAGGATTGGATTAATTGGTTTTCACTTTTTAAATTTTTATAACTTTATTCGAGCTCTTCGTGTGTTTAATGCAAATAGAATCTTTAGTATAAAAACAAATAGATTTCTGTAATGTAAACAATAGCCACTCAGAGATAGATGGCAACACTATATAAATATGTAAATAATTTATAATTATTAAAAAACGGCGCAAAATAAAACACTTTTGTTACTTTGTCGACACGTTTAAAAATTGAAAGAGCATTCACAAAAAATTTGGCGTCGATATCTTTAATGTAGATTTGCATGCATAATACAATTTCACGACTTTATTGTATATATTAGAAAAAATTTTAATCGAGTTGCCATGATATCCAAAACATAAAACCGTAGCCGTTGTAGCCGTCGATCTTTTCAAATAGTAATGCTACAATCGATTTCCTCAACGGTATAGATTTCTGTATGTAAACAACATGTACTTTGTAAATCAGAGATAGATGGCGCCACTATATAAATAAAAAATTTTGACGGAATTTCAAAAAAAGTTTCAAACAAAATTTGTTCAAAATTTAATTCTAAATCAATGTTAAAGAATAAAAAAATGTCGTAAATTGTTTATTTTTCAAGATATTCCTAAAAAACCTAAAAATGTCTTCAGGTAAGTACCACTTGTGTTGGTGCTAGATGAAAAAGATTTAATGTGGCACCCACAATTTTGTTCAAACTCTTAAATATGAAATTTGAATCAAATCCGTTAAGTCGTTTTTGAGTTATCGTGGATACAGACAGACACACAGACACACAGACACACAGACACACAGACACACAGACAGACATCATGGCGAAAATGGTCAAAATGGATTCAGGGGCCCTCAAAACGGGTAAATCCATCAAAATCTCGAAGTCGAAAAAAATCACGATTACAATACTTCCTTATACTACGTATAAGAAAGTAAAAATAAGAACTTTGGTTATGTCATCATATAATGGAATTCCAGATAATCTTCTTTCTTGAATAGCAGATAAATTACGTTAATTTATTTTTCAATCCGTGTCATTACATATGCACACAATAAAAAGTACATTGCCAAGGTTATGATTCAATAATATTAGTATCGAATAGTATTCATTATCATATTGTCGTCAAAGAGAAAATAAATTAATAACATAATGCTTTGGTCTACTCCTTGAGGTACTCTTAGATTATGTTATGTATTAATTTAAACTTCAAGTTGTAAATTCCTAGACTCTAGTTTCTATTTTAAAAAGTTATTTCGTATCGAAAAGTCTTGTGATTTATTTGGAATGTGTGGTTTTCGAGACTTTCTATAGTAAGTTTTAAGTAGACTTTTGGAATTATAAGAAGAAAACGTATGAAGTAAATGGTCTAAAACTGATTATTTTTGAACAGTCTAGGGGATTTTGTGAAAAATTGTCGAGGTGAGAGGTTGTTTGTTACAAGCATACTACGAGCCCTACAACTAAATGTCCGGACAAAAGTAAATTTGATTGTATTTTTTCCATACGCGCAAAAAATCTAAATTATTCCATAATATTGATGGTTTTTGTTCTATTCTAATGCCAACATTTAGTTATATAAAAACGTATATTTCGTAAAAATCCACTCGGCGGTTCCAAAACTGTGGCACTTTAACCCAGCAGGATGGGAAAATTGTAGAAACAAAGAATATTATTTTCAAAACGTTGGATCTAGTAGTCGGATTTTGATGAAATTTACTTTATTGCAAAGCTGGATGTTGGTTTTCTTTACAAAAAAGTTACATAAGTTTTATTTGGTGATTTTAGGCATTTATCGGAGCTTCAAAGTTGCACCTTTAAAAATGATAGAATTTTCTAGTAACTGTTTTAAAAAATCACAGTTTTGAAACCGCTGGTTGGATTTGTGTCAAAAAACCTTTAAATCAAACCTCAATCATCGTACTATATTTAAAAAATCCTGAAATGTTAATATGAATTTTTTTGCATTTTTTTCGAGTTCCACAGTTCACTTTTCAAAAAACGTGTTTTTTGAGGGTGCTACCTACATTAAAATAATCACAGTTTTGGAACCACTGTTGGATTTTGGTAAAATTTAGTTTATTGCAAAGCTGGATGTTGGTTTTATGTACAAAGAAATCCCCAATTCTTTATTTGGTGATTTAAGGCATATTTCGTAGCTTTAAAATTGCACTTGAAAAATGTGACGTAATTTTTTTACGACTGTTTTAAAAAAAAACAGTTTTGGAACTTGGAGAAAACGACATAAAGGTGCTTTCATTGCCCTCATCCAGTCAGGACTTAAATGTCATTGAAACTTTTTGGCATAAAATTAAACGTATTCTACGCAATAATCCACCAAGAACCATTGGGGACTTAAAGACCAAAATAGAAGAAATTTGGGACAGTTTCACGCCAGAATTGTACCAAAATTTGATAAATACAATGCCTGCTAGAATACAGGCAGCTATTAAAGCAAAAGGAGACGTAACCTCTTATTAATGGTCCTAAATTAAAAATTATCCCAAAATTTAGTTGCAAATTCATTTTGTAAAGTTTGCTAATTATTAAGGTTAAAATATTGTTAAATCCAATAAATAATTTTCTTCCATGCATAATATTGTTATTAAGGCTTTATCTTATTGTATTGTTAGGTGTTTACTAATTATTTGCGTTAAATTTCCAGTACTCCTTTCATACTTCAAAAATTTACTTTTGTCCGAACATTTAGTTGTTAGGGCTCGTAATAAGTGCAGGATGACTATATCCATTTACACTGAGTAAAAAAACGGACCCTGCATCCTCCAATCCGGTTTGGTGTGAAACCGCTCTAAATCTGACCCTTAATCTCCTATACTTATTTATTAAGCACTACATTTAACAACTTTTTGGTGACTTTTACACAGTACACAGTCAATTCTGATTTTTTTAATGTATATAAAATTTACTCATTGAAGGACAAAATCCATCTTCAATAATCAGTTAAATAACAATGAATCACAGTGCCAGAATTAGGTGAATGATAAAAAGTTGAAACTTTAATCATGTTGCTTTATCATGCCAATACTTCATTCACCAACTTTGATAAAAAACACAATATATTTTATGCTCATTGATACTGGTTTATTCTATTATCTTCAAATTTACATTACTTGAAAACTTCTATAATCAGAATCATAGTATTCAGATAATGACTACAAGGTTAATTTATTGATCTGGAATACACTCGTAGTAGTCGTAGTTGATAAACTTAGAAGAAGAAACTTTACCCTTTACCTATACACATTTCGTAACAACGGATCGGACTTTTTTCAGGTCCAAAACAAAAATTTCTTCTTCTTTATGATGACAATTTTATGACTTAGATCCTTCTAGATTCACATGGATGGTAACCTTCATCAATATTATCGTTGCATCTTTCATGGGCTGGAATCAAATCAAGTTAATTTTGACTGTAATTAACTATCGATGATTTTTTTTTAACTAATTTCAAATCAATTAACTACAAGTGTGTTTATGAAATTCATAACGTGTTTTTAATATTGACGTAGGTATTTAGTTAACATGATAGGCCACTTGAATGATTCAAACTTGGTACTTGAAATGAAATAAACCATTATCACTCTGAATGGACGGATAAATAGCTAAAAATTCTATATAAAGAGTGCAGTAGGGCTCCCTTTACAGGATGTTGTTGTAAATAGATCCTATTAAATGTATTGTATATGTGGTATATAATAAATGATTAAACATTTAAGTTGTTATTTATTATTACAAAGTCAGTGATAATAGATAATACCATACAGTGGTGATAAGATATAGAATAACTGTCTTTAGTAATATAAAGCTAGTTAGTCGACAGGATAATATTAAAAAAAGTGTTTGGTGTTTTGTTGTTGCAAAAAGGTAAGTGCCTTTATATGAGTTTGTCTGTAAAAAATCAGAAAATACTAAATAATTTTAATGAACCCTACAACGTACTCGTGTTAGCTGTAATTTTCGTCGCATATAATTATTAGTTAATTAGTTTGAAGTCATCTTTATCAGAAGTTTAAAAATAAACTTACGATAATTTCCACCTACCTTTTATTAAATTTTTTACTAAATTATAAAAATTGAACCATTAATTATAATGAAAGTATAGAGCTGAAAATAATTACAATTTTACTTAATACAATTTTTTCTATGAGCCTCAAATATAACAAAAGGTACATTTTTATCCAATGTTAAATTTCATAATTCAATGAACCAAATGAACTGAACCGAAAAAATATCAAACAACCAGCGTTCTTTGAATTTCGTAACGCTAGATGTATTTCATTTTTTGTCACAGACTAAATCGTTGTGTTACACACCAATTAAAACACAATAAAATTGTTCTAAGCCAACTTCAATGTCAATGTTAATTGAAAGGTGTGACAAATATTTCCGGAGACGCCTCCTGTAGAGTTGAATTATTATAATAATTATTTATTAATTATGTATATAGGACATACCTAGACGTTGGTGTTAGTTTTTTCGAACGTTATGTAACAATAGTTTAGTTCAATTAGTTGCGTGCTGAATAATATTCAAGAATATCTGGAAGCATGAGTTAATATTTATTGAATTATATTGTCATCATGTTTAAAAACTTTCTTTTTCAATAAGCAAATTATAACTAATTTTTATGTTAAATTTATAATAAAGTTAAATTTTTCTATCCAGATAAAGTATTAAAATAAATAGGTATCATACCACTCGTTTACCTATGGGTGATAAGAGAATATTTAGAGATAATGCAGTTTTCATCAGATGACATCCGATGTCGTAGTGTTTACATGTAATTTTTAAGCATCATTAAGAAAATACTTCTGATGATTGTGAACTTGAACTTTGTTTCAGTACTAATGGAAGGAAACTTTTGGAGTTTCTTTTAAAGGGAGATAACAGAAAGATCCAATTTAAAAAAAAAAATTGGATCTTTAATTAATTTAACTTAGTGTGTTTTTTCAATATTCCTGTTATATTTTCGATAATCATAACTAAAATGTCGACATGTATACAGGGTGTTTCTTTGACGCCACTGGATATATTGCGAAGAAAAGATACAGATTGTCAAAGTTTAAAATAAAAACGCGTTTTGTTAACATAACTTCTAAACCACTCGATCGATTTCCATTTAATTTCACACACAGAGTAATGTAGTACATTTCTAGGTAATGATGGGGTTCATTTATGAAAAAAATCTCCAGTTTCGTAGATATTCTACTTTTTCGCTCCAATTTTCGACGCCACTGGATATATTGCGAACAAATTTCAATTTTTGGATTGTCTGTTCAATTTAGAGAAAATAGTTACTCTTAAAAATTCAAAATTTAAGGCTTCGTTTTTAAGGTATTTGAGTTTGACGGTTTGGAAACACAACCTCAAATGTTGCTCTGAACTAAACAAAATTTTTCAAAATAGACTTCGATACATTTTCGAGCTCTTATAGCCACGGAATTAATCGCTGCCAAGACTTGATGGCGATTTTCCAGATTTTCCAGGCCTACCCAAAATATTCTTTAATTCAACACAGCATTTGATGTTGTGTTTCCAAACCTTCAAACTCAAATATCTCAAAGAAGAAACCTTAAATTAAGATTTTTCAAGAGTAACTATTTTCTCTAAATTAAACAGACAATCAAAAAATTGAAATTTCTTCGCAATAAATCCAGTGGCGTCGAAAATTGGAGGGAAAAGTAGAATGGTTCCCCAAGTATCTACGCCACTGGAGATTTTTTTTATAAATGAACCCCATCATTACCTAGAAATGTACTACATTACTCTGTGTGTGAAAATAAATGGAAATCGATCGAGTGGTTTAGAAGTTATGTTAACAAAACGCGTTTTTATTTTAAACGTCGACACCCTGTATCTTTCTTATAACATTTTTGAGCAAAGTTTTTAATAAAAGTTTACTTTTTCCTTGATGCTCTATCAACTTCCAAAATTAATGACGTTTAACCTGGACCATCCTGTATGAACTTTTTTATTAAAAATTGTCCATACTACCTACCACCTCCTGAAACACCCTGTATAAAACTAAAGCTGTTTATTTATTTTTTGAAATACATAGTTATGTATAAATGTTTAATATTAGTTTATAAATTTCTAAGTAAAAAATTAAATAATTAAGTTGAATTCAGAAAAAATTGTAAACAAAATACACAAAAACCATTAATTAGTAATTACTAAAAACGAATGTTTAGCAATGTGCTTATTTCTTTTATTGCAATATTAATTTAATATGACGAACTCTGACTCAGGGCAATAGTTAGGAGCCCATTGACGTCATTTCAAGATGCTAATTATTGTTTTCATCTTAGTAATTACGGCATTTTGACCAAAAGAAAGTTTATTAACGTACAATATAGGATGGTCTAGTATACAAGCATACAAGCGTGCATAGTATGACGTATACATACTACGAACTCTAGAGCAAGTTCTAGGATTTTCTACAAGCTTTTATTAAACGTAATAATTGCAAATAATTTCAACTAAAAAGAGGAGTTAATGTGTTTATTTGTTATGCTACAAAATGTTGTGCAAATATCAATGAAATAATCATCATGTAATCTTTGTCATAAATAAGGATTTTTTAATTTCTATATCTTATCCTCTTATCAGTAACTATATAACTATAAAAGAAAACTATAGTGAATGGTAGATAATAAACTCTTACTGATAAAATACTTTGCAAAGTTTTATGTTTATATGATGGAAAAGCTATTTTGAAATAAATGTACATACTGAAATGATTAAATAAGTACCACGAAATTGAATACAAAAAGGTATGAAATGAAAAAAACATTTCTTAAAATTATAATTAATTACTGTGTTGGTGGTATTTTTAAAAATTGTCGATGGTTTTAAGTTTTAACTAATAATTACTTTTTTTACTAATATCTACATTTTGAAAATTAATTGGTTTGATTTAGTTACTAAATTAAAACAGCTTATAAACAAGAAATTTTAATTAGAACTCTTTTTTTTTCGTTTTTAGTAAATAGCATAATTTTTTCAGAAAAATCAAAATTTTCAAGCCGACGATTTTATAAAAAAAAAAAATACCAGTCAAAAAAGTTTTGATAAAAATTGTTTTTTTTTGTGTGCCTCCAAATTTGAAAATAGAATTTTTAAAAAACAGTAGATATTATTTTTTCATATAAAATCGAGATTTAATTCGATATTTCAATTTTTGTAGAATTTTCGGGTAAAGTATGACCATTCTTGTCCAATTTTAAATACTATCAGATCATCCCTGGAATGACGACATGAAATCCGCTCTCTATTTATCACCACAATTTAACCACTAAATTGCATAGACATTTTTTATTTCAAAGATCTAAAACTCTTTCGAAACATATCTTTTATATTTAAATGAAAATACAATGAAAATATTAATTTAAAATACGTTGTACAGGGTGACCAGATTTCGTTGTAATTGCGGGGTATCTCTCTTACTAGCAGAGATAGAGAGATGCAGTTTTCGCGACACGTTGCTACTTCGTTGTGAAACGAAAAATGCCGTCAACAGTTTTTTCATAGCTCTCTTCGTTTTTAAGATACAGGGAAAAATTGAAAATTTGCACTTTAAGGGCTTACCTCGTATCTCGGGAACGGCTGAAGATATTGGAAAGGTAAAAACTGCATCTTATGCAGATTTTTAAGTAGAATTCAGTGGCGTACTCAGTTTTTTCTTAGAAGCGATAAATTTCGAGATTTTTACTAAACTTATGTTATTTTAAATGGAACACCTTGTATGTTTTTCACTAGTTGGATCCAGCTTGTCATAAGGTTTCCAAAAATATAAAACAATCTGTAATTATTTTCTATTTTAAGCTAGAAAATGACAATTTTCAAAAATTCAGCCAAAATTTTTGTAAGCAAGCCATGGAAAACAACAAACAAAAAAGGAATACAGTCAACTTTTCACAAGAACAAATAAAAGTTTGAATACACTTTATAGAAATTGTTCAAATTGATTTCCGTTATGTCTCAGACACATTTCGCACATTTTTCTTATGCTGCGTAAAGCACTCAGAATTATGAGAGATTGTGCTTGTAAACTCTAAATTTTCTTTCTGTGAGAGCACGTAAATCTTCTATTGTATGAATAATGACATTTGTTTCTTATTTTTCATAGCCTACTTATAAAATTTTTGGCTAAATTTTTGAAAATTGTCAGTTTTTAGCTTAATATAAAAAATAATTACAGAGTGTTTTATATTTTTGTAAAGCTTATGCCAAGTTGGATCTAACTAGTGAAAAACATACAGGGTGTTCCATTTAAAATAACATAAGTTCAGTAAATATCACGAAAATTATCGCTTCTAAGAAAAAACTGAGTACGCCACTGGATTCTACGTAAAAATCTGTATAAGATGCAGTTTTTACGTCTCCAATATCATCAGCTGTTCCCGAGATACGAGATATGCCCTAAAAGTGCCCTGTATCTCAAAAACGAAGGGGGCTATGAAAAAACCGTTGACGGCATCTTTCGTTTCACAAAAAAGTAGCAACGTGTCGCGAAAACCGCATCTCTCTATCTCTGCTAGTAAGGGAGATACCCCGCAATTACAACGAAATCTGGTCACCCTGTATAACGTATTTTAAATTAATATTTTTATTTTATTTTACTGGACACCCCGTACAATAAGAAAAAAATGTGTATATGATTTCATTTAATTTTAAAATTCTTCCCTCTTTACAATTTAACTGAAATGTTTTCTGTTTCCAACACAATAACCTATTAACTGCTCAGTTTAATTAAATCCTTCGATTTCCGGAACAAAATTAAATATATAAGGGCGGATATCCTATAGAGTATCTGAACAAAGGTAGCTCGGTTACAACTAGCGTGTCTATGGCAACGGAAAGAAGATTTGCGAGCTTAATATTACATCAGACGAAGCTTTATTCCACTTTTGTTTACTGACACTCGCTTTATTGCAAAACCTCAAGCACAATAATCTTTAATCTAGTGTTTGGGGGAGCTTGTAGGACTGTTGGAGTTTCCTTTCAACGAAACTTCCTGGAAATTTAAATTAAAAAAAAAAAGTTTGGGAATGTAGGAAGAAACATGGAAATTATATTGCTACAATATTAATTTTTAACTTTTATTATCAGTATCACAATCTCGTAATATACAAAGTACAAACTAACAAGTATTTTTTAAATATTATGCTATTATTATTTTCAGTAGATATATGCGGCACAATATTTTTGTCCTTCGCGCCCAAGAAAAGTAAACGAAATGCAGAGACAGAGATAGTGTGACGCACGTGACTGCTGAAAACAATCCTTGTATACGTATACTTATATTTCAGTTTATTTCAATTAATAAAACATTTTTGTACAAAAATTAAAATACATATTATTTTAATACTAAATTAATTAGTGGCGTTTTAAGCTTAACATTACCCAAATTATAATTTCCCACAGGATTTCTTTATTAACCGAAAAATAGGACATGAGGCATGTCCGGGATCTCAGTAAGCTGAGTGCTCTCATGACCTACTGCATAGTATCCTGTTACATTAAATATGGAGGTTGGAGTGCAATGTTGGAATAATTTAATACGATTGTTAGTGGAATGAATGGGACTATAACGTAATGCGTATTGTAGTTAATGAATCTATTGCATTAAAACAAATGGGTGGTAAACAACCAAGTAATTTAGCTGGTGTTATAAACAGTAATGATAAATATGCGGTATAGACACCAGTAATTACGCCTAAATTTTCTTTTACTGGGTAGATAGAAACAAAAATATAAATAATTTTTAATTTTTATAAGTAGCCCTTAAGAATTAAAATCAGCAAATAAGCGAACAGAACTTTTTGATGCAATTTAGTATGGCAGAATTCTTTTAACGTAACGTTCTTCCCTCTCTGTCGCTCCCAAGAAAGGCGAACGTGAGGCAGAGATGGACGACCTGTCTTCTGAAAATAATTTCAGTATATGTTAAAGTTTATTTCTAAAGTTCAGCGGGTCTCACTTTCTGTACGAATCTTAGTGATTGGTGTATTGACGACTTTTAATGATAATTTACGTTTGCACCCGGTCAACTTTTGAGAACATCCTGTATAGTGGAGCAGTTTTAACATTTAACCGGCTATGTTATTCTAATATATTAGTAAAAGTTACATGCAAAACGTGATTTAGTAAAAAAAACATTTATATATTTACATTTTTTCTACAATTTACCTTTCATTTGTGTCAACTTATAACAATGAAATATAATTTATTTTTAATTCTACTTTATTAAACAAATAAATAAATATACACATTTAAATTCATATTAAGAGACATAAAGTAAACAATCCAACTAATTATAACAGATCCTGGAGTCTACATACATTAGGTATTAAAGGATTAATTATTAAGATTTATAAAGAAGCTTAAATTTAATTTGGTATATTATAATATATTCGTATTTAATTACAGGATAAAGGTCAAAATTAAAACAGTATTAAGTGGTCAATGTTTCTTTAATCTACGTAATGAAACGAACAATCAAAATAGTTTTTCTAGTTATCATTGAGAGAACCAGTTAGATGGAATGATAACTTTTATTAAGATGGATTAAAATTTAGATTCTACAAACATTATACATTAGTTCTAAATAAATAAAATAATCAAGTCAGACTTAAAAGAAATGCATTAAATGGAATTATCTCGTCCTATTGTTTATTAATTCGTGTATAATAATAATCAAGAGTCTATTTATTTTACAATTTCAGTTGTTTGTTTCTGAACTTTGAAAAAACAGGGAAGTAACCCATAATTTAAAAAATTATCCCAAAATTTAAATCATAAATAATATATTTAATTTCCAGTAAATTTATTTTCACAAAAACAAAATTACAATAATTTATATATCCTGTTATTACAAATCTTTGAAGTCACAGCAATTTATCGCTTGAAATACATGTTAGAAATAATAATTTTAATTGACATTATTACTTAGTTTTTGTGCAGCCTCAAACATATTATTGAAATTAAATATAATAATTAATTTACCTCAACCTTGATGTCTTTGCTGAAAAATTACATCAAGTTCACTGTCATGAATTAAATAATAATAATTTAAAAGGTTGTATACCAGACAGTAAAAAAATTCATTGTGTAGTAATGTTATTGGGATAGGTTAGGTTAAGCTACAGATCATTATACAAAATTATTAACTTTTTGCAGGTTGTTCATGCGTGTCTCGAGGATATTTCATCCAATAGATACATAAGTAGTTAGCAACAATTTTTAAAATCCTTATCGTTTTTTAAATTCTCGTTTTAATTTAATTACTTACCAGAAATATTTTTTAACCATTCAAATTTTATGATTCACTAAAATAAAACATTGTTCTAAAAAAGCGGAAAAACTTGCTAAAACCAGAAGCTATAATTATGTGTTGCAGGGGAAAAACGTTGAGGTTTACTACTGGAAACAAATTAGTTATTAGTGGTTGACAGATTTTATAGAAAGTTGATTTTGCTAAGCGGTCGGATGGAATCCCCATTCCCAGAAATAACATAAAATTTGCAGCTAAACGCTGTGGTATGAACCAGTTTATTTACGTCTTTAATCAAGGACCAAACGTGTATGTTTAGTAATACTTAATTTGCATAATTTGAAAATATATTTTAGGAGTATTCTAAAAACTAAACAAGATAAAATTAAATACTACGACAAAAAATTGAGAATTGTTTAAAATCAGTGAACTAAGTAGATTTTTATTATTTCATATCATTTACTTATTTTTTAGATATTTTATAGCCTGATTGATGAAACGTATAATTAAAATTTTGTGACCGTCCAACTGCCTCGCACTATAATTATTACTGTTTCGCATGTGGTTTTCCCTAGAACGTAATATAATAAAATTAACATTCATTTTGTTTTTTGAACATTTTGTAAAACAACTGAATGAACTTGAGCTCCAAGAAAATGAGAATCTAAAATCTGGTTTATTTTACAGGAATGCATTTTTTAGTTTTCTTAAGTTATTCGCTTATGATTCGACTTTAATTTTGCTGTTGATCCTAAACAATTTCGATATTAAGTATTGTTAATTGGCATAATATAACTACATGTGGTAAAAATCAAAAAAAATTTAAACTTCTTAGATACCTAATTTCATAACATAACAATAAATAACTCATTAAAACCATTTACGTGATTTAATAAATTTAAAATCACGAACTGTACACCTGAAAATCATTTGGTGATAAAAAATTACGATTGCACGAGTAGATACAACGAAATTTGGAATCAATGACCGGATGTAAACAGTTTTATGTACGACTGCATTATAAAGTACTGTTTATTACGTACTTTTGCGTGCGTAAAGTGGCTATTTATACACTAGTGTATAATGGCACTTTATTTTGCTATTATTGTAAAATATCAATATATCAGTTGTCAATGTCACAATTAATACTGTCAGAATGAATTTATTACTGTCATTTATAATTTTTCTAAATAATTAAAAGGTAATTTTCGCAGTTGAACATAAAGCTTTGTATGGAACTCGTATATAATCTGACTTTATTGACTCGTCCTATTTATTAGCCTCGCTCGCAAGCTCGCTCTGCCATAAACCAGACTCGTCAATAAAGTCATAGATTATATAGTTGTTGCATAAACTACTATTATTAGTCTCGTGTTCATACGCCCTCGCTTCGCTCGGGCCCAATTTCACACTCGTCAGAATCATTTTTTTCCTACCTTGTTGCATAAATATCTATTACCATTTTTGGGAATATTTCCTTCAATTAGATTCATGTGATTCCGTGCAAAATGTTTACTATAAGGATATGAATATAAAATTTCAATTTCTTGTTATTTATGTAATATTTATACCTATACCTTTTTAATATTTTTAATAAAATAACAGAAATGAATCTTTTTGAATAAAATTTAAACTGCTAATCTTAATTTCCTATGAATTAATTATTAAAAATAAGTACCGAGATAAGTACTTGTAATAAATTATTTATGTTTGTTAGAAATATTACTGGAATAAATCATGAACACGTATTCTAACCACAGTAAATAAATTTATTTACATTTACCTGTTATTATAATTACTTGACATAATATTTATTAATGAATGCCAATATAACAGTCTGTGGGTGTGACAAATCACTAATTTGATATTTTATTGTTTTATGCAGTACTTATGTAAAAAAAAATGTTTTTAAATGGTCGTAATTATTAGTAATTTTCCTTCAGTTTTGAGTGATTGTGTGCATACAAAGGTTTGGGATTTTGTTTGATTTCGCTATGATTTTGTAAAAATATTTATTTCTTATTTAAGTAAATCTTCTTGAAACATTTTCTTAGAAGATTTGTCAACTTACCAAGCACCAAAATATTAAATTGCTAATTTCGTTTTAGACAATCTTAAAATGTTTAATATTTATTTCACATTCTTTGCAAAAAATTATTCTTCATACAATTTTTTTTCGGTCTCGTGTGCCTTATTCTTAAATTACTTAAAAAATATTATATTTTAAGATGAGAGAAATAAGATTTTTCTACTTTCATACTTTAATTTATTTATTAGATATTTACAACCTGTACTGTAATGAGATTCATTACGATTCAAGTTTATAACCAATAGAAATGCAACATTATAGCAATATTCCGTCAATATCAAATATTGCCATGAACATCTGACTTTTGACAGATGTAAAATTTAAAAATTAACAGTTCATTTTCTGAAATTTCTTAGTTTATGGTAAAGTTGCCATAATAAGTATGTATTTATTTTCCTATTTTTCATTATCCTGATTAGTCGTAGAACAAATGCAACTCACATTTAATGGCACTCGTATTCAGTACTCACCTACGGCTCGTGTCGTAATGCTCATACTCGTGTTTTAATAGCTATCATTAAATGCTCATTGCACTATTATATGTATGTACAGGGTGGGGCATTTTTGATGTCTTTTGGGGGTTACACCTGTTTCCACAGTAGATAGAAAAAAATTAATATCGCACTCATGGGACCGATTTTAATTATAAATTTAATGCCGCTAACCAGATTCAGATATCTCTTGTCATTTTAGAGATATAAGTCAAATTTGACATTTCGACGATTTCGATGAAGCGTCATAACTTTTTAAAAACTGTAAAAACATTATTTGTCCAGTTTTTTATGTAGATTACGAATTATGAAACCATATTTTTCCAAGGCTACTAGATTTTGCTACAGAACCCAAACATATGTTTTTTTAAATATAAACCATAGTTGGCTTTGATCTCATTTTAAAGATATTTTTTTTGCTTTCCGAATATATAAACATTTATATATTTATCTAAAAAAATAACTGAGTTTTTGATTATTTTCTCTTTGTCACAAATCTAGTGTAAACCCCAAAAGACATCAAAAATGCCTCACCCTGTATATGTAATTTTTGAAGTATTTGAAATGGAAAAATTTACAAAATGTAAAACGCATTAAGTTACGACACAAGTTCTGCAATGCAAAGCCACCCAGGACTTTGGTGTACCAGTTATTTAGGACCAAATTTGTGATAGTTTAAGTTAATATCTTTGAAAAAAATTGCTACTAATTCTAAAGCTGGTAGTTCATGAAGAGCAACGTGTGCAATTATCAAGTTTAATAAAGAAAGCTCACTTATTTCCATTTGGATTATAATCTAATCAAATATCTGAAAGTATAATTAGGACCTTGAATGATTATTCTAGGCTTGTACTTTTTTTTTAAATATTTTTTTTAACTTATAAGACGTAATAAAACACAAGAATCCGGGATATTGTATTAAATTTTAATACTTCTTACTTCGAGGCTAGGTTCTTTCGCAATGGATTAGGTAATACAGATTTATCTAACAGTTCTGGTAGACATCGATGATTTATTGAAATTGTTGATGGATAAAATTACGAAAATAAAAAATATTCTAAATTAAGGCCTCGCCATGCACATAAACTGTGCTGTGCATAACATCCATAAGAACAATGAAAAACAGTTTAGCCATAGCACTTAAGTGGCCAAGCCTTTAGGTTCTATTCGAGTTTTGTGTCCTAATTAAAATATAACACTAAAGAATCTTGTGATCAGTAGACACAATTATTTTATGTATTGTTTATCACGGAAGTAAAACTCAAGATCAAATATAAAAAATATCAAAAAATTCTGTACATTCTAATTTTGAATTTTGTTGCTATGTTGAAAAAAGTACTAGTTTTGTTATTGCCGGCCTCTAGTAGTATCAATGTAGTTCATTGTCAACCAATTAAAAGGTGGAGGAGGTATTATAGATACAGTAACTTGACCTTATTTAGGTCTATAAAATTTTATTTGCACACTCATATTTTTCCATCAAAACTCCCTGAAACCCCAAATCCTTCCACTATACAAGAAGTCCAAGTTTAAAATATTCCAAATTCAATTTCACAGAAACAAATCCGAAATTCCCATTCAATAAGGAATCTTATAGTTTTCTACAAAATTCTTTAAACCGTGTGAGTGTAACAGACAGGTTAAGTTGAAGGATTATTATAGCTCTAAGCTACAGTATACAGCAACTGATCCCATTCAAGGTTGAAACAATAGACAACTACCAGCGATTGTTTGCTGCTGGTTTCTTGACTATTCCGTCTTTCTTGTCAATTTGGAGGGCATTCAAGAGTGATAACCTGTCATGTTCATGTTTACATATATCATCGAAGCACAACAATACCTTCTAAATGAATCTAGTTGATCACATGATTGAATTAGATTGTCTGATTTATAATCGGAAAGAAAGGTTGATCCCATTGAAGATTGTATCTCAGAACGGATATGGAACACAATGTTAATTGGTCAATGTTTTAAGCGGAGATATAAATAAACTGGGAAAAAAAGGTTGAGATGTTCTAAGTAGTTTAGTTTGTGGCCTTGTGGCACCAGACCACGAAGATCAAGGATCAATGTAACCAAAAACTAGTGGAGTGTTAAACTAACCTAGTGATTTTATTGGTTTTGTTTTATTTATTGCAAGTTTGAAGGCTGTGAGAGGATGACGAAGGATAATCTTCGCTTATTGTGTCGATAATACACATAATTTTGCTGTTTTTAAATATTACGTTACAATAATTGTAAGAACGCAAATTATATATTTTCATAATAAACGCATATGTAACTAATTAAAATTGAATTAGACAAGCTTCCATGTTACACGACATTCAAACAAATAAACAACATAAGTGGTAATGTTTTTTTATCACAATAAATTATGCATAACGAAATGATTAATATAAATTTTCCAGATGTAGCACTTCAAACTCGTCATGGGGGAAACGATCGCATGTACTAGAAACCAGAAGATAGTAACATCAATGAACAAAAAATATTTATACAATTACCAGTCAGTACAATCGTAAACAAGTCGACAAATTATTTTCTATGTGTACACAAACTAAATCAACACTCGGTGGGTACTGGAGCAATTTTAACCACAAGTTTGTTTTTGTGTGGTTTCGGAAATATTTTCTACGAAATACAAATTATTTCGTAGTTGCTACACGTGTCTGTTCGGTTTTTATGTGTTTTGAAATGTTGTAAACAAAATTTTTTGTTGAATCATTGGTCACCATTTAGCAAATCGAAATTGATGTTTTTCTATGTAACTTACTAAAGGAACAAAAGATGGATTTAGTATAAAAATTATTAAAAAAAATGTGTAAAAAACTGTTAAGACATGCTAGAAGCAAAGGATGTTATTTAAAATGGCAAATCATTACGGAAATAATAATTTATTCTAAATTGTAAAAACATAATGCACATATTGGAATTTTTGAAAAATATGTGTAAGAGTATGGTTTTTTTGGAATATGTATTTTTTATCGATTTTACATTTCTAATAATTTTTACACTACTTTGATTTCTCCATATAAATACTTCAAACTTTTGGGTGGTCACATT
Source organism: Pediacus dermestoides (assembly GCA_963942485.1). Lineage (NCBI taxonomy): Eukaryota > Metazoa > Arthropoda > Insecta > Coleoptera > Cucujidae > Pediacus > Pediacus dermestoides. The sequence continues at coordinate 9,435,329 of OZ012625.1, forward strand.
TTTAAAAACTGCATGAAACTTTCCTTAATGGTTTTGTCTGAAATTCCAACTACTACATTCGCAATCCTCTTGTGTATTTCCCAACAGTTATAATTTTAGAATGTAAAGCTTCCATTTGCACTATTCCTTTCAAACTATAATAAATTGACGATGTTCTGTCTGAATAAATGAAGCACAAACTAAAAGTTAGCTTGTAAAGTTTGTTTTCGAGCTTCGTGGTAATGTAATATCTTAAAAGCTTTTGCTTTTGAGAGCTTTTACGGGAAACAAAGTTTAACCCTGAACTAGGCATTCTCTATATTAATATCCACTTTTAAGTTATTACTCCAACTCATGTGTATTAAATTATTATTGTTTGGTATACTTACCTTCGATGATGTTGATGGTTAAATGGAAAATTCGGAGAGTAAAAAAACATTCATAATTTTATTGAAATAAATTAATGATCGATTATTATTTAATATAGTTTTAGGTATTTATGTAGTTCCAACTTGACACAAAACATTCTTTAAAGATGCAGTCCATTTTTTGAGTATAGAGAATTAAACTAAAAATATTTGGCGGGGAATTTAAAATTCATTGGTGCTTTTCCGATCTAAGTCGTTAAATTTCCCACCAAATATTTTTTTAAAAAAGTACTGTAGCTTATAGGTAAGATCTGAAATATTACAAACTTTACAAAATTGCTTAAATATTCAGAGTGACTTATGCTTTTTCTTGTACTTTTTTTTAAAGGGAATTGCATTCTGGAATATAAAAATATCGTAAAACACACATTGTTAGTTTAATATATTCTTGGTTCCAAAATCCATAATGACGAATTTCTTTGTAAAATACTTGTTCATAAAGATCCCGAAAATGTTTGATGTTAGGGGAAGTATTAAACATTTTATTGTCGCCGTGGATTTTAATATTGTAATAAAAATTTTAAGATTGTCTGTTAACTATTTAAGGAAAGATTTATTGCGTGATTTTGCACTCTAAATTCAAGTAAGAACTTTTATAATTCTTACATTTGTTTAAACTAGCTATGTATAGCTGTTTAGTTGATTTAGGTTTGTCGTTACAAACACAACTGATGGTTTACCCCCTGAATATTCAACATTACAAATGTGGGAAAATATATACAGCGTGTTATAAAGTTATAAGCGGTATCCTTAATTATATAAAAAGTTTTGGGTACAAAACCAAACCAAAAAACAACCAAATTTATTTTAAATCTTTCTTTTTAAATAAAGGTAAGAACTAACTACCACAATACTAAAATAATTGTTGTATCTGCAGTGCGAATATCAGAGAAGCAATAAACTATATTTATTATTAGTTCTCAATTTCTCATAACAGGTTTATTGGATATATGTTTTTTTTTAAACCAAGAAAAATATTTGATATTGATTTACAACTTAAAGTACAATCTTAAGGAATTCATTTGATCCAGACCAGATTAAAATTCTCTGTCTTCTATAGGTACGTCGCTAATAAATCCTTATCGAGATAATTTATAAAAAAGATTAATTATGTGCACCTCAGACTTAAAAGTACTAACCTGTTCGAACAAATACAGCATACCTTCTCAATTTTGTCTTTTTTTGTTGTTGTTGCTGTTATTAATAAATTTCGATCCTGAAGTTGATTTTTTTGCTTCTTGTAGATGCATATTACATTTTTTTACACAAAGATATGCAAAGAATCACAGCATAATCAGCAAAAATTCTGGAGTAATTTATAAACTTATTAAATTAGAAATGGTATTTACGTAAATTGTAACACACATTATTGGAAAATTTAGCATTTTTTACTAGCTCACAACGATTAAGAATAAAACGCATGAAAGCGTATTTACATCAAAAACGAATGAAGAAGCTTCAGGGGACAGTCATAAAGAACTCGCTCTGTTCCCTTCACTCTGATAAAAAGAATCTATCTCACAACAGCAATAAATATGCAATAAGTATTTTCTAAAACCATATACAGGGTGTAACAGAAATAAGTACAGGGTGGGCAAAATTCGATGTTTTTAAAGGGTAACTTTTAAACCATAATAGATATTGAAAATCTGACCGCTTCGTCGAGCTCTTTTTTTGACAAACCCTTGATGGTGAAGTCAAAATTTAGCGATCGTCGTTTGTTTTCGAGTTATGGACGAAAATTCGATTTCTTGAGATTTCGATATATGTCTATATTTCGGTTGTTTCTGAATTTAGAGAAATGGCGTTTGCACGTTCCTAAGGCACCTTTTTGAGGAGAATGTAATGGCTTTAACAGATTTTGAAAATGTTTTTTTATTTTTAGGTTATGACATAGGTACATTTTTATTTTTTTATATGGAAGTCATAGTGGGCTGTCACTTTATTGAAAAGAGACGTTTTTTTTCAAATATATATAATATGTAGGGTCGATTCCTTCAATTTCTTCTTAAAAAATCAAAAAATCTAAATTTTTGGAATTAATAATATGTATTTCGCATATTTATCGCAGTAGACGAATGTCATGATGAGAACCCTCGGCGCACCATTGAGATCCAAAATCAGGGTTGGTTTGGTTTTAGTGTTTGGTGTGCCTTAATAAAAAATCAAGTTTTGGTATATAAAATGTATGAGGGAAATCTAACCAATATTTAAATGAGAAAATTGTTGATGAATATTTGGACAATTTATCGTTCAGCGATAGAAGTCAGTTCTTCTTACAACACGATGGTGCACCATCTCATAATACGAGACCAGCTATAGAGAATTGCTTAACTCAAAATTCAGATATAATTGGTTTGTTACCAATAGGCCAGTTAGATGACCACCAAGGTTGCCTGATTTGACACCTTTGGGGACATATTAAAGATAATTCATATAAAACTAAAAGTAGAAATACAGAAGAACTCAAAACCAAGTTTACGCAATGCCTTAACTGCGTGTCAAATATTCAGTTATTCACATTTCGAATGCGCACAGAAGTGTCATGAAAAGTGTATTGCAGTTAATAGACGTAATTTTGAACTTTTTCTTTGAGTTATTTTATATAGATATTAATTTTAGATAGTGCCGTGTTTATATGTATGTCGTTTGTTGTATTTTCAATTTTATTATAAGATTTTTTTTAATTTAATTTCAAAAATTTAGATTTTTTTATTTTTCAAATAGAAATTGAAGGAATAGACCCAGTGGCGGCTGGTGAGGAAGGGCTCTGGGGCGCCGCCCTCTCTGGCAAATTTTTAGAGTAAACAGAATTAAAAAATATCAAAATGCCAGTAATACATAACTACTACATCCTGTCATAATTGAAATTTTTACGCAATTTACGATATCAAATAGTTAAATAAATTGGTCCAAAATACATTTACAAACTTAAAAATAAAAAGTAAAATTCGCAGCGCACGGTAAATTTAACAATTATCTGAAAATATTTAGTGAACGTGCTTATGCAGTAAATAATATGAATGGGCTCCCAACGGATCGCCCATAAGAATGCTTATGACTCCCGATAAGTTTACGTCGGTTGTCATGGTAACCGTGACAATATGTATAAGTGAAGTGCGTGTTGTAGTGTTATCCTCTGGGCTCTATCTTTTCCGCCCAAAATTTTGACCGTTCCTTTGTGTATAGCTAAGTTAATTAGTTTTAGTGGCCGGTAAGACTTGAAAATAAACTATGAAGGTCAGAGAAATTCAAAAATTGCGTTTAGTTGTCTGAGCTTAAATGAAAAGCTTGAGTTAAGAAATAATGGATGTCCAACGCCTATATGAAATATTGTACAGGTGCAACCAAAATGTAAAAAAAAAATTTGGAGCCCTCCCTAGTATGCAAGTCACGAGCCGTCACTGAATAGACCCTACATATTATAAATATTTGAAAAGAGAAAAAAATGCTCTTTTCAATAAAGTGACAGCCCACTATGACTTCCATATAAAAAAATAAAAAGACTTTTTCAAAATCTGTTAACACCATTGCATTCGCATCAAAAAAGTGCCTTAAGAACGTGCAAACGCCATTTCTCTAAATTCACAAACAACCGAAATATAGACTCAAATTTAAATATCAAAAAATCGAATTTTTGGCCATAACTCGAAAACAAATGACGATCGCTAAAATTTGACTTCACCGTCAAGGATTTCTCAAAAAAAGAGGTCGACGATGCGCGGTCAGATTTTCAATATCAGTTATGGTTTAAAAGTTACTCTATAAAAACATCGAATTTTGCCCACCCTGTACATTAATTTTAACTTGTTAAGAGCAACAACTTTGCTATATATTTTTTTGTTATAAATATTCTACTTATCGAGCTAAAATAGTTTAAAAATTTGCCACAAATTTTCTTAACCGCCACTGGAGTAAGAAAATTTTGAAATGTCAAAAGTCAAAGAAGGGGTAGCAACCATTTTTAAGTATTTTAACGAAAAGACCCATTGTTAGAGCTTGTAATTAGAACAATACCTGGAGGGCTCGTTAATTTATGGGGGGATGGAATTAAAAAAAAATGGTACATGGAAACATTCTTTAATTTGGCGAGTTCTCTTACTGGCTAAAATTAATGTACTCTGTTACATCCTGTATTTAAAAAGAATAGATTTTAATATTTAATATTTTGTACAGCAATTTTTTAAAAATCAGTAATAAATAACGTACTTATTGCTTCACACTGGTTGTTACACAAATATATCTTTGGTTAAATTGGCGCGAAGTTGCGTAACGTTATCCTGGAAAGAAATCAAAGGTTTTTCATTAGTCCTTGAAAAATTTGTTTTTTTTTCGTTGTGTGAAGTGATTTTGAGTTGTGCAGTTAAAAAGATTTGTAATTGTCAGGTTAGGTTAGGTTGTACGACATACTTTAAATAACCTTACAAAACAAATAGAGATATGGACATTTCATAATTTTCTTCTTAAATGATACATAAACATCTCTCCTAACAAATATGCAATTTCCTTATTTACCAATAGAAAGGTCATGTACTGTATTCTGAATCATTGAATAATCAAAAGTTAAGAAGTATCCTTACTTTTTATGCTACATCTAACACTAAAAGTACATGCTAATATTAAAAAAATCCCTCCGCTTATCACTGTAAATTAAAACAAAATCATTGGAATTTAATAAAACTATCCCTGAAAATTTTAACCAGTTAATAGATAAGATTTCTGAAGGTTATTGCATAATTTGTTCGACGAAATTTTACAAGTTGAATATTTACATTTCTAGAAAAATCCGATGGATGCGGAAACATCCGCAAAAACAAAACTTTAGAACTACATTTTCCGTGAATATACAAATTTTTTGTCGTGTTGAATGAGTCACCGTTCTCTATAAAAATTTAGATATCTAATAAAACTAAACGATAAAAAGTTGGGAACTACAAATGTGTTATTAATTAATACTTGTAATAATGGAAACATATAAATTGACGCATTATTGCGAATTATGGATTTGGTTAAATTTTCAACAAAAGTATTTAACTTGAGCAATTAAATGTGGCGATTTTTGTACATTTTAGAAAGTTTCAAGAGAACGAGACGATGTAACAAAAAATTCACTAGTTATAAGTCGTTACACTAAACGCTGAAATAAAAAAAATATTTTTATAAAATCAGGCACGTATTTCATTAAATTTTATTTACACCATAACACATATTTTTTTCTACTTTATAATTATAGCTATTTCGAGTTTTATTGGATTTCATGGTATAACATAATAATTTTAAATGCAGTTTTTTGATAAATTTCTCGCATTCATTTATGTCATTATAAGCCAATGTACCTAATTAGGTATAAAGTTGATTAAAATTTTTAAAACCAAAAACCACATTTTTCTACAATAAATAAATCAACACAAACAATTATTTTAATAATGAGCTAGTGCGTGAACAGACATTCGAAAAAATTAAAATAAAAATGTTGGACGCTGGCTAAAAACCTGTTAATGAAACGTACAAACTATCAACGTCACAATATTCTAAAATAAACAAATACTACACTAAAGTAAACATCATCAGTCAGTTCCACGTAAAACATAGATCAGTGGTCCGTGAAATTGCAGCATAAAATTCTTCAACAATTAAAACCACTACAAAACAAATAGTAATCTAATTAAAAAACATATAGGTGAAACGCTGTGATTAAAAGCGATTCGAATCTGGAGTGTGCGTAGAATCAAAACTGCTTTTCAAGCTTTGAGAAGAAGGATATATAAGAGTAAATGCGCTTGGAAAACAGAATACACAAGTAGTTGAAACGCTGCCAGATTAACCTGGTATTTTCGTGTCCGTTTGTAAGGTTTCATTCTGTGATTTCAAGTTTTTCTTCCGATTTAAGTGTTATATAAACTGTAGAAAAATGGCCGTGCAAATGCAACCCCATTCGTTCATCCTGCCGGAGAAGTTTGAAAAACTCAACTTTACCGGCTATGAGGTAGATATGTTGTTTATAAATTTTAATTAGAAATATAATTAAGGTACGAAGCACAAAGCGAAGCTTAAGAAGTTTTACAGCCGGAAAAATTAAATAAAAAAAAGTTTGGAAAAGTTTTTAACGATTATATAAAAGTATAATGTTGAATAGTTGAACATTTGCAGATTTGTAGAGTAAACAATAAACAAACCTAGAACCTAGACAACAATCCTCCATGCCAACTGTCTGTAAACTCGAAACTTTTGGCTGAAAATTCGCGACCAACTTCTACCTATTTAGATTTGATAGGCGAGAAGTTGAAGGAAATTCATATTGCGACTCTACTGTTATGTTATCAAATCACGCGTTATTATCTGTCGATGGAATTCGACTTTCATACCCACAACTCGCAATTTTGTCATCAGAATTCAAAACTGCATTCTTCAATTTATCGCGTATTGTTGTCTGATTTGACGAAATCAGGAATGAAATGTACACTGCGTGTAATCACATTTTATGAGAGCTTGTCGTAACATAAGTATGTGTTAAATTCAAAATATTCAAAGTTAATAAAATTTTAATTTAATAGAATTTATAACAACAATGCAAACATAATAACAAATGTAAATTAATGTTTTCAAATTATATTATAATATAATCTATAAATCTTTATGACATTTCTATACGAATTCTTTATAGGAATTTCTCTAAAGAATCTCAACGTAAGTGTGAAATATTTCAAATAGATTTCATTCCATGCTGTACAATTATTTATTATTATTGGCGAATCACAAATACTATGACATTTCTATGATGACCTGCTTGTGGTCTGGTAAATTTTATAGATAGAAAAACAATTATCATGTTAAAGTGTTGTACAAATAACCTCAATATTGACTTTAATAAAGTTTTCTTTAACCTTAATAGAAGCAACAGTAATATTTTTAAAAATTCACAATTTTTCTAGAGTCAGTTTGGAAAATTATTACGACTGGAAAATATTAAGCTTTTCGAAAATTACTGTTTAATTTAAGTACCTACTTTACCAATAAATGTTTTTCGTGGAATCTAAAAGGGTAGCTACATTTTTTTAGGTAACCTACAGATACAAAATTGTATTATCCGAAAACTTAAGATGGCATTTTGGCTCATTTGTATGTACAAGATATCTACAAAAGCATAAAAAATCCGTTCTCAAGGGTCTCTTTTAAAGAGATAAAACTTCTTTTAATTACTGGAAGTAAAGGTTTGGAACTTCTACTCCCCAGGGGATTAAAAATTATGAAAACTTCTAAGGGAACAACGTAAAAAAAAAAAAAATTACAGTCTATTTTTTGAGTAGCGAGAATTGGAATTTAATAATTTAAAATATTTTGCTGGACATTTAAGACAGATCAATTTAATAGGCCCAGATCGCTAAACAACCAATCAAATTATTGATTTTAAATTTTCTATAGTTCTAAGTTTCTCTATGATAGACGTTTTTAAATAATATGAGTACCATAACGTAAATTTAAATATTTAATCGCTCCCTTATAAAATTTTATTTATGATTATGACTAAAATAGGATATTTTTGATGTTGCATTGAATTTACAAAAAAAAATAGAGAGAAAGTTATATAACCAAATGTTGTTTGGAATTTTTGTTAGTTTAACATGTTCAAACATTTGTAGTACTTCCCACTATCTAATTACAATTCGAATGGGTTTTTTACAAAATAAAATATTATACATAACTATACAGGGTGTCCCAAAATTTGCCTGTCAAAATGTACCAGCTGATTCTACGTTCAAAAATAATACAAAAAGTTTTAATAATTATAGGTTGAAAAATGCTTCCTAAGGGAGCTACAGCCCTCCGAAAGGGGGGCCCCAAAAAGAGGAGTTTTCTGTAATATCTCTGCAACTGTTTGAGGTAGATTAATAAAATTTGGTAAGTTTGAAGCTTTTATAATTTGACACATATTTCTTTTTACAATTTTCAGAAATTTTGCCAGGGGCGTCACATACAGGGTGGGTGCTGGGTAAATTATGCCCCATATTTTTTTAATGGATAATTTTTAAATTTTTTATATCAAATTATGAAACTTGGTTTATTTTTAAACAGAAAAGGTCGTCTCTGTTGATCTTTGAATCTTGAACCGTTTTCGAGTAAAATCGTTTTTAAAAAGTCACGTCCAGAAAAACTACACTAATAAAAATAATCACAAAATTGAAAAAAAATGATTGATTTTGATATTTTGTTATTATTATTAATATTTGACGAAGAAATACTAAACGAAATAATAAATATCTATACATTTTAATCTATTGTCTACTTTTGATAAATTTTAGTTTTGGGATTATTTTTATTAGTGTAGTTTTTATGGACGTGATTTTTTCAAAACGATTTTACTCGAAAACGGTTCAAGATTCAAAGATCGACAGAGACTACCTTTTTTGTGTAAAAATTAACCAAGCTTAAAAATTTGATATAAAAAATTATCCACACAAAAAATATGGGGCATAATATACCCAGCACTGTATGTGACGCCCCTGGCAAAATTTCTGAAAATTGGAAAAAGAAATATGTGGCAAATAATAAAAGCTTCAAACTCAACCAAATTTCATGAATATATCTCAAAGGGTTGCAAAGATATTACAAAAAACTCCTCTTTGGGGTCACCCTTCCGGGGGCTGTAACCTACTTACATTTTTCAATCTATACTTATTGAAACTTTTTGCATTATTTTTGAACGTAGGATCAGCTGGTACATTTTGGCAGGCTAGTTTTGGGACACCCTGTATATGCAAAGATTCGTTGGAATTTGAAATTTGAACCGTCGTGACAACTTTTTGTACAATGTTTTTGTGTTCTTATTATTTCAAATTGTCTTTTACTTCTTCATATGTGCTTATTTTTTTGGTCCCTTTTTATCGTCTCACTATTTTTAATAATAATGTTATAATAATGGTACGTAACAAAAAAAGGTATTTGAATAAATAAAACGAGATATCTTTTTCGACTTGCTTAATCTTTCTCCTTTTGATCATTTTCAGCTGTTTATTCTTAAGAACTGTGACTTACAATTAGTACCTACACAACTTCTGTCTTCAGAATTATTTTATTTCACTTTAACTCACAATCAGATGCAAAAGAGATCTTATAAGAAAATTAATTTAGAATGATTCAAAATTACATTCGTATTAATTAGAATCGTGTACCATGAAATATTCTTTTATTACCAAAAAATAATTATTTTCAGACTGTAGCAGTGAACTAGCTTAACATTTTTACGTTCGATTTTTGAACTTAGTAAATTTTCTGTAAAACCAACAAATAAATGTCTACATCCGCTATAATACACTATTTTCCAGGAACCTATATAACTACAAATAATTACTAACACTATTTTTCCTATTTCTTGCCATATCCACTAATTAATTTACAACAAATGTGTAAAGGAAAGATGACAATACAGACCTGATTGCGGACAACATTTTCCGGTAGGTAATACAACCGACAGTTTGTGGCATTTCTAATTACTAGCTGCCGACATTTCAACATTCTGTTAATTGATTTTTCTACCGTAAACATAGTTGTAGCATACCTAGACATAAACACAGAAGCCTTAGTTTATGTAAATTGTTTAACTTCACAGATAATAAATATTCAGTTCTACTGTAGTTTTGGCTGCAGTTAAGGAATGTGAAAACTAACATGAAAATGTTTCTGTAAAAACAATCACAGTTGAAAATACTTGTTTTTAAATATCTATGAATAAATATGTAGCTGCAGCTAATTAAATTGTATTGGAACTCTGCTTAGTAATAATGAATGTGCAAAAAGTAATGCAGAATAAATTGACTAGCAAATGTAATAAACCAAACCATGATTATGTATGGGATAATTAAAACGACAAGAATTATTCTATACACGTGTTTTCAAGACTTTAATTGGTACGTTTTAATAGTATTAAAATAATCAATACATAAATCCATTTTCCAGATATAATAACACAAACCACAATTGATCATGTTGATTTTCTCTACTCCTACGTACTTTTTAATTGTAATAAACAAAAATACCATTCATAAAACTCAATATTGTTTACACCGATAAAGTTCAGTTTATTTTGCTTGTAAAATTTAGAATTTGAAATTGCTCCAAAAACATCATATGCAACTACTTTACATAATGTAACAATTTATTTTATATTTAACTGTATTTGTCATCGTATATGTAATTTATTTTCGTTGTTGGATGCTAGCCATCGGAAAACATTTTTATTGACTGATCATATTTATTAATTTGTGTGAATGTTTGAATTTGTAAGTTCATAAATCATCACCGGAAAAACATAAATCGTTATTTTCGTATGTTACGTTGCATAAGTATTTGGAATTTTGCAACAAAGTTTATACCAGTTTGTGGTAGGCTGGTAGGCATTATAAACTATTTTTTGTGATGCATATTATGATTACATAACGTTATTCATATAACTATTTACGAATGTTAATAATCGCAAAACTAGATACCTAATTTTGCATTTTACACAAAATTAATTAACTTTTTGTACAAAACCTTTATGTTGGTTACATAATGTAAAACCTCGTTACTTGCTAATAACAAAATTATATAGCGATTCATTTACATGCAAATGATAAATTTTGCTAAAATAATACACTATATTGGTTTACTCATTGCCAATTTGCATACATATAATATTTGTTTAATATTTCGAAAACAAAACCACACGAACTGAGTGCTTTTCCGTTTATCTAAAATAATAATACTAATTGCAGCCCATTTTTTAAGTAGAAAGTAATGGTACTAATAGTTGCAGGTGACGAAAATTTAACATCAATTTTATTGGCTGTAGATCGGTAAACATATATTGTTACTCTCTTCTAAAGAAATTATGTATCGAAAATAAAGATGAATTCTTAGCCACAATTAAAATTGGTTAGCTCATAGTAGATGGAGTTTTGCAAAAATAATTACTAAATTGACAAGTATAAAAGATGAGCTTATGTAATTTATAGCTGACGTAATAAATTATATTGAATGTGCTATTTGTCTAGAAGAATCGATCATTTGCCTTTTGTGGTTAATTAAAAACTGTTAACTGCTGACTAATTTCATAGTACAGGGTGTCCCATTTTCGACACTTTTAGGGGGTATTGGCGTTATTATTAAAGATAGAGTGTTGCGGTTTTCACGTTCCTCTCCTACTTTTTTACGAAACGAAAGATTCCGGGGTCAAATTTGTCATGGCTCTCTTAGTTTTTAATCTACAGAGTGATTCTGAAAATCTTTGTTTTTTAGATTTCCGTATTTCCGTTATGCGTCTACTTATCAAAAAGGTAAAAATTGATCTTGATAGAGTTTTTTACGTAGAATTCAGTGGCGTAGGTAGTTTTTGTGTAAAAGGTTTAGTTTTTGAGATATTGCCCAAACTTATGTTTTTTTAAATGGGACACCCTATATATTATCTTTTATATTGATTAAGCAAAATTTGGGCTTTCCAAAAATATATAATACTTAATATTTATTTTGAAAACAAGCTCAAAATTCGATATTTTTACTAATTTTCTTCATTTATAACAGTAGGCCATGGCTAATTTTTTAAAAACAAATCCAAAATTTTCACAATGCGTAATTATTTTAAACCTAAACACTTCAAAAGATAATTTTAATGCATTGTATAAAACATACCAACAATATAATACTTCTCATAATTATCGTAAATGGCCATTGTAATAAAAAATTAAAAGTAAAATAAAAACTCCTACGTAACAAAAATATTTCATCAGTAATGGAAATCTGACAAATCTGTCAAATTTTGCATTTGTTTCTAATAAACTAGCCATGGCCTACTGTTATAAATGAAGAAAATTAGTAAAAATATCGAATTTTGAGCTTGTTTTCAAAATAAATATTAAGTATTATATATTTTTGGAAAGCCCAAATTTTGCTTAATCAATATAAAAGATAATATATAGGGTGTCCCATTTAAAAAAACATAAGTTTGGGCAATATCTCAAAAACTAAACCTTTTACACAAAAACTACCTACGCCACTGAATTCTACGTAAAAAACTCTATCAAGATCAATTTTTACCTTTTTGATAAGTAGACGCATAACGGAAATACGAGGGGTGTCTAAAAAACAAAGATTTTCAGAATCACTCTGTAGATTAAAAACTAAGAGAGCCATGACAAATTTGACCCCGGAATCTTTCGTTTCGTAAAAAAGTAGGACAGGAACGTGAAAACCGCAACACTCTATCTTTCATAATAACGCCAATACCCCCTAAAAGTGTCGAAAATGGGACACCCTGTACATCAATAGATAATAATGGCTACATGTAATTTTTCTGTAATCATTCTCATTTGAATGCTGTTAATAATTTGTCTTGCTTTGGAAAATAATTATTTTGTGTCTTCGTCGCTTCTCTTCTTCCTGGCGCTATGATAGGTACATAGAAAGACAAAAAGCAGATGAAATTTTACTTGTATAGTCGTATCCAGAAGTTGTGTACCTAATCATTAGCATCAAGGATTCTTTGAAATTTGATAAAAAATTGTCTTGTTTTGAAAAATAATTATTTTGTTTCTTCGTCGCTTGTCTTCTTTCTTTCGCTTTGATACACAGAAAGACAAAAAGTAGATGAATTTTTACTAGTATAGTCGTATCCAAAAGTTGTGCACCTAATCGCTAATATCAAGGATTTTAATTTTGATAAAAGTTGTGAAAAACTAAAAACTTAGAAAGTAAAGACCCTAAAAACAAAGTATATTTCTATAAAAAATACATAGATGTTGAATCAACTTCACTTATTTCTATATCCAGAATTTGATCTTTTGAGGTTTACTCTATCTACTCATACAGCGTTACTCACAAGAGGTTTATTTCTGACCAAAATTAGAACGCAACCAAACTTGAAAAAAAAACAGAACTTGAACAGGATAATGGTAAGAACGGCAATCTTGCATACAATATTCAAATTTTAAGTAACGATAAAGCTAACATTATAGCCGCTGTAAACTGTATTTTTGGTTGCTTTCTAATTTTGGTCAGAAATAAACTTCTCTCGTGACTAACCCCATATATACAAGATACAAGTGAGGTTTAATCACTTTTGTCAATGTACCATCCAAATGGCATAGAAATTGCCTACCTTTAATCTTTAATGATCCTAAATAAAAATTATAGCATTTTTCGAAATTTTTCTAACATGTAATTTATATGCAATGACCACCAAAAATCCACTTTATAAATGAGGAAAATTTTTGTGAACTAATTTGATCTGCAAGCGATTTCTAGTTTACCTCAAAAAAGCTCCTCTTATAATGGCCAAATGTTTTCGAAAAGTATCACCATCTTTCAAAAATTGTTTCTACGTTTCGTTATATTTTTTCAACAAATGTAACGCCAGGTACGAAGTGATTTTTGTCGATAAATATTGGAAAAAATAAGAAAATTTGTAGTGAGAATTTATTGAACTTACAAATTTTTTTTCTGAGTAATAGTTTTCAAAATTACAAGAAAGTTCTTCTCGCTTATTTATACAATTTGTCATTTTCAGGTGCACTAAAAATAGCTTGCCGGATTTCCTATAGTTGATTTTAGGTTTTCAGATATGCTGCAGATACGAAAAGTATTCCTTACTTTTTTATTTATAATAAAATGCATTTGCAATTGAATTTGAATTATATTTTAAAGTTATAAAAATGAGATTTATAAGAAGAAATTTTGAAAAATTTTGTATAGATATCTTAAATAAGTGTTTCCAAATTCTGGAAGAGAAAAAAGAAATTAATTTCTTTTCTTCAGGATATTTTATAGTTAATACCAAAGATCAAGTAGTTTAATGAGACTTTAAGACCAACTTATTGGTTTAATAAGATTGTGAACATATTAAAAATGGCTGTGAAAATTTTAATGAATGCAGCTCTTGATTTCTATCACAATATTTCAATATTTCTTTTAAATTTTTCTAAACCAGTGAACTTAATAATAATCAGTAACTCAATCAAATCCACAATTAACTTCGATTAAAGTTCAATTTAAAGTTTTTCTATCGGTTGTTAACTTTTAATTTAGACTTCACTATTCGGAATCTGCAATTTTCCAAACAACACATGATTTAAATGCTACAAGTTTAAATTAGCTAACTACAAGAAATTCTGTAAATGAATTAAACTTTACTTAAGAATTAGCGCTTATAATAGTGTAAAAATTGTTAAAATTGTATACCTACAATATACCGAACAAAACTCAAAATCTGTACTTAGATTTTAGCTATTTATCAGACTCTGCAAATGTTCCTTCCATGAATTTAAACTTTACACAGTTTGGAGGTACAAACATGCTTTGAATACATCATGCATCCGTTATTTATGAGCTGCATCTTTACAAAGAAGAAATTACCATGGTAACGCTAACGCAGCCTTACAGCACTAAGCTATTTGCAATTTATTAACATAAAATCAATATTAGCCAAACTTGTTAATGTAATTTGGAGTTTTGTTTATTTACTGTTAATTAGTTATTATGACAAAGTTAAGTATATTATTTACACTTTTGCATAATATTAAGATGGTCACTCTGCCGACTTTAATTAGTCATTTCTTGTGGTTAACATTGAAATCAAATGAAAAATACCTGAATTAATACGGTTAAAGTAAATATTAATTTAATGACTCAATATGATATTTGTTGTATTCATGAACTTTTATTTTAACTGGAATCATTAATTTATAAGGTTATTATTACTTAAGTGTGAATATGGTATAATTTAAGCGCTATTAAATTTATTATATGATTGTTAATTGCAATTCCACTTTATATCATATATCAATAAAGAGAGATTATTATTTTTTATCATCGATAAAGCGTGTGTTAAATATTTATTTTCGATTATTATTAAATTACACTTTTATCTTTATGATCCAACCCAAAAAAAAGTGTATAATGTTAAAAATTTTGAAATTATTTAACTACTCTAAAACAAAATAATTATAATTTATTCTTTTCAGTCCACCGACAGTATGTCCACCGTACCCTCAACACCCTCCACGCCTGGCAGTCCTCCAGCAGTCGACATTGAATTCATAACAAAAGAAGACCACGACGAAGTGTTAGACTTCCTGTGTACATTCTTCTTTAGAGACGAACCGCTAAATTTCTCCCTGCAACTAATCAACGATGACAAACCCCGCTGTTACGAATTGGAGGATTACTGTTTGAAAGATTTGGATAATGGGGTTAATTTAAAAGCGATGTTGAATGGGAAAATGGTGGGGGTATGTCTAAATGGATTTTTGGAGCGAGGATTTTTAGAGGAATTGGAACCGGTACAATGCAAGAACGAGAAATTTGCCAAAATTTTGACGCTGCTTGATCATGTGGCTGTGCAGTCGGATGTATTCCAACATTTTCCCGATTGTGACAAGGCGATGGTTTTGAAGGTTATTTCAGTGAATGGCGAGTACAGGGGCAAGGGCATTGCCAAGGAACTCATGGCCAAAACTAGGTAGGTTAATAATACTTTATGTTTACCACAAATTTTAAATTTAGTTGAGAATAATTCTGTAATTATCGGGTTTAGTAAAACCCTCAAAAAGGTATCTTTCCTATCATTTATAATCGTTTCTGTCAACTACGGACAGTATCTCTGGTAAAACCCAAAAGAGGTAGAATTGGTTGACAAACCTGCTCTAGACTGCTCGGGCAATCCGTAAGCAAACTGGTTGGAATTTTCATTAAGTATAAGAGCTTAATAACCTTGTAAAATAAAATAACAAATAATATAAGAAAATCGATCATGGATTTGAAAAAAAAGCAATGATTGTTCGCAGTTTAACCATATTTTCAACAAAAAATTTATAGTTCTGATATAACTGGAGCCTCTAAATATTATGAAAACGATGAAATATAAATTCGTAGGAAAATTTTTTTGTTTGTTTTGACGCATTGTAAAATTACCTTTAAATTTTGTCTGGCGTCTCAGTTAAAATGGGATCGTCACTTTAATATTTATACTTTTACATTTAAATTAGTTTTTGGGAAAAAATTGAAATATACTGAAATATCCACTTTTGAAAGTCAGAGAATATAAAAATAGAAATATTTGCTCTTAATTCATTAAAATTAAATGACTCTACAGTCAAATAAAATTTTTTTTGACTGCCGTTTAACGGAATTCTAGCTACGACCCAATAATATAACATTGCTTTAGTCTAACCAACTCAGGAAATTAGTATTTTCGAGGTGTATATTATTCTGCGTGAAAAACTACTAAGTATAACAAACATTTTACAGAATTAAAATATTTTAATAAACAAAAAAGTTATGGCGCTTTTTAAAAATCGGTGAAATGTCACTTTTTAAAGATATCTTAATAACGGTTAGAGATATCAAGATGTGGTTTTTACCAATCTTAAAAATCGAGTATTGCGAAAACCATTTTTTTCTATCTCGCCTAGAAATGGGTGAAACCCCATTCCCATCAAAATTGGGACACCCTGTACATATACAAAATATCATTAAACTATGTCATTATTATTATTATTGTATTCTTTTCTCGCAAATTGTTCTGAAGAAGCCGAAATAAATAGGAGAAACGTCACCCCAATGAACATTTTTGTTTCAGTTCTTTTGTTCGGTTCCACTTAAAACTAACCTCAACTCCACTAAGTACTAAACATTCCATTTTTTGGTTTATACAAAAAATATATTTTAGAAATTTGTCATATGAATTATTTATTAAATACTTAAATACATATAAAACAAGGAAAGAAAGTTGCGGTCGCGTGTCTATTTTCATATTCGTTTTAACTTGTAAAATGTAAAACGCAAACATCAACAAAATGCCAAAGCCATATTTTCAAAAATTCTAATACAGTGTATCCCAAATTTCTAATAAACCAAAGCAACTTCATTAAAGATACAGATATTTGTGTAGGTAAACTTTGGCGCCAAAAGTAAATAAAAATTCATTTGTACAGGGTGTCCTTATTTTGTTTTCAGTTTTTTACTCAAAACTATGTTGTCTACATGGAACACTATGTAAATTTCTATATTTTTAGTTTCTACACAAAATTTTACACATAAAGGCCATTAAGTTCTTAATAGATAAAAAAATGAAGGTTCGAAATAAAAATAAATATTTATGACATACAGTGGAGTTTTGAAAAATAAATCTTGTAGGAAAGTTGATAGAAAATATATTAATAAATTTTTAGCAAGTGAAATTATTGCCTATAGTGTGTTTGTAACTGAGCGTTAATTTTGAAAATCTTTAAGCAATGAAAACTTACATATTTTAAAATGACCTCGTATATCTTTATTCTAAGCTGTAGAGGATTAAATTCTTTATATTAAATATTTTTGTCGTTTAAAAGTGGTTCCACTCACTAATTTGTTCAAAAATATAAATTAAAACCAAATTATAGGTAGTAAATTGGGGATTTAGAAGAGGAATTCTCATCTCATCTTTTAAGTTTTAATCTTTTACCTAGTTCAATCTGTTACACGCAATATAGATAAATTCCTCCACATAAACCTCGTACTATACTATTCGAAATAAAAAATGGCCCCAATCGTAACGTACAACTAAAACGGCCGTCTGTGGTAAAGACATAAATACGTTTATTATACCGAATTCAGATAGGTCAAGGCTCCCATCAATTCTACCCGAAGGACGAACTTTTCATCCCAGTTCTCAAAGCGATGAAATTAATTTTCCTCACGCGATATTCCTTTTACGTTTCCAACTTGGCCTTACACAATTTTACGATGAGTTCTGTAGTAAACGCTCTCATTCCCGGCAAACTTTTTGCTTTTTTTTGTAGGACGTGTCTTGTAAGTGATTGTAGATACACAATAGAAAGAGGAAATCGATAAATTGCCTGCTTACTAACGTGAACTCGACGAGACAATTTTTCCTAAGGAAAATTGTTGCTAAGCGGAATTTAATCAGGAAGAATTTCTAGGGGGGAAACCATAAAACTAAAAGCAGTGTAGGATTTAAATTGTACTTTATGGTATCATAATGCTTCCAAGATATTAAAAATTGTACGAGAAGGTTCAAAGGACTTTAGTAAAGATTTTAATATATTTTCACATAACTTTTAATATTTGCTCAAGTTCTCTTGGTTCGTGGAATGCTATAATGTTCATAGCTTGCAAGAACAATTTACAATATCTCACAAAATGGAAAATGTGCAAAATGTTTCTTTATTAAATTACTCGTGAAATATGTCAATAGAATTTAATATCGATGTATAACCTTGCAAATCTGTTCAAACCTTTTGTGAAAATTATAAGTTATTACAGCTTTAAAATCGCACTATGCGAAACCCTATAAAATGCTTCGCTTCAGTTGTATTGAAGTTAAAGCTTTGTTATTGATTTCAGGACTAGCATAAACTTTTGTAATTAAAACGAAAACAGAAGGAAATTAATGAAATATGTTGCCTGAAGTGGAATAAATAGCATTAAATTAAAACTATTTGACTATTTCTTTCACAAACAGTTACTGGGAAAATTGAATTTTTAAATTTTGTCATGCCGAAAATTTGTTCAGCATGCAATTTTTCGTTGCAAATTAAAGAATCCACTGAAAATCAACTGAAAGTAAGAGAACTGAAAGTTGAATAATCATTATTATCAGTAGAAAATATTTTTGCGATAAAAAATGCTTTGAACTGCCTTCAGAGTTCTAGAAGTTTGAACCCGAATTAAAATTTTTCTTACTATAATAAAAAGTACAAGAAAAGCTAAAATAAGGTTATATGTAGTTGTAGAGAGCGGGCAAACCTGTAGATTTCGGAAACGGATTTTTTTCAATGTGTAAAATAAAATTTACTCCCTTATCGAAGGTAAAATTTTGTATTTATTATTGTACAGGGTGTCCCATTTTCGACACTTTTAGGGGGTATTGGCGTTATTATCAATGATAGAGTATTGCGGTTTTCACCTTCCTGTCCTACTTTTTTACGAAACGAAAGATTTCGGGGTCAAATTTGTCATGGCTCTCTTAGTTTTTAATCTACAGAATTTACTTTATTTATAACAGTAGGCCATGGCTAGTTTATTAGAAACAAATGCAAAATTTGACAGATTTGTCAGATTTCCATTATTGATGAAATATATTTGTTACGTAGGAGTTTTTATTTTACTTTGAATTTTTTATTACAATGGCCATTTACGATAATTATGAGAAGTATTATATTGTTGGTATGTTTTATACAATGCATTAAAATTATCTTTTGAAGTGTTTAGCTTTAAAATAATTACGCATTGTGAAAATTTTGGATTTGTTTTTAAAAAATTAGCCATGGCCTACTGTTATAAATAAAGAAAATTAGTAAAAATATCGAATTTTGAGCTTGTTTTCAAAATAAATATTAAGTATTATATATTTTTGGAAAGTCCAAATTTTGCTTAATCAATATAAAAGATAATATATAGGGTGTCCCATTTAAAAAAACTTAAGTTTGGGCAATATCTCAAAAACTAAACCTTTTACACAAAAACTGCCTACGCCACTGAATTCTACGTAAAAAATTCTATCAAGATCAGTTTTCACCTTTTTGATAAGTAGACGCATAACGGAAATACGAGGGGTGTCTAAAAAACAAAGATTTTCAGAATCACTCTGTAGATTAAAAACTAAGAGAGCCATGACAAATTTGACCCCGGAATCTTTCGTTTCGTAAAAAAGTAGGAACGGAAGGTGAAAACCGCAACACTCTATCTTTGATAATAACGTCAATACCCCCTAAAAGTGTCGAAAATGGGACACCCTGTACATGAAAAAGTTCAGAGTCGATCTTGGTTTTGACGTCATGACAGGCAGACATCCGGTCTCTAGTTATTATCTCCATACAAATAAAATCATCTAAAATTTTGTTGAATTTGTAGAACTGGCTTAATTAATTTTTCAATTGTCAATAATTTTGATATAAGAAGAATATTTTGCTGCATTCATTCTTCGGACTTTCTTCTAGTCTAATTCTTAAAACCCGAATTGTCCCGGAGAAAAGCTAAAATTTCTTTCATAAATTCATGTACATTTCTAATAATTTTTCCATTTTTTCAGAGAATTGGCCAAGCAACACGGCTGCGGTTTCATGACGGTAGATTGCTCAAGTCACTTCACAGCCATGGCTTTAAAAAAGCTGGGCTTCAATAAAATGTACGGCCTCAACTACAGCGACTACAAAGTGGATGGCAAGGTCGTCTTTACTCCTGCTCAACCTCACGCCGCCGTAACAGTTTACACCCAAAGAATACAATGAAAACGGCCAAAACAAAATCGATTTAAAAATTGGTTTAATTACAAAATTCCCGGTGCTACTTTGGCAAATTTGTTGATGCGCCGCGAGATAAAATCTACGAAGAAAACTTTGTCGTAGAATACGTTTGGGAAATAAGTTGAAGGAAATGTTAATCTGTCGTGTCCAATTATAGTCAATAATCAATAACAATAACATGAATTAAGTGGATTAAAAGATTTTCCTGGGGTGTTTATGTAAACGCTTTTTTAAATCGATTTTGATGTGTTATTATTAGATTAAAGTTTTTACCTTATGTTTTCATTCCTAATTATATTTAGTTTAACGCAAATAAACGCACAACTATATTTATTTTAAATTTTACATAGCAGTCTAAAACATGCTGTAGAAAAACACTAGTTATTATTTAGTCTCCTTTTTATATGTAAGTATGTTTTTTATACACATAAGTACAAAAGTTATTTTAAGTTTTGAAAAAAAAAACAATGTAGGTGTATACCAGATGTATCAAAGATGTTGATAATAAATGTATGTGATTGATGTAGTGAGAAACTAAATTAGGAGAAATACGAAAACAATTATTATGGTTTTATGGTAAAGTAAAAACTTTCTGCGAAGTTGTAAAAAATAATTGTTTATGCAATTCTTGTTAAAGAACAACGTATTATATAATTGTATCCATTTTCGAATACAAATAATAGATTGTTAGATAATTAATATACCTGATGTTTTTCATTGCTCTTTTACTGATTGATGATTGTATTGATGTATTTTAAATAATAAAAAATTAAAAAGAAATTTGTGTTATTATTTAAGCGGGGTCAGTAAATAAATATTATTTTATAACATAGGAGTGTGTTTTATACAAAGAGTCTTGAGATAAAATAACAATTGTAATTTGCGAGATATACAGGGTGTCCTGCAACGTCATAATATATCGATATGGGTAAATCATTTGATCACATAGGCATATATTATACTTATATTTTACATATTACCAATGCCAGTTCATATTTATGTAAATTATTTTATGGACTTTTAAATTAAATTGGCTACAACGTTTATTATGCTTAATAGATTTTTTTTTGTGAAGAAAAAACTTGCCATGTGTATTCGCAAATGAAAGCAATCCAATCAGGATTATTTAATAACATTAGCAGTTACACTGACCTTATAACGATGTGTAAACTCTGTTAATAAAAAAATGGCCTAGGGATAAAAATAGTATTACTTACTACAAAAGCTATTACATAATTATTATAAAAAAAAGGTTTCATAGGTCATAATTATCCACATAGCCGAATAATTTTTGTGGTTTGGTTTTGAAATTGTAAAAAATCAATCATCGATCATTATTTTGGTGATTGGATTGGCTAAATTATTGTCATTCCAAAAGTAAAATAACAGATAAATTTACTTTGGAAATTCCATATTTGGCAGTTTGCAGAATTAATACTTATAGTACTGTTTTACATGGAGCGTATGATCAGGACGGATCGTCAGCGCTGATGGGCTCGACGTATGCCCGTCTTACAAAGTCGTACAGACAGTCACAGTGTCAGTGTTGTTATTCAAAATTTAATGGGCAAATAAATCATGTTGGTTGTGGACACTTGGATTTGAAATATAATTTGAAAATATTAAGAAATGAAAATTTTTATCCTATTCATAAGTTTAAAAAAAATTCAGTTTTGTCAAATAGCACAAAAAGTGCGATGTAAATCACTAACACTAATGTTTAAATAGGAACTTGAATAAGAAGGATAAATACTTACCTACCTAAGCACTTGCCTCCAACGAACTAAAACTTGGTGTTTTACATAATATAAATTCCATTGCACCACTTATAAAATAGGTATGTAAATGACGTTCCAAAGACATTAAATCTTCAGATGGATCTTCACACTTTTTACTTTCTTATACGAAGTAATGGTAATTTCTTTGCACTTTGAGGAATTTACACATTTTGAGGGCCCCTGAATATATTTTGACTATTTTTGCCATGATGTTTGTTTGTCTGTGTGTGTCTGTTTGTATCCGCGATAACTCAAAAACGACCTATCGGAATTGATCAAAATTTCATATTTAAGAGTTTGAACAAAATTGTAGGTTACACATTACATTTTTACTTTCTTATACGAAGTAATAAGAAAGTATAGTAATCGTGATTTTTTCAACTTTTTTTTTAAATTCTGTCAAAAAAATTTCAAAAAAACGAGATATTCTTAAAACACTTACATTTCTCATAGTTGAATCCGACAGCTTAGATAGACTAGTAACATAGGGACTTGGCTGCCAAACGGAAGGTCCCGGGTTCGAATCTCAGAAGGACCATCATTTTTTTTTGTATTTTACTGGTTTCTATGGTACCGATAACAATAAGAATGAATAAATAAATGTGATTTTATATTAATAATTTAATACTTCTCTATTATCTCTGATTAATAACGTATTGAATCTCGACGGCATGTGATTATTGGCTACTCCTTCAGTATTTTCCAAAGATTAAAACTATATCATGGCAATGTATAAGAAAGTCATGAGCTGGACATATTTCTCTCTCATGTAATGCAACCAACTCATTTCCTCACCACCACTGAGGTAGAGTTTAGGCGCGTTTTTTTTAACGTGGTGTCCCCAGGAGGCCTAATCCACGGTCAATATTATAGAGCATATATGTAATAATTATTTACAACTTGTAAGTTTCATATTCATAATTTTTTCATAAAAATAGATCTTACCTCAAATTTCAGTCGATAAATTTTATAATATTAATGGCACTTTTTACAGTGTCATAATTATGTATATTCAATTTTTGAATTTTTTCCAAAAATTTGTTCAGATGCAGTTCCTTAAAAATGGTAATGGTAAAAATAAGTTGTTAATAAAAGAAAAGAGGGAAGGCCTATGTGGATTATATTAATAATCTCACAGTAAAATTATCTAAAACAATTTATATATATAAATATATATCCAGTACTGGATATTAGATTTATGCGTATTGCAATAAGTGCGACAGAGACTATTTGAAAATTGCTGGAAACCCTCAAAATTTTTACAAGAAATTTAACTTAATTTTTATATTTTAAAAAGTTTCTATATTTTAAAAGTAAATTGAAATTTACTTTGGAATTTTTGTCAATTTTTGAGGTTAATTAGTTTAAAAAATTCCTGTTCCAGTACCGCTGACGACATTTTTATAAATTTTCCACTGTTACAAAGAATAATCCAAAATTTGTAAAATATTCTAATAAAGTTGATTGTTTTCTATGGTCCATAGCTTCAAAAAAAGTAATAATTCAATAATGTAATACAACCAACTCATTTCCTCACCACCACCGAGGTAGAGTTAGGCGCGTTTTTTTAACGTGGTGTCCCCAGGAGGCCTAATCCACGGTCAATATTATAGAGCATATATGTAATTATTTACAACTTGATAAGTTTCATATTCATAATTTTTGTATAAAAATAGATTTCACCCCAAATTTGGGTTGATAAATTTTATAATATTAATGGCACTTTTTGCAGTGTCAATGGGAAAGGTATGATATAAGGGAGAAATATAAATAATAAAACATAGGTACATATATTAGATTTTTGGATTTTCTCCAAAAATTTGTTCAGATGCAGTTCCTTAAAAATGGTAATGTTATCAGAAAAATAAGTTGTTAATGAAAGAGAAAGAGGGAAGGCCTATGTGGATTATATTAATAATCTCACAGTAAAATTATCTAAAACATTTAATATATATCCAGTGGTATTTATTACATTTGTCTTTTTATCGAACAATTGTAGGTACTGGTGATACAACAATTATTTTTAAATTGTACCTAATTCCGTATGAATTTGTGAATTAGGGGCCCCCAGACAATTTTCAGATATTTTACAATCGAAGTACATAAATTAAATTATGTATAGATACTGAAAATAAACATTATATAAGGTACATGCCTGAAAGAAATGTTTTTAGACATTTTAGAAGTAAAAATTGTTTAAGTACACAAAATATTTCCGAGTTTTTAGGGCCCTAAATTACACTTTTAAAAGATCGCATTTGGCTTTGTTACAAAGCTAATTTTATTTAAAAAAAAAGTACTCTTTATATAAATTAATTAAGATTTTTTTTTAAATGAGAACCCCATGTAGAAAGAGTTAATTACTCCCTTTACCACATTTAATGGGCTGCTTTCGAGGCCGCTTGCGCGAACCTCTACCACACATTACTGCTTAGACCATTACATACATATACATTATATCGTATAACGTAAGAATCTAAGCATTGCTCACTATCCGCAGCATCCATTGCTCACAACGGTGCTTTGCATGAATTAGGGCAGCATACGAATAGGTTAAAGGGTAAACGCCGTGTGGTCTGACATGTGACATCTTGGATACTAGTCGTAGCAATTAAGCAGTTCAAATACGACCGACACCTCGAACGATGGAGCACTAGCTGGAGCGCAAGTTTGCTCCAGCTTCGTTTACCCTCCCGAATTTTAATAATTTACTTTTATTTTCAAAATTACAGTACTTAAATTTTTGTTAAATTGGCTTTGTTACAAGATGTGTGACGGTTTAGCCGCTAATCCCCAACATATGCCTGCATTTAATCTGCTTTCACAGACCGTACATAACATTATATCGGACATTAGCGTTGTCCGGCGGTTACCTATGGGAGGTACGTCACAAACGCAACTATAACCGTTCTAATCCCAGAGGAAGGCCAGACCTCCAGCATTAGAACAATCAAAGCTTCCGGGAAGACTGCGGGTAGTGACTCTTTGTGTTGAGAGACAGGCAACAGCTCTAGGCGATGCCTAGGTGTCAACCCGTACAACTCTTCCACATCTCTGCCACCCCACGCGAATCTACCATCCGCCAAGAGTGTCATAGTTACTCCTGCCGTTTACCCGAGCTTGTTTGAATTTCAAAACACCGGGCAGAAAATTTATGAAGTTAAATTATTTCTCGGTTTTCAGAGCCTTATTTGCTAAATGCGTCTCTGTCAGTTAACATTGCATACAAGGCGAAATGTTTTTTAAAACACGAACTTGTAATCAAATTAACCATTACTCCAAAAATTTGTTAATTAATTACAACCTTTAGAACAAGTAAAAAAAATTAAGAAATTTCAATTTTTTTCGGCCCTTCCTAGTTAAAGTCAAGGCTCAATTTTAATCGTGTAGTAGTTGCATGTTTTATGTGTTAGAAATTTTGGGTACTTATACCTACATACATATTTATGTATATACCACAAAGTTTTATCTTGCAAGAAATCCCCAAAGGGTAAAATCTTCAATAATCGATTACTATTAATATTATTATGGAGTTTTAGTTGCAATATAATAAGGAATATTTCCCTCTCATGAGTCTCATGTAATGCAACCAACTCATTTCCTCACCACCACTGAGGTAGAGTTTAGGCGCGTTTTTTTTAACGTGGTGTCCCCAGGAGACCTAATCCACGGACAGTATTATAGAGCATAATGTAATTATTTACAACGTGATCAGTTTCATATTAATAATTTTTGTATAAAAATAGATATCTCAAATTTGGGTCGATAAATTTTATAATATTATAATGGCACTTTTTGCAGTGTCAATGGGAAAGGTATGATATAAGGGAGAAATATAAATAATAAAACATAGGTACATATATTCGATTTTTGGATTTTCTCCAAAAATTTGTTCAGGTGCAGTTTCTTAAAAATGGTAATGTTATCAGAAAAATAAGTTGTTAATAAAAGAGATAGAGGGAAGGCCTATATGTGGATTATATTAGTAATAATCTCACAGTAAATTTATCTAAAAAATTTTATATAGGTATATATTATATATCCAGTGGTAATTATTACATTTGTCTTTTATCGAAAAATTGTAGGTACTGGTGATACAATTATTTTTAAATTGTACTTAATTCCATATGAATTTGTGAATTGGGGGCCCCCAAACAATTTTCACAAATTTTACCTTCTAAGTACATAAATTAAATTATGTATAGATACTGAAAATAAACATTATAAGATACATGCCTGAAAGAAATGTTTTTAGACATTTTAGAATTAAAAACTGTTTAAGTTCACAATTTATTTTCGGGTTTTTAGGGCCCAAAATTATACTTTTAAAAGATCGCATTTGGTTTTTTTACAAAGCTAATTGGGAATTTTATTTAAATCAAAGTACTGTTTATAATTATATAAATTATTTACGAGTTTTTTTTATGAGAACCCCATGTAGAAAGAGTTAATTAGGTTCTTTACCACATTTAATGGGCTACTTTCGAGGCGTGAACCTCTACCACACATTATTCACTATCCGGACTACATGCCCACAACGGTACTTTGCATGGGCAGAGGGAGCTATCGAATAGGTTACAGGGTAAACGCCGTGTGGTCTGACATGTGACTCATCTCGGATACTAGTCGTAGCAGTTCAAAATACGACCGACACCTCTAATGATGGCACTAGCTGGAGCGCAAGTTTGCTCCAGCTTCGTTTACCCTCCCGAATTTTAATAATTTACTGATTTTTAAATTACAGTACTTGAATTTGTGTTAAATTGGCTTTGTTACAAAGTTTCAAGACGTGTGACGGTTTTGCCGCTAATCGCCAACATACGCCTGCATTTAATCTTGTTCCACAGACCGTACATAACATACATCGGACATTAGCGTTGTCCGGCGGTTACCTATGGGAGGTACGTCACAAACGCAACTATAACCGTTCTAATCCCAGAGGTACCTGGTGGAAAGCCAGGCCCCCAGCATTAGAACAATCAAGGTTTCCGGGAAGACCGCGGGTAGTGACTCTTTATGGTGAGAGACAGGCAACAGCTCTAAGCAATGCCTAGGTGTCAACATGTACAACTCTTCCACATCTCTGTCACCCCACGCGAATCCACCATCCGCCAAGAGTGTCATAGTTACTCCCGCCCTTGCATGAATTTCTTCACGTTGACATTCCGAGTACTAGGCAAAAAATTATGAAGTGCTTATAGGTATAAATTATTTTTAAGTCTAGGGCCCTGACGACTTTAACCATTTACATGCGTTGCATCTTTCGACACCCACGTATGTTAGGTACATATGCTTTGCTCTAATCCTAATCCCAGTAATTCTGATGGGACTTTATACATAATCGTAATCTAGGAATGGCGACCTAAATCTTAAAGTATATTTAAAAGACAATGCCCGGGCTTTACGCGCGAGTATGTCTCGGCGCAATTACTCAACAAGGTTCCGATATCGAACCACACAACAACGCTGGAATAATGCAAATTAATTCATGGTTCAAAATGAACCCGGATTGATTTACTATGAGAACCATTTAACAATGTTATTTTTACGAAAATTCAACTGATGTAATTTTCCTTCTCCACACAGTAAAAATGTTCTGACCTGGTATGCTGTCTTCTATGATGTAGTCCTCTAATCGTAATGGGACCTACCTTTCAAAGATAATCACTGAAAAAAATATATCTATGCGAAACAATCCTAAACAATAAATAATTACACGCGAGTTAATAATTAAACGTAAATAAGAAACAAAATTTTAACACGCGCCTTTACTGGTCCACATTCGTAGCAAAATTAAAAAGTTTCTAATATCAACATAAATATTATAAATGAGAATAATAACTCATAAAAATTAGTCATCTCTTATGCAACAAATACCTACAAATTATAGAGTTAGTCAAGTCTAAAATTCTCGAAAAATCCAACAAAAGTGTTTGGAAAAACGACAATTTTTATTAAATGTAGGTATACATCTAGAACTCCAGAAAAAAATTTGCGGTTTCTAGATTAAAAAACGAATCAACTGTGATGTGGTAAAAACATGCAGTGCTTCACCTTATATGTCCTGAAATTTGCCAATAATTTGTATGAATGTTGTGTTAAGGCAACAAAATAAATTTCGTGTTTCTATTACGAAAAATAAATAAATTATAAGCGTTTTTAATTTTATTGAGTGCCCCATTGGAAAATTTTGGACCCTATTAGCTCGATTCTACGCTTTCTAGGTGATTTTTCCCTAAATAATTGTTTTGCCTTATCGTACTTACTGGCAATTTTATATGATAATTTGATTGCATGTGATTGTTTCCAAACAAAAAAAACAAGAATTTTCTCAAAATGATAGAAAAATAATTATTTAAACTGTTAATGATGGTAGAGTTGAAGTCAAATCTACAGTTTCAGTATATAAATGATACATTTCTTAAACAACAAATCGTTTTAAACTAAAATGTGTCCGTTTAGACTTTTAGACTATTTCAACGGATGGAATTTACCACCAAAATGTTGAAATATTTTAACAGAAAACTAAAAATGTTCTGACCTGGTATGTCGATGTGGTCCTCATTTAATCATCATGGGACCTACCTGCAACAAGAACTGAACAATCAAAAGCAGAATTCAAAAAATTATCTTAATTTTTCTATTCTAAGTAGTAGTAGTAGCAACATGCCCCCGCATTCTACCGTGAGCCCCCCATCTACAATTTTACATATCAGATGCGACAAGACGATTTAAATTGTGTTTGTAGTCTTTTTTTTTATTCTGAAAATTTTTCTATCTACCAAAGCAGACAAAAGGTTTTTTTTAACTCTAGCCAACGTGGGGCCCCTTTAACCCGGGTAAAGTACTACACGGGGCCCATGAGTAGTAGCAATGTAATAGTAGTAGCAAATTAAATTAAAACTATTTGGAAAATTTATCAATCTACCAAGGCAGGCAGAAGTTTTGTTTTTAATTAATTCCAACGCGGTTCCCTCTTATACCCCGTGTTCTCTATATCCCGGACCCCATGGCCAGTATCATGCAGGGGTCATGAATAGTAGCAGTGTAGGTTATAGGTACTAGTAGTGGTCAAAGAAATTAAAATTATTTCGAAATATTTTCAATCTACCAAGGCAGGCAAAAGTTGTTTTGTTTTTGATTCCTTCCAACGCAGTCCCCCCTATACCCCGGACCCTCTTTAAACCGGGCTAGTACTAGTAGTAGCAAAAAAAATTTAAACTATTTCATACCTTGGTCTCTTGAAGCCCTTTTGCTTTATTCCCGTCTGATAGTAATCCAAGGAAATCACTAATATACACTAGTATAGCACTGCACTGTAGAAAAAGTCCATCATTGAAAGAAAATTTGAAAAGTAACCGTAAGAAATAATTAATTAAGCGAAGCTACGATTAACTAGACAAGTAACTATAATAACACGTGTTACATTTCATAATTAATTAATAATTAAACGTAAGGACCACACACACGTCTGCTCCGTTTGGCATTCGAAACAAAACTGAAAACTGATTCATAAATTCATAAACAAAATAAATCCATAGATAACAAAATCAAAAAATTACTCATCATTTTTTGCCAACAAATACAATTTAAAGGATTAGGCTGGGTTCACTTTTTCAGAAACTCCAACACAACAAAACTTTTTCAGTATGATTTTCTAAGAAATGTGAACGCAGCCTAAGCCTATAAAATTGTAAATTTTGGTTGTGTAAAGGGTGAGTAATTTATATATTTTATTCCATTAGTCAATTTTTAGTTTTGTTTCTGTAAAGAATGTGTTCTAAAGTTTTGTTCGTTACTTCCATTTAATCATTAATTAATTATTTCGCGTTAACACGTATTATTGTAATTTCTTTAGTACCTAGTTAATCGTAACTTGTGTGTAATTAAATATTTATTACGGTTACTTTCTCAATGATTGACTTATTTTTTCAAAAAGTGCTAGTATTGTGTAGATAATTAGTGATTTCCTTGGATCGCCAAATAGGGGGAATAAAGCAAATAGGCTTAAGAGAAAAGGTATGAAAATTTTGCAATTTTGAAAGAATAACTAAATTAATTTGCTAAAATATGATTATTGGCAACGGCTTAAGTAACGGGTGTCCAATAAGTCTTTCAGTCAGGGCGGCTGTAGTAGTATTTTCTTCTTTGATTTTGAAAAAGCTTATTTTAATAGGAGTATTTGAGATCTTATTTCATTTGATAATATAAAAAATTACGTTTTCAAAAATATGTTTACTTTTGTAATTTTATTTTCTATTGGTAAGCCCCTTAAAGTTATAAAAACAATTTAAGGGGACCGATGAGTTTATGGAAAGGGCATGGTGAAATCACATTTTTCAGGTGCCGATTTTTCTAATATTTTTTCCTTTTGCTTATTATGCATTAAATATACTTACTCTATACAGGGTGTATCAGTTTTAATCGAGCAAACTTTAATGGTACATTCTCCCGGTCGTCCTGAATCGAAAAAATGTATATTATATACCTCTATCTCGATTCCTCAGAAATATACAGGGTGTTGAAGTTTACAAGAAAAATTATTTTTTTGCAATAACTTCCATAAAAAAGCTTGGATTCAAACAAAATTTTGCATGCCTGTCCTCCTCCCTAATAATAATTTTATGAAGATATTTTCGAATTTTGGGGGGGCACCAGTGGCGTGCAATTCGGTCACATCTGAATCAATTCAAAGAAAACAGTATTATGCCACTGTAATTTTAAAAAAATATTTTTTATTTGTCGAATTCCTTGTTCAATTTGGAGTGAAATTTGCTTTTACAGAACAAAAATTGAAGTTTTAATTCCAGAGATAATTAATTTTTTCCAAAGATGCGTGCTAACTTGAAATCACAAAAAAATCGGGAATGATGACAGATGCTGCTAATTCATTAGTTCGTCGTTGTCAGAAATGCATCGAGGCTGGTGGGTTGCATTTTGAACAGTTGCTGTAATTTTATAATTATTTTTTATTACTTTTTGTTTTTTAATAAATTTCCTATTTGCTTTGTGACTAATAATTTCAAGTTGGCACGTCTTTCAAAAAAACTAATTATCTCTGGAACTAAAACTTCAATTTTTGTTCTGTAAAAGTAAAGTGTACTCCAAATTAAACAAGGAATGAAATAGATAAAAAAATATTTCTTCAAAATTACAGTGGCATGCTTTTTTCTTTGAAATAATTGAGATGTGGCCGAATTGCACGCCACTGGTGCCCCCCAAAATCGAAAATATCTTCATAAAACTGGGAGGACGGGAGGACGGCAGGCATGCAAAATTTTCTTTGAATCCAAGCTTTTTATAGAAGTTATTGCAAAAAAATGATTTTTTCTTGTAAACTTCACCAGGAATCGAGATAGATGTATATAATATACATTTTTCCGAATCAGGACGACTAGGAGAATGTACCATTAAAGTTTGCTCGATTAAAACCGATACACCCTGTATTTAAAGCTGATTTGATGCCATTTCAATAACAAGAAAAATATCTTGTCTTATTTGAAACTACTACACATTTTTTCTCTTCTTTCCGATTTTTTCCCTAATGTTTAAGTTTATAGAGATGTGATGAGTTTTGTATACTCCTATAACCTTGGTTTAAACATAGAAAAAGGAATTTTTATTGATTGGTAATGGTAAGGGAGAAACGTGTACCGGAATGGCAAGAAACACAACTTTTGGAGACGACGATTTTTGTCTCTGCAACCAATTTCGTCTATGATGAAGTTCTATTCTTGTTTGTATCGTTAAAGTATTGATTGATATCAATTTCTAATATCGCTCTGCACGCGTAAATCCTCCGAGAACCTACTAGTAAGGTCTTCTAGGAGTTGTTTACGTATTGTTTTTTTTAATGTTTAATTTTTTTGAGTAAACCACATAAACTGTATATTAAAACGTTCAGGAAGAAAAGGAGACTTTTGAAGCCAATAAAAAAACAATTTTATTTCATTTTGGACTCTTCGCTCCCTTTAAAGAAGACGAATTCATGGCGATCATCCCCAAGGTATGTAGTATCCAGTAGTATCATATAAAGTAGTCAATAACTTTGTACTTTTAAGTGCATACGTGGGGACTTAATAACCGACTTTTGGTATAAAATTTCCTCTACTACCTATTACCCCTAGTTCATACTTTACTTTAAAGTATTATCAATTCGAAAAAAAGTAAAACAAATATTGCTAAAAATATATATTATTTTCATTATATCTCACAGTCTGTGTAAAACTTAAATACTACTTTTTATTGGCTTCAAATTTTAGTTTTAAAATTTTTATCTGTAAATCATTTCCATTTTCATTTGCTTCAAGTCTAACTTTATTTAAAGCCTGTGCCGCTTCTTCTGATCTCCGAAGCAGGCCCTCACGTCTAAAGGTAAATGCATTCCTAAAAAATCGTTACAATGTATAATAAACCAAAACAAATTTTCACATAATTTATTATTGAAATATTATTCAAATAATCTTACCGAATTAGTAGAACTTGAACTGATAATCCAATCGCCGTCAGTATTATACACAAAATTGCTATTTTACCATTAGAAACACGCTGTACACCTTCTATTCCATAATAAGGTTTCCTTTCATAAAATTCATCCTGAGATCTGTCTCTGTTCTGGTAGAATGATGGATCATGCCATGGACTGCATCCATAAGTTCGTAGTTATATTATTTAGCTTTAGGAAGGTTTACTTACTTTTGTGTGGGGCGAATGTTGTTCACATATGTCTTATTCGGGTCTCGGGTTCCTGTATAAGAGAACCCCAAGTCATAATTTCGCCTTAATTCCGGTTTCCCTAAAATCTTGTAAGCTTCATTTATTTCTTGAAATTTTTTATGTGATGAGGTATGTTTATTTACATCGGGATGATTCTGATAAAAAATAAAAATGTATTGGTTATACAGTCCTGCTAAAAGAATCTACTTCTTTTGATAACTTAATAAAGGACTCTTTAATTTCTTTTGCAGTACAAGTTTGTGGCAACTTTAAAACTTCATAATGGGTTTTCCTGTAGCTGAAAATGATTTATGTAATAATATCTACATAACCTAGAAAATTATATAAAATTACGGTTATTTGGAAATAGCTTACCTGCTGGAGTAATATCTTCTCGGTATCACTATAAAATAATGTAAAATATCACGACATAATTTAGAAGTCATTACCAAAATGGGGTTTAATTATTTTTTATATTTTAGTTTTTTGTGTGAATAGTGTGACATGTTTGTTGACAGAAATTTGGTTACTGTGGTATATGCAACCAACATTACATTAAATAGTTTTCTGTGCAATATTAAGGCGGGTTATTCAAATTTATTAAAGGAAAACATAGAAAAGGCGTATTACGTATTAACCAAGTAAAACTAAAACTATAAAATAATGTATCGTAACAACTCGTTTAAATACAAAAAATAATAATAATCGAATTAATCTAATTTATGATTTACTTTAATAATTAATTAATCTCATCGGTTTTAATCATTTTAATATACAAATGTTTTTTTATGCATTATTTTTATTTTATATTTATTATGACACAGACAACTAAAGGCAAGAGTTGAATCTTTCTTTCATAAGCACCAAAATTTGGACAAAGATTTGTGCTTAAAATATACACGGCGATGAAAAATTTCGTGTTTTAACAATTTTTCATCGTTTTTTCGCTCTAAAACGCTTCTACTACCTATAGTTTTGACAAATTTTGTCCCAAAACTGAATTTTACAATAAACAATGCGTCATTAAACATTTTTTAATTAGAAACTTTTTCCATTACTCTTATATTAAGAAAGTTATTTAAGGAAAAGACAGTAGACTTGAAGAAAATTAGTCTTGGGCCTTTTCCGGAGATAACTTTGGAACCATTGGTTTTATGACAAATTTCTAAGATGAAAAAAAGTTGTAATTTTAACTGTTCTCTCAAACAGAAATAACGGGTGTGCGTGAAATATACAGGGTGATGAAAAAAATCGCGTTATAGCAGTTTTTCATCGTTTTTTCGCTTCTAAATGCTTCTACTGCCTATAGTTTTTACAAATTTTGTCCCAATACTGAATTTTACAATAAACAATGCTTCATTAAACAATTTTTAATTAGAAATTTTTTCCACTACTCTTATATTAAGAAAGTTATTTAAGGAAAAGACAGTAGACTTGAAAAAAGTTAGTCTTGGGTCTTTTCCGGAGATAACTTTGGAACTATTGGTTTTATGACAAATTTCTAAGAAACAGAAAAGTAATTTTAATGGTTCTCTCAAATAGAAATGACGAGTGTGGGTGAAATATACGATTTTTAGCAGTTTTTCATCGTTTTTTCGCTTTAAAACGCTTCTACTGCCTATAGTTTTGACAAATTTTGTCCCAAAACTGAATTTTACAATAAACAATACTTCATTTAACAAATTTTAATTAGAAAAATTTTCCATTACTTTTATATTACGAAAGTTGTTTAAGAAAAAGAGTAGAATTGAAGAAAATTAGTCTTGGGCCTTTTCCGGAGATAACTTTGGAACCACTGGTTTTATGACAAATTTCTAAGAAACAAAAAAGTTGTAATTTTAACGGTTCTCTCAAATAGAAATGACGAGTGTGGGTGAAATATACAAGGTGATAAAAAAATCGATTTTTAGCAGTTTTTCATCGTTTTTTCGCTTCAAAACGCTTCTACTGCCTATAGTTTTGACAAATTTTATCCCAAAACTGAATTTTACAATAAACAATACTTCATTAAACAATTTTTAATTAGTAAAATTTTCCATTACTTTTATATTAAGAAAGTTATTTAAGGAAAAGACAGTAGATTTCAAGGAAATTAATCTTGGACCTTCTCCGGAAGTAACTTTGGAACCACTGGTTTTATGACGAATTTCTAAGAAACAAAAAAGTTGTAATTTTAACTGTTCCGTCAAATAGAAAGAATGGGTATACGTGAAATATACAGGGTGGTGAAAAAATTCGTGTTTTAGCAGTTTTTCATCGTTTTTTCGCTCTAAAACGCTTGTACTGCCTATAGTTTTGTCAAATTTTGTCCCAAAACTGATTTTACAATAACACATGCTTCATTAAACTATTTTTAGTGAGAAAAAATTTTCCTTTACTCTTATATTAAGAAAGTTATTTAAGGAAAAGACAGTAGATTTCAAGAAAATTAATCTTGGAACTTCTCCGGAAATAACTTTGGAACCACTGGTTTTATGACAAATTTCTAAGAGGCAAAAAATTTGTAATTTTAACTGTTCCCTCAAATAAAAACCACGGATGTGCGTGAAATATACAGGGTGATGTAAAAATTCGTGTTTTCGCAGTTTTTCATCGTTTTTTTTGCACTAAAACGGTTTTACTGCCTATAGTTTTGACAAATTGTGTCCCAACACTGAATTTTACAATAAGCACTGCTTTATTAAACAATTTTTAATTAGAAAATTTTTCCATTACTCTTATATTAAAAAAGTTATTTTAGAAAAAGACAGTAGACTTCAATAAAATTAGTCTTGGACCTTTTCCGGAAATAACTTTGGAACCACTGGTTTTATGACAAATTTCTAAGAGACAAAAAAGTTGTAATTTTAACTGTTCTCTCAAAAAGAAATGACGGGGGTGCGTGAAATATTCAGGGTGATGAAAAAATTCGTGTTTTAGCAGTTTGCCATCGTTTTTTTGCACTAATAACGCTTCTACTGCTTATAGTTTTGACAAATTTTGTCCCAGTACTGAATTTTGTTGTTGAATCCTTCTTTCATAAACACCAAAATATGGACAAATGAATTAAGTTAAGATCTTTGTGCTTTTTGTTATTAAAATTGGAAACATCGAATATTTTATTATATTGTCTAGATTATTATTATTTGGCCTAACTTATTAGTAGTAACGAATCTGATAAATGGCAATAAAATTTGAATAGGTATATCAACTATAAAAAGAATCTCGAGAGAATTAGTTACAGCATATTAATTATATTTAAATTAAATTATGTACAGAATATTTAGGTGAACACACATTAATTGTGTACTTAATTAAAACAATTTAATATTATTCTTCTTACAGCCAGTAAAAATTAAAACAATTACTTAGACCTCCAAGTAAGACTACTTTTGTTGGGAGTATGAGAAAAATTACAATCAGACTGATTTTTACAATATTTACCAAACTTGCAAGATTTTGGATGTAAAAATGGACAATTCAAATTTGTACAATTAGGAAAAAATTTACAAGTTTGTAATGTTTGAGCCGCCAATTTCAGTGGTACACTCGAAGCATTGACTCTTGGTCCTAAAACAAAACAGCTTACAATAAAACTAAACTAAGTATTATAAACTAAACTATCTTACCATTGGCTTTCTGGGAGAAAATGTGGTTGTACGGACAGTCTCTTTTAGTGCAGGAACTTCCAAACTTACAAGTGGGATGCAAATACAAGCACTTATCGCCAAATTTACAATGTGGAAACATTTCGCAATTTGTCACTGGATGTACAAATTCACATTTATCGCCTTGCCGACAATTCGGCCAATACTTGCACCGTTCCTTGTTTTTAATAGAAAGCGGCGGATGAACAATTGGAAGTTTGTCAGGAATATTTGGCTTAGCTTTAGCTACACTTCCAGCAGTAGTTGCGACTTTATCAAAGATAATAGGCGAAGGAGTCTTCCGCCCATCAAGTCTAGATTTAATCGACGGCTTTTTTATTTCCTCCAATTTCTTCTCCAGTTCTTTGAATTTGCTGGTCTCGATTCCATCCAGAGTGATTATAAATTGTTGCTTAATTACGCCGTTTTCCAAATCATCTGAGTATCTGGACGAAGGAACATAATTCGGAGTTTCTTGTGGGATTTTCTTGACAGGCTTTGGAATATACTCGTCGTTATTACCATCGGTACTCAGTTTATCTGTTGATGATGTTACGTGAGATATAAGATTTTTTAATTTGTTTTTTTCCGCTACTGGCAGTTTTCTACTAGATATCCTATCTTCTAATGACTTCTCTTTGTATTTTTTCGTATATAAGGCATCAGGCTGTGAGAGGGTAACAAGTTCGAATCAAATCATATTTTAAATCTAATTTAATACCTTAGAGTTATAACCAACTTTCGGCGTTTGGGCAATGCTTCTTTGGGCTTCTGCTACAGCTTTAAGTAGTAAGTTTTTGTTGGCTTGTGGAGCGTCCGGTGGAATAACCCTGGGTTTTACTTTTATCATACTCGGGACTTCTCTAGTTTTAAACTCATGCTCAGGCTCCTCAGGTTCCCTTTGTGGTATAGATACCTTAGACATTACACCAAGCCTGCTCAAGATACTCTACAAAATATTTGAAATATAATATGTGCATGTTATTTTGTAGCAGCGTTTACCTCTGGCGATTTTTTCTCTCTTGCGGATCTACGACTTCTTCGACTCTCTTCCCTAGCTTTACTTTTCCAATTTTTTTCATCGTTGCTTCGTTTACGAATCTCTCTTGAATGTCGAGAGAGCTCCTCCTCATCTTTTCTAAATTGTGACAAATTTATTCTGCTTTTTCGTGGTTTGACCTCCGTGGAACTATCGCTTGATCGTCGTTTTCCTAATCTGTCCATAACCGATGGTTTTTTTATGGATTCATTATCGGTAAACGTAATTCTTTTGTGCTCTTTTGCTCGTTTCTCTGGAGATTTATCTAAAGGAGTTTCTGTTTCAGGTGATTTAGTAACATCTTTCAGGGTTTCTTCTGGCTGCATCTGTACTATTCTAGTAGGGACTTTTTGTAATTTTAAATCTTCCTTCTCTTTATTTGAAAACAGTTCGTCTGAAAATTGAAAGGGGTATTTTACAATAAACAATGCCTTATTAAACAATTTTTAATTAGAAAAATTTTACATTACTCCAATATTAAGAAAGTTATTTAAGGAAGACTTTAAGTAGACTTGAAGAAAATAATTTGTCTTGGGCGGCTTTTTCCGGAAATAACTTTGGAACCACTGATTTTATGACAAATTTCTAAGAGGCAAAATTTTTGTAATTTTAACTGTTCTCTCAAATAGAAGTGTGGGTGAAATATACAGGCTGATGAAAAAAATCTGCCTATAGTTTTGATAAATGTGGTCTCAAAACTGAATTTTACAATAAACAATGCTTCATTAAACAAATTTTAATTAGAAAAATTTTCTATTACTCTTATATTAAGAAAGTTATTTAAGGAAAAGACAGTAGACTTGAAGAAAATTAGTCTTGGGCCTTTTCCGGAAATAACTTTGGAACCACTGGTTTTATGACAAATTTCTAATAGACAAAAAAGTTGTAATTTTAATTGTTCTCTTAAATAGAAATGACGGGTGAGCGTGAAATATACAGGGTGATGAAAAAAATCGTTTTTTAGCAGTTTTTCATCATTTTTTCGCTATAAAACGCTTTTACTGCCTATAGTTTTGACAAATGTTGTTCCAAAACTGAATTTTACAATGAACAATGCTTCATTAAACAATTTATAAATCGAAATGTTTTCAATTACTCTTATAGTGAGAAAGTTATTTAAGGAAAAGACAGTAGACTTGAAGAAAATTAGTCTTGGGCCTTTTCCGGAAATAACTTTGGAACCACTGGTTTTATGACAAATTTCCAAGAAACAAAAAAGTTGTAATTTTAACGGTTGTCTCAAATCGAAATGAGGAGTGTGGGTGAAATATACAAGGTGATGAAAAAAATCGATTTTTAGCAGTTTTTCATCGTCTTTTCGCTTTAAAACGCTTCTACTGCCTATATTTTTGACAAATTTTGTCCCAAAACTGAATTTTAGAATAAACAATACTTCATTAAACAATTTTTAATTAGAAAAATTTTCCATTACTTTTATATTAAGAAAGTTATTTAAGGAAAAGACAGTAAACTTCAAGGAAATTAATCTTGGACCTTCTCCGGAAATAACTTTGGAACCACTGGTTTTTTGACGAATTTCTAAGAGACAAAAAAGTTGTAATTTTAACTGTTCCCTCAAATAGCAATGACGGGTGCGTGTAAAATATACAGGATGATGGAAAAATTAGTTTTTTAGCAGTTTTTCATCGTGTTTTCGATCTAAAACGCCTTTACTGCCTACAGTTTTTACAAGTTTTGTCCCAAAACTGAATTTTACAATAAACAATGCTACATTAAACAATTTTTAATTAGAAATTTTTTTAATATCCTTATATTAAGAAAGTTATTTAAGGAAAAGACAGTATTTTTCAAATATTAGTACTATATCTCAAGTCATGTTTTGGACACACCAAATATTTTTCGTTTTCTTTTCCTTGATAATGCAGCAACCAATAATAAATTTTAATTTACATTCCACTAATCTGTAAATTATAAAAACAGGCTAAATAGTACCCACCATGTTCAGTTTTTATATCAAGACAGTCTTGGTCTTCCTCATCACTTTCAACCAACAATCCTAGTCTGCTCTTAACACTTTTAATCTTGTTTTCAATATCTTGCAACTCTTGTTCATTGGATTGGTTAACTTCCGACAATAACGGAATATCAAAACCATCACTGACTAAATTGCTTACACTGTGCAACCTCTGTTCATTCATAATAATGATTTTTCTTTGTTCGGCAAGTTTAACAGCAGAAATAGGCAAATCATCGGTCAAAGACTTGGGTTGGTCAATGTTATTATCGTGAGAACCCACTTGTTCATCTTTCTTCGATTTTTTATCCTTCTTTTCCTTCTTTACTTTCACATTGTTCTCTTGGGTTTCGCTGGACTTTCGTTTGCCGCTTTTCTTGTATACATCTACGTAATAGTTTATAATTAGCCGTGTATTAATCAATATAAAGTCCAATCTTACCTGGATTGGTAACAGTAACTTCCTTTAACTTCTTCAGCACAATATGCAACCAATCGACAAATGTGGCTGTTTTCGTGTTTAAAAATAAATTTAGATCCTCGTTCATTTGGGATTTGGTGCGTTTATTCGCTACCATAACCATAATATAATCAGGCAGTTCATCATCTAAAAATCGTTATTATAGGTGTGATTTTTGTTCAGTTTGCTTGGGTTACTAATACACTTACCTACATAGCAGTTCAGTTCCATTAATTTTGCTTTAATAGCGGACTGGAATGAAAATAAATTATATTTAGACAAAACATAACCTCAAAGTAAAATGAAATTCGGTACTGCATCAAATGCTTACCCTCATTTTCTGACCAACTTCGGCTCCTATACTATCCATGTTTGCTTGGTTTATTTGTCGATTAGATTATTTCGAATTATTAATTGCTAGTTTATAATTTTAATATTCACATAATCACTCTTGCAATCAACCCACATCCAAACTATAAAAAATGACAGAAACACGGCGGCAAATTTAAAATATGTTTGTGTTTATTTGATTGTGAAATAAATATCTGTGAATGTATCCAGCAGCACATGACATTCTTATACGAGAGGGATATTAGGTCTGATTTTTGGCGGTAGCCAATAATCTACCCACATTTGATATTTTATTAATATTAATGGAAATTAATTTAATTATATACAGGGTGTCCCAAAATTATCCTGCCAAAATGTACCAACTGATTCTACGTTCAAAAATAAAGCAAAAAGTTTTAATAAATATAGGTTGCAAAATGCTTTCTAAGGAGGCTACAGCCCCCCGAAAGGGGGACCCCAAAGAGGGAGTTTTCTGTAATATCTTTGCAACTGTTTGAGGTAGATTCATGAAATTTTGTGAGATTGAAGTTTTTACAATTTGCCACATATTTCTTTTTCCAATTTTCAGAAATTTTGCCCGGGGCGTCACATACAGGGTTGGTGCTGGGTATATTATGCTCCATATTTTTTGTGGGGATAATTATTAATTTTTTTATATCAAATTTTGAAACTTGGCTTATTTTTACACAAAAAAGGTAGTCTCAGTCGATCTTTGTATCTTGAACCGTTTTCGAGTAAAATCGTTTTGAAAAAATCACGTCCATGAAAATTACACTAATAAAAAAAATCACAAAACTAAAATTTATCAAAAGTAGACAATGGATTAAATTTTATAGGTATTTATTACTTCGTTTAGCATTTCTTCGTCAAATATTAATAATAAAAACAAAATATCAAAATCAATTTTTTTTTTAAATTTTGTGATTATTTTTATTACAGTAGTTTTTATGGACGTGACTTCTTCAAAACGATTTTACTCGAAAACGGTTCAAGATTCAAAGATCGACTTTTGTGTAAAAATACACCAAGTTTCATAATTTGATATAAAAAATTTAAAAATTATCCACACAAAAAATATGGGGCATAATTTACCCAGCACCCACCCTCTATGTGACGCCCCTGTCAAAATGTCTGAAAATTGAAAAAAGAAATATGTAGCAAATTATAAAAGCTTCAAACTCACCAAATTTCATGAATCTACCTCAAATAGTTGCAAAGATATTACAGAAAACTCCTCTTGGGGTCCTCCTTTCGGAGGGCTCCTTAGGAAGCATTTTTCGAGTCATGTTAATGTAAACTTTTCGTCATATTTTGGATAAGTACAACCTGTGCTAGAAATATTGCACGCCAATTTTGGGACACCCTGTATTAATGTAAATTAATTTAATTATAGTCCAGTCAATAGAGATATGTTGAC
Organism: Pediacus dermestoides; assembly: GCA_963942485.1. Lineage (NCBI taxonomy): Eukaryota > Metazoa > Arthropoda > Insecta > Coleoptera > Cucujidae > Pediacus > Pediacus dermestoides. The sequence goes on from OZ012625.1 coordinate 9,477,371, forward strand.
TAGAGATTTCTTGGGTGAGTCGAATTTTTCGATTCCATTACTTAGAGGGTCATTAGAAAACCTTAAAACTGATTTTCCGTATCCCCACCTCCTGTCGTTCGACCGCCATCTTGAAAAAAGGGGTGATTTTTTATTTTTTGTTTATCTCGTTAACGGTAAATTTTTACAAAAAAACACACGACACCATTTTTGTACATTTTATGTCATTACTTTTTTTGTTATTATTTTAGAGTTTATTGACGATAATAGCCAAAAAATTAGGGGATGATTTGCTTAAAGCGGGGACAGCGCCAGAAGGGTTGCCTTTTCGACAAAATTCATGAAATACTTTTAGTAGAGGACTACTCGAGCCACAAATAACTCTTCATAATATTTATCATCAAACGAATATTTATCGCTGTACAGCGCTTCAAACGCCGCAGGAAGCAGAGAAAAACCGTTCTGTTGCTCCGAATCTCCGTGTTACGTTAATGGTATGTGCTGGACTAAAATGTTGGAAAACTAACAGAACGGTTAAATAATAACAAAAGCGCCAAGAATAGTCACAGGCTCTTCACCTGGTGACAGATTATACAGGGTGTGTTACGTAGAGGGCTATCGATCTGTATACAGGGTTCGTCAAAACCCTGGCATTCTTCTATAAATTCGTTAGGTTTGGAAATAGAAAAAAATTTTAAAGACAAAAGTTGTCAGAAATTTACTGCTCCATAGCCTAAAATTATTTCTATTTATACAGGGTGTTTAATTACGGCTGGGCAGCTACTTACTTCGTTATTTTAAATGGAACACCCTGTATATTAATAGATTTTCAGATTCTACACGTAATTTTAGATGAAAAAGTGTAAAGATTTGATATTTTTAAAATGAACGGTTTTCGAGATAACGTGTGATTCTTTAAATTTCCATTCTAGGTAAGCCTTGGAATTTGAACGTACGCGCAGAATTGAATTATGTGTTGCTGTCAGTGTCAAACAACAACCAGAAAACCTTACCTTTTTTGATATTTAAAGAAATGAGGTGTAATCAAAGACATGAATTTTTTTTCCACCGCCAACTCAGAATGGAAATTTAAAGAATCACACGATATTTACACTTTTAAAAAAGAATTCACAAAATTAGATATTTCAAAAAACGCGTTTATTTTAGTTATACTTTGTAGTTTTCTAAAAATTATTTCGGAGTTCTAAAAAGTAAGGTCTAGGGAATATTGTGATACAAAAATCTGAAATATATAGTGTACAGGGTGTTTGCAATTGACCGTCAGTTTCCATTGACTTCAAACAACGAAAACTCTATTTTTTCAAATGGAACCCCCTGTATATTTCTGACGCAGATTGTAGAGATTTAAATTCTCTACCTTTTTTATAAAGTATTCCCTATACCTAAACTTAATATTTTAGGAGATATTTCAAATAATTTATATCGTATGCGAAATTCTATTCTATTTATTGAATTTAGATTGCCATGGAAATAAAAAATGCTTTTAGGGAGAGGAGGACCCACACGTTAGCCGGCTAGGTCCCCCTACCTTACATCTATAGATTTTTTTATGGGACTATATTAAAGAACTAGTGTATCAGAAACCTCCAACGACTGCAAATAATATGAAGATAATAAGAATTACTACAGCCTTCAGGTCAGAACGATAACTCCACAAGTGCTCCTAAATACTCAAGATTCTTTTAAACGTTGAATCAGTATGTGTCTTCAGGAGAACGGATGTTACTTCGAACACTTGCTTAATTGACTTTCAGTTGTAAATTTTTTTATTGTATTTATTTAATTTTGTTATGATTTTATGAAATGGTTTCTTTTCTTTTCTGAAAATTGATGATTAATTGCAGCCATTAAAATTTTTATTATTTATCTTTTTTTTATAATTTTAAACTAAGTATACTATAGCGATTAAGATTTACTTTTGGCATAAATTAAGTAAGTACTTAAACTACCTTCTCAAGTCTGCTCAGCTGACTTGAAAAATGTCGACATTTTTTCTTCTCTACCCTCTCCATTAAATAGAAAAGCACTATTGAAAAAAACATTTTTGGCTTTTGGTTCAGCAAACGGAGTATACGAGTAGTTTTCTACAACCTTAAAATGACAGAATAAAACATTTTTTATTATAGAATAGAATTTCTCATTCGATATAAATTGTTTGAAATATCTCCTAAAATATTAAGTTTAGGTATAGGGAATACTTTATAAAAAAGGTGCAGAATTTAAATCTCTACAACCTACGTCAGAAATATACAGGGGGTTCCATTTGAAAAAATAGAGTTTTCGTTGTTTGAAGTCAATTGCAAACACCCTGTATACTATAAATTTCAGATTTTTGTATCACAATATTCCCTAGACCTTACTTTTTAGATCTCCGAAATAATTTTTGGAAAACTACAAAGTATAACTAAAATAAACGCGTTTTATGAAATCTCTAATTTTGTGAATTCTTTTTTAAAAGTGTAAATATCTCGAACCGTTCATTTTAAAAATATCAAACCTTCACACTTTTTCATCTAAAATTACGTGTAGAATCTGAAAATCTATTAATATACAGGGTGTTCCATTTAAAATAACGAAGTAAGTAGCTGTCCAGCCGTAATTAAACACCCTGTATAAATGGAAATAATTTTAGGTTATGGAGCAATAAATTTCTGACAACTTTTGTCTTTAAAATTTTTTTCTATTTCCAAACCTAACGAATTTATAGAAGAATGCCAGGGTTTTGACGGACCCTGTATATGGAAAACTAATAACAGTAGAATTTTGAAAATTTGGTTACCTAATATCTAATTCAGGTTGCCGATTTGAACTAAAATATTTTCATGTTTCTGCTATTTCCGGTTATACCGAAAGTGGATGTCAACTTTCCTATTTTTTTCGCTCTATTGACTGGACTATTATTATTTTATGTCGGGTGAGAAAAAATTTCAGCATTGATTTATGAAAAATACTTTTGACGTAGCTAATTAAAAAAAAGTCAGTGTTCAAAATGTAATCCTAAACTTAATATTAAAGAATAAGAAAAAATCATAAATTGTTTCCTTTTCAAGATAATCCTTAAAAAATTTAAATTATCATCAGGTAATTAACTTGTGTTGGAAAGTACTTACTAGAAGAACAAAATTTAATGTGTTAGATACCTACTCACAATCTTTCTTCAAATTCTCAAATATGAAATTTGCATCAAATCGAACAAGTTATTTTTGAGTTCTTGCGAATAAATTTAAGATTTATTTGTAACTAAAAAAGATTTATTTAAGTATTCTAAAGAAAAGTTTACTTATAGCAAAGAAATTTTTTAAATTATTTTCGATTAGATACGAAGATGTATTAATATAATATATGGGATGATTGACTACGGCTTCAGTATTTTCCAAAGGTCCGAATCATATCCGCATCATATCTATAAGAAATTATTCCCGCCATTTTCTTATAATTTGACTGGACTGTATACTATGATTTTATTCTCGTACATGTATACATTTTCTATTTAGGAAAATTAATCACGTTAGAGTAGGTATAATATAAGTACAGGGTGTCCCAAGATAGGCACGAAATAATTTTAGGTGTGATTTTTGAATAAATTCTGCATCGCTCCATATAAAAATTTTATCCCCAACAAGGGTTAATTTTCGAGCAATCATCTGTCGAATGTTGAGAATTGCAAATTGAAAAAGTAAAACACTATTGAATAAAAAGAAATCAGTCTGCTAAACTATTTTGATTATTTATGTAGGTATTAAGGGCGTAAAGAGGCTTTTATGGCCCTACAACCTTTTCCTAGCCCTTGGCTACGCCTCGGGCTTGAAATAAAGCTTCGCGCCATAAAAGCCTCTTTACGCCTTTAATACATAAATAACTATTTTTGGGACAATTTCGGATTTTAATTACCATGATTGAAATGAGTCCGAAAAATAAAAATAGTCCGTAAAATAGCTATTTTAGGGACTGTATACAAAAAAAGTCAATAATAAATTATGCATTTTTGGTAATAAGCTCATACATAAGACATGTTTATCTTGTAGTTCTATTGATTCTCTAAGTTTCTCGATTAAAATTGTGGACCTACTCTGTATAAGTATAATTCATCATTTAAAAATGAGATATTTCGTGGTCACATTTTTGTCCAAATCATACTACATTTAGATGGCATTTTCTACAGTTTCCATTTATTAGTTTTGAATATGTATTTTTACATGGAGCTTTTGGAAACTTCTGCTTTAAAAGAAGAATACATTTTATTATGCTTAACAAATTTACTATTTATTATGATTCCTATGATTGTTTGTTACGTATATTTTATTTATTTTAAAAATATTTTCTTACAGGTTCGAATACCTACACTAATATTAATAATGATTTTAATTAAAGTACGTTCGAATAATAAACCATTTACAGGTAATTATTTATTTATGGGTACTGTTTCTGTAGAAAAATATGTAGGTATATTGTGAAACTGAAGTTGTGATTGTAAATAAGTGATCTAGATTTACTGAAAACATGGTGTAACTACAAGGTTTTGTTTATTTGGAATCGATGATTCTTGAGAGAGAAAGTACAACAATTGCAGTAACAGCTCCATATTATAAATAGTGCTTTATGAGCAGCTTAAGGATTAATATATTAGCTTTACTTACTCTATCAATAAATTAATGTAGTACTCTTTTAAAGGATTTAAAGTGGAGGTCATTCAGAATATCAGAATATAATAAGAATAAGTTTTTATTTCTTTGCATCAATGTTTATACAAATTTTTACCATTTCTAATCACATCACTTGGTTTACTCAAAATATCAGTAATGGTGTATTTTGTAGGTATTCAATATATTATTACATTTCTAACTAAACTAAACATTGTTATGTCAGAAATTTCAAGTTACTTAAAATGGACACTAATAACACTTATGTGTGTATGTTTTCCCACAGTAATGTAAACAAATTTCCATTGAATGAAAGTTTTTTATTTTGTAACAACTGTAATTTTATGGAAATATATCTATGACATTTCACAAACAATTTGCACTAAAATTAAAATTATAGTCAACGCGTAAAAAATAATAGCAGTTTTTAAGGGTTGTAAGTAATAAATAGGACATTTCACAAACAATTTGCACCTTAATTAAAATTATAGTCAATGCTTAAAAAATAATAACAGTTTTTAAGGGTTGTATGTAATAAAGTGACGCATTTACAACCCCCACAATTTGTATCGGTTCCATCCGGACAATCAATAGAAACATAATAAGTATTACAAATTTATTATTTTATAATAAAAATTTTGTTGTTATACTCAGGAGCCACCATCCCTTTCAATAAAGTAATTATGTAGATCCTATCCTGTAGTCTTCTTTCAGATTGTTATCTATCACGATGCATGTGGAACATCGTTACGTAAGCTGTTTATACTTTGTCATTCTTAATGCTTATGGTATTTTATAGAACATGTCTTACCTGCACGGAAAATCATTGCCTAATCGATTTTACTTTATTATCACTACCATATCGGTAATGCCTATATAAAAGAATACCTAGGAAGAATGCACTTCAGTCGTAGAAGTTAGTTATTTGCGTACTGTAATTTTTTATTATTGTTGAAAAATGTTTGTTTTGGTAAGTTGAAAATTAAACCTAAAGGGGGTGGTTTGTACTTATTACTGCAATTTTTAGACAAAGCCAAATAATATTGCGATAGAATAAATAGTTTCAATTAGACAAATCTGAGAAAAAGGATTCCGAATTCATAGGAATTTTTATTTTTATCTTACTTCCAATGACAATAACTTAAAAATTTATATCGGGTGTCAACCTAGTGCCGGGGTCTTCCAAATCTCCTTTATTAATACTTCTAGCAAAAAAATTTTAAGACCAAATATGCTTTATTACTGAATGTGCATAACTTAAAAATATTTTCCACTATACAGAGCGTTCGGTTTTTGCTGGGGGCACACAAACTTTCTTATTTTAAATGAAACACTCTATATACAGGGTGTCCCAGTTTATATCGTCAGGATTTCACCAGTCGATAGTTTAGCGAAAATTAAAGGTGGTTTGTCTAATAAACTATGGTAGAATGTTGCTTCCTTTTTGATGTACAGGGCATTAAAGAAAATAATTTTTTTTTAATAATTTGCTATAAATCAATAACAAAAGAAGTTAGTCTTCTGAAATTTTGCATAGATCTTTTTTTTATATTCTCTTATTAATAGTGGTTGCAATTATTTTATTTAGAACACATATTTTTTTGAATAAAACGTACACCACTGGTTTTTTTTGCAGCATCAATATGCTGAGAGTATTTTCCATTCAATTTAGAAACTTTTTTGTATCTTACAATTTCTTGATAACTTAACTTTTTTTCTTATTTATTAAAGAGGTTCTTCCCTATTAGATTTCCGAAAAAAGCATCAGTACAAAGTTGTAGAGAAAAATATTTCCTACAACTTTCCTTTTAATATTTTTTTGATATTGTCAATATTTAAAAAGATATTCAACAAATAAGTTGCAAATTTTAGGGAAATTTTTCTCTAGTTAGGTACTACTTACTACTACTACTTACTACTCTTTCCCCAAAATTTTCAACTTATTTGTTGAATAACTTTTTAAATATCGACAATATCAAAAAAAGTTTAAAAGATAAGTTGTAGGAAATATTTTTCTTCACAACTTTGGACTGACTCCTTTTTTCGAAAATTTAATAGGAAATAAGTTATTCAATAAACAAAAAAATGCAACCCTTAATTGAGGGCTGGTAAAGGAAGGGCGGGGTCTACGAATACACAAACTCAGTTTTAAACTATCAGGGTGACCCTCTAGAAGATTCTACAAAAATTGGCTGTAGGGTAAAAAAAGTCTATTTGAAGCCTTTTTTTCTTCCTTATTTACTGTACTATTAGGTTATTTTGAGTTGTTATCAAAAAATTATAAGATACGAAACAGTTTCTAAATTGAATGGAAAATACTCTCTGCATATTGGTGCTGCAAAAAACCAGTGGCGTACGTTTTATTCAATAAAATGTTTTTGAAGAAACCCGTACGCACGCCTCTGTGTTCTAAATAAAATAATTGCAACCACTATTAATAAGAGAATACAAAAAAAAAGATCTATGCAAGATTTCAGAAGACTAACTTTTTTTGTTATTGATTTTTAGCAAATTATTTAAAATAATTTATTTTCTTTAATGGCCTGTTCGTCAAAAAGGAAGCAACATTCGACCATAGTTTATTAGACAAACCTCCTTTAATTTTCGCTAAACTATCGACTGGTGGAATCCTGACGATATAAACTGGGACACCCTGTATATTAAAATTTTTGGTTCCCCGCTTAATTCAAAGTACAAAAGTATTAAGTGTAGGTATGTATCTAAAATTAATGGTTTTCCATTTTTTTGCATGTTTTCCAAAATTTTCACTGATATGGACTTTTACAAAAATATTAATATCTTCACAGATTCATAGTGTTTTCGAAAAAAACAATGTAAAAACTTAATACATTTTATTTTATTTTAATATCTTTAAAAATAATCATTTTTTTATGCAAAACTGCACAATGAGCCGAGACTGATAATTTATTTTTTATTAGTGTATGTTTCCATTACTGAACGAAAAAAATTGTTAATTTTATTATGTAACAATAAAGATAAGTAGGTATAACATTAATTTTTAAAAAAATCCCGGCAAATCCTCAAAATTTTGTCCATTCTGGACTGGAGATTGACCATTTTTCGAAACGTCCTTTTATCCACAGATTTTTATTGTTTTTAGTTTCCAAACTAATGAATCTTTGATAATTACCTAAATAACTCTTTTTCATTTGCTCGAAAATGTGATTATGTTGGTTACATGTAAGTACGGATTTTTTCTTTTCCTTTCAAGGTAATTATCAGTATATTGGTGACTTTAGTGGCATCAGCTCCAGAATACGACTACCATGGATTACATGGACTAGATTTATATTCACCGCCTTTGATCAAAGCAGCACCAATTTACTCACCTCCAGTAATACACGAACCCATACACGCTCCATTGTATGCTCCACCATTACTGAAAGCACCAATTTTGGCGCATGCTCCATATTACGCACCAGCACCCGCTATTGTTAAAACTATTGCACCAGTGGCGCCCATCGTTAAAACCCTTGTTCCTGCCACAAGTTACGCCACTTTTACACAGTTTCATGTTGCACATCCTGCTCCAATAGTCAAGGTAAAGTAGTGTAGTTTTAGTAGGAAAGGATTTGTTAGGAGTTTGTGTTGCGCACGCAACTACTCTACTTCTTTTTCTATCCCGTTATTTTGTCGTATGAGTTTGTCTCTCTCATTGAAAAGGTCTATTCAGATTTTATTTGTATCCCAGTAAGCTAAGATTTTATTTAAGTAATTTTACTGCATTTTATAATTTTGCAGTAAGTAATAAAATAATATGAATAAAAATACAATTTGGGATAGAATTTCTAAACTAGGATAAAAGGTACTTGATTTTTAAAGTGTATATAACTTGTCAAAATGATTTAGATATAAAACCTCTAAATTATTTGTTCTGAAAAATCAACACGAAGAAACGAATTGGTTTGCAATAAAACAGGAAGTAAAGATATTTTTGTTTGATAACAAATACCTACATACTAAAAGTAGTTTATGTACATTTTCATGTAGGGTAATTGATAAAATCGTCTAAAACAATCATCGAAACGCTAGGTAGCGTGACATCCAGACCTTTTAATATATGATAAATAGATTGTTTGAATGTCCGAAGATAAAAAAAATATAGAAAATGATAATCGGTTATTTTATTACAAAATTAATTAACCTGTCAGGTATTATTATGGTATTAGGTTGATGAACTGTTTGATAGATTTTTCTTAATACAAAATTAATAAAAAAAATCGAATTTATTACATTTGTCATTAGTATAGGTATAAATAGTATACAGGGTGGTCCGAATTCGAATTTCGATAATTTGGGAATCAATAGAAAACGTTAAAATAATATCATTTTTCTTATTAAACGTCGCATGAAAAAAAATTAACGCCATTTTCTAAAACATAAAAAATACTATTTAAAACATAGCAAAAAATACAGGGTCGTATTTAAAAAAATTGACTTGATGACGTCAACGGAAAAACAAAACGTCGCATGAGGAAAATTTTAACGTCATTTTATAAAGCATAAAAAGTGTCCATGGCAAAGTGATTTTGGTTTTTCGATATCTTAAACAATAAGAGCAGAAAAAAATAAAAACGAAAAGGCATAAATTTGGTTTTTTCAAAAAATCTCCAGAGCTACAAAAGATATTTTCGATTTCTTAACGATTTAATATTGTCCACATTATTACGCAACTTTGCCACAATTTAACTAAAGCTGTATCTCTTACCGTTTCTGAAATCCCTGTAGTAAGAAGCGAATTTGAAACAGCCTGTATAGAAATGAGATATCGACTTGCGGTTTTCACCAATTTCTTCGTTTTTTTGTGCTTTTTCTTCTTAGCTAATAATAATAATAATACAATTGCATTTAACATTTTTAAGAAAATTACCAAAATCTGCGACTTTGTCACAAAGCGCCCTCTAGCGACCAGGAAAAGAATTAAATTAATGATGTCAATTGTTTATCCGAAGCCCTAATAAACGCTGTTTCAAACGAGACCAAGTTTATCTAAAACAGTTAAGCCAAACAAAAGTTATTCACTTTTTTTCAAACAAACATTCGCCACTTCCCCCACCCTTTATTTGACAAGATAGCGGAAAGTACTCAAAACAAAAAAGTTTTCTAATTTTCCGTAAATTAAAATATAACTGTTTTTGGCATATGTTAACTCGGGATATATTCGAGAAAAACCGTGTTTTCTATTTTGTAGTTAGTGTTACGCCCTCTAGCGGTCGAGTTAGAAACTTAAAAATTATTTCCAGCAATTTTTCTTGGCCACTTTTACTATAAATATTTTTTTCCGAAGACTGTACGATAAATAGTTTCTGAGATACAGCCGGCGCACAGTGGTCGGAATCGCGAAAAAACTGGCCAAAACTGAGAAAAGGTTCCAAAATCAGCCAAATCTTGGATACCTAAGTTTTTGAGGTCGCTGAATACGAATATGGAGTCGAAATGTCAAAATTCAAAATGGCGGATTCAAAATGGCCGACAAATTGTATGAAATTTTTTTTAGATTTAAGCGAAATTTGGAATACAAGTTTTTGAGGTCGCTGAACGCGAATGTGGAGTCGAAATTTCAAAAGTCAAAATGGCGGACTCAAAATCTTTTTCATATCATTTTTTGTGTTTTCGACAATTTGGAAATGTTTTTTTTCACTTTTAGAAAAATTGTCTTCTAATATTTGAATCTGGGCATCGAGATCTAATTGGAAATGTCCTTGAAGAATTCCAAATATTTTCTCTTTCGTACGGGTTACTTCGTAAGTGCCTAATCCTGTGACATTTATGAAAAGTTCTTTAGATTACTATAGCTAAAGGTGCAAAAATGTGCAGCATTTCTTTGGAAATTTTCAATATTTGCACCATTAACTGTGCACTGCATTTGAGAACAGAGCAGGATCTCTTGGGATCACAACTTTTTCGATAATTAATGATAAATGTGTTTGTAGTTGTTTTAGAGAACTGTTTACCACGACTTAAAATATATTTAAAACGTTTATAAATGAAACTAATATGCATAGCAATATTCCACATACATCCAGGAATACTCTCCATGTCACAAAATTAAAAACGCACGCTCCAGTGAAAAGTAATCGCAATATGAATACCGCGCAAATTTTTGGAGCAAAGAAATGCAACGATATCAGCAACACGTTTGGACTGTTGCAGCGAAGCAGATACAGAACACAGCTCTCTATCTTTTTGTCAAACTATGCATTAGGTCCTTCTCTTCGTGAGTTCTTATTTCTACAACATTTCAACGACTTTTTTTTTTTAGTTTTGGCCAGCTTTTTCGCGATTCCGACCACTGTGCGGCGTCCTTTCTTATTTGGACACCCGGTACATATTTTTTATACAGATAATTTTTTCTGTTTTTTCAACCTGTCTCCAATAGATCTCATATTGTTGTCATTTAAAATTTAAAATAAATTATAGTGACTTTTTGAGCTAGATCATATAGTCCAAGAGGCGGCTGCAAAAAGTTAGTCGTCATAAGGTGAACGAACGGGAAAAATAGGAATGATAGTTTAGACCTTTATTGAGAAGGAACACTAAGGTTGCCTGCGAAAATCCTGCCGAAACAGGATTAAAAAAATAATTAATTAAATAAATAATTTCAAAAATGATCATTGTGGTGGACAAAAAGGAGTCATCACATTGTAGGGGAGAGCGAAACGAACAGAAATAAATAGGGTTGCCTACACCCACCCTGTCGGAACACCCCGACAGCCCCGCTTGAGGGGATGTTTTCTTATTAAAAACTGACGTCATAGGGCGGAAGCATAAATGAAGCGTACTTTTAGTGATACTTGATCTAAATTTATGTCACTTTTGAAATTTAATAGACAACTTCACAATACCCAAACATTTCACTAGTTTTTCGACAAATTTCTAAAATTTAGACTTAATTTACACAAATTCCGTTGTTTGACGGGCGAATCATGCTGGTTCAAATTGTTATCGTTGATACATAATCGAAATACATGAATGATAGAAATCTAAAACCTGATTCCAGTCTATGAAGTTTGTTGAAGTTGTAAATAAATTATTTTTTTTAACCCTGTTACGGCAGGATTTTCGCAGGTAACCTTAGCGTTCCTTCTTAATAAAGATCTAAACTATCAGTCCTATTTTTCCCGTTCGTCCATCTTATGACGACTAACTTGTTGCAGTCGCCTCTTCTATACTAATACAACCAAATTAAAAACTCGATCTCATTTGTACCAATTTCCATTTCTTTCTTTCTATTAAACTCTTTTCCACGCCACCACGGAGGTAGAATAGAAAGTAGTAGCAGAGTAGGTAGTAGTAGTAGTAAGTAGTAAGTAAGTAGAGAAATATTTCCCCAAAAATTTCAACCTATTTGTTGAATAACTTTATAAACATTAACAATATCAAAAACAACCAAATTTGTAGGCACATTTTCCTCTACAATTTTGTACTGATGCTTTTTTTCGAAAATCTAATTAGGAAAGCAGTTATTCAATAAATAAAAAGATCAACCCTTAATTATTACGGATGGGTGAAGGAAGGACGGGTTCTACAAAAACTCTTTTTAAACTTACAGTGTGACCCTCTATAAGATTCTGCATAAATTGGCTGTAGGGAAAAGAAGTCTATTTCAGGCCTTTTTTCTCCCTATTTACTGTACTAAGTATACTGTGAAAGTAAATTTTATTACCTAATCAGAAATAAAATTACTTTAGACATAATTTCTCAGGTTTAATATGTTGGCTTACATCGCTCTTTTATACAGGGTGTCCCTGTCCCTGTCGCATTATATTTTAATAGCGAAATTTAGAGTGAATATCAAAATTTGAAAGAAAATTGTCGAGGGTTGTCTAAATGCTAAGAAATTTAAGTTCACTAATTAAAAGAGGTTCATTACTTTCTCAAGTAAGCTCATTATATTATTTCGTTTCCAAGATTTTGTATAATAATTAGTCCTCGCTGATAAAACTTTTATTTGATTAACTTATCGATAACAATTTGAAGATTTTTTTTTATTTAGCCTTAATCTTCAGTTCAGTTCTACTGGACACCCTGTATATTTAAGGAAATTTATATCGAATCTATGGGCACACTCAGGTAGTTTTTACCGTAAAAATTATATCCCCGTTTACTTTTTTTGCAAATTAGGAAGTTAACAATTTGCCGAAAATGTTCATTAATTTCTAAATGTAAGTCTTTTTGGATAAATGTGCACAAATCTTATACCACTTAGTATAAATAATAAAAAATTCGCTAATTATTTTAAATTTGTTTTGGGACTGGTATTAAGACATGGTATTATGTTTGTTTTCCTTTTCAGTAAAAGGAATTCTAAGCAGTAAAAATAAAGGAGTTTTTACTGTACCTATTTCATAATTACTTAATTTTTAACATTATCACTTTTCCTTGTGTTAAGTTAAAACTATTAATACGTTTTTTCGCTATAAAACTCAGTAATTATATGTTTATTACTATTTATTGAGGTATTGTGAAAACTGTTTAATTATTTATCGATTTTGCACACAGTAATAAAATACAGAATCGTGTAAATACATATGTAATTGAGGAAAAAGATAAATATAAATACCATTGTTGTTTAAATAAACAAATTTTATTTTCCAGACTATTGTAGCGGCTCCGCCCATCTTGAAAAGTTATATACCAGCTCCGATTGCCTTAGGTCATGGATATCATTAAAGAAAACATTGATTCCCTTTTTTTCAAGAAGCCATCAATTCCACTGTGTCAGTATTTATAATTTATTATTATAGTCATGTTATGAATGCATTAAAAAAACTGAAATAAAAAGTATGCAATCGTTACTTTCTCATTTTTTTTGTGTTTTTAGAAATTACATAATTTGTGATCGAGTTTTGTCTCAGCTTTCAGATGATAGTGGAATGAACCCAGTAATTAATTAAAAATGCTACATTTGTTAGTGTCACCTTAGAAATTTTTAGGCGGTGTAAATAAAACTTGTAAGCTTGTTAAGGTGGTTAATCAACAACAACATGAGTATTTATGTAATTTGTAAAAAATTGGCTAGTTATTTTAAATGATTGAAAATAAAGAAAATTGTTTTGGAACAAGGACATTTATATTGTTTAATGGTTTTACATATATTGTTAAATTGTTGCAGTTACTTAAAGTCAATGAATTGTGCTAGTTGACTATTAAACAAAATAGACGTCCCTTAACGAACCATCATCAATCAATTTACTTTATACCTAATCACCGATTTATAACGCGTGCAAAATACCCTAACTTATTGTTTTCCAAAGTAATCGTTTCACAAATTGGTAGGTACATAAAGTTCTTGACAACATTTTTCAGTAATCATGTTACTTATTTAATAAAACAATATTTTATTTTATTATAATAATTGTGTGTTAAAAAATGAACAATTAAAATTGTTGACATTGGCGTGGCTATATTTGAGAACCAACAAATACAATTAAGTAAAACGTCTTCGCACCATATAGGTGTAAGAAGGAAGTATTTGTGATTTGCATTATTGATGCTTTGAAAAACTTATAATTCAATCGATAATTGTGCTACATCGATTTGTTTTGTCAGTTAGTAGCAATGTTTTAATGCACGACCACATAATAGTTTTACCGGTAATGTAACTTTGATGTCTCGCACACGCTTTCAGAATGGCTTGGCCACCGGAAAAGTTAGTGTCGAAAAAAATGTTTTCCTTGATTCACTTACGTTGAGTTATGGAGGTAAGTTGATGTTCGGTATAGAAGTTTATAAGTAAACAAAACTTAATCGTGGAAGTTTTTAGAATATATTTAGATTGGATATTTTGCAAATATTTTCGGTTTGAGTTTGAAGTTTGAGAGGGTATTATGGATAACTACGCTTACCAACCCGATGAAAATAATGGGAGGCCTTTCGCTATCACAAGTAAGTTGGAAATTTATGTAATTATTAATACAAATTGATTCGTCGATAGGCTGTGGATTTTAAATAGCCTCATCTGAGACTTAGTAATTAAATATAAATATAATAGGCAACTTTTGAATATTAAGTATGCGACCATAAAATCAACTACATAATAAAAAGTGTGAATCAAATCTCGCACATGCAAGATTGTGTGCGGTAAATTTCAAGATAGAATATGGAACTGAATTTATTAAAATGTTTTAGCATGAAAGAAAATACCATATGATCAAAAATTATTTAGATAAAGGGTGGCCATGGTGAATAGATAATAATAAAAAAAAAATAGAAAATAAACCCGTAGTTTAATAACTAAGTTTTATTTGACAAACTGAATAGCTTACAAACCTATATAATTTCAACTACTGACGATGAATCAAACATGCAAGGTAAATTCAGAATTCCAAAGCCACCCTTTATCTAAATAATTTTTGATCATATGGTACAACTCCAAAAATGGACTAACTGTACTCAGAAAATTAGTTTTTTTTCTAAATAATTAGAAAAATATAAAAAATATAAATTATTACAATTTGTTTGAAATGGTGGAAATATTATATTTTAGAAAAATGCATGAAAATAACGTCTTGTGTCAGAAAAAACGTATTTCACATCGAGTAGTAACTGTAATTTTTCTACGATATTGAGATTTATAAAGTAGATTAAAAAGTAGGTGTTGTTTGAATTAATTGATAAGAAAATTCAAGCAAAGTTTGTTAATTTCGTGTTTTAATTAAGAAAATCTCGTAGAAAATCGTAAATTTTAAATTACTATTTTCATCTCTAGAAAGAAAACATATTTTTATTTCTTAAGAGAGAAAATATAACTTTCATGTAGAGTGATGGAAAAATGTCTGTTTTTATATTCATAAGTACACCAGTGTCCCAATTTGCTTGTAATTGCAGGGTATCTCTGTAATTTGTAAAGATAGAACTTTGCGGTTTTCGCGAACCTGTGCCACTTTTTCGTCAAACTTTTAATGCCGCAAACAGAACTAAGCTAACTTGTTTTGTTTCTGAGATACAGGGTGAAAACGCAAATTTTCACTTTCCGGGGTGCTGTCATATCTCACACACCATGTAAGCTAGAAAAAAAATAAAAACTGTTCTAGATATATATTTTTGCGTAGAATTCAGTGGCGTACTCGAAAAAAAAATTGATTTGCACCGTTTAAGAGATATAACCCAAACTAGGTCTTTTTTAAATGGAACACCCTGTATTTTTTAGTCTCATTAAATTTGTCAATTTTTTCTCATTAAAATGATGTAAACACTAGGCACTTTAAAATTTAATAAATGCCCTAAAAAAGTAAAAAACCCAATTATAAGTCAAAAAATTTTAGTTGGTCATGAAAATCGGGAATAAAGAAATGTTTACAAGCAACATGAGACACTATATTAAATTAAAATCTCTTAATATTAATATTATTTTTATTTTATTTTAGTAAAAAAAAAACAAAAAGCGAAATAAAATTTTTTTTCTACGAAAATGCGGAATGACGTTTTTTCTGACAAGATAATCGAATTTGAAAGTAGGCATTTGAAAAACTAGTACGGAAAATTAGTGTGGAAAATTTTTTCCGCACACATTTTTTAACTTTCCGCACACAAACAAAAACATAAAGAAGTACTTACATTTAGTTATAATTGTAACATTTATTTAATATCTAACAACCGGAGGAGTGCACATTAGTTCATCGCTTTTGCTTTAGTTTTGAAACTCCATGTTTATATTCACGTAATTTGATCTCAAAATCAAGACTATTTCGATGACAGGACACAATTTATAAACTGTCAACAGCTATGAGCTTTCAGTTCTATGACAACAAACTCACTTGATATTTCTTTTAATTAGAAAAAGATTTACAAATAATTTTATTTTTTACGAATTCCACGTTTTCGAAGAAAAAATCGTATGTAACACGCTTGCGGAAATGGCCCATGACAATACTCGTGTGATTGCAGCACTCGCTATCGCTCGCGTTGCAAATTTCACACTCGTATTGTCATGATGCGTTTTCCGCACTTGTATTACAATATACTATTACAGTCATTATAAATAAACAATAAAACTTGACAAAATATTTTACTTTTTATTTTTTTTTAATTTAATATAGTGTCTCATGTTGCTTGTAAACATTTCTTTATCCTCGATTTTCAAGGCCAACTAAATTTTTTTCACTTATAATTGGGTTTTTCATTTTTTTAGGGTATCTATTAAATTTTAAAGTGCCTGCTGTTTACATAATATTAATGAGAAAAAAAAGACTAATTTAATGAGACTAAAAAATACAGGGCGTTCCATTTAAAAAATACCTAGTTTGGGTCCTATCTCTTAAATGGTGCAAAACAATTTTTTTCAAGTACGCCACTGGATTCTACACAAAAATATTTATCTATCTATTTAACAGTATTGATAAAAGTAAAATTACAGCAGCTGTCACAAAATTTGAAATTTTGAAAATATAAAGCATTAATCGATTTAAGTCGATAATACACATCGGTATACCTGAAAAGAGGCAACAAACAAGTTTTTAACGTAATTTTCTCAATTTTCAATAAAAGTAAAAAGTTAAATTTTATTTTTGAGGTGATTACTTTTGACGAACATGTCACATTTCAGATTACAGACTAGGTACTATTTTTTCTAGGTAATTTTTTTAATCTTGTATAAGACTTTGAAATGCATTTTACTGTGTTGTAGAAAAAATAGTGTATGATTTACGTGTTAAAAGTGATTTTAACACTTGTATCATAAATAACTATTATTTTAAAGTGCACTGGAATCAAGATAATTCTTTCCGGTAAAATTTATGACAACAGTTTCTTAAGAAACTAAATTGCAAATTTAAAATCGATGGATTTAATTAACTTTTCTATTTTATTTAGTCTAGTTCTGGATTTTTATTAAGACACGTAATTTTTAAGGTTAAGGTCTGTGTTTATTATACGAAGGATATTAATGCAGTGTATTGAATAATAATGATATTCAATAGAAAACTAAGAAGGAATATTAAGGAATTTTTCTGTATTCATTTATTATTCTTTAATTTATTAGTTGTTATGTTTTACATTTAAGTATGTTTCTTTTTATTGAAACTATGTGAACTTTTTCATCAGGAATAAGACTGATGCTTACAACTGCAGTTTCAGGAAACTAAACATCTTTCATATACCCCGTTGATTCTTCCTTTAAACCGGTATACATTTTTTGATTTCAATAAAATTAAAAAAAATACATTTTACTTTTGAGGTGATTACTTTTGACAAACATATCACATTTCAGATTACAGACTAGGTACTATTTTTTTTAGGTAATTTTTGTAATCTTGTATAAGACTTTGAAATGCATTTTACTGTGTTGTAGAAAAAATAAAGTATGATTTACATGTTAAAAGTGATTTTAACACTTGCATCATAAATAACTATTATTTTAAAGTGCACTGGAATCAAGATAATACTTTTCCTGTAAAATTTATGACAACAGTTTCTTAAGAAACTAAATTGCAAATTTAAAATCGATGGATTTAATTAACTTTTCTATTTTATTTAATCTAGCTCTGGATTTTTTTTAAGACGCGTAATTTTTAAGGTTAAGGTCTGTGCTTATTATAGGAAGGATATTAATGCAGTGCATTGAATAATAATGATACTCAATAGATAACTAAGGAGAAATATTAAGGAATTTTTCTGTATTCATTTAGTACTCTATAATTTATTAGTTGTTGTTTTACATTTAAGTATGTTCCTAATTTATTGAAACCATGTGAATTTTATCATCAGGAATAAAACTGATGCTTATGACCGCAATTTCAGGAAACTAAACATCTTTCATATACCGTTGATTCTTCCTTTAAACCGGTATACATTTTTTGATAGAATTATTTTATACAATACATACTTAAATATGCTAGTTTTGCTGGCATTAATAAAACAGTTACATAAAATCGTCAAATCTAAAAAAGTTATCAAGAAATTTAATGGTGGGTAATCCTTGTCCCTCTTATAAAATATTGGTCAAGGATAATAGAGCCAATTTGGGATTCAATGACAAATTTTATATTAAATGTGTTGCAGTTTGTTATTAATAATAAATAAACGAAAACTAGGATTCCCCAGTTATATAGAAAAGTATATTGTACGCGAAAAATCGATGTTATTTTAGCCACGTGTATTAGAAATATGTACATTCAATTAAGTATAATATTCATTTGTTTTATTTTATATTAATGTAATAATTAGTTAAATTTTCTTCCTGATTTAGCTTTTAATTAGATTTTCATGTGCAAAACAAAGCATTATGTCTAGGATTGATTACTAATATACAGGGAATAATTAGAACCCTTGATTGATGTCAATATACATTAGAACGTAGGTAATGCTATGAATATGCTAACGATGTTAGTTTTAGAATAGAAATCCAAAGAGTTATTCAAAAATATAAATATGGTAATGTATAACGATATACTTTATAATCAAAAAGGATAATATCAATGATTTCTTGTAAATGGTCCAAATTTTTAATTTAAAAGGCAACATGAAAGTGAGGGATGAAATTGTTATGAAATACCTAGAAAATTAGTTTGAAAGAAAAATTTTGTCTTATGTATCTTCAAATATATTTTATTGATAACATGTTTCACTTTCTATTTAGAACTCCTAAAAATGAGTTCTACTGCAATACCAGAGCTAATGATCTATTTTTTAATATTTAATAGAATTTTTTTAGATACACTACCTACATCATCATAATTACCTACATTCTGGTATTTGTAAAGTACCTAATGGATATTTACTTTGCTCAAATAGAAAATAGGCGTAAAAATTCAATAAGCAGAATTATAACATTAATGGAACGTGCCTGTACTGAGAAATGAGAAAAAAACAAATGCTGTGACACACAAACTGCGATATTAAGATAAATTGACTCAGATAACTGTACACTATGCTTTTATGAATACTTACTCGTATCTAACCATTGTATGTATTTGTTTAGTTCTCTATGAACAAATTATCTTGTTCGTATGTACATTTTTTTATCTAATCCCATATACGAAAATTAAGTCAATTTATTGGTAAAGTCATTATGTAAATGAACAAACATAAACGAAAAACGTATTGAATAGCAGGAAATAAGTGAATACTCAATTGTTAGCTGTAATAGAAATAGCATGGTAACCAGCACTGAGCACTGATATACAAACTAAATTTTATCAAGGACGATTTTACATAAAAAACAAATCCATAAGTTGAAATTTGTTATTATTGAAAAAAAATTCAATTGCAGTATTTAAACCAACGCGGAAAAACATGAATGTTCATTTTTTAAACCCTATAGATTTGAATTTAACAGGGAAGAATACCATCATGTGACTACTTTGTCTAACTTTTCTAACTTCAAAAACCAACATAAGCCAAAGTGATATTCTCACAAAATTATTATTAAAATATTTTGCCATATCAAGGCAATTTTCTTGTACATATTCACTTTATAATAAATGCATCCTGTAAAATTTTTTTTATAGAACTTAATTACAACTATGTACAATTGTACATGTCTATGTAAAATGTACACATTATTATTACAAAATTAGTAGAACAACTGGAACAAATTTGCACAATAAACCACAACAAGGCTGATAATTTTGAATTGGAATAACATACACATTAAACAAGGAATACGACAATGAAGTAATTCGCAATAACATATTTTTGAAATATGTATTACATAAATTAAATGTCATAAATGCACTTTAAATTAGAGTTCTGGAATCTAGATAAATATATACAATTGGTATATTGAAGGTTAAAGGACACGAGTTTCAAATTATATATTTCGTTAATGACACGTTTTAATTAATATTCGAACAAAAAGGACAAATATTAATATAATAAAAATCCTAGCATAAATTATCAGTTCGTTCAGAATATAAGTAAGTCCAATTTTATGGTTGATTAATCACAAGTCTACAAGACAGATCGTCTACTTTGGACATCTACCAAAATCAATTTTTTATAATATAAGTAAAATAGCAAATTCTATGTAATGCTACTAATTTATAGTATAGCTCTAGGAAATAGTTATTTAAATATTTTATCCCATTCTTGATTTAGTAACTAGACTATAATGACATTATTGATGAGGACGTAACTTGATTTTACCAAAATGTTATTGGTTGTTATTGACAACGGGACGTAAGGAGCTTCACTTACGTCCCTAGGAAAGTTTGGTGAATTTATTCTAGAAAATTTTCCAAAAAATGTGTCAACTGTGCGGTTTCCAAGACCCCAGCGGTGTTCTTAGTTTGACATCAAGCTTTGAATAATTTATTGTACAATTTCTTCGTCCTCGACTGGTAAATATTACTTACCTCCCTTAATGCTTGAATAAGTAACTCACTATTTTTATTTAGTGTTAGTAGGTATTATTTTCATTTCATTATTTACTAATTAATTTTTCACTACTACTTAAATATTTTATAAAAGTAGTTTATGTCCTGGATACAAAAGTAAATATGCGGGAAATTCCAATACGACATCATTTAATATGTATCTATTTAAATTATGCTATTTTCCTTTTACTACAACTCACATCTAGCTCCGTAAAATAAACAATTTTCATGCCATTTAATTTTCAGTACCTACTTAATTTTTATTAGCTAAAAGTCAACATATTTACCTATACAAATTTAAAACATCTGCTGCTTCAGTGACCTTTCAGAAATTATTTTAACAATAGCATTATGAATGTGGGAAAATCGAAACTGTTTTCAATTTAAATATGGAATATTTATGATACATTATCCTTTTTCCAGGATATCCAACTACCCGAAATGGCCGAAATGATTATTTGGTTGAGGTGAACTCCAGAGCAAAATAGTGAGGATTTTTAAGGAATTTCTTCTACTTATCTGTAATTACTATATTTTTTCAGTTTTAAAAAACCGGGGGTTTATAAGCGAATATCAATTGTTCTATTACTTCTGGCTTTAGTATTTTTAATTGGATTAATAGTATTACTTGTGATGTGTAAGTATACAATTATTATTAAAGTTCTAGTACAAATATCAATCAATAAATTCGAACATATTAAATAATAAATTACCTTTGTAGTAATAGTTCAATGCTGATGCACTGATGAGTTCAATTTATTCCAGTTTTTTCTGTCTAATAAGATTAATACTTACATGATAATAAATGTAGTTCCATAAAGTTTCCCAATGGTTCATAACTTTATTCAGTAAAATAATAAAATAAATTGGTATACCTACAGTAAAACCAGGAAAAATTGAAGAAGGGTTTACTGAAAGTTTCGATTAAAATAATTAGAATTTGTTTCGATTGGCAGTTAATAAATCTAAATTTTACCCGTAGTATATATACAAAAATATACATTTACAGCATTATTCCTAAAAAAAATTTTTGCTAAAAATATACTTCCAATTAGCCTGTGAGGTGGTTATGCTTTTCTCGTTTAATAAAACAGTGTAAGTTGAAATGGATTTTAACTTACATTTTAACTTATATTTTAACTGAAAATTACATGGGAAGTAGAATTTACTATGTTTTCTTTACTACTTTTGAGGGAACACAATTTCAATTACTGTCAACTTTAACTTTAACTTAAGTCCAGCATTAACAAATAACTTTAAATTATTTTTTTATTATTTCAGTAGGTAAATGTTGGAAATTGAACTCATGTTTCTAGGGCATTATTTATTTAGATTGATTTGAAGTAAATGCTACTTCAATTGTCCTGTATCTTATGCAACATACATACAGGCAAGGTTTTGCATAACGCTTTTGATTGCATGTTTATAATACTTTTCCTGGTACTAGAACTATGTATCGATTGTTTATAAATCAGTAGCTTTTAAGTAAAACTGTTCTGGAAAATTTGTTTTCAATTATCTTGTAATCATTTAATTAATAATATATTTAATTTTATTATATATAATTTAATTAATAATAATTAATTAACACGGTGTCCGAAATTTTTGGGCAAAGTAAATAAACTATTGGCTAGGTTGCATTTAAAGTCAAATATTTTGAAAAATAGAAAAGATATCAACATGTAGTTTTCAGGATTTCAGAAATAATTTAATTTAGAAAGCGACAGTGCTACCCGATTTTTTTACTTTGAAGTACATTACTATCTACAGGGTATGAAAGAAAGTCGTCTTTTTTTTTCTCAAATTTTACTATAACTACAGAGATTCCACAAAAATTTTTTTATATTTTTTTGTTGTAGATTTTTTCAGTCCTTACTTAATGGGAAAAAAACGTGTTTCTCAAATTTTTGATATCCCTGTTATTTTATAAGATACCGAATTTTTGCTGAAAACTTGATTTGATCTTTGTTTTTTGTCGTTCGGCCGTATTGTGTTTTGTAAAATCCAATCTCTGTAGTTGATTATCATACCTTATGAAGGGCTTTCTTATAAAAAGTATATTTTTTGTACTTTCATTAATTTATTGGTAACTAGTGGCTTATCAAAAATCGGTACACGTTCGCTAATTGGTAAATTTTTTTTTTCATTTTTTGACGCTATTTTCTTAATGGAATAAAATGGAATTTAGTTAGTTTATGTTCATCACTGGTTTAAGTGACTTATACCCTCGAAACGGGTTACTCACTTTTTCAAAAATTTGCTCATGTCCGTGTATACCGGGTGGCCACGAAATCGTTTTACAACCCCCACTATTTTGTCACATTTAATTGTAGGTATTAATTTGAAATTTGGCATGAATTGATTGTTGAAAAGAATAATCATTTTGACGTTTAATACAATCTAATGACACTTCCGGTTTCACCCGAAGGGCCACCTACTAACTTTCAATTTTTTTTAAAACAACCCTGTACATTTTTTTCCGTAATAATTACATTCTACTTAAAATTGCCTTTTTATTAACATATCACATGATGACATTTGCTTTCAAAATGGCACCATAATTATTATTGCAAAAACCTCTTCAACAATATTTAATTTAATAAAAAATTCGGTATCTTATAAAATAAGAGGGATATAAACATTTTGAGAAAATGGTTTTTTCCTCATAGGAACTAAAAAAATGGACATCAAAAAAATATAAAAAAAATTTGCGGAATCTCGGTAGGTAGGTATAAAGTTTGAGAAAAAAAACACGACTTTCTTTCATACTCTAAGTAAAAAATCGGGTCACACTATTGTTTTCTCAATTAAATTATCTCTTGAATCCTGAAAACCTCATGTTGATATCTTTTCTCCTTTCCGAAATATTTGACTTTAAATTCAACCTAAAAATTCGCCAATTGGCCATAGTGCAGGCGCCAAAGGTACTTGAGTATGCATAATATGAGGACCGGCAACTATGCTCGGATTCTTATATCTGAGACCCTAAATAATGAAAAAAATCATGTTGCCGGCAAATCAGATGGTCCATTTCAATTCCCTCGCCCTCTTATTATGTTATCACTATTATTAGTCAATCAGATATTTGAGATTAAAAAACTTGCGGGTAGACTGAATTTTTAATATGTTGTTTCTGATGGTCCGAAGGGTAAAATCTCAAGTTGGCGTATCCCCACCTGTTTCGGAATCCCCGCCATCTAGAAAAATTTTTGGAATCGATTTTTGGATTTACCTTATGTTCTGTTGGTCGGAGGAAAAAAGTGTAAAGACAAAAATTGTATAGCTCAAAATTTGCAAAATTTTTTTGTCTTACGCTGAACTCTCTGTAGTTAGTTCCCAAAAAGATAGAGGGCGCTAAAATTTCCAAAAATGCGCTGTACCTATGTGCCTGTTATATGTGAATGTGTTTCTGGTATTTGAGTACCTAAAAGTGTTTTATTCAAAAAATCTTGAAAAAATGTCGTTTCAAGTGTCCAATTTGAAAAGAAAAAGACCGAACGAGTTAACGTGTTTGTTTTGTGATACAACAGGAGACTTAGTTAAAAAACTAAAATCTCAATCATGGATGACTAATATAAGAGCAGCAGTTCAAATTTCTTCGCAATATATCCAGTGGTGTCGAAGATTACAGGGGAAAAGTGGAGAAGTCCCCCAGTATCTACGCCACTGGACATTTTTTTTATAAATAAACCCCATCATTACTTAGAAATGTACTACATTACTCTGTGTACGAAATTTAATGAAAATCGATCGAGTGGTTTAGAAGTTATGGTAACAAAACGAGTTCTTATCCTATACTTTGACACCCTGTATCTTTGTTATAAAACATTTTTGAGCAAAGTTTTTTCATTAAAGTCTACTTATTGTTTGATGCTCTATCACCTCCCAAAGTTAATGAAGTTTAACTTTTACCACCCTGTTTATAAAAATATAAAAGGGGTGCGAAAAAAAATTGGACCATATGATGGTGCGGCAACATCCAAAATATTAATCTTTGAGCTGTTATGAGCTTATATCAATTGATAAAATGCGGTCCTCATATTATGCATACTCAATTCCATTCAGCTCCCGGTCTACCAGCAGTTTAGTATAAATTATAACAATTAATTAAAAAAGCAAACATTTCAGTAAAATCTCTACTGCGCATATCTGGCTCCATATTTTAAATATCTTCTACTATATATAAGATGTCTCGTTCTTATGCTTATAACCCAAATTTTTTATGGAACACCCTTTATGTTTATCTACATATTATTCTGTTAGATTCTACAACAAATTCAATAAATTTATCAGGTAAAGTTACTGAGAAGGTGATTTTAGACATAAAAAAGGCTTTAAAATTTTCAACCTTTTTTGCATTTAAGCCTTAATTAATATCTATACAATGAAGTTTAGAAAAAAAAATTGAGTTTAAAAAGGGAAAGGTTAGGTTAAATGTGGATTATGTTAAATGATCGTCTACAGTGTGTTAATAATTAATTTTTAGTTGAAAACTATGAAAACTAACCTGATAATAGTACTCGTAATATGTTTTCATTTATATCAAAATATTTACCTATAGGTAAAATAATGTTGCAATAAATATTCTTAAGATTTTAGGGGAAAACCAAAAATATGTACCTCGAGTGAATGCCTAAGAGCAGCAACCAACCTCAAACTCTCCTTAGATTTAAGCGTCAATCCCTGTGAGAATTTTTACCAATTCACATGCGGCCGATGGTCTGAAGAGCATCCAAACCACGGCTGGTATCCCATTTTCACGGCATTCACTACAATTTCTGAAAGAATCGCTATTTCTGCAATGAATTTTTTTGTATCACCACCTGCAAACGATGAACCAATGGCTTTGAAACTAGCCAGAAATTTTTACGAGTCTTGTATGGATGCAGGTTTGTTCCACAGTAACGCAAAAATCAAATCTAAATGTGATTTGCTTACTAGACTCCATTGACGCAATTGGACTGACTGTTGTTTACAAATATCTGAAAAAGTCTGGTTTGCCAGAGGTTCCAAGTATGTTTGTTAAAACTGAGGATGAACTGAAGAGCTTTAGCTTCAATTGGCTGAAAACAGAGACTACGTTGAGGAAAACATTTTTCATGGATGTTTTCTTCGGATTTGCAGTTGATGCTAATATTTATAACAGAAGCGAGAATGTGATGTTTATTGGATATCCTATACAAAAGTGTCCTTTGCCTAGGTAAATACTCTTGACGATTTGAAACCCAAAACAAACCAGAAATGTTTTTTCAGCCCAATTAGAAGCACAAAAAGAATACGAAACCAGGAAAGTTACGTTAGGACAGCCGTTGATATCGAAAAAAGGAATTTAATTATGAAAACTAGAGCTAAGATAATTAAATTCGTCATCCAAACTATCATGAAAAATAGCAGCTTGGCTGAACCAAAGGAGGAGCTTTTAGACGAAGCTGCTGCAGTTATAAATAACATCACTAACGTCATTGAAGATGTAAGAAATTTATCTAAAACTATTTTTTATATAAACTTGTGTTTCAGTTCGCAGTAAATTTCACAGTATTTGAGGAAATGGAATACAAATCAGTATCTATTGACGATTTTCAAAAGATTACTGACGAATCTTTAAAAGGTCTAAATCATAACTTCTCTAATCTTTGGAGCAATTATATAGATTACATGTTTGAGGACTCCAAAGTTAAAATTAACAAAGACAAGGACATGTTGCATATTACCGAAATAGAAGGACCTTACATACCGTTAATTTTAAAGTACATTTTAAAATTATCTGACGTCCAGTTGGAACTGTACATGTGGTGGATTACTGTTTATGCAATGATTATCAACACTACGACGGACATTGTTGAATATATCTCAAAACAAACTGCGCCTTTTTACTTGAGCAGTGAAAATGAGATTACAAGAGCAAGGTTTGAGTTGACATGCAGTCATACCATAAAAATTTTATTTATAATTTATAGATCTTTGGATTGTTCTGCAGTGGTTAACACCTACATGGGAATGGCTCTAAGCTACGCCATAGCCGACAGAAACTTTCCAAACAGTACAAAGCCGAAAGTAAGTGTCTAACTATATACTTGTAACAATCTACAAAGATTTATTTAAGGTTCAACATATGCTGGAGGAGATCAAGGAAGCTTTTGTAGACCGTGTAAACGAGATAAAATGGATGGATCACTCCACAAAGTTAGCCACTTTGGAAAAGAGTAAAGAAATGCTCAGTTTCATTGGTTACCCTGATTGGCTGTATGAGAAAGGATCCATAGATGCTTATTATGAAGATGTACGTATTGCAGACATGATATAAGAAGACAATATTGAGCTTAGTAAATTTACAGATAGATATTGAACCGGATACCTATTTGGAAAATATGATCAACTTTCTAAAAGAATATTTTCCAGAGAAACTTGAATCACTGAGAGAGCAAAATGATCGAAACTGGACCACCGATCCAACCAACGTAAACGCTTTTAACTCTTTTCCAGATAATGCAATAAGTAGGTATACCATTTCTTATTTTAATAACCATGATTATATGATTCTTTCAGATGTCCCTATGGCTATACTAAATTTTCCAATGTACAATCTGGGACTTGAGTAAGTTGTTGAGTATCATTTTTGAGTTCCAAATAATATTTGATTTGCAGGGTTCTTCATTATGGTTCTATTGGTTCCATCTTAGGTCACGAATTAACTCATGGTTTTGACAATACAGGTTACAACTAAATTATTCCTTAAATTTTTTGTTATTATATTGATTTTATAGGTAGAAAACACGATAAATATGGCAACTATGTGAAATGGTGGACGAATAAAACGATAGAAACTTTCGAAAATTTGACTGATTGCTTCGTTAACCAATACAATAATTTTACGATGGAGGGTGTTAAAGTGCATGTAAGTTTTGGTTTAAACACAAAGCAGTGATGAATAGAATAATTATTGTAGGTTAATGGAAGACAAACTTTGGGTGAAAATCTTGCTGATAATGGAGGGTTAAATCAGGCGTTTGTAGCTTATCAAAATTATGTCAAAAAAAATGGGGAAGAACCAAAACTTCCAGGATTTGAAAATTATACTAGCAGTCAATTATTTTTCTTAGCATATGGAAGTGTAAGCAGTAGTTTATAAAAATATACAATTTTGTAAGTTATGGTTTTTATTAGATTTGGTGCGAAACTTCAAATCCAGAAGATTTGGAATACCAAATTGAAAACGATGAGCATAGTCCTAATGCAATAAGAGTTTTAGGTAGTCTACAGAATTCCGAAGAATTCGCTCAAGCTTATAGTTGTCCAAAAGGGAGTTTCATGAATCCCAATAAACAAAAATGCAAAATTTGGTGATATTATTTGCTTGTTTGTAGTTCAATGATACCAAATTGTGTTGTGTGATATTAAATTTATTTATATTTTGAGTTAAGATTAAATATAGAATTTGTTAATCGCTTTTTATTTTTTTTTTGGTAAAGCTAGAAAAATTTAGTTTATTTTCGACAAAATGAACTGCCTGATAAAAAGGAAAAACGACAATAATTTACCTCCAAAGCAAACTGGTAAACGCTAATTTAAATAAGATTTTCAAGTTGGAATTATTTTTTCTTCAAAATATTGAAAGTGGTAGATATCTCTCATACTACACTTATAAAAACAAGTAAAGTGAGTGCTTACTTACTTATTATACAAGGTTTCTCCGTTTTATTTTTTTACTTACAATTAGACCCTAAATGTAATTCTGATAAAAAAATATCAGAGGGTATGAGTTGATACTTTCTTCGGCTTCCTAACAAGTTATAATTTTAAAATATTGAAATAGTTAATCATTCGTTTTGGCAAACCTCATGATATTTCCCTTGCACTTTTCATAGTTTCCAATTTCCGTCGAAGTACTCATCCATGATATCATTATTCCTATATTAATGGAAATTAGTTAAATGGTAACTATAAGCAAAATGGTATCCTTGTTTTAATAAATTTAATTGAAAGGTGATCGTAATAGATTTTTTGATCAAGGTGACATTTACTCTTTACTCGTACATATAAAATTTTTCCAATAAAAAAACCGGGACACATTTAGATTATTAATTCTATTTGGTAATTGTTTATACTTCATTCATTTATTTGTAACTAGTTTATTTAGTACTATTATTAATAATTATGATTTATTATCGTGTCTTGGTAGAAGGAATGTGAATATTGATTTTATTTACCAGAACATCGGCTACGGTAATTCATTATTTCTAATTAAAAAATAAACATTTTTACTAAAATAAATCTTTATTATTATTTTAATAATGTGTAAAATATATACACAATGGTAAGAACCATTTATAATAATACAGGTATCACAATAACAACATTTATGAATGAAAAAATTTGACAATGATGAGATGATACTGATAATGACATAGTCTTGGCTTAATATTTGGAGTGACCACCGCCGCCTCCGATGGAAATGCTAGAGTAGCTGGTAGCTCCACCATGACCACCACCTCCGATTGAACCACCATGACCACCTCCAATTGATCCACCATGACCTCCTCCAAGAGAGATGGAATGTCCACCTCCATACGAACCACCGTAGGAACCACCATAGGAACCTCCATGTCCGCTACCAAGAGAAATCGAAGAAAGACCATGTCCTCCACCTAGAGATCCACCATGTCCACCTCCTAAGGAAATAGAATGTCCACCTCCGAAAGATCCCCCATGTCCGCTGCCTAAAGAGATGGAATGGCCACCTCCGTAGGAACCTCCATGACCACCTCCCAAAGAGATGGAATGTCCGCCTCCTAGAGATCCACCATGGCCTCCGCCAAGACCCAAAGAGCTACCGTGTCCAATGGAGATTGAGTGACCACCTCCGTATCCACCGCCAGATCCTCCACCGAATCCACCATGTCCTCCTCCAAAACCACCGCCTAATCCACCTCCGAAATCACCACCTCCAAATCCACCACCGGCACCACCTCCGGCTCCACCACCACCGCCTCCAACAAAGACTGGTTGAGCTACTGGTACTACAATGGTTTGTGGTACTCTAACTGGGTAAGGTTGGGGTACAGTTACTGGGTAGGGTTGAGGTACTGGCACACCGACGGGTTGTGGTACTGGGACACGAACAGGAGTTGGTACGGCTACTGGAACTGGGCGAGTTACAGTGTATGGAACTGGTCTTGGTACTACTACGGGTCGTGGTACTGGCACTGATACCTAAAAAAAACAAAGTTAATAATTAATTATTTGTGGATGGTTTGAAGTTTTTAACTTACAGGTACTGGTCGTGGTACTGGTACGGCAACAGGTTGGGCTACTGGTACTGGTACTCGTCTGGTAACGGTTACTGGGTAGGGTTGTGGTACTGGTACAGGGACAGCTTGGCTGATGGTGGTTACAGTTGCTCCACCACCACCGCCGCCACCGCCTCCTCCTCCAGCACCACCGCCGAAACCTCCTCCAAAACCACCTCCTAGTCCACCACCAATTCCTCCTCCGTATCCTCCGCCATATCCTCCACCATATCCGCCGCCCAAACCACCGCCATGTCCTCCTCCAAGAGAGATTTCATGACCACCTCCACCTCCTCCTCCAAGAGAAAGACCATGACCGCCATCGCCAAGAGATATTCCATGTTCATCTCCGCCGAAGGAGATGCTGCCGCCGTGACCACCGCCAAGAGAAAGTCCATGGTCTCCGCCTGAGGAGAGCCCGCCTCCATGGCCGCCTAGAGAAATGCTACCGCCACCGTATCCACCGTCGTGGCCACTGCCAACGTCACTGCTGAATATGCCGCGTTTTTCATTTTTGTTAGCCTCACCGCACTGGGCTACGCAGGCGACTGCTAACACTAGTGTTGCTATCTGAAAATTTAAAAATTTGCTTTAATTAATTACACGAAACTACTAATTTTTGAAGTAAAATTTAATTTTAAACTAAATCACAGTCGTTTGGTTAACTTTGCTTTTCAGTGTAGTATGTTATAGATATACAAGGGTACCTATGTAGGTACTTACCACAAACGGTGTCATGTCTGTGATTGACTGATGTACAACTGACAATGTTGTCTACCCCTTGGAGAGGTGGGTTTATATACTAAGCTGTGTGGAGAGGGTTCCTCCCCAAAAATCAGCAAACTTACCACTCACCGGCAATACTTTCACTGGGTGAATCTGCGACGATATACCATACATTCACAAGTTGGGACGCATCGCTGAACAAGCAGCATTATGAATTGCATTGAAGAATTCATCTGAAGCAGGCGGAACACATGCCATTTTAATAATCGGATTTTGCTGATTAATTTTTATGTAGTTTTTGTTTAATGTATAAGAGTAATTGTTGTATGGTGTGTTTTATTTCGCGTTAAATTAATGAATATTTCTGTAGATATTTTATTCGGAAGCAACCGGTCTAGAACCGGTGGATGGGTTCAGTTGCATTGTTGTGTAACGCGGTGAAGAAATTTGTCAACTAAGGAAAACCCAACTGCGTTTTATTATGTGTTATACTAAAGAAACATAATTTACGTTGTTACAAAAATATGAAACATTTCCCGCATTTAAAACTTTTTTCTAATCTGCTTCCTCTGCTTTCTACTCATTTTGCACTTAAATAAAAAATAAAGCATATTTAGTTATTAATTTTCGTCCAATTTAGTTGCGTAATTTGCGGCAATTTCAATTTTATATTAAACTTTTTTAGCGCTAGGTAATCAATCCGTGAGAGACATCATTATGTCGTACAAAGACGAATTGAAAGCATCGTAAATTCAATGATGTATTTTGGGATTGGGACACATTATAACATACCGGTTACGATTTGGTTTACTAAACCATTAAAAATTGAATAGATAATTACTTTCTTTGCATGTCTAGCTTCTTTGGTGTGTCTTTTAAGGCGGTGTGTGGGAAAGGAAAAAAATAAATGTCGCAAATATAAAACGAATGTATTTTTTAATTATGTGACAAAAATCTCAAATGTACCTATATAAAATAATTCATATGATTCATTACGCTAGTTATTATCTAAATATTTAATGTAAAATTACTAGAGTATTAAATAATGGAGGCAGTAATCGTTTCCATATGAAATACCAGGAGATGTTAAATTAGATTAAAATATTATCTTCCTTATAAATCTGCCATGTGTTTAATACAGATTTAATATGATTAAAAATTAATGGATAAAAAATCGCCTACATGCACATACTTCGCATTGCATTATACTTTCTATACATAAAGTGAGTATATGAGAGATCAATTAGGAATGAAAATGAAACACTTCCCAATCCCTGGTAAACGTGTTTTTGCATATTAGCCAGATGTAAATAGATGATTTGTTATGGGAAAGAACTTATTATTGGACGAAAAAATTCCATGGGAAAAATAGTCATTACTTTAATTATTAACGTTTAGCGTCGGAGTTATGTCATTATTTATTATACGAAATAATGCGTATAATTGTTCTACTTTCTTCAGTTAATTAATATTTGCATATAGTGATTTAAGTTTATTGTAACAATTATGTGGTTTATGATGAAAACGGATACATGCATGTTGATTATCTAATATTGTGTATTTAAATTTAGCACAACGTTTTACATTTAATTAAAGTTGGAGTACTCGTATTTTATGCACTAGAAGGTTCTTAATGTTTTTTTTGCATACATAACATAAATACATACGAATTAACATTGAATAAAATTAAATATTTATTAGTAGTATTATTTAGTTAATTTAGCAAATCAAAAAGGTTACAACTGAAAAATGTTAAATATATTTTTAGTTTTCGTTACCGATTCAACAAATAACACTTTTGTATATTGGCAGTAGAAAAATCTAGAAAAATGCTTAGTGATTTTTGATTTTCTATATCTTGCGCATTTGATATAAATAGTACCTTAAACAGTTTAAATATTATATTGTTTTTTGTAACTTGTCTCATTTATGTTTTAATTTTTTGAATAAACTCAAAAATTTACCTCAAAACTTCTTATGCAATGAGAAGAAATTTATTATATTCCAGATGATATTTTGCACTGTATATTTTAATTTTCCGACTTCATATTTATCAATTTCAGTCTCGTACCTAGTAGTAAATTATTGCTTGTGAAAAAGATACAAAAACAGATTAAAAAGTACAAGTATAATACCTACACCTTTATGTCCACCTACACAAGTGCACTTTTTCAGTAAGATCGTCGAAAATATTTCAAGTAAGGCGCTACTTTCTCATAAGATGTAAATAATGTATTAAAAGCAAAATAAATTTGGAATATGTCTGTAGGTACTGGACCCCGATAAATTTATTTGTGCCAAGATGTGAATTTATTGACGATGAGTTTTGTATGTGTGCAAAGGTTGGCCATTTATCTTAAAGAATAATCCAAAATGTATGTACTGAATAAATTGAAACTTTCAGAAAAGACGACCTGATTTCGAACATTCTTTGTTAATTATTTAATCTTGATATCTGCCATTACTTTGATATAAATAACTAATGTTTGAATGTTGCTTTTGCATAATATTAAAAAAATAATATTGGATAGGCTCTTGAAATATTTTCGCGGTTCCTTGGTAGGTATACTTTATTGCAGTTTTTGTTTAATTTCTAAGTTATGGGTCTAAGTAGTAACGAAACAACACGATTTCAAATCTATTGGCTAACCTAATACAAAAATTTCGATATCTTTGTAGCATGGAGTAAAAAAACGTTTCTTAAAAGTACCAGACTCTAAACTGGAGGTTAGTGTGAGAATTAGTCTTGAAACCTAAAATACGAAACGAAATATTCCAAGTTTCAGTTATATCCGGTTATATCTAATGTTTTAGCATACATTTTATAAATAATGTAGTTATATTAAAACAGATACGATATTTTAGAAAAAATTCATTTTTTTGGAAGTAATATTTATTGTGACTTATACACCTAATCCGAAATTAGTAAAGTTTGTATGTATATCTACACTAATAAATGTATTTTACTCCAGAAATATTAAAATTTTTATTTTAGCTTTTTTTAACATTCTACAATTTTTACTTTCTTATACGAAGTAATAAGAAAGTATAGTAATCGTGATTTTTTTCTAATTCGAGATTTTAATGGATTTTGACCATTTTCGCCATGTCTGTGTGTTTGTGTGTCTGTCTGTATCCACCATAACTCAAAAACCAGTTATCGGATTTGATTCAAATTTCATATTTAAGAGTTTGAACAAATTTGTGGGTGCCACATTCAATGTTTTTCATCTAGCACCAAAGCAAGTGACAGTTACCTGAAGACATTTTTAGGTTTTTTAGGAATATCTTGTAAAATAAACAATTTATGAGATTTTTTTTATTCTTTAACATTGATTTAGAATTAAATTTTGAACAAATTTTGTTTGAACTTTTCTTTGAAATTCCATTAAAAAAATTTCAAAAAAACGAGATAGGTATTCTAAACTCTTATACAGGGTGGTCCGGGTTGAACGTCTTTAATTTTGGGAGGTGATAGAGCATCAGGAAAAAAGTAGACTTTTATTAAAAAACTTTGCTCAAAAATGTTTTATAATAAAGATACAGGGTGTCAAAGTTTAAAATAAAAACTCGTTTTCTTAACATAACTTCTAAACCACATGAACGATTTCCATTAAATTTCGCACACAGAGTAATGTAGTACATTTCAAGATAATGATGGGACTCATTTATAAAAAAAATCTCCAGTGGCCTAGATACTTGGGGCCATTCAACTTTTCCCTCCAATTTTCGACGCCACTGGATATATTGGGAGGAAAATACAATTTTTGGATTGTCTGTTTAATTTAGAGAAAATAGTTACTCTCGACAAATTTTAATTTAAGGTTTCGTTTTTGGGATATTTGAGTTTGAAGGTTTGGAAACACAATATGAAATTTTGTGCTGAATTAAAGAAAATTTCGGTTAGGTCTGAAAAATCCGGAAAATTGCCATCAAGTCTTGGCAGCGATTAATTCCGTGGCTAAAAGAACTCGAAAATGTATCAAAGCCTATTTTGAGAACTTATTCAAAATTTTCTTTAATTCAGCATAGCATTTGATGTTGTGTTTCCAAACCTTCAAACTCAAATATCTCAAAAGCGAAACCTTAAATAAAATTTTTTCGAGAGTAATTATTTCCTCTAATTTGAACAGACAATCCAAAAATTAAGGAAGTTTAACCTGGACGACCCTGTATTTCTCATAGTGCGCGGTGAATCCGAAATCCGACAGCCGAGTTAGACTAGTGACTAAAGGGACTTGACTGCCAAACGGAAGGTCGCGGGTTCGAATCCCAGAAGGGCCATTATTTTTTTTTTATTTTACTGGTTTCTATGGTAACGAAAACAATAATAATAAATAAATGTGATTTTACATTAATAACGTATTGAATGTCGACGGCATGTGATTATTGGCTACCCCTTCAATATGTTTCAAAGATTAAAACTGTATCATGGTAATGTATAAGAAAGTCATGTGTTGGACACATCAGATATTTCCTAATGTGCTCTTTATAAAAATTCAAAATTTATATTTAAAAGTATGTACTCGCAAGCCAAAGAAACCCAGAAGTTCTATCGATTTTAGGTACCTACCTAATACCTATATACGAGTACGATTCTATATTACAGCGATGATGGATTTGTAGATTAGATATGTATAAACTAATGACATGAAATTGATTTTCAATTGAAATAAAAAACACTATATTTTGCGTTTTAGGTATTCAAAGTAATAATGACAAAGATAATTTAATGATAACGTATGAACTTCAAATTATGTTTGTATGGGTAATTAAAAATTAATATAGAACTGAAAAAAATTATGAATATGGAAGTTTCTTATTACTTATTCATTTATTGTTGGAGCAATACTTTTTTTGTAGTAGTACAGTGTGCCGCGTGAACCTTTGTGCTCAAAAAGGACAAAATGCTACATTCTCGTTGTCACAAAGTTGTATCGTGTACCGCATACTTTATATTGCAATTTTCCTATAATGAATCACTATTATATTTAAACTAGTTTGTGTTATTTAACATTGATATATAAAATTAATGAAAAATTAGTGTATAAGCATGGCTAATTTACCAGATGAAAAATAATTAGTAAAATGGACCGCAACTAATTACTTAATAATACCTGTATACAGTAGACAGTTTTTAATAACTGCAACTAATAATTAAATATCACGAAACACGCAAATTGCATCGCTTTGTGAATTAGTAAAAAACGTATTGTATAACATTTCTTAAAAAAATAACTATCGAATGCAAGTACTAGGTACTGTTTAATACCCGTAAGTACAAAGACAATTTTAAAGAAAATTCAAACAAAAACCCAGTACATAAGTATGTATAAAACAGCTAGCATGTACGAGTGGCATGATAATAATTTGCAATATGCTTGGGGAAATATTTACTCGCATTTCTGTAGTACTCTACTTATTGAATGAAAGGAAGTGTATTAAAAGTTTGACAATGGCACTGTTTCATATACGAAGTACTGATAAACTGTAATTACCCTGCAATTATTAGCGAGTGTCGGTGGAGTGCATACTATTATTAGCATTAACACTCTTGCGCAAAAATAATATTATTTTATCATTGCATCTGTAAGCGCAAGTTTAATTGAGGAAACAAATAATGTTATAATTCAATTTGCACAACCTATCGAATATCGATCGGTTTTAATTTAAGACGAGTGAAGGTAAAAGTGCCTTAAGTATTAAATGGAAAAATTATATGCTGATGATTTTTTTTTAGTTTCTAGTGCTTGTAATGTATGTTTGTCTAAGTTTATTACGGTAGATAACTGTCTTAATTCAATAAATTAAGTTTAGAAAACTAGAAAACAGTTTCTATAATCAGTTCACATCATTTTCTCTGTTTAAATATCAAATGAGTTTTTGGTAATTTGTACCAGGAATTTCGAGACAAAATAAGACAAGAAATTTTCTCCATTTTTCCGTACACAACTTCAAATGGCTATAACTTTCGAACTATAAATTTTAGATCAAAAGGGTAAAGAATGATTTTTGTAGAGAGTTTCATCATCTTCAATTTTTATAATAACTGTTTTTACTGTAGGATCGACAATAAGCAAGATTTTAACCAGAATAATTAATTAATGGCTGAAGATGTAGAATCTAAAATTTTGTCCTCTTATAAAGTCTCGACATATTTATATCTAAAATACAGGGTGTCCCAAAATTAGCCTGCCAAAATGTACCAGTTGATTCTACGTTCAAAAATAATGCAAAAAGTTTTAATAAATATAGGTTGAAAAATGCTTCCTAAGGAGGCTACAGCCTCCCGAAAGGAGGACCCCAAAGAGGAGTTTTTTGTAATATCTCTGCAACTATTTGAGGTAGATTCATGAAATTTGGTGAGTTTGAAGCTTTTATAATATGCCACATATTTCTCTTTTCAATTTTCAGAAATTTTGCCAGGGGCGTCACATACAGGGTGGGTGCTGGGTAAATTATGCCCCATAATTTTTGCGTGGATAATTTTAAAATTGTTTATATAAAATTATGAAACTTGGTTTATTTTTACACAAAAAAGGCCGTCTCAGTCGATTTTTGAATCTTGAACCGTTTTCGAATAAAATCGCTTTGAAGATGTCACGTCCTTAAAAACTACACTAATAAAAATAATCACAAAATTGAAAAAAAAATTTTGGTTTGGTATTTTGTTTTTCTTACTAATATTTGACGAAGAAATGCTAAACGAAGTAATAAATACCTATAAATTTTAATCCATTGTCTACTTTTGATAAATGTTAGTTTTGTGAATATTTTTATTAGTGTAGTTTTCATGGACGTGATTTTTTCAAAATGATTTTACTCGAAAACGGTTCAAGATACAAAGATCGACTGAGACTACCATTTTTGTGTAAAAATAAACCAAGTTTCAAAATTTGATATAAAAAAATTAATAATTATCCCCACAAAAAATATGGGGCATAACATACCTTGCTCCAACCCTGTATGTGACGCCCCTGGCAAAATTTCTGAAAATTGAAAAAAGCAAATTGTAAAAGCTTCAAACTCACCAAATTTCACAAATGTACCTCAAACAGTTGCAAAGATATTACAGAAAAATCCTCTTAGGAAGCATTTTTCAACCTATATTTATTGAAACTTTTTGCATTATTTTGAACGTAGAATCAGCTGGTATATTTTGGCAGGCTAATTTTGGGACACCCTGTATATTAACTTTTTGGGGTCGCATAATCTGTCATTTATAAATTGGGCCGGTTAGGTTAGATTTAAGATTTGGTTTTTCCCTCACGAGAATTTTAAAATGCTATAGACTAGAAAAATTATAAAAATCTTACATTTATTTTGGCCCCATAATTATGACTCCTTAGCCGGCTGCCTTCTATAAACCCCTCGTTATTACGCCCCTGCATTTTTCTAATCTCCTGAAATGGTTCTGTATAATTTCAGGTTAATTAGCTGAATGTTCTAGTAGATCATGACAAATAATCTGATATAGTTTACATATTTGAAGGATACCTATCCAATTTTAGAAAACATGATTTAATAATATTTTTGGTTCAAGAGCAAGAATTAAACAGTTTTTCTAAACCGGAGGCCTTTTACCGTATTAATTTATTATCAAAAAAGAAGAATACATCCATAATTTTTTACTTAGAAGATGTGGAGAAAGAAATATGTTAATTTAGTAAAAAATAAACTTTTTAACCTCAGTAACTGTCTAGATTTATATCCACGCCGATGATTTTTGGAACAGAAAATTCTCAGGGTCACTAATTAATTTTAAGAGTGGAACCAGCGCACATTCGTTAGATTTCGTTGATCAGAGTTGCGGAACCGAAAAAATTACGGCTGTTATATTAGAGCAATCTTCTAAGTCTCAGTACTCGTTTCTGAAAATAATCATTTGTTAACATTGTTTCTTTCAAGGGTATGTAATTTACCTCAAAACAAAGATCTGGAATTGGAACTGACATACATTGCATGAAGCAATATTTACTGAATAAATAGGGATGTTGCATTTTCTTAAAATCCCGCTTATTTCTGTTAGAAATGTAAAACGACTATATTAATAATACTCTACAGCAAAAATTTTTTTTTACTCAATATTTGTACATAAAAAAACGATTAAAAATTGACCGTAATTCAAATATATTATTGCCGCCCGAAAACGTTTTGAGATCGGAGAGTTCTGTGTGACGTCACGAATCTAGTTTACATTGGCATGTCTAAATATTTTTTACGCGTTTGACATTTTTCGAAATAAGTCAAAATGCGGCGTGCTGCACTGTGTAACTAGATTCGTGACGTCAACAGTTTTTTGGGCCGATTCGGGCGTTTCCGGGCAATGTGTGGAAATTTCAAATTTTGCAATACTTTTTATTTATTTGCATGGAAAGTACGGACCAAAAATTTTTTTTTTAAATATTGAAAGTGATAATTTGGTATGAGCTTTTCAAAAAAAATTAATTTGAAAATCATGCAAAGTCCCTATTTTCGTGGTCTTCTAGAAATAGGAAAAGATTATGAACAGATTATACGCATATTAATTAAATTGTTGTATTAATATATCAAATTGCACCTGACACGAAGGCGCGCTTCCAACTAATAAACAACAGAAACTGCTTCCCTTTCGAATTACTGGATTAAATGCGAATAAATAATTATAAATAATGAGTTTCAAGATACTTTATTATTTCAGTTATACTCTGTTTAAATTATTCAAACAAAAATTTCCTGGTGTGACCAACAAACATAATGTCAGGTGTAATCACTAGCATTATCTGTGGCGAAACTCAGCAGTACCTAAGTGGTAATTAGAGAGTTGGAAAATTTGCACTATTTATGTTTCAACAACTCTACTAACAGATGTAGGTGTAGAAGAGCCTTATTCGTTAAAACATTTGGAACAATTTTAATTATGATAATGCATTCATGACATTTATTAAGATATATTTCTCTATTTTCTAGACTAAAGTAAAAGTCGTATCTCGTTAAAAAAAATATATAACATACGCTAATTGTCTTAAAATTTTACGACCAAATGCAAATTAGGTGTCACCACTTTAGTTTCGGAAGAGTGCTAGGCGACAAAAAAAGTTAACACTTTACGTGTGCTGGCTGTTAGATATTACGTAAAGCAAATAACGCGTAAAATAAATGTAACTTTAAAATCTGCAATAATATCCATATGGGATAATTTATTTTAAATTACTGACGGACGAAAACCGTGTAGTATTGCTCTAAATAGAAAGTGCTCCAAGGAATTTCCATTAAAATGATTTGTAATTTGACAAACACTGGACTAAAATCAATCTTGACTAATCATTGTGCAATTAAATAATTCGTATGTAAAATGTAGTGCAAAAAATTTTTAATGCGCTGTTAAGTTAACATGGCCTCCTACAGAAGTAAGAAGCAATATTTATTTTAATCGCATATACGTGAAATAACGAAACCTTTTGAACCGTGACTGTATCGCTTGCAGTCGGTATGTTAAATTTATATATTTTTTGCAAATTTATTACAAAGGTGATATATATCCAGATTTTAATGCTATGGTATAATGGAGCTTTTAATCGTCAATATGTAAGCTATAAATAATAATCGGGTTATGTTAGAAATTAATATGCTATTATGAATTGGGTAATAGTATAACGAAGTATATAAAAAAAGCATTGCTAAATTTATAACTTTGAAAACCAGTATAATAATAAGTTTTAATGGTTAACAAATGGATTATAATTATTAAGTGAGAAGTAGATATAGTAGGTATAGTTTTTAGGTTGAAAAATATAATTGTACCTACATTAGAGTTTAACTTTTAAAATTTGTGCATACCGTCGTTGATTATGTAATATCTGCTATGTGTAATTTTACCAATTTTTCGAATTTAGTAGCCTCATCAGTATCAGAAATTTCTGCTTTATAATCTGCATGGTAAATCCTGGCATGTGTAGGAAAATATCGATTATTTAAATTTAGAAAACAACAACAGGA
Source organism: Pediacus dermestoides (assembly GCA_963942485.1). Taxonomy (NCBI): domain Eukaryota; kingdom Metazoa; phylum Arthropoda; class Insecta; order Coleoptera; family Cucujidae; genus Pediacus; species Pediacus dermestoides. Next base: position 9,518,339 of record OZ012625.1, read on the forward strand.
TAACTAAGTAAACATTAATTTAAATAAAATGTTTTTAGTGCCTCGTGTAAAATTTCGTTTTTTTCACACAGCAGATATTGCAAAATCAACGACGATACGCTGTTGGAGAGTCAAGACGCAGGAGAAAACCTCTTGAGCAGGCCAAGACTCAAAATTGGTTTAAGATCCCGTGATGATGATATTTATGTTGTCGCTCATTATGAAATTTGTTATTGCCTTTGTTATTTTCCAAATTTGTCTTTAATTCGGTTAATCCAATCAATGTTATCTCAAAACTAAAAAGTTCAATTTTTGCACATTGATTTTTATGTCCTTCTGTGTATTTTTGAATAGAAATTCAAAACCGCAAACAACTTCAACTTCAAAAAGGAATTTAATTTCGAGAGAATTGAAATTTGGGGGACGCCATAATCCTTTTATATACTTTCAATAATAAAATAAAACATTTCTTATAGTGGTGTTCAAAATTGATTATTTTAGAGATATCAAGAAATGAGAAGCACATACATATTTTCTTTTTGAATTTCGGTTCTTGATATCTCTAAAATAATCAATTTTGAACACCACTTATAGTGGTCTTACAGTGGTGTTCAAAATTGATTATTTTAGAGATATCAAGAAATGAAAAGCACATACATATTTTCTTTTTGAATTTCAGTTCATGAGTAATTTTTAGTCACATTACTCTTTCACTCGCTCTTATCTATGTATTTTTTTAGAGAAGTCATTTACTTTCCGTTTTTTATAATATTCCTTGCCTTTCTCGTAACTAAAATGCAATTTTTGAAATCGAGTAACAAAGAAATCGAAAGCTTCAAGATATTTTAGGAACTTATAACATAATTTTAATATTTTTTCAGCATATTTTGAGTATCAAACATACTCAACTTTTCTTTAAAAGTAATCCCTTTTGTTGCTATCGAATTTTGAGCACTCTATAAAAGACGTTGATTTTTTCTAATAAACTGCTGGCCAATTGAAATGTACCAAGCGCATTTTTAGGTTGAATTTAAAGTCAAATATTTTTAAAAAGAGAAAAGATATCAACATGGGGTTTTCGGGATTCACGAGATAATTTAATTGGAAAAACAATAGTGTGACTCGATTTTTTTGTTTTGAAGTACGTTACTATCTACAGGGTATGAAAGAAAGTCGTTTTTTTTGCCAAATTTTATAACTACATACCAAAATTCCATAAATTTTTTATAAATTTTTTTGATGTCCATTTTTTTAGTCCTTGGTTAATGGGAAAAAAACTAAATTCTCAAATTTTTTATATCTCTCTTTTTTTATAAGATACCGAATTTTTAATGTAAACTTGAATTCTTCTTTGTTTCTTGTCGTTAGGCCGTATTGTGTTTTGTAAGAACACTAAGAACCAATCTCTGTAGTTGATTATGATATCTTATGAATAGCTTTCTTATAAAAAGTACATTTTTTTTTACTTTCATAAATTTAATGGTAACCAGTGACTTATCAAAAATCGCAAATTGGTAATTTTTTTATTTCAAATTTTTCTTAATGGAATAAAATGGAATTTAGTTAGTTAATGTTCACCATTGCTTTAAGTGACTTATATCCTCGAAACGAGTTTTTCATTTTTTCAAAAATTTGCTCTTATCTGTGTATACCGGGTGGAAACGAAATCGTATTGCAACCCCCACCATTTTGTTACATTTAATTGTATTAATTTGAAATTGATTGTTGAAAGGAATAATCATTTTGACGTTTAAAACAGTCTAATGACACTTACGGTTTCAACGGAAGGGCCCCCTACCAACTTTCAAAACTTTTTAAAACAACCCTGTATATTTTTTCCGTAAGAATTAGATTCTACATAAAATTACCTTTTTATTGACATATCACATGATGACATTTACTTTCAACATGGCAGCATAATTATTATTACAAAACCCTGTTCAACAGTATTTAATTTAATAAAAAATTCGGTATCTTATAAAATAAGAGAGATATCAATAATTTGAGAAATCGGTTTTTTCCCTATTAACCAAGGACTAAAAAAATGGACATCAAAAAAATATAAAAAAATGTTTGTAGAATCTCTGTAGTTATAAAGTTTGAGGAAAAAGAAGACAACTTTCTTTCATATAATGTAGATAGTAACGTACTTCAAAGTAAAAAAATAGAGTTTTCTCAATGAAATTATCTCTTGAATCCTTTTTAAAATATTTGATTTTAAATTCAACCTAAAAATTCGATTGGTACGTTTCAATACGTTTAGTTCTAGTATGTTACATTGTGTTTTAAAAATTTAGAGGTTCGATCTACTTAATTGACTTTTTATGAAAAAATACTCATAGTATTAAAGATCTAATTTTGACGAGTAGTTTACTATTTTCTTGATCTCTCGAGACTACACCAAAAACTCTAAATATCGATGTTTTTTTCAGAAAACTGTATTTTTTAATTGAGTTTATAGAGCATATAAATATTTTTTCTTCTATGCATCAGAAGTTATCTAGCAGACTACCTACATATTATTTCGTGTAAACTTATAACAACAGACAAAATTTTACCATTTTCGCTTACCAAAAAATTCGAAAATTAAAAATTATCGATGGTTTTAAGTCCAAAAAGCTCATTTTTAGATTCTTGCGTTATTAAAATCGGTTTTATTATCTGGCTTAAAAAAGTCATTGTGAGGTAATTTTATGTTAGTTTTATAATTACCTTTTATGATTATAGTGAAATAACAACGAACCTTAAGCACCTTTTAAAATGACAGTTTTTTGAGTTACGCTAGGTATATTTTATTGTCATCTTATAGTATTTTTGATTAGTGGCCCAAGTAACAAAATAGGTAATATTACATTACGTTATAGTATTTCTAAAGTAAAGTTTTAAACTAGTATAATGTTTATTTTGCTAATAATACACAATATTACGGTGTGTTGTATATTATTGTATATAAGTTGCAGCCTTTTAGTTACAGTAGAGTATTAAATAACAATAAAATGAATGCAACTACTATGTTTAACAATAATGACCAGGAATGAATGTTTCCTTATTTTATTTTACAACAACCGTTGTAATAGCTGCTTTAATTTCTTAATCATCATCCACTCGCACACAATCTCCATACTAAGAGGCCTTCTTACCAAATGGAAAAATCTAAATAATATACTTTTCAAACTGGATTGAATTTAATTAATTTTGTTCAACCAGAGCACCTATCAATTAACTTAAAACCAACTGTGCTCTTACTACTAGTCCATTAACTAACACAAAAGCAACCAAAATTGTGCTGCGTTTTTTTGCATCGCCGCACCCAAACTCCACTTTCCCTGGCAGAGATTAAATGTGTATTTGGATAGATTGTGTGGTGTGTGGTATTAGACAGGATGATTTGATTATGCATCAGGAAGCCTTCCAAATGCCCACAAGTTATACTTTTATTTTTTTCTTCTGAAGACTATTATAAGGAAGCGTTACATCCGTGCACTATAAAGTGGCAATCGCCCATAGACTATATGTTACACTCGAGTTAATTTCTGTATAATTGGAAAATTGCTTTAAATGCATTTTGTTTTATGTATGTATATTACTAGTTTGATGGTTTATATCTAGATAAACGGGCAATAATAAAGAAAGTGATTGTGGAGAAGGCTTCCATATGAAATTATTGAAGCAGGAAAACAACTCTTCAAAAATTCTTGTGATTTTATCACAAAAAAAGTTAGAAATCTTAAAAATATTACAGTTTAATGATTTAATGATGGTTGAAAAATTTTCTGTCAGATCTACCGACGCCGGAACATATTAAATAAATATCCGTTTCTTATAATTAATTGCTACCATAATGATTCTATTAAAATCTACATGCAACGTTTGATTAAATAATAAATTCATTTCATTTGATTGCTTAGAATCGATCCTTTTACGGTATGAAATATGAGAATGAAATCAAAGTAATATCATAATTATTAGGACACTGTCTTTTACAAAATCGGAAGATAAATTAAAATTCGTTTCTAATTTTCTTTTCCATTATTTAATTTATTTATTTAATGATATAACACCAAAATCAGGAATAATCCTTTCACATCCCACATTCGAAAAAGCAAACCGGCAGCATTAAATGTAATAAGTTTTGAACTTTTAATCGAGTTCACTTATACGTAAAAAAAGATTAGCGTTTATGTTGAAGTTGATACTGCACGGTCTAATTAAATCAAATATGTATGTATTTATTTGGCAATTAAAAAGGATTACATAAAACACAGTAATAAAACTGTAATCATGAGATAGGAGTATTTTATTATTTTGGACAGTAATTTTATTTAAACCCTGAAAATCTATACTTATAAAGTATTCAGTGAAAAATGTGGATGTTAATAAATTAAACAACAAACTAATTTATTCATAACAATTCATATACTTGGAAGTATTTCGTGTAGATGTCTCCACATACAACTTTTTAGTTTCTGGGTTAGTAAAATTACCAACAGATATCGATGGCGTACATAAACTTGTAAAGTAAAATTGAATGTGAAGTTTGTGTTGCAGTGCATTGCACACAATTCATTAAAAACCGCAACAATATTTATAAGAAAGTGAATATTGTGATTGATGCGATTTATTAAGATTGATATATTTTATTTTTTTATTATTTGTGGAAGCGACCTCAGGTTTTTCAATATAAATGCATTTCAGATGGTTCTTAATAATTTTTGTTAATTAAGAAGAAAAATTTTAAAAATAATTTAACGATTTTTATTGAAGATTAAAGGGTCGATTCTGTAAGCAAAATGTTAAATTTTTACACCTGTTTATTTTTTGTCTCTTTTTAACTTATTAAATTCTATAATACCTCTCTTTGTCTTCCTGCCTTAGCCGACGTTAAAATTTAACATTTTACTTACAGAATAGACCCTTTAGATTCTACTTATTTCAAAAATATTCAAATATTTTTTTTTTAATTATCTTACATTAAAGTACGAATACTTCCTAAATATGCTGTTTATATTTGAAGTTATTATAAATTCTCTAAAATATGAAAAGCATACTTTTTAAGAAAATATTTTAACATAACGTATCTGAAAGTATTTTATTTTAATTAACATCTATGGTAAAATTTCCAAAAAGAAATATTTTTAACGTATTTTTCAACTAACGTTTCGAGATTTATTTTTTATTTTTGTATTCTTCAGAGCTAGAAATACACAGAAAACATTTATTGAAAAAATGTTAATTGACTGCAACAGCTAATTAACTTCAATCCAAAAACATTTTAAAATGAACAGTGACTAGTTGTGGAAGGCATGGTTTTGGACATTGGAGTTGGAGCTCTAAAAATGAGAAATCTCTCGTACGTATTATGTATTTATTATTGGAACGTTCGAGAACATCAAAACTAAAGCAGCGCATTGATTTTTGCATCGAGAAAGGGGACAATTTCTTAACGATCTGTTGTAATATATTTCGTTTTTCATATTAAACTTAATATATTAGTCTTAACCAGAATAGGACTTGAATCACACAATATTTTTCAGCATAGCAGTTACAACAATTTTCTATTTGTTATTACAGTTACCTAAACTAAATTGTTGTTTAATCATTTTATAAAAAACATGTTTTACTTTTCATAGGTACAGACAATTTCGGAAAATTTAAGAACTTTTCAGGACCCTTAGATGGATTTTTACTGATGAAATATGACAAAATAACGAATTTTTAGATATTAGAGACCAAATAATGAAAAAATTCATTGTCCAACTTTGCCCCAATTTAACCGTCTTTATTTCTCTCATGGTTTACGGGATGCCAATAATGAATATCGCATTTACCCTCTGTATAAAATTATAGTGTCACCTACTTTTTAAAACAATTATTGGTTAATTCCATATATAATATGAACTCTGAGTGTACAGCGAGACATTCAATGCATTTACTAAAACATATTACAAAATAATCCGCTTTATAAATAAACTCATGCACACAGCCACATACGTGGTAAATAAGAAACAAATATTATGTATCATACGCAAACGAAACAAAAATAAAAGAAAAAAACCAAATTATTTTACTTTAATTTAGATCAAACAGCGAAAGTGTTTCTGACTCCCTTCACTTATGGTGACTGGACTTCTCTTATTTATCTGCATCAGGAAGAACGTGCATTAAATTAGTGTTTTAGTATATTTCCGTCAATTCCACAATCTAAACTACTGTCAGGGCCACGTGAGGATGTTAGATAATTTTATAAAACACCTACTGTGTGGTGAACGCATATGTCCAATTTGCAGATGGTGTTTTAATTCACTTTCAATTAATAATTTGTACGCACAACATCAACAATTATATAATACAGTTATAAAAAAGGATTACAAAATAAATGAGTGTCATTATAAAAATATTTGACTTTTTAAAAGCTGGACCATTATGATAGTAAGATAGATATTTATTTTCCAACAGCAACATACAGGGTGTGTCACGATGAGTTGACAGTAGACATAACTCTATTACTAAACACAATTTGGCTCTAAAATTGGTACACGCCCATTATAAAATGTGCTCTATTTAATGAAAATATTACCATCTTTCTGGTACTTCCGGTATACCGGAAGTAGACACAAAATTTGTTATTTTAAATGGAACACCCTGTATATTTCTGAACATTTAGATTCTATACTTTATTTTAGACATAAAAGTATTAAGGTTGTATGGTCCTAACATTAACGGTATTATAATTATTTACACTTTTTCATTTTTTTTACAAAATCATAGATATAAATAAAAATTCGAATCTTGACAATGACACATTTTTTCCAAAGTTTTTTTCTTACGTTTGAAGTAGAATATACAAGCAATAAGCTTCTACTTCGACTAAAATTTGTTCTTTATTATATTTAATTTAATATTCTTTATTTTTTTTTATTTATTATAATTAAGTAATTGTTTCTTCCAATTTTTTCATACAAAAACTTAGAGTCACACATTTTCATATTTTACTAATGACACGTTCTTTCAAAAAATGGACCAAATTTTAGTGGACGCAGAAATGTACAAGAAACATGGTAATATGGTTTTAAAAAACTTATTTTATACAGGGTGCTTGTGATTGACAGTTAATTTTTAAAAAACGTAATTAATTATACCGTTAATTTTAAGACCTTACAATCTTAATACTTTTATGTTTCGAATTATTTATTTCTTGTATATTCCTACTTCAAACACAAGAAATTTTTTTTGGAAAAAACGTGTCATTGTCAAGATTTTAATTTTTATTTACATTTATGTTTTTGTAAAAAAAAAATGAAAAGTGTTAATAATTATAATACCGTTAATGTTAGGACTATACAACCTTAATATTTTTTTGCGTCTAAAATGAAGTGTAGAATCTAAAAATTCAAAAATATACAGGGTGTTCTATTTAAAATAACAAAGTTTTTGTCTACTTCCGGTATAACCGGAAGTACCAGAAAGGTGGCAATCTTTTCATTAAATAAAACACATTGTATAATGGGTGTGTACCAATTTTTAGAATCAAATTGTGTTTAGTAAGAGTTATGTCTACTGCCAACTCGTCGTGACACCCTGTATATGTATGTAAATAATACGTTAAAAAACACATACCAGATTAAACGAATAATAAATTACAAAGTGGTAAGAGACAATTCAAAAACTATCAACCATTATAGTATAATTTTTTTAAACCTGAAATACTTCAACAAAATGATTGTTAATATTGTGCATAATGGATTTATGTAGTCCACTATTTGTTCCGGAAGATGAAACCTGCAATAACTTCTTTGAATAAGTTCTATTGTAAAAAAGGTTAAATTACAATGTTTTCCTTATTTCCTATAATATGTGTAATTTTATTTATTGATGTATATTATTACGTATTGTTGTAAAAATGAAGATCTTTTCATTTTACCAATATCAATCCCTTAAGTCATATAATAATTTTGTTGATTCTAAATGAATATCTTTCAAAAAATTTTTAATGTGTTATTACACCTGATAATTGATTGTCGGGTAAAACCTGGGCATGGCAAAAGTCTTTCATATACTCCTATCAATTAATCTGCCTATTAGTTCCAAAAAGACATAATAGTTAGGAATCGTCCTAATAGAAAAACTGTTTCAAAATACATGTTGGGAGTTGGGAATCTTGTAATGTTCGATGGTGTGCAACTGCCGCATGTTACAGCTGATGCAAATAATAATCATAATTTATACATGCTAATACGAGCCCTAACAACTAAATGTTAGGACAAAAGTAAATTTTTGAAGTATGTACAATAATACAATTATACAATAAGATAAAGCCTTAATAACAATATTATGCATGGAAGAAAATTATTTATTTGATTTAACAATATTTTAACCTTAATAATTAGCAAATTTTAAAAAATGAATTTGCAACTAAATTTTGGGATAATTTTTAATTTAGGACCATCATAAGGGGTTACGTCTCCTTTTGCGTTAATAGCTGCCTGTATTCTAGCAGGCATTGTATTTATCAAATTTTGGTACAATTCTGACGTGAAACTGTCCCAAATTTCTTCTATTCTGGTCTTTAAGTCCCCAGTGGTTGGTTCTTGGTGGATTATTGCGTAGAATACGTTTAATTTTATGCCAAAGAATTTCAATGACATTTAAGTCCGGACTGAATGAGGGCCATGAAAGCACCTTTATGTCGTTTTCACCGAGCTCCAAAACTGTGATATTTTAAAAACAGTCGTTAAGAAATTATGTCATAATTTTCAAGTGCCATTTTAAAGTTACGAAAATTGCCGAAAATCAAAAAAGACTTAGGGATTTTTTTGTACATAAAACCAACATCCAGCTTTGCAATAAAGTAAACTTTACCAAAATCCAACCAGCGGTTCCAAAACTGTGATTATTTAAATGTAGGTAACACTCTCAAAAAACACGTTTTTTGAAAAGTGAACTGTGGAACTTGAAAAAAATGCAAAAAAGTCATATTAACATTTCAGGATTTTTTCAATATAGTACGATTATTGAGCTTTGATTTAAAGGTTTTTTGACACAATTCCAACCAGCGATTTCAAAACTGTGATTTTTTAAAACAGTTACTAGAAAATTTTATCATTTTTAATTTAAAAGTGCAACTTTGAAGCTCCGATAAATACCTAAAATCACCAAATAAAAACTTGTATAACTTTTGTGTAAAGAAAACTAACATCCAGGTTTGCAATAAAGTAAATTTCATCAAAATCCGACTTTGTTTCTACAATTTTCCCATCCTGTTGGGTTAAAGTGCTACAGTTTTGGAACCGCCGAGCGGATTTTTTACGAAATTTACGTTTTTATATAACTAAATAAAAAAAAAACCATCAATGTTATGGAAGTTAATTTACATAACTTGTACGCGTATGGAAAAAAGATAGTCAAATTTACTTTTGTCCGAACATTTACTTGTTAGGGCTCGTATAAATCATATATAATGTACTAACAAAAATGGACAGGTAATTGCGAAACTTTCACGCTCTATTTTGAAAAATCGAAAATTTGTCATATTCATAACTATAATAACTATAAAAGGTTATAACTTTTTTATTTGTGGACGTATTTGAATCAGCTTTTTTTCAAAGTACATATGAATGGAATTTTAACTTTTTTTCTATTCTGCTATGTCTATTCTGTTTTTATTTGCAGTCGTACATGACTGCTGAAAATAATCCAACTATAATTCTAAAGATAATGCTGTATATTTTCTATTATTAAGTTTTTAGAAGAAGGTATCTCCTAAATCTGTTTCATCCCAAGATCTGTTAAAAATTAATGACCACAAATTAATTTACAATTTCCTGAATTGATCATATTTGCAGGATGAGCGAACCTACACAGGGGGAGTAGGAAATGTAGGGTTAACGTGATATACGTGGAATAAAAATACATAAAGTTTTATCGTTACTAGAAAATTGCTTCTGTACCACCTAAACTCACAGCAAATATACACGAACTTTAATTATTTTTTCTCAAATTTGAAATTTGTATGTTGAAAACTAAGCAGTTTTACCAACTAATAATCTCTTATCTTCTACTGCAATATTTTTACGATATTTATTTTATGTATGTTAAGTGGGACATCCATAAAGAATTCAGTAATAAACCATAAACAAAATTTTAGCTTACTAGTATATTAAAAACCGCACATTCACTATTATAGACCAGTAGACCCGTCAATTCTCACACTTTTATTAACAATTTATAAAACAGGTTTCTGTGCCATTAAAAAATTGTTAATTCTTCTCTGATCACACGATATTGAATTGTACAAGAAAGTATAAAATGCATTTAATCAAAAACCACAACTAAAATTTGGCTAACGTCTGACAAAATTAGTAAATTATTATTTTACAATATAATAGGTATATGGCTATTATGTAAGCATAAACTTCCCCAGTAATTATTTTTTGATTAATGGAGATTTTGGTTATTTTGTTCTACTTTAGGATATGTCATGTAACTAGGAACCAAAGGCACCCAACCATATTGTATAACAACTATATAGACATTAATTATTATATTTCGAGGACAGGCATTTATTTATTCAAGAGCAGGTTTCGAATATTCACATTCTTCAGAAATTTTATTTAAAAAAAAATTTTCAACTAACGTGACAATACAATAATAATTGCAGATTTCACCAAAATAATTATGTTGAGATCCTGGGTTGGATTCTGTGCAATTATTTCCTCACAGTTACTGCACTACAATCGTATTATTTAAGAAAAGACATAGTGTTTGTAAATAAAACGTACTATAGAAAATTATTCCAACATCTAACTCAATTATTTATACCATAATTTTTAACATAAAACGTACAAATAAACTTTTTAATAATTAAATTTTCAATGAATTTCAATATAGCTTAGTAGAAAGGTTTGGAGTTCTCAATGGGCGATCAGACGACTAACCTGCTTGACATAATAGTGAAGGTAACAATAAAATTTGTAAGTATTCATTTCTAATTGAAGTATTCTCGGGTATTATTTTAGTATCAATCTAAACTTTAGCAGTTTTGGAATGAACACAAAAACAAACGAATTGCGATAATATCTTTCACATCACTTTCTTAAGTACTAATTTGTTCACTTGTTTTACAAGGACGAAAGTACAATGATGCGTTTCGTTATAGAAAGTAGTACCTACCTAACCTTTACAATTTACTGGTTTATGTGATCAGTATACAATTAATTGTATAAAAAAGATAATTTTTACATTGTTGAAAGTATGGCACAATTTAAGCAAAAAGTTTCTGATTCATGAATAACGAACACATTAATTCTCTTTTAACTATGCAGACTGAAAAGTTTTATGCATGTTATTTTAATTTTATATAATGCAGATATTACTACAACAATTTGCAATTTCTCGTAATTTAGTACAAAAACTACACTAAAATAAGAGGTAGTTTTAAGAAATACTTTCACGTTGTACTTGGCGTCTTTGTTAGTTTCAATTCAATCCCGAAGAAATTTAACAAAGACAAACATTTAACGTATTTGATGAAGTCTGATACCCGATTAGTTTTAGTAGAAAGGATATCTTTCCTTTCTTTTGCCATTTAAAATATAATTTCATCTCTGTTACACCAATAATATTTTATATATTAATCGTGACGTTGAATTTTGGTGTTCATGAACTTCCAATGAAAGTGAATAAATCTTTGAATAGCTTGGGAGTCACCGGATATTCCGGTGTTTTGTTCCATATATAAATACTATCTCTTTGCAGATTTAACCAGTTGATAGCAAATATTGACAGGCTAAGTGTGGTACCATGAAAATTTTAGTAAGTTCCTTCGAAATAAAATGCATACTTTCTTCAAATTTATATAAGATTACTTCTGGAAAATTTTATTTGTTCAGTACTTCGGCATTACCGAAATAATCTATTTGTAACAATCCTTTTTTAGTTTACAGTTTTTGCAATCTGCTGTTTAAAAGCAGCAGAGGCAAGACCAGGTTACCATGGAGGTGGTGAGCAACTCCAAGGCGTACCTGATATTCAATCTTACGGTAAACTCACTTATCCGAAATTCGACATAATTGAGTTGGGGGAATATTCAAAAGGAGAATTGCCCCCAAAGACAATTCACAGCACCAAACACATTACAATCAAAGTACCGCAACCGTATCCAGTGAAAGTACCTCATCATGTACCAGTTCCAGTACCAGTAGCCAAACCTTACCCCGTAGTGGAAACTAAATACATCAAAGTGCCGCATGCCGTGCCTTACGAAATTGTTAAAAAAGTCCCTGTGCCAATCGAAGTACCAAAACCTTATCCCGTAACAGTGCATGAACATGGATACGGCGGCGGTTTTGGCGCTGGCTACGGAGGCGGCGGCGGTGGTGGTGATCATCAACATTTAAGCGCTGGAGGACTCGGTGAAGGCGGTCTTGGAGTTGGAGGCCATGACCATCAACAAGTAAACATTGGAAGCTTCGGCGGTGGTGGTTATGAAGGCGGAGGCAACGACCATCAACAATTAGGCGGCGAAGACCACGGACTAGAACAAAGTGGTGGAGGTTATGGACAATCCTTCGAGGGCGGCAGCTACGGGCACCAACAACTAAGCGATGCTTCTATTGGAGGTGGCGAATTGGGTCATCAACAATTAAGTGAAGGCGGTTTAAGTGGCGGCGATAGTGGTCATCAACAACTCACCCAATCTTATGGCGTACCTGGACAAGAACATGGGACTCCCTTAGGCGCAGAGGAATATGCTGGTGGTTCTGGAGGAAACAACTATCAAGTTAGTGGTTCGTACGAGGCTAGTTCATTTGAAAGTGGCGCTTCCTACGGTGGCGGCGGTGGAGATGGACATGAAGGTGATCAATCTGGAGGATATTCAGCTGCAGCTGAATCGCAGGATAACCACGGATGGAATCCTGTGCATGGAGGAGGAGGAGAAGGTGGTAGTGGAGAAGAGCAAGGACAGGGAGAGAGTCATTGAAACAACTAATTGTTTTGTAGCCTGAATGTACCAAGACTTATTTTTATTGTTAATTTTGTTGTTGTTGTTGTGTTTTGTAAATAAAATAATTTAAGTAATATACACATTTTTTTATTCCTTGTTTTTCATTAACTACGAAACTAGACTATAAATCGAAAAAAAAAATAGGCATTAGTTTCTGCAAAAAAAAAGGAAATATTAGTAATATTTGTATTATAATATGTATTACTCTTGGTGTTTGTGTCAAATTTATGAAACATATTTAATTTTTAAGTTGCAAGTAATAGTAGTTTAATAAACAAGAGTGTTAATAAGAGCGATTAATAATCGAAACGATTTTAACGCGTGAGCGCAGCGAGCGCGTTAATGAGTCGAGATTATTAATCGCTCTTATTAACACTCATGTTGATTACAATTTTTTTTTGTGGATCTCTCTTTATTAGAATGAAAATAATCTAATTTTGTTCCATGGCAAAATCCAAATTCTGACATAATATGCAATAAGTCAAAATACCACAAACATAATTAATTAATTTCGGCAGCTGTCAGTTCCAAATGCATATTTCAATAATATAATATATTGTTGGTTTCCTAGCAAATCTCATAATCTCAACAATGTTTTTAATGTGCATGTATGCATTAAACTGAGTTATTAATACACTCCTTTTATTACATTAACTAGATCTTTAATAAACGATCGACAAAAAAATCAATTAAAATATAGACAATTTTTATATCGGGGTGTTATAATTTGAAAAAATTAACTGAAATGAAAATTACAAAAAATAAGATGTATTGAAATATTACGGTCCGTTTATTAGTTCAGCAATAATTCCTTATCAAAGAATTTTTTTCATTCCTTCATCGAGAAGGTTTCTTGGTTCATCAAGATGGGTTAATTTTTCTCAAATTTTGTATAAAGCCCATGTATTATTACTCGTAGTAACTTTTGTAGTTACATTTTGTCGAACTGTAAACGGAAAAAGTGAAAGAATATTTTTTGCTTCAATTCTTGCTTTATTATCAATCAGACAAATATTTTTTTCGGATCAAGTAATACGAAGTTGAATTTGAAAAAAAAGTTAGTCGATCAAACCTCTTGCAACATCAATCCTACTCAAGATATAAGCGACGCTATAAAAATTTTCTTTCAGACTATCTTTTCCGTAATCGATTACATAATGAAATGTAACGACTTTAATTTAAATAAAGTTTACAATCGAAAGGTGTGGGCGTTGCCGAGTAATCATGATTTATTGCAACTGGCGAGAATGTACTATCACAGATTTTATATGATTCATTAATTTGCAAATAACTCCCACGAGTTACGATGTAAGAACATTTACAATTAGTAGAATCTTTTCGAAAATATCTAAAGGCATGTAATGTTCGTTGTTTCATAAAATAAAGCACAATAAAAAAACTGTACAATCTAGTAACCCAGAAATATTATTTACTAACAGATATTTTAGAGTAATTGTCACCGATCACTTAAATTAGTATCTAGTTCATATTAGTTCGACTACCAATAAGCAAGCTGAAGTCTGATTATTGATAATTTATTTATTTCATATAATGAACTATTTCAAAAGAAGTAAAAGAATACATCTTTAAATGATTCTTTCCCAGTTTACAATAGCTGACTTTTTTTATTTAAAATTGTCATTTTTGGTTCTCCCAAAAAAGTTATATGTAATTTATTCAAAATGTATCTATTTCTATAATTATAGTGACTTCGTGAAGAAAATTAACATCATAAAAATTCTTTATTTTCATTGAAAAATGTAAAGGTCTTGGAGTAAAGTGCCACTTTTGGAGATATTCCATCTCCCAAATTTAATATTTTACCTTTACCTCATCTGTATCTAACACAACAAAATTTTTAGTTGAGTTGTCAAAATATTTTATATATTTAACAATATTAACTAATTTATTCTGTTTGTTGATTGAATTTACTTTATCTTCCCAAATTAATAAAGATATTAACAGGTTCCAATTAAACATCATTAAAAGAATATTTTTTTATTTAGAAAAGAAGTATAAATATGATATAATTTAACTTAAGAGTAAGGATGGAATGAGACCAAACAAAAACAAAAATGGTGCAACAATACTGATGGAAAATTTGGAGATTTGTAACAGTCGTTGCTCAATGATGATGGTAATCACCAAGATCAAGATGACCACCTCCAAGTTCAAGATGGCCACCTCCTAATTCAAGTCCATGACCTCCAAAACCGCCTTCGAGACCTCCGTACCCTTCATGTCCTTTGACAAAAACTGGTACGTGCTTCTCAACATAGACGGGTACTTTAACTGGATAGGGTACAGGTTTGTGCACTGGGTATGGTACTGGTTTTGGTACTGGCACTGGATGAGGTACAGGGTAAGGTACTTTCACAGGTACTTTGACTGGATAAGGTACTGGTTTCTCCACTGGATAAGGCACTGGTTTCTCAACAGGCACTGGGTATGGTTTGGGGATATGTACTGGATATGGCCTATCAACTGGTACGGCTACTTTAACTGGGTATGGTACAGCTACTTTCTTTATTACTGGTACAGGTACTGGGTGTGGTACTGGATATGGTACTTCTTTGGTAATGGTGATGTGTTTTACGTGACCGTGTTCCTCAAGACCACCTCCGTATCCACCGCCGTAGCTACCTCCAAGTTCCAAACCATGACCGCCGAGGTCCAAACCATGACCACCAAGTTCCAAACCGCCATGACCGCCAAGGTCCAAACCGTGACCACCGCCAAGTTCAATACCACCGCTCAATTCGTGTCCACCGCCATAACCGTAACCCAAACCGAAAAGACCACGTTTGTCTTGTTTCTTTTCGGTGGCTGAGGCTGTTTTGTCGTCTTTGGGTTCAGCGGATTTCTTGTCGTTTCCTGGATGAGCGGAAACCAACACTAATCCTGCTGCTAATATTAGCGCACAACTCTGAAAAAATACAAATGGTATTAGATTAGGGGTATTGAAGCACTAATCCGATAATAGACACTTTTTTAAAGGCAATCACGAATTTGTCGTCACAGTACACTTACTTGGAGTTTCATATTGAACTATGAGTGTATGAACAGCGACTGTTAATGATTTGGCCCAGCAGGGAGGTATATATAATCGTGAGATATGTGTCAAATTTACCATTGCTTTCTACCCACCCCCCTTCCTTCATCGTTGTTTACTAATAGCAAAATATGAAGTTTTCAACACAGTCATATTGTTATTACAATCGCCCAAAGTCATTCCATCTGTGATTACACACAAGACAACGTTAATTTACTATTTGGGTTACTGTGTAATTAAAATTGGCCAATAACGTCAGCCTACACGTTTCTTTTTCATTTTCAACAGATCTGGAGTAACGCATCCGTATAATTGATGCGTGCAGAACCAGAAGCTTTGTGCGAGTAAAAGTTGACCTTGAAATTGATTAAGTAATGTTCACATTCTTCCGCAATAATAATATGTTACTTGCCATCTGCAGGGTAATGGAGTAATGTGAATCATTATTTTAAAATTAATGATATGAGAAACTTGTATGATCAGGTTGGATATTATTCAATAAAGTTTTACAGTTTTCCGGTCGATTATGTTTAGTGACAGTGTTATTACATGAAATGATACATCTGTAATGGTTACGTAGTAAATTTCAGTTAAATATTTGCAGGTGAAAAATAATTTCAAGCACGATATGTATGCAATATGTATTTTCGATCTTTCTTATTTATTATTCATCACTACCTAATAATTATTATCTAATGCTATTAATTATGCTCTAAATAATATAATTATTATATTAACAAATATCTTTAATAGAAATGTGCTAAAATATTGACAGGTACGAAATTTAAGTAAATTAATTAAATTTGAACACAAGTAAAGTACGTCACAAAAGGTATTGTACAAAATTGAGAAAGTTATAATTGCAAATTTTTGTATAAAATGTATAAATTTGCTTAGTTATTATGTCAGATTTCTTTGTCTTTTGACATGTTTTTTAATTAATGGTTAGAACAATGCAATAGCAATGTTTAACATGAAACGTTCATAGACAAATTATATATTTAGGTATTGCAGGTTTTAGGTTAAGGTACACATTCTCTAGTAGAAATGAGTATAAACTTTTAATTGGTTGTAAAACACCGACAATCTTGATAATTAGTGTTATAATACAAATTTTTTGAAATTTTTGTAGAAAGATCGTATCTTATTCAAAGGAAATTTTTGATATTGTAAATTTGTTAAGAGGTACGATATTTGTTTCTTTTTCAAGGTTTTAACGAACTAAAATGAAAGAATAATTTTCCTGTTTTAGAATTCAGATTTCATGCCAAATTATAGCTTTTCTAGTTATTCCAATTTCTAACAGAACCATGATTTTTATTTATTTATTCTAGATTTGATCTTTCATAATATTAGAGCGTGCAGAAATAGGAAGAAAATGTTCAGAATGTGGCACATCAAACTTTTATCTAACATATCTGATGTGTCGAACACATGACTTTCTTATACATTACCGTGATACAGTTTTAATCTTTGGAAAATACTGAAGGGGTAGCCAATAATCATATGCAGTCGACATTCAATACGTTATTAATATAAAATAACATTTATTTATTATTATTGTTTTTGTTACCATAGAAACCAGTAAAATAAAAAAAAATGGTCCTTCTGGGATTCGAACCCGCGACCTTCCGTTTGGCAGTCAAGTCCCTTTAGTCACTATAGTTTCTCTCGGCTGTCGGATTTCGGATTCAACGCGCACTATGAGAAATACAGGGTGCTCCAGGTTAAACATCATTAATTTTTGGATTGTCTGTTCAATTTAGAGGAATTAGTTACTCTTGAAAATTTTTTATTTAAGGTTTCGCTTTTGAGATATTTGAGTTTGAAGGTTTGGAAACACAACATTAAATGCTATGCTGAATTAAAGAAAATTTTGAATAAGTTCTCAACATAGGCTTTGATACATTTTCGAGCTCTTTTAGCCACGGAATTAATCGCTGCCAAGACTTGATGGCAATTTTCCGGATTTTTCAGACCTAACCGAAATTTTCTTTAATTCAGCACAGCATTTGATATTGTGTTTCCAAACCTTCAAACTCAAATATCCCAAAAACGAAACCTTAAATTAAAATTTGTCGAGAGTAACTATTTTCTCTAAATTAAACAGACAATCCAAAAATTGTATTTTCCTCGCAATATATGCAGTGGCGTCGAAAATTGGAGGGAAAAGTGGAATGGCCCCCAGTATCTACGCCACTGGAGATTTTTTTTATAAATGAACCCATCATTATTTTGAAATGTACTACATTACTCTGTGTGCGAAATTTAATGGAAATCGTTCAAGTGGTTTAGAAGTTATGTTAAGAAAACGAGTTTTTATTTTAAATTTTGACACCCCGTATCTTTGTTATAAAATATCTGATGTGCCCAATACATGACTTTCTTATACGGATAGTACCACAATTACTTTTCCTAAAGAAATTAAATTAAATTTCTTGTAAAAATCGTGTTTCAATTTTGAGCGTTTCCAGCAATATTCAAATAAATTTCGGAAGTCTCTCTCGCACTTATTGCAATACGCATAAATCTGTCCTTATCCCACTCATTATACCGAATTTTACGACAAAAATCAGTTTTTTATTGTTTTGAAATTTTTTTGACAGAATTTCAAAAAAAATCAAACAAAATTTGTTCTAAATTCAATTCTAAATCAATGTTAAAGAATAAAAAAATCTCATAAATTGTTTATTTTTCAAGATATTTCTAAAAAACCTAAAAATGTCTTCAGGTAAGTGTCACTTGTGTTGGTGCTAGATGAAAAACATTTAATGTGGCACCCACAAATTTGTTCAAACTCTTAAATATTAAATTTGAATCAAATCCGATAAGTCGTTTTTGAGTTATGGTGGATATAGACAGACACACAGACAGACAGACATCATGGCGAAAACGGTCAAAATGGATTCAGGGGCCCTCAAAACGTGTAACTCCATCAAAATCTCGATGTCGAAAAAAATCACGATTACTATACTTTCTTATTACTTCGTATAAGAAAGTAAAAACAGCTAAAATGTCTCAACAGCTTCATATTTTAATAAATAATACGCCGTTCTATTATAAATATCTTAAACTAATAGCGAATTTGAAACACAAAACAAGGCGTGGAACATCCTATATTTTACACACTGATTAATTGATAATACGTAACAATCACATTACAACATCAAATCATGCATTCGGTAATAAAATTATTTATGTAATTAATGCCTACAATCAACACAAATCAATATGTACCATTTAATCTCTTGTATAGTAACGGTTCCACGATAAAGAAGTCTGTTATCTTTATTACAGGAGCATGTACTTTCTTCATGTGAGATCGTAAATACTTTTCCTTCATCTCTATAGGCATAAAACGCAAACCATGCAGGCAGTTAAAAGACAATTTGTTGTTAATATTGAAGAAAACAGAGCGTATTAAACAATTTCCTGTTATATAATAGGCATTTGTATCTGGGAGTGTACATCGCGTTTATTATATGATTTGCAAAAGTGTATGAGCAACTTATCACGCATGAAAATTAATTTATGCTTTCTCTATGGGATTACAAATGTTTTGTCTTGTAGTATGTGCCATTCAATAAATGGACATAATGAATTTATTCATTACATTCCGGCCAAATTGAATTATACAATAAGTTCATTAAATTAACAGTTGTTACTTATGTATAGTAATTTATACAAGTATACTTATAACATTTTGGCATAATTTCGACATAATGAAATAAGAAAAACCCCAAAAGCATATTGCAAAAACCAGAAGTAAGTTTTTGTGGTTATTCGCGAGATGTATGTAATTAAATTTGAGTATTAAATTATTGGAAGTTTGCAAGAAGTAAAAGAAAAACTAGTTTCTATCTTTGTTTCTCGCATTAGGAAAGCCTTATAGGAAAAATTTATAAATTATGTATACCTTATTTTCTTCATTAGAATATCGTAATGATTGCTAATATATTTTTTTTAATTTAACCAAGCAAACCACTTTTTTGCAAATTATTATAAAACTCGTTTCAGATTCTTAGTTTAGTACCTTATAGTTTCCTTATAAAATGAAGGAATGTCCTTGCTTTACATTATTGGTAAATATAACAAAGATAGAAAATCGCTGTGAATTCCAACTTGGAAAGTCTGAACTAACAGGCACTTAGGCAGCCCTTTAAATGAATGAAAGTTTAGTTATTTATTATACAAGTACTATTATACATTGTACTTTATCTTAGAGAGCGATTTTAGCGTCGAGGCGTCGGCCGAGACGCTAATAAGCTCGAGAAGATAATAAAATGTTATCGTCGTGTATAATACAACATTTTTTTCTATAGCAAATGTTAAAGAAAAACCAATTATAAAGAAAAACTACTTACAAATTAAATTATTATCAATGACAATTTAAAATGTCAGTGAATATTATGAGTTGTCACTATGGTGTCAAAATCAACAGTAATACGTTTTAATTCATTCATTTCGAAAAAATCAAAAATTTTTATCTACCCTTGCGGATAAAGTGCAACTTTATCTACTATTTTGAGTTGATAAAAGCACACTTTAACATTTGCTATAGAAAAAAAGAATTTATATTGACTTTATTTCAGGAGTCAGTGAAGTGGGACAATTAATTCCAAATGCGCTGGAATATCTACAGAGTAACTTTCGATGAAACCAACAAAAACTTACCTAATTTCCATTCCCTCAGTCTTTGGTAGAAAGAAATTTAATAGCCGAAATGACATATTGCAGACATTAAGAATTACTGTTGTATAATTTTCTATATAATACTACTCGTAATTCCAATCTCTTATATGATAAATTAATGTCAATCATTTATAATCCACCTGCCTCCAAACTGTTTTTTTGCGGATATTATAAACTAAATTAGAGTTCAATTTAAGCTTAAGTAAAAAATCTAGGCTACAAACTTAGAATAACAGCAATGTTCTGAAATTATAACTCGGTTTTAGTTGTCTGGTAAACAAATCTACATGTTCAAATAATTCCAACATTTCTGTATGTAATTAATAATGATCTATGGAAATGTAAGTGCAATTAGCAAGGTTGTGTGCATATTGCAATTTTAATTAATGCTGTTTTGAAACGTTTCGGATATTGCGAAATTGTTGAAAAGTTTAGAAACAAATATTTAATTCTAACCTTGTTATTTTTTTTGAAACAGTTATCTAAATTGTATTATTAAAGTTTGGAAATTCAGTGCATACCTATAATTTATTTAGATTAAATAAGAAAAAACTTAAGTTCGGTTTCAATTGTGTCTAATTTAGTACTTGTCTGACCTTATTGACACAGTAAAAATCGTTTCCGCAATAATAGGTCTAAATCGATGGAGATTTCAAAATAGTTTCTTGTGTTTTATTCAGACTTATATGACTAATTGTAAATTATGAACAATTGTAGTTCGAATGAATGCGCATAGATATATTAATATTTCATATTTTGAATTTCATGCGCTATTTATCTTTCCGTCACATTAAATATTGTAATTGTCGTCTATTAAACAACTTAAAATATTTGTTTTTTATTATATTCTAATAGACAAACACTTAGATATTTTATTGTTGCTTAGCGTTATGGATTATGCATTGATTAAGAAAATATACATGAATATATTAATGTTATAAATAACTTATGTTACATAATTATGTACTCACAGATATTTTATAGAAATTAAAATTTTTATGAAATTCACATTTGTACTAAATTAAAAATATTAATTTTCCACGCATTTTATAAAACTAACACATTCGGAGCATCCATGCGTTTATGTTTATGTTTAATGATAAGGTGTGATGTTGCAAACTAACAAAGAACCTACTTAAACAAAAATTATATGATAGGATGTAAATGAAACCATTAGGAATGTTTATGGTCTTTAAAATAGTTTCGAAATCTAACTTTTTTATATTTTCATAATACATGAAAATGTTGTTCAAAACTATATATTTTATAACCCGTAATAAAAAGCAAGACAATCTTTTTGTTAAGTAAGTTAATTTTACTATGAAGAACTTATTATTTTTACATTTAAACAGTCCAATATTGCGGCTATTTTTGCGTAAAATGAATCCAAGGACGAAATAATGCAATATAGTAATTTAAATTTATTTATTAATCTACCTAAGGTTAGATCGTAAATTAAATATAAAAAATAGATTTTTGGATTGTTTAAATATAAATGTATAGAAATAGTTAAATACATACATTGTTTTATAAAAAAACACTTTACTATACATGCACTTGATGGACAAGACAATAGTTAAAGCATAAAGACTCAAGAATTGTTAACAAAAACTCCAGCTTAAGATTTTTGAAAAATATTGACGAAAATGTAAAACTGTACGTATGATTTGGTAGATTTAACATTATCACAAGTCATTTTACGAATTTAAGAGATAGGCTTTGGAACAAAAAAAAATGCAATTAGCCCTAAATTCGCAAAACGACTTGTGATAACAATAATACGTGTGAATCGTGTAAAAACTATTTTGTCCATATTTCCTGAACGAAAAAAGATATGGATCTGCGGTTTTCACAAGTATTTTCGATATTTTATATTAATTTTAATAATGTTAAAAAATAGATGAGTCCATTTCAATTTTTCAAGAAAGATCAATAAAATTAATAAGTTTTCAAAAAGCGCCACCTAACAACAAATATATGAATCAATACAACTTCTCTTATCGAACATCGTTTGAAGCAAGAAAACGATACTAAGTTTGCCAATTTCTATAAAGTTAAACAGAAGTTATAAGCATTTTCGTACAGAAGAATTCACCCTCTCCTCCCACCCTTATTTGATGAGCTAGAGCAAGAAGTGTTAAACCAAAATTGTGTATAATTGTTTCAGCTTTCCAATAAAGTTATTTTTGAGTTACCTTAATTGCCTATAATTTGGAAAAAATCATGATTTTATCATTTTCCGTGGCAGGTACGCCCCCTAGCGGCGAAGATAGAAACTTGAAAATAATTTCCAGCGATTTCTTTTGGCCACTTTTACTATAAATATTTTTTTCCGAAGGCTGTACGATAAATAGTTTCAGAGATACAGCCGGCGACCATTCTTAGTTGTACACCCTGTACATGCCAATGTTTATTTTTTTCAAAATTGGGATGATTTAATTGGTTTCATTTTGCAATTTGTTAAAATTTTACTGAAGTTTTAGTGTACCCCTGAACGAGTGAACCAAATTTCTTTTCAAAATTTTACAGAATTGGAAAATTTTCGATGATTTATACAACAATCATAATAATAAAGATTAGTATTTTTGTTTTATTCTTTGAAGATCATTTAGAAAGTAAAACTACCACGTTTTTCAGACGATAAAGAAGCACATTAATTTTAAGTCGATTTTTTTTAAGTAAAAACGTGCGAAAAAGGTTCAATATTCAGATAAATTAGTAAAATTTATTTAGTTATTATTCAGAAAAAATACTATGAAAGTATCTTTTATATCACAGAGATTTACTTAAATAATTTTAAATGACACCGGTGAATTACAGTCTGAAACTATTCTGAAAATGAATTAAAAATCTATGATAAATAAATTTGACACAAGATCATATTTCTAAAACGATTTTAGTTGTACTTACATCTTTTAATAATAACTTTTAAGAAAATAACGCAAAAAGTGAATGTGATAGTTGTTACATAATTGACATACCTACCATTTTTTATATTTCATTGAATATCTTTTACTCTTCATGGTTCATCAACTACTAAGGAAAATTTTCTCTCTCGACCTTCCTCTGAATTTAACGCGTTATTTATTTATCAATTCCTATCTGCGTAAGCGTAACGATTGACGAATACTATATCTAATAGGCTTTAAATTTTTAGTTAACTAGAGTTTGTAGAATTATTGATCTATCAGATGTAGTTTAAATTATTATACATTTTAGCTCCATTCACAACTTCAAAATTAGTAAACAAAATTAACGTTCTACCAAAAGAAAAATCTAAAAAATTGTCACTATTGATCAAACGGTAATTTTGTTCATTAGTTTCGAGGTTGTAAATAGAGCTTTAAAATTAACAGTAAAAAAAGCAATAAGAACTTTTTTTCATAATTTTCTAATTTTATTTTGGTATATTTAATAAATTTTCAAATTCGTTAAAAACTATTTAGCTGAGATCTAACAATTTAACTTTTTAATGCAAACCTAAATAGAAAATGGGCAAATCCAGCGTTAATTCTTTTAATAAAATGAAATGGTTCATTTTTCATTTATAAACATACATCATCAAATTTCAAAATGAATATTTAATGAAAAATGAGAATAGACTTTAGAACAGAAGTGCTAAAGTGATTATGAATATGTAATTTAATTTATTTTAGGTACTTTACCGATTTTATTGTTTAGAACTACATACCGCCCAGATGTTTTCAAAGTTTAGATATAAAATCTGGCCGCAGCCGAATTTCTTAAAGTACTTATACAAATTAGGAATAACAAGTTGTTTTTTTTGGTCCAATATCTCACCTCGTCTCCTAAGAGAAATGTGGATAGTATCTATTATTAGGGGAATTTTAACATATAATCCCCCCGCT
This sequence comes from Pediacus dermestoides, assembly GCA_963942485.1. NCBI lineage: Eukaryota > Metazoa > Arthropoda > Insecta > Coleoptera > Cucujidae > Pediacus > Pediacus dermestoides. Next base: position 9,542,934 of record OZ012625.1, read on the forward strand.
CCAATCCTGGAAAGTGGTGTTTCTTTGAAAAATGCCATCAAAAATAATAGGTATTTTTGCAAATATTCCGCTTCTATTGCAAAAATAACTAGTAGGTACCTACACAAATTACAGATGACGAAATTCTCTACAAAACTTCTCTCAACCTTTTTCATGTAACATTTTGTTTACATTTCCACGAAACTAACATAGTTATTAAAACTGATTTGTAGATGATGCAACTATGAAATTTACATAATAATTACTATTGTGCTATGTGACAACGGAAAAATTTTAGACACAATTACGGGTAACACATTTTTATTCATAGAAAAATATAACAAGATGTAGACAACAGGTATTAATTAAAAATATCACATGTTATAATGGATCAGGTAATGAAAATAAGATGAAATAAGGGCACTTCTTTCTATCTGAAATGAAAAACATCGTTTAAGTTGCACAAGTTGTCCAAATATGTTAATAATAACAAATTAATATTTTTCCCCATGTTAACTTTCTTAAATTCAGCGAACATATAAATAATGTTGCAATACGGAAATATTTAGATTATATTTCATAGAACGCACGGTAATACTAAACAATTATTAACTGGGTCAAACCAGCAAAAGTTATTACAATTATTAACGACCGAATATAACTTATTATCACAATTAGAAACAAAAGACCGAACAATATCAAAGTTCCTGTATAATACTGCGTTAGTAATTTAAAATTCAGTTAATAATAAATTGGGCAATATTGCTTTACCTACCGAAGAATTGTACTAAAATTTGTGTCCTAATTCAAGTCCACCTCCAAAATCATGTCCCCCCAATTCAATTCCATGACCAAATCCTCCACCACCTCCACCTAAGTGATGTTCATCATGATGGATGTGGATTGGTATTTTCTTTTCGATAACCACTGGGTAAGGAACTTTGACTGGATATGGCTTGGCAATGTGAACTGGATAAGGTTTGGGCACTGGTACTGGATGAGGTACTGGATAAGGAACTTTGATGGGTACTTTAACTGGATATGGTACTGGTTTCTCAACTGTAACTGGGTATGGTTTAGGAATATGGACTGGGTATGGTTTTGGTACATGCACTGGATACGGCCTGTCAACTGGTACTTTAACAGGAACCTAAAACAAGATTATATTATTTAAGGAAAATGATGGCGACAAGGAAATTATTTTTACCTTGTATGGAACTGGAACATGTTTTATTACGGGGTAGGGTACTGGATGAGGTACCGGATATGGTACTTTTTTTGTAATAGTGATAGTTTTGATATGTTCCTCGTGTCCGTGTCCGTAGTCACCACCGCCAAATCCTCCAAAATCATGTCCACCACCGAAACCACCTTCAAAACCTCCTAGATGCAGTCCTCGCTTGTTGTGCTTCTTTTCTTCCTTAGCATCCTTAGCTTCTTCTTTGGCAAATGCCAAAGACACTATGCATAGCAGTATCTGGAAAATTATTTAAATTATTTTTCCACAATCACTTACACATTATTTTTCATATGCACTGTTTTAAGATACAATAATATAATAAACAATGCCATTTTTCAAACTTACAAAAAACTTCATTGCGTTTTAATGAAGAATCAAACACAAACTGATCATTACAACAAATTTCAAAGTATATATAGTAACCATTACATACAAACTTTCCCTAAGTTACCCTTAGTTCCGTTCAACTGTAAAAAAGATCCTATTTGGGTCACTCAATAAACATATTACCAATTCTTTTTGGTTTCAACATATATTAATAATGAAATACTAAGATTTGTAAATAAAAAAAAATAGAAAAGAAATTGTATCAGTTAGGAGATCTGATACCTGCAATGCACTTCCTTTGTTGTGACATAATGTGTATACATGCTTCTTAAAATAAGTAATAATAAAATACGCATTAAGTAATATGCATCGAACATGTAATAGACTAATAAAGCAGTTGAATTATTTATCTGTACTATTTGTTGAAACAAAAAAAAAGCGAGCGCTTTGATGTCCTTTTTTCTCAAACGCAATGGTGTCCAATTCCTACTACTTTAATAATGGTATTCTAGAATAAAACGCATGCAAGAAAATTTTCATTTTATATGGAACATTGCTTTCAATTGCTAATGCTAACAAATTTTGTATCTATTGAAACGCAATTAAACAATATATTTTCACCACTCTGAGTATATTTTGTAATCCAATTAAGTTTCTTAAAAAATCGTTGAAACGATGTTAAAAAAAGTTATGATAATATAGAAATTAATATTGTACCAACTACAAACAAATTAATTCAATCAAATTACCACTACTACTTCTATGAATGTGTTTTGAAACATTTCTGAAGCAAATAAAAAGATATTTAAGCCGCGCGTATGTTATTAAAATGTTATTACTGTTTAATATCTACATAGTATATTGCCAAGTGAATTCTAATGAGTAGCGATAATTTAATAGTGTCTCACTTGGGATTAATTATTAAAATTAGTTTCGTTTTATGTCAGTAGTTAATGTTCTAAATATCAATAACATTGCCTTACAAGCTACAATACCTTTTTATAAGAATATTGTGATGAACATTAGGTAACAACTAAATCACCTATGTCGGAATTTAGTAACCGTAATTTCTTCATCTTCGAGAGTTTGATGAATTTGTTGATGGTTCCTCAATTTATTTTCACTATTTTACAATGCACTTTTTTACTAGGGCTTATTGGTATTTGCAGTATCCAATTAAAAAGTCCGGGGATAAATCGCTGAGGAATTCCGGTGTACATTGTGTCCCAATTTGCTTGTAGTTGCAGCGTATCTCTGTAATTTGTAAAAATAGAACTTTGCGATTTTTGCGAACCTGTGCCACTTTATCGTTAAACTTTTAATGCCGCAAACAGAACTAACCTAACTTGTTTTGTTTCTGAGATTCAGGGTGAAAACGAAATTTTTTACTTTCCGGGTTGCTGTCATATCTCACACACCATGTAAGCTAGAAAAAAAGTAAAAACTGTTCTAGATAGATATTTTTGCGTAGAATCCAGTGGCGTACTCGAAAAAAATTGTTTTGCACCGTTTAAGAGATATGAATCGAATTAGGTCTTTTTTTAATGTATGTATTTTTTAGTCACATTAATGGTGCTATTCTGTATCGAAAATGTTAGATAACATTCTGTTAAATCTATGTTATTTGACATTTCAACAATGTTTTATATTGTTCAAACGTCAAATAACATAGATTTAACAGAATGTTATCTAACATTTTCGATACAGAATAACACCATAAATTTGTCTATTTTTACTTTCTTATACGTAGTAATAAGAAAGTATAGTAATCGTCATTTGATTCAAATTTCATATTTAAGAGTTTGAACAAAATTGTGGGTGCCACATTCAATGTTTTTCATTTAGCACCAAAACAAGTGACACTTACCTGAAGACATTTTTAGGTTTTTTAGGAATATCTTGAAAAATAAACAATTTATGAGATTTTTTTATTCTTTAACATTGATTTAGAATTAAATTTTGAACAAATTTTATTTGAACTTTTTTTTGAAATTCCGTCAAAAAAATTTCAAAAAAACGGGATAGGTACCTATTCTAAAAACTCTTATACAGGATAGTCCAGGTTGAAGGTCATTAATTTTGGGAGCATCATGAGAAAAGTAGACTTTTATTAAAAAACTTAGCTCAAAAATGTTTTATAACAAAGTTTAAAATAAAAACTCGTTTTCTTAACTTCTAAACCACTTGAACGATTTCCATTAAATTTCGCACACAGAGTAATGTAGTACATTTCAAGATAATGATGAGGCTCATTTATAAAAAAATCTCTAGTGGCGTAGATACTTGGGGCCATTCCACTTTTCCCTCTAATTTTCGACGCCACTGGATATATTACGAGGAAAATACAATTTTTGGATTGTCTGTTTAATTTAGAGAAAATAGTTACTCTCGACAAATTTTAATTTAAGGTTTCGTTTTTGGGATATTTGAGTTTGAAGGTTTGGAAACACAATATCAAATGCTGTGCTGAATTAAAAATTTCGGTTAGGTCTGAAAAATCCGGAAAATTGCCATCAAGTCTTGGCAGCGATTAATTCCGTGACTAAAAGAGCTCGAAAATGTATCAAAGCCTAACCTAACCAAACCCAAACCTAAACCCAAACCCAAACCTAAACCCAAACCCAAACCCAAACCTAAACCTAAACCCAAATCCAAACCCAAACCTAAACCCAAACCTAAACCCAAACCTAAACCCAAACCTAAACCCAAACCTAAACCCAAACCTAAACCTAAACCTAAACCCAAACCTAAACCTAAACCTAAACCGAAACCCAAACCTAAACCCAAACCTAAACCCAAACCTAAACCTAAACCCAAACCTAAACCCAAACCCAAACCTAAACCCAAACCTTAACCCAAACCCAAACCCAAACTAAAACCCAAACCTAAACCCCACTTGAACAAAATGGAAGAAAACAGATGGCCAAAGAAAACCTGGAATTGGATTGCCACAGGAAGACGAAAAAGAGGTTAACATCAAAGAACAAGGGCACAAGATGTAGAAGAGGCAACTATCTACAGAGGAAACTCACGATAGGAAAAAATGGAGTATTGGTTGGGAAACGGCGCACGCTGCACAGTGGTTGGAATCGCGAAAAAGGTGCAAAAAGTAAAAAAAAAAGTCGTTGAAATGTTGTAGAAATAAAAACTCACGAAGAGAAGGACCTAATGCATAGTTGACGAAAAGATAGAGAGCTATGTTCTGTATCTGCTTCGCTGCAACAGTCCAAATGTATCGCTGATATCGCTGCATTTCTTTACTCGAAAAATTTGCGCGGTGTTCATATTGCCATTACTTTTCACTGCGTTTTTAATTTTGTGACATGGAGAGTATTCCTGGATGTATGTGGAATACTGCCCTGCATATTAGTTTCATTTATAAACGTTTGCAATATATTTTAAGTCGTGGTAAACAGTTCTCTAAAACAACTACAAACACATTTATCATTAATTATCGAAAAAGTTGTGATCCCAAGAGATTCTGCTCTGTTCTCAAAAGCAGTGCACATTTAATGGTGAAAATATTGAGAATTTCCAAAGAAATGCATCAGATTTTTCCACGTTTAGCTATAGTAATCTAAAGAACTTTTTTCACAAATGTCACAGGATTAGGCACTTACGAAGTAACCCGTACGAAAGAGGAAATATTTAGAATTCTTCAAGGACATTTTTAATTAGATCTCGATGCCCACATTCAAATATTTTGAGTCCGCCATTTTGACTTTTGAAATTTTGACTCCACATTCGTATTCAACGACCTCAAAAACTTGTATACCAAATTTCGCTTAAATCTAAAAAAATGTTCATACAATTTCTCGGCCATTTTGAATTTTAACATTTCAACTCCATATTCGTATTCAGCGACCTCAAAAACTTAGGTATCCAAGATTTGGCTGATTTTGGAACCTTTTCCCAGTTTTAGTCAGTTTTTTCGCGATTCCGACCACTGTGCGCTGTAACGAACCGGCTATAGGTAATAAAAAACAAATAAATAATGAATAAGTGAATTATTATTAGACTTTTTTCCTGCAAATACATAATTTGTTCATAAATTCAAATCTTTTACCTCTTTAATTCTATCATCTATTAAGAATTCGATGCAGTAGATAGGTAGTCTTTTTGGCATAATTTGTACGACAAAACTGAAGTGGGTAGCTAGTTTTTTGTGCACTTTTGTTATTGTTAGTATGATTGATTTCTAATATTTCGAATAGTCATGGTTTTGAGTCAGTCAATTTTGTCATAAATAAACTGTTTAAAATCGTTCGATATTAAAGAACTCTTGTGACAATTTTTATTTTGCTTGCTCTCGCTCTGTAGATTTGTCACGATAATAAAAAACCAAACAAAGCTTTTTTAAATGAATCTAAAGCCCTCGAAGTTTATATTTAGCGAAAATAGCATTTTGTCTCAAAAATATGGAAATTCCTTGAGTACCTACCTATAGAGCAGTAAATTCCAGTAAAATAACTAAAAATATCTTAACACGAACTAAAATAGTTTAAAAGGCCAAAAATTACATTTACCCAAATTTCAGACAAAGGAATCAATATAGAAAACTAGAAAAAAGGCTTACGTTGTTGTTGATACCGCATGTAATTGTTTAGGTTGTGTAGGCTGCCATCACCGCCATTATCCACAACATTGGTATAAGGAACAAGTTTTGAAATTTCTTCTTGCATTGTGCAATAATTTAAGCTCGATTGAACGAAGAATCAAATGGACTGTATTAATTCTCGTGGAAGGCTTAACTTGAAAAATAATATCACAACACATCTATATGAAATATAAATTTTTCCTTTCCATGTTCCAGTATTTTCGAAACAATCGCGCACTTTTTTGAAACTTTTATTCCACTTATAACACAGATTAAAACATCTAAATTTAATCACATTTGAAGAAGTTAGAGAAGATATTTTTAAATCATGGGAATAAGTTCTACCTTACACTAACTCTGAATGAAATACAAAATCTTTTAACAAAGAGCTCCACATATAAAAATTGTTTAGGAAATCCACTTCAATCCCAAAATTGAAGGAGGGATATTATAATAATAACTGAATCATCTATCACGGAATATAATCGAATATCTTGATTTAGCACGTAGAAAAATTATACAAAATATGATTATTATAAAAATACAACCTTTCTATTTTGGAATTAAATGAAACAAAGAGGACACGAATTATGTGAATGTGATTCTACATTTCCGGAATAATGAATGAATGGATAATTGTGTGTCGTCTTAATAATATACATATATCTAGGTACTATTATGTAATTTTTCGTTGTCTTGCTATTAGACTCATTGCAAAATTAGCTTTATACATTTTTTAAAAAACATTCTTCATTTTATACTAATAAAAGTATAAAAACAAATATTTGAGAATTTTTATTGATTTTAACTGTTGTTGAGGAGTTCCAACATACGAATTTCAGTTTCATGTATATGCAACCATATATTTAGATATGTTTCGGAATAATGTATTATTTTATTTAGTATGGTTTGAGTTTAATTATAAGGTTCATAAAGAAATAAACATAAAATAGACAAAATTAGTATTTATTGCATAAAAAATTATAAAATGTGATGAAAACTAGAATGAAGATGATACTAATGTATAATTGTTAAAGTAATAAAATGATATTGGCACTCAAGTATACATTTGTTTGCTCTAAACGAAGTCAACTATCACAGATACAGATGATTACTAACATAATTTGTCAAGAAAATCCAAAATAATTTCTACAATTAGTTAGATAAAATAAGAAAAACAGGAGCAAACAATACATGCTACCAATAACAATATTATCCTCTAACGACACAACAGTTGCACAACAAACATTTTTTCTGGCTGCAAATAAATATAATTACAGAAAATTCTTCATACGAAGCTATTCCGTAATACATTTTTCTAGATTCGTGGATGACGTTGGTTGAAATGGTGCATGAAAATGATGGATGAACTATTTACAGGAAAACCATTTTGCCGTATAGGGAGAATTTCGGGGTAAAATTTTTAACGACGACAAAACGGCTAAAATATCACAATAGTTTCTTTAGTGGTGTCCATAACCACCGCCGGATGAAGAAAATTCATGACCACCAAATCCACCGGAGCTGAATCCACCATGACCGCCATCACCACCGCTGAATCCTCCATGACCACCATCACCTCCGCCGAATCCTCCGTGTCCACCATCTCCTCCATGGACGATCACTGGGTATGGCTTCTTGACAATGTTATATTCGGGAATGTGAACTGGCACTGGCTTGTGTACTGGTACTGGGTATGGTTTTGGGATTGGTACGGTTACTTTAACTGGTACTGGAACTTTGTATGGTACTTTGACTGGGTATGGGACAGTTTTTTCTACTTTGACTGGGTATGGCTTGTCAATGTGTACTGGGTATGGCTTGGGTACATGGACTGGGTAAGGTTTGTCTACCTTGACGGCTACTGGTACTTTTACGATGTATGGTACCTTTTTCTCCACATGCACTGGGTAAGGGTGTGGTACTGGTACAGGGATTTTCTTGTGGAGAGTGATGTGGTGGATGTAACCGTGTCCTTCGCCACCTCCGAGTCCACCTCCGAGTCCACCGCCTAAACCTCCATGTCCGCCAAAGTCACCACCGCCATGGCCTCCTAGCGAGAGTCCACCATGGTCACCCCCAAGAGAAATGCTGCCATGTCCACCGAAATCACCGCCACCATGACCGCCGAAATCGCCACCGCCCAATTCCAGGCCACGCTTCTTTTTAGTGGATTCTTCAGCAAAGACTGCTGATGTTATTAGCAGGGTGCAGACCTTAAACATGAAAAAAATTAATAACACTTAGTACCATTCCGAGCAAGAGTTTAAATATATTTGCTACAGTTATTTAAAATTATTATCAGAGTTAGTCGTGCTTTAAAAATAGGTGTAATAAAATAGCAATTTAGTAATTGTTCTAAATTTAAAATTTTACTTCACTTCCCTCCGCCTGAATTTCGAAATCGCGATCCCCTGCAGTAAAGTAAAAGTACTGCAAACTTTTAATTTAATAAACTGTACACGGTAATTTCCTGCGATTTCCTCGCTTATGATACTGTAACACTATTAAATACAATAACTACTAATTACTTACCAGAAACTTCATGTTGTTGGTGAGTATTAGACAGAAATGCAACTGTTTGTTTAATTTTGGTGGGTGCTAGCGAGCTTATATACCTGTCCATCCTCCCCTTCAGTGATAGTACTTTCTTATTTCCCCCTAACATTTCATACTAAGTGCATTAAAAAATTATTCCGATGCAATACAATATAGTGCAGAAAAATTAGATAGGTACATTTAATTAAAGGCAATCACACACTAATTATCGGATTATTACAGTAAACTTATACAACGTGTTTATGGTCAATAGTTCCTCTTTTTTAAATAAAAAAAAGTGTTATTTTAAATGAATTTGTGTATAAAAATAGATTGTTGTAAAATTAGTTTTGTAAAAAATTAATTACTTTTAGTGGATTTTTAATTAAACGATCGGATCGTGTGAAATAATGGTATCGGAAATACAGCAGCATTTTTTTATAATATATTTTTAAATATATTTCGTACCCACACAAATCACTCGTAAAATATGCGACACAATTTTTTGTTTGGTATAATTTAAATAAAAATAAGTGGAGTAATAACTCATTTTTAAAACTAATTTATTTCGGTTTTGCAATAATTTTTAATTCAAACAGTGCGAAGCTTAAATTTATCATGGTAAAATTGTTGTGTGCATCTTTGAGACAGTTTGTGAAATTATTGCAAAAACAAACGTTATATAATTGATAGGTATTCAGTATTTACACTGTATTTATACCATAGTCGTTAATAAGTACATAATTATATTTATGTAAATATTAAAGTATAATTTTAATAATTTTATTTTTATATTAATTTATTATTATATTTTTTTGACAAAATAAATCTGCAAAAATACATATAAAAGTGAATGAATTATTTAGTACATTTTTGTTGATTATCAAAAAATTTAAAACGATTATTATATGCAATTTTATTTTGTAATTGGAATTGTATAAGAGTAGAGAATTTTTGCAATTTAAGATAGCTCATAGACTAGCTTTTAGTTACACTATAATTTAAAAAAATTAAAGTGAGCATACGCACTTTTGACTTATTGGAAAACCTACTTTCAATCGGCAGTTTTCCTTAACGATTGTAAGTTTATTTATACCCCACGCCAAAAATTTGTCACAAAGTTTTAGTTTATGTACTTTTTTATATGTTTATAAGGTAAATTAATAAGAAAGGGCGTTTTGCTCACCCAATTCAACCTCAGTCATCAGACATAGTTTCGTCGTATGAAACTTCAATTTTCTAAGTTTATCTTCCCCTTTTACTTAATATTTTCAATTCATTAATTTTCCTCCAATACTTTTTTTGACAACAATCTGATATTTTTTGTGACAAAATTTACAATGAAATAGCATTAAAATCTCTGCATGTTTTTGGTTAATAAGTCTCACACTATTATCTCTTTAGTTCCAGGTGATACCTTCAATACAAACAGCCATTCTGGAAATAATAATAAAAGAAAACGTGAAAAAGAATCTTTAATTTAAATCTCTAACCAATTTTAAAACCTGAACTGCAAAATATTTCCTTTGGAGCCATTGATAAAATTGTATCAGAATAGGCACAGGATTCTGAATTTTTTGCATTTGATCTACATCAGAAGTTAGAAGTATAAACATCATGGAAAGATTCTTCTATCTTTTTAAAGTGGAGTAATAAAAAAAAAGCAAATAAAAGAAATGAACTCAAGTGAATGAACAAATATGATTTTAACCAATAAAATTGTGGAGGATTTAGGAGTAGAAATAGATTCTTCCAAAACTGTCAAAATTTTTCGAAATAAGTATAACAATTAGAATTTTGAAATTCTATAAAAAGCTATAAAAAGCAAAGTATTAAAAATGAAGCAGAAGACGAAGGTGTTTGTTTAAGCATAATGAACCTGGATTTTGAATAAAGAGCTAAAGTTAGTTGATTAGTTAGATTATTTTTCCATAATTGTTTTATTATTTTTCTGAGGGTCCCATTTTGAGCTTTTTCGTCAGTATTTTTGAACGATACTTTTTAAGTTGAAATTAATTATGAAGTACTTCAAGTTGGTTTGCGACAGCCGCGTCAACTGGTCTACCTATGTTAAAGAAACTGTTATTTTTTAAAGGTATTTATTGTATTTTTTGGGCTAATGAATAAATTTGTACACCTACTACAGAAATTGGTTAGGTATTAATTTGGACACTTTGTTGTGTTACCTAAATAGTGCACAAAAAGCATCAACCATTTATCCTACGGACAAAGCATATAGAACAATATTCTCGTCTTTTCCACTTTTTCGATTTGCCAACAATTCCTTGCAAAACTTCATTATTCTCTGGATTGTGTGATCAACTTTAGTAATGTATATTGCCTGCGATAAGCTTCGTTGAACCACTATAGCATGCAAGAATACAATGTACTGTATTTTTTAATCCTAAATTATGAGAAATTATCATGAGGAACCTATGAATAATGTTTAGTCGATCTAATTGTGTTATATTATTTTTTTGTTGTTGTTATGTAAGAAGTTAACAGACTAAAATAGTGTAACGGATGTAGACTGGCTAATAGTTTGATATGCTTAATTATATACTGCAATCACCGCTTTATATATTAGTGGATTATTATTTCACCTCCAAATTAAACCACTTTTTATAATTAGTCATGCAGAAAATCATAACTGCTTGAAAAGCTGAATATGCATATTAAATTAATAAGAATAACGTTTCCCAGTTGAATGAAAAGTGGGTACATCTTTTTTGTTTCCTCAAAAAACGACATGAAACAAATTAAATAATCAAATTATATAGTTCCAAAATGTTTGCTGCCTACTTATTAGTATGTTACATAAATGTGGACCCTCCTTTCTTGTTCATTAGTTGCAAAAATATGAAACCTGCGCGCGCGGAAGCTATTAATCTTTATCAAAACCCAGTAAATTACTTTGAACTAAATTTTTGAGCTAATTAATAGTAAAGCTACCAAATTATTCAAAAAATAGATGCAATATTCAATAAAAAAATACTATGATGGAAACAGCATTATTTAAATGGTAATCGTATTAATTTTATATTCGAAAGGCGTGTAGTCGAATGGATGATCCTACTAATAACTTAAACTGTATTACTTCCTAATTTTTAGGTGAATGTGTTTCACTTAATTTTTTGCAATTTTGCAAGTGAGTTTATTAAATAAAAGGAATCCTATTGCAGCCGTGCGAATCGACGGATCACTAATTTATTCTCGTTATAAAATATTAACAAATAAAATAAAATCTTTACATGAGATCCTCATGGAAACAGTTTTAACTAAGTATAAGAAGTCACTCAACTTAGTTTATATAATATATTTTAATTAAATTTATAAATTTACAATTTTTGAGTATAGACTATGCAACATTGGCCTAAACATAAAGGGAAAATTAAGTAATTATATTTAAATAAGGAAAATAAAATTGAATATAAACGCCATCAAAGAAGTAACTCGATACAATAAAATTTAATCTTTTAAACAAGATGGGTTTAAGAATATCGTTTGCTATTAACAAAGACGATGAAAGTGCGAATATAATGAAAAATAAATTGTGGGCGGTTACTGTTTCCACGTAATTAAAAATAATTAAAAGTTAGACTGATTTTGATTCCAGAAGAGGTACTTTAAGTTAGGGCTATTACCATTTTTATATCATCTTATTTAGTGAAATATGCTTCGATTCGATTGACTTTTTATTTTTAAATTAAATTAAAACATTTCTCTTGTAATGTTAAAACATTAAAATAAAATTTTAGTATGATTTTACATTAGCTCTAATCTACAACTATTTAGATGTTTTCTCCAACTTTTACTTCGATTTCCAATAATGATATGTAGGTACTCAAACATTATAAATATTGAAGTATTTTCAGTATAGTATACTAATATTACTTTGTTCCGTTTAATGTAAACTAAATTTCAGGAAATAAGTATTATCAATTTTCAGACTCTTATTTATGAGATATAGGTAGGATCGAAAATAAAAAAATTTGGGTCTTTTCTGTTGACCATGCAGACTGCAACTTACTCAGTTTTTGATGCTTGCATTATAATTTTTATACTCTAACTGTAGGTTGCAATAATTTTGCTAATGTTAAGAAATTAATAGAGCACGATTCCTTATGAATTCCACCGTTCTGTCACTATCAGTTATATTGGTAAAAAGTTGTTAAAGATTCGAAGAGCTATGTTCTTATTTTTATAATTTCTTCCGTATTTTTAAAAATAAATTACCGGAAAACTATAACTGTAATACAAATAACAAATTACTTTGAAAAATAAAGAACTTATGATCTATCTCACCGACAATTATCACTTAACAAAGGTGTTTTTAACTATAAACATTTTAATTCCTTATTGCGTCCCTCGAGTGAATGAAATAGAGATTTAGCATAAGTATAGTTCGATTTCTTGTCAAGTCATTAGGAAGGGAAAATACGACTTCAACCTTAATATTCTTCCAGGGCTTTTTCGCCTTTTTGAAAATTTTCAAACCACAGATTTTGTAGATATACTCACCGTAAATTTTTTTGCTAATTTTGGACCACTTAATCGAATCGATATCATAAAGGTACATTGATCAAATATTGCGCTTTTGCATTATTCACTTGAGCACCAGAAAATCGAAATTAAACACAAATCAAAAAGAATTATGCTATTTTCACAGCAATTTTATGCTATACACGAGGACATGTCACTTGGAATGATCGTGATTTGTGGTAAGTAAGTGATAGAAAATCGTACAAGAATTGATTACTTCATTGATAATGACACGTAAAAATAAAATGAAAATTTCAATAATGTAGATATATCGCATAGACTTGGACTAGGTGAGTGACTATAAAATTTTGATTAGAATTTTTCCTCCTGGATCCTCAACCTAGCATGGAAAACTATTTATGTAAAATAGTTTACTTAAAATTAGAAGAAATTCCCTTCTTTATACGAGCCCTAACAACTAAATGTTCGGACAAAAGTAAATTTTTGAAGTATGAAAGGAGAACTGGAAATTTTACACAAATAATTAGTAAACACCTAACAATACAATAAGATAAAGCCTTAATAACAATATTATGCATGGAAGAAAATTATTTATTTGATTTAACAATATTTTAACCTTAATAATTAGCAAACTTTACAAAATGAATTTGCAACTAAATGTTGGGATAATTTTTAATTTAGAACCATTAACAAGAGGTTACGTCTCCTTTTGCTTTAACCGCGGCCTGTATTCTAATAGCCATTGTATTTAGCAAATTTTGATAAAATTCTGGCGTGAAATTGTCATAAATTTCTTCTATTTTTGTTTTTAAGTCCCCAATGGAATGGTTCTTGGTGGATTATTGCGTAGAATATGTTTAATTTTATGCCAAAATATAAATGACATTTAAGTTCGGACTGAATGAGGGCCATGAAAGCACCTTTATGTCGTTTTCACCGAGTTCCAAAACTGTTATTTTTTAAAAACAGTCGTTAGAAAATTACGTCACATTTTTCAAGTGCAATTTTAAAGCTACGAGAATTGCCTAAAATCACCAAATAAAGACTTGGGGATTTTTTTGTACATAAAACCAACATCCAGCTATGTAATAAAGTAAATTTTACCAAAATCCAACCAGCGGTTCCAAAACTGTGATTTTTTAAAACAGTTACTAAAAAATTGTATAATTTTTAAAAGTGCAACTTTGAAGCTCCGATAAATGCCTAAAATCACCAAATAAAAACTTGTATAACTTTTTTGTAAAAAAAACCAACATCCAGCTTTGCAATAAAGTAAATTTCATCAAAATCCGACTACTAGATCCAAGGTTTTGAAAATAATAATTGTTTGTTTCTGCAATTTTCCCATCCTGATGGGTTAAAGTGCCACAGTTTTGGAACCGCCGAGCGGATTTTTACGAAATTTACGTTTTTATATAACTAAATGTTGGCATTATAACAGAAAAAATCATAAATATTATAGAAGTTAATTTAGATAACTTTTGCGCGTATGGAAAAAAGACAATCAAATTTACTTTTGTCCGAAGATTTAGTTGTTAGGGCTCGTATAATATCATCAATACCTTTTTCTATCCGCCTGTTCTATATGTATGAGAAATAATAAAACGAAGTAATTTTCGGTAGCATTAAAACTAAAATATTGGAAAGACTCCAACAGTCACACAGAACACGAACCCATGAACCCGGTCTTCGTATTATCATTTATTTTATATTATAAAAAAAATAAAATATCAAATAAATATTAAAAAGAAATAGTTTTCTTTGAAATAACTAAAAGCATACGTAAAATTCTTGGTTACTGGTATTATTCCTATAATAATAAATTTGTGAGATGTTTAATATGAAGATTTTGTTTGTACCTACGATTACAAAATATTAAATTTAGTTATACTCGATTTTTTAATTTACTAATGAAATAGGAGTATATTTTAATGTAAAGTTAAGGAAAATTTGCATAAATGAATAAAAATCTACAAATGTTTAAATATTCATACAAAATAACCTATCAATTAATTTGTACACTTTGTAATTCCATCATGTTGCAATTTAAATAATACTCCTATATTATAATAAAATATTCATACATATAATATTAACAATTCATTTGAAATTTTCTGTATTAAAAAAATATTATTCTGCCGAAACCAACCTCGTCCTATAGGCAACTCAAACACTTTAGTAGAGTATGGTGTATTGGCCTAATATCATTTCTACTTTCTCCATCTATTTCTAAGCGAGAAGTTTGTTAAATTTAAAAGTACTAACTACTTTTATGCAACTTTACAACTAAATGCACGATATACTGGTAATCTACATTAAATTTCCTATATTCCATCTTACAGACTAATAAAATAAAATAATAATTTCGTCAACAATAATTCTTTAATAAGTTCAGGGTAAAGGTATTTGATAGTTAAACATATCAAAACAAGACTAGTTAACAACAGTAAAACAATACTGAATAAAGTAACAACATTGATGAGAATGACACAACTTTTGGTGGGAGCTACATAATTAATGATGATGATGGAAATGTCCATGATGGTGGTGGTCGTGGTGGAAATCCTCTAAATGATG
This sequence comes from Pediacus dermestoides, assembly GCA_963942485.1. Classification (NCBI taxonomy): domain Eukaryota; kingdom Metazoa; phylum Arthropoda; class Insecta; order Coleoptera; family Cucujidae; genus Pediacus; species Pediacus dermestoides. The sequence continues at coordinate 9,558,695 of OZ012625.1, forward strand.
ATGATGATGATGGTCGTCAAGGTGATGATGGTGATGATCATCAAAATGCACATGATCATCAAGATGTCCGTGAAAATGTGCATGAACCGGCTCTATATGAGCATGAATTTTCACTGGTACAGGCCTCTTCACAATGACTGGATGAGGAACTGGTACTGGAATATCCTTGTGAATATGCACTGGAACTGGCCTGGGTACCAAAACTTTCACAGGTACAGGCACCTTAATATGAACTGGTACCTTCACTGGATAAGGTACGGGTCTTTCCACTGGATACGGAACATCCTTGTACACTTTAACTGGAACTTTAACTGGCACATGGACAGGATATGGACGATCCACTGGCACATCAACTGGATGTGGTACCTGAATTGGAATGCGTCGCTCTACCTGCACTGGATAGGGTTGTGGTACTGGATAACCGTACTTGTGGGTGATGGTAATATGACGTTGAATAGTTTGTCCAAGATGCACATGACCTGCTAGGGAATGTCCGTGAATATGTCCACCGCCATGTAGATGCCCTGCACCTAAAGCCAAACCTCCATGGCCACTTAGATCACCGTGTCCTCCATGGTGAACTATAGCTGGCCCACTGTGAGCTTCTGCTCCAAGTACGGATGGTCCAGTGCCAACAAAGGCTTGAGTAGCTCCGAGGTGTCCAGGACTTAGTTCTAGTCCGTGAGCATGTACGTCGTTAAGGATTGCTCCGTGTCCATGTGCGTGATCGATGATACCATGTCCATGTCCAATGATTCCATGACCATGTCCGTGGTCGATTATAGCATGATCATGGTGTCCGTGTCCTAATTCAATACTTCCTGCACTTATGCCTCCTAAGACACCACGCTTGGTGGTTTTCTTGTCGCCGGCGAAAGCAACGGAAATACTCAAGACTAGAAGGAACACCTGAAATTATAGAAATTTCTGAAATGTGTATTAGTGTAAGTGTTTGATGTCTATTTCAGTTAAGTACTGTTTATGTTGGTTAGGTAGAATTAGTTTTAGCAGACATGCATGTTACACTTTTTTGCTCTCAAGGGAGGTGAATATGAGGTTAGTATGACAACTTGTCTACTAAAAATAGGCTAACATATTGAAAATGAAAAATCATAATATTCCGTCAATTTATAGACATATGTATAGTTTACATTATCTTTCTTTAGTACATTTTATGATAATTTTTTTAATGAATAATATTGAAACTAGACACCAAAATCACTATTTTCGTTCACTGTTACACTTACAGATGCCTTCATGATGCTCTGTGTATATAATTTTGGTAAGCAGAAGACTGACAAAACAGGGTGTGCTCTTCAGTGTTTTTATATAAATGTTAAAACATATGGGTGGGATATATGGACCTCTTCCGCTTTCTATATTCAAATTCTTATTCAAATAAATCCTGGAAAAATTTAACTAATACTTTATATGTTTCTATTTTGTAACAAACGAAATTTCTGTGGCTGAATGAAGATTGTACGAAACGTATATAATCAGATATTTATTTAAATTTAAATTTACATATCCGGTGTTGATGTTCCGAATTTGTCAATGTTACATGCGGACGTATGAGATTCAGTGAAAGAAAAAGTGATTTATGTTTTATGTCTTGAATAAAAGTGTAATATTATAGTAAAGCAAAATGGGTAAAAATTTTAACACAGTCAAGTGTTGAAAACTCTGAAAGAACGATGTGTGCTTTAACTTCCTTGAATTATCAGCTAGAATATTTTAGGTATGTACGTAATTTATATGGACAATTTGTATTGGAATTATTAATTTTTCAGAAGAAAAATGTAATTTAATAATTATTTTTGACAATTTTAGTAACTTCAACATAATTAGGTAAGGCAGAGAACTCATGGGTTCTTATCATATTATTGTTTTATTTATTTTCAGCAACGAAGTATGCCTACTTATACATTTATGATAAATTGAGTTAAAACTTTTTTTAATTTATTTTATTATTTATGACTTTTCACAGTTATTTCTGACCTTATTTTTGGGATATTATAATTAATTTGTTCCGTATCCAAAAATCATTTCAGACAAATCTTAAAAATACCTACGTACTTTTTACGACTAAACCAATGAAAAGTTTTTTTTAATAAGTGGAACACTCGATGGAAACCACAGAAAAAATCAACAATTCTTTTATGTATTTCATCCAGTCCATTTTTGTTGTTATCCTCTCTCTATCATAAATTTATTTTTAACTTAGTCTAGTTATATATAATTATATGGATATACGAGCCCTAACAACTAAATGTTCGGACAGAAGTAAATTTTTGAAGTATGAAAGGAGAACTGGAAATTTTACGCAAATAATTAGCAAACATCACCTAACAATACAATAACATAAAACTTTAATAGCAATATTATGCATGGAAGAAAATTATTTATTGGATTTAACAATATTTTAACCTTAATAATTAACAAACTTTGCAAAATGAATTTGCAACTAAATGTTGGGATAATTTTTAATTTAGGACCATTAATACAAGGTTACGTCTCTTTTTGCTTTAATAGCTACCTGTATTCTAGCAGGTTTTGTATTTATCAAATTTTGGTACAATTCTGACGTGAAACTGTCCCAAATTTCTTCTATTTTGGTCTTTAATTCCCCAATGGTTCTTGGTAGATTATTGCGTAGAATACGTTTAATTGTATGCCAAAGAGTTTCAATGACATTTAACTCCGGACTGGATGAGGGCCATGAAAGCACCTTTATGTCGTTTTCCCCAAGTTCCAAAACTGTGATTTTTTAAAAACAATCGTTAGAAAATTACGTCACATATTTCAAGTGCAATTTTAAAGCTATGAAATATGCCTAAAATCACCAAATAAAGACTTGGGGATTTTTTTGTACATAAAACCAACACCCATCTTTGCAATAAAGTAAATTTTACCAAAATCCAACCAGTGGTTCCAAAACTGTGATTATTTTAATGTAGGTAGCACCCTCAAAATACACGTTTTTTGATAAGTGAACTGTGGAACTCGAAAAAAATGCAAAAAATCATATTAACATTTCAGGATTTTTTCAATATAGTACGATTATTGAGCTTTGATTTAAATGTTTTTTGACACAAATCCAACCAGCGGTTTCGAAACTGTGATTCTTTACAGTTACCAGAAAATTTTATCATTTTTAAAGGTGCAACTTTGAAGCTCCGATAAATGCCTAAAATCACCAAATAAAAACTTGTGTAACTTTTTTGTAAAGAAAACCAACATCCAGCTTTGCAATAAAGTAAATTTCATCAAAGTCCGACTACTAGATCCAACGTTTTGAAAATAATAATTCTTTGTTTCTACAATTTTCCCATTCTGCAGGGTTAAAGTGCCACAGTTTTGGAACCGCCGAGCGGATTTTTACGAAATTTACGTTTTTATATAACTAAATGTTGGCATTATAACAGAAAAAACCATCAATATTATGGAAGTTAATTTAGATAACTTTTGCGTGTATGGAAAAAAGACAATCAAATTTACTTTTGTCTGAAAACATTTAGTTGTTAGGGCTCGTATTTATGAACAAAGTTAAATAATTAATACTGCATTCTTTACTAAACTAGATAATTAACCAAAATACTAATTTCATGTACGCACACATTACCATTGTTGATGCGTTGAGTATATTTATAGATGATGATTTTAATCAGATTTATTGAAATTAAGCTATTTAATGTATCAGAACTAGTGATTACAAATAAATAATCCTGTAATCGTGTAGATTTAAATATAACAGTATATTTTTATTTTAAACGAACCTAATTAATTCATATTTCAGTAAAATTTTAACAATTTCTTTAGATACACAAATTTATAGGTAGGTTCAATCTTTAAAATATTATGTAATTGTAATCAAAGCGTTGATGCATATTTCGAAATGTTGTTTACTAATTATATAATTATACAGATCAGATGTCACACACCTACTGAGAAAATAATGTAAAATATGTTTCCAACTCTGAGGTTAACTTAAGAAACACGAAATATCAGTTAAAATTTATTAATAGAGATTGTTATATTTACAGAAAACATTTTATAACACAACACATATTTATGATTTACATTAATTTCGAAGAATCCTTTCAAAATTTTCCAACAAATTTTAATCAGATGCAAAAAAGCGGCTACACTAGTAATATGTAACCATTGGAAAGTGTTTTCTATGGGCGAAACAAAAACAGTAATAAACTTTACAAAAAATAACTTTATTATGCAAATCTGCTTAACAGGTGAAACTACAATGGGACTAGTTTCAATTTACAGCGACTTAATGGCATATTTATAGATGAATGAAATGTAACAAAAAAGCTGGATCACAGAATAATCTTCGATTTAGAAATTACCATTTACTGTAAGAACCACCATAACTCAATCCGGAATTCCAACCGCTACCACCTCCAAGGGAATATCCGCCGCTACTTCCAAGTGAGTATCCACCGCTACTTCCAAGTGAGTATCCACCACCTCCAAGGGAGTATCCACCACCATAACCGTAACCGGCGCCGCCCAAGGAAAGTCCAGACAAATGCACAGATGGCTCGATGTGGCTCTTCACTAAAACAGGTACTGGTTTCTTGACGATAACTGGGGTGTGTACTGCTACTGGATAAGGTTTGTGTACTGGTACGGCTACTGGTGTGGGGATGGCAACTTTGTATGGAGCAGGTACTGCTACTTTGTATGGTACACTAACTGGATAAGGTACTGGTCTTTCGACTGGATAAGGCACGGCCTTTTCTACAGGTACTGGGTATGGTTTTGGCACATGGACTGCGTATGGACGGTCTACTGGTACGGCAACTGGGTGTGGTACTGGCACAGCAACTTGCCTTTCAACTGTCACTGGGTAGGGTTGTGGTACTGGTACTCCCACACGGTTGGTGACAGTGATGTGACGATGTACGGAGGAGCCAAGATTGACGGCGCCCAATCCGTAACCATATCCGCCACCACCGCCTAAAGCGTAACCTCCGCCGCTGCCAAGACCAATACCACCGCCCAAACCATGACCCAAACCGCTTGAGAGTCCTAAGCCAGATGAGTAACCGATTCCGGAGGAGAGACCCAAAGAGTGGGATCCAAGAGATAATCCGTGACCACCATCAAGAGCGATGCCAGAGCTCAGACCGTGTCCAAGTCCGATACTCCCAGCACCTAGACCGAGGGATTCGCCAAAGACACCACGTTTTGTGGTCTTCTTTTCCCCGGCAAAGGCGGCGGAGATACACAAGGTGACAATGAACACCTAGAGAGAGTAACACATTTTATTACGACAATAAATATGAGAAAGATTGATGTCTTAATTTTAATATTTTTGTTAGGAAAAATTTAAATTGTGTAAAGCAAAATGTTTCTAATTGTTATGATTGTTTATTACCAATTGCAAAATTTGAACAAAATTATTGAAGATTACAAACAACTATTTTATTATTTAGCACACTTATTGAACAAAATGATTAGAACTTACGGTAGTCCTCATGATGCTATTCTAAGATTGATTGTTAGCAGAAGACTGATACTGATTTGGTGACCATGTAGAGTATTTATACTGGGTGGTTATGATAAAGAGATGACGATAAGAGGGGCGCGGATGCTTCTTAAACCTGTAAGTATAAACGAGTTATACCTTTCATTCGATATAATGTACTCCCGAAAGATGGTCTACTTTCGTAATTATGCAACAATACAAGAACACACGTGGGACCGGAAGATCAATGACGTTATGGCTTGGTGCGTAAAAGGCGTTGCAAGTTGTTTGATATATCACCAGTTTGCAGTAAGACGGGATTGTTCGGACGATAATTCAGAAAGCGTGAGTTAGGGCGTTTATAATAAATATCGCTTGCATACATAAATTTTATTTAGTTTAACTTGAACTGAACACTTTGTTTTAAGTAGGCATTGTTGGTAAAATTGGCACCCAATTTATACATAGGCGTTTATGATAAGTAGTGCGAATATGAAATTAGCATAAATCTAATCTAATTTTCATAATATAATTTCAGCTGTAGAAAGTATCGAAATAAGATCGTCCTATCTAAAATTTGCATCAATAAAACAACAGCATTTAGACAAACTAAATCAGATCATCACAACGGTTTTAGAAATTTGAATTGGCAATAGGTAGCAACAGGCGCAAAACTAAAAATCTGTGTCAGTGTTAAGAAAATATTTTTAACTAATCGGGTGAAATAACCAAATTTACATAAGTCGCCCATAAAACCTATAAAAATAGACAAATTTATGTTTGATTTAAGAGATGGTTTCTTTTTGCCATCAAACTTGTGCATTAGTGGACAGATTTCAAAACAATGATAGGCGATGGAATTTTATTGCACCAGTTACCTTGTAACCTTTATTAACTAATTTTATGCACCAGAAAATCGCTTAACTTTTCATTATTTACATGTAAACATACATAACGTATGATTATAACGAGCATTTCCTAATAGTTTTTCAGGTTTATGGCAAACTGCGCCTACTTAGACGTTCTAAAACCTTTATGGCTTTAGTAAATATTTGTGAGCAATAGCTAATATTTCTTTTCGATTCAATGCAATGTCGCTACGAGCTAATTCCATACGTTTAATGATAGTACGCACACGTAATCTAATATAATATATCCTGTTTATACTCTGAAAAAATGGAAAGTGATATTAATATTTCACAACTGAAATAAAAATGCCAAATAAAGTCAATCTGGAATATGGCTCAAGTTTCTAAATACATGAGATGATTACCGCGTGCCTATATAACTACCTGTTATTTATAAGAACAGATAAATGGTTTAATTTAGACTAGTAGCCATCAACAGCTCCAAATTATCAGATGAAATGTGCAAGAATGTTCTTGTAAACATCGATCATTAAACCAAATTAATTTTACAAAATTCTAATATAAATTAATAATGTATCAGTTGACATTTGAGTATAAATAATTTAAATAATTTAGCGCTAAATTAGGTTTCTAATATGAACAGATTAATATTGACACATATCGTTGTAACATCCTTGTTTCATTCGAAATTTTATCCTAGCATTTACAAGGATTAAACATGATTTCATTTCAATGAAAATGGTTTCTGTACAATGCCCACGAAACAATAAATTAGTTGCTCTTACGTAAAACGACTACAACACGAAATTATTCTGTAGTGAATCCCGCAGGGTCAAATGTTAAAAGCAAAAGCAGTGAAATTCATAAATAACTTTTCGGAGGTGTAACGTTACGAAACCAAGTGACAAAACTGCATTTACTTACAAATGTGTGTAAAAGAAATTTGCAACAAGAAATGTCCCATTGATAACTGTATTATACAACAAGAAATGTACAACAATGCATATAGTTGTTTAAAATCCCGGTAATAAGTGAAATTATTGCGACACTTTTAAATGTCAGAAAATTTCGTATTTGGACAAAATTTATGTGTTTTGTGGATGATTGGATTGCAACTATAAATGCGTGATGTTTAATAAAATTGGTCGTATGCATGTTTTTTTGGGTATTAACTGTAAATTTACGATTTAGTTAAAGAACTACCTGGTCCAGATTCTGACAAGAATTCAACTTTTCACTGCGATTAATATGCAAACTACTACTGTCTGAAATTTTATGATTCCACAATAAAAATCATTTCACTATTTGTTTATCGGATTATAACTTATAATTTATAGATGTATACAAAAAAATTAACTATTCTTAGTTGTATGTGCAGAAGGGAGTTAGTATTTAATACAAGAACTTAAAGTATAAACGTATATTTTTAAAACATCACCAGATCAGGATGTCAGAGAATACAAGCTTTTGATGACAGGGAGTTAATACGGTATGTAAAACTTTTTTCTGACTTAGCCAGTAAAAAAATTACGTCACTCTAGGGTAGGTAGTTTCTAGGAAGAGAATCTAAAGGTATTTATACAGAGTAATGTCAACTAGCTTAACGATTGGGTGAGACAGAGAGCAACGCATGGTCTCTGTCCTTGTCTTAACAGTCGACTAGAGGGTATTAAGCTATATGTATGTTAAATCAAGCTTAGATGCAAGTGAAGCTTTATTACCATAGCAACATATGTCAGTACAGTGAATAAGTTGCATTTACAGCTAAGCTTCACTTAAAAAATACGGTTCAATTGGGCATAAGACATACAAAAATGCCTCCTTACTTTTTACATATTTTGGACGATTTTCTTTCACAATTTTGGTTACTTTGTACAAAATTTCCTAAAATGTGTGCCAAAAGACTAATGTCCGGTTGCACCAAGCTCTGCTAAACTAACAGCGTGATAAATATTTAGCAGCGGCATGTTATTGGCTAAATGATTGTTATTTGCTGCGTTGCTTAGTAACAAATTTAAAAGACCCAATAAGCTGCCGCTGCTAAATTTTAAACGCACAATTAGTTAATTGAGCATTTAGCAGAGCTTGGTGCAACCGGCCATTAGTCAGTTTAATAAGTAGGTTCATAAGCAATTGAATATTACTATTTTTGTTATAAATAACATAGATTTAAGTTTACTTGAAGACTTTATTAGCACAAATTTTAGATCTATATCTAAAATCTATGTTATAGATATGTACAGGGTGATTCTTTTATCTGGGAAATGCGTCTTTCTCGTAAACGACTGACGGGAATTAAATTTTAAAAAAAGTGTTATATACCTACTGGCTGTCACTCAAAATTAGGATAGAAATATAGACTTTAATATGCATGAGGCTAGGCGTCGCGACGCTCCAAAAAAATTTTTGCAGCAACATACCACTTTTATTATATCATTGGAAAGGTCTTTTAATTTCTAAATTTCTAATTTCTAAAAACCAATTTTTTTATTCTCATTTTTTAAAAAGTTATGATCCAATTTAAATTATTTCTGTTCTAACTAAATTTTGAAATAATTTTAACAGTAGGCCGAGTTTTCCCTCAAATACTAAAGTAAATCTTATTATACAAAATAAAGTAGGCCTAGAAAAAATAAAAGCTGTTATTTGTCAATATATTACGACAACAAAAAACTTATTAATATCTACCTAAATTAAACAAAAAATTTCATGAAAAAGTTGATTATTTTAACAATTATTCAATATAAGTAGCATTGTTATCTAAACATAAATTATAACGTTTTCTTGTTTCATGATATGTGACTTTTCTTAAAACATAGCATTAATTTCAGCACAGGCATCGACAATCTTTTGCTTTAAATGATCTATATTATTAGACCTTGTTTTGTAAACTTTATTTTTAAGAGTTCCCTACAAGAAGGAATCGAGAGGTGTTAAGTCTGGGGACCTAGGAGGAAATTCTAATGGCCCGTAAGTTCCCATCCACCTGTCTTTATATTCTATATTTAAATAATTCCGCACAATAGCGGCAAAGACAAGGAGCCCCATCTAGTTGAAGCCACAAATGTCTTCTAATCTGAAGAGGCACATTTTTTCTGTTTAATTTAGGTATTAATAAGTTTTTTGTTCTTGTAATATGTTGACAAATAATAAGTTTTGTTTTTTCTAAGCCTACTTTATTTTATATAATAAGATTTACTTTCATATTTGAGGGAAAACTCGGCCTACTGTTAAAAATATTTCAAAATTTAGTTAGAACAGATATAATTTAAATTGGATCTTAACTTTTTAAAAAATAAGAATAAAAAAATTGGTTTTTAGAAAAAATACTCAAAATTAAAAGACCTTTCCAATGATATAATAAAAGTGGTATGTTGCTGGAAAATTTTTTCTGAAACGTTGCGACGCCTAGCGTCGTGCATATTAAAGTCTATATTTCTATCCTAATTTTGAGTTGCAGTCCGTAGGTATATAACATTTTTTCAAAATTTAATTCCCTTCAGTCGTTTACGAGAAAAACGCATTTCCCCAGATAAAAGAATCACCCTGTACATATATCAAAAAATGTAACTATAAAAATCATTTATCGCATGTTCGATGCTATCGACATCGAGTATCGACGTATTTTGCTGTGGAGGCTGAATTATGGGACATCATGTATTACATAAAACATAACAATTGTTGTCTTAACTTAAAACATCAGGAAAAAACAACAAAAAAGAATAACATTGAAGTTTTCCATCAATAACCACAGAAATAAACAGAAAATTCCTTTTCATTTTGGCATGAAATTCTTAAATGGAACTTAATGCTCGAGTTCGTATATTTATTCATTCTAGTCTATTAATCCAAGAAGTAAATTAAGTTGCCTAAGGTTGAGAATGTGATTATCATATTTGTTAAGCATACAGGAATTTATAGTAAAACCAACAATTTTGAAATAAGGAATATCGTCGTTGTGTTAATATTTTGTAAGAATTTTAATATTCAATTTTAAGTTTTTGTTGTTTTGTTGTTACTATAACGAATATTGTGAAAAGTTTATTACATATTTGCAACTATGAAAATAAATTTCAATGTTATTATTATTGATAACTTTAGCAGATTTTTTCTAAGAGCCATAAAATATCGACAAAATTATTAATAAACATATTTTATTTTTAGAAAATAATTTATATTCCATAAAACTATATTTAGAATTATACATGGGTATTTTCAAAATAAATTAGATCAATGTTTATTTGTTTGTCTATATGTAAATAATGTATTTTATTTATAATTTTATCTAAATGCAGAATCTCTCTATAATGTAAAGTAAACATCGAATATTACACATTAAATATTATCATGCATGCGTAAGTGATAAAAAGTTTTTTAGTTAGGTATTAAATTTGATTTGCAAATATAGTGACTTTTTAATGTAGGTATTAAATATTTGTCAGTTTCTAATTTTATGTATAAACTTTATAAATTTTGAATTTTTTTTATAGATATGATCCTGATTAAATTTGAGAAAATTACATATTTTTATGTAGGTAATAGGTATACAATTAGGAATATGAAATACGAAGAAAAGTACAAAAATTTTCCCTTATACATAATCTATATTATTCCAAAAGCACCGCAAGTTTGTATTTTATTTTTTAATTAAATTTGACACTTTTCCGAAAAAAAGCATGCTTTTATCTTTAGGTATTTAGTTGTGAGTTCTTTTTCTTAATAGTGCCATATCCTCATCGGACGTCGGCGATCATTCTGGCCCACATTACTTTATTGACTGTTGCTCAAGCTCCGACTCCATAGAGGAGAAGTCTTCAAGTTTAGCGTTTTATTGTAGAGTATACGCTTCTCTTTTGGTTAAAAGTACTCTTAGCTTTTCAATCCGTATTTTGATTTTTTGGAGTGGTCCCATATGTTATTGTTTTAAGTTAGGACATTCAATTTTCTCCATTTTTGCCATTGTCTCATTGTTATTTAATAAATTAGTTGATTTTGATAACAGAGTAATGTGGAACTTGTCAAAAAATATTTGTAATTATATAATAATTGAAGAAAAACTAGAAAGTTGAACACTAAACTAAAAGCTCTTCTTAATAATTGATGTCAAAAGTTCATGTTAAAGCTTTTGGTAGTAGGTACAGAACCATTCATCTGTAGAATTTAATTGTCTTTAAAACGTTGTATTTTAAAGTTTTAAAGTCACGTTACTTACTTTAATAAAATCCATTTTATGCACTCACATGACAATTTCTTTATTAATTACTATAATAATAGTTTATGCAACAAGTATATAATCTATGACTTTATTGACGAGTCTGGTTTATGGCAGAGCGAACTTGCGAGCGAGGCTATAAATAGGACGAGTCAATAAAGTCAGATTATATACGAGTTCCATACAAAGCTTTATGTTCAACTGCGAAAATGACCTTTTAATTATTTAGAAAAATTATGAATGACAGAAATAAATTCATTCTGACAGTATTTATTGTGACATTGACAGCTGATATATTGATATTTTACAGTAATAGTAAAATAAAGTGCCATTATACACTAGTATATAAAGAGTCACTTTACGCACGCAAAAGTACGTCATAAACAGTACTTTATAATGCAGTTGTACATAAAACCTTTTATGAAATTTTACTTAATTTGCCACTATTAATTTGTTATAAAAGAGTGATGGGTATGGTGATGGTTTCTATATTTGACTTACCAAGTAGCAATGGAACATTCATGAATAAAAAAAGAAGTAAAGAGAGGTTAGTAGTCTTACCTGCTCTTTGTCACGTGGGTGCATTTATAAACTGGATACCCTATAGTAGAGTTCATATTCTTCTTCTTCTTATTATTATTATTTATTAGAAATTAGACTACATTTTGATTTTCAAAGAGCAATAATTCAATTTATTGGATATATGAATAATACACATTTAAATATTATTTAAATATTGTTTACTTTTAACAGTTTTCTACATTGTCCTCTATAATTAACAACATTTTACAGCTTTAAATTTGTACAACTGGAATCCTTTGGTTTAACACAGTTAAGTATAGTTGGACTGAACCATAGACCTTCTGCACAAGGCATGATATTTCCCTTACTGTGATCACAAGAAACATACAAGCTGCAGTTAGTTGGATGTGGATGCAAGTAAGACTCTTTTGGTTTTCTATGACAAATAAAGCTACTCCAAGCATCTGGACTCAAATTAGTTGGCTTAGCGGTTGGAGTAGGGATTGTTGTTTTTACAGGAATACAACCGGATTTGGCAGGAAAATCACACACATTTATCTTCGAATCAAAATATAATCCTTCGGAGCAGTTCATGAGGTGCGGAGTGCCGTTGGAGCACTCCCAAAATTTCGTGCAATCGGGATGCGGAATGTATGTTGATTCGGCGCCATCGACAGGAGGACAAATAGCTGCCAGCAAAAAAATCGCATTTAATTATAATTGACATAAGCTTTTACATGCTACAAATTTTCTTACGTTTTGCTGCCAAAACACTTTGTATCAAAATTGTACCGCACAAAATTCTAATTAGAGCTGACATCATTTTGGATGCGACTCAAACAAAAATTTTATTGTGTACTTGATGGTAAAATCGAAGTGAATAGCTAGTGGATACCCTTTGCTTTTATAGAAAAAAAAACATATGGACTTTTACGCAAAATCTATTTCAATTAAGCTATTGATAAGCATTTTTATAAATTACCAAAAAGAGTAATCTAATGTAATGAATACCAATTGATTATTACTAAAAATAATTATTTTAATTACTGTAGATTTTCTGCCAACGCAAAACCAGAAATAAACTAATAATCAAGTTATTTTACAGCTTGATTTACTTAAAATTAATAATATAACAATATATTAACTAGTATTCAATTTTATATATTTATAAGATGTAGTTGGCACTGAAGACGTCAATATGCTTCTATCATATATAAATTATATCTAATAATTATTATTGAAAAAACGGTGCAAAATAAAAACCTCTCATTACTTCTACGACTCGTGTGGAAGCCGAAAGAACACTTCACAAAAATTTTGGCATTGATATCTACAACAGTGTGGATTTGTATAGAGGATAAAGTATCACTTTTATATATAAGATTAACAGCTGCCGATTTAAAAACTTTGGTTTTATTTCTTCGATTTCCCCTCAATCGTCTCATTATTTTTTCATTGTTAAATATAAGAGTCACTATTTCGATACCATAGAATAACTAAACTTATAATCTAAAATAAACATAGAATATTTTCAGTTAAAACAGATAAACTCCTTTATACAGTTTGTGCATTATATTTAAATTTATTTATATGAAAGTCAGAGTGTTCAGAACAAAAAATATTAAATTAGATTAGGCTGGTATTTGACAACCGGCTGTATCAGGAAAATCGCACACGTTATACTTGGGGTTAAACTCTAATCCAGGGGGACAGTCCAAAAGGTAGGGTACGCCATTTGAGCATTGATAAAATTGAGAACAGTTGGAATGGGGTATGTAAGTTGGATTCATATCGTCAACTTGAGGTGGACACGAGGCTGCAAATAAAAAGAATATTTAAGTATGCTGGTTTTTGTACGTAAAGAAAATTTACTTACGATCTGATGCCACAGCAGTTTGCATTAAAACAGAACTGCACAAAATTGCAATCACGATTAGCATCATTTTTGATGAGTTTCAAAGAATCTTGTAATGAAGTATAACTTGATACCTAGTTGTAGTAGTTATATACCTACAGTGGAAATCTTCGCTTTTATAGGAAAAAATGTAAGGATGTTTACGCAAAACTAAGCCTTTGATAAGCGTTTTAGGAAAGCTAAAGAACGACAGTATAATCTGGTGCAATAAAACAATGCGAATTTCTTTGTTCTTTATGAATGGATAAACAATTTTCACAATTTACTATTTGCATATTTACTCATATTTTGACTAAACGAAAACAATTCCCCGAAATATTAATCTAAGTATAAAAAAGGCAATAAACAAGATGACTTGATTCAACATACATTTAAACTTGCGGTCTAATTTTTTAAATTTGATCTGATTTTTTCGAAAATTGTACCTATGCTTTATTGGATTCGACCAAGTAGGTATACTGGTATATATTGTTCTTATTTACAGGGTGTCCGGAAATTAGGAGCAAAAACTCGGGGGGTTATTCTACTTAAAAAATTAATGTGACAAGTTCCTATACCATTTTTCCGAAAGCTCATTAATCTTGGGGTTACAGGGCCTTAAAGTTTGTTTTTTTAAATCAATTTTTACCAGTAACTTTTTTTCTAGTGTACCGATTCATTTCAAATTTGGCACACTTATCACTAATGTTTATTTGTATTCTTGCACCGAAAATGACGTTGACCTTTGGATAAAGACCCAGAACTTTATTGTTAGGTACTTTTTCTAAATTTTGATGATGATCGATTGAAGAGCATCGAAAAATCTTCAAAAAAGGTCCTCTTGCTACATCACGATAAAACGAGTCGTTTTCGAGAAAAACGCTTTAAGTGAATACCAACTAACTACAGCTCATTTTCAAGATTAACAAAGCGAGCATTAAACAGAAGCGCGTTTTTCTCGAAAACTACTCGTTTTATCGATATTCCACAAGAGGATCTTTTTTGAAGATTTTTCGATGCTCTTCAATCGGTCATCAACAAAATTTAGAAAAATGTTATTGGAAAAAATTGATTAAAAAAAATTGTGGCCCATTTTTCCGAAAGCTCATTAATATTGGCGTTAATATTAATGAGCTTTCGGAAAAATGTTTTAGGAACTTGTCACATTAACTTTTCGAGTAGAATCACTCCCCGAGCTTTTTGCTCCTAATTTCCGGACACTCTGTACTTATTATAAAAATTGACGCTCCATAAAGATGTAATGAATTAATGTTGGTTTGAACTAATAAAATTTTTGTAATTCATGAATGTAGTAATATAGAAAAACAGAAGAAATATTTTTTACAATTACAGAAACTTCTTCAAAAATCAATTCCGTTGAGTTAGAGTTACTATGAAGAATCTACAATCTGAAGGTCATTAGATTCCTAAGTATGCAACATCAATTTATAAAAAAAATGAAGCATCACGTTATGGTTATATCGTTTCTTCATTGGAGGTCAAGTGCATCCTATATAATTGGAAAATGTAAAGAAGAGTAAAGGAGTCGTTATGGGGACTCAAAAAAAAACTAAATATAGAGGACTATACTAGCTAAAAATACAATTATACGATATTATGGTAACCCCGTTACCATCTAGTGAAATACTCTTCCTGGGACTCTCACCTCATCGTTAAAAGTTTTTATTCATTAGGTTGTTTCCTAGGCATTCTCTAACATTTTGCATATTTTGAATTTTTTAACCTTTATGCAGAAGCAGAATTTCTCATGATTTAGAACTAAACTCTTATAAATTGTGAGTATTATGACGATTATGTTTTCTAGGTAGTTAAATGGGTATTTATAACACATAATCTGGAAGATATTGAATGCACTTAATTTTTTTTTTTGTAATAAAAGCAATACATTAAAAAATTCGATCGCATGTGCATGTAATAATAATAAATCAGGGGACTATTCATTTTATTTCTTTCCTACGATTGTAATAATCAATGAACTGAAATTCATTAATCTTCTGTAAGATTTTCCTAAACAGTTTAAACGAAGAAAAAAATCTTCTAATTTCAATCCTTCAAATATCAAATGGACACTTTCTTTATAGAAACTTTTTTTTAATCTAAATGATAATGAACCATAAACGAATTCCTAGAAATCCTTTAAGTACTCTAACTTTTTATTGGGGCTAAAAAATGAGACACTATAACAAAATATAGTTTATTAAATAAAATAATAGTACGTAGGTAACAAATTCAATCACATTTGGCTTACACTTTGGAACACCTTTACCAAATTTAGTAAATGCCAATTTAAATACTAATCACTAATTTGCTGAAAAATAATTAGGCAACTGCTTGTAAGATGAAAGGTATTCCAATAGATGGCGCAGCATGTATTAAATATAAGAAATATTAGAAACTAAAATTAGTTGTTTTCATTTTTAATGAATGTAAAATGAACTATTTACAAGTATTTTATTAGTATTATATCAACGGATGGTCAATAAATATTGGTTTTATTATTAATATTAGGTATAGAGAGGGAGACTTGCGGTATAACGATTTCATATAAAAAATTTAATTTTATTATTGTTAGTAGGTAGAGTGTCCAAATTTAGAAAAGTAAACTAATTATATGCTAATCATAAATAAACAAAATGGTGCATAAATTAATATAATTTCAAGTCACCACTTCCGATTAATTTAACTCCTCACTCAACCTCTTAAAAACCGGTGTCAAAACTATACAAATTCGGAATTCTTTGCCCAAATCGCAAAGGCCCACTGGTAACTTGTTGCGGTGGAGGTAATTGCGGTTGAAGTTGCAGTGCTGTTGGTGTAGCAAACGACTGTGTTGTCCTCAATCGAGGTGGACGTGGATTAGGAGAACCGAACGCGATTCTGTTCGGTGGCAAGAATTCATAACCATTTCGGTCCAATTGCCGGACATTCATCAAGGGATGATTGAAGTCAATATTGCTTGGTTGCGGGAACATAACTGGGGGTGGTGCTTGGCTGGGGACAGCAGCCGGAATCAAGTTGGGGGAGGCGGGAAGTGGAGGGTACACTGGGACCATTCCGGAAGGTCTTGGTTGGGCTCTGTTGCCGGAGTAGCCTAATGATCCGGAGCCTAGAGCATAAGCACCTAGAAAAAATATTAATAAATAAGACCACAAGACAGCAACTTGTAGATGTAGATAGTAGATAAGGATGTGAGGGTACACTTTATGTTTTATTACTTTATAGATAGCAAATAGTAATAATAATTATAATATGTTTCTTGGTAAGTAGATTAAAACGCATTTAGTACTTTCTTTTATAGCTTTGGGGTTAGAAAATTAATTGCTATTTTGCAGATTTACATACTTAGATTAAATAATAAAATCGCATTTAATGTAGTAATAATTCTAAGAAATAATACGTTAAGCTGGAGAGTACTGACACTCAGATATATGGCAAAGTTGAATATATCTGAAAGTTGATAAATATGTATGTAATATAGTAATTAGTTTATCAAAGATCTGTAGAATAAATTCTAGTATGTACACATTATGCACATTTATATTGACAGTTCAATAGATTTCTTTAGGAAAAAATGAGAACAAGCATTTCCCTAGGTATGCCTCTTTCTTTTGTTAGTGAAAAAGTAAAGATAAGTTTGTTAATGTTGCACATTTTCCCATGTTGGGTTGGGAAGTTTATTCTATTATGTATGTTAATATAAAAAGGAAAACAAAGAAATGAATAATATTTACATTAAAAGTAAAAAAATCATTGTCCTAAATTCATTTTGAGCTAGTTGTTTTAGAATAATAATTATAGAATTACTCGGGCTTGCTTATTCTTCTAGATTAAAAAAATGTATAAAAATTGTCAATAGAACTTCGAAGATTTTTAAAATTTTTGAAAATATTTTTTATTAGTAAATTTCCTGTTATAGAATCAAATCAAAATATACAAAGTTGGATGATGTCTTTACTTTACTATAATGTAAACTACCTAAAGACCTTACTACGAGCCCTAACAACTAAATGTTCGGACAAAAGTAAATTTGATTGTCTTTTTTCCATACACGCAAAAGTTATCTAAATTAACTTCCATAATATTGATGGTTTTTTCTGTTATAATGCCAACATTTAGTTATATAAAAACGTAAATTTCGTAAAAATCCGCTCGGCGGTTCCAAAACTATGGCACTTTAACCCAGCAGGATGGGAAATTTGTAGAAACAAAAAATTATTATTTTCAAAACGTTGGATCTAGTAGTCGGATTTTGAAGAAATTTACTTTATTGCATAACTGGATGTTGGTTTTCTTTACAAAAAAGTTACACAAGTTTTTATTTGGTGATTTTAGGCATTTATCGGAGCTTCAAAGTTGCACCTTTAAAAATGATAGAATTTTCTAGAAACTGTTTTAAAAAATCACAGTTTTGAAACCGCTGGTTGGAACTGTGTCAAAAAACCTTTAAATCAAAGCTCAATAATCGTACTATATTGAAAAAATCCTGAAATGTTAATATGATTTTTTTTGCATTTTTTTTGTTCCACAGTTCATTTTTCAAAAAACGTGTTTTTTGAGGGTGCTACCTACATTAAAATAATCACAGTTTTGAAACTACTGGTTCGATTTTGGTAAAATTTACTTTATTGCAAAGCTGGATGTTGGTTTTATGTACAAAAAATCCCCAATTCTTTATTTGGTGATTTTAGGCATATTTCGTAGCTTTAAAATTGCACTTTGAAAAATGTGACGTATTTTCTAACGACTCTTTTTAAAAAATCACAGTTTTGGAACTTGGGGAAAACGACATAAAGGTGCTTTAGTGGCCCTCATCCAGTCCGGACTTAAATGTCATTAAAACTCTTTGGCATAAAATTAAACGTATTCTACGCAATAATCCACCAAGAACCATTGGGAACTTAAAGACCAAAATAGAAGAAATTTGGCTCAGTTTCACGCCAAAATTGTATCAAAATTTGATAAATACAATGCCTGCTAGAATATAGGCAGCTATTAAAGCAAATGGAGACGTAACCTATTTATTAATGGTTAAATTAAAAATTATGCCAACATTAAGTTGCAAATTCATTTTGTAAAATTTGCTAATTATTAAGGTTAAAATATCGTTAAATCCAATAAATAATTTTCTTCCATGCATAATATTGTTATTAAGGCTTTATCTTATTGTATTGTTAGGTGTTTACTAATAATTTGCGTAAAATTTCCAATTCTCCTTTCATACTTCAAAAAATTTACTTTTTTTCGAACATTTAGTTGTTAGGGCTCGTATTATAGAAACACATGGCAAAACGAGAAATTTTAGTACACACCTACTAAAAAAGGGGAAATAATTACAAGTAGAATCTAGTAAACAAAATATTGATTAATTTTCGGGACACCAGATTCATTCATAATATTGTATTAAGTTGTTTTATTAAACCTAAATGACTAGAATCAACTTTTGCTGCAAATAATATTCCAATACAAAAAAAAATATTTTCTCATAACTTATTGCAGTTTTATACACACTCGGCTCGAAGAAGTACCAACTACGGTACTGATGATTAAATTATTTTAATACTTTCCCAAAACTTGTATCATATGATTAACATTAAAAACAGCCTTCGGCCCTCCGGTCTCTTTGTAATTTCTCAGATTGGCCTGTTTCAAACGGAAAAGGGAATAAAACATTTGGGTGTTCTGTAAGATCTTCGCTTATACCAACATATAAATTATTGTACTTTTTGTTAAATAACAATTTGTTTTATGACTCCGGCAATCCCGCCATACGAGGAAATAAATTAATGTTGGCACTGAGAAATTGATGAAGTATTTATTAAATTACAATAAATAACATCTGAGTTATTTATATTAAAACAGTAACTGACTTATGGAAAAAATGGGACATGATGAGAATGTTAATTTTCCTAAACAGTATTTTAAGATTGAAACATTATATAAATTATTTATAGTAGTGCTAGTGACTCTGCCTAACAAATCATTCATAAAAGATATTTACTATTTATTTATTTTGTAAATTATATTTATTCAGTTAGAAGGTCATATGAAATTTCTATTTTTGTAACTATTAACTTTACTTATCTTTCCAAGAAATAAGGATTATTTATATAAATACGTCGTCAACTTATGTAAATTGGATTACTATACAGAATGTATAAAAATGATGAGGAATTATTTCTTAAATAGTAAACTCATCCAATTGTTTCTCAATAATTTATATGAAGATTTTATGTTTTCTTTACCTTTTAAATCGACGTTTCCTATATAATTTTGTTATCCCCAATCCGGGTTAGTTTTCGAGCAATCATCTCTTGAATGTTGAAAATTCGAGATTGAAAAAGTAAAACACTGTTGATTAAAAAGAAGCCAGTCTGCTAAACGATTTGATTATCGAAAAAAAGTTATACATGAAATTTATACCTGAGATGATTTGCGATCGAAAGTATCTTGCAATTTTTTTGGTAGTGTTAACCCTTAAAGAATTATTAGTGTTCAAATTTGGAATTTGAAAAAATAAATCATTATGTTCACGTTTCATTTAATTTATTTTGAAAACTAGTATTAAAAATAGTTAAAAATTTGATACATGGTGAAAGATTGGTTTATTTTGAATCGAAAAGTTAAATTTCATTTTGAACATAAACGATGTCTACTCGGAGTAATTATTAAATTTGTTAAAAAGATTTTCGTAAGTTGCCATCTGCAATGACTATAAATGGAAAATAAAAATAACAAAAAACCAGGATTGGAGATAAAAAAAATATACAGCACAATGCAGAATGTATTCAAGAATCATATCTCTTATCTAAAAATATTTCGGGGGACACCCATGTTTCTAACGTTAACAATTTATTGCAGGACAAAATCCTATGTATTTGCCAAAAAAAATGTATAAAAAATCACTAGTGAAAACCAGTTTAAAAAGAAATCTTACCATTTCCCAAATCAACAACTCCCAAAGAACCAGACCCAAGAAAAACAGCACCCCTTTGCGACGGAACATTAGACGCCGCAGCATTCACAGGTGTAGCTGGAGGGGGCATTTGCGGAATAATAGCCGTACCAATCGACTGCGGTGGTACGATTTCCTGTGGCTCTTCCACTGGTTTTTCTACAGAATTGGAATAAGCAATTGGGATGGCGATGTGGGATTTTTGCGGTGGCAGATTGACCTTCAGATCAATTTCTACTGGATTTAGATCAGCTATTGGTAGGAATTTGTCAATTCCTTGTGAATAGTAGTCAGTTTCTTGTAAGGGTAAATGTGCGCTATCGAAGCCATTTAATTCTATTGAACTACCTAGATTTAATTGGTTACTACCTACGGGGTATGCCTCATGGAAGCCTCTTCGCTGCCGTGTGGATTGCACCTCCTCTGATTTACTTGAAGCAATCAGAGCTAGGAGCGATAATAAAAACTAGAAAAGAAAAAGGTTATTTTAAATTTATCTTTAAAAGCTAGAAATTTTATTAAATAGCGAAGCCAAACATGTTCAACATTCCACTTAAGTAAAATAATATGCTTACTATAATAAAAGCTCATTATATTACTACATTTAAAAGAAACTCGATATTTCTTTTATATACGAGTATTATTATAAAATAACTTATTAGACAGATATTTCACAAACTTTTAATATAATAGAACCTGTATTACAGTGCATATAATATAATGGAGGTGCATTTAAACGAATACAAATAATAGTAATACGCCTTTCTAATGTAAATTTTGATTGATATTGTTATCGTTTCCTAATAATTACTTAATATAATTAAAATTTGCATTGAGCGGAAAATGTTGCGTGTGCAGTAAGTTATTTGTTGCAGAACAGTAACTTCAGTTTGGTGTGATATGGTTTAATTCCACTACTGATTTTTTTTACATAACAAGTACTATTTAATTTGTTCTGGCATCGCCTCGTCCGGAAACAGCAACGATTCGTCCAAAAATAGTTATTATTGTAACAAGTACCTAAAATCATGTTTTTTGGGACAAATCGCTGTTTCAGCGATTGCAGATGAGTCCCAAAAAACTAATTTAGGTAGGTACATGTTACAAACAATATTTTTTTGTTAAAGGTCCCTAAAATACATCAAACCTTTTATTATGTATGATATGTAATTGACATATCATACATAATAGAATTTATGTCAATGTCATTAGAGCAAATATTTCTCAAA
Organism: Pediacus dermestoides; assembly: GCA_963942485.1. NCBI lineage: Eukaryota > Metazoa > Arthropoda > Insecta > Coleoptera > Cucujidae > Pediacus > Pediacus dermestoides. The sequence goes on from OZ012625.1 coordinate 9,580,879, forward strand.
AATAGTGAACTTCGGATTTTAATTACCATGTTACTATAGTAACCAGACTGAAATGAGTCCGTAAAACAGAAATAGTCCCGAAAAGAGCCATTTTACGGACTGTGTACAAGAAAGTTGATTTTAGGTACTTAATACAAAAATAACTAATGTATGTTGAGGTTAGTTGTCTTGTTATAATGAAAAATTTTGGAAATGTAGTAATGTAAGTATTATAACCAAATCCAATTTTTTTTTCCTTATTCTCTATGAAATTTCAATAGGTAGGTATATAAATAATACTCCTAGTTATTTATGTATCAAAGGAATTATAAGGATGTTAAAGACATCGGGCAACGGGGTTACAATCCAGAGGGCCGTTAGGCCCGAGGGATAGTATAAATTGTCCGAGGTTATTAACATCTAATAATTCAGGTGATATATGTATAGATAGTTTTATTTCTTACAAGAGTAAAGAGTTATATTTTAAAGTATTGAATTTTGATGTTTTTAAGTTAGATAACAATTATAAATAAAACGTCAAAAATTAATGCTAAAAATGTCACAACTTTAAACAGTCATAACTCGAAAAGTTAAAGTGTCCGACGCAAAATGATTTCAGATTCGTGATCTACGAATGGAAATTAGTAATATATATGAAAATTACCCTTCAAAATTTGTAGCTGGGACTGCCCTTGATTAGAGGGAGTTAAGGATTCATAATAGACTAGTTATAACTCCCAAGGGAGTTATGAGTATGTTTACAGTTACCGTAACTAAGACAATATTCAACTGTAATTGATCAGTAAGAAATAAAAAAAATATTTATGGTTTCGAGCAAAAATTGGTTCCCGAATGAGAAAAATTTTTGTACTTATTCTATTTTTGTTAAATGAACAAATAAAAAGTCTGAAAACGCCTAAAAATAGTGATATAGAAATCAAGCATTATAAAAAGGAGAAAATCAATGAATTTGCAGAGGATGCAACAGTAAGATGGTGTCAAAAGAAGAATCTTCTGGATCAGGTGTAACATCTTACTTCATTTGCTCTAGAAGTTACTTTTTTCGAAATTCAGAAGATAAAAGTTACCTACTGTAGAAGTCAAGGTTAAGACCCTATTGAAGAATTATGTCCAAAAACTGAAGAAACCAGTAACTGTCTAATGTCTATGATATGAAGAAATACAGAAAAAACTTTTTTTTAGAAGTAATTAATGTACCAACTATGAATAAAAAAAATGTACCTACATTCTATCCAAGATAAAGTGGACAACATTAATTGAGATGCTGGGAAGATTGACCACTGAAGCAAAACCATGGATTGCTTGATGACATCTTCGATGAAGTTTTATGTCTCATGGGAAGGAGAAGAAGGAAAAAAATCTTAACAAACTCAGTATAAACAATATACCTAAGAGGTTAAGCAGAAAAATAATGAGTGGTTTTCTGACGATGACCAGTGATGAAGAGCACGAAATTAGACACTTTTTAACCGATATCTATGTCCTCAACTACAGATGAAGAAAAAAGGTAATTTCAAATACAAGAAAATGTTAAACTCACATTATATTCGATGCACTAATCTCATTCACCTTATTTATAACTAACAGTAAAGATTGAACAAAAAATGTAGTTTTTATAAATTTAGTATAAATATTTACAAAATTCTGTTTCACATACCTGAATAAAGCGGCATTTTGACATTTTTCTTTACAACCGAACGATTTATTGTTTTCCGATTTCAACGTGTACAACATTCAAACTGATTAATAGTAAACAGGAATCGAGGTTAACTGCCATCGAAATGTGGGTTCTTCCGAATATTCGATTGTGGTAGTATAAACTACCGTAAAAACCAGCACAAGAAAAAAGTAGTTAAATTATAAAATTAATTTAATTTATGGATCTTAGGCGTGATGTGAATCATGAAAATTTTGTCTTGACCGACGACGATTGGGAGAGGAAGTGGTTATTGATGACGACACTTTGACCTGTCGTGAATTAAACGATGACCACAAACTACTGCCAATTAATTAGTAAATTAAGATTATTTTGTGAAATTTAAACTTTTACATTCATGATTTATCTTGTACAAATAAATTAAGTACTGGATGCAATTTGAATTATTATATTTTAAGAAACACAAACAAAAATGTATTGTTATATTTTAATTATTTATTTTTATATTGTTTCGTTGTTCTAACGGATAAAGATAAAAATCACAAAATATATTATGAGAAAGTGCATGTTTAAAACTTTTACAATATTTTTATTATGTTAAGTGTTTTTTTGCTTTGCTTAATTTAAATAGATAACCACTGAAACCAAACTAAAGCAAAACCCGTTGCATTTAGGTGATAAAATAACAAGAGAAAGCACTGCATTTTTCGATTCTTTCCAAAAACATATTTTAATAAAATGAAATCCTTTATCAGATTTTCGTTTAAGCTGGTAAAACCAGGAAATCGAGTAATTTATATTTTCTTCCAATAAATACTTGACTTAGCGATTTCTATTGTAGATTAAAAGCATTAATTAAATGTATCACATAAATAAACGTTATAAACTATGTAGTTACTTACAATTATTAATGGCAAACATTTCCTTAAAGAGATTGATATGTTTACCTTGTGTTGGCAAAAATTATGCAGTCATTTCTGTACTTTTTCATCATTCACTAATGAAAATAAATCCTTTCGCTGCATCTGGTTTTGTAATATGTATAAATAAATTAATTTTCTGCGAAAAAGCCGCAATAAATATTTTATAATAGAAAAACTACACACGATTAGCAAAATAAAACAACTAGTGGTTGTTTTAATTATTTAGGCTACTTTCAGGCGGTAATAAGATTGAAAGGAAATATAATAACCTATAATTAAAATGGTTTTATAGCAGTTAAAGTAAATTGTTAAGTGAATTGATTTGTGTCGATATGCTTGATAGCTACGAGGCTGGTGGATGATTGCATAATTGACAAATTATAAATTAATTGAGACGAGGGTAAGGGTCTGTATTAAAAAGTAATTAGAAGAAAATTAATTTGTTTTATAATTTCACGGAAAATTATAATGATGTACGAGACAAAGTACAAATTAGAATTCTCTCTAGATCACTGAGTAATTAATTTATAAATACGAAATAGTTTTGCTACAATATTTAGGAAAATCAGTACAGGGTTATCGAATAAATTGAATTGGAATTATATTTACAATATTAATTATTGTCGTTATATTATAAATATTAATTACTTTGTGTCACACCTTTGCATTACATATTTTTTATATCGATGGCTTATAGATTATTTTGTAGGTTGGAATGTATTTCTAAATCAAGTTTAACCATTCAGCAAAATTTTCGATTTTATATTAAAGAAGCAATTAGAATAAATCGCTTCTATTTACTCTCTACATTCCTAACCAAAGACTGTATACAGGGTGATTCAGACCATATCGAAATTTTTTGCCCAGATGCACAACGCAAGATTGTCTTTTGGCCATACGCGCAAAAGTTATCTAAATTAACTTCCATAATATTGATGGTTTTTTCTGTTATAATGCCAACATTTAGTTATATAAAAACGTAAATTTCGTAAAAATCCGCTCGGCGATTCCAAAACTGTGGCACTTTAACCCAGCAGGATGGGAAAATTGTAGAAACAAAGAATTATTATTTTCAAAACGTTGGATCTAGTAGTCGGATTTTGATGAAATTTACTTTATTGCAAAGCTGGATGTTGGTTTTCTTTGCAAAAAAGTTACACAAGTTTTTATTTGGTGATTTTAGGCATTTATTGGAGCTTCAAAGTTGCACCTTTAAAAATGATAAAATTTTCTAGTAACTGTTTTAAAGAACCATAGTTTTGAACCCGCTGGTTGGATTTGTGTCAAAAAACATTTAAATCAAAGCTCAATAATCGTACTATACTGAAAAAATCCTGAAATATTAATATGATTTTTTTTGCATTTTTTCTAGTTCCACAGTTCACTTTTCAAAAAACGTGTTTTTTTGAGGGTGCTACCTACATTAAAATAATCACAGTTTTGGAACCACTGGTTGGATGGTAAAATTTACTTTATTGCAAAGCTGGACGTTGGTTTTATGTACAAAGAAATCCCCAAGTCTTTATTTGGTAATTTTAGGCATATTTCGTAGCTTTAAAATTGCACTTGAAAATATGACGTAATTTTATAACGACTATTTTTAAAAAATCACAGTTTTGGAACTTGGGGAAAACGACATAAAGGTGCTTTCATGGCCCTCCTCCAGTCCGGACTTAAATGTCATTGAAACTCTTTGGCATAAAATTAAACGTATTTTACGTAATAATCCACCAAGAACCATTGGGGACTTAAAGACCAAAATAGAAGAAATTTGGGACAGTTTCACGTCAGAATTGTACCAAAATTTGCTAAATACAATGCCTGCTAGAATACAGGCAGCTATTAAAGCAAAAGGAGACGTAACCTCTTATTAATGGTCCTAAATTAAAAATTATCCCAACATTTAGTTGCAAATTCATTTTGTAAAATTTGCTAATTATTAAAGTTAAAATATTTTTAAATCCAATAAATAATTTTCTTCCATGCATAATATTGTTATTAAGGCTTCATCTTATTGTATTGTTAGGTGTTTACAAATTGTTTGCATAAAATTTCCAGTTCTCCTTTCATACTTAAAAAATTTACTTTAATCCGAACATTGTTAGGGCTCGTATAAACATGTGCCATTTTCACAGTGCAGTTTTGTAACAAGTGATACATGCAGTAACAACGCAAATCACAGACTAAAGAAATGAGGTCAAGTGCATTGTATGTGGTCAGGATGTTTCAATGTTGACTCTTTTGTATAGAAGAAATAACAATTCTTATGCAGAATCCTAGGTTGCAATAATAATTTATTGAATTCCATAACGCAACAATTGAAGATTATTTCATAAAGTGCACATATCCTTAAATTTTTTCGATAAGTTCTGAATCACCCCGTATTTTTGTTATACGGATAGATTTTGTTTTCTATCAAGTGAGTGCCTTTGCTTTTGCTTTTAAGATGCAGTATAATTTAGCTATACAATGTTCTGTGACGAGATGACACGATTGACGTTTTTCTCCTGATTTTCCGATCAAATCAATTTCAGAAAGTGTTTTGCGATTCCAGGATAAATTGTTGTCATCCAAAGTGGTAATACTAAGACTGCTTTTAAGGTAACTTATGGGATACTTATGCAGTATTTGTGTTTTCTATTCCAGAATTTAACATTTTCATCTTCAACGTATTCATCACTTTTGTTATTGTATTATTGCTGAATTTTAATTAATTTTAAGATATTTTTTGAAAATAAATACTTTAAACACTTTTCATTGGTATATTAATTATTAACACACAAAAAGTCTACCTTTAACCAAGGATTAAATTTGAATAAACCACGATAGTATTAGTACTTAGTTTCAATAGAATAGTGTCGTTCTAAATATTTGCCCAACCCTTCACCCTCCACAATTTTGCTTTGTAAAACAGCTATTTCATGATGAGTTGATAAATGATTTAATAGCAGATTGATGATTTGCATTTTAAAGCGTTAGACTCTCCCAGAATAAATATTTGACTAAAAGGTTAAAGCATTTTTAAAAATAATTACAGCTAAAATTATCTATCGATCTATAACATCAAACATATTTCACCTTTAACTTAGAACTAACTATAAAATGTCGTAAAAATATTGATCACAACCTAGATCTGCAACACGCGAAATAGTTGAAATATTTTTAAAATTTTATTATAGCGGTTTCCTTATTTCTGTTCGATCTAGAAACTAAACGATACACCTACTAGTATAGCTGCAGATACAAAGAAAAAATATTTTATGAACTTTTCTTGTAGGTAATTAACTGTCGGTTTATAAATAATGGTTACAGTTTTATTACCTGGGTTGAAGACAAACAGGATTAAGTAAAAGTTTGTTGAAAAAACGAAACGCTAACTCGCCAAATAATGTAATTTCTTCCAATTACCTCACCAAAAATATATAATAGTTGCCAGAAACAGTAGGTTATTTTTTATTTTATTACCATCTAATACTAAATAATTGTTCTGATTATACCACAATTTTTTTAGATTAGTTTGCAACGACAAGGTGAAATCTAATAACCATTTTGACATAATACAACAGTTTTTGATCTACTTTTTATGATCTTAATAATTTATGTATAAACAATTAATAGCTTTCTTTTTCTTTTTGGTCGTCTATCAGTAAAACTTATGTGAGAGAAATGAAAGTAAGAGTTGGGAGTTTCGCGTTTGTCATCAATTTTATATAGGTAATAACGTATACGTTTTTAATTTTACTACCCATAAAATAATAAGTTAAATAAATAGATCAAAACAATAAATTTTTGACATACCTATGTACAATCGTATTCAAAATTCTTACAACATTTTATTAAGATTAATAAACGACTTATAGTAATACAGATGTCCTGGTAGTATCCTTGAACTAAGCAGTTTCAGCAGACTGTGACTTGAATAGCAAGTGAAACATTGTTTTTTGTTCTAAAAACTCTATTGTTATTGTTAAAAGAAACTATTAAATAATGTTATTTAATTCAACATCAAATTTACGGTTCAGTGATTTACATGCAACTCTCGATGTTTATCTTACAAATCGATGAAAACTACTTAGGTATAATGTAAGCTGTTGTAACTTGACTGATTAATTCTTTTATGAAATAATTTACAAGTTAATTGGGAGGAAGGCTCATGAATCATCTTGATCTCTGGTGCGTTATTCTTGCTTCAATAGGTGCCGAATGCAGATGTGAAAGATGATAAATGCGATTTTTCGTGTTGCTTAATTGTTTCTTGCGCTCGAGGTTAGCATTTCTTTTAGCAACATCAGGTTTAACTTTTAATTAAATTGGTACATCTTCCATAAATTAATAAAAAATATTACCACCTGAGAAGCGAAATTTGGTTTCTAACCAAACACAGAATCAGTTTTTTAAATTGTTTAGTTAATTGCAATGTTCTTCCAATTAGTTTCAATAGAATTTTATTGATAATAATTGTTACCCTTACTTTATGTTTAAAAAGAAATAAGAGATATAAGTAAACTAATTAATAGATATTATAAAACCAACTGAGAATGTAATAATAATAAATTTTTCATGCTTGAGAATTTTACTTCTGTATTTATATGTATACATAAATGCACATAAACATTTTTTTAGTATCGATGTTGTACTAAATTTTCGTTCCATTGAAAGAAATTGTATTTGCTATAAAACAGTTTATAGATAAACCTCTCTAATAGTAAATAAATAGTTTACAGTATTTTTATACTAGTGCATATAATGAAATTTATAACTAATTACATTTTCTTATTAACATTCTATTTAACGAAAAGTAGAAGTGACAGTTCGATTATCACAATTAATTGCTGTAGTTATTAAAGTTTATTACATTAAGAACAAACGCTTTTTGTTATTGGGAAAAGTTGTTTCAAACAAAATTAATAAATAAAAATTACATTTTTGGAAATGGAATGTTTCAACATTTAAGAAAAAAATATCTATACCTAAGTCTATTTTATGAAACTTATCTGTGAACTGTATTCTAGAACTAATTTTTTAACTACATACTAATAGAGGTAATTTAACTGAGATCCACAACAGGTCCCAGTGCTCATTAAGAAAATTTTGGTTACTATCTTTAAGTTATTTCGAAATTTTGTGACGTGACTCTATAAATCGCTACCATAGCAGCTTTTTTGGACAAAATTCATTTTTCTGTGATGGACTTGTGAATACGCCAAAATTTTTAATGAGGCTTTGTATACATAATTATATTTCTATGTTGTCATTAAATAAACAAAAAAAAATCAGAAATAAGTATACGGAAAAGTAATGTTGACTATTTGTTCCGAAAATAAAACAAAAACACTTATAATCCCCTTTTTTCTTCAATCAAGAAGGTTACAAGGTTGCAGGTAGGTTGGGTAAGGTTAGGTTCTTAAATTAGATTATTGCCTCTTTCAAAAAAAGTTTTTGTAATGAACATTTTAAAGTTCTGCTGTAAGTACAGGGTGGGGCATTTTTGATGTCTTTTCGGGATTACGCCTATTTCCACACTAGATAGAAAAAATTTAATATCGCACTCATGGGACCGATTTTAATTACAAATGTAATGCCGCTAACCAGATTCAGATATCTCTTGCCATTTTAGAGATATAAGTCAAATTTGACATTTCGACGATTTCGATGAAGCGTCATAACTTCTTTATTTATGAATATTTTTAAAAACTGTAAAAACATTATTTGTCCAGTTTTTTATGTAGATTACGAATTATGAAATCATATTTTTCCAAGGCTGCTAGATTTTGCTACAGAACCCAAACATATGTTTTTTTAAATGGAATTGATCTCATTTTAAAGATCTTTTTTTTTTGCTTTCCGAATATATATACATTTATATATTTATCTCAAAAAATAACTGAGTTTTTGACTATTTTCTCTTTACGTCACAAATCTAGTGTGCCATGACTGAGATAAAATAAAATAAACAAATGCTACAGTAAGCAAATGTCAATAAAATTAATATTCGTGTAAAGCTAAAATCAATAATAATGCAGAATTACACAAATTTTGAAAAATACGATATCCTGGAATCGTATATTTTATCCAGATATAATGCCAAAGAAGCTGCAGAATTATATTTAGTTATTTATCCAGAGAGACGTCATCCCATAATGCACAAATTACTAGAAATTTCCTCAAGTTGGAATTTCCTAATAGGTGGTTTAGAAATTATATGGTCCGATACCGTGGCCTGCCAGATCTCTAGAGATGACACCGTTAATTTTCCTTTGGGGATTTATTAAAAATGAAACATTATAAAACGGCATCTAATTCAGTGGACGAATAATAAATTAATGAACAAAGTTGAGAAATATTTTAGGAAAATTACCCCTGTTGATATAAATGCAATTAAAGCTGTTGAAAAGTGGTGCAATTTATGCATTGAACATAATGGAAGACAATTTGAAAATTATTTGTAAATACGTTAAATTTTTTTTAGTATTAAAGTTTAAGTTTTTTCAGAATTGCTTATTGCTAGTTTGTGTTTATTGATTTTATTTTATCGCAGTCATGGCACACTAGATTTGTGACATAAAGAGAAAATCATCAAAAACTCAGTTATTTTTTGAGATAAATATATAAATGTTTGTATATTCGGAAAGCAAAAAAAATATCTTTAAAATGCGATCAAAGCCAACTATGGTTTCCATTTAAAAAACATATGTTTGGGTTCTGTAGCAAAATCTAGTAGCCTTGGAAAATTTTGATTTCATAATTCGTAATCTACATAAAAAACTGGACCAATAATATTTTTACAGTTTTTAAAAATATTCATAAATAAAGAAATCGAAATGGTCGAAATGTCAAATTGGACTCATATCTCTAAAATGGCAAGAGATATCTGAATCTGGTTAGCGGCATTAAATTTATAATTAAAATCGGTCCCATGAGTGCGACTTTACTTCTTTTCTATCTAGTGTGGAAATAGGTGTAACCCCCAAAAAACATAAAAAATGCCCCACTCTGTACAGGGTGGCCCATTTTGGAGCCTCATCATAGGGATCTCGGAAACCGTAAGAGATACAGGGTCGGTTAAATTATGGCAAAGTTGCGCATTTTGATGCTTATCAAAATGCTGTGTTGCAACTTGGAAAATTCCGAATACTTTCTGAAATATCCTGAAAAAGACGAAATTTCATAAAATCTTTTTTATTTTTTTGTGACGTTATTTGAAAACAAACTTTAAAACAAACAACACTTCGTCATTGCCACTTTTTATCCTCTACCATATGGCGCTGTCTAAATTTAAATCCGACGTTTCGTCTTCCAGAAACCATCATCAACTTACTTTTTTTAAATACGGACCTGGATTTTTTGTTAGCTTTGGACTACCTTACAGCTATGACCCATCACAAAATTTGATTTTCAAACGTTTCGATGACAAAAACTGACATTTTCTGTATTTTTAAAAATATTTAATACGATACTATTTTTAAAACAAATTATTTTTTCAACATTCTAAATTTATGATACTGATGAAAAGCTATTATTAACATTATTTACTCAGAAGTAATAATTTGTTTTAAAAACAGTGTCGTATTAAATATTTTTAAAAATACAGAAAATGTCACTTTTTGTCATCGCAACGTTTGAAAATCAAAATTTGTGATGGGTCATAGCTTTAAGGTAGTCCAAAGCTAACAAAAAATAAAATAAAAAATCCAGGTCCGTATTTAAAAAAAATAAATTAATGATGGTTCTTGGAAGACGAAACGTCGGATTTAAAATTTGACAGCGCCATATTGTAGAGGATAAAAAGTGGCAATGACGAAGTGTTGTTTGTTTTAAAATTGGTTTTCAAATAACGTCAGAAAAATATTAAAAAGATTTTATGAAATTTTGTTTTTTCAGGATATTTCAGTAAGTATTCGGAATTTTCCAAATTGCAACACAGCATTTTGATAAGCATCAAATTGCGCAACTTTGCCATAATTTAACCGACCCTGTATCTCTTACGGTTTCCGAGATCCTTATGATGAGGGTCGAAAATGGGCCACCCTGTACATACATATAGGACCAATTAAGTAAAATATGTAGTTCGGTAGGTAATAGGTATATTATTCATATTTGTTTAAAATCTACGAAACTAAAAAAAATTTGAAAGCATTATTGCTTTAGGTTCCATAAAACAAAAGTTGTCTTTGTTACTACATATTATGTTCTCAAACTTTTAGAGATCATAGAAAAGACCGACATAAACAGTATTTGGCAAATAAAAATTGGTTTTCTGTAGAATCTAAAAGCCAGATTGTTTCCAGTTATAAACAGTCATATTCAGATATGATAAAATTATAGCATAGGTACATTTTTGAAATTAAAAACTGAAAATATAAAACACACTTAAAAAACCTATTCTGTAAGTAAAATGTTAAATTTTAACGTCGCCGTCGGCTAAAGCAGGAAAACAAAGAGAGGTGTTATAAATTTAATACGTTAAAAAAAGACAAAAAAATAAACAGGTGTTAAAATTTAACATTTTGCTTACAGAATCGACCCTTTAGAACGCTTCATGTATTTTATGATTGTTACTTGAAACTTTATTATGGAAGAGGATTTTTATTTGTCTAACCGTACCTAACTGAGTAGTAAATCATGAAAAGTACATAATGAATAGTACTTACACAATTAACGGAGTCCCTTAGACCAATGGCACATTTCAAATTTCTAAAACAATAGAGGCACCGTTTTTATATTTTAGCGGACCATGTATAATATTTTTGGATTTTCGTCAACATTGATTTGCTTCTCCAAATTCTGAGATCAAGTTAAAAAATATTAGAAATTTACAGTAAAGTTCAAATGGTACCACCACAAAAATTATAGAAGTAAAAAGCCAAAATGTAAAAAAACATAAGCCAGAGTATAATTTTATTACTCAATTGAACAGTTTTTTTTATATTATCGATATTTCGAATTTATGTTACGTGTAGGTATATCTAAAAAGCTTAATGCCCGGTTCCTAAACTTGAGTTAAATATTTAATCAAAGATTAATAGTAATTCTCTTCCCTATCTGCTGACCAATAAGAGTTCGTAAAAATAATTTAATTAGAGAATAGTTAATTATTACATTTACACATATTATTTAAACGTACGTATTTATTTACTTATTTATGAAATTCAACTAAATAAATATGTCACATATCACTAAATTATTTATATATATATTTTTATATATTATATTCTTATAATAAGGCGAGTAGTGTGAAATTATGCAGTGATAAAACAGCTTACTGTAATTATAATAATTAAAATTGAAGGAACGATTATAAAAAATCAACATTTTGGAATGAATAATTACGGTACGTTAATTTTTATCACATATTTTAAAATAAATGTTTTAATAATTAAGACATCACTTATGAAATACCGAAATGCACCTTATCACCACTAGTTTTTAATCCCCATATAAATGCAAAGCAACTGCCACCACTTTGGTTAATAAAACAACAACATTAGAGTAATTACCGTTTTCATACTAACAGATAACATTCACGATAGATAACACTTTGTGCAAATAGTCTAAATCATAATATAAGTAGACTTATATACCCCCCTTCACTTTTTAAGAATAATTGTTTATACTATATAACATAATACGCATCGAACATTGAGTTCTGTCCCCTGTATATGTATAGGTTTGGTATATTTAGCAGTAATAATAATGGTAGGGACGTCCATGTCGAGCACTTTCGCTAGTGCATTTACTCCACCCTAGAGAATACAGTTTGCTGCTAAAAGAAAACACTTTTTAAACATCGGTAGCATTTCGTTTCCTGTACCTACATGCCACACATCTAAATATGCAATTAAAAAATTCGAGATCATAGTGGGCCTCCGGGCGTTGGTTCTTGCTTTTGTTTTGTCTACTATAGTAACTTGATTTGAATGAACTCTCAATAAGTTCAATGTGGGCTCGCTTTCAAACACCAGGACTTTAATCTACTTGGGAGTTGGGGTATTGTGTAATATGAATGCGTTGGATTTGTTGCTAATAAATTGTGCTTTTATATCTACCTGGTTATTATTAAGTTAGTGCTAATTAACACGGTTTGCTACCTATTCAAGTAATTTTCGTTGAGGTTGCATGGCACAATTAAGTAATTTGCGATACAATTTGCTACGAAATAAAAATTAACAATTTTTTAATAGTTTGTTATCGTATAGAAAAAGAATTTTAACTATATTTTATTTAAAGTTTATTATATTTTGACTCGCCAACTACTCGTGGTATTACGTAACTTTCTTTATTATTTTGTCAAAATAATATACAACAAAACGTTAAATGCTAAACTGAAAACTGTATTGTAGTGTAAATACCACAATATAAGGATCAGCAAGGTCAACACTATAAAGCCTATGGTGTAGCAATCACAATAATTATTTATTCATTATAAATAAATCCGATTTTTTATGAAATCTTACAGGTGACAAGAAGTAGAAGTGTATATCTAAGTTCGAGCTAATTTATTATTATTTTACAGCAATTCAAGGATAATTAGATTTCTTGAATTTCCGGCAATAAACACATTGTTTATAGGTATTACAGTTAAGGTTTTCTGGTAAAATATTTTGATAACGTGCGCTTGAAAAAAAACTAATTATAGAGCAAATTAATCTCTACAAAAATACTTTCAAAACCACCTAGGACTAGATCATCATGGAGTAATTTTTCAGCAATTTCAAGGTATCCTCACAGTTGCATGCATGTAGGTGCAGATATACTGACCCTGACTTACAATTACTTAAAAAATATTTCTATTGAAAGAATATTATCATAGAAGGGTAAATTAGTACAAGGTGCACTTGAATAAGGTAAAATCTATCAAATAATGTTAAAAAAATACATTTACAATTTTCTAAGATTAATTGAAAATTTTATGTTAATTAACAGGTTCAGTTTGGAAAACTAATTTTGTTCAATGTTGACATTATCATCAATACCTATCCAAAAGTAAAAGCATTAATCAAACTCTGGTGTCAGAAAGCGAGCGTAAATAAGTTAACTAGTTTTTTGTAAGTATTTCATTGTATGTTTGTAATTTGTAATTAAGAAGGTTCACTTTTTTTTATATGTAGTTAGTCAGCCTTTATCTTAGATTTTTCTCGAAATTTGAAATATGCAGAAAATTATTGAACCTTCAATATTATTAAACTATGTATTGGCCATTACTCAAAAGGAAAAAAATAGATTTCAATTTTTTATTTCATAAAACGGTATATTTCTCTATAAAGTAAAACATCTTAAGTATTCCAACAATAGTTATTTACATATCAAGTCATGAAAATTATCTATTACAGGACGAAGAGAAGCATTATTGATGAGATTAGGTTTGGTTAGGTTTTAAGCTACCTGAGTCCTGGAAAACTAATTTTCATGACGTGTTATGTATAATATTTTACCCGAAACCTTCAAGAAAGTCAAACTTTCAAGACTATTTTGATTCAAGAAAATTGATCATTGCAAGACTAGTACTGTAATATTTTACATGACGGTCATTACTGTACTACTTTTAAAAATAGTACTGAAATGACCAAAATAGCCTTGAAAGTTTGACTTTCTTGACGATTTCAGGTAAAAACTATTAAAAATTATTGATATTTTTGTTGATTTTTTTGTAACATTCCTGTAAATAAAAAATAACAACCACCAGTTGGTACGTTACAATTTCCAATTTTTTTGGACTGGTTAGTCAGTGGTAATGAAAAATGGATTTCATACGATGATCCAATTTGGATTAAGCAATATGCCCATAAGAATGCCCAATATCCATCATTATATTAAGCTTATGTAGTTATGAGAAAAAATTAAAAAATGAAGAAGACACGACCATAGTTTTGTCAGAATTCTTCCATCAGAAGGATGCATCCGAATTTGTTATAACTCATTTCATGAAATCAAGTGGTAGATAAAGATAGTAATAGCCCCAATTATTTGGTTAATTATAAAGATTCTTGTTAATAATTTCAATTTTATCCAAAATTTTGCCCAAAAACATGCGATGATTTAATTTACCCCCTAGCTTATAGAGCGTTTGTATTAATTACAAATTTTGAAAGTAATAGTACGTACCAAATTTCACTTTACATTATTTTTGGAGAAACCTCCTTTCATTCAGTAATCACCATTTTATAATTACATACCCACAAAAAATCCGCTTGTTTATAATAATTATAATTGCAGTTCCAGTTGAGATTTAGGAACAATTTAATTCTAATTCATAAATCACGACCCTAGATGTATCAGACTCTATTTTATAAACACTTATCTCAAAACATCGTCCAATGTTGGTCAAATTTAAAGTTCAGGAGATCCAAGATATTTTTTACTTTATATTTTGTATAAATTTAGAATCTTTTATCATTTTTATAGTCGTCAAAATCTGTCAAAATGGTTAACTGAATGTACATGTACTCTGTTAAAAACTTTAATTTTTGTTAGGATACGATTAAGATGCAGCATTTTAGACGTTAACTTTAATCAATGGATTAAACCTTAAGTTAAAATTATCTGAATAATTTTATTGAGAGATTTTAAACTTGGGTTAGTCAGCGACTGAAATCGCATTACAACGATTTAGGTCCGGTATTTCAGTGTCAGTTTAAACCAAATTTGGGTAAACTTCGTTTAGAATGTACAAATTTAAACTGACAAAATTCACATTCTAATTGAAGTTTACCCAAATTTGGTTTAAACTGACACTGAAATACCGAACCTTACTGTTATAGACACACTATACTTATTATTTTGTAACAAATTGAAAAATCAATAAAGCTGTTAAACTACAATAAGGTCGTTTCATCACAAAGTGGATATCGAGACCACACATTCATTTATTTGTACTAAATAATTTAAAGCTCGGAAAATCATCACTTGTGATTTTGTCCTTCGAGTATTAATTCTTCTCAAATCCTGTAAATAAA
Organism: Pediacus dermestoides; assembly: GCA_963942485.1. Classification (NCBI taxonomy): domain Eukaryota; kingdom Metazoa; phylum Arthropoda; class Insecta; order Coleoptera; family Cucujidae; genus Pediacus; species Pediacus dermestoides. Next base: position 9,596,412 of record OZ012625.1, read on the forward strand.
ATATCTGATGTGTCCAACACATGACTTTCTTATACGGATAGTATCACAATAATTACTTTTCCTAAAGAAATTAAGTTAAATTTCTTGTAAAAATTTTGAGGGTCTCGAGCCATTTTCAAATAGTCTCTGTCGCACTTATTGCAATACCCATAAATCTGTCCTTGTGCCACTCATTATAACCGAATTTTACGACAAAAATGTGTTTTATTTTAGATTTTAGACCTATTACTCACTTAAAAAAATCTCCCGGTTTGAAATTACATTTATTTATTCATTATTATTGTTTTCGGTACCATAGAAACCAGTAAAATAAAAAAAAACTAATGGTCCGTCATTCTGGGATTCGAACCCGAGACCTTCCGTTTGGCAGCCATATAATGAGACACATGTCTACCTCGACCGTCGGATTCAACTATCAACGCGTTCAAAATTCAATTCTAAATCTCGTAAATTGTTTATTTGTCAAGATATTCCTAAAAAACCTAAAAATGTCCTCAGGTAAGTGTAACTTGTTTTGGTGCTAGATGAAAAACATTGAATGTGGCACCCACAATTTTGTTCAAACTCTTAAATATGAAATTTGAATCAAATTCAATAAGTCGTTTTTGAGTTATGGTGGATACAGAGAGACGCACACACACACACACACAGAGACAGACATCATGGCGAAAATGGTCACAATGGATTCAAAACGTGTAAATCCATCAAAATCTCGAACTCGAAAAAAATCACGATTACTATACTTACTTATTATTTCGTATAAGAAAGTAAAAACCCAACTAAAATCGACCCATTTGTGTATTACTTACGATATAGTAGTTTAATAAACAAGAGTGTTAATAAGAGCGATTAATAATCAAAACGATTTTAACGCGTGAGCGCAGCGAGCGCGTTAATGAGTCGAGATTATTAGTCGCCGATTAACACTCATGTTGATTACAATATTTTTTTGTCGATCGCTCTTTATTAGAATGAAAATAATCTAATTTTGTTCCATGGCAAAATCCAAATTCTGACATAATATGCAATGAGTCAAAATACCACTGACATAATTAATTAATTTCGGCAGGTGTCAGTTCCAAATGCATGTTTCAATAATATAATATATTGTTGGTTACCTAGCAAATCTCATTATCTCAACAATGTTTTTAATGTGCATGTATGCATTAAACTGAGTTATTAATACACTCCTTTTATTACATTAACTAGATCTTTAATAAACGATCGACAAAAAAATAATTTTCGTAAGTTCCTGGATATTTGAAGAGCTTTAGTTATTCATGTGTAGTCGGATATTTATTTATTCAATCCCATAATCCAATTTAAAATTTTCTTCAAACGAACTCACTGCTTTTGTAATATTATAGAGTACAATTTCATTTTAAAACGTAATATACTATGATGAAAATATTTTTCAGTTAGAGGATAAACTCCTCATAAATTTTGTTGTTGAAATAAGATGGTAATGTTTGCACTGTTATTTATTAGTAGTAAATTATATCAGAAAAGTTGAAAGGTTCTTTGTTCCGTAACTTTATAATGAAGTTTCAACTACATTTACTAATTTCACCGAGGCGGTCAGATAAAATTTGATTATTCTAAATTCCATTTCTTGCTAACACTAACGAAGTTGTAAGTTTAATTTTTAGAATTGATTTTATTTAATTATTCAACTCCTAGTTAATTAAGTACATTTTCTCTGAAGTCTAATTGGGAGCAAGAGAAATATATTGAGCTTCCACAGTTCAGGTTTGGCCAGATATGAAAATTAATAGTAATTAATAAATCAAGGTTATCATAAACTATAAGTAGTTGCATGATTTTAATCTGTAATTGGATAGATTCTATTAAATTATTATTTTTAGGTGGTCCTAAATGACAAAATGACAAAATGGGAAAAGTATGAGTATTTAAAAACACAGCTGGTATTTCAATCATTTCTATTGTAGAGCGTGTGATTATGCTGGAATCGAAAAGGAAAGAAGTTTCATGATATTTCTATGAAGCGAACAAGTGAACAATAATGTCGAAAAGATCGCTTCGTCATTTTACAGAATTCCGGTAAAGAACCTTTGTGTTCTTCTTTAGCGATCCTGTTCTTTTGCCTCTCGCCTTTCTGCCCCAAAAAGTGTTAAAAATGTATTTATTTATATATTCCTGAGGTTGTGTTACCTCGAGTCAGAACATGTGGTTGCATTAACTCACTTGATTTAATATTTAATTACTTAGGAACTAAATGTTGATTTGCGTGTTTAATTCTAATAGTTTAGCAGTTAACACAATTAACCAATGACATGCTCCTGTTATATATTTAATTTCATATTCACTAGCTTCAGGCAATAACGACAAAAGTTGAATACATCTCGTTAACATACAAAAGTTAAATTACAGGGTCAGAGTGTTTTTCCAATATTTTACTAATATTGCACATAAAATAATAAATTTGAACCAAACAAATAATTTCAAATCGCAACCTGAAACCTTTCATTTCCCATTCTTCTTGGCACTCATTATTTTCAGACAATACTAGAAACACAACTAAATTTTTTTCTTGTTTACTTTCAAGTCCAGTTTTGATAATGATACTGTACTGTCATGTACCAGAGTGGTAAATAAAAGCTGTTTTTTTCTGTGACTCCAAACGAAACGTACCATGTTTGTAACTGTAATGCAGTTTATTTTTTAGGTTTCGTAGCTGCATTGTGCCTGCAATTATTTCCTGGTTTATATTCTCGTCAGTATAAAGTTCCCGGTACTTTTGTGAACAAAATGGATCGCATTTCGCATTCAATAAGATTAAATTATGTAATTCGTTTTCAAGGTACTGGAGATGAAATGTGATTGCTTTCAGTGAAAGACTTGATTAATATTTTTGTATATTTGAAAATTATCGAAAATTATCCATTAGTACTAGGAATCTAATTATCCGTACCTACATTTTATGTATTTAATAAATAGTACCTACAATTAAAAAAATATTTTATGCATTAAACATTTTATAAATATTTACGAATCTGAATTTATACGAGAAATAAACATTTTACATTTACATTTACTTGTAAATTTGGTTCATTCCCTTCTCTAGGAAAACTCGGAGTGTTGATGAGATCATTTCCTGCTTCCCATAGATTTTTAAGCATAATTTTATTTTGTAAAAACGAATTATGTAACAAATAAAACTTTTTCCGAAATCAATAACAATTATTCAATATTTATAATTTTAAACATTATTCTATAGTTGGTTCATGCATATAAATTAAATGCACGAATAGGGATGTTGCATTTTTTTAAAATCCTTGTTTTTTCTGTTAGAAATGTAAAACGACTATACAGGGTGTGTCACGACGAGTTGACAGTAGACATAACTCTATTACTAAACACAATTTGGTTCTAAAAATTGGTAAACGCCCATTATACAATGTGCTCTATTTAACGAAAATATTGCCACCTTTCTGGTACTTCCGGTTATACCGGAAGTAGACACAAACTTTGTTATTTTTGGAACACCATGTATATTTTTGAATTTTTAGATACTACACTTCATTTTAGACATAAAAGTATTAAGGTTGTATGGTCCTAACATTAACGGTATTATAATTATTTACACTTTTTAATTTTTTTTTAACAAAAACATGGATGTAAATAAAAATTCGAATCTTGACAATGACACATTTTTTCCAAAGTTTTTTTCTTACGTTTGAAGTAGGAATATACAAGCAATAAGCTGATATAGTTTTGGAAAACTTGCTTTATACAGGGTGTTGGTGGTTGTCCGTTCATTTTTAAAAACTTTGATCAATGATAGCTTTATTTTTTTAAATGGGACACCCTATATATTACCACATTTTCGAATTCTACACTTAATTCTAGACATAAAAGTATTGAGGTTGTAAAGTCTTAAAATTAACGGTATTATAATTAATTACGTTTTTCCAATTTCAAAGGTTTTTAAAAATTAACGCTCAACCATAAGCACGCTGTAGATATAAAATAAGTTTTTCAAAACCATATTACCATGTTTCTTGTACATTTCTACGTCCATTAAATTTTGTTTTTATTATATCTAATTTAATATTTTTTATTTTTATTTATTTATTTTAGTTATTTTAATTAAGTAATTATGTTTCTTCCAATATTTTCATACAAAAACTTGAGTCAAACATTTTCATATTTTACTAAAGACACGTTCTTTCAAAAAACAAACCAAATTTTAGTGGACGCAGAAATGTACAAGAAACATGGTAATATGGTTTTTAAAAACTTATTTTGTACAGGGTGCTTGTGATTGACCGTTAATTTTTAAAAAACGTAATTAATTATAATACCGTTAATTTTAAGACTTTACAACCTTAATACTTTTATGTCTCGAATTAAGTGTAGAATTCGAAAACCTAGAAATATATAGGGTGTTCCATTTAAAAAAATTAAGTTATCATTGGTTAAAGTTTTTAAAAATGAACGGACAACCACCACCACCCTGTATAAAGCAAGTTTCCCAAAACTACATCAGCTTATTTCTTGTATATTCCTACCTCAAACACAAGACAAAATTTTTGGAAAAAACGTGTCATTGTCAAGATTTGAATTTTTATTTACATCTATGTTTTTATAAAAAAAAATGAAAAAGCGTAAATAATTATAATACCGTTAATGTGAGGACCATACAACCTTAATACTTTTATGTCTAAAATGAAGTGTAGTATCTAAAAATTCAAAAATATACAGGGTGTTCTATTTAAAATAACAAAGTTTTTGTCTACTTCCGGTATAACCGGAAGTACCAGAAAGGTGGCAATATTTTCATTAAATAGATCACATTGTATAATGGGTGCGTACCAATTTTTAGAACCAAATTGTGTTTAGTAATAGAGTTATGTCTACTGTCAACTCGTCGTGACACACCCTGTATTAATAATACTCTACAGCAAAAATATTTTTTTTACTCAATATTTGTACATAAAAAATCGATTATAAATTGACCGTAATTCAAATATATTATTGCCGCCCGAAAACGCTTTGAGATCGGAGAGTCCTGTGTGATGTCACGAATCTAGTTGACATTGGCATGTCTAGATATTTTTTATGCGTTTGACATTTTTCTAAATAAGTCAAAATGCGGCGTGCTGCACTGTGGAACTAGATTCGTGACGTCAGCAGCCTTTTGGGCCGATTCGGGCGTTTCCGGGCAATGCGTGGAAATTTCAAATTTTACAATACTTTTTATTTATTTACTCAGAAAGTACGAACCAAAAAATTTTTTCAAAAATATTGATAGTGATAATTTGGTATCAGCTATTCAAAAAAAATTATTTTGAAAATCATGCAAAGTCCCTATTAACTAAAATCTGCATCAGTGTTAAATAATTGAAATAACCAATCTCTTCGCACTTCAGAAGATAATTGTAACATTAAACTAAACTGCTGGCCAATTGAAACGTACCAAGCGAATTTTTAGGTTGAATTTAAACTCAAATATTTTGAAAAGGAGTAAAGATATCAACATGAGGTTTTCAGGATTCAAGAGATAATTTAATTGAGAAAACAATAGTTTGACGCGATTTTTTTTCTTTGAAGTATGTTATTATCTACAGGGTATGAAAAAAGTTGTTTTTTTTCTCAAACTTTATACCAACCGAAATTCCACAACATTTTTTAAATATTTTTTTGGTGTCCATTTTTTTAGTCCCTGGTTAATGAGGAAAAAAACAATTTCTCAAAATTTTTATATCCCTCTTATTTTATAAGATACCGAATTTTTTATTAAATTAAATATTGTTGAACAGGTTTTTGCAATAATAATTATGCTGCCATTTTGAAAGCAAATGTCATCATGTGATATCTCGATAAAAAGGTGATTTTAAGCAGAATCTAATTAAAAAAAATGTACAGGGTTGTTTTAAAAATATTTGAAAGTTAGTAGGTGGCTCTTCCGGTGAAACCGAAAGTGTCAGATTGTTTAAACGTCAAAATGATTATTCCTTTCAACAATCAAACCATGCTAAATTTCAAATTAATACAGCTAAATGGAACAAAATGGTGGGGGTTGTAAAACGATTTCGTGGCCACCCGATATACACGGATATGAGCAAATTTTTGAAAAAGTAAAAAACCCGTTTCGAGGATAAAAGTCACTCAAATCAATGGTGAACATAAACTAACTAAATTCCATTTCATTCCATTAAGAAAATAGCCTCAAAAAATGAATTAAAAAAATTTACCAATTAGTGAACGTGTACCGATTTTTGATAAGCCACTGGTTACCAATAAATTAATGAAAGTACAAAAAATGTACTTTTTATAAGAAAGCCATTCATAAGGTATCATAATCAACTACAGAGATTGGTTCTTACAAAACACAATACGGCCGAACGACAAAAAACAAAGAAAAAATCAAGTTTTCAGTAAAAATTTGATATCTTATAAAATAATAGGGATATCAAAAATTTGAGAAACAGGTTTTTTCCCATTAAGTAGGGACTAAAAAAATCTACATCAAAAAATTATAAAAATTTTGTTGTGGAATCTCGGTACATAGTTATAAAATTTGAGAAAAAAAAGACGACTTTCTTTCATACCCTGCACATAGTAATGTACTTCAAAATAAAATAATCGGTTAACACTATCGCTTTCTTAATTAAATTATCTCTAAAATCCTGAAAACCGCATGTTGATACCTTTTCTATTTTTTTAAATATTTGACTTTAAATTCGACCTAAAAATTCGCTTGGTGCGTTTCAATTAGCCAGCAGTTTAGATATTCAATTTTGCGGTTTAGTAACAAATTGTGTAGGTATATCGCTTAAGTGCTAACTAACAGATTATATGGAACGATGTATTAAACAGTTAATATTTTGTATTGTAAGAAGGAATATTTTTGATTGTAGGAAAGCAGTTAATTGGCTGTGTTATCACGATTGTATATTGTAACACTCGTGCGAAAAAGATGCAATTACCCAACTGCTTCCGTCGAATCATTTATACACAATCTGTATTATATCGGCTCTGCTTTTTTATGGATTAGTAGGTTTTTATCTGAATTTGTTGGTCTTATGAGATTATTTAATTTCACTGTGTATCACACTTTAATTGTGTTAAATATTTATTGTACTAGGACAACAGGGCTGCAATATATTACTAATAAATTGTTATTCAAGTATGAGTGTTATTTGAAGGTAAACCACACTTTTAGGTCATAATTTTCCAATATGGCTGCAAACATTTACTTCCAATTAGTATGGCTTAAAAATTGCGCAAATTAAAGCAACCCTACAATTTTGCCTGTCAAACTTCTGTGTAGTCTTGTGTAAACTTACCACAATTAAAATTTGGGAAAAAACCTCAAATTATGCAGATTTATCAATTTACATTTAATGCCAGTAATTAGAACAACAAATAATTATAATCTGTTAATCGGCGATATGTGCCACGGATCTTTTTTACAATCTCAATTAATTATGCACATAATATGCAATAGAATCGGCCATGACTGTTTTCTCAGCTATTTTATCTAAAAATTTAATACCCACTATACAGTGCAAATAACACTACTTAGTTTATGTGTTGTTTCATATTTGTAAAATGACCTAATGTTTGTATTTAGTTGTTTAAACATAACTGTACTGCACTAAATGTTGTAACAGTCTTTAAATTATTAATAATATCTGGAACACCATTGTTTTTTACGATATAGAAGGTTACTGGAATAAAATTAGTATCATTAATAATATAATTTGTACAAACGTATCATTTGTAAATTGCCTGTAATTGCTCTTATATTATAATGTTGCATTGTTCATTTTTTCAGTGCACTGGAAGATTGTGGTAAAAGTGTCGCTATGTGGGAGTAAGTTAGTGAAACATGCTGAATGTATAACCATTTTAATTACATGTAGTTTTGATAGATAATAAATTAATATTGGGTATTCTTTAAGAAGTTTGTACTAGTAATTTAGTAAAATTGGGACATTGCCATGTGAAATAGTTATTTCATTGAACTAATATCCCAAAAATGTTTATTGATTAGCATAATCGTAACATTTTAAAATAAGGTAAGTACATTAATTTTTCTAAAGATTAATTTATGGTTATGCATGCCACCATTAATTTTTAAATTTATGATATCATACACATTATTACATTGTTTTTAACAGCAAATCTCTAAAACTGAAGCTCTGAAGTCGCAAAACAAATCAACTAAAATGGGTTTCATAATTTTTTTTTCATAACTCTTAAAATTCATGTTTTTATTGTATACATACAAAGTGACATATGTATAATAAATTATGAATCGATTCCCAAGAGTGCGAGGAATATACTCTTATACTTAACCCTCGTTCTAATTTAATGTTCATTATAAGCAAGCCGAATCGGGCTTGTTCATTATATTTCACGTCTCAAATCGAATAAATTTCAACATAACCTTATATGTAGGATAAGTCAATGAAATCAATAACAAACCAAATAATTTATTTTTATGTACCTATACAGAAAAATTAAGTATGTAGAATGTAACAAATCTCTAGGTTTTTTATGTAAAACTATAAATTAAATTAATATATGACTTATAGTAAAGAAATACTTGTTAAAATAAAAATACGTTTGTGTTACATAAAAAATAAACAACGCAATACATAGTAATGTTTCCGTAAATAAGAGCAAACATAAGAAGCATTCAGTTGGAATATTAGTTTTCATGCACTTTCTTTTTAACCTAACATTTGTTTGCAGAAAAATCCGATAATTAGGTTTTTGTTGGATACTACATAGCTTAATTAATGATAAATAAATATTTGCTCCAATAAAATTAAAATGAGTTATGTGAACTCATTGATATAGCAAACTATTCATCAGGAAATTTTCACTTTAAAATGTTTATGCAAGTTAAATCAACTATAACAAAAATATTACTAGAAATAACACAACAAAACATTAAAAATATAAAAGGACAAATATAATAAAACATCATTTTAATATTAAAATCAGTGGAAAACAATGTATCATGTATTTCAGCAATAAGGAAACATTTTTGCATAACAGTTTATAGGGGAGTTTAGGCTTAATTTTGTTTCTAGAATCTAATGTGTGTCATTGACACTCTGTATACTATGAAAATTCTTATATTATATCCATAAGCGTAAATAAATCTTTCATCATATGTATATACAGGGTGGGCCAGATTACAGTATGAAATCGATAGTACACTCCAAAATTATATATAAATTTGACATAACATATATAAACTTATAGCTTCCATCATACTTATATGTATGCTTACAGGATATACAGGGTGTTTCGTAACTGGACAGCCAAAATTAAATGTCGTATGTAAAATCGAATTCTAAACATAAAACAAAGAATAACTTTTTTCAGATCTGTTGATTTTTTTTACTACTATTGAGCAATTAGCAGACAGAATTTTAAATTCAGTACATATTATTCAAAACACTGTAAATTTTGCAGAAGTTTACAATTCACCAGGCGTGTATGGTGGAATTTTTGAACATCTACTATAGTTTTTTTATCTTGTAATAACTTTTGTTATAATCACCACAAAATCTTGAATAAAATAATCAAGTATTTTTTTCTTAGCTGAGTATTTCCTAAAGGAAACCCGATCTGAAAAAAAGTTATTCTTTGTTTTATGTTTAGAATTCGATTTTACATACGACATTTAATTTTGGCTGTCCAGTTAGGAAACACCCTGTATAATACCAATTATTTTTTTTAGAGATTTGGAATTAAAAATATTTGGCGAAAAATTTAAAATACAATAATTTTATTGGTTATTTAACGACCTAGATCGGAAAAGATTCAATAAATTTAATGTATTTTGATTTCTCGACAAATAGATAAAAAAATTATACAATGCAGAATGTACTCAAGAATCATACCAACAAATATTTTGTGTCTATTCTGGGACACCCTGTATTTTTAATTCCAATTCTCTCTATTCAAAAAATGGATTGTATGTCGATGGACTTTTTTTTAAATTTATATTTCGAATTTTGTTGCACATCTATCTCCACCTTCTTCTACAGGGTGTTCCGTATCGTTGCGTTCAAATTTTGGGAGCATAAAATAGACATAATTCTAAGACTAAAAATACAAAAGTGGTACGTCGATCTTTATTTACTTTAAAGTTACAGGCATTTGAAATTATTAACAAGTTTTCTTTTTTCAGTAATATCTCCTAAAAATTCGCACATTTTTTGTCTAAACAGTTCTTTTCTGCAGTCAATTGTTTAAACAATAATGACGCTGGAAATGAACAATGCTGGTGGGGGTGATTATGGATTTTTTCATTTTCATCGTCAGTGATACAAATTGTTTCAGCGCTATTATTATGAAATTTATCATTTCAGACATATACTGACGATAAGAATAAAAAAGCCACACTCATCCCCGCTCCGCATTGTTCACTTCCCGCGTCATTATTGTTTAAAGAATTGACTGCGCAAAATTTTTGTTTACACAAAAAATGTGGGGATTTTTTTTTACTACAAAATTGCTCTCAGCCATTTTTCCTATAAAAATTTCAAAACAAATAAAGATCGACCTACCTCTTTTGGATTTTTTAGTCTTAGAATTAAGTCTACTTTATGCTCCCAAAATTTAAACATACCGATCCGGATCACCCATATTAAAATTATATACATTGCATCAGTTCGTCAGTTCGATAAATTAATATAAGTACTTTAGAAAAAAAATACTTACATACTTCTTCCTATATTTTTTCCGTAATGATAATTTATCCTCATTCATAATTCATATAAAAGTAACAAAATAAAGATACAACAACCATTCGCACATAAAGTATTAGTAAAAGAAACCATGACAGAACATACTCGTATCTAATACATTTATAATTAGTTAAGCTCGAGAATATGCGAAGGTAAATGACTCTTTTAAAACAATTCCTTCAGATAATCTGAACTAATGAAATCGTTTATTTAGAATTGTGTAAAACATTTAATACAACAAGTATAAAGGTTAGCTTTATTTTCTCATAGACTTATCAGGATATAAATATGTGCATGGCAAATATCAATTTGGTTTTCAAAAAACTCCGATAATTAAATCAAAATTACTCGGTATTACCGTACAACTTAAACACATTATCTCGTCAAGACTACTGTACTTCCAGCCAAATTAACCAATTTGAGCTACCTGTTAAAAATATGCTCACACACAGGAAATAATTTGTTCGAGATTATCGAATAAGTTACAAGCCCAAATTATACAATGCAACAATTATAAAATATCCAAACAGCAGCGGAAATAAATACCTACCACAAAACAAATGGTCTGAAATTGTCCATCACATTGACACACCTGCAGCAACAGTGAAAGGATTGTGTGTATTGAGAATCTAAAGTCACCGTCCCTCCGGTGATTAAAAACTTATACGGTCTCGAAAAGCTTACAAGACCTTGTATAATTACTCTCTAGACCTATGCACATTAATAAAGCATTGAAAGGGAATGCATTCGAGACTTAACATCGTGGGTAAGAGGCTCTGTAAAGCTTTTAAATTGCGTTCATTATTAGGTAAGAGATATTATTGTGACTGAATACGGTTACGCATTTTTATATTTTCGTTCCTGCAGATGTGGTTGCATTAATGGTTGACCAATGTAAAGTTTATTGGGTTTTTTGTTTTAAAATGGATTCAATGGATTTAAAACGAGTAATTATTTCTAAGTGCTTATTGTGATGTGGAACATACTGCATATGAAAGTGCTGAAACTATGTTCAATTATCGATACTTGGTAAGGATTAATCCATGAGGTTATAATAAAATTCAAGTACATATGTACTTATTTTAGTACAATCGAGATGTAAAATCAAGGTCCGAAATGTAGTAATAACTCTGTCCTGAGTCAATGAAGTGAGCAATAATTGAATCAAGAAACGGCTTTCGAATCAACATTTTGTTAAATTTTACCATCACAAAATAAGATGTTTTTCATTCTATAGTAAAAAATTCAATCACAGTCAAAGATTTATATGAAATAGCTACAGAAGAAAGAAGAATTGAAATTATGAAGAGAATGGATACCATCATGTACAGGGTGGGTAAAATTCGATGTTTTTATAGGTTAACTTTTAAACCATATAAGAAATATTGAAAATCTGACAGCGCATCGTCAAGCTCTTTTTTTGATAAACCCTTGATGGCGAAGCCAAAATTTAGCGATCGTCGTTTGTTTTCGAGTTATAGACGAAAATTCGATTTTTTGAGATTTCGATTTATGTCTACCTATATTTCGGTTGTTTGTGAATTTAGAGAAATGGCGTTTGCATGTTCTTACGGCACTTTTTTGAGGAGAATGCAATGGTGTTAACATATTTTGAAAATGTCTTTTAATTTTTAAGTTATGACATAAAGGTGTATTTTTTTATACCTATGGAAGTCATAGTGGGCTGTGACTTTGTTGAAAAGAGCATTTTTTCTCTTTTCTAATACTTATATACCTACAGTGTGTCTGTTTTCAAACGCGAACATAAGGATGTAACATTATTTATAACATTATTGTGAATTCCTGCTCGCCAATCCGACCTAGAGAAAAGATTTTGGTACCAGTTGAATGAGAAAATTATTGCGCATTATTTTCATCGATTTTTATTGAAAAATATTAATTTAGAGTTACATTTTTAAACATGCGTTGCCATGGTTTTTGTTATTTGTTGACATCCTGAGCTAGATTACAAATTTTTGTTTAAAAAACCATGGTAACCATATTTAAAAATGTAACTTTAAATTAATATTGTTCAATAAAAGTCAATGAAAATAATGTAGTTTTTGATGTCATTCGATGCGCAATAATTTTCTCATTCCACTGATACCAAAATCTTTTCTCTGGGCCGAATTGGCGAGCAGAAATTCACAATAATGTTAAAAACAATGTTAAATCACTATGTTCGCATTTGAAAACGGACACACTGTATAATATGTAGGGTCTATTCCTTCAATTTTTACTTGAAAAATAAAAAAATTAAAATTTTTGGATATTAATAATATTTTGCATATTTATCGAAAACAAACGACTATCGCTAGATTTTGACTTCGTCATTGAGGGTTTGTCAAAAAAATATCTCGACGATGCGCGATCAGATTTTCAATATCTCTTATAGTTTAAAAGTTACCCTATGAAAACATCGAATTTTCCCCACCCTGTACAGTTGGCGACACGGAATAGTTTCCAGACAAATTGATCAAAGTAGCGATTTTTTAATTTTTTCAGCATTATAAATCAAACTTTTTAAATCAAAATTTCTTTTAACGACAGTGGTGGAGACAGGCGAAGATCTCATTAGATTACATTTACTTGTCTACTTGACCAACTACCTTCTAGCTGTGCCACAATTGCGCCTTTTTGAGCATCAGTAAGAAAATTTCTAGGCGTTTTACTTCAAATACTTTACATAAAATATTGTGACACAAATATGACTGCTAATAATGCCACTAAGCAGTTATCGAGCCTATGAACATGATTTAATTTACAATGGAAAAAAATGCCTGGAAACTATTCCGTGTCGTCAACTGTACATACATTTTTCAGGAATCCGTATCATCTTGAAGAATTCATGCGAAGAATTGATTTTACCAATTTTTATTTTATTACTTAGGACCTTATAGTGCAATTTAATTAATAGATGGATTTTGATAAACAAATTTAAATTAATATATTTTGAAGTAAGTTAACCACATTTTTCTAAGGGCCGGTTTCTTCTGATTTGGTTAATTTTATTTCATGATTAAAAGCTTGTTTCAATAACTCTAACTATGACAAACTTAACCGAGGCACAAGACACCGGTCCTAAAACTAAGTACCTATGGAGAAATAAAACTTTAAATTTTATATCCATTTTTCGTAATCCAAAGTCTTTCATGTGATCATGTCGCTTTAGAAGAAATAGTTCTTCAGTTCTAATGACATGCCCACTTTCGTTTCATAAATTTTGACATTTTGTAGATAAAAGCTTACAATAACTCTTGTGAATGTATGATATTATAACTTTTTAAATGAGTTAAGGACATTATAGTTCCAATGTACAAGAAACAAGAAAGTGTTCTAAATAATAAATAAAATTCACTCTCGCAAATTTGGAAATCGCATAATTATTGTTGGAATTTAATATTTAAATTTTATTTCAAATGCTATAAACTAATGAAGTTAATAAAATGTGTTAGCATAAACTTGGAACTAACAATAAATAGATAATTACTCACAATTTAAATAATCTGTGACAAATCACTATTGCATACCTACGTGCTTATTGACTGATTGATGTAAAACTGTACAGATTGTGATTGAGTTCATTACCCAGTATAGTGTAATGGAAAAGCTAGTAAAATGGCTGCATATATCTTCGTTATTATGTATTGATGTATGAAAAGTTATAAGAAAATATAAAGAAAATAGTACTATGTTAATCTCGTGAAGAACTCGTCGATTCTCCACTCTATTAACAATAATCTACTATTATGACACAAGTTCGTAAGCACAAGTTTCACACAGTATTTTTTATACTATCTACTGAAAATTTTCTTGCCGCATTTTGTTGTAAAAATGAAGAATGTTGGAAAATTCATAAATGTAAAAATAACAAACACCATTTCTTAATTACAAAAATTATCTCTGGATAAAAGGAGGGTATGACGTCATAAAAAATGCTTTATTTTTACGTTACCGAAAAGTTACTGAAACAATCACAAGTAACTTTATGTCTAGATTTACAATTAGGTATTATAATATTTTTTATTGTTTCTCAATTTTAGTCCATCCTGAATAATGCTCAGTCGCAGGCGCTTAAAATGCCGTACCTACTTAATTTCTTGCGCTGATGGTAAATTTCGTCAAACAAATTTCATCAGACAAATTGACAATTAATTCGATGAACGGAAATGATAATTGCTCTGAAAAATTATGACTACTGGTTCATATTCCGCTTTCTGTTTAGTCATGGTGGGTCAATGCTCCAAATATGGATACGGAATTTCCACGACATTCTTAGTGTAATTTATATGATTTAATCTTTTTATCGATATATATATACCTACATTGGATATCTTACCTTTTACAGATTATAATACTTTTTAAGCAAACTTTCTCAAATTGATTTGCGCAGAATTTTATGCATTTTAATTATGAATAATAGCATTGCAATAAAAAAAAATGTAACGTTTAAATATGTAGTAAATAATAATTCATTTATATGATACATCAACATCAACATTCCTATAAAATATTTTCTGAGAAGTCAATTTGATTTATAATTAATCTATGTTATTTATTGAACTAACAATTTATAAGATTATGTGATAGAAAAAAAATTACAATTTAATTAGTTAGTTCAGTTTTTTATGCTCTATTCTAGAAAGTGAAAATTATGTTTTAATCAGTCCAGTATGTTTGTATAACAATTTTAGCTCAAACATTTACTGTAAACAACGTCAAATACGGCACATATAAAGCCATAAATACAAAATGTTAATTTTACTTACATAATCCATTGTATGCTGCAAACAACTTGGGAAAAAATTATCTTCAATTTATTGATTTGCATGAAATGAGCAATGACAGTCATGAAAGTGAATTTCTCAATAGGTGTGCTCTTGTTGTTTCATATGTAATGTTTTACATGCGGAAGGTGTGTCACATTATATACGAGATGAATAAATAACCAACAGCAAATAATATTGATTAGTTGCACTGTTTTTTTGTTGTAATTCTTTAACATTGCATGCTTTTTTATAACAAAATAAGTTGTTCATTTTTATTGAAATACAAAAAAAAGGAAGTTCTAATAATTGCTTTTCAGGTTTATATTATGTAATTTTTTTTACAAAATAGTGGCAAGCCTCAGACGCAGGATAGATACAACTTAAGACGTAAATGGACTTTGAATATTGGTAGGTATATGGAACATACGAGGACTGTGGATAAGCAACAAGAAATCTTAGCAGAAATGATGCAAAGAAAAATGAACTTAGCCATGTTGTCAGGTTGGCCACTAAGCAGTGGCGACTCGTCAGGGGAGGAAGGGGAGGCAGTGCCTACTCTATGGACATTAATTTATTTTATTTTTATTTTACAAATATGTTTTTTTCAATTTCTTAAAATATAGATACTAGACAGATCTAATTTAACAAGTTTTACAGATAAATATTTTGATTCAGAATTTGAATTAACCGTCACCCTGTTGAAATGCTCGAAATATTCGTTAACTACTCTCATCCGTGGTTTTATACCATTTACGACTCGAATCGCACTTCTGCCTGTGGTGTTGTCACACACACCCGCACTTGCGCTCTGGGCTGCGAGGAGCTCTTCGATTTTATTTTTAAACACGAAACTGTGGTGAACATGTGTTACGATTGTTACGCCTGCGTTTTAGTTACTACTACTATTTTTTGTCATTGCACATCCAAGTTGGAGGCAAAAACATCTTATTTTTTAAACACGAAAGAAACTGTTGTGAACAAGGAACAAGCGTTTATGCCTGCGTTTTTTATGTAACAGTTGTTGTTTGTTTGTGTGTCTGTGTGTGCAAGTGTGAGGTGAAACAGGTTAGGTATTTTTGTTTTTTTTGTGTGCAAACAAAAGTTTATTCTTAAAATGGAAGGGGAGAGAAGTGACACTGTAACAAATATTAAAAATTGTGAAGACATTGTTGATTTTTTAATAAAATTTAAATTTAATCGACTGTGTTACGATGATAAATTGTTCGTCAAAGATTTAGAGGTTCCTCGTCCAGACCTAAGTAAGTATTTAATTGATCAGGGTAAACCGCCTCATAGTTTTGTTAATCATTGGTACAGTAACTGTAAATGGTTAACGGGTAGTTTCATTTTAAAAAAATTGTTTTGTTGTGTTTTATTTTCAATTCGGGGTGAAGAAGGTTGGTCAAAATTTGGCTATGACTGCCTGAAAAATTCAGGTCGCTCGATTGATAGACATTCAAAAAGTCAAGAGCATATTAGATCTATGTGTAAATTACAACTTTTAGGCAAACAATATAATAATAACCGTCCTAGATTCAGCTCGTCAAATCGAAATTCAAAGATTTAATGATTCAGTAAGAAAAAATAGAGATATTTTAAACAAATTAATCGATATTTGTATCTTTTTTTGTAACCAAGTGTTTGTATTTAGTAGGTACTTATGCAAAATATTTTTCTGACCAAGTAGAGCTCCTTTTCCTAAATTTCATAAAAACATTATAAAAAACTTGCCTATCAAGGCAACCAGGCATGGGACGTGAGCAAGATTATTAAGCAAAAAGTACCCGCAAAAAGGATGACCTTGAACCACGAAAAATTTTTTGTCTGTGGCGCTTTTAGGCTCGCTACGCTCGCATCTTTTTTAACTGCCTCCCCCGACTAAATGACTACGAGCCGCCACTGCCACTAAGTATTTTTAGCCTTTACTTCGTATTTGCAAACTTTTTTCCTTAACACAAGGTCCTATGATTAGAACTTCTACACCTTTTTTTACCAGACAGGCTCTTTCATTTCGTTCTAGGACCTAGCGGCCTGTCATCTAACTCAGGAAAATTTACCTAATTATAGATTCTTTGCCTTTTTAATTCCGTCTTTCAACTGATTTCTTTATACGAGCCCTAACAACTAAATGTTTGGACGCTTCCAAATAATGAAGAAAAAAATGTATGGTGACTTAAAAAAAGAAAATGTCTAAGTTTCAGAAAATGTATTTCTAAAGAACAAGAATAATATAGAGTATTCTTTAATTAAAAAAACCTAATTATAAAACGTAACTATTGTACAGACTGGAACTTAATTAATTAACACAACTGGCTGACAACTAAATGTTTGGACTTAATACAAAACTTATCATTAATAGGGGGTAACATCTCCTTTTGCCTTAATGACTGCTTTAATTCTTGCTGGCATAGTCCTCACAAGTGAATTACAAAATTCTGGTGTGAATGATTGCCAAATTTCTTCAAGTTTAGTTTTTAAATCTGGAATTGTTCTCTGGGGGTTGTTTCTCAGGTACTGCTTCATCTTATGCCATAACGTCTCGATCACATTAAGATCGGGACTACTTGATGGCCACTCTAGCACCGTAACATTGTGTTCTTCGAACCACTTTTTTGTTGTTTTAGCAGTGTGACATGAAGTGCCATCCTGTTGAAAGATAAAGTTATTGTCAGGATAAAGGTTTGCAGTGCTGAGCAATAAGCTATTGTTTAGGATTTGCTGATATTATCAGCGTTCACTGTGCCGTTTACTAAATCGAAACTTCCCAAATCGTCCCAAACCTTTCACTGACATAAACCCCCAGATCATCACTCCTTGAGCAAATTTTACAGTGCGCTTTATGAAAAGCTACATTTTTAGCTCTGATCACTCTTTTACGAGAGTCTCCAACGCAGACGTCAAATTTAGCTTCGTCGCTAAAAATAACTTTATTCCAGTCTTCCTCTGTCCAATTCAACTTTGATTTTGCCCAAGCCAATCGTCGTTGTTTCTGCTTTTCAGTAAGGAGAGGTTTTTCTTTGAAATCAAATTGTTGACGGTTTTTCGAAATTGAAAAATTATCCTGAACAATTAATGTCTACCTTGTAAAAACTAAGACCAGATTTATGTATCCATTTTCTACAGCATTCTCGAGACATATTTAAATTAGTTTCCTGATTCCATAGTGCAGTAACTTCTCGTAGGGTAGCACGGCGTGAATTCTTACAAATTTTTACAAGATTTCTTCGATTTCGGTCAGTTACTATTCTTGGATGTCCAGGACTTTTGGCAGCAACTTCAATGCTACCAGTTTCCCCGTAACGTTTAACAATATACCCTACCGATTTTTGCAGATTTAACTCACTAGCAATTTGACTCATCGATTTTCCCCGATGATAATGCAAAATTATCACTTCTCTCAACTTCTTATCTGTGGGTACTCCTTTAGCCATATTTTTTTCTTTTTTGATTTTAGAAATTACAGATACCTACTACTTTAGATACTATCTGTCAATAAAATTTATTTATTGACATTGAACAACTTGATTAAAATAATATCGTCCAAACTATTAGTTGCCAGTAATTTTTAAGTATTTCAGTTCAGTCCAGTTGTTATTCATTATTAAAATAACAATTTGTTACACGAAATAGATGACATACATACATATATTAAAAAAACTAAATAGTAAAAACAATCAGTCTTTGTTATGTCTAAATCAATTATTATATTTTTTTTAATAGCAATCGTCCAAACATTTAGTTGTTAGGGCTCGTATAAACTTGAATCAGGTGCCTAATGCCTATAGAGGTTCTAGCAAATATTGCTTTTGCCATGATGGTTTTTCTTTACCAAGAAATGAAGAACATCTACCATGGTAAGAACATTGTTATTAATGCCCAGTTTCATAAAGCAGAGTTAGCTAACTTCGAGGTTAACCCAGAGTTAAATTATAGCAACGATACTAGAAAACAATGATTGCTATGATTTAACTTTGAATTAACTTCGGAATTAGTAAACTCGTTTTATGAAACTGGCCATAAGTGCCGCTTCTTCACGATTATAATTTATTCTTCGTAATAAAACGTCTTCTTATTTAATGTAGAAACTAATAAATCCATCAGAAAGCTAATAATTAACTCATTTCGTTATTTATTACCTCAATGTGTGAATAATTAGATAATTTACTTGCATGTTGGTGTTATATTGGAATAACGTAATTATATAGTTAACACTGCACCGACAACCTCATTAATTACATAAAAACAATCAGCCATCAGTAGAGGATGCAAGCAAACCATGACCTATAGCTGTTTCTATATTCGTGAGCTAAAGGGTATTAAACTAAAAACCATCTTATTATCGGATACAAATATCTTTACATCATTATGTAAAGTGGACGTTCTCTTGTGCATATAAATTGTACGGTATTTTGTTGCACTAATTAAATAAAACAATATGTCAAATGGAGGTAAATTGGAAATACTTATGACTTATGAATATGCTACAATCTCTCTTTAATAACCTAGTTTAATATAACAGGCGGCGTAGTTGTTATGCATTAGGGAAATTTATTGGTTTTTACAGTTTATTTGTTCTAAAGACACCTTGTCCTTAATATACGACTTGTATGAACACTAAATTAAATTTTAAATTCTGGTAGGTACGACATAAAAATAATAATTTTCGTAAAAGTACTATTGTTTTATAAAACAACATAAATTTAAATATCATTAAAGTATAACACACGGCTGAGGAGTGGCTCCTCTTTATTTAGTTTATCAAGTTCATATCAATCTACTTTTACTCTCACCAAATTAGGAAATTGCATTGACATTCATTACGTAGGTATTTTTAAACTGCATTTTGCTTTAAGTAATACTGGCGACACTTGATTAATAGTGCAAATGTTTAGAATATATTCATTGAGCGGATATACAAATAATCAATTAGCTTGAGTTAAAACAACACTTTTTTAGGTACGTATATAAATTATTTAAGATTGTAAAAAATACATATTTATTTATTTACAGAACATTAATAACTCTTTTGTAGATAATCAAATCTTTTATTAATTAGCAACAGGATGTAAGTAGTAGATTTAGATAAAATAATACAAGAACGCAAATAAATATTAAAATGGAAAGGTTTTGATTTTTATTACCGCTCACAATAATTTATCATCGCACCTTTAGTTTAAAAATCACATACTAAAATATAGCCAGGTTCCTCCAAATTTACTAATACTATTTTACTTAAAAGTCCACAAAATAACGTGTAACTAATACGATTAAAAAAATTCGTTTTGTGTAATTTCATTAAAAAAAACTATTTCCCAACATTTACCATTATTCCACTACATAATGATTGCCTAAACAAACAGATGTCATTTGGATTAAAACTTAGGAAACCGTTGAAAATATCTGCAATATTATAATTATTATGCCGTAACAAAATTGTATGTTTGACTTTCTTCATGCACACATATGCAATTTCAACCTAAAACCGTTAAATTAATACAGATTTCATTGTGAGAAGTACTTTTACTTGTCAAAATGTCATAGTTCAGCGAAACAGAAGGGTTAAGGACAAAAATGCACTTTTACGTTTAGAGAAATTAAAAGTAATGAAGAAAAAGCTCGTATAAGTTGTTTCTCATGTGAAACTAGTTATTTTTATGGTTTAATAAGAGTGATACAATTATGGAAGTTGTAGATAACCATTAAATTATTATTTTAGCACGTTCATAGTAAGTTAATGGTAGGAAATTTAAATCGTTTTTGTAATATGTTATAAAAATATGCAGGATTGTCTATACGCCAACTGTTACGAGAAATTAATTAAAAAAGCTATTACTCATTATAAAACTTGTTAGCAGTAGATATTGAGCTGTAATACATCGACTTTTTGTTAGAATACCTAATTTAATTCTCTACAATAAACACATGTTTCAGTAATTATCATTTCTGCATAAGTTTAATTTTGAAGTGTACCTACTTAAAATGTTTTTTTATTAGTGAAAATATCGAAATCTTTATCGTTGAAAATTACAACTTGATTAATAACTGTTGAATTATTTTCAATCTGTTAACCTATTGTGTCTCTAACATGTGAATTTAAATTCATTTATTCCTGACAGTCCTTGTAAGCTTACCATTAAAACTGCTTTATTTGATCAAAAAGTAAAAGTGGTTCATTATCCAACGCCCTTCAAACAATAAGTTTGATTTACACATGAAACCAAAATTGTATTATACAGGGTGTATCAGTTTTAATCGAGCAAATTTTAATGGTACATTCTCCTAGTCGTCCTGATTCGGAAAAATGTATATTATATAAGTACATCTATCTCGATTCCTAAGAAAGATAGAGGGTGTTGAAGTGTACAAGAAAAAATCATTTTTTGCAATAACTTCTATAAAAAAGTTTGGGTTCAAATAAAATTTTGCATGCCTGCCTGTTTTTATGTATTGAATTACTTGTTCAATTTGGAGTAAACTTTTCTTTTACAGAACAAAAATTGAAGTTTTAGTTCCAGAGATAATTAGTTTTTTTGAAAGACGTGCCAACTTGAAATTAGTCACAAATCAAATAGGAAATTTATTAAAAAACAAAAAGTAACAAAAAATAATATAAAATTATAGCAACTGTTCAAAATGCAACCCGCCAGCCTCGATGCATTTCTGACAACGATGAACTAATGAATTAACAGCATCTGTCATCATGCACGGATTTTTTAGTAATTTTAAGTTAGCATGAATTTGGAAAAAATTCATTATCTCTGGAACTGAAACTCCAATTTTTGTTCTGTAAAAGCAAATTTCACTCCAAATTGAACAAGGAATTTGATAGAGAAAAAATATTTTTTAAAAATTACAGTGGAATACTTTTTTCTTTGAAATAATTGAGATGTGACCGAATTGCACGCCACTGGTGCCCCCCAAAATCGAAAAATCTTCATAAAATTGTCCTTAGGGAGGAGGGCAGGCATGCAAAATTTTGTTTGAATCCAAGCATTTTTATGAAAGTTATTACAAAAAAATAATTTTCTCTTGTAAACTTCAACACTCTGTATCTTTCTTAGGAATCGAGATAGAGGTATATAATATACATTTTTCCGATTCAGGACGACCAGGAGAATGTACCATTAAAGTTTGCTCGATTAAAAAAACTGATACACCCTGTATGAAAAATATTTAGCATTTTAGTAAATATATTGATTGACATAATAATTTTCTTAACTGCCAGAAGGGATTCTCAAACACTTCAGTCACGCCTGATATAGATGAATTCAGATTATCATTTAATACATTCACTGTGATTCGATTAGTTATAGTTGTAAATATTTCAAGAATTCGTTCTTGGCAATTAGGTTTAAATTAATGGGATTTATTGGTAAATAATATTCTCACGATGCTTATATTTTAGTTCTTATGCAGCTCAAAAAAACTTGACGCACCAAAATGGAAATTTATAAATATAGTATAAACTTTAAGTTTAGTAAGATCCGGTACTTTGTGTCTCGGTTAACTTGATTATATTATTAAAAGTCATGGAAACGATTGTTTAAATAATTGAAACTGTGGTTTTTAATCATCAACTAAACTCGGATAAAAGAAATGGCTCTTTTTCAGTCGTACTTATGCTTAAGTCTGTAAGTTTACTTACCTAGATGCCAGTATTAAGACAATAGTAATCATCAAGAAAATTAACTCTCACTTTAGGTACCTAAACCTAGACTATCAACTGAATACATTTTGTAATCCTTGGTTGTTTTTTAGTTTTCTAGTATTATGTAGGTACCAGTTAGTTTTTTAACTTTGAGGACCTTGATAAATAACATGTGAAAATTGTAAATGCCCTCAATCTTATATGTATATGTATAAAAGTGAAATTTTGTCCTCTATACAAATCTAAACAGTTGTAGATATCGACGCCCAATTTTTGGTGAATGTTCTTTAGGCATCCACACGAGTAGTAGAAGTAATGAGAGTATTTCATTTTGCGCCGTTTTTTTAATACTAATTATTAAAATTTTTATATGGTATAAACACATTGACGTCTTCAGCGTCATATACAGGGTGTCCCGGAAGAAGTGGGAAATCTCTCGGATTCAGATAGGTCATGAAGAAATAAGATGACAATTTCCTATAAAATTTTTTCCTACAGGCGTTTTTTAAATTTTGATTTTTTTTCGGAATGAGACTTTTTTTTTAATGACTTAATAAAACATGAATTCGTTTATTATTCTTTATCTCGAAAACGGTCCACTTTATCGACAATAAACAAGAATACATTTTCTTTAGTCTAAGGTTCAAGCTACCTGATTTTGTTGTTTTAAGTCTTTTACACACAGGGTGTAAAAAGTTTAAGCATTAAGTTGTAAAGCTTAGTCTGCCCCTGGTAAACTAAACAAGCTAGATATGTGTCAAGGACATTATTTCAAGAGGTCCTTAGTAGTCTCCATCTTATTAACTTTTTATAAAATTCTATTAAGTACTTTAAAAGTTATTAAAAAAAAACATTTCCAGCGACGCTCTTCAGGGTTACATATCTTCGTAGGGAGAGCCTGTATGAAAAATTTTTATAGGAACTTGTCATCTTATTTTTTCATGCTCTATCTGAATCCGAGAGATTTCCCACTTTTTCCGGGACACCCTGTATACATATAAAAGTGAATGTCCTATACAGGGTGTTTCAAAGTCACTGCCAATACCGGAAACCATAGATTCCTCACAAAATTCTAAGACGATATTTCCTTTGCCATTTTTTTAATATTAATTTTTTAATTTTTTTTTCCGGCTCAGAGAAGTTCAGTAGTCCCAGTGGAGGGGAAAGAAGAAGGTGAAATGGAAAGAGAAGATCTCAAGTAGGGAAGAATAAAAAATGGCAGAGGAAAAATTGTCTTAGAATTTTGTGAGGAATCTATGGTTTCCAGTATTGACAGTATTGAGTGTATTAGCAAATTGAGGTTTACTCGCACAATTTGATATTAGTCATCAAATACAAGGCGACCTTAAGAGAGGTACTAAAATTTAATAAGGAGACTCATAAAATAGGGTGGCCTTGGAGTTGCGCACAATTTTTGTAAAAAATGTCCGAGTTCCGCACTCAAATAACAACGTAACAGCCTCCGACCTTAATAAAATTTTGTCACAACTCGCACACCACGTTAAATAGGACTACTTATAATAAATTGAAAAAAATTAAGAAAAAATGAAAACAACAAATATACATTTGAATGCATAAATACATTTGGTTATTTTTTTACAATTACTTAATTATTATATTAATTAAATAAATCTCTAACTTTCAGAAATATTTACTGCTTTTTACTGCTTTTATATTTTTGATTTATTTTCTGATTTGAATAAAAATATGTGATGAGGTAACACAAAATTTATTTCTGTGATTTCATATTATTTTACAAAACATTATAATATACCTAATCAAAATATGTGAAGTAGTTGTACACCGTTTTTGTTATGTTATTGATTATGCCATTTTCTGCCTAATAAGTAGAATTAAATGTTAATATTTGAAACGATAATTTATACAATAATACAACTACCGAAATAATTTGTGCAATGACTAAAAAATAAAATAAATAAATTCAATTATACATAATTTAAAAAGCAGGTATATAAATAAATTATGCATTAACTTTCAAGTTCAATAAATAAATAAATACCTAACAATACTGAAATAAATATTAGATTAACAAATAAGGACTCTTTTCAACTTGATACATTTAAGTTTCATTATCTAAAAGTACTTCACTTTTTTCAGTCGTTGTTGCATTAATCATTTCTACATCAGTGGTTTTCGAAGTAGTCGCATTAACTGGGATTGTGGATGGTTTCACTGTTGTGGAAATTTCAGAATGTTCACAGTTTCGTCCAGAACTTCCTTCTCTGCAAAGACATTTGTAGCCTCCGTCTTCTTTTATCAGCGATATGCATTTAGCTCCATTTTTACATGTATCCGGATTGTTTTCGCAGTAATTTAATTCTAAATAAAAAAAAATTATATAATTTTACTACGAAAAATATGTAATTATTGAAAAGTAATACTAGTGAGTTATTTCAGTTGTGTTATAATAACCAGTATTAAATAAATGTACCATGCAGCTGTTAATTTTCCAGAAATATTTATTAATTCGTGTACGTTTCCAATCAAACCGCTGAATAAATTATTCAAAAAACTATTATTGGCATCGGAAACATAATAATTTTTCTGCAGACTAAATCTATACCTTCATCGCAGAGCATTCCACCCCATCCTTTCTTGCAATTGCATTCCCAAGGACGCGTACAATTACCATGAACACACCCTGGATATGGATAGCATTTCTCACAATTCTTGCCCCACCAACCTACTTTACATCTGAAACAACAATTATGCGATGAAACATTAATTCTGTAATTAATATAAAATATATTGATTGGTGATGTTACGACTTACCTACATTCGCCTGGTTTTCTACAGTAGCCTCGTTCTTTGTGGCACGTTTTCGAACAGATAGCTATAAATATAATATCATCAGTTATTATCGTGTTTGATTCTCTTTAAGTTCATTAATTATTCATGGGGCAGGTTGGTTATTTGGAAGTTTTTATATAGTGATTTGGGTTGAGGAGTCGTAGCTTCTTTCTTTATGAACGTAGTTAGTTCCAGTAATAATTTATGTGTAGAACAATTACTTTTTTTAAAGGTGACTAAAAGTCCACGTCTGTATTCATTACCAAGAGAGTATTTTAATTAAGCAGCTGGTTTGTCGAAAAAAATAATTTAAACTTTCCAATAAGTTTCAAAATCATGTTAAGTGCAATTTATCAATTTGATGTTAAATAAAAAACATGATGATTTATTGCATATATTACTATAAAACTGCTACTGCTAGTTTTACAAATTAAATTTATTTAAATTTACTTTATGATAATCATTCATGTATTTCAAAATTTACCACTATATATGTCTTGAATTAGATATTTATTACTTACTTTCAGTTTTTTTAATGAATTAAATGTGAAACTAATATTAAAAACCTAATGAATTTTATATTGAACTAAATACTTTAACACGAATAGTATTATTGTAAAGGATGTTATTAAAATGTATTTAATTTGGCACTGATATTTTAGTAATAAAATGAATGTTTTGTCATATGAGCAAATTTTTACAGCAGATTATGTAATATATCAATCCAAAGCCCGAGGGGCCCGAAACTCCTCAAATTCTATCAAATTTGTGCTTTTTTATGGAATAGGTTCTTTAAAAAGATTTTTGGTTTTTTTGAATCGAAGTTTTCGGTCGACGGCAAGCAATTGCCTGAGAATTCAACGCATCCCTATATTAATAGATTTTGAAAGTCCCGCCACTTCTAGTAGAAAAACTTCTGCTATTTCACTTGTGGCAATTTCGGGTTGCCAATCGTTCTTACTATGGAAAGACAGTCCTAAGATATTAGTAAATGCACAAGCTAAGGACAAATAGTGTTCTTACCATGTACCGATAAGGACGCTATTTGTCCTAAGTTTAGCATTTACTGCTAAAATTTAATTAAGTAAGTATATTATACAAAACCTAACTTTCGAAGTAATATTTTTGTTGTTGCTGTTCGAAATTGTAACTTTTCATTTTCGCTAATTGACTTTGAAAAGTAAAAAAAATTTGCCTGCGGCGCTTTTTCGATATGGAATCTGTCAGACTATACTTTTGCGTGTCCTTATTACTAATCAATCAAAAAAGTTGGCAACTCTAGCCCCAGAATATCAATCTGATGCCCCCTCCTCGAAAGAAAATTCTGGCTATGTGCCTGTATCAATCGTCAATCAAAACATGAAGGGTTTTACTATTCAAAAGGTAATATACGACAAAAGAATTGAAAACTAAAGGATTAGTAAAAAATTGTCGTCAGAAATACATAATCTGATTTTTTGGAAAAATTAAAATTGTTGAACCTTTTTTCCTATCAAAAACAAAGTGAAACATTACAAATTAGAGACCATAAAATGTGATAGGACTCTTTTATCATATAGTTAAAACTCTTCCAAAATATGAGTAGTAGTCCAAGAGGCGGCAGCAAAAAGTTAGTCGTCATAAGGTGGAAGAACGGAAAAATAGGAATGATAGTTTAGACCTTTATTAAGAAGGAACGCTAAGGTTGCCTGCGAAAATCCTGCCGAAACAGGGTAAAAAAAATTATTAATTAAATAAATAATTTCAAAAATAATCATTGTGGTGGACAAAAAGGAGTCACCAAATTGTAGGGGAGAGCGAAACGAACAAAAATAAATAGGGTTGCCTACACCCACCCATTTCGGAACAACCCGGCAGCCGCTCTTAAGGGGATGCTTTTATATTAAAAACTCACGTCATAAGGTGGAAGCATAAATTAAGCGTACTTTTAGTGATACTTGATCTAAATTTTTTGTGCCTCAGGTTGGCATTAGTCATTTTGCATTCGTATAAATCGGCTGGAAACTCATGTTTTGCCGGGCTAGACCGGCAAAAACTAGGAATTTTTAATTTATCGATTGGCATCATTGAATTCATAAAGAAAATTTGTATTTCCCATAGAAACGGATTATTATTTCTGTTATTCGGCTATTACTGTCAGTGTCAATCACAAAACATTCAAGAGGAGAAGTGCGAACCTAACGGTGAACGCGAGAAACAAGATTTTTGCGTCTGGTTGAGGAACTACTACATTCCCCGCGAAAATTTAAAATTGTACATTGCGTTATACACCCACCAACTATAATTTTTTTCAAATTATTCCATGCATTTAATATTTAATTTCAATGAAAATTAACTTTCATTGAAACTAAAATTAAATACACTGAATAATTGAAAAAAATACAAAGTAATAAATAAAAAATAGGAATATTTAAAAAAAATAATGTATTTCTCCATAAAAATATAAATAAAACATTCAGTCTTCTTTCAAATAGCGTTAATAAATACAACAAAGATATAATCAATACATTTTTAATAAACTTTATGTGAGAGAATTAAACTTAGATCGATGTTCTACTTCACGATCTGATGCTCTCCATCAACTCGGAAACCCTAAAACAAGAATTACATAAGTAGTTTAATACAATTCTAATTTCTTACAAAATATGTATTAAAACCATAAAGTGAAAAATTAAAATATATCTAAAACTGGTGTATTTATAAATAAAAGCAAATATACTTCCACAGTTCTAGGTTATGTTTGAAAAGTTACAAATATTTACACCTAAACTTCGTTACATTTCAGTAGAACTGGTACGTTCCAATTCCCAATGGATAAAAAAACAAAATAAATACAAGAAAACTTACCAATTTCGTATCGCTCATATCCGAAAATGTTAAAAATAACAAATTGACGAGAACTTCCACATACGTCATCACAAAGCAACCGATTTAAATCAGTTGGACTGGATGACAGTAGTGACACCCTGACACCACTATCAATAAAATCCCCTAAAAGTTACTATGTTAGACAGAGATGTATCATGTCATCTCTTTTATTCTTGAATATTAGCGCCCCGTTGTGCGCGGTTGTTCAACTACTTACCAGACATGCGCACAAGTGTACTGTTGGACAGAGACATACTCTGCTTTACTACACTACCAAAAAGGAAGACAGTATGATTTCGACTCAAGCCAATCAAGTCTTTGCTTCCGTTGTTCCTATCTGAGTTTCACCCATGTGGTGTCAATTTTAAGTATCGCGTGTTACCAATAAAAAAAATCTCGTAGTTGCGGGCCTCGGCCTACGGCCTCTGCTCGCAAACCCTACTCATACTCGCAAAACTCTAGTTTCAAGGCTAGCAATACAAATAACTATAAGTCACTTTTGAAATTTAATTGACAACTTCACAATACCCAAAGATTTCACTAGTTTTTCGACAAATTTCTAAAATTTAGACTCAATTTACAGAAATTGCGTTGTTTGACGGGAGAAGTATGCTGGTTCAAAATGTTATCCTTGATAAATAATCGAAATACATGAATGATAGAGATCTAAAACGTGATTCCAATCTATGAAGTTTTTTGAAGTTGTAACTTTTTTTTAACCCTGTTTCGGCAGGATTTTTGCGAGCAACCTGAGCGTTCCTTCTTAGTAAAGGTCTAAACTATCATTACTGTTTCCCGTTCGTCCACCTTATGACGACTAACTTTTTGCAGGTGCATCTTCTACTATATGTACTATTTAGAAATTCGCGACTTGACTTAATATTTAAGTAAGAATAATTCAATATCAAGTAGTCAAGTAATTATATGTTAATTACTTAGTTTTTCAAGATTACTTTGTTTTTCAGGAAACTAAAATTCTACTAGTAAATTTTCATTATACTTTGACTTTAGTCATATCGATGGAAGTCGCATCTTGTAACGTTCAAAATTACTGACTATAGGATTATGGTTTTTATATGGTATCTATAAGAGGTATTCAGAGGGTCGGTAATCTGTCGAAGATGAAGAACGCGAGGAAGGTCCTATGCACATCAAAAATTGACAATAATGTAGCAAATCAGTGAAATCTTCAGGAAAGGTCGTCGTATAAGTGTTAGAATGACTGCAGAAATGGTGAATATTAACAGAGAAATTGTTGGACAAATTCTGCACAACAAGTCTGTGCCAAAATGGTGCCGAGAAACCTGAACCAAGAGCAAACAGACACGCGTCAACGGATTTGCATCCTCCTTATTCACTGGATTTAGCTCCCTGCGACTATTTCCTATTCTTATTCCCCAAAGTGCAAGAATTTTTGAAAGGCACTCGCTTTAGAAGACCTGAAAGAAAAAACGGCAACATTCCTTAGAAGCCTCAATGATCAACATTTCCGGAATGGTTTTCAGCAAAGGAAAAAAAGTATACAACGCTGTGTAGCGATTCAAGGGGAGCATATTGAAGGGATCAAAATTTGTTACTTATAAAAGAAAAATATTTTTTGAATCAGCCTTATAATTTAATTGTCACACCTCGTATATGTATAGAAATTTATTATTCTCTCTCCTTTTGTAATCAGAGTCTTATCACGACCGCGTATAATTTAAAGTTTCAATATTCGAAAGACGAATTACTTTTATAGCATTGAATTACTAAAAGTCTATTTACAAGGGAATTGAATGAACAATTTGTGACAGTAGACTATTTGCTACACCTCGAACATCGAAACAAGAAACTACCAAACTACAATAATGAATAGACTACAAATTTCTATTCTAATTCAATATCATAAGAAACAGAAGCTTAGAGGATTTCATTTAATGTATATTATTCAGTGTTTTTGTATCCTTATAAAATTAGAAGCTTTGTACGACTAATTTCAGTTTTAAATCTTTATACTTGCAGAAGGCAAACTCTTCTTTGTAGCATAGGACTATAAAAGTCAATTTATAATGGAAATAAGGAATCATTTGGGGCAGTAAACTATTTGGTACACATTTGTCTTAGGTACTCGATCATCAAGACCAATAATAAGAATATCTTTTTCTGTACCTATTTATAATAAGAGACTTGGAGGTCTTCCTTCATTTGGAAATCTTCCGTATTTTATAAATACACACTAACAAAAATTTACTACGAGATTAATAGTTTGACAGAGTTCATTATTTGCTACCTAAGGGATTTTAAAAAACTGAACATCGGTAGATTTTCAAACATTCAAATCCATTTTAATCATACTGTATTGTAGTAAAATAATAAATGATATAGATATGTCTGGACTGATGCCACCATACAACTGAATTCTATACTATTACTTCGTAGTATTTTTGTAATACTTTTACGAGCCCTAACAACTAAATGTTCGGAGAAAAGTAAATTTGATTGTTTTTTTTCCATACGCGCAAAAGTTATTTAATTAACTTCCATAATATTAATGGTTTTTTCTGTTATAATGCCAACATTTAGTTATATAAAAACGTAAATTTCGTAAAAATCCGCTCGGCGGTTCCAAAACTGTGGCACTTTAACCCAGCAGGATGGGAAAATTGTAGAAACAAAGAATTATTATTTTCAAAACGTTGGATCTAATAGTCGGATTTTGATGAAATTTATTTTATTACAAAGCTGGATGTTGGTTTTCTTTACAAAAAAATTACACAAGTTTTTATTTGGTGATTTTAGGCATTTATCGGAGTTTCAAAGTTGCACCTTTAAAAATGATAAAATTTTCTAGTAACTGTTTTAAAGAATCACAGTTTGAAACCGCTGGTTGGATTTGTGTCAAAAAACATTTAAATCAAAGCTCAATAATCGTACTATATTGAAAAAATCCTGAAATGTTAATATGATTTTTTTTGCATGTTTTTCGAGTTCCACAGTTCACTTTTAAAAAAACGTGTTTTTTGATGGTGCTACCTAAATTAAAATAATCACAGTTTTGGAACCACTGGTTGGATTTTGGTAAAATTTACTTTTTTGCAAAGCTGGATGTTGGTTTTATGTAGAAAAAAGTCTTTATTTGGTGATTTTAGGCATATTTCGTAGCTTTAAAATTGCACTAGAAAAATGTGACGTAATTTTCTAACGACTGTTTTTAAAAAATCACAGTTTTGGAACTTGAGGAAAACGACATAAAGATGCTTTCATGGCCCTCATCCAGTCCGGACTTAAATGTCATTGAAACTCTTTGGCATAAAATTAAACGTATTCTACGCAATAATCCACCAAGAGCCACTGGGGGCTTAAAGACCAAAATAGAAGAAATTTGGGACAGTTTCACGCCAGAATTGTACCAAAATTTGATAAATACAATGCCTGCTAGAATACAGGCAGCTATTAAAGCAAAAGGAGACGTATCCCAACATTTAGTTGCAAATTCATTTTGTAAAGTTTGCTAATTATTAAGGTTAAAATATTGTTAAATGCAATAAACAATTTTCTTCCATGCATAATATTGTTATTAAGGCATTATCTTATTGCATTGTTAGGTGTTTACTAATTATTTGCGTAAAATTTCCAGTTCTCCTTTCATATTTCAAAAATTTACTTTTGTCCGAACAGTTAGTTGTTAGGGCTCGCATTAGAAGTTCTCAACTTGATGAATTTAAAAAGTATAATATTTTTTCTGAAAATTTATAGTATGTATACCAAAATTTGATTTCTATATTTCTTTTTCAATAACCATTTGCAGTTTGCTACAACGCCCTTTGTAGCTTCATTTAGTAATATCATAACTTGTTTTATTACATTAGTCTAAAAATATTAATTATGTAAAAACTATATCTAAATGTCAGTCTATTTTCTATTATTACATTTAAATATAGGTGACAGCATTCGAGCCGCTTTAATATTCCCGTAGACTTACTTTAATATATAAATATGAACAAATATGTAATTCAAGTATACATACTGAAACAAATTATAAAATTATCAATAACATATCATTACAACTTACTCAAACAAACCTTGTTATTATATGTAGTTTGAGTAAGTATGGTGCATATCAGAAATTATTTTTCTTTCCTAACCTAACCTTTTGAATAATTTTATATTATAATATTGATGTGATGGCAAAAGTCGATATTTTTAAATTATAAATTTAGATTACGTTGTGTGCATTAAAATATGCTTAATCAAATATTTATCAGACTATAAAAATGTAAAATCGTAAAATATATAGGAAAATATGTGCATTTCTAATAACGGTATATGCCGTAATATTAATGATGTATGATGAAAATAAACACAAATTGCATAAATGGTTTACTTTTTTGTTTTTAAATATTTTCTTAAAATAGTCGAAGGCTCTTCAAATGCTAATATTTGTAAAAGGCTGAATGTAAATGTTATTATAGATTTTATTGAATTTCAAAATGTACTTATTTGTCTCATTTGCAATAATTGCTATAATGACAATAGAGTCGATGAGTTTTGACTTTTCCACCTCTGATGGATAACTTTATTTGGCAATTAAATTCCTAGGTTATAACTGTTACAATAATGAATACCAATAATTTTCTAGTTAATTGCAAACGAAAAGACCAATTATTACTGTAATAAAATGTTTTTTCGTTTGTAAAAAACTTGAATAATAATAATATCTAATTTTACAAAAATTTTTCAACTTAAAGACTCACTGCATAATTTGAAAGAGACTCAATTCTTCTTTTTTAATTAATTTGTAAACTTCTAACAAAAATTATGTGTTAAAATTCAAAAAAACCACAGATGATTCTCAAAAAATACGACAATACCACCATATTATCTTTATGTTCAAATGTTTTTATAAGAGTAGCTATCGTTCAATAGTTTTTACATCTTTGCTATTTAATGGCTTTCCTTTCATCCTCGTAGACAATTGACGCTCGATCCCCTGACGCATTTAAAAACTTATCTGTTCCACGTTATTCTACGAGTACCTACGTGTTTGACATAAAATTCCAGTAAATCCCGGATGGCATTTGCATTCAAGTGGTTTTTCACAGTATCCATGTTGACATCCCGGAAGAACCTGACAATCTTTGCAAGTTTTCCCAGCCCATCCTAAACGGCATCTACATTCCCCAGGACCATCACAGTATCCCCTTGTGGCATGGCAATCCAACTTGCATATAGCTGTAAAGAATATTGCGTCAGTTTGTATTTTTAGATAAAATAAATGCATCATAGATAGACAGTATTTAAAAAAATTCGAGAAAAAGTATAATAAATACCTACAGTGTTTGTAATTTTAATTAATTAAATCAAGATTGTTTTATAATTTCTGTTAAAACTGATAATGTATTTTCAACCACCCCAAATAAACTCTCGTTTATTTTTACTGCCTGAATATTTTTTTGTATTTATTTGAACTCGAGAGGGGCTCCAAATGTATCTTTCTACCCCAGGAAGACTAGACGCCCCTCTCGTGTTCAAATAAACGTGTTTATTATATACGGTAAAAATAAACGAGAGTTGGCTGTATTTACACAAATAACTAACTTACGTTCTGAACAAAACAGTCCATCCCATCCTTCCTGGCAAATGCATTCGAAACTGACATTGCAATAGCCATGTTGACACCCTGGCAAAGGAATGCATTTATTGCATTTATCTCCGTAATATCCTAGTTTGCATAGACATTCTCCCGGTCGATTGCAATAACCTTGTAAAGGATCACATCCTGAGCGACATTTCGGCACATCACAAAGGTCTCCAGTCCAGCCGGGTAAGCATTTTACTTCACCATCATCAGAGCAGATGTAATGAGAGTGCTCATTTTGGTAGGTTGGAATTTCACAAGCCTGTTCAGAATTAACATTAGTAATTGTTTAATATGTTAGGTTGTTATGTGTATGGGGATTCTTTAGTAGGTGATAATTTTCGTGCTGAATAGTATTTAATCACGTAAATTACTGAATTATTAAAATTTGTAGTTGTTATTGTAAAGCTTCACAGGTGTATATTATTATATAGTTCGTTTTCAGGTTCCCTTTCATATTTAAATTTATTTGATGATGTGATTGCTAGACTTTCGAATCCAATTATAGGGCTGTGTTTACTTCAACATGTTTGTTTAAGTTATTTTGGTCATATAATTGCTCTGTACCCATATTTGCGAAGCCGCTCTTGATAATTCATGTTTCTTTATTTTTCTAATGTAAGGTGACATGATTATACTTATTCTGAATATTTCAGCCAGTTTTCTGCATTTCTGGTGAATATAGCAATACGAAATGTTTTCCAACAAGTACGTATTATAAATAGATATTTGTTCAACTAGGAAGGAAAGTATCTTTCTTCCATCAGATATGTCACAGGAAAGAAAGGGGACAAAACATTGTATTTTTTAATGCATATTTTAATTTATTCTCCTTTCATTTATTAAAGTTTTTGTTGAAATACCAAAGAAGACCAAAATTGTCGATAAGAGCAATGAATCAGAATTTATTTACATAAAAATGAGATCTATTTTTAAAATCATTAATACTATGGTTACTGAAAATATTACATGTTTTTTATATTTAGAAAATTCTCTTCATAAATTATTCTGATCCACAAAAACACAAACTTTGCTAAATTTTTTGAACATTAGACTTAAGCTGTTTTAATACTTGAGTTATTTTTGGTTAACAATTTGCATTGTGTTGAGATGTAAATCATACTCTTTCATATTAGGTAGTTTTATTATCAAAGCAAGCACACTCTTTAACTTAATTTTTGAATTGGTATTTTTCGCTCAAATTTAAAGATAAAAGTATATTTTTATAGTTATTAGGTAACCAACAAAGCCGACAACCTTGCGAGAGAAGAGGCGGAGGCTTTACCCATAGGGCCTGAAACATTATGTGGCCTAAGTAAGACACACAAGGGAGGAGGTTCGCAAATGGGAAATAAAGGCAAAAAAGCCTTACTGGGCTAACATCCCAGGTCAAAGACAGGCGAAAAAGTTTATTGACTATTCGCCTCAGAAAGCTAAAAAGCTTCTTCTTCTATCAAAGAATGAGATAAGACTGGTTACAGGTCTTTTCACCGGACACTGCCCAGTGAGATATCATCTCAATAATCTGGGCCTAGTGGAAAGTTCTACCTGCAGAGTATGTGAAACGGAAACGGAAACTGCCGAGCACATACTATGTAAGTGCAGTGCATTGGCGTATCTAAGGGTCACTCACTTTAAAAGTGCGGAAATAACGCCTATTATAGTGAGAGAAACGCCTCTCGGAATTATTCTTAGCTGAGATGATACTATGAGTAGGGTATGAACAAAAGACCAAAGGAATGGTCGCAGTTCTGAAAGGCAGCTAGTGCCATATAAACATTTCTGTGAAGGCGCAATCGAATGATTTCATCAGTCACATTATTCTGCAAGCTCTCAACACGTTGTACTGGAATTTCCCTCCACAAATTTTTTAAGATCCTCGTTGTTAATGATCTTTGGTCTTCCAGAGCGTGCTTCATCGATTAAGCTGAAATCTCCCGAGGAAAATTTATTACACCACTTCTGTGCTGTCCAATCACTTACAGCGTCATCTCCGAATGCGGTACATATTTTTCGCGCCTCCTCGGTCGCTTTGGTGCCAAGTTTGTACTCATAGAGTAAACAACTTCGAATTAACGTTTTGTTCATGGCTATTTTAAATTATTTCACTAAACAATTGTCGCTATCAATAAATAACTGAAAAAATATCCATGACAATCTGTATAAGAAACATCGCACGAACTTTTTTAGTTACCTTATAAGTAAGTGAGTATACTTAAAATTGATGGTTTTCAAATTTTTCAACATTTTTCAAAAACATTATAATTCTCTTAGCGGAAATTTTCTGAAAAAAATTGAAGTCGTAAATTAAAAAATATCGCAAGTATTTTATCTGCATGGCTGTAAATTCACAAATTTGAAGCCCCACGACCCAAAAATGTAACACAGTTTTTCAAAAATCACCCATAACATGAAATATTACAAAATTTAAAAGTATTCTCTCTAAGAAATGTTATTTATTAATTATCACTGTGCGAAGTGATACTTTTTAAATACAATATGCTAATTTAGTTCACTTAATTTTTCGCCTTTACCACCCTATGAACAATTGTATAATTTAATTTTAACCTGTATAACTTAAATAAATGGTAAATCACATTTTATATTCACGAATTACTTAAATTATTAAAAATGTATTGATTATAATAAAAATATTTAAATTACCTGAGGGTTTGTGTTATTTTGTGTAATTATTTTCTTACGTTATTTACGAAATAAATTATACTTGGCTTTCAAGAACTGTCTAATCTACCTACTTCGTTTGAAAGTTACTTGAAATTTAAATAATAAAATGTTTGAGATTTTGTCTTTATTTTAAAGAATAAATAATACCCGAAATAAATTTATAGGTAATTTACTATACGTTCAAGTATATTTATTGTTCTATTAGATTTTCCACTAAAGTTCTACTAATATAATATACTAAAATAAACGATAAATTTATGAATTTCGTGTACGACTTAAACTATTTTATTATTAATTATTAATACAAATTGATTCTGCGCCCATTTAAAGCTAATTTAACAACTATTCATCATAAAGTTATACAAATTATAAAAAAAACACCACCAACCTGTTTCTTCCATTTGGGTACATATCTAGCTGCCAAAACACTGGGAACCACAACATACAGAAAAACCACACAAACTAGAATTTTATTCATTACACATAGAATTTTCCTTAGGATGACACAATCTTAATTACAATCAGGAAAAGAATGAAGGCCGTGAACTTGAACGTCGAACGAAACGAAGAACACAGAATGGTTCTGGTGACCCCGTTTCAAGTCTTCTTGCAAGTAACCGTTAATGTGACGTCTTCTATGTGGATAGTGCAGTGTGTGGATGTTCAATGAGGCCAATTTGTACTGGTTGGGATTTTTCTTTTTACGGAATATGGCCGGTAAATTTATCAGTGTGATTGTTCTTGTGATACATTTAGTAAATTGTCGATCGATGTAGTTCTTGGTTTTTGATCAATAAAATGATAACATTAATATAGGAAGGAAACCGCAATGAAAATGAAAGATATAATCATCAAGAGAACAGTATTGAAAGGTCTTTGATCTCTGTTAAATAAAGAAGTCATTTGTAGTTGGCAGATATTGAATAATTTATAGTATAACTTAAACTTATACAGCTATGTTCTTTTAACTTACACTTGATACAATGTATTCTTTGTAATTAATGGTAACTTTTTTTATATAAATAAATTAAATATGTCTTATTGAAAGTCTCGATGTAGGTACAAGTTTTCAGTTCTGGCGCTTCGCCTTCATGAAACTTCTATATCTAATAATCAAAACTTTATAGCTTGCTTACGTATCAATAGCCTTATTTAAAACTTTTACTAGGTCGTCATAAACAACTTTTCTAGCATAGCGACCCATCACAAAATCTATATGATTAAATAATCTTATATCGATTTTCCTTATTCCATATCTTGAACCCCTCGGCAGATTCCGATACAAATTCCAAGCGTCCTAAAATATTAATATTAAACTATATTAAACTAACAATATGTTGAAGAATGTGTGCAAACCTTTTCTGTAGTGGCCCAGTCGTTTGTACTAAATACTATGTAAACAGGAACGTGAATGTTGCTAATATTATAAATAGGCGGTGTCAAAGTACCATAATATTTTGGGTTTAGATTTAAATAGTTGTATTTTCTAAAGTTGCCCATCACTAGATCGGCGGCGTGATTTAAAATTTTCAAAGAAGTCCCTCCTGGCAATTGGTTGAAGTACACAGGTATCATTTCCTTAAAAATAAGTAATAATTGAAATAGTTTAGTAGGGAGTGGCAATAGAGAGGCATTGCATGACTGTTTAAATTATTCAATTATTGGTTGTGGAAAAAATAGTCAAAGAGCAAACATTTTATTTTTCAATTACGGCTTTTAAGTGTTACTATTCGTTAAAAAAGTTCGCTATATGATTAGGTAGAATTAACATGAATATGCAGGGTGTGCCTGAAGGGAGTTGATCCAATAACTAATTCTGATGTAATTAACTTAATTTATCTAACTAATTTGAAAAGATTTGTAAGTTAATCAGATATTAAATTCTTTGTATTTTTG
This sequence comes from Pediacus dermestoides, assembly GCA_963942485.1. Taxonomy (NCBI): domain Eukaryota; kingdom Metazoa; phylum Arthropoda; class Insecta; order Coleoptera; family Cucujidae; genus Pediacus; species Pediacus dermestoides. The sequence continues at coordinate 9,635,445 of OZ012625.1, forward strand.
AAATTTTGGATACGTTCTTGGTTTTTGGAAGGATTCCAAATAATCAAAGCCAAAGTATGATAGTCCAAGAGGCGGCTGCAAAAAGTTAGTGTCATAAGGTGGACGAACGGGAAAAATAGGAATGATAGTTTAGACCTTTACTAAGAAGGAACGCTAAGGTTGCCTGCGAAAATCCTGCCGTTAATGGGAAAAAACCAATTTCTCAAATTTTTGATATCCCTCTTATTGGATTTTTACCCATTAAGCAAGGACTAAAAAAATGGACATCAAAAAAAACTTTTGAAAAATTTATGGAATCTCGGTAGTATAAAATTTGACAAAAAAAGACGACTTTCTTTCAAACCCTGTAGATAGTAACGTACTTCAAAGTAAAAAAATCGAGTCACACTATTGTTTTCCCAATTAAATTATCTCTTCAATCCCGAAAACTCTATGTTGATATCTTTTCTCTTTTTCAAAATATTTGACTTTAAAATCAACCTAAAAGTTCGCTTGCTACGTTTCAATTGGTCAGCAGTTTATTTATATTATTGGGGCCCGGTGGTTCCGTTTTCAGCTATCCATTAGATAGTTATCTATAACTGAGAATGTGAATTCTATTGTTCATAATTATCTACTAGCTATCTGAAGGTGGAACAACCGGACCTAAATATAGTTAAAACACTTTTTTTCCTTTAATATGATGGCGGCTAGACATCATCAGACAAGCTGAATGATATAGGGGATTTAGAAGAAAAAGGACTAAAACTCATTATTTTGAAAAGTCCTTAGCCACAGTTAGAATGTTGATGTAATGTACAGGGTGATTAAAAATTAAGTAAAACTGAAATTGTGATAAAAGTATAAGTACCAATTTTTTTTAAATTCTATACCATTTTGACTATGGCTTAGGACTTTGCAGGACTTCTTATAAAGAATGACTTTTTGACGAATAATGATAAATAAACCAGAATAGCCGTAATAATAGTCAAGAACAATAAGTACATATGTATAATTAGGTCGTCATCTGCCCATCTGCAAAGAATCAGCTGATGTTAGATGACTAAAATAATTTGCTTTAGTACCAATTTTTTTGGTAGTTCTCTAATATGGTAGCCGAAAATTCTAAAACTCAAATTCAAGCCTTTCTCTTCTCTAAAAAAATAAAAACCAAACAAATAATTCAATTTGCAATTTCTCTATAATTATACTTTATTATGTACGTTTTGTATACAGGGTGTCCCAAAATTAGCCTGCCAAAATGTACCAGCTGATTCTACGTTCAAAAATAATGTAAAAAGCTTTTATAAATATAGGCTGAAAAATGTTTCCTAATGGAGCTACAACCCCCCGAAAAGGGGGCCCCAAAGATAAGTTTTCTGTAATATCTCTGTAACTATTTGAGGTAGATTCATGAAATTTGGTGACTTTGAAGCCTTTATAATTTGCCACATATTTCTTTTTTCAATATTCAGACATTTTTCCAGGGGCGTCAGAAAGAGGGTAGGTGCTGGGTAAATTGTGCCTCATATTTTTTGTGTGGATAATTTTTAAATTTTTTTTATCAAATTAGGAAACTTGGTTTATTTTTACACAAAAAAGGTCGTCTCAGTCGATCTTTGAATCTTGAACCGTTTTCGTGTAAAATCGTTTTGAAGTAGTCACGTCCATAGAAACTACACTAATAAAAATAATCACAAAATTGAAAAAAAAATTGATTTTGATATTTTGTTTTTATTATTAATATTTGACGAAGAAATGCTAAACGAAGTAATAAATAACTATAAATTTTAATCCATTGTCTACTTTTGATAAATTTTAGTTTTGTGATTATTTTTATTAGTGTAGTTCTCATGGACGTGATTTTTTCAAAACGATTTTACTCAAAAACGGTTCAAGATACAAAGATCGACTGAGACTACCTTTTTTGTGTAAAAATAAACCAAGTTTCAAAATTTGATATAAAAAAAATAATAATTATCCCCACAAAAAATATAGGGCATAATATACCCAGCACCAACCCTGTATGTGACGCCACTGGCAAAATTTCTGAAAATTGGAAACAGAAATATGTGGAAAATTATAAAAGCTTCAAACTCATCAAATTTCATGAATCTACCTCAAACAGTTGTAAAGATATTACAGAAAATTCCTCTTTGGGGTCCCCTTTTCGGGAGGCTGTAGCCTCCTTAGGAAGCATTTTTCAACCTATATTTATTAAAACTTTTTGCATTATTTGTAAACGTAGAATCAGCTGGTACATTTTGGCAGGCTAATTTTGGGACACCCTGTATATTTATTTTATATGTAGGTATACTTACAGGTCCAAGTTGCGTATTAGGCCCATAAAACAAATTATACAACTGCATACAAAAACGCATTAAAGGTGGAGATTCCAAACAAAATTGTCGTACTGCCGTACGAAGAGGACCAGCCTGGGATACAATTCGCGTCATTTCTAGCTGTCGCACCGTATCCTGAAAAAAGGAAATTATTTAAAATATTCTACCAAAGGTAATTTATGCAACTATTTTCTTTAATAAGTGCTTATTATATGAAAGTGATACAAATATTTATTACGCACAAGACTTGCATATTGTTCATAGTATTTTAACCCTGACTTTAATGCTAATGTTGATATTTATATAAATTATTATTAATTGCACTAAATATTGTAATTACGCAATTTATTAGTACTTTATAAGAATAGGTAACATTGAAATGCGGTTTACAAATCACATTCACTACAAACAGGATCAGGGCATAAATCACGAATTGGTCAGGATAATTGACTGATAGTTATTTACATTCGTTATTACGGTTTTTACATCATGTTTTAAAATTTTTAACTTAAAAATATAATATAAATATATAATATGGAGAGGATTACTCAAATAATTCGTTTTAAAACCTAGAAATTTAACTAACTGCCAAATAAACTAACACAGACATGCAAAAATAGAAATAATAAAATTTTAATAGTGTTTTGTCACGAAAATTAACATATAATTGTTAAAACTTATTTAATAAATTGATTTCCTTTCTAACCAAACTCGATATAATATTTTCAACCTTAATCATGTTGTGGGTATTTCTGATTCTGAGTAATTTATTAACCCAATCTTACACAACACAAATTAATTTCCAAACACTTACATTTTAAATCAAGTGCGATTATAAACGTTTTTCGTTCTAGATTTAGAAAACCAGTATTCCGTATTTTACTCCAAATCGTTTGTCCTCTAAAATATTGGGGAGAAAAAATGTATTGTAACCTAACGAATGTATAAGAAACTGGAACTTGGGTAAGCGTAATAAGATAATAGAAATCAAATGTCGAGTTTAATTGATTATTATTGATAATTGCATTCGCAAATTCGTAAAAATGTCGTGAATATTAAATTAATAAAAATTAAAATAATACTGCTTTATTATATTTATAATTAATATCCTTTTTAACTGTTATTAGATACTTAATACCGAAATGAACTAAAGAAATATAAAATCCAAAGTAACTTCTAGAGTTTTCTAACAAACAAAAATCAATTCTTACCACAATGAAGCTTCCGTAAGGTGCAGCAACTTTATAAGGTGAGATCATGTTCCCCAATGAATACGCAGGACATATTAAAACAAACATCTTAATAATCCTCTGGGTCTCTTCAGGAAACTCGGCACCGTACATAAGAGCTAAAGATGTACCTAGAGAATGTCCTATGTAGATTATCTGGTTATCTTTATTGGTATAGGACAGAATTGTGTGGAATATGGCAGGCATATCGTACATAACGATTTCGTCCATACTGGAAAAACAATTAGGTAGTTAAATGTTTCGACAAACAAATTAAATAAAACGAAAGTATAATAAATTAACTGGTTTTACGATAATATGTCATATAAATTAATTACCTGTGGTCCCAATATTCTTCGTCACGGACAGATAAATTAATATGTCCTTCCGAGTACTGACTACCTCTGTAGTTTCCCAACCACACATCATATCCAGCATCAGAAAGGACAAATGCTGAAAGTTCCAAGTTAAATAACAGTTTTTTTTCAAGGAAAATATTACCTAAGGAGTTTTTTCCTAAAGCAAGAAACGTGGAACATGTAGCAACCAGTCCATGTTGTAAATAAATCGGATGGTTTTTGGCATTGGGGTTTTGAACGTTATCACTAGGTATTCTAAATAAAGTTAAGATGTAGCCATCCTTTGTTTGTACTTTATATTCTATGACTGGATATCCCATCAGTCTTATTATTTCTGGCTATAAGATAAAAAAATACTAGAAGCAACGACACTGAACGTGGAGATTTAGTTTGGGATGAAAAAATAAAAGATGGAATTGTGAACCGTAAAAAATGCTAAAAAGAGTTTAGATCACTTAATAAATATCGAGAGTAATTAAATGATAATAACATGGCGTACACTGTATAGAGTTGATACTTTCGTCATACTTACTAAATTTAATTTTTTTGTTGAAGTTTTTGCACATATCGTATTTTATCGCCAACAAATTTTTGGTACCTATGGTATTCAAAAATTGAAATAAGTACATCCTAAAATAGTTTTAAAACAATCCAGGAAAAATCATGAGACTAGTAGAACAGAACACTGAAAATTCCGAGATTGATAATCTGACATTCGTGTCACATGTTATTTGTATAAGTGAGAAAGAAACTCCTGAAGGATACTGAATGAGCTCCTAAATTTTTAAATATATCTCCTGAATGCTGCCATTTGGTAAAATATGTTTCAAAGAAAATTATTGGAAATTTATTCTCTTACAAAAAATGTTAATTTTGTCGCTAGGCCATTTCTACTTCAAAATCTACAAGAAATAAAGCTACTTTTGAGGAAAATAATATAATATAAAAAGGTATGACATTAGAAAAAAGAATGTGCAGTTCCATTCCTTACAGGAACGAACTTATTTAATATGGCAAAGTAGGCAAACATTTTGGAGTGTGATTACTGGACTTTTACAAAGTTAGGTTATGTTTTTAAGATTATACACCTCAAAAATTTCAGTTTCTGCTTATCCAATTTTGATGAAAATTTGTGGATGTGTTTCCTTTTATGTTGTCTGTGAATATTCCAAATTTTTACCATGTGCGTTAATGTCTAAACTTGAAAACATAACCTAACTTATCAAATAATATATAATAATCGCATCCCAAAGCTTATGCCTTGTGCAGGAAGACACAACTAAATGTTCGGACAAAACTAAATTTTTGAAGTATGAAAGGAGAACTGGAAATTTTACGCAAATAATTAGTAATTTAGGACCATTAATAAGAGGTTACTTCTCCTTTTGCTTTAATAGCTGCCTGTATTCTAGCAGGTATTGTATTTATGAAATTTTGGTACAATTCTGGCGTGAAACTGTCAAATTACAAATTTCTTCTATTTTGGTCTTTAAGTCCCCAATGGTTCTTGGTGGATTATTGCGTAGAATACGTTTAATTGTATGCCAAAGAGTTTCAATGACATTTAAAGTTCGGACTGAATGAGGGCCATGAAAGCACCTTTATGTCGTTTTCCCCAAGTTACAAAACTGTGATTTTTTAAAAACAGTCGTTAGAAAATTACGTCACATTTTTCAAGTGCAATTTTAAACTTACGAAATACTCCTAAAATCACCAAATATAGACTTGGGGATTTTTTTGTACATAAAACCAACATCCAGCTTTGCAATAAAGTAAATTTTACTAAAATCCAACCAGTGGTTCCAAAACTGTGATTATTTTAATGTAGGTAGCACCCTCAAAAAACACGTTTTTTGAAAAGTGAACTGTGGAACTCGAAAAAAATGCAAAAAAATTAACATTTCAGGATTTTTTCAATATAGTACAATTATTGAGCTTTGATTTAAAGGTTTTTTGACACAAATCCAACCAGCGGTTTCAAAACTGTGATTTTTTAAAACAGTTACGAGAAAATTCTATAATTTTTAAAGGAGCAACTTTGAAGCTCCGATAAATACCTAAAATCACCAAATAAAAACTTATGTAATTTTTTTGTAAAGAAAACCAACATCCAGTTTTGTAATAAAGTAAATTTCATCAAAATCCGACTACTAGATCCAACGTTTTGAAAATAATAATTCTTTGTTTCTACAATTTTCCCATCCTGCTGGATTAAAGTGCCACAGTTTTGGAACCGCCGAGCGGATTTTTACGAAATTTACGTTTTTATATAACTAAATATTGGCATTATGATAGAAAAAAAACATCAATATTATGGAAATTAATTTAGATAACTTTTGAGCGTATGGAAAAAAGACAATCAAATTTACTTTTGTCCGAATATTTAGTTGTTAGGGCTCGTATGCAAAACTGGATCACTTATTTACCTGAACTTTCCTAATTAAATTTAAGATCATTTGAGAAATAAAACTTTTATAAAATATAGGTCAGGTTGTAGATATGATGAGAAAAAGCACTCGCGATTATTTATTTTAAATGATATTGCTATTGAACTGTGAAAATATACTCGTATTCACAATTTTATCAAAACAATCTTTCAGTAAAATAATATTTCTAAGTACCCGTACTTTACATAATAAAATTACTTACCGCTGTAAATTCAGCTGAAAGGTCATACCAACAATTCGAATTATTTTTGATGGTGTAGTAATCCTTGAAAGTTGGACACACATTATTTTCAGCACCAAAAACATATTGAATTGATAAAAAGCACAACAATATTACTGAAATAATTCTTCGCATGTTTCCGATCTTTTCCAAGTCTAATTACATTTTGTCTATTACATTTACCAGTTAGTTTATACGTTAATAAAGGACCTTGGCACATTGTTGTATATATATAATGCAAGGATTTTTCAAGTCTTGCACACAGGGAAAAATTATTAAATTAATGCAATGCAAGTGTGCTACAATTTATTTTCGTTTCAGTCGGCAGACCTTCGAATTGAGGTGTGTGGGTAAATGCAGGGAATTTTTCATAGTTCGGTGATTTGATAGTTCTATCAATGGAAATAAATCACGAACACAAATAAAGGAAAATATTTTATTTATATTTATAGGTATACAATAAAAAATAAATAGAAGTATGTATAAGTATAAACATTATGTAATCTAGGCATATTTTCTATTAGGTACGCGGTTATTTAAAATTGTATTCATATTTGGTTTATTTGACGGGTTAGTTTTACTGCTAGTGACTTTATCTAATACTTTGATTAGCACATCATAAACCAGTTTTTTTGCGTTTCTTCCAAAGAGGAAATCGTAATGATTGAAATTCCAATTGGTAACTTCGTGAGAGCCATAGCGTACTTCTTTGGGTAAGCTGCGATAGAAATTTAATGAATCCTGAAAAAATTAAAAAACAATTTGAATATATTATGGTGTATATTTTTAAGAATATTTATTGATATGTAAATTTATGCAACAACTTTTTCACCTGCTTTAATCTCATTAAGAAATTTAAGTACGAAATTTAATGCATTCGCAGGCGAAGCGATTTCGTAAACTCCACTGGTAATTAGAATTTGTAATTTGCGCCAACGGGCTTGATGTACATTTTTTGCATATAAGTTTATTCTTGGCAAGAAAAGTTTTATCATAAAAAAATCTGGACACTCTAAATCGCATCGTATTTTAATTCTAATTTACTTATTTTTAATAACAATATCATAAGAATCATTTTCAATACAAATGTGCATCACACTACCCGTCCTTGTCTAGGTGCTGACCTCTCTTGAGAAAGAGAGAAAGGGATAGTGTGGCGCACATGTCTACATAATTCTAGTAAATTTATAATTTTACATAGGATGGTGATATCAGATATTTTAACTACGCCTTATTATAATTACAACATTTATTCCGTTATTTATTTCAAAATAATTATGCTAAATAATTTAAAAATTTATTTTCCACTTACAACTCTTGATGTAGCCCAATCATTTCGTGAATACATCATATAAACAGGCACTTGAATCTTGCTAATATTGTATTCAGGTGGTGTATCAGTGCCGTAGATAAATATGTTCCTACCGCCATAATCATATTTTCGGAACCTTCCTCTTACTGCCTCTGAGATGTAAGTCCACGTTTTCAATGATGTACCTCCAGGGAGTTGGTTTAAAAATACGGGTATTGTTTCCTAAATAGGAAATTTTTATAGGTAGACGGAAATGTTATTTCAACTGACTTACTGGAGCTAACTGGTTCAGTGGTCCTAAGAATAAATTTAGGATATTAACGCAAGCTAACATGAGGGCGGGGGAGGCTAGACATGCCGGTCCAGTGAAATTTCGTCCATAACCTCGTGAAAGGATTTGTACGAAATTTAAACCATTCGCAAGTCTCTATAAGAAAAAAAATAATAGTATTATTTTGGAGTAGCTCAAGTTACTGCTCACATTTCCAAAACAGGAATTATCCAAGTAGACTAGTTAGTTTAGACCTAAAAAGTTTCAGTTTTCGAGCCATCTTGATGTAAAGAGAATGAAAAAATACATTTTCAGTTGTTTTTATGAAAAAATTAGCTAATATAAAAGTGGTAGAAAAGAATATTTCCCACAGATTTTATTATACAAACTTTTTGTAGATTTTAAAACTACCGCGTTATAGCAGCGCAAACGGAAAACGGAAATATTTGTAAAAATGTAGATTTACACAAATTTCTACCAGTGGTTCCAGATTTTGAGGTTTAAAACGGACTAGCTTTAAATGGTGCTATTTTAGAGATATTTCTATTGTAACGGTTACAGTTTTAGAATGTATACATTTTTCTAAAGCTGAATGTGTAATCTATCCTAAAAAGCAAGAATAATATAGAATTATCAGAAATTGGCTAAGTTATTGCAATTTAAATTTAATTATTCCTTTTAATATGCAGAAAAATTAAGAACCATTATTTGGGCTTCAATTATTGGATGTAAAACTCCTGAATTTTCAGAATATTTGTCATAAACTATTTGATATTTTCCAAAAATGTAGATTTCATCAAATTTCTACCAGTGGTTCCAGATTTTCAGGTTTAAAACGGACTAGCTTTAAATTGTGCTATTTTCGAGATGTTAGTAGAGTAAGTTGGGTGATTCGAGACAACAGGTTGGGGTTTTCCTGGAACTGCAACCAGTTGAAGCAGTTCATTTAGTAGTTTTCCTGGAACTGCAACCAGTTGAACCAATTCATTTACCTGTTTTCCTGGAACTATAAGCAGTTGAAGCAGTTCCAGGAAAACCTCAACCTGTGGCCTCGAATCCCCCAACTTACTCTTCTGATGTTTCTATTGCTGTAACACTTACAGTTTTAGAACCACTGGTTATATTTTTTGAATGTATACATTTTTCTAAAGCTGAATGTGTGATCTAACGTAAAAAACAAGAATAATATAAATTTGTCAGAAATTGGCAAAGTTATTGCCTTTTGAATTTGATCATTTCTTTTGAAAAATTAAGAACCATATTTGGGCTTCAATTATTGAATATAAAACTCCGGAATTGTCACAACTATTTTATATTTTCCAAAAATGTAGATTTAGTCAAATTTCTGGCAGTGGTTCCAAAATTGTGAGGTTTAAACTATGTTATTTTCGTGATGTTACTGTTCTAACGGTTACAGTTTTAAAACCAGTGGTTGTTTTTTTAAAATTGCACATTTTCTAAAACAAAGTATCTGATCTAACCTAAAAAATGAGAATCATTGAAAACTGTTAAAAAATAAGTTGTTCCAATTTGAAGGTGAAGATTCATTTTTAATAGAGAAAACCTACAGATTAAACTAGAGGCTCATTTTTTGGACATAAAACTCCGAAATTGTTTGAAATTTGTTATAAACTACTTGATGTTTTGTAAAATGTAGATTTATTCAAATTTCTACCAGTGGTTTCAAAATTATGAGGTTTAGTACTACAAAGTCATTTTAAAATACTGCTAAAACTTACCAAAAAATTTTTCAATAAAGGAAAAGCCAGACGATAAGGCGACAACATATGATTTAGTTTATATGCAGGGGACATAAAAACAAATAATTTCACAGTATCCCTAGCGTGTTCCGGATATTCCGATCCATACATCATACCAGCCGTAGTGCCTAGAGAATGACCAATGTAGATTATTTTTCCCTTATCTCCCGAGTGAAAAGTCACCAGTTGTAACATGGTGGGCACATCTATAAGAGCAATTTTATCCACGCTAAAATGAAGAGAAAGGAATAATTATTATAAAACAAAAACAACCATTAAGAAAGTGCGGAGGTAAGTAAGAAAATTTGTAGTAAGCCTATAGGTAATAATATTTTAATGATGTAGAAGATGTAGATGTTAATTGAACACTTTTTTGTCATTTTACATCATTTTAATAATGTACAATATTTGAAATATAATTTGAAACTCGCGTGTTCCTTTTTATAACATTTAATTATCGACTGCATAATCTTAACAATGACTTCCATGTTAGAAGAAAGCCATAAAAAATGTAAACATTACAATGCAAGTATCGTTTTTATTCAATCTAATTAAAAATGTACGTTAATAAAAGTTTCAACGGTTGGTAGATTTGTATGTAGCGTAAGTAAATTTATCAAAAAAATAATCTTTAAAAAATAATCCAATTTAGAAAGTACCTACATTATCAATTCCAATCGATAAAAGAACCAGCTGCGTTTCTTTGGGAATTTCTTCCTGACGTGATTAATATGTTGGAAAATCAGAAGCAGTTGTGGTTAAACACAAAACAATCAAATAGTAAGTGCCTAGTTGAAGGTAAATTATTTACAATATCATGAGCAAGGTCTTTTAGAATTAATTATTGCAGAGAAAGTAGCCACTGGCTAGTGCAAAAATTAATAAATGCAAAATAAATATCCAACATTATTGTTATTGTAGTAAATGCAGTTTTTTACTAGAAGTAGTTAGTGTAGTGTTACAAATAAGGCACGGTGCTTAGATGAAAGTATTTCAATATCGCAATAAATGGGTCTGCAGGGATTCGTTATTTCAAACTTTTAAACATTACAATTAAAAAACTGTCGTTGAGATAAAAAATTAGTTTAATTTATTATTGGGCAAATTATTTTTGCATATATTTTTTAATTTAAAAACACTGTTCTTAGTTTATAATTTTAAGTTGTTCTGGTAGCTTCAACTTAAGGTTTGTAAATCATTCATCCTTTAATTGATGAATAATCCTTTCTAAAACCTAAAACTATTTATTTTATTTCTTCCCAATTCAAAATGCTAAATTAAATACTTCGCCTATTTCCCCACATCACATAACTATTTGAGAAAGCTTAAACTCGAAAATTCTACACACAACAACAACAGGTATTGTAAAGTTGCTTCTTGTCGTCAACTAAACAGGAACTTATTTCTATTTCTATTACCAAATACTCCCAATAATTTACAACACAGATATCTACTCAAACAATACATCATGATAGATTTCTCCTGCAATTATTCTATAAAATTATACATACTCGTAACTCGAAGTGCCAGCATGAAATTTGTTACCCATTAGATGGACGTTGCAGATAATTATATAACTGTGGAGCAGCAGCTATATCTGGCAGAGTTAAATGAACGACATAAGGAAATTGTATGAAATTATGAAAAAGAATCAAATAGGCACTTATGATACATAGAAAGTCACAAGTCCAAGTTGTATGATAGAACCAGATGATTTTTTATCATTAATTAAGAAAGTAGTGCATGCTACAAGAACAAGATATACATACAGGAAGAATAACATTTTATTTGCACGTAATAATTATGCAAGGAATATTTAAAAACAGCCTATCTGCTACTAACATATATCATGGTTTTTTATAAATTTATGAGACTGGAAAGAATGTAGACTATAGCATTTCATGATAATTAACAAGAAAAATGTTGGCATAGAAGTAGAGATTGGAAACGTGGCTTTTAAAGTTTTTTCAACATGGGAGAAAAATGTATTGACATGATATATCTCTCTCGCAGTATGAGATATTTAAAAAGGTATCAGCAGTATAATCTACTCCTATTTCATAATTGCTAAATTAATTCTTAAATTCCTTAAAAATTCTGCTCCACTTTCTATCAAAACATTCTTAAAATATTATTTATATATATTATGTATAAATATATTTTTATAAATAATTGTACACTCACCCGTAATCCCAGTATTCTTTTTGAGTTACATTGAGATGTGTATGACCCTCAGAATATGAGTTACCTCTGTAGTTGCCCAACCAGACATCGTAACCCAAATCAGCTAGAAGAAATGCTGAGAGCAGAGTGTGGAATTAATAATAATTTGCATAAATGTTATAGGAAAATATTCCAACATTTATTTTGAAAAACTGTTCTTAATTTTACTGAAATATCGATAGCAAATTCCGAAGTAAGCGAGGTAGCTAAGCTGTTTGTTCATTAAACAAGATATGAGTATATTTTAATTTTAATCAATAATTATATATATAAAGTTTATTTGTCTTTAAACTTAAACTTGATATTTAATACTAAATGACATAATTCATTTCAGATTATTACGTACCTACTACTTTAGAAGAAAGAAATAATTAAAGGTTTTTTTAAATCTACATTAAATTTAAAGCGTTATCAAATCTTTTTTTTTCAGAAAACGTGTAAAATAATTGAAAATATTTTGTTGCTTTCAATTTCAAATAAACTGATGGCAAATTGAAACGTACCAAGCGAATTTTTAGGTTGAATTTAAAGTCAAATATTTTGATAAGGAGAAAAGATATCAACATGGGGTTTTCGGGATTCAAGAGATAATTTAATTGGGAAAACAATAGTGTGACTCGACTTATTTACTTTGAAGTACGTTACTATCAACAGGGTATGAAAGAAAGTCGTCTTTTTTTTTGTCAAATTTTATAACTACCGAGATTTCATAAATTTTTTTAAATTTTTTGTATGTCCAATTATTAGTTCTTGGTTAAAGGGAAAAAAACCAATTTCTCAAATTTTTGATATCCCTCTTATTTTAGAAGATACCGAATTTTTGCTGAAAACACTAGTTTACAAAATAAAATATTTTTCATGTACATTTGATGAGAGGTGGCTTTCTTATGTATATTTTCCCGGTGAATTCGAATTCGGTTACAATTTTTTTTATGGAACAGTTTTTGAGATATTGTAATTTTTGCATTTTTTCGACTTTATAAGTCATATCTCGAGCTAGAAATGTCCGAATTGGTGCCAAATGAAAGGTATTAAGATGACAAACATATACATGTAATCGGATCTTTAATTGGTTAAGCACTTCAAAAGATATCGGTGAAAATATGCGACCCTGCATTCCACACAACAAGCAGACGACTTTGAGATCGGAACATTTTTTTTTAAATCTGGCCTATTTTCATTGATATCTTTTGAACCGCTTAACAAATTAAAGATCTGATTTCATGTATATGTTTGTCATCTTAATACCTTTCATTTGGTACCAAGAACGACCAAAATCCAAATCGGAGATTTCTAGCTCGAGATATGACTTTTAAAGTCGAAAAAATGAAAAAATTACAATATCTCAAAAACTGTTCCATAAAAAAAATTTTACTTTGATTTTCGAATTCAGTGGAAGAAAATACATAAGAAAAGCCACCACTAATCAAATGTACAAATTTAGTGTAAACTAGTGAAACTTGAATTCTTCTTTGTTTTTTGTCGTTAGGCCGTATTGTGTTTTGTAAGAACCAATCTTTGTGGTTGATTATGATACCTTATGAATGACTTTCTTATAAAAAGTACATTTTTTGTACTTTCATTAATTTAATGGTAACCAGTGGCTTATCAAAAATCGGTATACTTTCGCTATTTGGTAAATTTTTTTAATTCAATTTTTGAGGCTATTTTCTTAATGGAATAAAATGGAATTTAGTTAGTTTATGTTCACCATTGGTTTAAGTGACTTATACCCTCGAAACGAGTTTTTCATTTTTTCAAAAATTTGCTGTTATCCGTGTATTCCGGGTGGCCACGAAATCGTTTTACAACCCCCACCATTTTGTTACATTTAACTGTATTAATTTGAAATTTGGCATGGTTTGATTGTTGAAAGGAATAATCATTTTGACGTTTAAAACAATCTATAGACACTTCCGGTTTCACCGGAAGGGCCCCGTACTAACTTTCAAAATTTTTTAAAACAACCCTGTATATTTTTTTCCGTAAGAAATAGATTTTACTTAAAATTACCTTTTTATCGACATATCACACGATGACGTTTACTTTCAAAATGGCAGCATAATTATTATTGCAAAACCCTGTTCAACAATATTTATTTTACTAAAGAATTCGGTATCTTATAAAATAAGAGGGATATCAAAAATTTGAGAAATTTGTTTTTTCCTCATTAACCAAGGACTAAAAAAATGGACATCAAAAAATATAAAAAAAATTTTGTGGAATCTCGGTAGTTATAAAGTTTGAGAAAAAAGGACGACTCTCTTTCATATCCCGTAGATAGAAACGTACTTCAAAGTAACAAAATCGGGTAACACTATTGTTTTTTCAATAAAATTATCTCTTGAATCCTGAAAACCGCATGTTGATATCTTTTCTCCTTTTCAAAATATTTGATTTAAATTCAACCTAAAAATTCGCTTGGTACGTTTCAATTGGCCAGCAGTTTAGTTAAATCATAAACTACTTATTTAGAAATCATTCTTATTTTGGATGCACGTTCTAGAAAATATCTACCTACTAACTAAAAATTGAAATTCGTTGAAAAAAACTAACTTTGAACTAAAACTAAATTTATCTACGTATCAAATTTTCAATAAATTCGAAAGTTTCTTTATACTAGAATGTCTTCCTTCGGGTCAGAATCGAATCATTTCCAGTTTATATGAAATAAAGAATTTTTATCAAAATATTTTTAAAGTCTCTCTGCAGATAAAGATAAAGTCAATCTATTTGATGATATATTGCTTTAATTAATTTAATAACATTGCCGACATGCAAGTACATAGTAATTTCGTACATAATTCTTCAGTAATTGGATGTTTAGGAGCAGTGTCCAGTAGAAGGATGTCCCTTCTGGGTAATTGCTTTTCACTGAAAGTGGCTATTTACCTAACAGTGTGCTAATTACTTACTTCACTAAAAATATACTTCATAATTTTCTGTAGGATAATTCAGGAACGAATAAATATAACTCAATTTGATGTAAGATTTTTGTTATACATTAAATTACTCTAATGCTGGTCCTTTAACCGACCCAGTAACTCTTATGGTAAACAAGATCCTTCCTAATAATTTTTTACCAAAGATAATAACAGCAAAAATTGGACTACTTTATTATAATATTTTGTTTGTATACTACGAGCCCTAACAACTAAATGTTCGGAAAAAAGTAAATTTTTGAAGTATGAAAGGAGAGCTGGAAATTTTACGCAAATAATTAGTAAACACCCAACAATACCTAATAATAACAATATTATGCATGGAAGAAAATTATTTATTGAATTTAACAATATTTTAACCTTAATAATTAACAAACTTTATAAAATAAATTTGCAACTAAATGTTGGGATAATTTTTAATTTGGGACCATTAATAAGAGGTTACGTCTCCTTTTGCTTTAATAGCTGCCTGTATTCTAGCAGGCATTGTATTTATCAAATTTTGGTACAATTCTGGCGTGAAACTGTCCAAATTTCTTCTATTTTGGCCTTTAAGTCCCCAATGGTTCTTGGTGGATTATTGTGTAGGATACGTTTAATTTTATGCCAAAGAGTTTCAATGACATTTAAGTCCGCACTGGATGAGGGCCATGACAGCACCTTTACGTCGTTTTCCCCAAGTTCCAAAATTGTGATTTTTTAAAAACAGACGTTAGAAAATTAGGTCACATTTTTCAAGTGCAATTTTAAAGCTACGAAATATGCCTAAAATCACCAAATAAAGACTAGGGGATTTTTTTGTACATAAAACCAACATCCAGCTTTGCAATAAAGTAAATTTTACCAAAAGCCAACCAGTGGTTCCAAAACTGTGATTATTTTAATGTAGGTAGCACCCCTTAAAAATACACGTTTTTTGAAAAGTGAACTGTGGAACTCGAAAAAACTGCAAAAAAAATCATATTAACATTTCAGGATTTTTTCAATATAGTACGATTATTGAGCTTTGATTTAAATGCATTTTGACACAAATCCAACCAGCGGTTTCAAAACTGTGATCCTTTAAAACAGTTACTAGAAAATTTTATTATTTTTAAAGGTGCAACTTTGAAGCACCGATAAATGCCTAAAATCACTAAATAAAAAGTTGTGTAACTTTTTTTGTAAAGAAAACCAACATCCAGCTTTGCAATAAAGTAAATTTCATCAAAATCCGACTACTAGATCCAACGTTTTGAAAATAATAATTCTTTGTTTCTACAATTTACACATCCTGCTGGGTTAAAGTGCCACAGTTTTGAAACCGCCGAGCGGGATCTTACGAAATTTACGTTTTTATATAACTAAAAGTTGGCATTAGAACAGAAAAAACCATCAATATTATGGAAGTTAATTTAGATAACTTTTGCGTGTATGGAAAAAAGACAATCAAATTTACTTTTGTCCGAACATTTAGTTGTTAGCGCTCGTATACATAGAATTTACATAATTTTTTTGTTTTATAATAAGTTCAGTGGTGGATTTATGGAGGGCGAAGGTGCCACACCTTCGCAACATCAAAAAACATTCTACTATTACTACCCCCCTCCTTAATACGTCATTATTGCGCCTCCTTGTTGATCAAATTCAAAGTTTTCTTATAACTTTATAGCAAAACTTAATTCTTCATTTGTGAACAGCTATTTATAAGAAAATATAATATGAACCGGTTAGATAAAAATTATTTAAGTATGGATAAAACTGAAACTACAACTCATTTAGTTGTCTATGTACACTCCTCAATTGTGATCAGTTCAGTAAATAAATGTCTTTAAATGTCGTCAGAATAACTTAATTTTAACAGGTGATTTCTTTTCAATTTCTCGGGTATTAACTATTGCGTAAACTTTCCATGTAGGTAACGCATTTTGGTGGAAGAAAGTAGCTAGTAGTTAAATTAGTTATTAATATAATAATAAAATATTTTATGACTAATTTTATGTAGGATTACCTAAAAGTATTAAGTAATTGAATATTTCTTCCCATTTACATATTTTTATGTCCCTATTTAACCACAATGATTTACAAAAAGTTAACAATTCAAAGTAACTCCCTAAAATGAATTATTCATAGCGTGTAATTTTTATTAAAAGCTTGTTATGTTTAACTATTTTGTTACACCACTCTAGCCATTATAACCCAACAATCGTCTTTAACGCAATATTACTACCTACTCCGTTGTTTTATTATGTACTAAAAATTTAAGTGTTTACTTCGGAATTCTAAAGAGAATACTAGTTATTTAATTAACATGCCGCTCTTCAATTACATTTCTGCAAAAAACAAAACATTACGTACCAAGGGAATTTCTTCCGAGACTGACGAAAATTGTTGCCGTACTTACGATCCCATGCAACATAAACACAGCTGGTTTGGAAGGGTGTACGCTGGGAATACGAAACACTGTTAAAATGTATCCATCCTTCGTTTGCACCTTGTATTCTATGAGGGGATAACCGGTTCTTTGGATTATTTCTGACTGAAACAATTTTTAATGAGAGATTATTTATTTAGGCAATTAAATTTATTTATTAAGTACTCAAAATAGTTTGTGTAATTTCAGTAACTTCTAGGAATTTAGATATCAATATTTAACCTTTTGGAAATAGACTGCGATTTAAAATTTTGTAAAAGTAATAAACCCATACTGTAATGAAATTCTACATATTTGAAATGACTGCCATAAATTTGTGATTGATTGATGTAAAAAATAATATCAAATCACTTAGAACAGGAATTAATTTACAGTTTCACAACATGACGTAAAAATTTTAATTATAAATATCAATTAGTGTAGAAATGAGATTAAAGTCATGTTACCATGAAGGTACAGGGCAGTGGCGGATTTACGGGGGGGTTTTCGGGTTCAAACCCCCCCGTGGAGATCCAAAAATTAATACTCATCGAAATACTGAACTTACAAAATTATTGTAACGTAATATTATAGAAAAAAACTATCCAAACCCCCCCCCCCCATGGTAAAATCCGGGATCCGCCACTGGTACAGGGTGTTTCTAACGACGTTTGGGAAGTGATAGAGGATCGAAGTAAAATGAAACTACTTTATAAATAAATAATTCTCTTATCAAGAAAATATCTTGGTATAAAAGTTACATTTTCATTAAGATGAAGATTTCTTTTTTATCAATATATAAGTAATACATTGAATTGGTACATAAACGGAGAAGTCCAATTAAAAGTAGATCGTTTAGTTTAACAATCATACCATATTATACGTTAAAGTTTCTGATATAAACACACCATTTATAACTATTTCACATTTTCTACAAAAAGTTTGTTTTCTAGTTAGTTTTTCGATCCACTATAGCGCTTTTAGAAAAACTTGAAGTAAAATTTTTGATGAGAAAATATTGAATAAGCTAGTGCGCCAACATTTGTTTTATAAAAATATACATATTTTCAAAAGTTATTGTGTTGAACATTAAAAGACAGTTAATATTGATTTATTGATTTAAGAAATATCTTGGCCATCAAATACATATACAGGGTGTCCCAGTTTATATCGTCAGGATTTCACCAGTCGATAGTTTAGCGAAAATTAAAGGTGGTTTGTCTAATAAACTATGGTCGAGTGTTGCTTCCTTTTTGACGTACAGGCCATTAAATAAAATAAATTATTTTAAATAATTTGTTATAAATCAATAACAAAAAAGTTAATCTTCTGAAATTTTGAATAGATCTTTTTTTTGTATTCTCTTATTAATAGTGGTTGCAATTATTTTATTTAGAACACAGAGGCGTGCGTACGGGTTTCTTCAAAAACATTTTATTGAATAAAACGTACGCCACTGTTTTTTTTGCAGCACCAATATGCAGAGAGTATTGTCCATTCAATTTAGAAACTTTTTGTATTTTACAATTTCTTGATAACTTAACTTTTTTTCTTATTTATTAAAGAGGTTCTTCCCTATTAGATTTCCAAAAAAAGCATCAATACAAAGTTGTAGAGAAAAATATTTCCTACAACTTTCCTTTTAATATTTTTTTGATATTAGCAATATTTAAAAAGATATTCAACAAATAAGTTGCAAATTTTAGGGAAATTTTTCTCTAGTTAGGTACTACTTATTACTACAACTTACTACCAAAATTTTCAACTTATTTGTTGAATAACTTTTTAAATATCAACAATATCAAAAAAAGTTTAAAAGATAAGTTGTATCAAATATTTATCTTTACAACTTTGTACTGACTCTTTTTTTCGAAAATTTAATAGGAAAAAAGTTATTCAATAAACAAAAAAATTCAACCCTTAATTGAGGGCTGGTGAAGGAAGGGTGGGGTCTACGATTACAGAAACTCACTTTTAAACTTTCAGGGTGACTCTCTAGAAGAATCTACAAAAATTGGCTGTAGGGTAAAAAAAGTCTATTTCAAGTCTTTTTTCTCCCTTATTTACTGTAGGTACTACTAGGTTATTTTGAGTTAAATTATCAAAAAATTATAAGATACGAAAAAGTTTCTAAATCGAATGGAAAATACTCTCTGCATATTTGTGCTGCAAAAAAACCAGTGGCGTACGTTTTATTCAATAAAATGTTTTTGAAAAGACACGTACACACGCCTCTGTATTCTAAATAAAATAATTGCAACCACTATTAATAAGAGAATACAAAAAAAAGATCTATGCAAAATTTCAGAAGGCTAACTTTTTTTGTTATTGATTTATAGCAAATTATTTAAAATAATTTATTTTATTTAATGGCCTGTACGTCAAAAATGAAGAAACATTCGACCATAGTTTATTAGACAAACCACCTTTAATTTTCACTAAACTATCGACTGGTGAAATCCTGACGATATAAACTGGGACACCCTGTATATTATGTATATGTATAGACATGTGCGTCATAATATCATCCTCTGTTCTTCTCATAACTAATGTCCATATCTTAACAAAGCCCTCTTTTGAAAGAGAGTGAGATGGAGAGTGTTACGTACATGTTTACAGCAAAATCTATAATCTCTTTTCAAAAATACCAAATTTTGAATCTTGAACCAGCGCCCTAAACTAAATTTAAACGTAGTGAAACCATGCAGAACTGTCTTGTTATAGATTTTATTTATGTTTTGTGGTAATTTTTTATAATAATAGTTTAGTTTTGTTCATAACACGATGATTAAATCTTATACAATTACCATAATTAATTTTTAATTATTGTTTTGAGTTTTTTTGTATAAATTATTAATAAATTAATTCTTAATGCTATGGAAAGAATAATATAAATGGTTATTATTATGTTTATATAAATACATTTTATATTTTTGTACATAAAATTTATTTACTCGTAGTTATGCAATTTTAATATGTTACCTACTACTTACCTGGTTATTTTTTACCAAATGAATTCCACGAAAGAATCTCATTTATCATAAAAATATAAATAGACCACTTATTAAAATTGCATGCAAATATTATATTACAATAAAAGGTCTCTTAAAAGTACCTAGTCTATGAGTTTATTTCAATTGCCCACTTATCTGAAGACTAAAATAATAATAATATTTAATGAACCCATAAATATGTTTTTGATTATAACCTTCCCTGAAAAAAAAGTTGTCTTCGACGAGTACCTATATACATATATCATATACATATCATTCAGAATTTTTTTCAATTTTTAATACATAAAAATTAATGAAAGTAAGATTTAGATGAGACTAGAAATTGTAGAACTAAGTATCTTCCATAAATTAATTGAATTACTTCTGAATGATTTATAATTAAAATGCTGTAAGATTGTATTAAATCAAAATCTCATTTAGAGCCAGTTTTTTATAAATATAATGGTAATCAAGACAGTTAACTATAGCAGTTGACCATCGATTGAAGAACTGGTCCTTAATTGTTAAAAATATAATACACTCATTTTACTTTAAAATAACTTTGATTGTTACGAAATATTATTAACTTTACTTCACAAACATTACGATTGTGCAATTGTTTTATAATAAATATTTAAGTAATAAGTACATGATTTTGTTTTTGTATTCGAGCATAACAATTTGGTCCTTTACAGGCTTTTTATATAAATGTATTGTTAGTACAAATTACCATTTCATTACCTTATAGCAAACTTGACCATTAATACCATAAAAAACGAAAGTGTAAATATTTAAAACCTTCACCTTGCAAATGGTACAACATAATTAATTTAATATCCTTGTTAAATTAATATCACATTTGCTTTCATCATAACTTAAAAAATACTTACAATTTTGGATTCTGCAGCGAAATTATACCAACAATTTGAATTATTTTCCATATTCATAAAATAATCGTGGTACGTCGAGCACACATTATTTTTAAAACCACCAAACGATGGATTCACCAACAAAGAAACAATTGTCAAAATAGTGTAGCAAACTAAAATCATGTTTATTATATGGCACTAGTGTCTAATGTAATGAATTATTTGTTATTCCTTTTGCAGCAGAAATTTCACTGAAGCACCGACATGTACAAAATCTACTTGATACAACACTTTCTTCGTTACTTACACTTACACTATTTGTTAGAAAAGATATCAAATAAACCTTTTATTTTCTTTAGTTCACTGAACTAATTTACATCATGCACTTGTCGGTACGCCCTTTCTTATTTGAGATAAGTGTTCATTTTTTGTTCATAAAAATTTAAACTGCACCGAATGAGTAGGTGTAAACATTAATTTGTATGCTACCTTACAAACAATAATTAATTTTAAAATGGATTGATGAGGTGTATTCAAGGTTTAAACTAATTTCTTTGCTTTCAAGGGAATAATAATTGAAATATGAATGCTGATCATGTTTTTATATAATTTTATATAATAATAAAATGGATATAATTAATTAGTATTCTAATTAAAAAACTAGACTGATGATAAACAAACTGTGGTAAAACAACAACTTTTTATAAAATTATTTGGAGAAGTTGTGCAAAATTTCCAAATTAGCACAGAATACACCAAGGAAATCTCCACAAATTTTCTATAAAATGAGTTTAGGAGAAGATCAATACTTTGTAAATAATCTAATTATAGCAGAACCCAAAAGTTTCGGCTTTTATAGAACGGGTTTTGTTGAAAATATTCCATTGTCTGATATTTGCTATTTATATACAAAATTTTAATTACGTATATATCCCTAAAAATGTTGCGGAAACATTCATGAAAAAGGGTTTACGCGCCAAGCTTAAGGAACTATCACTTTAGGCAAGGATATTATTTTATTTTTTTTTATTTATAGGTATTTATTATTGTGATAAAGACGAAAATTAAGTTTGCTTATTGTAAATATATCAATTTTACATTTCATACAGGGTGATTCAGAACATATCGAAAAAAATTTATTAAGATGTAAGTACAACGCATCCACACAAGTTACATACCTAGCTCAAAAAGAAATTGAAAAAACCTTAGTTAGTTAGTGGGTTAGGTTCTCCATGAATTAAAAACACCTAGCGCAACAAAAATAAACAGTTATTTTGAAAACACCTGATTAATACAATGTCACTAGGCAGGGGTGTATCTGTATCATTCGTAAGACGTTCCGAAAAGAACTGATTTGTTTGAAAAGGTTTGGCCACTATTTATATTGTCTGAAGTGCAATTTTCGATTGTTTCGAAATTACATGAACGTGTGAGAAGATTGTTTCGGAATTGCTAGAACGCGTGAGAAGATTGTATATCAGTAAACGAAAAGTGATAAAAACGTTGGATTATAATTGAACAAATGAATTTAAATTATTCGCATGATTAAATAATTATATTTAGTGAATAATTAATATTTGTTAATTAATAGAAATGCATAAAATATTCGCGCGTCTCGCTACACCTTCAAAATAATTAAAACCACTTGCTATCTGCACTATTGGAAAAATACAACTGTACAGGGTGGACTAAATTGACCACGAAGTCTCAATCTCTTTTTTCAAGATAAACTCAATTATGAAACCAAAATTAGCTGTCGTCTTTTGTTTTCGAGTTATCAAGGACAGTTCGATTTTTCCACTTTTCGATACAAGTCTATACTTGATTATTTTTCAATTTAGAGAAAAGTTAATAAAATGTTCTTTATGCACTTTTCTGAGTAGAATGCCATGACATAATCAGGTTTCCAATAAATTTATTCTTTTTCAAGTTATGATATAAACTTCTATTTTTTTAAATAAAACTCATATAGTTGGCTATGGCTGGTTAAAAAGATATTTTTTCTCATACCTGCAAAAAAATGGCCACTTTATTTGCGTGAAATGCGGGTACAAAGTCGCCTTTTTAGGGTAGTCGCGGAAAATAAGGAGTGGGGGTAACACTTCTCACTTGAGTAGCCATTCCCTTCCTGATATGCGGGCGTTATTTGTGTTTGTTTATGGTTGTCAAGGTGATTTTCTCATCGCAAAGTGTCAAGCAAAAATGTCAGTGTTATGCTGTTATAGTTTGTTCGCGCGTTTCACGCAAAAGAAGTGGCCAGTTTCGTATAGGTATGAGAAAAAATGGAGTATCCTACACGGGAGGAATTGATTCTGCCTCGTGTTCTTGCAATTTTCACACTCGTCAGAATCTCTTAATTCCTACCTTGTTGCATAAACTACTATTCTTTCTGTTTTCAAAAATATATAACATGTGGGGTCTATTCGTTCCTGTTTATTTTATGTTTCTAAATATCCGCAAATTTTGGGGTAAGAGGTAATATTTCCTATATTTTTAGCAGTAGGCTGATTTAGATATTGAAATTAAATCTCCAGATCAGACCATAACTAATAAATTTTTTTTACCGCTGGATCTATTAGGATTTATTATATTTTTTTCGATATCCACTCCAAATATCAACGAGCACATAACCCTAAAAATTTTTCGATACCTTGTGAATCACTTTGTTTAAGAGATTACAATCCTACAAAGTCGATAATGAGATACTTCAGGTTATCAAAATTGATATTTTAACAATTTTCATTGTACATATTTTCTACAACTTGCAAAACAGTTCTTAGCAAGTATTTTTCTATATCTTTGGCTTCAATAAAGTCACTATGACTCCACTTATCATATGGAACGATCTTAAATACACAGTTTGATTTGTTGCTCAGTTCTGAGTAGAGACGTACAGCGTTCTAGAAAAATCAATTTATCCACACTTAAATTTGGCTTAAATTTGAATTTTAACTTACAGCTTCTGTTGCTATAGGATCATTCCTTCCAATAATCAATGCAACTGGCACAGAAATTTTTGACAAATTATACATAGGTGGTTGAGGTGTGCCATATTTTTCCATATTACTCTTTTCACCAAAATCTCGGTTTTGGAATAGGCCACTTTGAATGAATTGAGAATAATGTTCTATGACTCCTATACAAATACTGCCAAAATTCATGGAGTTTATTAGAGGCAGATCTACCTTAAACCACACAAATCAATAGGTAAGTTTCTATGTAAGTTTGTATGAATCCAAAATCTTACTGGATCTAATTGATCAAAGTCGGCGCCAAAAATTAATCCTTTAACAGTTTCACATGCGTACAATTGGAATTCCGTGTTTGTACAGAATAACTGTGGAATGTTTATACTTGACAATAATTCACCATGCTTTATTGTGTACAGAAAGGACTGAAAAATAAATTAAGCGCAAATGATCTTAAACGCTGCTTTTTTCATCTTCTCAGTAAGTAGATAGTACACACCTTTATTATTGGCAAAAATTTAATAATCATATTCGTAATTCGGCTATCACTGGATAAATAAGCAACTGGAGCTAAAGAAACAATTCCTATCAATTTACTTTTAGCCTCTTCTGGAAAAGTTAATGAATAAATGTACGACGTCGTGGTTCCCATCGAAAATCCAATGTAGGATATCTTCTGTTTAGTTTTATTATAAATAAAATTGATGATGGTGCGAAGATCATATATGGCCATTTCATGAAAGCTGTAAAATAGTTTATGTACGACTGCATTATAAAGTACGGTTTATGACGTACTTTTGCGTGCGTAAAGTGTCTCTTTATACACTAGTGTATAATGGCACTTTATTTTACTATTATTGTAAAATATCAATATATCAGCTGTCAATGTCACAATAAATATTGTCAGAATGAATTTATTACTGTCATTTATAATTTTTCTAAATAATTGAAAGGTAATTTTCGCAGTTGAACATAAAGCTTTGTATGGAACTCGTATATAATCTGACTTTATTGACTCGTCTTATTTATTAGCCTCGCTCGCAAGCTCGCTCTGCCATAAACCAGACTCGTCAAAAAAGTCATAGATTATATACTTGTTGCATAAACTACTATTCTTTGACTGATCAAATTAAGTTATGACACCATCGATGTTAAACTTATGTACAAAGCTATAATTTCAATGCCATAATCTCGTTGAATTTTAGAAGTTTAGGAAAAAGGTAGATATTTTAATTTTTTTTTCATTCTGCTGGAATTTTGTTTCATCTACATTCTAAATCACTAGTTCGTTTATTGATCTGATGTCAGTTCGGGGTGTTAACATAATACCATACCTAAATGTCCAATAATTATTATCATTGACTGAGAGATTAGTGTGTCCTCTACTATACTTTGTTCCTCTAAAATTTAAAATCCATACATCGTATCCTTCATTTGCAAAGTAGTGCGCTACAACAACCTTTTCTTGATTTGTATAAAAAAAGGGGGTAACAAGAATATTTACCATACGATTTATTCCCCCTATTGACAAACCCCAAGCTATTCATTCCAATTCCATGTGCCAACAAGACTGGTGACTTTTTAGTAATATGTTTATAAGCTCTATTTAGAAGAATTTTGTACAAATCTTCGGTTTCAAGTAAATATTCCGTTCCGGTATATCCCCATCTTCTAATTATTTCTGTCTGAAAATAATTACTTACATTAATATTAAAATGATTAATATAATACTGAAATTAGAACTAAGTGGTTACTTTACTTACAGTGTTTAAATTAACTTCAGGGTTGTCGTGACAGTTGGTGCTAAAAGGGTTGTCATAATCTGAAAACGTGTTACAAACTTTCATTGATGCACAATCTTCTACGGAATACAACCACACAAAAATAAATATCGTTATAGTTTGCATAGTACACATTTTTAATTAAGGTGTAATGTATATAGTTCATTGCTAACATATGTATTTATATACTTCAATAAAAAAATTTCTCGGTTAATTAATAGTGTATTTACCTGAAAATGATGATAAGCAAGTAATTTATTTAATTAGGTAATTATTATTTTTTACTCGTGTTATCGGGACGTTTGAAATCATAGCATATTGTACCAAGAAATATTTACTTTTTATCGACGAGCGCAAATTGTTAATTCACGAGCGATAAAATCGCAAGTGAATCATTTTCACAAGTCTACAATAACATTTTATCGTAGTGTATAAGATTCTGTTAAAAGAAAAAAGAAAAACGAATTACAAATTAAATTATTATCAAGTACAACTTAAAATCTCAGTGTATATTATGAGATGTTGCTATAGTGTCTAAATCAATCAATACGTTTTACCTGAAATCGTCAAGAAAGTCAAACTTTCAAGGTTATTTTGCTTCAAGAAAATTGATCATTGCAAGACTAGTACTGTAATATTTTACATGACGGTCATTACAGTACTACTTTTAAAAATAGTACTGTAATGACCGCCATGTAAAATATTACAGAACTACTCTTGCAAAGATCAATTTTCTTGAATCAAAATAGTCTTGAGAGTTTGACTTTCTTAAAGGTTTCAGGTAAAATATTATACATAATACGTCATGAAAATTATTATTCCAGGACCCAGGAAGCTTAAAAGTAATCGGTCTCTCAATAATGCTTCTCTTCGTTTCGTCCTGTAATAGATAATTTTCATCACTTGATATGTAAATAACTATTATTTCATTCAATTAAAAAAATTAAAGTACTTTATGTCCGACTGCATCATGAAGAACTGTTTATGATATAAGTAGTTTTGCAGTCATAAAGTAGCTCTTTATACACTAGTACTAGTCTATAATAGTATATTATACTACGACGCTATAATGAAAGCTATTATTCTTGAGGATGAAAATTACAACTCGAGCGAGCAAAGCGAGCGAGTGTTGTAACATCCGAGGGAATAATAGCCATTATAGCGAGTTGTATACTATACTTTATCTACGACTTCCATCTTCAATATAATTTTTTCCACATTTTCCATTATAAAATGACACAACACGTACAACACTATCAGTATTTTGACAATTATTTATTTACACTGACATTTTGTTTGTCATGGTTTCCATGGCTATTTTCAATTTCACAGAAATTATGATTGTTATACTATTTTTTCATTGGTTTACAAACATGGAATAATAGAATTTGTATGGAATAATGAGATTCATTATATTACAAAAACCACAAATATAATACATATATTATATATTAATCGTAGATAAAGTTACTTTATTTTACTGTTACTATAAATTATCTAAACATCAGTTGTCAGTGATTATTTATTTATTTATTTATTAGTACTCTGTCATTTATAATTTTAATAGATACCTATAATTAAAAGGAAATTTTAGCAGTCGAACATAAAGTTTTATACGCAACTCGTATATAATCAGATTTTATTATTATATTATTATTATATAAAGTTTTGGAAACTGGTATGTATTTTGGCAAACTTGGTGATTTTTGTACCGACTTAAGATGGTGCGAGGCTACGATAATTTGTCTAATTATCTCATCAACATTTTTGGTATATTAGACAGTATTCTCTATTTTTATTATATTTTTTTTCTCTCATCTTGTCATTTTAATCCTATTGAAAAATGCTCATATTATGGTTCCATTATTTCCAATAATTACAGGAAGAGTCAATTACAGGGTTGGAGCCAAGAAGACTAAAAACAGGAGACCGAACTTACTTAGAAAGGGAAAACCGATATATGACGACAGCTCCCCTCCTAATTGCCACTCGCCATGTGCGCCCTGCTGTTAAATTGCTGTACTGCGCACCTCTCAAGCGACTGACAGTTGCGAAGTACAGCAAATTATGAGCAGGGCGCACATGGCGAGTGGTGATTGATGACATGGGAACTTGCTATCCTGTTTCTAGTTGTTTTTTTGGTTTAGACACTATGTACGTAACTAATTTTGGAAAATTTGGCGAATGTAGCTACCAGAGATTTTGGAAAAATTTTGAAATTACCTTATTAATTTAGATCTCCTGATTACGAAAATGCTAAAAATAAGCGGCGGTCTCCAATATTTCCAAAGTTATAGGAGTTTGAAAATTTGAAACATCCAAAGTTTGGATGTGTAAATTAAGCACTTTTTTCAACTTTTATTCATTAAAAATGCACTCAGTAGACTCTATTGCACTAACTAATGATTAATCAAGCATTACATTTTAGTAAAAAAGATTTAGGTATTTACTCTATTTCCGCACGTTTATTTTGAAACACTAATCTAACCTTAAAATTTAAAATCAAGGATCGCCTGATTTCTTAGTAAGGGGAAGGGAAAACTATATTTACCTTTTTTGTACAGCATAAAATTATCAACAAAAATGATATTAACAACGTAACCGTCAACTTGCTCTCACTCAAAAAGTGCTGAATTTCATAATATTTTTTTGTCTATTTGTAAAAAACTACAATTGAGACTATCTTTTTAATAAATCCAATGCCGAGTTGAAATCTGAGTGGATATATTAGATTAGAACATGGGTAAACAATTCACTTTTAGCGATATCTCACATATGCAACCCAACTTATAGAGAACGGTTTTGTTAATTGAAATAATTTAACATATGTGACTTGACTGGAAGTGAATTAAGCATGCCATTACAATTATAATAATAGTAACAGTTTCATTTTAATGAGAAATAAAGGAAAATTTTATACCACGTAAAATTGTTTTTAATTTTTTAAAAACAACTATAAATTAGTTTGATTAGATAACCTAACAAATTCATACGTTTGTTTATCAGCAAAAAATATTATATATTACATTGTTTATGTTTTACAGTTCTTTTATATGCTTGAGTTAATATAACAATTTTACTACTAGAGATATCTATTGACGTACGCGTATCTGTAATTGCAAAATTTATCTATGCAAAAAATTAGCATAGGTACTATAATACGACTAGGCGTAAAATACTGTATAGGTATAGGGCTTATTTTAGATTAGACAGTTCTATTATAATTCTATTCAAATTTCTTAAAATTAAATGTTTTGCGATAAAGTCTTTAAACAGCCAATCAAATTAATATATTTTAAATATCCCGCCAAATATTACTACTAGTAAATAATTTATTGTATTTGAGATAGTTTAAACAAGAAATGAATGTAATGAGACCACTTTATCAAAAATAAGTTTCAACAAAACAGGTAGGTACTCAAATATATTTATAGAAATTTAAAAATGTTTCATATTCATATGAATTGTATTTTAATTAACACACTGTAGAATCAACTCATATCACGTTTTACTGATACTAAACAATTATAGTTTTATTACCAATTTCCATGGATGAAATTCTGATAATGGTTAATGGTCATTAAGTCGTACTTAAACCTGTTGTGTCTTATTTTGAATATGAACAACAATTAATATCATTATAAATTTGTATACCTTTTACGATGTACTATTAGTAGGTAATATTACAATAATGATACTTATTTACTCAATATTTACAACTAAACCTAAATAAACAATAGGTAGTAACTAATTGTATCTGTTTTTAGCTTTAAAAATAAAAATACGAATTGTCTTTAAGTAGTTTCCACTTATAAATATTTATCAATATCTGAAGATAACAAAAATATTTTTAAATATATATGTAGTTGTCAAATATATGTAGTTTTGTGTTAAAATTCGTGTACGCGACACAAAAAAAAATATGTATGATAAAGCAATTTTCGCATTATTTTTATCCTTCAGTTTTTACTTAAATTTGGGAGCCATAAGAGTATGCGATACATTTGATGATTACGATGTTGAAAATAGTCCAAATTGTCGCGATAATCCAGACGCCGAATTAAATGTGGTAAGAATCTGAATTTATTTATTATTCTCTACCGCAAAATTTTCTTCTCTATATCATACATTCAGACAGAAATCATAAAAAGATGGAACTTTACGGTTGAAGAACATTATTTAGAAACCGAAGATGGTTACAAGATTTTAATAGTCCGAGCTTATAAAAATGTCACGAAGACCACTCCAATTATTCTGGCGCATGGCATTTATATGAATAGTTTGGCTTATTCTGATAGAGGAGAAAAATCTCTAAGTACATACCTACACATATTGTTTTCTAATTTATAAATCTAAATATTTAACCAGCTTATATTTTGGGTAATAATGGCTATGATATATGGTTAGTAAACTTTCGAGGTACTAGGTACAGTCGAGGCCATAAAACTTTGACACCCCAAGATGACGACTACTGGTACTTCAGGTAAGCTTATCTAAAATGTGAGTACTAGGATAATAATGTATCATTTTGTTTTACTGTATCCAGTTTCCATGAAATGGCAATTTATGATCTTAAACCAACCGTGAGTTTAGTAAATGAAATGACTAATAAAACAGCGATATGTATTGGATTTTCCATGGGAACTACCATAAGCTACATTTATTCTAGCTTATATCCTACAGAAGCAAAAAATAAATTAAAAGGAATTATCTCACTAGCACCCATAGCTTATCTAACAAATGTCCCATCGATTGTAGGTCCTTTGGCTCCCTTTTGGGCTGCAGCTAAAGTAGGTAGGATAACTAATAGATAAAGAAATTATTTTAAAATATTTTAATTTTAGCCTGTTGTCTATTTAACCACACATGGAGAGGTACTGCCAAGATCCAATGATACTGGGTTAGAATGTTCGAGTACAAAAGAGGAAATATATCTATGTCAGAATTTATTATCACTAGTTTTTGGTAAGGACGAAGACCAAATGGATCCAGTAAGTACTATTTGATTGAAATTGCATTTTCTTACAATTACTTCGCAGCAAACTCTTCCAGTGACGTCTATTCAAAACCCTGACAGCATTGGTGCAGAAGTCATTACACACTATTCTCAAATTCTTTTAAGCAGGAAATTTCAGTACTACGATTATGGTATTTTTGAAAACAAGTTGAAATATGGTTCTTTGTTCCCTCCCAAGTACAATTTAAGTAACATTCTAATTCCTGTCGCAATGTTTGTGGGAGAGAATGATTACTTGGCCACTCCAAAAGTGAGCAACTGAATTTTGGTTAGTTAGGAATGTTATGTACTTAAAACGTATTTCCAGAACACGCAGAAAGCTTATTCAGAATTAAATAAGGACAATCAATGTGGATACGAAATTATCTCCTACAGCAAATGGAACCATGGCGACTTTCTGAATGCAAAGAATATAACAACTTATTTGTATCCCAGTTTATTAGACAAAATTTCTCATATAGAGACTGGATCTTGTTAATTATAAATTTGAGATGAAGATGTTTAGTCTTCTTGGTTTGTGTTTTTTAAATCTTGCAAAAATACCTACATTTATAAATAAAATAGAATAAAAAATATTGTTTTATTTTTCGCTATAGATATAGGAGTATTAGTTAGACTTTTAATTCTCTTGAAAAATAAACCTCCATAACAATCTACACTAATCTAATAGATAAAAACTAGTAAAAATATGTATTATAATTTATTGACAAGATACGCTTTAAAATTATATACAAACAAAAACCTGCAATTTGCACTGTGGAAGACCGAACATTTGTACCTAATTAACATTTATTCCCTCGCAATCACAATCACCACAGATGATCAGATACAATAGCCTTTGACAAAACTGGTACTGGATGAGCTACAGGAACTCCAACATGTTTAATTACTGGAACAGGCACAGGTGCTGGTACTGGAACTCCAACAGGCTTGAGTACAGGTACAGCAACTGGATGGGGAACAGCTACTGGTACAGGTCTGTCAACAGGTACAGCGACAGTTCTTTCAACTGTGACTGGATAAGGTCTAGGGACAGCAACTGGTACTGGACGGTCTACAGGTACAGGTACTTGTACGGGTACTCCAACTGGAACTGGTCTGTCGACAGGTACGGCCACGGGTTGAGGTACAGGTACTCCAATGTTTCTAGTGATGGTGGTGTGTGTGTGGGTGTGAGCTCCCAAGTCGATGGTACTAGCTAAAACGCCTGCAGTTCCACCAAGACCTAGTCCACCAGCGTTTCCGCCTAGGCCTAATCCGCCAGAAGATAGAGCCAAAGAGTCACCAAGAGAAAGTCCTCCAAGTCCTCCTCCGTAGCCAAGGCCAAGAAGACCACGTTTGTCTACTTTTTTGTCTTTTGAGATCTTGATGACTTTCTCAGAGGCCATGGCGAGGCCGATGATAAGGCACAAGGAGATCTGAGGATAGAAAAACAACATTAATTTTTTTTATAGTGAAGTGCGGTATTTATATTGAAATAGGAGAACAAGTACCATTGAAACTAACAATGTCAGTTGTAAAGCCAAACTTATGATTTCTGGTACTTCATAAATACGATTTTCGATTTTTATCATTATTGTATTTCTATGTGAACGTAACTACTAAACTTTAGTTTAATTTCATATTGAAACTAAATGTTAACTCGTACATTGTGGACACTCAGAATTATTTATTTATGTACCTACAAATCAATTAAATCAATCACTTAAAACTTAAACAGTAGCATTGTCGGTTATAAATAAATCTGCTTATGCAACATTAGGCAACTATAGTTTCTCAGGTAAGTGGCATTTTGCAGCCTTGCGGAAAGTTTACTATGCAAATTACTATCTATTTAAAGTTCGTCCTCATAAAACTCGCTATATCAATATGATTACCAACTTCTAGGTATTAATACCTATATTTAATTATTTTGTGTACGTACACTGACACCGCACATAATAATCAGACCAAAATATATGACTTCTTGAACTTCTTTCCAATTACGCGTGTGGGCGTTGCGTATGTTTAGGGAATTACAGTTCCTCTAACAACAAAACCAACATTTACACTTCTTAGATGCTATTAGTTTTAATAAAAATGAAAAATTTCCGATGGCGACAATGTTATTTTGTCCCCGATGGCGGCCATATTTGTTTTGATTCACTAGCGCCGCCTTTCGCGCGGTTGTAATTTTCTTCCCCAATGTTGATAGCATCTTATTGACCTTCCAAATTCATGTAAAGAGAAGTGTAACACCCGGTATATATCTATACTGATTTTGCTACAAACAAATTGTTGTTAAAATGTTAAATTTGCACCTTTTTCGAAATTATATGAAATATTATTCAGCGAATTATTACTTTTAGCAAACTAAACCTAATATTTTTAAGTAAAAAATAAAAATAAATATCTATAACTACAAGAAGTTTTTTGTGTTTATTTAAAAATATATTTTGGGTTATCTACTCTACAGATAAACATTTTTTTTAAATTAATTGCGAACTTCAATTACACCGGTCAACATGAATTTTGAGTCTGGGTTCTGCATATCAGATTTTTATTTCTTCCACATAACTAAATACAGAAAAAATAGTTTTAACCGAAAAAGTTTGCTTTGTATCTATCAGAATGAAATTAAGGATTTTAAGAAAATTTTCCTATTTTCATACCTTTTTGCATATTGCATGTAAAAATAAAACAAACTTTTGTTATAGAATTGAACCACTCTTATTAAAGAAAAAATTAATACAAACATCTACACATAAATGAATATTTTTCGGATTTCTTCTATGATTGTATGGACTTTTTCATATTAGCTCTCAGGTATAATCTCAAAGCAAACTTTTCCAAAAATAAAAGAAGATTTTTTTTATTTTTCGACATAGAGAATCAGAAAATTGTCATTAACATAAAGACTCCAAAAAATTTTTTTTTGTTGGCCAGTGTTATAGATAAGTAACTAAGTGTGCTAGAGATTTAATGTAATAATTAATTCTTATTAAAATATAATTAAATTTCAGAAAAATTATGATCATCTCAAAATATTAAACGATTAGTATCATTTGGGTCAAGTTGGTTTTATAACATTCCTTGTCTCTTTATTTCGGCATTACTGATTACTTAAAAATGTTACTTAAATTTTCGAAATTTGATCTAATAAAGTGCAAGTATAACTAATATTTTAATATGTATATTACTTGAAAATTTTAAAATACAGTAGGTAGTACCAGTACCTACAACTTACATCCGTTTAGCTGTGTACTAAAATATGAACATTTTTTTTTCCTGGACCAAGGTCCAATTTTTCAGTCGATGGTTATACTTGACTATATCTTAATTTCTTTAGGAAAACAGTTGATTTATAAGATATTCTCTTTAAATTTATTTGTTGACTTGAAACAGGATGATCGTGGATATCCTTAGACTTTTTATTTGAGCAAAAAAATAAAAAATAATTACAGCACACAGTTTTAAAAAAA
Organism: Pediacus dermestoides; assembly: GCA_963942485.1. Taxonomy (NCBI): domain Eukaryota; kingdom Metazoa; phylum Arthropoda; class Insecta; order Coleoptera; family Cucujidae; genus Pediacus; species Pediacus dermestoides. The sequence goes on from OZ012625.1 coordinate 9,670,011, forward strand.
ATAATCCTCTTCAATAATTTTTCTGACTTAGTTTACCACCGAAGCCTCAATATCAGAAAACAAGATTTAGAAAAAAGATTTGCGTAAATTAGAACTTTTACTGAAGTGCTATTCAAACCTGAAATATTACAGGTATGGTTTTACTATATAAACTTTAGACAGAAACGTGAAATATCGTCGATTTCTATATACTCTACAATAAATTACACCGTTACAGTATTATCCTTCAAGAAATACATAAATAACTAACAAAGGCATAGGTGTGATATATCGTGTCTAAAAAGGACATTATTACTGATACAACAACTCATAGATCTCTGAGAGAAAGTACTTTTATAACACACCGACTCCTGCAGCTACATACAAAGTAATGCATTTTGTAGTCATGAAACTGAACTTACGTAACGAGCACAAACAACAAGGCTTATCTCCAGATTTGTGGACATGCAAAGTAGGACAATTTGTGGAATTAGGATAAAGCGACAAGTTTCCTTGATCGCTAGATATAATGGAGATGGGCTAGACGCTAGATACTAGACAGTTTAGTGTGAAGTGAATATTAACTAACTTGAATAGTTATTGGTTTGGATCGGAGTATTAAATGGAGGGTTAATTAGTGGATAATAAATAATTCGTGTGAGGGAGGACAATGTCTATGAGAAGTTTACAAATTATTTATAGGTGGCAAATTGATTTTCAAAAGTTCCTATGAAATATTCTCGTTAAATTCCATAATTTTTTAGGAAAAATGCAAGTAAAGCAAGTAATAAATTTATATATAATTATATTAGATACCAGTCATTTTAAAAATAACTACCATAATTAAAAAAATGTGAACTAATATTTTTATCTAGGTTAAAGTTTGCTCAAATAATTTTCAAAGCTGTACGAGTTTTGGAATTTCCAATCTAAAAGTATATTGTATATCTTGGGCCCGAACTTTTCACCTCTGCTTAATTTTATTTGGCAGACAAATTCCTAAATTACGATTGTTACATTAATGAAAACCACCAAATAAAATTATTAGTAAGACGAAAAGCCCGTTCAAATACAAACTAAGTAGCTTCTAATTCTAGCACTAATAAAAGAGTAACTTACCAAAACTCTCATTTTGATGTATAAATCTACAAAGGCACTGTTAATGTGAATGTTATCCTGATCAGGGGTGCAACTGAATGTGAAGGTTCGTAGATAACTATATAGTAAGGTGTAACCATCCCCCACTAGATTTTCTTGCAACAAGATATCAGCTCCTGTCCCGTTCAGGGATATCTGATAATAAACACTTTCTCTGTAAGTGTACTCTTTGTGCAAACGCACATTACTTAGTACACCAGTAGCTACAAATTATATTGTCTTGTCTACAATGTCTTCGTCAACATCAAACTGTGCGAACGCTTCTATAAATTATTTTATTTGGAACTAAAAATGTTTCAGTGATTTCCTTAAACGGAGAAATAGGAATAAAGTCTTATGTAAAATCTTGTTAGATTTCAGAAGATAAATTATTAGGCAATAGAATAAGTGCGAAAACATATTTCAGGAAGAGCGGCTTATGTAGCAGTTGCAATATTTCATTGAGCAGATCCAAATAAAATGTTTCAGTTTCTATGTGACTATTAACATGTTTTAATTTGCCCTCCTCATATAACCTTAAATTTATCTCTTGACTAATGATAGAGAGTTGAATCGTAATGGTATACAGAAAATTTATACATTCTATAAAAAAGTAATTAAGTGATTTGAAAGAACCAATATTTTTGAGGATATTCCCAAAGCGCCACAAACTGCACGCTTTCCTGCTGCATCGACCAGGAAAAACTCTTTACTTTGTATCCATAAGTAAATGTAAAGTAACGATTACTTCATACAGGTAGATAAAGATAATAAAATCATAATAAGAACTGATTTATACTAAAAGAAAATATTGTAAGCTATTTATCCTTGTAAAGCAAATAGAAAAAAATTTGCTCATTTACGTTGTTCTAGGAAACAGAAGTGAATTGTCAATGTAATTGATAATGAATGTAAAGTATGTTTAGGGTGTTGTCCTAAGAATAATTAAAAATCACACAGCACGTTCCCATACAGCTGTACTGGAACAATGTTAATTGATTCTTGTAATATTAAGACGCACATACGTAATTGATAATATTAGTTCTAAACAAGCTTTTAAAACAATTGTATCTGAAATAAAGACAGATTTGGTAAGTGGAATAAATAACTATAATGATAGATATTTAATTTAAATCGGCATTATATTTTTTTGGCATGGTTTGTACAAATGTTGTTCTAAATAACAAATAGTTCTGATAGAATCTACGTAAAATTTTTTGTGGTGGGGGGGATTGAGAATTAATTAAATAATGTACGTACTTGATTAATACGACTACTTCTGCAGTTTTTTTATGTATTGTTTATGTTTCTATTGAATTCCTAATGGACGTGAAATTTTGTTGCAGGAAAACTTATAATTTCATTAAGCGAAAAGCTTCTTTCAATATACGTTCACAGCACTTTTACAATATTTTTACCTTTAAGTTTGTTCAATTTTATTAAAGCTGTATTATTGGCGTGGTAGAAATAAAAATAAAATAAACCGAAATAACTGAAAAAGGCGTTGAAAGTTATTTGTTGAAAAATGCAAAAACTACTGTAAGCAATTTTTCGAAGGAAATATTTTACATGTAGAATTTTCATTGTGGAGGACTTGACCTTGATAAATAAAAAGTTATCCCTAGGATGCGCTCTAATTCCAAAAATAAGCGTAAGTAGCTTTATGAAAGATACACAAAAATTCTTCCTCATATGTTGAAACTTATTTTTTTTTATTTATTTTATATATCATTATTTATTTATGACGCACTTTAGATAATATGTGTTTATAGGATAGTTTATTCTTTTTGTAGATATTTTGACCGAGTCTTTTATAATTTTGTATAGGAAATTTATAAAAAATTTTAAAAGAGTACCTATCTAAAAAAATATGATAAAAAACATTGGCTTATCTATTATATTTTTGGATTTTAGTTTTCATTTTAGATAAAAAAGTTCTACGTTGGAAATTTTCGCACATTCAAAAAACCAAAAGATATGGAGTTCCTTAAAAATATTTTGAAATACCTACAGTAAAATTATTTACTACAGCATTAATTTTTAGAAAATATAAATCGATACGAAATTGATGCTCCTGAATATTTTAGGTTATTGTTAAGTACCTAATAATATATTATGCAATCAGCAAAAATGATAGCTATTAAAACACGAATATGAGAATTAAGACACGACTGACTTACTAGCTATTAAATGTGAGTTGCAAACACTATTTTTTCTACGATTAGTCAAAGTAATGAAAAATAAGAAAATAAACATTATGGCAACTTTATAATAAACTCAGAAATGTCCAAATTAACTGTCGATTTTTAAATTTTAGATCTGTCACATATTCATGACAATATTTGATATTGACGGAATATTGCTGTGATGTTGCATTTCTATTGGTTATAAACTTGTATCGTAATGAAAAACCTATATCGTAATGAAACTCATAAATGTACAGGTACTGTAATGTCTAATAAATCAATTATAGTATGGGAATAGAAAAACCAAATTATGTTACAAATTGTTTTAATATCGTCGAATCGTATACTAAATTACTAATACCAATTCAAGCAATATGGCCACCAGGAATAAACATGTGTACTAAAAAAGTGACATCATTCTAGGAAAAATTTTGGTAAACTTGGCGAATGTAGCTACCAGAGATTTTGGAAAAATTTTGAAATTACCTTATTCATTAAGATCTCCTGATCACGAAAATGTTAAAAATAAGCGGCGGTCTCCAGTATTTCCAAAGTTATAGCAGTTTGAAAACTTAAAATCTCCAATGTTTGGATGTGTAAATTAAGCACTTTTATCAAGTTTTATTCACTAAAAATCCACTCACTAGTACCTATTGCACTAATTACTAATTAATTAATCATTACCATTTAATATTATTTATGAAAACCCTATTTTTAAAGCATTTTCTTTTTCTTGTTTTGCTGTCAAAGGAATTTCCCTTCCCCTTACTAAGAAATCAAGCGATCCTTGATTTTAAATTTTAAGGTTAGATTAGTGTTTCAAAATAAACGTGCCGAAATAGAGTAAATAAATCTTTTTTACTAAAATGTAATGCTTGATTAATCATTAGTTAGTGCAATAGAGTCTACTGAGTGCATTTTTAATAATTAAAAGTTGAAAAAAGTGCTTAATTTACACATCCAAACTTTGGATGTTTCAAGTTTTCAAACTCCTATAACTTTGGAAATATTGGAGACCGCCGCTTATTTTTAGCATTTTCGTAATCAGGAGATCTAAATTAATAAGGTAATTTCAAAATTTTTCCAAAATCTCTGGTAGCTACATTCGCCAAATTTTCCAAAATTTTAGACAACTTAATTCTTACATTTTTCCGACGATGACATCACTTTTTTAGTTCAAATAGTTATCCCTGACTGGAGTAATATTAACTTGAATTTTCAATAGATGCAGATATGGCCAAGGAATAATTTTGAGCGATGAAAGTAAAAAGTACCTTTAGGAATACAAAGTAAAAATGTTACATGTAGGTACATACTTCACTTCTCCTTCCAGTCGTACACTGAGAGCTTATGTCATACCCACGAGTACTGTATATAAATTACACTTTGAGTTATGAAAACAGGAATAACTGGACGGTACTTAGACAGTACTGTAATTGAAACTGCATGGATTACTATTTAAATTAATATTCTATTTATGGTGACAGACTCTTCCAAATAACTTAAATTTAAAATAAGAAGTCTTCTTATTTGTTTTTCTTAATATTATAATATAACAACAAATACATGATTTAAAAAAGTATCATTTACTTTTCAAGCGGTGGAGTCTATATGTTCACTAGGAGCTCGTTATATTTTATACAACGACTTTCATTCAAGATCAGACCAGAATAATAATTGTGGATAACCAACATTTTTATATGGTCAATGAAATTACTAGGTAGGTAACATATTATGAAGTGGCTTTCACTGAAGTCATCAAGTTCGGTTCCTGAAAAACTCGTTACTTAAGGTTTTGATCGGGATATATAATTCCTGATTGCATATTTGATTCTATATCACAATTTTTAAAATTAAATGAACTATTAGGTACCTACTATCTGGAATAGTGGATTAATATAAATAACTAGTAACTAGTGTGCTACCTCAGTATCAGATTAATAATTATTTATTGATTTTAGGGAACATTACGAAACCTTAGCATTACTAAGAAAATCTATAAAGTAGACTGTGCTCGTAGATATCTACTGAATAAATAGATTATCATAACAGATAAAAATAGCGACAACTAGTTGTTTGCAGTATTTCGCCGTCTAGTACATAAAAATTAATAAATAAAGGAGAGTAAATAAAATTAAATGCTTTAATCAACTCCCCTTTTTTTTAAACGAAAAAACACCATTAAAGTCGATATCTCGATATGGTTTTTCTTTCTAATTGGTACTAACGCTTAATACCAGTCGTAAAAACATACACTTCCTTGAAATGTTTTGTAGTTGTTGTTATTATCGGAGACAATTTAATTTATCTATGTATTTATATTTTATTTTATTTAATAAATAATCTGATATTGTTACCTTTTAGTAAATAACAGACTTCGGTTATGAAAATTACAATATAATTTTTTAAACGCTTGTAGACGTTGAAATTACGTTTATTATAAATGTAAAGAAATGAAATATTTATAATAAATAAACAAACTATGAACCATTTTTTCCACTGAATGGTTTACTTTAAATCATATGGAACAAATAATTTTAGAAATCTTAGAAGTTTAAAAGAGATTGCAAAATTACAGATATCGTTATACTTAAAGGAAACCGCAGAAAAAATATTTTTGTTTTATCAGATTGTTATAAAATACCAATTTTGGGATGAGCCACTTTTACTTACGTCACTCCGTTACACCATTTTTATTATATTTAATTTGGTGTGTTTCCTCATGACGCGTTTTGATAAATAAGTAAAATAAGTATCAGTACAAAACGTTGCCACATCTATTACACCCTAAAAATTAGTATTAAATACGCGATTCTCCATAAAATTACATAGTGAATTAACAATAATTGTAAATTGTAAGCTGACAATAAAATCGTGGCATGTTCAGTATCTGAGGAAGAGGAACTGAGAAATGCAACAGTATTATCCTTTTGTTTTTTGTCTAATTATTGTTGACATATTTGTACAATCCAAGATGACAATAGAGCGGATTTTATCATATTCTCCTTGTAGTCCAAGAGGTGGCTGCAAAAAGTTAGTCGTCATAAGGTGGATGAACGGGAAAAATAGGAATGATAGTTTAGACCTTTATTAAGAAGGAATGTTAAGGTTGCCTGCGAAAATCCTGCCGAAATAGGGTTAAAAAAAAGATTAATTAAATAAATAATTTCAAAAATAATCATTGTGGTGGACAAAAAGGAGTCACCACATTGTAGGGGAGAGCGAAACGAACAAAAATAAATAGGGTTGCCTACACCCACCCTGTCGGAACACCTAGGCAGCCCCGCTTAAGGGGATGTTTTTTTATTAAAAACTGACGTCATAAGGCGGAAGCATAAATGAAGTGTACTTTTAGTGATACTTGATCTAAATTTATGTTACTTTTGAAATTTAATTGACAACTTCACAATACCCAAACACGACCCAAACATTTCACTAGTTTTTCGACAAATTTCTAAAATTTAGACTCAATTTACACAAATTGCGTTGTTTGATGGGAGAAGCATGCTGGTTCAAATTGTTATCTTTGATAAATAATCGAAATACATGAATGATAGAGATCTAAAACGTGATTACAGTCTATGAAGTTTGTTGAAGTTGTAAATACATTTTTTTTAACCCTGTTTCGGCAGGATTTTCGCAGGCAACCTTAGCGTTCCTTCTTAATAATGTTCTAAACTATCATTCCTATTTTTCCCGTTCGTTCACCTTATCACAAATAACTTTTTGCAGCCGCCTCTTCTACTATTGTACACTTTTCTTAAGCGTAGTTTACACGGGCTAGTAACTTGCGATAGAACTTGTGAGAGTAACTTGCGCTAGTGTTTACATATAAGCAAGTTGTCAAGGCAATTTCTCTCAGCAAGTGCTCTCTAGACATAACTTGCAGCAAGTGATTGCATGCGCGTTTACACGGTAGAGTAGGTATATTCAAGTGTGAAATGTCACGTCGTAGAAAGAGAGCTGCAACCGTTGCTGTTCTCATTGCACAAAAAAAGCGAAGAGAGGATAGAAAAAGGATAGGGGTCAAAGAATAGATAGCTTCGATGTTATTAAAAGAGTTAATAAATGAAGATCCAAATAAATTTAAAAAACTACATTAAAATCCAACCAGTCGAGACAAAGATATAAAAAATCATCCTTATCAGGTGACACACAAGCAAATTTTGTTAGATTCTGGCGGTTCAGAGCTTTATCAATGACCCTCGACTTGTTCTTAAAAATGTGGCCATCCTGTCAACTTTGTAGATATTAGGTAATTTTTTATCTAATTTGACTGGGCTAGTATTATGTACGAGTCTGTATGTACATATTTAAACAAATTTTTAAATTAATTTGGGGGTTTGCAGAACTCATGCAAAAAAACCTTGTATGCAACACGTACGCAAATAGTTTTTGGGGACTTCTCACGATTCGTCCCCAAAAACTCTTGAAATACTTGATACATAAATAGCTATATTAATGAATATAAGTTGTTAATTGATAAAAATGTATAAAATATTCGAGCGTGTCGCTGCAACTTGCACACAACTTTCAGTAAAATCGAAAAAAATTGTAACTTGCTAGAGCCCTCTCCCAATTTGTTTAGACGTGCAAGTGATTATTGCCGCAAGCACTTGCCTCAAGTTTTGCGACTTGCTGAGAGAACTCTCGGGAGTGTTTACACTACGCAAATTATTTGGAAGTTGCTCTCAGACATTAACTTGCGATAGTTTACTTGCTCGTGTAAACTACGCTTTAAATTGTGTTGCAATAAAAGTCATCCTTGTTAATTTTATCAAATTATTTAGTTTTCCAGAAGAGGTCATGCTAGCGCCACTTCTGACCACCCTGTATAATCTCCATAGAAAATATGCTAGGAACTTTAAACACTAGTTTTAATATTATCAACCCTGGATTTTAATTAATTAAAGTCAAATGACATGGCAAAATGTAGATACAATATTAACTTATAGTTTTGTAAATTCCCATTTACTTAAATGAGATTCCACAAAAATGGATGGCTGAATATCTAAATATAAGGCTACGTTTCAAGTTCTACAGTAATAATCAATTGTACTACGATACATTTTATGTTTTATTTATATTATATCTATCTTCAGAAATAAAGGGGTGGTACATAATTATAACTTATATTGCTAATATGTTATTATTTCCAATATTTCAAGGCTTGTCTATCAACAGGATATAAAAGTGAACAAAGCTGGTTTACCTAAACATTTCTATAGTTCCCAACCTACATCCACTACCTTTAATAGTTTATAAAGCAATAATCACAAGAAAAAGTACTTAAATTATTACAATTTTTGTTTGTGTTAAATAAAGGTTGACATTGCAATTACTTGTAGAATTGCCTTTGTAATAAATGAGAAACAGTTTTGAAACACTGTAAATAGCCTTTAAAATTAATCGTACTAGTACTTCTGTAATATATTCCTTTTAATATCACCCACATCTGTACCTACTGTATTTTAAACGATTATTCATAAACTGTTGCAACTGCAAATACTCATTAGTGGGAGCCCATGCAAGTTCAACTAGTTTTTCTTATAAAATAACCGCACGTATTACAGAAGTGTTTACACTTTGCGGTAACACATGTTTACATCTACTATTTTATGTATTGTCACAAAAAACAATTTATTACCACAGCAGTTAGTAGTTTCGTTTATTTTTTTATTATATCTTACATATAAAATTACTGGAGTTTTGATTTGCAAAAAACGAATTTTATTTTTAAAAACTTTTATTTAGTTTGGATGCTACAATACAACTGGCTTCTAAAATTATACAATAATTCTTTCTAAGCTAACTAAGCTGAAAAAGCTGAAATGGCAAAAGATAAGGCATGAAGCTTCTAAGAACATAATATAATAATGTAATACATCGTGTTATAATAAATGTAAACTAAACTAATTGTGATAACGTAACTCCTCCATCCTTAGTGGAAAGCACAGCCAATAATGGTGTGTTTTCGTGGATTAGACTATTTCTTCAACGTTTTCGTTTCTTGAATCTTTAAAATATTTAGTTATTATAAATTTATACATAAAGAAAATTAAAATAACTGAGATGGAGATATATAATAAAATTGTCCATAAACTGATTCTATTAAAAGACACTGGTGCAAGTATATTTTGCAATTGTTCCTTTTGTATTTGAAGTTGAGTCTCGATTTCTTGGGTTTCTTTTAAGTTGATCATGTCCAGGTCCAGCGTGGGTGGATTGAAAGCAATGGTGTTCTTCTTTTGAAAAGACATTGATAAGTTTAATGCGGGTAGCATAATATTGTTGTAGAACGGCTGATTAGTTTTATAAGTACGCAAGTTGAATGTTTTTATTTGAACACTGCACTCAGGGGTTGATTCCAATAAGTATGATCCATAAAGTGGTATTCGATCTCTTGAATTTCCACAAGAAGTTGTAGCTATGATGCGTGTAGGGGTGGTGATAAGCCATCTACCATCGCTGATTTTGTTTATTTGGACATCGTGTAATTGGACTTCGAAGGGTTGACATGTTGTTATATTGGATTGATAGTGAATTAATTGTACGGCACATGGAGATTCCTTGGTAATATAGGCTGTATGTACTTCTTTACATAGATATTTGTTTCGAAGTAGTTGGAAGCATTTTTGGTCCATGTATGAATATTTTGTGTCACTAAGTGTTAGGTAGGTTTTATGTGGGATATTAAAGTTGAATTTAGATTTTTGGATAGTTGGGATTGGAATTGGATGTAGTTGATAATAATTGTACAATTCTGGCTCAACTAGAGGTAATTCTAAAATGAATGTAATAATTGTTTGTTTTGAATATGCTTTAATTTCAATTATTTGTTCAAAACTTAGTACGTTTTCTATAGTGGCTTCTAGAGGTAATTTATCAATATTTGATTTAAATGTCTTTATTTCAGATAAAAGTTCTGCAGGATCGATAATAGAGTTGTGAAGTGTATTAATTTTGGCAAAAGAAATGGCTACTTCGATTTTTTCGAATATGTTATAAATTATTTGAAACATCATTGTTATTTGGTTGATAATTTGATGAATTTGAAAATATTGAAAATTATTACTTCCTTGAAGGCTTACTTCTTTAAGAGTTTGTTCTATTTGTAAAATTCTTGACTTTAAAATTGATTCATTGTGTGAAATATTGGATATTAAATTTTCGAATTTATTGATTGTTGTTTCAAGTATTGTAAGGTGGATAATAGCATTGTTTTTCAATTTATTTTGATTTTCTTGTAGTTGGCGTATTAGACTATCATATCGTTCGGCATCAATTTGGTCTAAATTTCCGGTAACACATTTTATAAGTGAACCTAAAGGGTTTAAAAGGCCGCGTTTACTTCTAGTGAGTATTTCGGATGTTGGGTTAATTTGATGGATTTCATCTATTATTCGCTTTTCTAATGTTAATAGGGGTATAAATGAATTTGTGTATTCTGCTTTATAAGAAAGTTCACTTTTGATGGAGTTTATTAACCTTTTTGATTGAATACTTAACGATTTAAATTGTAATATAACAGGGTTAAGGTCAAAAATTTGAATTAAGGACCAGTGATTGGATGATATACTAGCGGTTCCTAATTTGTAGGGTAAGAGTCCAGGGTATTGGTTTAGGTTGTGAAAGGATACTTCGGTTCCTATTGTTATTGAGGTACCGACCCATCTGTAACAAGGGGTATTATTTTAGTTTCATTAATGTGAATGATTTCTTTGAGCTTTGTTTTAGGATTTTCTATTTCTAGTTTATTATTTTCTAAAATTTTAGTAAGTATAAAGGGACCGTTAAATTTCTTTGCTAATTTATTAGATCGATTTTCTAATTTTTTATATACTGTAGAGCCTAAAATTAGATTTTGAGAGGCTTTATTTTTATTTATCTTTTCTACGATTTTTTGTTTTTTGTTTTTGGATTCTTCTTGGACTTTATTGTATAAATTTTTTGTATTAGTTTGATGGGTATTTATATATTCTGCGTAAACTTTCGCGGGTATAAGTAACATTGGGTCTTGTGAACTAGTGTGTCCTAGTATAAGTTCGTGTGGAGCGAAGTTGGTACTTGAATGCATAGTACTATTGTACGCTATTACTGCATAAGGCATTAGAGAGATTATATCGGTTTTGTCATCTGTTTCTTTCAAGAGTCTTAAATGTTCTATTAACGTAGAATGAAATCTCTCTACTGGAGAGTTGGACTCGTGGTGGTATGGGGTGGTGAAATGAATTTTTATATTATGAGTTTTTAATAAAGCTTTTACGACATCATTTTTGAATTCAGTACCATTGTCTGATACAATTTGTTTGGGTACACCAAAAAATGAGAAGAAATGGACTAATTGTTGACATGCAGATATTGCGGTTCCAAAATAAGGTAATGCTTGTCCGAATTTAGAGAATTTATCTAGTATGGTTAAAAACTTTTGTTTTCCAGCTATAAAGGTGTCCATATGTAGAATTTCAAATGGCTTGGAAGGGGTTTCAGTTAATATTAAGGGTTGATCGGGTGGTCGTCTATTATATTTTACTTTTTGGCATATTTCACAATTATTTATGTATTTGTTTATGTCAGATTTTAATGATTTCCAATAATAATTTTCTTTCAATCGTTGATATGTTTCCTCGATGCCACGATGGTTCGTCTTTCCTTCGTGTCGATATTTTATTATTGTTTGGCGTTCGTCAGGTTCTACGTTATTTATTAATTTTGAACACTCGATTAATTTGTAATTTCTAAAATAATCTGTTAAAGCTTTTTGAAAATATGGGCGTAATTCTTTTGATAAAAAGTGAATGTGTGTTGTTTTATTTGTCAGATTTTCTTTAAGAAAGTTTACAATAGTCATTGTATTAGTAGGTAAAGTTGCTTGTATGATATTGTTTTCGTCAAATTTTTTGAAATTGCGTTCAATATATGTTTCGTAAGGCGATTTTTTAACAATTAGTTGATTTGATTTATTATTGATTATTTCGTCAATTATTGGTATATCGGATAAAGTTTCGTGAGCGTTACTACTGTGAGCTGTGTTGGAATCATTAGTTGGGGGTCTTACTTGGATATCTTGAAGAATATGAATTTTAGGTTCTGGGGTTAATTTTAGGTTTTCGATGTCCCGTAGAGTGTCACTGACGTCGTTGGGGTTTAGATTCGCTGGGTCGTAATTATGGTCTAAAAATTGTTCAATGTCAAGGTCTATGTCTCCGGGATTATTTTTTGTAGATTGTGTTTCTAAAGCATTGAGAGATATTCGGGATAAGGCGTCTGCGTTAGTGTTTTGTTTGCCCTTTTTGTATATTATGGTGTAATCATATTCTTCTAGTCTTAACCTCCATCGCACTAATTTAGAGTTTGGCTCTTTTAAATTGAAAAGCCAAACTAGTGGTTTATGATCTGTATATATTTGGAATTTCTTGCCATAAAGATAGGGTCTGAAGTATTTACAGGCCCATACTATAGCTAATAACTCTTTTTCTATAGCAGAATATCGTTGTTCGCTTTCGTTTAGGGTTCTAGAAGCGTATGCGACTGGTTTATCATTGGGTGGTGTTCCCTGGGATAATACGGCTCCTAACGCAACATTTGAGGCGTCTGTTGTTAAAACAAACGGTTTTGTAAAGTCTGGGAAGTTTAAGATGGGTGCATTTATTAAAAGATTTTTTAAATGATTGAATGATTGCAAAAACAAAGGTGTGTGTTCGATTTTAGCATTTTTCTTTAGGCATAAAGTTAGGGGTTTGGTTATTTTAGCGAAATCTTTGATAAATTTTCGGTAGTATCCTGCAAGGCCTAAAAAGGATTTGATGTCTTTTTGAGTTCTAGGTATCGGGAATTCTTTTACTGCTTTTACTTTTTCAGGGTTTGGCATGACACCGTCTTTAGTAATTTTATGTCCAAGGTAAGCGACTTCTGTATGTAGAAATTCCGACTTGTCTAGTTGTATTTTAAAATTCGACTGTCTGAGTCTTTCGAAAACAGATTTCAACCTTTCAATATGTTCTTGTAGAGAAGTAGAAAATATAATTATATCGTCTAAATACACAAGACATATTTCATTTTGAAATCCACGTAACACGTTATTCATGACACGCTGAAATGTTGAGGGCGCATTTTTGAGACCAAACGGCATGCGTTTGAACTCATAATGTCCAGTATCGGTAGAAAACGCGGTTTTCGGGATGTCATTGGCATCCATCTCGATTTGGTGGAAACCATTAGCTAGGTCAAGTGTCGTGAAATATTGTGCTTTACCTAATTTGTCTAAAATATCTGAGATATTTGGTAGTGGGAATTTGTCTCCGATCGTTTTATCGTTTAGTTTTCGATAATCGATAACTACTCGCCACTTGCGTTTGCCGGACGCGTCCATTTTCTTGGGTACTACCCAAATGGGGCTACTCCATGGTGAGGTTGAATTTTGAATAATGCCATTTTTGAACATTTTGTCGATTTGTTCACTTACTTCTTGTTTGTGAACTTGCGGATATCTATAAGTCTTAGTAAAAAGGGGTGTTTCGTCCGTGAGATTTATTTTATGTTTAATTTGGTTGGAAAATGTAAGAGGTGTATTTTCACAATAGAAAATATCTCTATATTCGTAACAAAGATTCTGAATGGATTTATATTCTTCGTTATTACAATGTTTTAAACGCAAATTTTTTAGGTTTTGTTTTTGTAGATTATCCATATATTCATTTAGTTCTGAATCAGTTTCCATTTTTTCTATGAAATTATTTTCAATTTCGTCAATTTGTTCGATATCGAATGGTTCAAGGAATTGGATTTTGACAGGATTTTCACAAGTGTTAGTAATCAATGTGGTGGCATGGTAGTCAATGATTTCGACAAGAGCTTCAGGCATTTCGGCTTGTCCGAAATTTGTATAGTTTAGAATGCCTGTACCATTTAATTTATTTACTGGGATTTTTACTTTTTGAGATGTACGGGGTGCGATTATTAGTTTAGTGGGTTTAGCTGTTTTACTAGGTAAATTGTTATATTGATAATATAAAGGTATTATGATATTATGTGTTTCTAAAGTGGAATTACTTAAATTTATTTTAGCACCTATTTTAGTTAAGAAATCAATGCCAAGTAAACCATCAAATCTGGGTGAGAAATTAAAAAGGTAAAACTTATGTTCTCCTATACTGTTAAATGAAGGAAAAAGGGGGATGATCATTACTTCGTTGTGAAGAGATGTTGCGTGGGCTGTGCGTACGGAAAATTTTTCGGAGTGTATAAAATCGTGATAATTTTGATACGCAAGATTAGGATTAATAAAACTTTTACCACTTCCTGTATCTATTAAAAATTTGGCTTTAAGTTCTGGAATAAATATAATAGGTAATTCAGAGTGGTTGTAATTATTTAAGTTTATTATTATCTGTTGTTTTTCGGATTTGGAATAATTTGAAAATTTTGTTCGTCATGATAATTGGTCTCGTATTCGTTTTCGTATTCGTTTTCGAACTGGTTTTCGTTATAGTTTTCAAAGTTATAGTTTTGGTTATCTGGGGAATATAAATTGTAAGCGTCGTTATTATCAGTTAGATGATAATTTGTATGATCGAATTGATTTGATGCTTGATTGATTTCATTGTCATGTTCTACCGGTTCTACTGATTGATTAAAAAGTTCTTCAGCAACCCAATTACGTTGGTGTTGTTGACTTTGTTGGGATGGTACTCGTATTCTACTATTGCTTGATGAAGTATCCATAGGTTCAGGATTTTGGGGAATATTTCTGTTAAATGTAGAGTTTCTAGTCATTCGAGAGGGGGTGGTTTGGTTGAAATTTGGTCTATGCATTGGTTGTGACGTGAATCTTGGAGTGAAAGCAGGTCTTTGAGCGAAGTGATTTTGAAATGTAGGTCTAGGTGTGAAATTAGAGAATGTTGGTCTTTGAGCAAAAGGATTTTGAAATGAGGGTCTCGGTGTGAAATTAGGTCTTGGTTGAAATGAGGGTAAATTAAAGGGTGTAGAGTAAGATGGATAATTATTATATTGTTGTGTCATATTTGGTTTAGGAGGTTGGACATTTGACGATGTTTTATTCGATGTGTTAGCCCGATGTTTATACATTAGGAAGTTTTCTTCTTCGCGTGCAAAGCTCATTGCTACTTCAAGCGAATCGGGGTTCTTTAAACGTACTACTAACTGCATATGATAGTTTAATCCGTTAATGAATGTTTTAAGACATAAATCGTCGTATTGATTGATTTTTAACAGTTTAATGTTATTTGGGTCGTTAGACGCATTAATTTTAGTAAAAAGAATGCTACGTGCGTCTTGTAAACGTAATCCAAAATTTTGAGGAGTTTCGTTTTTGTCCGGACGCATTGAGATAATATCTTGAATCAAACAATCAATAGATCTTTGATCTGAAAAAGTTATTAATAGTGATTCTTTGACTTTTAACCACGTATCAAGTTTAATACGTGAAGCAATTAAATCGGCGGCTCTTCCGGTTAATTTACCGATTATTGTGTCGAAAAGACAAATGTTAACAGGAGCAACAATATTTGTGGCATCTCTATGATTCTGTAAAAAGTTCTCACAAGATTTTATAAATCTACTGAGTTGTTTGGGATTGCCATCGAAATGAGAGATGTTGTCTGCTTGATATTTAATCAATTGATAGTTGGGTTGAGCCATAGTAATTGGTACTAAGTTTTGTATTTCTAAGTTATTAAAAAGATTAGCTAAATTTTCTACGTCTTCCAGTTTGAGTTAAAAGTACAATAATTAAAATATAGGAAGTAAAATGAAGGATGCACTTACAGAGTGACGAAAATTATAAACATTTCCAATAGGATCGGCGATGCTTGTCCTTTCCCTGGGTTGAGAATTATGGGTTTGGGACGATGTTTGTTCCTTTCACCCGCACCAATAGGATTGTAGACGATTTTTGTTCTTTTCCCTGGTCAGATGAGTTGCACGTAACTGCCACTAAAAGTTTTTTTATTTTCGGTTCTGTCAATTAACTGTTGAAACAGAGAACAGCACTAAACACGGCGAAGTGAGCAAGTGTTTAAATTTTTAGGACTGTTTTGACAGATCCTACCGACTGCGCCAGTTTTGATTTGCAAAAAACGAATTTTATTTTTAAAAACTTTTATTTAGTTTGGATGCTACAATACAACTGGCTTCTAAAATTATACAATAATTCTTTCTAAGCTAACTAAGCTGAAAAAGCTGAAATGGCAAAAGATAAGGCATGAAGCTTCTAAGAACATAATATAATAATGTAATACATCGTGTTATAATAAATGTAAACTAAACTAATTGTGATAACGTAACTCTGGGCAGTCAAATCAAATCTGTGGGCACTTAAAGAAAATTTATGGCTCCACATACCATTTATGTTAATAGAAAGAAAAATCCAGTAGAAGATGTAGGACAAAATTATTATGCAATATAGGTTATGCACTTATACAGTCTCATTTAATTAATTTCTACGTTACGTCCAGCAGAAGCAGTTGAAAAGTCGAAAATCTCTACACTCGTTATTTTTTTAATGTAAACAATAAAATTATACGCCGTATTGACATCAGACGTGAATGCAAAACTTAACATTGATCATGTTAATCATTTATATCTAGTTACTAATTAAATACTAGGATTGCAATTATTTAAGAATGCGTAGTTACAACAGGATTTCGAACTTCAGTATAATGTAAAAATGCAAGACAACCTTTCACAGATTTAACTGCATTATGTTGTAATTACATTAGTTTGGTGCAGCAGAAAAATATCAAGTTATTGAGAATAAAATTTACATAACTGTATCAAGTGCATTTAAGCGAATATGCAGTAAACTTCAATGTTATTAGATTATGACACTGTTTTAGAAATTTTATTCTTAAGTGTATTTATGGGTCAAGTGGGAAATTATTATTCAGTAGACACGTCTGCATTTAACTAAATTAAAGACATTATCAACTCATGTTTGCTTATTAATATGTAAATTTGAAAAAAGAAGCAATTTTCAATGTAAATTCTGCATTGACCGACGTACAGGGTTTCTCTTTTAGATCCAATTTATATCAAAATTATCATTTTTGAGATTTGAGTCAAATCTCAAATCTCACATTTGAGAGAGAATGTCTTCGACAGAATTTTTAGGTTAATTAGTCTCTAAGTTTAATGTATAAATCTATGGTAACAAAAAATAATACTTTTCAGTGGTGTGCCGACTCGTGTTTTTTCATGTTTTTAGTTTAGGTTTCGTCCGATTTGTTACGAATCTTTTCAGAGTTGAACTTTTTAAACTATAGTTCTACTCAATTTTCTGATGTTTGCTTAGATATTTTTCAGATAATTTAGTGAATGTGGGAAATTATAACCAAATAGGAAAATCTGCCTAATTAGTAAATTTTGAATTATTATTTTACTCCAGTAGGTATAGTTAGTCAGATTCCTATGGGTATTATTGCAATTCATTGGATAAGAAAATTTTGTTTTGCTATCGATACAGTACCATATAGAAAGCTTAAATTCCAGTTTTCGACCATCAACCTCTTGCAGCTTTTCCGCCATCTTGAATTAAGTAGTGAATTCTTACATCGACAGAAACAGCCGTATTTTTTATTTTATCGAAAAAATGGCCGATACCATTTTTAACGAGTTCTACAAATTTGTGTACTTGATATTTCTTCATATTTTGCGTATTTAACGAGTAGTAACTAATTAATTGAAAAAAGGGGGTTAAAAAAATTTTTGCTCGAATATTTTTTTTCCTTCAGTGCTATCGCAAAAATGTTCATTTAAAATTTATTAAACACATAGTTACCTACCTACAACTTTGATATGACAAATTTTTTTATGCGAGGAATTGTTTACTACTGTAGCAGTGTAGCGCCTTGAAGTTGAGAGTATCGTCACTCGGCAGTATAGTACAGGGCATTTAGACCTTACAGGGAAATAATTCCGAGACGAATTTGGCTTCCGATTTTCGAAAGTGTATGTATAGAGCCGGAAAACTCATTTTGCACAATTCTACCCGGTGGTGAAAAGCTGCCATCTTGTTTTTAAAGGTTGTTTTAGTTTTTCGCGCATACATCACGTATTTTCGGTTTTAGAAGAAATTTTTTCTATGCAATTTTGTTGAAATTGAATTCTCCATAAAATTGCACTGGTAACTTTTTTGCTAATTGCAATTTTTTACAAGTTGGTTATACCTCCAATTTTCCAGGCTGGTGTTTGGTGCATTTTCGATAGTCGCACTTTCTCAGGCAGTCGCATTTTTCGAGACAGGTGCACGTAAACTTAAACAAAACTATTTATGTTAATTTCAAAAAGTAATCTCGTGTAACAAAATGTTGTACTTAACTTGTAAACAATTGCAATTAGCGAAAAAAAATTTTTTTTGTAGAGAATTCAATTTACAACTTAATTTCATTTTCTTATAAAATCTAAAATACGCGATTTATGCGTGAAAAACTAAAACAACCCTTAAAAACAAGATGGCGGCCTTTCACCACCGAGCGGAATTGTGCAAAATGTGTTTTCCGGCTCGTATACTTAAACACTTTCGAAAATCGGAAGCCAAATTCCTCTCGGAATTATTTCCCAGTAAAGTCTAGATGTTCTGTACTACTGACGAGTGACGATACGTGCAATTTCCAGGCGCTGCAGTAAGTAAACAATTTCTCGCATGAAACAAATTTTCATATCAAAGTTGTAGGTAATTGTGTGTTTAACATATTTGAGCTGATTCGACAATATTTGCAAAACTATGTTAAGTTAAACTAAAAATTATGTTGTTTTGTTAAAGTTTCCATTTAAATATCGTATGGAATTTTGGTAAACGGGAAATCAAACGTTAAACTGTAATCTAGATACGGTTTTTTAAAATCCTTGTCTGCAAAATAGGGCGAAATGATTCAATAATAATAATCCATTTGAGTCGATGGTTTCAGTTCAGTTATTTATGTCACTTTACAATTTATTCCTCCATGAAAGGACTCGACAAAGGATAATCCATATTTATAAGAAACTCAGCGAAATTATAATAAAAGCATTAGGTAGTTATGTAGTCAAGTAGGAGTCCCAGACTGATGGTACTCAAAGAATTATAGGTATTTTACTTTCATTTTTCTACTTTTTAGTCGCTGGACATAATAAAGTATACAATTTTATAAATTTTGTCGCAAATCTGACTTTTACTTAAATTTAAATTTATTTTATTAATATTAGAATTTGCTTTTTTAATACTGGAATTTATAATCAAAGATTAAGCATGATTATGCTTGTTATGTTAATAACTTTTTACCTCTATTATTAGTCCAATCTAATTTAAGGTGAACCTGGAAATTTGCCCTAATAGGCTACAATCTGGATAAATAATTCAAAACAAAACGCGTCATTTCTTAGATTCATTTATCATAGACCAAATCTGAATTATTTATAGTTGTTGCATGTTCTTAGGAGTAATTTCCAATTTCAACTACGAATATAACACTGAGCTATATGAAACTATCAATAAATAATTCTGATATAAGTTATTACAATACTGTGTCATATCTGAGTATACGACTAAAATACTGGATTCGATATAAATTTACAATGAATCTCGGGCAAGGTTCATATCTCTTGCTATATCACGGATTAGAATCAGTACAAGTGGTTGCAAGCAGGTTACTGAATACAAGAATATTTTATAAGAAAGATCACATACTATAACAAATTTAATAAAACTGAGTTCCTGCAAATTGCTTGAATTCATCTGGCTACACAAATTCTACAAAATTGCTCAAGTTTAAGAGTGCAGATCACCGAAATAAACTGAAACTCAAATTTATTTATTAAAGCAATGTTACGTAATAGTGTCGTATTAAAAAGAAAAATATTGGCTCATTAATTTTAATATAACATCTGCTGCTTCATTCAAAATATTTCATTTTGTTCATCACAATAAAAACGAAATTTAATATTTTAAAACTTTAGTATACATTAAAATCTTATAAAAGCGTAAATAATTGAAAATTAGTAGGTACTCTAAATTCGTCTAACCTAATAGTTTACAATTTTTCCAGAAGCCTCTAATTTATAGTCCACGTAGTAGAACGCTGACTAAAGTTCAAACCTCATGATTATTTAATGCAATATTAATATTTTCCCTCATTCTCCAACCTATAGATAATACAAAATAACGTGTAACATTAAATGGAAAATCATACATTCTTGTTACATTAAAATTAAATCCTTATAAATTATTCAAAATTTCGTATGGTTGTCTACAGATTCAAGTATATATTAAATCGTTTTGTGGAACAAAAATTGCATTCAATAATTTATTCATATCTTCAGTGAAACCTTGACAAATTATAGTGAGGGTTAAACGATTTTAGACAATCGATATGTTGCAATAGACGTTTTTAACATATTAAACCAAAATTCATAATTAATTTCATATGCATGAGTGATGAAACCATTTTCTTATTTTTATCACATTGCGTTCAGTTTTCTACAATTAATACGACGCTAGAAATCAACACTAAGTGTGGTTATTAGCCTACACCAACCAGTTAATCTCAAAATTTTATTGATTATATAAATGTTTACAAGATGTTCTAGGTGTGGACCCATAAATTGTGAAACCAAAAGTCTTCAGCAACTTGTGAGAGTTGAAATGTTAGTATTGATATTGTACGATATGCAGACTCTATGAAATTAATTCAGTTCCTGATAATAAATAATAATAATTCAGATACCTATTCACCGAGAACTGTTATAAATTAAAATGATAAATGATAATGTTGTAGTAATTTTCAATATGTAAAGATAAAATCAAAAATTTGGTAGTATCACTTCCGGTTCTATGATTTCAAATATTTTTGGATATAATAAAATAATTTATGCATTTTTTTCAGAATATCGCAGCTGATGTTTTAATTTTTACAGTTGAAAGTGATACTTTTACAAAAAAATTAGGCTCAGTTTCTTTATTTATATCCAAAAGTAACAATCTGATTATAATTAGTGGATTTTTATTAATATTCATGATTCTAACTTTAAACCAGATATCACAGAGTTATAAAATCCATAAAAATATTGTGCTAAAAATATAATAAACTGGTTTAGGTAATCTAGAATGATGTGTGGCTCTCCTTTCTTCTTGTAAATTATATTTTACAATCAAATTGGGAAAAAGTTGTTTTATTTCTCAATTGTAGCCGGATTGTTTGTGAGATTGATGTAATTGTAAGAACTACTTTACATTTTTATTATTATTGAATTTGTATATTTAAATTATGCGCATCTATATATTTGGCATAATATCGAATTAACAAATATGAAATATATTAGAATTTTTGAGAAGTAGTCGTTAATATTACGAAAACTTAACATCGAAATGTTAATCTAACTTAATTAGGTAAACAAACTTATTTTAACATTGATTTATTCAGCAAAATTGAAGATTATTTCAATTTAATATACATTTAAAAAAATTATTCAAATATTCTAGGTCTTCTTTCATTTTGCATCATGCACAATTAGCGACCTGCAAATTGTCTGATAGAAATTGGTTACACAAAGAACAACATTGACTGCATAACTGCAGATGTAAGTCGATTTAACAGTGACCCAAAAATTTGTGTGTTATAGTAAACTATAAATGACAGTGGTTCAACTGTTTAACCTTCCGGATACGCATGTTTTATCAGTGAAAGTGTTTTAAGTTTCATCTCATAATTTGAAAAATCCCTGCTCCCATCTAAGAGGGGAAACGCCTTGTTTTGTATAAAAGTCAAAAACAGCAAACGTTAAACACATTCACTTGAGATCACTTTAGTAACAATATGAGGGCATTTCAAGTAAGCTACTCTTAATTTCGTATTTACATTTACGATTATAACAAATATCACATGCTTTTATTAATTGGCATGTTTAATTAATTTGACTTGATGTACGGAATAAGTCTTGATATCCCAGTTAATTGTGAAAAAGTCCGACTAGCTTTGATTTATGTCCGATATTAAATCATCATCGAGTAATTTTTTGGTACCTGATGATGCTTACATATCGAAAACAAATCGAAACTAGTAGTACTTTACTTTGCACAATTTACTGAAAAATCAGGATTTTTAATCCTTACACTACTTTTATGGATTTCCTCAACTTAATTAATTTACTTTACAACTTAAATCAAACAGTCATTACATTTTACTTACTTTTCAGATTTGTGCTTTAGTACTCGCTGTAGCTGGTTCCATCAGCTGCGGTGAAGTGAAGAAAGACAAAAGAGGTCTTGCATCTCTTGGATACGGCTCCGGAATTGGCCATCTAGGATCAGGCGGACTTGCCCTCTCCAGCGGCTACGGTCTTGGAGGCGGTGCATTAGGTCTTAGCAGTGGTTCTCTTGGTTACAGTTCCGGTGGTATTGGATTAGGTGGATTAGGTCTCAGCAGTGGAATTGGTCTTGGTGGTATTGGTTTAAGCAGCGGCCTAATTGGAGGTGGAATAAACACAAACACTGTTAGCAGCAACACAATCAACAGAGCTGTGCCAATTGCCGTCCCACAACCCTATCCAGTCACTGTCAACCGCCCTGTAGCTGTACCCGTACCACATCCAGTCGCTGTACCAGTTCCTCGTGCAGTTCCAGTTGCAGTACCCCAACCCTACCCCGTTACTGTAACTCGTCACGTTCCTTATGATGTACCACGTCCAGTTGCCGTTCCACACGCTGTTCCAGTACCTGTATCTGTACCACAACCCATCCCTGTGTCAGTACCACATCCAGTGCCTGTAACCATTCCACAACCCGTCCCAGTTAGAGTACCAACCCCTGTTGTAGTACCAGTTGCCCAACCTGTCGCTGCTGTCAGCTCCGGAATCGGACTTTCTTCTGGTTTGGGACTCTCTTCCGGTTTAGGATATTCATCTGGTCTTGGATATTCATCTGGAATTGGATATTCTTCTGGATTAGGACTTTCTGGTTCGTCCTATTCTTTGGGAGGCTCCGGATTGGCTCTTGGTCATGGTATCGGTCTTAGTTCTGGATTGGGACACGGTGCTACAGTGTTGAGTTCTGGGCATGGACTCGGTTTGAGTTCTGGACATGGAATCGGTTTGAGTTCTGGACACGGACTCGGCTTGAGTTCCAAAATCTGGTAAATGAAGCCATCTGTGAATGTCATCTAAGTCTCATGTGAAATACCATTAGTGTAAATAGTACGAAATACATTTTTTTTATTTTTTAAAATTAGTTGATTTATTTTATCCCTTTATGTTTTAGTTAAACAGTGTGAACCAGATTTTAATCGGGACACACAGAATCGTCAAAACACTGCAAATTTATATGAAATATTATTATATAAAATTATTGCCAAAAATTCTTAGTTATCGAGATATTTAGAGAAATTTATCAATGAGTGTGAATTATTGGCTTTTATCGATCAGATTTTTCATATTTGATCTATAGGAATGATTTTGAAATGAGTTTAATTCAGATTCTATCAAAAAATTACAAGTAAACTTTTTCTTTATTACCTATTATGTAATAATAATGAATGACGCAAAAGTAATATATAATATCTTGGCAACATCCCTTGTTACGCCTTTGGTTAGAACGAGGAGATGAAAACGATGGTGGGAAGTATATTAATGTACCCAACATTCACCTTCCAAACTTCATAAGAATATCTCAATTATTGTCAGATATGAGGGGAAAATAAATTAAAATGTCAATGCTCGCTATCTCTAAAACAAAGCATGATAATTTTTTTGTTACTATCACAGGATAGATGATAAAACAGGAACAAGGTGTATTTTGCAAGAGCCCAGGACATAATAATAATGATTATGATAAATTTGAAAAAATTAGGTATTGAACCTTCCATCACGTACTAAAACTCTGCCAAGTTTCAGACATATCCGTCCATTTTTATAAAAGTTAGAAATATTAAAAAAAAATGGCATTTTTTCTTATGGAACACCGTATATATTTTTACATGAATCGATAGATCTTTTTAAGCTGATTCCAAAAATATATATGACTTTGACATTTGGACCAAAAGTGACGGAGATATTAAACGTTAAATTTGTAAAATTTGAGAAAATTAACATTTCTTTTTTTTTTACCTTTTAGGATATTTTAATTTTTTTAAATTCTATCTGCTTTATTTTTTTCTGAAGTATTCAAATATACTATTAACTTTTTTTAATTCAAAATGATTTTATTAATAATATAAATTTTTAAATTATACAAGATTGCCTACAATGTTCCTACATTCGCAGATTGCAATGAATTAAAAAAAGTTATAAACTAAGCTGTGTTATAGTTTTCTGACATTTACAGGAAGAATAAAGGAGATACAATAAAAAAAATCAAAATATCCTAAAAGGTAAGAAAAAATATATGTTAATTTTCTCAAATTTTACAAATTTTTTGGTCCAAATGTCAAAGTTATATATATATTTTTGGAATAAGCTTAAAAAGATCTATCGATTCATGTAAAAATATATAGGGTGTTCCATAAGAAAAAATGCCATTTTTAGCACACTTTGTATATTTTTCAAGTTAAAAAAGTTTTGATGGTATATTTGAAAACTTCAGAAAAAATACAGTAAATATGATTTTGAAAAAATAAAATATCTCAATAGGTAAGAAAATAAAAGGGGTAATTTTCGGTGAAAGACCCTGTACTATATGATATTAAAGTGCCATAATTTCATAAATTTCAGATGTAAATCCGGATCCCAACAGAACGTCAAATTAAGGTGTCGTAAGTGATTCAAATTCAAGATAAGATGATTAAAGAACGAGCCGGAAGAAATTGAAGAAGAGTTCAGGGGCCTCTGGAGCAAACGAAAGAAGTATTTGATGGGTTTTCAGGAGTTTCGGCTTACATTTATAAAATACATATGATTTAATTTAGGTATATTTGTTAATTTATTAAAATGTCTTATATTATGAGTCTATCTGTTTTTACAACTTACCTCCTATAAAACATAATTCTTTTTTCTAATATATACTCGTACATAAAGCTTGTTATATTTAAAATATCAATGTTACCATCTACTCAAATGGAGCCGCAAGTGCCACAGTCTTGAAAATATTTTCATTCAATAGAAAATATACGTATACAATACAATATAAAATATATCATTTATAGTTTGTTTACTTTTCTGTGTACTTGTATTTACACCTTGTAAATAGGTACGTAATATAATAATAAGATACACTACAAAATAAGGATAATAAAAGTTGAATTATTCTAGGGGTGTTGAAACACAAAGTAAACATTTCTTAGTACGGATATAAATAGACTCGAAAACAGGTTTCAGATTTCAACAAATATACAATAATGAAAATTTACCTAGAAACTGAATATTTCTTAGAATCAAGCGTTTATTATTGAATTCTTGTCTTATCTTTTTAAAATCTAATGGAAAAATAACAGATAAGATGTACTTTTGGCGGCTAAATGCATCAGATAGTAGTTGTGGTAAAGAGATGAATTATTTATTGTGTGATAGGAGTATATAGATTTATATACAGGATCCGTTTTATATTAAAATACGGTTTGTATGCTACAGGTTAAAAAAAATCCAGTCCTAGTCTAGTTTCGATGTGAGGAATGAGTATTCTAGATAGTACTATTTCGATGATTTGTACTGTCGGAAATTAGATATTGTAATGGATCATCGTGAGCTTGCTTTCATATTGGCAATAAAGGACATGTTTATTGAAAAAAATCTGGGAAGAAATTATTTACTATCCCGATATAAGTACATATTGCAAAAGTTCCTGCCTAGATCCAAAATATCTATCTATTTAACATTTTTATCAATTGATATTTGTAATCTAGATATTACTCATACGTATATGGATTGGTGAGATATAACTGCACATTTATTTCACAAATTTAGTTTGTTTATATCGGAATCTTAAACTAGTATTAAGTTCTTGTTAAAGAAAAGGCAAAATGTGTATTTTAAACGTTTTTACCGTGGTAAAGGGTTGTTTTTGTGCAGAAACACTTGAGAAGCGATTAAGCATGCAACTGAGTACCTATGTAGCAATTGACATATTTGTAATGATAATTTATTTTATTTATTTTGAACCATCTAAGAATTTACAAAATCCCAATGGTAAGAATTATTTTTCTTATCTATTATTCTATATTAACCAGTATGTTTTTAGCGGCTGCTGTAATATTTTTCCTATTTTTTTTGCTTACTATCATATCCATGTTAATGAATATATTGGGAATTATAACTACTTGTAAGGTACCTAATGATATTAGTATTACGTAGATTATAACAACAAAATTAATTCATGTTTTTTTAGAAAAGTGTCAAATTAATTACTATATATTTAGGATACATCGGCGTTGAAAAAGTACTGATGATTGCATTTTTTATATACATAGACGTGGTTGTTGGAACTGCTGATAATACTACTGCTGGAGATGTGCTATTATGTATAGCTATTGAAATGATAGTATTGGGTACGTTAAATAATCAAACTATAATAATACGAACGTCTAATGCCTACTTTATAAATGCGAGTTAACTTTTGAAAGACAAGAAAACGCTCAGAAGTAAATTTTCAATTTCTGAATCATTCCTCACATTTAATAGTTCAAAGACGTAAAAAATTTTGTCTATTGTAGCAATGCTTTTCTTTACACTTTATTTGGTTGTGATGCTTCGAAAGAGATTCATTTCAAAGGCTATGATATCCGTTCCAACACCTGAAGACCCTATTAGTAATGAGAATGCTACTGGTAAGGAACCCAATACTAACTTACTTCGTCATATATAATATTAAAGTGCCATAATTTCGTAAATTTCAGATGTAAATCTAGATCTTGATAGTAACAGTAACTCAAATGACACAGCTGATCCTACTAATCGTGTGAATACTTCTGGTAGGGAACTGAACATTACGTACATAATATTTATTTAAAATACTATTCGAAAAATTAATTTCAGGTGGAAATCCGGATCTTGATAGTAACAGTGACTCAAATGACACAGCTGATCCTACTAATCGTGTGAATACTTCTGGTAGGGAACTGAACATTATGTACATAATATTTATTTAAAATGCTATTCGAATCATTAATTTTAGATGTAAATCCGGATCCCAACAGTACGTCAAATTCAAATGAAGCTGTCGAAAGCGATTCAAATTCAAGACGTGAGAGGATTAAAGAACGAGCCGTAAGAAATTTAGAAAGAGTGCAGGCGCCTCTGGAGCAAATGAAAGAAGTATTTGATGTTTTTTCATGATAATAATAGTTTCGGCTTACATTTATAAAATATGAATTAATTTAGATATATTTGTTAATTTATTAAAATGTTGTATATTATGTCTGTCTGTTCTTACAATACATATAAAAATGATTTGTTTTTCTTACATTTAGGTAAAAAAATTTAAAATATCAAAGTTACCATCTACTCCGTTAGTTGTGGCACAAAGTGGCACAATCTTGAAAATATATTCATTCGATAGAAAATGTAAAATACAGAGTCAATATAAAAGAATATAACATCGCAGTGGGCTGTGAAATTTAATAAATTTAAAATTTCTGGGGAATCTCAAAGATAAAACGTTTAATGTAAATGCCGATCTGACCAATGGATACTAGTGATGTTAAACGATATTCATTAATTCACTACTGATTGTGAGAGGTGGCAAATCCTAATACATTCAAAATTCACAGCCACCTTTGAGGTTAGATTCTTTTATAATTACCTTGTATATCACTTACAGTTTGTTTACTTCTCTATGTGCTTCTAATACTTACACCTTGTAACTGGATATCTACCTAGTATAATAAGATAAACTACAAAATAATAATAAAAGTTTAATTATTCTAGGGAAGTTGCAACACAAAGTAAACATTTTTTAGTACGTATATAATAATTGTAGATAGGTATAAATAGATTCGAAAATAGGTTTCAGATTTCAAGAAATATACAATAATGACAATTTTACTAGGAACTGGATTTTTTTGACAATCAAACGTTTATTATTGAATTATTCTCTTATCTTTTTAAAATCTAATGGGAAAATCGAAGATAAGAACTACTTTTGGCGGCTAAGTGCGTCAGTAGTGGTAAACAGATGTATTATTTATTGTGTGATATACAGGATCCGTTTTATGTATTGAAATGAGGTTTGAGTGCTACAGGTGAAAAATATCCAGCCCTAGTCTAGTTTCGAGGTGAAGATAGTATTATTTCGATGATTTGTTCGTAAAGAGTATCCATTTTATAAATGGAACCATGTGACAAATCTATATGCAAACATAATTATCATAAAATTATTGTTTTCTTTTAAAATTGTACCATGTTTCCGATAAGAGGAAAAAATATGCTAAAATATGACATCAAAATCAAATATGGCACCTATAAAAAAATGGACCTGATGATGGTTTCACAAAAACGAAACGTCGAAAAACAATTTTTTGTATCTAATCGTGTAGACAATAAAAAGTTGCTCAAATAATGTTTTTATTAAATTAAAATCGGTTATGAAATAAAAATAAAAGACTAAATGATAAAGAGCACTTATTACTTATTTTTTGTCCTATTTGGGTTTAAGATGTTTTTTCGCTTTTTTTTTCATATTACGCCAGCTGGACGTTGCGTTTGCGTAATTACAGTTCCTCCAACGACAAAATCAACATTTGCACTTTTTAAATGCTATTAGATTTAATAAAAATGAAAAATTTCCGATCTCAACAATGTTATTTTGTCCCCGACGAAACCCATATTTGTTTTGATTCACTAACGCCGCTTTTCGAGCAGTGGTAATTTTGTTCCCCAATAATATGCTGTGAAATTTCCTACGTAGTTATAAAATACATTCCCCTACCTAATATTTTTATCAATAATTGATAATAACATTTAGATTTCAATAATAATTGCGATCTAGATATTACTCATATGTGTCTGGGTGAAGTATAAGTACACATTTATTTCAAAAATTAAGTTTGTTTATATTATAGTGATTTGAAACT
This sequence comes from Pediacus dermestoides, assembly GCA_963942485.1. NCBI lineage: Eukaryota > Metazoa > Arthropoda > Insecta > Coleoptera > Cucujidae > Pediacus > Pediacus dermestoides. The sequence continues at coordinate 9,699,301 of OZ012625.1, forward strand.
AGTGTAAGTTGTTTAGGAATAAACAAAATGGATGATATTTTTAACTTATTAAAGACTAGTTTTTCTACAAAAACACTTGAGAGGCGAGTAGTTATACTACTCAGTGTTTATGTCTTAGCTGACCTATTACTATTATACTCATTTTTTTTAATGACTTTTTTGAGATTATCTAAAAATTTATATCTTAACGGTATGGGATTTATAATACTCCTATTATTATTCCTAGTTTTTCCTATTATTTCCATGCTTTGGAACATGTTTGGAATTATAAGTATTTGTAAGGTATTGACTATTGACAGTAGTATATTTATCTATATTTTTAAAAGCGAAATTCTTATTTTTAGGAAAGTGTTAAATTAATTACAATTTATTTAGGATACTCCTGCTTAGAAAAAGCACTGGTTGCTGCCTTTTTTATATATGGAGACGTTAAAATTACTAATGATGATGTTGTTACTAGTAAAGATATGGTAGTATTGGGAATTGTGGAAATATTAATAATGTGTACGTTAGTCTACAAGTCGACCAAACTAGAAAGACTTATGAGAGTTGATGCGTAGTACGCAGCTTTCACATCTATGTCCAACTCCGATGATATTCTACGCAGCCATCAGCCTTTCTAGTTTCGACTAATAATAATAATAAATAGTAGCTTCTTTAACAGTAGTCTCTACCTCTATTTCATCAACCGTATTTAATAATAATTAAATTACTAACACATACGATAAGAATAAACAATATTATTGTTGTAGTATCGCTTTTGTATACAACATATTCAGTTGTGCAACTTCGAAGAGATTTCATTTCGAAAACTGAAGACACTACTACTAATGTAAATAATCTAGGTAAGGAAATGAACCTTAACATATTTTTAAATTGCTATTCGTAAATAAATTTCAGATGTAAATCCAGATTCCGATAGTAATAGTAACTTAAACGACGCCGACGGAGCTGATCCTACTAATACTGAAAATACATCTGGTAAGGAACTAAACACTTACTACATGATTGTAAAATGCTATTCCTAATTGAAGAATAAATTTCAGATGTAAATCCAGATACCGATAGTAATAGTAACTCAAATGACGTAGCTGATTCTACTAGTAATGTGAATACTTCGTCTTTAGAACTGAACGCTATCTCCATAGGTACATAAGTATAATTATATTTATTTAAATACTGTTCGTAATTTGCAAATGAATTTTAGATGTAAATACGGATCCAACTATTAATACTAACTCAAATGACATAGCTGATGTTACTAATAATGTGAATAATTCTAATGATGTATTGAATACTATCTCCATAGGTACATAATATTTATACTGTTTGTAAATTTAGGTACCTAATAATAAATTTCAGAAGTAAATCCGGATGTCGACAATACTAGTAACTCAAATGGCTTGAAAACATCAGAATCAAAACGTAGAAAAGGAACCAGATTAATTTTACAAAAATTTAACACGCTTCTGGAAGAAATTAATGAAATAGGGGATAGACTTGTGGCAATATATCGTGAAAAATGAGACGTAATTCCCAACTTTCGTTTTTAATTGAATGGACGCTTAATTAAGCATTATTTATTGTTTTTGTTTAAACTCGAGACAATTGTGACTTGATTAAGTTCTTCTAATTGATTATACTCGTAGATCTGCTAGTTAAAATAATTTATACTACACAAGTATTAATCACAAACATTAAATCCTTAGGTTAGGATGTATGTAAATAAAGGCAAAGGACGATTATTTCAGTCCATTATTCACGATATTGTATTGTTAGGACCTAAAAGGTAAAAAAAAATAAATGTTTAATTTCTCAAATTTTACAAATTTAACGTTTAATATCTCCGTCACTTTTGGTCCAAATATCAAAGTCATATATATTTTTGGAACAGGCTTAAAAGATCTATCGATTCATGTAAAAATATATAAGGTGTTCCATAAAAAAATGCCATTTTTAGCACACCCTGTATATTTTTCAAGTTAAAAAAGTTTTGATGGCATATTTGAAAACTTCAGAAAGAACTACAGTAAATATGATTTTGAAAAATTAAAATATCTCAATAGGTAAGAAAATAAGGGGGTGTTACTCTTGCGTGAAAGACCCTGTACATATTTACGAAAAATAAATTCATTTGTCGAAGGCAGTACATGTTTTTTAATTTACTCAAGCCAGATTTTCATTTTTCTAGCATTGTAGAATATTGACTGCATTCTATGAACTATCCTTTGAAACAACAGAGCACATTTTTAATTATACGTACCTTTTCCTGTTATGAATTATTACTTAAAATGTCAAAAAAATTTTAGCATGTATTTTCGTGAAGAAATCTGTCCACGCTTAGTTTTTTGGGTCCTAACATAGCAGACGTTATAAGCAAGCAATCCGTAAACTGGTCATAGAAGAGACCTTGTAAATATAGGAGGTTTTTCTTATTACATATACAATAAGTGCAGAATATAATTAAGGTTAAGTTTGTACAAGAAAATCATGAGCTGGCCACAGCAGATATTTCATATAGCAGTATTCCTTAAATGTGTGGTGACATTTTTGACGTCAGTTTAAAATTATTGTTTAAATAAATGAACTAAAGCGTAATTTTTATGAATTTGACTTTAATACTCTTCACTAAAACCTCTGCTACTTCCTTCTCGCGTATAAGGGTAAAATATTAAAAATTGATGTAGGGAGAAATTAAAAACGAACTAAAGCGTGTTCTATTTGTAGCAATTATCCTTAATAAAGAAATACCAATATTATGCAACGTAAAAAATGCATTTTAACATAAATAGGATATGACAACATAACTTTTTATTTTGATAATAAAAAGGTTTATAGAAGATTCTCAATCTCTGACGCATCCTATTATCTTATCAACGGAAATTCATGTTTTATTACACTGACAAAAATTTAAATAGATATAAATGTGATAAACTCGAAAATTATATATTTATGGCTTTTATGTACTTTGGCAAAAATTTATTCCAGGAAGTGGGAACGAGCAGATAATTAATGTACTTAACACCAAATTCGCAAAATAATAACAACGATTTAAAAATAAACTGGACTTTTAAAATCGGCACAATTTTCATCACAGAAATAGTTATTAACCATGCCGCTTAGATTTTTACTTTCTTATACGAAGTAAAATTCGGTTATAATGAGTGGGACAAGGACAGATTTATGCGTACTGCAATAAGTGCGAGAGAAACTTCTGAAAATTATTTGAAAATTGTTGGAAACGCTCAAAATTTAAACACGATTTTAACAAAAAATTAACTTAATTTCGTTAGGAAAAGTAATTGTTGTATATAAGAAAGTCATGTATTGGACACATCAGATATTTTTATAACGAATGGATACCCACTCACTGTTAACACTTTTTTCTAGTGAAAAATAAACAGTTATACTGAGTGATCATATTGCGCATTCCCCAAAAGTGAAACTTTATATATAACAATTAAAAATGAATAATATTTAATCTTTGAATCCTTGAACATATAGATAATCTAATACCGCATTCTTTATCATCAAAATTAAGAATTTTTAAAAGGATTATCGTTTACTACACCAAAAATCAATTCTTAATCAATAGATATAACTTATTGTTATCAGTGAAGTTTTTGAATTAAGCAGTCGTAAACATGAACAAACTACGACGGAACCTAAAATGTGGACAATAAGTTTAATTAGCAACAATAAAAAAAAATGGTCTTATGGTACATCACTATTTCAGTTTGTAAGTAGACTTAATTTGTAAAAATAAGTAAAACCAATAAGTGGTTAGTTAATAATAATTTTTCTGGTTAGATGTACATTGGTCCTTTATTTATATACATCACGTATACCTAGTGTTATATTTTAAATGTGTGCTAATGGCTCCTATTTGCAGATTTTCTTCCTGGTACTATTTTTAGGCATATCGTACTTATCTACCACGATAACCGTAGATGATACTGAGAGTTTTGTTTCTAAGTGTAAGTGAAATAATTTGTGTGATTTTAAGTACGTTAAAACTTTTTCTTCTAGTTGAAAAATACATAGTTTTGGCATTGTCCTTGTTTATGATTGTACCGTTTGCACTGTCGACTGTATTTTTATATGGTTTAATTTTGGTAAGCAATAAAATATAAAATTATTTTAAGCTATCTACAGCAAATAATTCTCTTTGTTTTTAGAAAAATTACTTTATTTTGCTGCTATGGGTAAGAATTTCAATTGGAACATCGGCTTTCATGGTAGCTACCATGTTTGGCTCAAGTATTTACGTTATAGTTAAGGGTAGTGCAAGTGTAGGATACAGTCTTTTGGGAGCTTCAATATTTATTGGGGGTAGGTAGTGTTTTCTATATGAAAAAGTGCCCAGGATTGAAAATATTCTGACTTGAGGATGAACTTTAATTCTCGATATTCTGAAACTAATGTAGTAATCGTAAAACGAAATGGATATAACACAATAATTATGTAAATAAAATGTTTGCTTTAACAATTTATTTGTTTCAGTATTTATGACTTTAAGCATCCTTCTGGTTTTTTATCACATTCAAGAGGAATTAACGGATGGGTCTGATGTCGATTCTTTGGAGGAAAATATAGAAAATGAAGTAACTATAGATATGCCGTCAACTAGTGTAGTTTAATTTATATTAGTGTAAATAAAGCTTTTTGATACATTAAAATTAAAAAATTTACCACCTACTGTTGGCGTCTTAATACTTAAATAATTCATATTTAATTATTTAAAAGTTCAATCTCTTCAAGTGGCGATATAAACTGTATACAATGAAAGTTTTGTACGCCACAACCACTGAAACAAATACAAAATTACTTATGGAAACGTCAAAGAAAACTAGTGATACTTACAGGTTATAAGTGTGGAAAAGAACAAATGTCTTAACATTAATTGTGTTTTGTATTCATCTGAATGCAAAGCAATGGCAACGAGGACAGTAATAGCATAAGACACAAGGATAATGGGATTAAATATTAACCATGGCAATAAAAGGCGTGGCTGGTTCTGAAAAAGATGTGTACAAAATAAAAGTGTGATTATTTTTGAAAACCAACCAAAAATTAATTTATTATTTCAGGAGCTATAAACTATGCTATTTAAATGAGAGCATATTTAACACAGAAATTAATTCTACAAATAAGGTCGCGGAATTGTTTTAAGCATGATCTGTAAGATTGCAAGATTATATTTTTTCAATTAGCTACTGTAAGTTAGTTAAATAATACCAAAACATTCGACTTATGTGAAAGATTTCCTAGGTACATAATCTTGAGTTTTTAAATATATTCATCCAATACTTACCATTTCGGCACCGAATACAATCATTATGGAAAAGGTGAATTGAAGGAAGGCTAATACAACTAATATAATCAAAACTATCTTCAGTGCTGAAAAATAAAAATTCACTATTACTATACATCCTTATTATTTCGTATGTAGTGGTATACGCAATTATTACTAGTGAACCTTAGTGGTTCCCCCTCTACTAGTAACTAGTACAGCTATACATATACATATACCACTAGGTACACGTATAAGAAAGTAAAATAATAATGTATTAGCAATTATTAAATTTGTATGTTTTTATTTGATTTTATTTTATTACAAAGGAATAAGAATGTTATAAATCAGAAGTGATGAGTGAGCTTCTGATCAACATAAGAAGTATAATAGAAAGAAGCATTAATTAGTAGTTAGTGCATGTTGTAGTTGGATCAATTGCGGGAATATTCGGTTACATATACGAGCCCTAACAACTATATGTTCGGCCATTTCATAACTTCTATTTAAATATTGTTTTAACAGTTAACTGTAACCAGGAAAACATATCTATTATTTTTCTTTTCATATATTTTTGAATCACTTCCTTTTTCTGACTATACTATGTTGACAAAAAATTTTGAAAAATCCCAATTTTGTTTGTATTTTTTTTTTTTGTTGAACTGAACTCGACAATTAAATGTTTGGCCAAAATATTATGTGTATTATGATAATATCACCAAATTAAAATCATGATAGTTTTGGATACTGTTTCGACGTTTAGGTAAACAAGGGGTTTTGTTCTTTTGTTAACTCATATTTTAAGTAATTTTGTCAATTTTGTTTGAACAATTGGCCCAAAAATGACTCGAGGAGTGGCAACTCCCCGAAAAGTGAGAGGGAAAAAAATGAGGCAAATTGGCAGAGATTTGCAATTATCAAAATCTACAGTAACTTCTATCATAAAATCATATGGCTAAAACGGTAATACCGATATAACAGCATATCATGGAACAAGAAACGGTCTTTATGGGATTCAAGTATTAGTATAGTATAGTCAAACCCCCGAAGGGTTTATTCAGATTGGCTCGAAAATTGAAGTTATGACCGTTTGAATTTTTCTTGCGACAGTGACCAATTTAGCTTATAATCGCTCATTGTTTTGTCTATAAATTGCATTAATCCTATTATCTCTACATAAATATGCTGAAACTTTAATAAAATGATTCTTAAAAGTCAAATATAACTCATCTGAACATATCCAATGAAAAAAAATATCTTTTTGTATTTTTCGTTGAAAAGAAGCCGAAAAATCGCACTTTTTTAAACATTTCGACTTTTATTCAGAATTTCTCATCATTATTTCTTTCAAACTTCAATGAAATTAAACTTTGAGATCAAATTCACAACTTTCACACCTATATCAATAAAGAAATATTAATTTTTGGGATTTTTTCGTCGACCAGTAACCGTTATATCGAACTTTTATTGCATTTTTTGTCAATTTTTCGATTTTTTTTATTCTACCAAAAAAATTGATGAATGATGAAAAAATACATTGAATTCTTTCCAACAAAAAAAATCACCTGACGCTGTTTTGGCTGAAATTTGCTGGTAGAACAAGAATCTCTTCAAAATTTCGAATGAGGAAGAAGGAGAAAGCGAGTTGATCAATGAGTATGTGGATTCTGATGATGATTCGAGTGATAGCGATGGTGATGAACCAGATGAACCAAAACCAACGCCAAAAAGAGTACGTTCAACACATTGATTTGTTTCATTATAAAAATGTTCATTTGAATTTTCATATCTTTAAAATAAAATGGTAAACATAGGTATTCAATGCATGTATTTTCATTTGTTGCAAGAGATCAATGTATTTTTGTCATCATTATCACAATTTTTTTGGGAAGAATTAAAATACTATACTAGTACGTGAATCCCATAAAGACCGTTTCTTGTTCCTTGAGATGACCCCTGAATTTGTTGCACTGTGTATTAAGGGAAAAAGACCAGGACGTCCGTGTTTAGTTTCGGTTCGACAAAGAAGAGAACTGGTTAAAATCTTCAAAAAGAACAGGCGAAGCACTTTGAGAAATAACGGCTGAATGGACTGAAGCTACAGGATTATCTCTTTCTAGGGAAACTTGCATAAAGTGGATGCATAAGAGCGGCCTCGGTTTTTATAAAGTATCTTTATCAATGTTTTTTTTTTCAATATGATAGGAACATGAAATATGACATTTTAGGCCAAAGAAAAACCATTATTATTAACCGACCGCCACAAAAAAGACCGTTTGGCTTAGTGTAAGGAACGACGATCATGGACACCGCAGCAGTGGAATTCGATTATTTTTAGCGATGAGTCGAAACTTGATGTGTCTGGGGGATAATCGAAAAAGAGTAACTAGAAATAAGAAAGTGGCGTTTCATAATGATTGCTTAAAACGTACCGTGAAGTTCCCTGTAGGGGTTATGATATGGGGCTGTATGTCCACAAACGGAGTAGGAAATATGTAGTTCATCAATGGGTCCGTTAATGCTGTAAAATACCAAGACATACTGGAAAATAACTTAATTTCAAGTATTGAAAAATTGTACCCAGCAATGCCATTTATTATCCAACAAGATGGAGCATCAAGTCATACAGCTAAAACTACCCGAAATTGGTGTAGCAACCATGACATAACAGTACTGGATTGGTTTTCCAGCAGTCCAGACTTAAATTTTATCGAAACTCTTTGGCACAAAATGAAACAGAAACTTAGGAACAATCCACAGAGAACTCACGAAGGTTTGAGGGCTAAACTTCAAGAAGTATGGGACTCAGTGACATTAGAAGAGTGTCAATCTTTTGTAAACTCCATGTCAAATAGAGTTCAGGCAGTTATTGCAGCAAAAGGCGATGTTACGCCATATTAAATTATTAATTTGTTATTTATACTTTTGAAATTTTGTTTTGGCCGAACATTTATTTGTCGGTCTTAGTTAAATAAAATAATTTTTTTAGCATAAAAAATTGGATTTTTTTGTTAAATTTTATGGTTATAAAGTAGCCAGAATCATTGTCATTCTACAAAAAAAATTACGTTAATAAGTATATTTTACGAGTAACAGTAGGTACCTTGAGACAAAAATTGATAGAAGTTATGAATTGGCCGAACATATATTAATTAGGGCTCGTAGAGTCAGTGTTAAACTATTTTGTAGCTGGACTATACCAGTTGATAGAGAACTTTTTTATAAAGAAAAGTTCCGATAAAAGACAAAAAAATAGGTACCGACAACCAAGAACATCTTTGGTGCCAAAGAAATGACAATTTGTAATTTATAATAATATCAAATTTAAACAATTTATTTATAAGCGATGACCGCATCATAACTTATTATTTTTGTTATTCGCTCCACTTTCACTTTCTAACCTTTTGAAAATGTTTAAACTCACCAGGTAAGTTAGGCACAATGGATGGATCCGCCATACTCATCATTTTTATCAGCTCATGAGGATGTTCTATATATGAAGCAAACAGGATTAAGGCCATTAGTGATAATATAGCCTGGAGAGTTCCAATAACTTTTGTTGCAATTGACATACATGATGGACTAAATCCACTGTTTATTTCAATGGTCCAGCGTTTTACTCCACCTAAATTAAATTAAATATCAATTTAGATTAACTACGAGTATAATAGTTAAAAGTTGACTCACCTGCAGGTGGAGCAGATTCCGCAATAAAAATGTTATGTTTTGGATTAAGCATATTTGAACAAATCACTAAAATGTAAAGGGTGTATTATTATATTATGTAGGATAATATCAAGATCTGATTGATGTGCAAAATTAAATTTTAATTGTTTGTGATTGAACACTTTTCAAATACAAGCCATATTGTGTGTGTAACTTAAATTCTGGGTTAGTTGTAATATAGGAATATAAATTATTAATATAATAACAAAAACTGATATATTAGCATTACTCACCAGCTAAACTATGTACGAAAACCCAGTAATATTTATTCTAAAACTATAAATAATCAAGCAAATTATGTGTACATGTGGTTTGTGGTGATGGCAATGTACTTTTACAGTTACAAAGAGATTGCGTACCCACACAAATCCAATCCTTTCCTACTCATGTTGCTCACACGGCTTCAACTGTTGTACCGTATCTCTTGGATTATTTGTTACCATTGTTAATCCGCAACGGATTCGTATAATTTATTTACAAACCTTGAAATGAGGATGCGCTTATAAAATAAAATTTATTTAGGTATACATAAAAATTTTGTTTGTTTTACTTGTAGAAATATTGATAAAGAATTGCTGTTTTTTTGAATAACAATCTTAGATTTAAAAATAATTATGGTTTATGGCGAATTATTATCAGCAGACATGTACGCGAGCCTCTCCCTCTTTCGCTCTCAGGGGAGGCGAACATGAAGTATAAAAAGATTAAACTAGTTTGATGACTGACGGCTTGTCTATTGAAAATAATGTTGTCATACTAGAATTATTTTCATTATTTGTGCCTCTTAAGAGAGGCGATCAAGGAGTCGAGGGAAAGGCAGTGTGGTGGATGTCTCTACTGAAAATAAATTTGATATATCCTATTCTTAGGAAAATGAGTCAAGTCGGATATGACCGTTTTCCGTTTTGTTGCAATTTTAAGTCATTCTTGTTCTAATTGAATTTTTTTGTATTAAAATGTTCACGATTCCTTTCTCAAAAACAAAAACTTTTGTTCTCACAGTTTCTTTCGTTGAAATCAACTTCTAGCATCGAATATCTACACCAGTAATATTGGCATTGTCCTTGTCCTACTTTTAAATGATAAAATTTTGGTGACAAAGAAAATGTTAAATTATTTTAAACTATCTACAGCAAATAACTCCCTTTGTTTTTAGAAAAATTACTGTATTTTGTTGCTCAGAATCGTTAATATCTTGACTTAAGGATGAAATAACATTCTCAGTAGATTGTAGTTTAATTTATATTATTGTACATAAAGCTTTTTGATAGTTTATACCTAATTACAAATATTTAAATACCATCTACTGCTGGCGTCTTAATTAAGTTAATTCTCTTCAAGTGGCGATATAACTTGTTCACAGGGTAAATTTGCATGTACAGAACGGCTGAAACTAATACAAAATTAGTTATGGAAATATCAAACAAAAGTAGTGATATTTACCGATTGAAAATATGTAAAACAAGAAACTTTTAAATATACGTGGTATATTTTCTCCGTTATCTTCTAAATAGAAAGCATAGAAACCATAGCCAAATACGCCAAAACATAAAATAGTATAAGCCACAAGCATAATGTAATTAAATAATAACCATGGAAATAATAGGCGTGGTTTGTTCTGAGAAACATAATGTACAAATTAATAACGAAAAAATGGAAAATGGTGATTATTTTTGAAAACCAATTTAGTAGTCCAGTCAAAACCGAGAACAAAAACGCTGATAAAAAAGCGTTAAATCAGAGATTTTGAGGGAAGGTAGTGGTTGCCAACGAAACACTCCACCTCGTTTTCACCCCTACAATTCCTCAAGGGGTGGCCGCCATCTTCAATTTTAAGATTGATTTTTTCATATTATTAATATTTACAAAGTTATAAATTTCCAAAGAAAGCATGTTGGATGCACAAATAGTTTTTTGAATTTTAGGATTTTAAGATGCCCTTTTTTGGAAATTTATAACTTTGTAAATATTAATAATATGAAAAATAGTTTCAAACAAAAGTTGTTTGGAATTAGTTCCTTAACAATATTTGTAATATGCATTTTTAACGTGAGATGCATATCTATCGAGATAATAGAACACAATCGTAAAATTCGAGATGGCGGCCACCCCTTGAGAAATTGTAGGGGTGAAAAATGAAGTGGAGTGCTCCGTTGGCAGCCACTACCTACCCCCAAAATCTCATTGTACTTCGCATTTTAAAATGACTCGTTTGACTTAACTATAGATACATAGAAATAATTTAAAATTTTAGTAGTTACAAACTACCTATGTCATTTAAACGAGACCATATTTAACAGAGAAATTCTACAAATAACCCCACAAAACATGTTTAAGCATGATCTGTAAGATTGCAAGATTATAATAGGTACTGTTTAAATTACTGTAAGTTAATTAATAATACCGAAACTTTTCCCTGTGGCTTATGTAAAAGATTTTCTAGGTAAGAAATCCTAATTTTTTAAATATATTTATCCAAGACTTACCATTGCGGCGCCGAACACAATCATTATGGAAAAGGTACATTGAAGAATTAATATAATCAAACCGATATCCATCAGTAGTAACAGTACTGAAAAATAAAAATTCACGATTTAATATTTCGTATAAGTAAGTAAGTAAAAATAACAATATCTAATTATTTGTATATTTCTAATTTCGTCATAATACATGCCTGATTTTATTACAAAAGGAATAAAAATGTTAAATTAATGTGATGAGTGAATTTCTGGTCAAAATAAAAAGTAGAAGCATTAATTAGTAATGTTGTAGTTGCCACAATTAACTCAATTGTGAGAATTATTCTGTTGATTATTCCATTCAAAAAGACAAAAAATACGTTCAGGCGATCAAAAAAAATCTCAATTTTGGTTCCAAGAAAATGATAATTTGTAATTTATAAAAACTTACAATTTAAGCAATTTGTTTATAAGTGATGATCGCATCATAACTTGATTATTTTTGTTTTTAGTTTCACTTTTACTTAGGTACTAACCTTTTCAAAATGTTCAAACTCACCATGCTCATCATTGGGTGGACCAATTGTGTTTCTATGCGAACTTTTATCATCAGGAGAGAGTTTAAAATAAGCAATGAGGCTTAACCCCATTAGTGAAAGTATAGCGTAGAAAATTCCAATAGCTTTTGTTGCAAGTTTTGATCCTTTTGGTTCAACTTCTGGTCCATCACCTAAATTAAATATTAATTAAAATTAACTATAATAGGTAGTTAAAAGTTATAGAGATTCACCTGCAGGTACATCAGATTCCATAAAAAAATTGTTTTGTTTTGGATCAACCATATTTTAACAAATCACTTAAATATAAAGGATGTATGTAGGATATTATCAAAATCTGATTGATGTGCAAAATTAAATTTTAATTGTGATTGAACATAGACACTTTTCAAATACTAACAATTAACAATATTGTGTGTTACTTTAACTCTAGTTAAGCTGTAAAAACAGGAATACAAATTTTAAATTTAATGGTAAAAACTGATAACCTAACACTACTTATCAGCTGAACTACAAAACTGCAGAAAAATGCATCAATAATATTTATTCTCAAAATATAATAATTATTTATGTATCATTGGTATAACGAAGATGTTTATATTCGAGGGCAACCAAGTAACAAAGTCGAGGGCCTTTGGCCCGAGAGTTTGTAAGTTGCCCGAGATTTATAAACATCATTTATACAACATTTTATTTTTCACTTTAGAAAAACCCGCACAGATTTGAAGACAGAAAAAAAAAATTTCCCTCTAAACTGTCAGTGGGCTATTTTCAGGAATAGGGCGGTAATAAGCGGGCCTAAGTATTTACGTTATAGTTAAGGGTAGTGCAACTATAAGGTACAGTCTTTTATAGAAGCATCTATATTTACTGGAGGTAATTAGCGTTTTCTATATGAAAAATTGCTCAGAATCGTTAAGATCTTGACTTAAGAATGAAATAACATTCTCAATGTTGTGAATCTAATGTAGTTATCGTAGAACGAAGTTAAGGGATATATACAATAATTATGTTAATTCTGTAAGTATAATGTTTGCTTTAATGTTATTTCTCTTTCAGCATATGTGACTTAAGCATCATACTTCTCGTGTTTTACCAGATAAAAAGATCAAATGTGTCTGATGTCGATTCTTTAGACTTAGAGGAACATATGGAGAATGAAATAACAATAGAAATGCCGTCAACTACTGTAGTTTAATTTGTAATAGTGTACATAAAACTTTTTGAAACTTTATAATTACAAAAATTTACCACCTTTTGTTGGGGTCTTAATATATTTAAAATGTTTCATAGTGAATTATTTACAAGTTCATTCTCTTCAAGTGGCGATATAATCCGTGCGCACAACGGAAATTAGGTAGGCACAAATGACTGAAAGAAATTCAAAATTAGTTATGGAAACGTTAAATAGAAGTGGTGATACTTACTACATGCAATTATGGGAGCACACAAAGTTATAAATGTAAATTGTGGTTTTTTCCCGGTTTCATCTGAAGACCCTGCCAGAACAATAAGGCGGACAAAACACATAACAATATTAAGTCAAACTCCAATGTAATTAAATATTAACCATGGCAATAATAGACATGGTTTGTTCTGAGAAACATATATACTAATTAATAACGAAAAAATGAATTATCGATAATTTATGAAAACCAATCTAGAAATAATTTAAAATTTTAATAGTTACAAACTATGTTATTTAAATGAGACCGATTTAACAGAGAAATTCTACAAATAACGCCACAATTTTTTTTTAAGCATGATCTATAAGATTTCAAGATTATAATACTGTTTAAATGGCTGTAAGTATTGTAAGTTAATTTAATAATACCAAAACTTTTCCCTTCGACTTATGTCAAAGATTTTCTAGGTAGGTAATCCTAGTTTTTAAATATATTCAACCAATACATACTTTTTCGGCACCGAACACAATCATTATGGAAAAGGTGCATTGAAGGAAGACGAATACCATTAATATAATCAAAATGATATGCAGTACTGAAAAATAAAAATTCATGATTACTATAGGTACTTCTTTATTATTTCGTATAAGAAAGTAAAAACAATAATAATGTATTAGCAATTATTTTATTTGTATTAATTTCGTTATAATACATGCCTGACTTTTTTACAAAACGAATAAAAGTGTTGAATTGATGTGATGAGTGAAGAGTGAGCTTCTGGCCAAAATAAAAAGTAGAAGCATTAAGTAGTAATTAGCCCAGTCAACGAAAACCAAAAAATGCCGTTCAGGCGCAATAAATAGTGTAGTCCGGTTTCTTTTTTAAGTGGTAGGTGGGATCCCCCCAATCAACATACTAAAATTCATGACCTTTGGGGTGTGAGCGTTGGGAGGGGGGGGGAGTTTGGAAGCTTAGTGATTATCTCGAAAACTATGCGTCCTAGCGAAAAGGTCATCTTATACAAAATAAATGTAAATTAAATTCCATACAAAAATGGTCCTATGCATTTTTTTGGTAGGAGCAATACTTAGGGAGATGCGGGGGGTGGAAAAGTAAAAAAGTTTTTTTCCGTGAGGCAGGCCAGGTTCGGTCTCAAAGTCAGCCCTCCCATTATGTGCCCCCCTGGGAAACTTCGATTGACATTCATTTTATTCATTTTAATAAAACCATGAATAGCACCGTTCAACAAGAGCATTTTCTTGCAAATGAAAAGAACAAAACCAGGCTTATCCAACTACTGTCAGACAAAATGAAGGCAAGGGGAGTACAAACGGTACTTGCAGAAGGGGATGCTGATGCAACTATAGTAAGATGTGGGTTGGCGAAAGGTGCCTTACACCCTACTGTAACAATAATAGTAGAAGATGTAGACTTATTGGTCTTACTCCTGGTTTTTGGACTACCAGAGAGGAACATGTACTTCTTCAAGCCTAGCAGGGGGAAGGCGGAGTCAAAACAGTAATCAACAAATATTCTCAAACAACTACCGTTTGCAGACACCATCTTCCTGCTCCATACCTTAAGTGGGTGTGACACCACATCTGCAATATTCAGTAAAAGCAAGGGAGGTATGGTAAAACTGTTCACCAAGTTGCCCAGGCAAATAAAACAAGTATACGACGTCTTCTCAAACCCTTCGGCAAGAGCAGAAATATTGGCTGAGGCAGGCGAGAAATTATTTTTGGAGGTGTACCAGGCGCCAGCCGAGCCCGATTTAAACAATGTTCGACACGCTGCCTGTGTGAAAGCCTCAACAAAGCCAAAGTCTGACCTGGCCGCACTACCACCCACCAGAGGGGGTGCTCGACAACACTCGTTCAGAGTTTACTTGCAGGTACATCATTATGTTTACTTAATGGTTATTAAAAATGTTTACGTATTTACTTACTGGATTTGTATAATATTTTTTATAAGATTTCTCGTGGTTGGTTTTCTTATTTACAGATCCAACAATGGCTCGAAATTAATAACGACCGATTGAGGATGGACCCGGGGGCAAGATGGATGGCTCATCCCACTCACGAAAAACTGAAAAAATGGACCTTACCAACCCCTCCCCTCCCAACGCTCACACTCTTCAGATCAGGACTTTTAGTATGTTGGTCGGGGAGTCCCCCCTACCACTTAAAAAAAACGGACTACATGATTTATTGCGCCTGATTTTCCTTTATTGACTGGGCTAAATGTTGTAGCTGCTACAACTAACTCAATTGTGAGAATTATTCTGTTAAATATAAGGAGTCTATTTATCAAATATACTTTTTGGTAATTTTTTAATAAATATCTTGAGTATGTATATCTATCTCAACGACCGTTTAAGATACACATTAAGGATTTGGTAGGTTAGTTAGTATTTTAGTAAATTATAAATCTATGGCAAAGATAACATGGTTCATTTGCTATAAAAGACAAAACTTTCTTCTTGGCTCATATGACTATAAGTTTTCTTTTTGTTGGTGTTTGATTTAGTATCTACAGTATAGGTATATCTAACCAAAATAGACCAAAAAATAGTTGACAAAATCAATATTTGAAGGAACCGTACTGTTGCTTGAAGAACAATAATTGACTACAGACCATTCTAAAAAGGCTATTGCAATTTCGACTACCGTTGCAGAATCCAAGGAAAGCGTAATTTATTGTAAATTGAACTAAACATATTTGTAACTATCTACAACTCAACAAACTTCAGTTGCACATACCTAATCTTACTTTGTAAATAGTATAAATAATGTAGATATCAGATCTGTAGCTAGTTCCAAAATCTGTGACATTTAAAAATAAAAAGACAAAAAAGTATGTAAAGGCGACTAAAAAAAACTCAATGTTGGTTCCAAGAAAATGACAATAGGGACTTTGCATGATTTTCAAAATATTTTTTTTTGAAAAGCTGATATCAAATTATCACTATCAATATTTTTGAAAAAATTTTTTGGTTCGTACTTTCCGAGTAAATAAATAAAAAGTATTGTAAAATTTGAAATTTCCACGCATTGCCCGGGAACGCCCGAATCGACTCAAAAGACTGCTGACGTCACGAATCTTGTTCCACAGTGCAGCACGCTGCATTTTGACTATTTCGAAAAATGTCAAACGCGTAAAAAAAATTTAGACATGGCAACGTCAACTAGATTCGTGACGTCACACAGAACTCTCCGATCTCAAAGCGTTTTCGGGCGGCAATAATATATTTGAATTACGGTCAATTTATAATCGTTTTTTATGTACAAATATTGAGTAAAAAAAATTATTTTTGCTGTAGAGTATTATTAATATAGTCGTTTTACATTTCTAACAGAAAAAAAAAGGATTTTAAAAAATGCAACATCCCTATTTGTAATTTATAATAACATACCATTTAAACAATTTGATTATAAGTGATGATCACATCATAATTTTATTATTTTTGGTTATTAAATCCACTTTTACTTACCAGCCTTTTCAGAATGTTAAAACTCACCATCTAATTGATCACTAGATGTACTCGTATACGTTATACCCACTCTTTCATCAGGAGATAAAAATTTAGAAGCAATGACGATTAAGCCTATTATTGAAATTATAGTGTAGATAATTCCAATAATTTTTGTTCCAAGTTTTGCTCCTTCTGATACAACTTTTGGTCCATCAATTAAATTAAATTAAATATTAATTAAGGTTAACTAAGTAAAAGTTACCTAGTGATTCACCTGCAGGTAGATCAGATTCCACATGAAAAACGTTTTGTTTTGGATCAATCATATTTTAACAAATCCCTAAAATATAAAGGGCGTATTATTATAATATTATAATTATGTAGGATAATAAATAGCAAGATCTGATTGTTGTGCAAAATTAAATTTTAAGTGTGATTGAACATAGATACTTTTCAAATACCAGCAATGTTGTGTATTGTGTGTTACTTAAACTATAGTTAAGCTGTAATATAGGAATATAAATTTATTAATAACAAAAACTGATAACCTAACTTATCGACTGAACTACTAAACTATGCATAAAAGTGCATCAATAACATTTATTTTAAAAATATAAATAATCAAGCAAAATATGATTTTGTATGTGGTTTTTGGTGTTGGACTGATGGCAATGTATTTTTACAGTTACAAAGATATTGCGTATTAACATAAATCCAAACCCTTTCCTGGTCAGTTTCAACTGCTGTACCGCAACTCTTGCATTATTTTGTACCATCGACAACAGGAAACTTGGCAATGGGGATGCGCTTATGAAATAAAATCCTACCTACAAATTTTGTTTGTTTTTTTTTTACCAGAAACAGAAACATTGGTAAAGTATTCTGTAGATCTGAAGAGTACTTAATTGTTTTTTTTTGTATAAAAATCTAAGGTTTTAAAATAATCATGGTTCATGGGGAATTATTATCAGCAGAAATGCATCACGTGACCCTTTCCCTCTCTTTCGCTCTCAAGAGAGACAAGTAGAAAAAGATGTAGTTTGATGACATGATGACGGCTTGTCAATTGAAAATAAGGTTGCAATACTAGAATTATTTTCATTATTTGTGCGATCAAGGAGTAGGACAGGCAGTGTGATGGATGTGTCTACTGAAAATAAACCTGGTATACCCTATTCTTAGGGTGATGGGTCAAGTCGGATATGACCGTTAGTATTTATTTAAGTTATAGGTAAGGGTAGTGCAAGTGTACTTTTAGGAGCTACTATATTTATTGGAGGTAAGTAGCGTTATATGAAAAAATGCTTAGAATCGTAAATATCTGGACTTGAGGATGAAATAACTGTCTTAATCTTTTGCAGCGTTGTCTGACACAGGTGGAACAAATTTCGAAGAAAGACTGTTTTGTTTTGAATCAAGCATATTTTAACAACTCACTAAAATATAAAGGGCGCATGTAATATAAGAGTACATACAGGCTGTTTCATTAAGGGTGGCCACCGGCCATATCTCGGGAACTACTGAGCATAAAAATCCAGGGAAAAAAATGTCATTACTAAAGTGGCGATAAGAAAATTCTGGAAATTATTTTTAAGTTCCGCATGTCCCCGCAAGGGGGCGCAACTGAAAAGTAAATTGGTCTCATAATTATACCGTCTAATTTAAGTTTTCGGGATAAAATAAAAAAAACTATAATTATTTCAAATTGCGCCCTCTAGCAATTTTATTAGGAACTATCGTGTACCATTGGATGCGATAATTAAAAGTACATACATTTCTCTTCTAAACAAGCTTAAGTTTACTAAAATCGAATAAGTCGTTTAGAAGTTACAGCGATTTAAATGATTACACTTTCAATAACTTCCCCCACTCTTACTAAGGTCGGTACGCCAATGAGCCTTAAACCAAAATGATGCTGAATTGTCCAAGCTTTCTAATGATGTTACCAAAGATATACCTTAATGTGGGATGTTTGGGAGAAATTTAAAATTTTAATATTTTCTTTTCAGTTGCGTCCCCTTGCGGTGAAATGCGGAACTTAAAAATAATGTCATTTACATGTTGTGCTTTGTACTGTTGGCAAAACGTAATTTTCATAGTTACAATTACAAAGAAACAAAGATACTGCGTACCCAACCCAGACACACACAAATCCAATCCTTTCCTACTCTTGCTGCTCAAACTGCTTCAACTGTTGTACCGTATCTCTTGGATTATTCGTTAACATCGCTAATCGACAATGGATTCGTACAATTTTTTAACGACCTTGAAATTTAATGCGGATGTGCTTACGAAATTAATCTATTTATGTAGATCTTGCCATACTAGAATTATTTTCATTATTTGTGCGATCAAGGAGTAGGACAGGCAGTGTGATGGATGTGTCTACTGAAAATAAACCTGATATACCCTATTCTTAGGGTGATGGGCCAAGTCGGATATGACCGTTTCCCATTTTATTGCAATTGTTCTTGTTCTAATTGAATTATTTTGAATAAAAATGTTCACGATGCCCCTCTCAAAAACAAAAACTTTTGTTATCACAGTTTCTCTGTTTGAGATCAACTTCTAGCATCGAATATCTGCACCAGTAATATTGGCATTTATTTCTATGAGTAAGAATTTCAATTGGAAGATCGGCTTGCATGGTTAAGCTACCATGTTTGGCTCAAGTATTTATTTAAGTTATAGTTAAGGGTACTTTTAGGAGCTACTATATTTATTGGAGGTAAGTAGCGTTTTCTGTATGAAAAAATGCTTAGAATCGTAAATATCTGGACTTAAGGATGAAATAACTGTCTTAATCTTCTGAATCTAAAGTAGTAATCGTAGAACCAAGTTATGGGATGTAACACAATAACTATGGGAGTAAAATATTTGCATTCATATTTCATCTGCTTCAGTATTTATGACTTTAAGGATACTTCTGGTGTTTTACCACATTCAACAGGAATCATCAGTTGTGCCTATTGTTGATTTTTAGAGGAAAATAATAAATGAAATAAGCTTAGAAATACCGTCAACGACTGTAGTTTAATTTATACTAGTGTAATAATAATAATAATAATAATAAAACTTCTTTATTCTTTATAATTACAAAAATTTACTGATGTTGACGTCTTAATAATATACTTAAAATTTCTCATATTAAATTATTTAAAAATTCAATCGCTTCAAATGACGATATAAACTGTACACAATGAAAGTTTTGTAGCTCACAACCACTGAAACAAATACAAAATTAGTTATGGAAATATCAAACATAAGTAGAGATACTTACAGGTTGAAAGTGTGCAAAATAACAAAGCTCTTATTATAGATTCTGTTTTGAATTCATCTGAATTCGTAGCAAGGGCAACTACGACACCCATAACATAAGACACAATAATGACGATGGGAATAAATATTAACCATGGCAATAAAAGGCGTGGTTGGTTCTGAAAAAGATACCTATGTAAAAATCTTTAAATATTGCATAAAATATTGGCTTGAATAAAAAGTGTAACAGCTGGGTTTTGTTGCGATTTTATTGAAATTTTCACTATTTTCCTCTAAGAGTATACAGGGTGTCCCAGTTTATATCGTCAGGATTTCATCAGTCGATAGTTTAGCGAAAATTAAAGGTGGTTTGTCTAATAAACTATGGTCGAATGTTGCTTCCTTTTTGACGTACAGGCCATTAAAGAAAATATATTAATTTAAATAATTTGCTATAAATCAATAACAAAAAAAGTTTGCCTTCTGAAATTTTGCATAGATTTTTTTTTTGTATTCTCTTATTAATAGTGGTTGCAATTATTTTATTTAGAACACAGAGGCGTGCGTACGGATTTCTTCAGAAACATTTTATTGAATAAAACGTACGCCACTGATTTTTTTGCAGCACCAATATATTTTCCATTCAATTTAGAAACTTTTTCGTATCTTATAATTTTTTGATAACTTAACTCAAAATAACCTAATAGTACAGTAAATGAGAGAGAAAAAAGGCTTCAAATAGACTTTTTTTACTATACAGCCAATTTTTGTAGAATCTTCTAGAGGGCCACCCTGAAAGTTTAAAACTGAGTTTGTGTAGTCGTAGACCCCGCCCTTCCTTCACCAGCCCTCAATTAAGGGTTGGATTTTTTTGTTTATTGAATAACTTTTTTCCTATTAAATTTTCGAAAAAAAAGAGTCAGTACAAAGTTGTAAAGAAAAATATTTCTTACAACTTATCTTTTAAACTTTTTTTGATATTGTCGATATTTAAAAAGTTATTCAACAAATAAGTTGAAATTTTAGGGGAAAGAGTAGTAAGTAGTAGTAGTAAGTAGTACCTTACTAGAGAAAAATTTCCCTAAAATTTGCAACTTTATGGTTGAATATCTTTTTAAATATTGACAATATCAAAAAAATATTAAAAGGAAAGTTGTAGGAAATATTTTTCTCTACAACTTTGTACTGATGCTTTTTTCGGAAATCTAATAATAAATAAGAAAAAAAAAGTTAAGTTATCAAGAAATTGTAAGATACAAAAAAATTTCTAAATTGAAAGGAAAATACTCTCTGCATATTGGTGCTGCAAAAAAAACCAGTGGTGTACGTTTTATTCAATAAAATGTTTTTGAAGAAACCCGTATGCACGCCTCTGTGCTCTAAATAAAATAATTGCAACGACTATTAATAAGAGAATACAAAAAAAAAGATTTATGCAAAATTTCAGAAGACTAACTTTTTTTGTTATTGATTTATAGCCAATTATTTAAAATAATTTATTTTCTTTAATGCCCTGTACATCAAAAAGGAAGCAACATTCGACCATAGTTTATTAGACAAACCACCTTTAATTTTCGCTAAACTATCGACTGGTGAAATCCTGACGATATAAACTGGGACACCCTGTATAAATAAATAATGTCTATATTATATTTATATGAAATTTTTATTCGCTTCTTAGCTGTAGTTAATCAAATCTTCTCTGAACATTTACTAAGATTTTCTATAGTGAACTCTAGGTCATGGACTAGTTATTCAAACCAGTATAAAAGACATGCTATGTAAGTTAACGTAAAAATATAGGTAAATGCGATTATTATTGAAAACCAAAAAAAAAAAAAGAAATAACTTAATATTTCCGCAATTACTAATTATGCTATTTAAATGAGACCACATTTAACGGAGAAATTCCACAAAATATTTATTTTTTAAATACTGTAAGTTAATTTAACAACACCAAAACTTTTCCCTTCCACTTATCTAAAAGATTTGCTAGGAAATCCTAATTTTTTTAAATAAAATATTCATTCACTTACCATCGCGGCACCAAATACAATCATGATGGAAAAGGTGCAGTGAAGGAAGGCAATTATAACTAATACAACCAAACCGATCTTCACTTCTGAAAAATAAAAATTCACGATTAGTAACTTCCTTATTATTTCCTATAAAAAGTAATAATAATGTATTAGCAATTATTATATACGAGACTACATGTCTCAGGTATTTGAAGGATCAGTATTGTTACTTGAAGAACAATAATTGACCACAGACAATTCTAAAAAGGCCATTGTAAGTTCGACTAACGTTGCAAAACCAAATATTAAAGAAAGTACCATAGTTAGTAGTTTACATAGATTGAATTAAACATATTTGTACCTCTTTCTATTTGGAGTAGTTCCAGATTTATTCTGTTATACTTTTTTAGTTATTGACTGTAAGGTCCGGTATTTCAGTGTCAGTTTAAACCAAATTTGGGTTAACTTCAATTAGAATGTGAATTTTATCAATAGTAATATAATCCGTGCGATTCTGTAAGTTTTTAACCACCGTGTTTATTAACCACTGTGGTTGTTGCTATGATAACTACCAATCAAAAAAGTCGTACCGTAGCAACAACCATAGTGGTTACATAGTCACGGTCATTAAAAAGTTATAGAATCACCCCGAATAAGTGCTTTGGATTTTCCGGTTAAATTACGATAACTTGTTGCACAGCAACAAAGAGTGTCAGTTTGACACTCTAAAAAAACCGAGTGCGAAGCACGAGGTTTTTTCTGTCAAACTGACACGATTTGTTGTTGTGCAGGAAGTTTGAGGAATTTAACCATCGGAAAATCCAAAGCACGTATTATATTCGATAAGATAATTTTATGAATGTACACAACAGTTTATTTTATTTCATATTAATGCAAATATTAGATCATACTAATATTTAATTACAAATTAATTCCTATACAAATTTTGTTATTTATATTGTTACTATGGAAAAGCTACAATTAATTTTATCGAAATTTTATCGCTGGAAAACCATGTAGGTTGGTCCAATACTGCATTATGATTGGTCGAAATTACTATGAATAAAATTATCATTTTAAATTTGTATATTCTAAACGAAGTTTACCCAAATTTGGTTTAAACTGATACTGAAATACCGGACCTTAGTATTTAATTAAATAAAAATCAGGAAAAAGATTTTCTGGACTTGCTATGAGGTTGCAAATTGAAAATTACTTTCTTTTATTATATTTATTATATTATAGACAAATATAATTTGAGATTTGCAACTCTTTTGCAATATTTTCGATATGCGAAATTGGAGTAATTTAGATGATGTTATCAATTTAACAAAGTTCCGGAGGTATCAAAAAGTTGAAAATTCAAAGTACAGTCTGTACCTGTGTAACGAACATTTGCAACCATGTTCGAAAACTTTTGCATTTTGTTGACCCCCCTTTGTTAAAAAATTCAGAGCCCCGAGTAATAAAGAAATTAAAAAAAATATTTCCGTTCCTCAAAAACTTATGCAAATTGGTATGTGGGTTCAGGACTGTATTATAAGTATTAGATAAAGTTTGTATAACTTTTGGAATTTTGTACGGAAAAATTACAACATAACTTGCTAATTATTAATAAAAATCCATGTTCCGTTTAGCAAAAAAGGTTGCAAACTCAAAGGAAGATTTGTAATAAACCACTTAACATTTGTCCAAGTTTGCATAACTTTTGCAATTTTGTACAAAACGCTATTGTAAATTTTTATTTTTTCAATTTTTGACAATGTTTCGGTCATCCGAACGGCTTGCAAATTTAGATTTAATATTATTTTAGCGTTTTCAAACCTGTGTCCAAGTTTAAAAACTTTTGCATTTTTTGGGCAAAATGGACTTTGAAATGCTTGAATGACTGGCCTAACATTTTATATTGTAAATACTATTCCAAATATATACCATATTTTCGGACAGAGAAAGCAAATTATTGGGTGTATAACTGAATGTACGGTTTTAAATTTTCGCGGGGAATGTTGTAGTTTCCCAATTGAACGCAAAAATCGTGTTACTCATGTTCACCGTTAAGTTCGCACTTCTATCCTTGAATATTTTGTAGTCTAATCCTCTAATCTACCGAACGTACCACCGTGACTCTACACACCACCGCTTTGAGAATATATATATTCCTTATCTATGGCTTTGAGAGCGCCACCACCTGACAAAAGTGGCAGTTGACATGACTCAAACATAAAAGTTTTACTTTGTAATAAAATGCGTTAATAAATAGTTTAATCAGTTACTTGTAAATTGGTATTGGTTCCACTTTAGTGGTTTATTAACATACAGTACCTACCTATCTGGAACCCAACACACTTTAGTTGCACATAATTTTGCTTTGTAAAGAATACTCCTAATATAAACTATGTAGAGATCAGATTTGTATGTCGTTTAGAAATCTGAGATCTGAAAATAAGAATTCCCAAAAGTATTTTCATTAAAAAGGACAAAAAAAGTGGGTACCAGCGACCAAAATTTTCAGTTTCGGTTCCAAGAAAATGACAATTTATGATAATATCCAATTTACACAAGTTTATAAGTGACGACCCCATCATCGCATAACTTGATTATTTTTTATATTCGTTCCTCTTTTTACTTCCTAACATCTTCAAAATGTTCAAACTCACCAGGTAAATAGTCAGAGTCAAGGTGCGCCATGTTCATCATTTTTATCAGCTCAAAATCATTTTCTACTCGTATATAAAAAGCAAACAGGATTAAGGCCATTAATGAAAGTATGGCCTGTAGAATTCCAATAACTGCAATTGACGTACATGATGGACTAAATGTCCATCGTTTTGATCCACCTAAATTAAATTAAATATTAAGTAGGTATGGTTAAATATAATGGTTAAAAGTTATAACTCACCTGCAGCGTTGACTGACACAGGTGGAACAAATTTCGCAAAAAGAATGTTTGGTTTTGAATCAAGCATATTGTAACAAATCACTAAAATATAAAGGGCGTATGTAATACCTAATATAGGAGTACATAAGGTAAAAATAATTATAATATTTGGTAAAATTTTACTTTATGTCCTAAAAGTCGAGATGGCTGATGCGCTTACCTTGTTTCTCGTTTAGCCCTGAGTACATTTTGCACCTTCATATTGTGCAAATGGCTCTGTGATAAAAATACAATAATTAATAATTTCGCTGTAATGAGTGGAACAAGGACAGACATAGCTATAGCTATTGCTATTTCTATAAGTGCAAGAGAAACTTCCGAAAATTTTATAATTTTTTAATATTATGTACTACGTAAAGCCAACCTCAAATAACAACCTAACCGCCTCCGACCTTAATTTCTTGATATTATGTTGAGGTTGGTTTTACTTACATAATATTAAAAAATCAATAATTTTCGGAAATCTCTCTCGCACTTATTGAAATAGCTGTGTCTGTCCTTGTTCCACTCAATACAGCGAAATGTTTAATTAATCGTATTTAGCGTTGCTAGAGCCATTTGCACAACATATGAAGGTGCAAAACGTACTCAGAGCTAAACGAGAAACAAAGTAGGCGCTTCAGCTACCTCAAATTTTAGAAGGATATAAAGTAAACACTGACCTAGTATTCTAATAATAATAACTAATACCTAACCTAATTAAATACTACTTACCAGCTAAACTACAGAACTACGCACAAAAACGCATTAATATTTATTCCAAAAATATAAATAATCAAGCAAATGTCATTTACATGTAGTTTGTACTGTTGGCAAAACGTAATTTTCACAGTTCCAATTACAAAGAAACAAAGATACTGCGTACCCAACCCAGACACACACAAATCCAATCATTTCCTACTCTTGTTGCTCAAACTGCTTCAACAGTTGTACCGTATCTCTTGGATTATTCGTTAACATCGCTAATCGACAACGGATTCGTAGAATTTCTTTATGAACCTTGAATTTTAATGCGAATGAAATTAATTTATTTATGTAGGTACCTACCTAGAATTTTGTTTGGAAATTTTTTTACCACAAACAGAAACATTGATAAAGATTTCTGTATAACTAAAGAGTAGGTAGTTGTTCTTTTTTTGTACAACAATTTAAGAATTCAAAATAGTTATGGTTTATTATAGAATTATTTTCAGCAGACATGCACGTGACCCACTCCTTTCTCGTTTTCAAGGGAAGCGTAGGTGAAGTAAATGGATGCAGTTTGTTAACTGACGGCGGTCGATTGAAAATAATGTTGTCATACTCGAATTATTTTCATTATTTGTGTTTCTCAAGAGACGTGATGGATGTCTCTACTGAAAATAAACCTGGTATACCCAATTATTACTACTGAAATGCGTCACGTCGTTGCAATTTTATGTTGTTGTTCTAATTGAATTATTTTGAAGCAAAATGTTCACGATCCCTCACTCAAAAACAAAAAACTTTTGTTCTCACAATTTCTTTGTTTGAAATCAACGTAAGAGTATTATTGTTTTTAAATAGAATAACGTAACAAAATAGGTCATTTGAACTGAGTACCTAACACAATAGGACGAGACGATATTAACAAATGATTCATTATTTATGTCTCTCTGATTTAATATTAATAAGTCACAGTTTAAGTGTTTTTTTTGTCCAAATATTTTTTTAGTTCTTATGATTACGATTAGTACTTATATCGAAAGACGTTTAGACGTTAAATTAATAATAATAATGATCTTATGTGGAGGACAAATTTAGGGCAAGTTGTGATGAACAAGATGATCTTTCGTGTGCCCAAATTTTTGACATTTAACACAAGATGAATTAGACCATCCTAATACTTAATCCAATCCACTTATTTTAACCCCAAAAAACCTGTCATAACTCTGTTTCTATAAAACTTCTGAAAAAACGAACTCTCTTAAGAAATGCTTCTGAGATCAACTAAATACGTCACGATCTTTGGTGTGCCCAAATTTTTGACAAGATGAACTAGGTAGCTACTAGTTAATCGTGTTTATACTACATACCGTAAGTATGACCATATGGCTTTTCAATCTCTGAAATTGTAAAAATAAATTTTTTGCCCAATCGACTAATTTTAGCTCCCAAAATCTGATTTTTATAATTCGCTATATTTCGTAGTAGGTCAATTTTTGAAAAATCAATGAAACCATATTAACAAAAATGCAATTACCCACTTCTGTATTAGTTTGTTTTCAAGTGACATAAAATAGTTCCAGTATACTTAAATTGTTGAATCATAAACTAATAAATTTTTTTTTAAATCGTGCGTGCATTATAAATATTATTCACATTTTACGTAAAGAATTCTTATATATTTATCAATAAACGATTAAGTAAAAATTCATTTAATGAAGCTAATTGCATAAATTAATTAATATTTCATATAAATATTTTTGCGATTATAATCCGAGTCTATCATCGAATAACCTACACATCTATAATATGTAATTTCCAAAAAATTACTCACAATCTTGCTTATTCAATACCTACCATAAATAAATGTGGCTCTTATTTCAATTTAATTTATTATGCGGCTCTCATATCAAGCTTGTAATTTCCAACAAATACAATACGTTATCGGATGACGTTGTAAAATTAGTAGGTAAGATTTTAAAAATTCAACATGATAGAAGTAGACACGCTACATCATAGCTAGCTAATGTAATTATATATTGGATTGTAATTGAAGAGACAAATTGTTTTCAGTGTTTTTCTTAGAATAGCTACATGACTTCAATAAAGTTAAATATATTCAAGTTGCAGTTTATAAAATACGAGAACTGCAGAGGAAATATAAGATTGTATGCTTATCCTTTTAATATTTTCATCGCAGTAGGTATAGTTAAAAAAGATAAAAAAATATGTAAATTCATTTGAATCTATTCCCATCAAGGTTAGTTATTGTAATAATAATTTTACTCATAATTACAAAAAATATATATTTAGACTTTTGGCAATGAAAATATAAGTAAATCAATATTAACAATCTCTATAAGGCAACATAAGTTACGACTTTTTAATATACTTTTATTTGTTAACAGCCCGCCCTACTTTTAATTCTGTCAAGTACATCTTGTTTCGCTGAAAAAACTTTATTGTATTTATAACATAAAGTTTTTAGTAGTTGTTAGTAATTCAGTTAGTGTGTATGTTATGTTTGCCATTCCGTCCAAAATGAAAATTGTTGTAAGTAAAAAACTACCCGATTACTTTTCATTTAAAATTATTTAATTTAAAATTATAAATATATTATGTAATGGAAATGAATTAAATAGCAAATTGTTTCTGTTTGAAATAGCTATTTGCCAAATAAACTTGTTATTTAGGATACTTGCTTAAAATTCCAAGGATATCCTTTATTTTATAAAGTAAATGTCCGTGCTGAGTTGGTTGCTTCATTTCAGTGGGATTAAGTTTTTATTTGAATCATTTCAAAATGAATTTTACTTTCGTTTTATGAATATAAATTTATAGTTGTAACAAATGTATTTTTTACAAATGAATAAAAATGATAATATATAGGTACTGTTACAGGACACATCTATTGTATTAATGAGAAATACTTTTTAATTATTTCTGTGTGTGTGTCTAGACTATAGACTAACATAATTAAAAAAAAACAGGAAATAATAATTCATAATTCTTAATTTTTTTTGATTCCCTATTCTTCATTGACCTATTAAATTAGGTACCTAGGTACATATTTTACTACAAAAAGAAACTCGACATCATTTACTTAGTTACCACCAAAATGCAAAAACAAACCTTAAAATAGATAGATTAGATTTTTCTGGCGTAGATAGATTCATGATAGGTGTAATATATTTACGAGATTGTACAGGGTGTCCGAAAATTAGGAGCAAAAAGCTCGGGGAGTCATTCTACTCGAAAAGTTAATGTGACAAGTTCCTATAACATTTTTCCGAAAGCTATTAATATTGGGGTTACAAAGCCCCTAAGTTTTTTTTTAATCAATTTTTACCAATAACTTTTTTCGAAATTTTGATGATGCCCGATTGAAGAGCATCGAAAAATCTTCAAAAAAGATCCTCTTGTTGAATATCGATAAAACGATTAGTTTTCGAGTAAACGCGCTTTTGTTTAATGCTTGCTTTGTTAATCTTAAAAATGAGCTGTAGTTAGTTGGTATTCATTTAAGGCGTTTTTCTCGAAAACGACTCGTTTTATCGTAATGCAGCAACAGGATCTTTTTTGAAGATTTTTCGATGCTCTTCAATCGGGCGTCATCAAAATTTAGAAAAAGTGCCTAACAAAAAAGTTCTGAGTCTTTATCCAAAGGTCAACGTCAGTTTCGACTCTTTAACACTGGGGGATTTACCTCAATTTTGGTGCAAGAATACAAATAAATATTAGTGATAAGTGTGCCAAATTTGACACGAATCGGTACACCAGAAAAAAAGTTACTGGAAAAGATTGATTTAAAAAAACAAACTTTAAAGGCCTGTAACCCCAAGATTAATGTGCTTTCGGAAAAATGTTATAGGAACTTGTCACATTAATTTTTCAAGCAGAATCACCCTCCGAGTTTTTGCTCCTAATTTCCGGACACCCTGTATATTTTTGTTATTTATTTTAAAAATAAGTCTTTTTAATTTCGGAGGCACCCAAATTGAGTTCCATTCCCCATTTATTCTAATATTCGTTCTTTTATTATTTGCAGGTTCAAATTTTTTTAATGTTCATATACTTAGCCGCTGTCTACAGTATCTACATTAATGCTGAACAACTAAGAGTGAAAAGAGGACTTCATTTACATTTTGGAAGAAGTTACCACCATACCCCTCTAATCCATACCTATCATTCCCCTGCTGTGGTGCATACCTACCATGATGTTTCACCAGTGGTGGTGCATCATCATCATGTTCCAACCGCCGTTGTCCATCACTATATTTAAGAAATAAGACGTGGAAGTTATTTATTTTAATTTATTTTGCAACTGTACAATGATTATAAAAGTATAAATTTATTAAGAAGTTTTAAATATTACTATTTGTTTTCCTTAGAAAAATATTGGTTCAGTTACCTACTATTCTTAACCTAAATCAATATTATGTATTATGTATATGTAAAAGATCTTTTTTTAAGTGACCGTTTATTTTGATATAAATATCTACCCACAGTAGGTACAGCAAAATTTTTGCTTCATCTTTATTAGAAGACTTGCTTATGAAAAGTTGTAGTAAGTAAACAATTTTTTTCTTAAGATATGGCTAGAAGTGGTAGAAGACGAATCAAGAATGATAATCGCATTAGAGAAATAAGTATATTAAATAGGGGAAACTTTATACCATCCGATTGCAAATATTGATTGCGATTTTCACTAATTTTTATGAATTTGTGGGTTTAATTTTTGTATTTTTAAGATCCGTGTATAATATACAGGGTGTGTCACGACGAGTTGACAGTAGACATAACTCTATTACTAAACACAAATTCGTATCTTGACAATGACACATTTTTCCAAAGTTTTTTCTTACGTTTGAAGTAGGAATATACAAGCAATTATCTGATATAGTTTTGGAAAACTAGCTTTATACAGGGTGTTGGTGGTTGTCCGTTCATTTTTAAAAACTTCGATCAATGATAACTTTATTTTTTTAAATGGAACACCCTATATATTTTCACATTTTCGAATTTTACACTTAATTCTAGACATAAAAGTATTAAGGTTGCAAAGTCTTAAAATTAACGGTATTATAATTAATTACGTTTTTCAAATTTCCAAGGTTTTTAAAAATTAACGATCAACCATAAGCACCCTGTAGATATAAAATAAGTTTTTCAAAACCATATTACCATGTTTCTTGTACATTTCTACGTCGACTAAAATTTGTTTTTATTATATTATAATTAATTTAATATTTTTTATTTTTATTTTATTTATTATAATTAAGTAAGTTTCTTCCAATTTTTTCGCACAAAAACTTAAAGTCAAACATTTTCATATTTTACTAATGACACGTTCTTTCAAAGAATAAACCAAATTTTAGTTGACGCAGAAATGTACAAGAAACATGGTAATATGGTTTTAAAAAACTTATTTTATAATGGTGCTTGTGATTGACCGTTCATTTTTAAAAAACGAAATTAATTATAATACCGTTAATTTTAAGACCTTACAACTTTAATACTTTTATGTCTCGAATTAAGTGTAGAATTTGAAAATCCAAAAATATATAGGGTGTTCCATTTAAAAAAATTAAGTTATCATTGATTAAAGTTTTTAAAAGTGAACGGACAACCACCAACACCCTGTATAAAGCAGGTTTTCCAAAACTACATCAGCTTATTTCTTGTATATTCCTACTTCAAACACAAGAAAAAATTAAAAAAAAAAATGTGTCATTGTCAAGATACGAATTTTTATTTACATCTATGTTTTCGTAAAAAAAAATGAAAAAGTGTAAATAATTACAATACCGTTAATGTTAGGATCATACAACCTTAATACTTTTATGTCTAAAATAAAGTGTAGAATCTAAAAATTCAAAAATATACAGGGTGTTCTATTTAAAATAACAAAGTTTGTGTCTACTTCCGGTATAACCGGAAGTACCAGAAAGGTGGCAATATTTTCATTAAATAGAGCACATTGTATAATGGAAGTGTACCAATTTTTAGAACCAAATTGTGTTTAGTAAGAGAGTTGTGTCTACTGTCAACTCGTCGTGACACAACCTGTATGTAGAATATTGTTTAAAATATTTCGTATAATACGTACAAATTTGCAAAATTCTCTAAAATTAAATTGATTCAGTAGTGATTCTTGCAACAAACTAAGATACATTTATAATGAGTAGTGCAAAACTTTTGAAGTTATATACCATTGTGTATTATTTGCAAGACAGTAATAATTATAATTTTCATTAAACGGAACTTACTGATTTGTATAAATTATTTAGCAGGTATGTAAACGAAAATAAACAGTTCCTGTACATTGTACAAGGTCATGAAAAGCATATTTTTTTACATTGAGTTAAAAATACATATATAGAGTTGTAATTTTATATTGTTCTTCTTTCTTCATCAGATTCAGTTTCACATCTAAATAAAAATTATTAATAATATCGTACAAGTAAAATGTTTTTGATCCGAAAATTTCTCGTTTTTAGATGAATTAGGAAAAATAATTTCAACCAAAGTAAAATAAGAATTTACTATCACATTTTATTAATGAATTGTTTGAAATTTACCTAAAATTATCTTATTATATTTGAATATGATTCACTTTATGAATTTCTTGAAACTTACTATAGGTAGAAATGGTGCGACTTTTCTAAATAATACAAATTTGAAAATAGTACTGAATTTCAGATAGTTAATTTTTTGAATTAGGTACCTATACAAAGTATCTTTTTTTTTGGGGTTCCGATGTACGATTTTGATCCTTTTGATAACCGGCTCTATAAGTTATATTACTTTATCGCATACCTAGGTACGTCAGTTTTTTAAATATCAACCTATATAAATTATTATTTTTTTATATAAAAATTGTAATCTCATTTTTCTAGGTCAAATGTGTTACCAACAATATATTTGGCGATTGCATAATCGTAATCACTTTCTTTAAAAATAATATAAATATGATATAGGTATTATATTCTATTATCTGCTATTTTCTGGGAAAAAATGTATGATGGGGTTTCCCACTTTGGACTTTTAACTTCGAAGAGCGTACATTGTAAATAAACATACTTGATCATATATCAAGATTATATTCAGACGGCCATGTTATCTCCCTGTGAAAAGAGACGAATGGCAGACATTGTGCCGTATAGCGTATATGTACCAAAAAATAAAGAGACATTTTTGTCCAACACAATTTTTGTGTTTATTTATATTTAATTTTCGAAAAAAATGATGCAGGTAGGTATATTCGTCTTCCAGTTTCGAAAGAATTCAAAATGAAAGGTTCGAATAATATTTTTAAGAGCCGAATTAATTTCCTTGGATATAATTTTCTTAATAATGGTAGGGCCTAAAGCTACCTTCACAACCTCCAAATTAGTGAATCAAATTCGACCAATAGTGCCCAATTTTTTTGAAAAAAATATTTTTCTCTTGGTAGAACCTTAATTTTATTCTTCACTGATTTAGATAGTGTGAATGTAACATAAGCTGCATTAATTTTATTACTCTAAGTTTAATATTAACAATTTAATTTCTACTTGCGAACTTAAATACATTCAATATGTTTATAAACCAAAGCCGTAATTTCAAGGTTAATTTATAATTTCTTATTAAAAAGTGGATTACAATACAAAATTAATTATAAATTTACAATAAAAATTATAGTGATGATAAGCCGGACCAAGGTTATTGCAAAAATACTGACAATAATTCAGTAAACACTATAAAACCGTTTGTCAAATCTCCACATTGTGAATCGTTACGGTATATTATGAATTAATTGCAGCATTTTAATAATTCAGTCTTTTATATGTACGTTAATGGTCGCTGTACAGACTACAGTCACTCAGAAGTTAAATTTCAATAAATTTGAATTATTAACGGCTCGATCGTCCAATATCTACCTTTTTCTAGTGGAATTACCCCCACTTTTAGTGTGACAGGATGTAATGATCCTGCGATATTAGTATAATCCTTACCGGTATACAAATGGTGAGAAAAGTTAGTTAATGAAATCAAGCCGTCTTCAAAAGTTGTTGTTTTTTCTGTTTCCGAATTTACGTTTAGTTAAGTTTTCATTCGAATCTGTTAAGTTTTTGTACAACTGCCACAAGTGCAGGAAGAAGATGAAGTTCTCAATTAAACTTGCAATTGGGTCGTTATGTGCCTTAGTTTTTATCATTGTTGGTGGTTTTATATGTTTTCCAAAAATGATTAAGGGAAAAGTTAAAAAGGTGAGTTACTTTTTTCAACTTCATTAAATTGGGATTATATTTTTTTATTGGCAATAATAAATAAATATAACACGTAATAAATAAATAGAGAAGTTGTCATTACATGTAAAATTAATGAGTAATTATTTTGAGACTTGCTTTAATGTTGAAACCTACATTGATTTAAATTTAATTGATTTAATAATAATAATAATAACAACAATAATTTAATAATTTTGGTCGAAATTAATTAGGTATTAAGACTTCATCTTCACATTATTAATTTCTAAATAACAGTTTATACTTCAGTCTGATTGGTCAGATAATAATTACATTTTTGCAGTTAGTTCAATGTTATCTTTATGTAAATTATTTCCATTTACACCTTTCTTTTATTTACAAAATATAGAATGGATAAAAAAATGAATGCATAATAAATTACGAACAGTTACTGGTTTAATATAAATTGAATTTAATATTTTATTCTATTTTAGACCCATAATCTACTTTATACGCCCGCAAATAGGGGCATAAAGTGGACTTTATGGCCCGATTAATAAAAAATTGTTAAGACAAAAACAAACTGTCAATTTTGATGTATTTAGGACGTAAATAACCAACTACCTAGACAACACTAACATTCGTAACGGCATAACTATGTATCACAAACTTACGGAAATATTTTTTTAATGTTTTAGAAACTAAAATAGAATAAAACGTTGTATGTACCACGGGCATAATTGTCGATAATGGCCATAATCATGCCATCATGCCCTTAATACATAAATAACTGTTAAACTTTTAAAGTCAAAATGTTATTTGAACTTTTACTGAAATAGTAAAGAAACTTTCATTAAATTTGAATATAAAATACTTTGCAAAATATCTCAGTTTTGGAATTATTGATCACATTCAATCCACACTTTTAGTCCTGTCTTTCTATATTTTAGAGGCAAAAGTTCGGAAAAATTGAGAAAAAAAGAAAAACTAGTTATATACCATATAACTGTAGTTAACCATGGAAATTTAAGTCATGACTTTGATTAGCTCACACAAACACACAAAATAAATTAATGAAATCTCAAATTTATGAACTGTAAGTAGTAAACAATAAATAGTGAACTAATCAAAGTCATGACATCAGTTTCCATGGATAAATAGAGCTGAAATTTAAACGATCACCCGATATACTCTATGTACCCGGCACTTGCAAATACAAGGTGGTGATACTTACCCTCCATTAATTTATTAACCATATATGCAAATTTTAATTTCAAATTTTATTATAACTACTATTTACATCATAACATTAAAATTGAAGAAATATCTTCAAAGAAGAAATTGAATCTTTAGGTTTTTGCCTCACGTTGGTAAACTAAATTTGTAATAGGAGGAAATATTTAATACAGCAATTTTGACTTGATAAGCTTTTGTAAATCTTATAATAAGATCTCCTCAAAATTCAAACACTACCAGACTTCGTTGTCGCACGATCAGTACATCTGTAGAAGTGATGATATTATTTTATCTACTACCAATTCATAATAGCCTTGATTTGACATTAATTTGAGTAAGGTAAGTAAGATTATTACGCAACATGTGTTTTAAAGAAATCATTACCACATTGAAATTTCAACAAGAAAATTCTTTCTTACAAGTATTTATAACACAATTTTTACAATTTAGTATCTTTATAGGAAAGTTTATATTTGTAAATGTCTAATTATAATATAATATATATTGTTTAATTTTTTAAAATTTGTTATTAACATTGAGTAATGACACTTCATACTCTTAAGTTTGATTTTTTGAAACCTGGAGAATTTTATAATAGCGTATCTACCTAGAAAAAACCCTAACTTCACGTTAGATAACTGAAAAATTTTTTAGCTTTATTTTATAATAAATTAGTTTTATATTTTAATAATAAATATAACTCGGTCCACGTCCCAGATTTTTTGGTGTATAAATTGTTTAATTATTTGAAAATTTATGATTCAAATTCATTGTTGTGTAGCGCTGGCTAGTTTTTACACAACTTAGGTTAGGTAGTCCAGTACGACCACTTGACAACAACTACTGAGCAATGTCGCTGGAGATAAATTCAAAATTCATTTTTAATTATTTGGACGGTAGAAGATAAAATCTTGTATATTACACGTGGGATATACACACATTAACATATTCGTCTGATTACAGAACTCGTCTACGACTCGTTCTGCAATTTCCAGACTCTTATGTTAGTGATGTTCATATCCCACTTATAATATAAATAACTATTATAGGTACTGAACATAATATTTTTAAACATTCCTCACTACTAGAAATAAGATCTAATGATTTTTTAAATTGTAGGATAATCCATTTTTATGATGATGTCCTGATGATAAAAAATTAGATAGATTTTCACAAAAGTAATTTATGTAATGTAGACTTGAACAGAGACTTTTTACATAATTACCGATAATATTACCTAGATAACAAACATTATAAAATTTATATTATAAATAAATTATGACCTGTATAATAATTATTAAAATAGATGACTTGACCAAATTACAAAAATATAGTAATTGTTTATTTCATTCATCATGATAATTCATTTGAATTTATAAAATCATAAAAAGTTAATAATTGACAAAAATTCACAGGGTTATTCAATTAAAATAAAGAGTATTTTTAAATACAAGGTATTTTGTCAACTTAAATCTGAGAGTATATTTATTTGAGAACCATCAATTAATTCTATAATTATTTTATTAGAATGCACTGTCATGGTTACATTATCTGTTTAGTAGGCAGAGAATTTGCATAGATAACTAGAATTAACATACAAGACTACATGTAAAAAGATACGTAATCAGTAACTGATTATTATCCTAGATAGATTTTGCAAAAAAATCAAGATCAGAAGTACAGATACTGTTGGAATAAATATGTTTCCTTGAAGAATATATGAAAAAGAAAAAGCGACCCCACGTTTACCTCTTAAAATAAATTAAAAATTTTCTAGTGAATTAGATGTTACATCAGTATTATATTCAAATGGCTTCCTATTTTCTAAAAATAACTTAGGCCGAATTATTAATTAACACAATTATCTTAATTTCAAAGTTCCCGTCATCGAACTTTCGTTAAAGCGTGGCGGCGCCAGCATTACTGCAGAAAATGTCATCTTTTATACGCTAAATAAAAATACTTGGTTGCTACTTTCGAAGACTTTTTTTTATTCCTCCTAAAACAAATTTTATGTGACAGATTCCAAAAATATTTACAGATCGATTTGGAAAATATTGAGAGAGATTGCGGTTAGTTACTCTAGTGATGTCAAAGATTTTTTATTTAAGCCACTATTAAAATATATAAACTATACGAGCCCTAACAACTAAATGTTCGGACAAAAGTAAATTTAATTGTTTTTTTTTCCATACGCGGAAAAGTTATCTAAATTAATATTGATGGTTTATTCTGTTATAATGCCAACATTTAGTTATATAAAAACGTAAATTTCGTAAAAACCGCTCAGCGGTTCCAAAACTGTGGCACTTTAACCCAGCAGGATGGGAAAATTCTAGAAACAAAGAATTATTACTTTCAAAACGTGGGATCTAGTAGTCGGATTTTGATGAAATATACTTTATTGCAAAGCTGGATGTTGGTTTTCCTTACAAAAAAGACACACATTTTATTATTTGGTGATTTTAGTCATTTATCGGAGCTTCAAAGTAGCACCTTTAAAAATGTTAGAATTTTCTAGTAACTGTTTTAAAAAATCACAGTTTAGAAACCGCTGGTTGGATTTGTGTCAAAAAACCTTTAAATCAAAGCTGAATAATCGTATTATATTGAAAAAATCCTGAAATATTAATATGAATTTTTTTTGCATTTTTTTCGAGTTCCACAGTTCACTTTTCAAAAAACGTGTTTTTTGGGGGTGCTACCTACATTAAAATAATCACAGTTTTGGAACCGCTGGTTAGATTTTGGTAAAATTTGCTTTATTGCAAAGCTGGATGTTGGTTTTATGTACCAAAAAATCTCCAACTCTTTATTTGGTGATTTTAGGTATATTTCGTAGCTTTAAAATTGCACTTGAAAAATGTGACGTAATTTTCTAACGACTGTTTTTAAAAAATCACAATTTTGGAACTTGGGGAACACGACATAAAGGTGCTTTCATGGCCCTCATCCAGTCCGGACTTAAATGGCATTGAAACTCTTTGGCATAAAATTAAACGTATTCTACGCAATAATCCACCAAGAACCATTGGGGACTTAAAGACCAAAATTGAAGAAATTTGGGACAGTTTCACGCCAGAATTGTACCAAAATTTGATAAATACAATTCCTGCTAGAATACAAACAACTATTAAAGCAAAAGGAGACGTAACCTTTTATTAATGGTCCCAAATTAAAAATTATCCCAACATTTAGTATCAAATTCATTTTGTAAAATTTGCTAATTATTACGGTTAAAATATTGTTAAATCAAATAAATACTATTTTTCCAAGCATAATTTGTTATTAATTTTGTATTGTTAGGTGTTTACTAATTATTTGCGTAAAATTTCCAGTTCTCCTTTCATACTTCAAAAATTTACTTTTGTCCGAACATTTAGTTGTTAAGGCTCGTAGAAGTTATTTTCACGATATGAAGAAAATGAAACAAGCAGAATACATCATCTTTTTGTATGAGTCACTGTTTACTATTTTACTGCTGTGCTAAAACCTTCAAGCATAAAGTTTGCAGTGATAACTATTTTAGAAATGACACGATGGAAGCTTATCAAGAATTGGAACCGAACTAGATTAAAAAGTATTAGCTACTGAGTAACATATTCGAGTTTATTAAGAACAGATAGAAATTGAATATACGAGTAGAAGAATAGGCTTTCTTTATAACTATTTACCTTAATATTGTATTTTAACTATGCGATGTTTGGTGAATTTTATGTATCTAAGAAATAATTTATAAAATCTTATAAAACATTAGCTGTTGTACTTTAAGAAACAAAATAAAATAATTAAATTTTTCTAAATATTGTATAATCCACTTTCCATTATTTTCAGATGACAGCATTAATACCAGAAAATGAAATTAGAGGAATGTTCCTGAAAGTGCCTTTTGGTTTAACTTTTAAAATTTATCTATTTAATGTTACAAATCCTATGGAAATACAAAATGGCGACATACCGACAGTAAAAGAAATTGGACCATTTTGTTACGAGTAAGTCAATATTTTATGTGGGTGTAGAAATTTTACTACGTATAGTTGAATCAATAAAACATTAAGAAAATGTCATTAGATAAATATTACAGTCGTAGTTTACAGGAGCTTTTAAAACCAATTTATAATTATATAGGGAATGGAAACAAAAAGTGGATGTAGAAGACATAGACGCAGAAGACGCCATCCTCTATAATCCAATGGACACTTTTCTACCTAAATCATGGCCTGGTTGTCTAACAGGAGAAGAAGAAGTTACAATACCACATCCTATGATCCTGGTAAGTAATCCTTTATATAAACAGTT
Organism: Pediacus dermestoides; assembly: GCA_963942485.1. Classification (NCBI taxonomy): domain Eukaryota; kingdom Metazoa; phylum Arthropoda; class Insecta; order Coleoptera; family Cucujidae; genus Pediacus; species Pediacus dermestoides. The sequence goes on from OZ012625.1 coordinate 9,738,881, forward strand.
TTAGTAGCTAATGACATTTAAAAATTTTTAAGGGTATGGTCAACACTGTGGTAAGGCAAAAACCTGGAGCATTGACACTAATTAACAAAGCTATAAAGTCAATCTACAAGAATCCCACTTCCATTTTCCTCACTGCAAAGGCCAAAGATATTCTCTTTGATGGTGTTATCATAAACTGTGGTGTGAAGGATTTTGCAGGAAAAGCCATTTGTTCGCAACTTAGGGCAGAACCATCCTTGAAACATATTAGCGAAGATGAATTGGGTTTTTCCTTGTTTGGTCCTGTAAGTAATCCTAATAGCGAAGAACATTTTAAGTATCACTTTAGCACGGCGCCGAAAAGTGCTTCAGTTGCTCTTTCCTCTTTCATAAATCAAGTTTCATTTTAGAAAAATGCTACGGCTGGCAAGAGATTCAAAGTATTTAGAGGTGTTAAGGATCCAGCTGATTTAGGACGAATCATTGAGTATAATGGCAAAGAGAAAATGGAAAATTGGAACACTTCCGAATGCGATGAAATAAAGGGTACTGATGGGACTATCTTTCCTACATTTTTAACTACAAAACAAGGACTCGTATCATTTGCGCCTGATCTTTGCAGGTAATTCGTAGAATACTTCAGGTTTAGGAATTTAAGTAATTGCTTCCTATATTCTCAATTTAATTTGATTTATTGCTTTCATTCATAGGACATTAAATCAATTATGGTTATAGAAGTAATAAATTTCCGATTTTGATAAGAGTTAATATTAAATTATTTTAGGTTTTGTAAAGGAACTCAAATCGTATCAATCGGAATTTTACGTAGTTTTTCTTGATAAAAACGATTTTTATTGGGCTATATTTCATTTGGTTTTCGTAATCCATTTATGTATATGAAAAATAGCTGATTATATAATTTCAATTAAATATTAAACTTCTACCAGATTCTGTTTATTTAAGAAAAAGAAATATCGAAAATAATTTGTATTTTTTATGAGGTAAATGTAGGTACATAGTCAATATTTTTTGAAGCAAAAACGACCAGAATATTGAACTTTTTTTGCTTAAATGATTCCATAGACGAGATATTTTGTAACATAAAATAGTCAATATTATTCACGTAATTCTAAATTATTGTATCATCGTTATCATTGGCACCTACGGCTTTTTAGAGGCTTGCCCTCCTCTAGCACTTTTTTTCCATTCGTATCTATCTCTCAGTCGAGTAAATTCTTGCTCTCATTATAAATTTCAGGTCAATAATAAACTCATCTATTCAAATACTAGCAAAATAATTTTTTAATAATAAAACTCTTCATTAAAGTGCAACAATTTAAATCGTTTTTAGATCTAGATTTTCTGAGAAGAGAGATCTTTAAAGTATAAATTTTGTACCCACATTGAATTTTAACCTGAGAATTTCATAATTCATCCTGTTTTACATAAATTTAACGAGTCTACTGTTCTAATTTCCAGATCACTGGCGGCAGAATTCGAAAAAAAAGATAAATACGACGGCATCCCAGTCAACTCCTACTTTGCAACTCTCGGAGATATGACCAACAATGCCGACGAAAAATGCTACTGTTACACTCCAGAAACTTGTTTGAAGAAAGGCATGATGGATTTGTACAAATGCATCGGGGTTCCAATCTACGCATCTTTACCTCATTTCTATGACGCAGATGAAAGCTACTTGAAAGGTGTTAGAGGACTGCACCCTAATAGCACAGAACATAGAATCAAAATTCTATTTGAACCGGTAAAAATTTACAAATCATAGTTTTTTTTGTCATTGTCGTTGATATTGTAGACAACCGGCAGTCCAGTTTATGCCAAGAAACGACTTCAGTTTAACATGCCTTTGGAAGCCAATGAGAAAGTTGAATTGTTCAAGAATTTTACCTCGACTGTTCTACCAGTGTTCTGGATAGAAGAGGTATGTACAAATAATAATGATAATTTACAATGTTTTCGCTAATTACATATTTTAGGGAGTGGAACTCAACAACACTTACACGAAACAGCTGAAAGACTTCTTTAAAATTACAAAAATTGTCAAGATATCCAAGTGGATTATACTCCTGAGTTCTCTGGGGGGTCTATCAGCAGCTGGTTATTTATACTTTAAAAACAGTGGAAAAGCTGAGATAACGCCAGTTCATAAAGTTCAACCAATTGATCAAATTAAGAATTCCATTAGCACTCTTAATGGAAATGGTTTCACAGCAGACGGAAATCATACGGTGGGTTATCATGGCGAAGTAAATCATGGAGTGTCGAATGAACTGGATAAATATTAGTAGGGCATAGGTTTTAGGTTAGGGTTTACTTGGGTAATGTACAGTCTGTAAAAGTTTGCGTGGTCTAAAATTTTGAATATTTTTGAATATAGAAATATTATATGTAGTTTATTCAGATAAAAAAGATAATTTGTTATTATACAGTTAGAGTAATTAATTATTTAAAAATGCAACACCAAAGAGTTAACCTAATCATATACAGGGTGGTTCCCTTTTACATTTTAATGAGTTCTAATTTTTTATATTAGAATAATAAATAAATAAATCAAATACAAAAAAATTGTAATAAAGATTGAAGATAATTTCATGATATTAAAGTTTTATACTCTATCTACTCTATCATATTTGCATTGAATCATTTCCGGAAATTTTTCTTAAGTTTGTTGTATTTTTATATTTTTGTTATAAAACTCAATGTCTAATAATTATTAAAAACCATTTAAAATCAATTTTATGTATTAGATATAATCTAATTACATTATTATACATAACACATAAGCCATTTTTGCCATATTTATAATAATGTCTGGTAATCCGATATTTATTGAACCACTTTGTATATAATTAATAAAAAAGGCCAGTAATGTTTCCATTAACTATTTTATTGATTCGAGAGACTATTTTCTTTGTATAGAAATATAATATGCATTTGTTAGATAAATTCTTTGAATATAACATTATACTTTTCTAAATAATTGTTAATTCTTGATAAATAGTTTTAAGATAAATTATACACAACAAATAATTTCTTTGTTAATCTACAATGTTACTTTTGTTAAAATTATGTGAAGGTATAATATTATGAATATTTTTATAAGAATATAAATGATAATTTTGGGAAGTGTATAGTGTAGTATTTAAGTTGATAATTCTGCACTCACTCCGCTATAGACCAAAAATGCATCAAATGAATATTTTGAGCTAACAATATGTAAATTATTTTTTCTTTGTAATATGAAGGCTGTTAAACCAATCCTAGTCAAATAAAGTTTTTAGGTTTTGAAAAAACTGTCTTTTAGTTCCTTGGAAAAATGTAACTTTTTATACAGGGTCTCCCAGTTTATATCGTCAGGATTTCACCAGTCGATAGTTTAGCGAAAATTAAAGGTGGTTTGTCTAATAAAATAAATTTGCTTCCTTTTTGACGTACAAGCCATTAAAGAAAATAAATTATTTTAAATAATTTGCTATAAATCAATAACAAAAAAAGTTAGCCTTCTGAAATTTTGCATAGATCTTTTTTTTTTGTATTTTCTTATTAATGGTGGTTGCAATTATTTTATTTAGAACACAGAAGCTTGCATACGGGTTTCTTCAGAAACATTTTATTGAATAAAACGTAGGCCACTGGTTTTTTTGTAGCACCAATATGCAGAGAGTATTTTTCATTCAATTTAGAAACCTTTTGGTATTTTATAATTTTTTGATAACTTAACTCAAAATAACCTAATAGTACAGTAAATAAGGGAGAAAAAAAGACTTCAAATAGACTCTTTTTACCCTACAGCCAATTTTTGTAGAATCTTCTAGAGGGTCACCCTGAAAGTTTAAAACTGAGTTTGTGTATTCCTTCACCAGCCCTCAATTAAGGGTTGCATTTTTTGTTTATTGAATAACTTTTTTCCTATTAAATTTTCGAAAAAAAGAATCAGTACAAAGTTGTAAAGAAAAATATTTCCTACAACTTATCTTTTAAACTTTTTTTGATATAGAGGATTAACATGTTTTTCAGAAAATTTTTTTTTCAAAAATTCATACCCAGTTTTATGTATAAATTTTTTTTCTCCGAATTTTTTGAGCGCTGGAAAATTTTTGAAACGCGTTTGAAATTCGAACAAATTTGAAAAAGCCGACGACATACCGAAAAAAGCAAAGCGAATGTGACGTCATTCCTGTACATCTGTCATCTGATCAGATTTAAATTGTCAGTAATAATAATACTGACGGATCAATAATCTCTTAAATATATCGTTATCCAAATCGATTATGAATGTAAAAAGTGATAATCACCGTTCGTATTTGTGTTGCTTTGTGCCTAGTTGTCCAAATACATAAAAAAATTCGTCCAAAAACTTGTTTTTGTACGTTCCGGAAAATTTCGAGCGTCGAAATTTGTGGTTTATACTTGCCCGAACCCGAAGGATCGATGAACCGTCGACAACTACAAGATTCTCATTCCACTGGTACTAAAATATTTCCTCTAGGCCGAATTGGCGAGCAGGAATTCACAATAATGTTAACTAATGTTAAGTCCCTATGTGAGGGTTTGAAAGTAGACCCCCGGTATGTACTATTAATTATTGTTGTACTTACATTAAAGTGATCCTTACAGCAATAATAATTTGTAGTTGTTGACGGTTTATCGATGCTTTAGGCAAGTATAAGCCACAAATTTCGACGTTCTAATTTTCCCGGAACGTGCAAAAACAACTTTTTGGACGAATTTTTTTATGTATTTGGACAACTAGGCACAAAGCAACACCGATACGAACGATGATTATCACTTTTTACATTCATAATCGATTTGGATAACGATATATTTAAGAGATTATTGATCCGTCAGTATTATTGACAAGTTTCTAGTCTTCTTGATTGACAATTTAAATCTGATCAGATGACAGATGTACAGGAATGACGTCACATAGGCTCGGCTTTTTTTCGGGCGTGTTCGGCACCTCGTCGGGTATTTCAAATTTGTAGGAATTTCAATTGCTTGTTAAATATTGAAAAAAAAAGAAAAATTATGAACAATAATTGTTTTTGGACTCAGGGCAACTCAAATTATAGAAATAATATGCGAAACAAGGAATCTAAAAAAAATGTTAATCCTCTATTGTCGATATTTAAAAAACTATTCAACAAATAATTTGAAAATTTTTGGGAAAAAGTAGTAAGTAGTACCTAACTAGAGAAAAATTTCCCTAGAATTTGCAACTTATTTGTTGAATATCTTTTTAAATAATGACAATATCAAAAATATATTAAAAGGAAAGTTGTAGGAAATTTTTTTCTCAACAACTTTGTACTGATGCTTTTTTCGGAAATCTAATAGGGAAGAACCTCTTGAATAAATAAGAAAAAAAAAGTGAAGTTATCAAGAAATTGTAAGATACAAAAAAGTTTCTAAATTGAATAGAAAATACTCTATGTTGGTGCTACAAAAAAAAACCAGTGGTGTACGTTTTATTCAATAAAATGTTTTTGAAGAAACCCGTACGCACGCCTCTGTGTTCTAAATAAAATAATTGCAACCACTATTAATAATAGAATACAAAAAAAAAGATCAATGCAAAATTTCAGAAGGCTAACTTTTTTTGTTATTGATTTATAGCAAATTATTTAAAATAATTTATTTTATTTTTTTATTATTTTATTTATATCCTGACGATATAAACTAGGACACCCTGTAGACAAAAAGTACCTGTCCAAAAATTAAAATTAATAATAAAAAATATTTTGTGTGGGATTTTATTTGTATTTTCGAGAGAGTTTCAAAATATGAATTTCGAAATTTATATTTGTGTTGTTTCATGATCTCCAAATAAAAATTTCATTCACTATACGATATAATAATCTTATTGATTATTTGATTTCTTATGTCATAAATTAATAGTTATTTATTGTATAAGTGTCTTAGGAAGTATATACTTTATCCACGCAAGAATGTTTAAGTGGATAAAATATAACTAAGACAGGTATACAACGTTTTATCCACAACCAGACCAAAGAGTGAGAGTGACGTTCTTAAATTAATATTTTGGAAAGATTTTATTTGACATTTTGAAGTGACTTTTGTCATTTTACGTAGAGAATTAATTTTTATTAGCAAGTATGTAGTCATGGATATTTAATTATAAGATCCATGTGTTTTACTAATATGGTAAGACGTCTCCCAGTAGTAGAATTATGACCTCCTAATAATATGTTGGTTGTAGATAATAGTAGTTTAATAAACAAGAGTGTTAATAAGAGCGATTAATAATCGAAACGATTTTAACGCGTGAGCGCAGCGAGCGAGTTAATGAGTCGAGATTATTAATCGCCGATTAACACTCATGTTGATTACAATATTTTTTTGTCGATCGCTCTTTATTGGAATAAAAATAATCTAATTTTGTTCCATGGCAAAATCCAAATTCTGACATAATATGCAATAAGTCAAAATACCACTGACATAATTAATTAATTTCGGCAGGTGTCAGTTCCAAATGCATGTTTCAATAATATAATATATTGTTGGTTACCTAGCAAATCTCATAATCTCAACAATGTTTTTAATGTGCATGTATGCATTAAACTGAGTTATTAATACACTCCTTTTATTACATTAACTAGATCTTTAATAAACGATCGACAAAAAATAATATTAAATATTCTGGTTTTAAAAACATTAATGTAATGATTGCAGTTTTATTCAGTGTGTTGATTTTAACTAAATTAATATCACGTCAAGTGCTCTGAAGATTCCATTAGCTATGACGTGTTCGAGTTACAGAAATAATTATTTATAAGATATTAATTTTTTTATTAATCAATACAACTCCTTTGCGATAATAAACAGTTATAAGTATCAAATCTACCTAATTATACTAAATAAACCTAATGAGTCAGTTCTAATGGTAATGTTCGCATAATAAAGCAAAATAAAAGAGTATTGTTTACAAGAATTATCTAATTTCACAAAAAAAATATATCATGTGATACAACAGTATATTTTGCAATGAACATTTAATGATAGCTATTAAGACACGAGCGCTCGGTGGGCGTCGTAATAAATATGAGTTTTTTAATAGCAATTAAATGTGAGTTGCATACACTATTACTTTTACGACTAGTCAAAATAATGAGAAATAAGAAAATAAATATTATGGCAACTTTATTATAAACTTAGAAATATCCGAAAATCAAAATAAACAGTCAATTTTAAAATTTAGATCTGTCAGATGCTTATGGCAATATTTTATATTGACGGAATATTGCTATAATGTTGCATTTCTATTGGTTATAAACTTGTATCGTAATGAAAAATCAGTATCATAATAAATCTCATTACAGTACAGGCAGTACATTTCTAATAAATCAATTAAAGTATGGTAGTAAAAAAATAATGATAAATACAAATTTAAAAAAAATCGTATTAAATGCAACTCATATCCTATATATCGAAACTTTGCCCTCTACTTCTCATTTTTTTTATATATTGCCTGAAAACCAAATTAATTATACCTTCCAAGTCGTTGAAACTCAATCCAAGTCGTCGAGAATAAGGACAGAGTCTGCTATTTGCGGGTAAATGTTTGCTTCTTTAAAACTCAAAAAGATGGTGTCGAGACTTTTGATTCTGAGTCTAGTTTTAATATATGAAGTTTTAACTTTTTTTAGTATAAACATGGGTAATTTAATTATACGACTTAATGCTTGAAGGAAAATTAAATTCGGGTCTACCTTCCGGTAAACTGTAACGTGTATGATCACCTTAACAATTTCTGACTTTCTTTGCCGTAATAACAAATTAATACTAATTTTGGCACGTATTCAAATATAAACTTTTACAATATTGGTAGCGTTTCAAAATAGAGTCATCCGGTCAAAAATGAAAACGCTTTAAAACCTGCTTAATGTAATCTAGAGGTAAAAAACATTGTAGAAATATTTTTTATACTCCAATAGTTTATCCCGACCCCAACATTTTAAATTGAAAAAAAGGTACTTTTCAAACACCCCGAAAAGCGCGCCATGTTGTGTGATGTCATAAGCCAGTGTCGAAAGGTCAGTCAATGGTAAAATACATACACAAACGACATTGACAGCTGAACAGAACATGGCTAATGACGTCACACACTCTTAAACCAATCACGTCGTGTTTTAAATGGGAACTAATTTTTGTGACTTTTAACATTGAATGATTTAAAATTGAGCAATAAAAAACATTTTTTTCAATGTTTTTATTATTTTTTTTAGCATAATCTTTGCAATTAAAAATAAAAAAAGGTATATCGAAAAGTTCCGAATGACTCTATTCTGATATGACTAATTTTTTTGCATGATCTTCTCAAGTATCCGAGCCTTTCTCAAGTGGAATATTATTTTTCTAAATATTAGTAGCTGAAAACAGCGCCATATATGTATTATCAAAGTCAGATCATTATCATTCATAAATAAACATCGATTATACTATTTCGACATTTAAAATATAGGGCAGTGATACAAAATAAAAAATCTCATAATATTAGATTAAAAATTAAGTTATATCAAAGATTAAATAAAGTTATCTAATATAAGATGGTATAATCGATAGGATATGTTGACTAAATAATACTGATCTCAACTATAACATTCCCAACAAGAAATTAATTGGGCATGACAAATTAATACTAACGGGAAACTTAAAATGTATTATTGTTCTATCTACTTCTATTTGGTACAATTTAATTAATTTAAGGGTCGGTTTTTCAACCAGCAATTAACTTTAACTAAAAGGTCCTAAGAAAATTAAGGTCTAGTTAAGGCTAATTATCAATTGAAAAAGTGGCCCCACTTAAGTCTTCCCTTTAATTACAATAATTGAGGATTGAGGATTGAGGATTTTTTCTGTAATTCCTAGAAAAAATCAACGGAAACCTAGAAAACTAAATTAATAGCAAATGTATAAGCTAAATTACTTTAATATGATACTCATAAAAAAATGTTTCAATTTTTAATAAAATATTAAATTTTATAAATAATGGGAATAAAAAATAAAGACATATTATTACTTTTCAAAACCAAGTCTAAAAGTTTGTTTATTAGAATTTAAGTAAGTTCAGAAAATATCAACAATATTTTCGGTATAATGTAAATACGATTAAAAAAAATTCCTAAATGTTAATCAATTTTCTCAACCTTCACCTGAATTTTCTCTTTTCTGAATCTCCTGTAAGTAAATGATATTAACGACAGTTTTTATAATTAATAGCATCATTATTGTCTTCGTAGTTCATGACATTAACCTTCAAAGCTTATACGAGTCCCATAATGTTTACCCCCACCCTGCAATTTGTAACTAAAGAACAACAATTCAATAATCACTGTATATTTTTATATTTCAGTTATTTTACTAACCTACTAACAACGAAGAAGTTTATAAATTTAGTGAAGTACAGTATATGTTTTTAACTCTTCTGTAAAACTTTGTTTAGAAAAATGCAATCATCAATGAAATTGTTGATAGCTAGTGGTGGCATATTTGGGATTTCGATTTTTATGGGATTATTAGGGTTTGATCAAATATTAAGATTTGCGATAAGAGATGTAAGTACTCGAATGTTTAACTAAGTATATATATCTTGATTTAACTAATTTTGTTTTCAAATCAAGTTTTACACGTAGCACTTTTTCCTAATATTTTTTGAACAGATTAGTTAATAAAATAAAACATAAGTCTCCATTATATAAAACCGTAACTCTTGTTCCGTTTTTTTTTATTTTAGCAAACTGCACTAAGGAAAAGAAACGATGTCTACAGTATATATTTGAAAATACCATTTCCGCTAGATTTTCGAGTTTACTTTTTCAATGTATCAAATCCTATGGAAGTACAACAAGGAGCAAAACCCATTTTAACTCAAGTTGGACCATTTTGCTATGAGTAAGTTTTAATTTATTGTATATATATAATGTAATAAAATATTTTGGAAAAGTTACAAAATTTCTAAAATAGTCGTATGCTTCGTATAAAAAATTAAAAACTCGAACTTCTCCTTCGTTCAATGAAATCATTAAAGGGAATAGATAGAAGACACTTTATATTTAAGGTCTATAAATAACATTTTTTCTACATTATGTTTTAATATTCAATAACACAGTACAATATAATTTTTCACTCTGGGGTCGCGTAGTTTCGATAGGATTTTTTCCACTGAAAACGAAAATGTACAACAAGGAGCAAAACCCATTTTAACTCAAGTTGGACCATTTTGCTATGAGTAAGTTTTAATATATTGTAGGTATATATATATATATATATATATGTAATAAAAAAAAATAGTCGTATGCTTCGTATAAAAAATAAAAACTCGAACTTCTCCTTCGTTCAGTGAAATCATTAAAGGGAATAGATAGAAGACACTTTATATTTAAGGTCTATAAATAACATTTTTTCTACATTTTGTTTTAATATTCAATAACACAGTACAATATAATTTTTCACTCTGGGGTCGCGTAGTTTCGATAGGATTTTTTCCACTGAAAACGAAAATGTACACTGTATGCAATACAAAATAATATAATATAATATAATATAATATAATATAATATAATATAATATATTATAATATAATCTTAATATATAAAACAAAGTCGTGTTAGTTACACCATTTATAACTCAAGAACGGCTGGACCGATTTTTATAATCTTTGATTTGTTGGATTTATCTCCGCTTCGAATAGCAGAATAACTACTAAAACATGGGAAAAATTCATGAAAAAAAAATTTATGAAGAAAATTCATTTTCTCATACAACGCCATCTCAGATACATGACAGAAACAAAAAAAGGAATAAAATGAACATGGCCAAGAAGGTATAAAAATAGAGGAGAGAAAGCTCCCGGATGGGTGTAGGCACAAATCCGTTGCCAGTTGCTATGACAGTGACAAACCAAAACAAACACTTGACTTATTGACTGCTGGCGCATGCGTAGAAACTATCAAGTACGCTTGAGTCCATTTGAACGTGCAATACTTTTTGACCCACGAATTCAACCCTCACACCGGGGATCTTTCTGTCCTCTATTTTATACGTCCTTGAACAAGAACGAAACGTCCTATGGAAAAAATTGAAACGCCATTTCATAGAGCATAAAAAATGCTACCTATAACGATGAAAAAAAAACAGGGCCGTATTTAAAAAAATGGAGTTGATGACGTCAGCGGAAAAACAAAACGTCGCATGAGGAAAATTGTAACGTCATTTTATAAAGCATAAAAAGTGTCCATGGCAAAGTGTTTTTGGTTTTTCGATATCTTGAAAAATAAGAGCAGAAAAAAATAAAAACGAAAAGGCAAAAATTTGGTTTTTTCAAAAAATCTCCAGAATTACAAAAGATGTTTTCGATTTCTTAACGGCTTATTATTGGCCACCATATTACGCAACTTTGCTCCAATTTAACCAAAGCTGTATCTGAGATCCCTGTAGTGAGAAGCGAATTTGAAACAGCCTGTATAGAAAAAAATATATTCATATACAGTAACTTTTAAAAAGCATAAAATAGTTAAGACAAAATCTACTAATAATAACAGTTATTTATTGTATAAGTGTCTTAGGTAGTATATTATCCACGCAAGAATGTTTAAACTCGAGAACGAAGTTCGAGTGTTTAATGTTTAATGTTCTTAAAGTGGATAATATACAACTAAGACACGTATGCAATACGACGTTTTATCCACAACCTGACCAGAGAGTTTTTAAATTAGTATGTATTTTGGAAATTTTTTGACATTTTGAAGTGACTTTTGTCACTTGTATAGGTAGTCATAGGTATTAATTATAAGACGTCTCCTAATAGTAGAATTATGACCTTATAATATACTGGTTGTGGATAAATATAAAAAGAGTCTCCGTATGAACAATTCTACAAATACTTCTTGCTATCCCCTAGAAATTGTCTATATTGTGCATATAAAACAGTAAACTCACAAAATATAAAAAATAATTCATTGTATTTATTTATAATAATTATTAACAGAAATTCAAAACCTATGAACTATCAGATTATTTTTTTTTAAATACATGTAACAAATATGACTGTTCGGTATAATTGGATTAGAGGTACCTAGCTGATGTGAATAAATTAAAAAAATTTCTAGGGTCCAGTATAGATGCAAATATTTTTAGTAAATCTATGATTTCTATTATTTCCGTAAATTACATACACAATGTTCAATTAAAATGGAAATTATATTGTGCTTGTTTGAAATACATATGTTGACATTATTATAGGTTATAATTAAAAAAATACAACTCATGATTTAAAAAATGATTGTATAAAATTATGATCCGTTGCATATGATGATGATTATACAGGAGTTTTGTGTATATTTGTAATACCACATGACTTAATGAAGTTTACAATTTTTTTATTTAAACATAAATTGTAAGTACTTACCCATAAAACTGTATAGGTATCTTAAATTGTAAGTAGGTATAGCGGTAACGATTAAAGGAAGTATTAAATGTAACAGATCATTAAAATAAATATTCAAATCAAACATAGCTGCAATGGTATAGATTATGATTTATTGATAAAACTAAAAACTATTATTTTTATATAATTTAAATACGATTACATTTTTTTTAACATTCAATTGTTAGATTAACATTCAAATAACAATATTTGTTTGATGTTTTCAATTAAGTATTACAACGAATTAATTTTTTTAGCGAATTTGTTGAAAAGCATGACGTGTACGAAAACGACGGAGACGACAGTTTAACCTATCGTCCATACGCACTTTTCAAATTCAACAAAGACAAATCCGGTGAACTAAGCGATGAAGATTATGTAACAATTCTACATCCACTTATTGTTGTATGTACCAATGGTCAAACATCAATCCTCAATCGCCAATTTCCAATTTATTTTTAAGGGTATGGTAAATACAGTGGCCTCAGCTACTCCAGCACTCTTATCAATTGTGAACAAAGCCTTAAATCCTATTTTCGAGGCACCCAAGTCAATTTACGTAAAAGCTAAAGTAAAAGATATCCTTTTTGATGGATTTAGAATTAATTGCGATGTTCCGGATTTTTCATCGAAAGCTGTATGCACACAACTTAAGCAACAAATCCCTGGTATAAAAATATCAGAGACTGAAAAAAACATATATTTTTTCTCTTTGTTGGGGCCGGTAAGTGTTTGTTTTTGTTCTAGTTGTTACGCAGAAATTATTTAAGAGTATTTAAGATACATACATACATCTTGTATGCAATTCTTTTGTAGTGCCATTATCTCATTGTTTTCATGTAGCAGCAAAAGTTTCTCTAGTATCCAACAAAATCATTATACCTACCATCCACAGGGTCCATAAAAAAACTTAATTTATATTGGTTCTAATTAACTAAGGTTTAATTTAAAAGTTTTAGATTGTTTTTGTAAATAGAATATTTTTAAAAGTTTATATGATAGATTTTTTACGATACAAATTAATTGTCAAAATAAAAAAAAGGAAATTTCCAAATTTCAATAATTGTCAATATGCGCTATATTTTTGATCTATTTTTGCAACTAAACTGTTGATCAATTTAAAGTTACTAATACAGTTATATTTGGAGTTACGAATCACTTTTTTAAATAACCAACACATATTTTAGCGCAACGCTACAGACGGAAAACCTTACAAAGTCTTAAGAGGAATTAAGAACTCAAAAGATCTTGGAAAGCTTATAGAATTCGACTCGAAAAAAGAATCTGGTATTTGGAGTGGAAAAACATGTAACAGTTTTCAGGGAACAGATGGTTGGATATTTCCTCCATTAACTGAAGGCGAAGCACCATTATGGACTTACAGTCCCGATCTTTGCAGGTAATTACCAAATAATCGATAACCAATATATTTTGCGTATACCTTCCAGGAGTGTTAAGGCGTACTATGTGGAGCCAGTAGTTTACAAAGGGATTAATGTTAGAAAATATCACGCAGACTTGGGAGATATCGCGAACAATCCGGAAGAAAAATGCTTTTGTTTGAAGACATGTCCAAGAAAGGGCCTATTCGATCTTTCAAAATGCATGGGGGTTCCGATAATTGCTTCGTTGCCTCATTTTCTTCACGGCGATGAGTCTTTGATGAATGAAGTAGTTGGTATGAGTCCAGATGTCGAAGCACACATTATACGTTTACATTTTGAACCAGTAAGTGTTAGTTATTAGATATGAAAAATAATTAACTAATTATGTTTTAAGCTAACAAGTTCTCCGTTAGAAGCAAAGAAACGGATGCAGTTTAACATGCAGATTGAACCTGTACAGAAAGTAGCGTTAATGAAAACCTTACCAGAAGTTCTACATCCAATATTTTGGATTGAGGAGGTATGACCAACAATTATGTTTAAAATTGACAAATTCGATTTTTTGTATTTATTTTAGAGTATTGAATTAGAAGGGCCTTTATTTAAAAAAATATCAACGATTATGTTGCTAGTAAAATTGATGGGAGCTGCGAAGTGGGGCGGTATCATTCTTTGTGGATTAGGAGTCGGACTCGCTGCATACTTGCATTTTAGGAATAGGAAATCGTTTACTGTAACACCAGTACAAAGTGTTGCACCTGAAAAAGAAATTAAGAAAAATAATAACGAAGTCAATGAAAGAGGAAACAATCACTCCGGTTATGTGAATCATGCAATGAGTGACAATGAACCAGATAAATATTGAAAGTGACAACATTGTTAATTGATAGAGTGGTTATTAGTTACTGTTCATAAAATAATATAAATATGTGTTTAATAAGAAATCAATATGAAATAAAAACACTTTCTTTTACTTGAATCTTATTATAGATAAATATAAATATAAATATAGATAAATTAATAATATTCAATATATTGACAACTATTTCTTACAATCAATAAAATTAAATGATTAAATCAAAATATGTAAGGTGTGCCAGAATTATTTTCAAAAAATATGCAAAATACAAAAATTTCAACTAAAATCAATTGTGGAGGGAATTGATTTTTTTCTATATTCGACACTTTTAATTATAGACAATCTTCAAATTCACTATACGTGCATATTTTTTATATTCCTTGTTTGATTCTCAAACTCTCATTAAATTATTATATTTCAAAACTAACAAAAAAGTAAATAGTTAAATCAAATCTAGGAAATATTGATGCTATTTTAATCATTTCTAAACTTTTGTTACAAATTGTAGCAAGTAAACTATTTCTATAATACCAAATGACTAAATTAAAACTTCCAAATGTAAGGTAAAAAGTTATATAACTTTTATATACATTTTAGCCAAACTTTAATACAGCAGAAATAAGTAGAAATCGTATTTTATTTTATATCTAATTCGTTATTTTATAGGAGTATTATACAATGGAACTTGTTAATAAATGGAATACAATTGTTACTATTTTTTCGGTTCTATTTTTAATAGTTGGTTTAAGTGAAAGATCACTTTTAGATAGACCGATGTCTAAGGTAAATATAAACATTTTCTTTCGCCATATTTATATCAAATTTTTCTATTGGTTATAGAATATTCTTTTATCTGAGGAAACTATTAAGTCAAATATCGATACTTATTATTTTGAGATTTTGAATTTTATTGAGGTGATTAGAGGAGACACTCCAATACTGAAAGCAGTTGGACCTCATTCTGCATTGTACTTTACTACATGCTATATTTATAACAATTATTATTTTTCTAATTTTAGTTTCTCTTTGTGGAAAAATCATATAAAAGAAAACAGAGAAAAGGACCTTATAACATACTCTACTCTAGTCAGTGTTTTTCCCATCAACGGCCAAACGATGAGAGATGCTTTCATAATTAATCAAGTACTTCTGGTAAAAAATAAAACATAAATGAATTGAATTGGTGCAGTAACATAAAATGAAAACAATAATTACAAATATACATTTCTATTTCTAGTACTAAACTGCACTTCTTCAGCTCGAAACCGCTTGAGCATTTTGTTTTCGTTTAAATGCCTAAAAAACCACATGTTCATATTGTGTCTAGTACCTAGTCTATAAATTATTTTTTGAATATAAAGTAGGTAAGTGCTCCTGATTTTGCTGAAAATTCTTCTAGGGATTTTTAATATTTTAGACGTGTAGCCTCACAAATGACTCACCTAAACAAAATTTCGTTAAATATAACAAGATTGCCAGAATAAATAATCGTAATCCTGGCATCTCTATTTAAAGTTTTATGCACATAGAAATATTCTTGATAAGACATTTTATCATTACGTAGTGATTATTTATTGTTTCATTTGGCACATATTTTTAAATGCTACAGATTCATCTTTAAATTAAAATTACGAACATTTACAATCATTAAATCTTGCGCCTGAATTCAAATTCCGATTTCAAAATGTAGTTCCAGTTATAGCTATAGTATTTCTAAATATCCTTATTTATAGGTTCATCATTATAAGAATCTTTTTGTACTTCCATATCATACTACTGTAATGAGCTAATGAGATTCATTACGATACAAGTTTATAACCAATAGAAATGCAACATTACAACAATATTCCGACAATATCAAATATTGCTATGAACATACGACAGATAAAAAATTTAAAAGTGGACTATTCAGTTTGATTTTCTGACATTTCTGAGTTTAGAATAAAGTTGCCATAATATTTATTTTTTATTATTTTGAGTAGTCGTAGAAAAAATCGTGTATGCAACTTACATTTAATGGCTATTAAGACACTCGTATTCATTACGACACTCACCTACCGCTCGTATCGTAATTCTCTAACTTGTGTCTTAATAGCTATCATTTCATTGCACAATATACTATTTTAATGACAGTCCAAACAATTAAAAACCAATTGTTTGTTTTGTTTAGCATTTAAAATAGCTAGAACTAAGTGAATTAAAATTGTTGCTTTGGTCTGTTGGCATTATACTTTTTCAAAATCGTCCACCAGATTTTTTAGGTATAATAATTAAAGATTCACTTTTTGACGGAAACAACATGATAGAACATTATTTGGCTATTTTTTACACGGTGCTTGTACTCTATCATTTCTTCTACTCTACCAAATATATGGTTACATTTCGTTGACTCTTGTAACTATCAACAACAGTATATTTGAATTATTTTCAGCAGTGAGCTTGTCGAAGCTATTCTTCCTGTCTCTTATTCTCGAGGTGAAGTAGAGACAGTTTGTCAAACTGCCTCAGTCTCTACATCACATTGCCTTGGAAGGGAGAGTGTGACGAGCTGTCTACTGAAAATAATTCAACTCTATGCACTTTTAAATGATTTTTCGATGTTTTTTGTATATTCAATCACAACCTTCATAAAAGAGAGCTGGGATTTTATTAAAGAAAATTAAAAAAACATTGAAAAATATTACCGTTAACTAGAAAATGTTTTGTATATGCACAATAATTAATGAAAAAATGAACAAAAATACTAGGGAGTATTTGTTTACTACCTACTCTCAATATTTTCCATATTATCAGTATACTTAATTGAATAATCAGTAATTTAGTTAAGAAATCAATCTGATTCTGATTAGATAAAATTTGTATAAAAAGTCGCTGCGCCTCTAAGTCATGGTGTACATTTCAATTTTGAGTTTGTTGCAAAGTGTTTTGTTTGTGGTCTTATAAATACTTGTGCCTTTTGCTAATGTAAGTATAAATAATTTAAATTACTTCTATATTAAATATAATTTTAATGACAAAACAAAAGCTATTAATATCGCACCAGAATTCTTGAATGCCAGGTTTATATTATCCCTATACGTTTGTGCCAACAAATTGAATTCTGCATCCTACAATAGTTAGGGCTCTTCATCAAGACCAGATACATTCACAGCACTATTATAAGAAATGAAAGTTAATCCGCTTGTGGTCAGACTAAAGACATAATTATAAAAAGTCATGTGTCCTTATTTCTTAAGTGATCATAAAACCCTTAAACTTTCTTAAATTTTGTTTAACTTCATTTGATGAACGATAGTTCCAATAATTTAAGTATATTTTTTCTACTACCATACTTTAATTGATTTATTAGACATTTACTACCAATACTGTAATGAGTTCGATTACGATACAGATTTTTCATTACGATACAAGTTTATAACCAATAGGAATGCAACTGCACAACAATATTCCGTCAATATCAAATATTGCCATGAACATCTGACAGATCTAAAATTTAAAAATTGATAGTTCATTTTGATTTTCTGACATTTCTGAGTTTATGGTAAAGTTGCCGCAATATTTATTTTCTTATTTTTCATTATTTTAACTAGTCGTAGAAAAAAGTGTATGCAACTCACATTTAATAGCTATTAAATGCTCATTGCATAATATACTATTATAATCATAAATTAATAAGATAATAAGATATCAAGCATATTTTCGATACGTACGTTTAAGTACCTACGCCAGCGGTTGGGAAATAATATACAATATGAACAATATCTACATAAACTCAGAAGACAGCAAAATGTAGCTAACAAATTGGTATAATGGCTCAATTGCTAAATGTAACATAAATAATAGTAGTTTATGCAACAAGTATATAATCTATGACTTTATTGACGAGTCTGTTATGACAGAGCGAGCTTGCGAGCGAGGCTAATAAATAGGACGAGTCAATAAAGTCAGATTATGTACGAGTTCCATACAAAGCTTTATGTTCAACTGCGAAAATTACCTTTTAATTGTTTAGAAAAATTACAAATGACAGTAATAAATTCATTCCGACAGTATTTATTGTGACATTGACAGCTGATATATTGATATTTTACAATAATAGTAAAATAAAGTGCCATTATACACTAGTGTATAAAGAGCCACTTTACGCACGCAAAAGTACGTCATAAACAGTACTTTATAATGCAGTCGTACATAAAAATATTTATTAACGTGCACTAAAATTACAGAAGACCTTATTTATACCGGGTGTCGCCGAATTGACTGTAATAGAGGTTTAAATAAAAAAAAATCGATTTGAAATTTAATGTTTTGAGATGTATATTTGATTTATTAGAAAATAATTTGTGATACTGGATACCAAAACTTATTTTCTTTGTAGGTAAAGTCCGTTTTCCGTTTTTAGATCAAAATTTCAATTCAATAACCATACATTGATTTTTTTTAGTCAAAGAAGCCTATAAATTTGTCACATTTTTATAATTTTAAATTCTAAATGCGTAAAATTTTTCGATATCAAAATTACACAAAATACTCGTAACTAAACTTACATCAAAATATAATCATCATAAGTAGGTATACCAAACATTGAAGATAATTATTCTTTTAAATTTCATAATCAGTATCAAATTAAACAACATGCCTATAATTAAAACTTTTTGATTAGATAGCTACTTTATCTGGAGTAAAAATTTTTAATACATAATATAAGACTGATACAGATTTCTCTTTATATTGAAAAACTACATTGATAACACGTAATCATTAAATCTCGTTTCTTTATTAAATTTTGAATTTCAAAATTACTATTATAACTACTAGTCATGTTACTACTTAAATGCCCATAAATAAAGATCAGAAGCATTCTTTTATGACAATTTAAAATGGTATACAAATTGTGGTACTGGTACTGACAAGGAAAACTAAATTTTTTTTCTGAAACCTACCACTGCACATCTTTATTGACATAAGCAGATATTTTGAATGAATGGAACATTTTATATTATGAATAAATGTCTTAATTTATCTACAATATTTCTCTCTTTTATTAGAATGTTTCCATGCAACAAATGCAAGGAATCATTTTCCACTCAGACTGCGCTCGAACGACATCAAGGAGACTGTGGCAACGAGGTTCCAGCTAAAAAGCGAAAATTAGATCCAAGCTCATGTAAGTTTTAATTTAATCATTATGTACCTAATTAGTATTATTTAAATTTTTATAACGTTACAGGCCAAAATGTTGCTGTTAACATTGATGAAGGTGAAGGCCCCTCCACTTCATCTTCTAGTAAGTCAATTTCTTAAAATTATTTTTGACTTGAAGTTTAATTTTCTCGGTTTCCCTCTAGAATATTGTGACGTTTGCAAGAAGCACATACCAAAAAATTTGTATCATATCCATCAGAAATCACTCAAACATAAGAATAACGCCTGTTCCGAAAGCGGTACTCCTGGAGTTCAAATCCTAAAATCAGGTTTCCAGTCGCGAGTTGCGACTTATAGAATCACATCATCCATATCTACATCCACAACTGATGTACATAAATTTATGAGCGAAATCAAAGAACAGGTAAACATTCTGATAAATGAGGAAGTGAAGAAACACGTGGCTCTAAAAGTTAATATGGAGATGTTTAGTGAATGTCTACTACAGACTAAACAGGTCGTCAGCATAAAATCTTTCAATACGAAAAATATAGAAGTGTTCGAGGGTAGCGACTTGCATGAGATATATGATGAATTTGTCGCTATTATAAATAGAAAATCAAGCGAATTTCAAGAATCCGGAAGTGGTAAGTTTACAACCACTAATTTCTTCATTATTTATCTAACATATTTTTAGGTTGGACGTTGCATCGTCTACTTCATCTGGAGGTAAATATCAACAAATACAACCCAATGAAGGCGTCTCGTCACATTATTCTCCCGGAAGAGATAAGGAAGAAGAAAGCTGTCCTTAATATAAATAATGAAGACCAACAATGTTTTAAATGGTGTGTGCTGGCTGGTCTCCATCGAGTTGATTCAAAAAACCACCCAAATCGCTATCAGAAATACCTACCCTATAAAAATGAATTAAATTTTAAAGGTATTCCATTTCCCGTTAAATTAAGTGATATTTCAAGATTTGAAAAGCAAAATGATATTTCTGTAAAGGTTTTCGGATTAGGCAAGAAAAATGACGTTATAGGTCCACTGTATTGTAGTTCTTCTCGTGAGTCAAAACGACATTTTGATTTGTTGTATATTACTAAGGGTAATAATAGTCATTACTGTTTAATTAGAGATATGTCGAGGCTGGTGGGAAGACAGCTAAGTCTGAAAGAGCACAGAAAATTCATATGTAAGGATTGCTTACTGTACTTTGGAACTAAGAAACTTTTAGATGACCATAGGGACCGTGACGACTGTAATCATACTAGAACAACATTACCGGAAACTGCTTTGAAAAAAGATAAGACTGGAAAATGGGTTCAGGGAAACATTTTAAAATTTAACAATTTCGAAAAAAAGTTAAAAATACCGTTTGTGGTTTATGCTGATTTTGAATCAATACTTAAACCTGTTGAAAGCTGTGAACCAAATGCAGAAAAATCATATACCGTTAAAACTCATAAACACGAACCTTACTCTTTTGCGTATTATATTAAGTGCTCATATGACGATTCTCTATCTAAATTTATTTCCTATCGCGGACCGAATTCGACAAAAAAATTTATAAAAGACCTAGAAGCTGACGTCCGAAAATTGTACAATAAATACTTGAAACATGTTAAAGAAATTTCAGGAGATATGTCGGATTTTGAAAATTCACTTAAATGTCACATTTGTGAAATTCCTTTTAGTCCAGAAGAAGAAAAAGTTAGAGATCATTGCCATTTGACAGGTGAATACCGAGGAGCAGCCCACAGCGCATGTAATTTAAATTACAAAATTCCAAAATTCATTCCGGTGTTTTTTCATCATTTATCTCGCTATGACGCACATTTATTTATTAAAGACTTGGCTTCAGCTGAGCAAAAAATTGATGTTATAGCATTGAACAAGGAGAATTACATTTCATTCTCAAAACATATTCTTGTGGAAAAAGGAAATGGAAAAAATGAACAAAATCTGTATTTGAAATTACGTTTTTTGGATTCGTTTAGATTTATGGCTTGTGGTTTAGATAAATTAGCTAGAAACTTAGAAGATTCTCAATGTCGCGAGGTTTTAAAGTACTATTCCGATGAAACTAAATTTGGATTACTCCGTCAGAAGGGGATTTTTCCGTATTCCTACGTGGATTCTTCTGAAAAACTACAAGAAACTAAGCTACCATCGCACAAAGAATTTTATAATACGTTAACAAAGCAGCATGTATCCGATGATGATTATAAGCGAGCGTGTGAGGTATTTAACTTGTTTGAATGTAAAACCCTCGGTGATTACTCTGATATATATTTAAAAACTGATGTGTTACTTTTAGCTGATGTTTTTGAAAATTTTCGCGATGTATGTTTAAGAGTATATAAATTAGATCCTGCTCAATATTTCACTGCACCAGGTTTGACTTGGGATGCTATGCTAAAACATACAAAAATTAATTTAGAATTGCTAATTGACATCGATATGGTAAACTTTTTCAAAACGGGAATTCGTGGAGGTGTAAGCCAGTGCAGTGTACGAAAATGTATCGCTAATAATAAATTTGTTCCAAATTTTGATGCCTCCAAACCGACTTCATACATCATGTATTTGGATGCTACTAATTTATATGGTGCAGCCATGTCCGAAAAGTTACCTACGGGTGGTTTTCAATGGTTACAGCCGGATGAAGTTGAAATTTTTAATATTTCGAACATACCTGATGACTCAAACATAGGTTATGTTTTAGAAGTCGATTTGGAATATCCTGAAAATTTACATGATGCTCATAATGATTTACCATTTTGTGTCGAGTCGAAAGTTTCACCAGGCGCCAAAGTAAAAATGAAGAAACTTATTCCAAATTTAGAAGATAAACATAAATATATCATTCACTATAAAAATTTAAAACAGGCTTTAGACAATGGTTTGATATTAAAGAAAATCCACAGAGTACTTCGTTTTAATCAATCTCCTTGGATAAAATCGTACATCGACTTAAATACGGATATGCGAAATAAAACATCGAAAGAGTTTGAAAAGGATTTCTTCAAATTAATGAATAATTCGGTCTTTGGAAAAACTATGGAAAACGTAGAAAAAAGAGTTAATGTTAAACTTGTTACACATTGGAAAAATATTGGGAAAAAATACGGCGCACAGTCACTCATTGCAAAACCGACATTCAAAAATCTCAAAATTTTTAGTGAAAATCTGATAGCAGTCCAAATGTCTAAAGACAAAGTTTGTTATGACAAACCGATTTACGCTGGTTTTTGTATTCTAGATCTCTCCAAAACTATCATATATGACTTCTTTTACAATTTCATTAAAAAAAAATACGGAAGTGACGCTACACTTTTGTATACCGACACTGACTCCTTAATATTAGAAATTGTGACCGAAAATTTTTACGAGGACATGAAAATTCATTTAGACAAATTCGATACCTCCAAGATGAAACCTGATAATATTCACGGTATACCTGTCAATAAATCCGTGTTGGGTAACATGAAAGATGAATACAATGGGAATGTAATCAGAGAATTTTACGGAACTGGCTCCAAAGCATATTACGTAGACGTAGGTGATAAAAAGACGAAAAAAGCAAAAGGTGTTGCAAATTATATAACGAATAAAGAATTATCAGTTAAAGATTATAAATTAGTGGTAGAGAACGAGGGATCGGAAATTCATCGAAAAATAAATACGTTTCACTCATACGAACATAACATGTATACTGTAATGACAAATCAAGTTGCGTTGTCCCATTTCGATGATAAACGGTTTGTTATTCCAAAATCTACAAGAACTTTAGCGTGGGGTCATAAAAATATACCGTTACATCAGGGGGATGCCACCGAAATTTGATATCTAGTTTGTAATTTTTAGTAATAGGGTTTTTTATTTTTATAAAAATTAGTCGGTATTTACAATTTATTTACTGTATAATATGTCTATTTATATTTTTTCTATTCAAATAAATTTTCATATAACTATATATTTTTTATAACCCAACCTCTTAACTTTTGTTATATTTTTTATGAAACGTAAATTTTTGTTCTACTCCCATACTTTAATTATTGATTTATTAGACATTTACTACCTGTACTGTAATAAGATTCATTATGATACAGATTTTTCATTACGATACAAGTTTATAATCAATAGAAATACAACATTACAGCAACATTCCGCCAAAAGACAGATCTAAAATTTAAAATTGACAGTTCATTTTGATTTTCTGACATTTCTGAATTTATGATAAAGTTGCACAAAATTTATTTTCTTATATTTCATTATTTTGACTAGTCGTTGAAAAAATAGTGTATGCAACTCATATTTAATTGCTATTAAGATAAGACACTTGTAATTCTCATACTCGTGTCTTAATAGCTATCATTAAATGCTCCTTGCATAATATACTATAGTATTATGCAATGATTAATTGAAAATTGTGTTTTTCATCTCAAATTTGCTTATTTCTCTTCTTCGGTTCTATTTTCGAAAATTATCCATCCACACACCACGAAAAGCAAATATAGATTTTAATAAAACAACTATGATAAAGTGATACTAACTTATTTATTATAATTAAAAATATGTTCCAGAAAATACAGGGTGTTCCTATAACATTTTTCCGAAACCTTATCTATTAATATTGGAGTTACAAGGCACCAAAGTTTTTTTTTAATCAATTTTTTCCAATAACTTTTTTCTGAATTTTGATGATGCCCGATTGAAGAGTATCGAAAAATCTTCAAAAAAGATCCTCGTGTTGAATGTCGATAAAGCGAGTACTTTTTGAAAAAAACGCGCTTCTGTTTAATGCATGTTTTGTTAATCTTGAAAATGAGCTGTAGTTAGTTGGTATTCATTTAAAGCGTTTTTCTCGAAAACGACTCGTTTTATCGTGACGCAGCAAGAGGATCTTTTTTGAAGATTTTTCGATGCTCTTCAATCGGGCGTCATCAAAATTTAGATAAACTGACTAACATAAAAGATCTGGGTCTTTATCTAAAGCCCAACGTCAGTTTCGACTCTGTGACACTGGGGGATTTACCTCAATTTTGTGCAAGAATACAAATAAGCTTTAGTGATACCAAACTTCTTTGGTACTTCTGGTCTGTATAAGTATTTATAACGAAAATGTCTAAATTTTAAAAAATGTTATCTAATGATATTAATTACATAACTTATTTTTGGACTAAGGATTTTTAAAGAGTTTGATTTTTACAAATAAAAACGAAAATACGATGTTAATTTGGGAACTAACTTGATGGTAAAATTTCATTCTCCGTTTATGTTAATGTTTTAACTAATACACGAAGCAGTGTTTCTAAAAACACTTCAAAATCATAAGATTGAATTTTCTCTTGGTTTTCCTTATTTACAATGAATTGAATAAAATAGTAGATAAATCAGTTATTAGCACTTATTAAATTGATAACAAAAACCCACCTAATTAATCACATTTAAAAAGTAAACACTTATATAAACCCTGGAAATATGCAATCTAGAGCAATTTGAACATGTGGTAATTTTTAAATTATCATTATTTACATCAAAACAGTAAATTAAATGTGGTTATTAATATCTCGTAGGACTTTTCATATAATCTTCAAAAGTCTTCAATGTCCCAGTATGAGACTGAAGCTGTAAATTCTTTCCTTTGCATAAAAAATGAGGGATTTTTTGTGGAAGCATATTTTTTTATGGAGGATTATAGCTTATGCGACAAACCTAATTTTGTAAATTTAAAAATAAAAGCATTATATATGCAAATGAAACACATACTATTTAAAAATAACTTACTAGACTACATTTCTTACAGAAAGGTAACAGTTTACAACTTTTTAAACCAAAAACTAACGAATATTTTATAGATAGAACCAAGGGTAACAAATAACTACTCAATTTCTATGGGTATGAAAGATAGAAAAAGCTTTGGTCGAATATTGTCAGTTGACGGAACAACCCATTGGCATCCTAGATCACAGTGTAGGAGTCCATATTCTTTACAAAACGAGTTTACATCTTTTCTATCACAATCCGAGACTCTTTGGATATATTTAGAAGAAATATGCGGGTATAAAAATATTTTCTAGCTTTATGAAATTCATTTATGTACTTTCTCCGTTCGTTATTTTAGAAGTATTCCAGCAACTTTTGTCAAAGAAGCCATATGGAATGATATGATAGTCTGGATTTATCATGGAAGTTTTTTTAATGGAATATGTTTTTTGGCGAATGTTACTAGTTTACCAGGACTTGTAGGACTGGCTGCATGCATTGGACAAGATCTTTACATATCTGGCCCTTACTTCCAAAATTACAATAATAGTACCAAAAACAAAATAAAAATGGAGGATGTTAACATTTCTGATTATCCTGTTCTTGAAATTAAAGTTGATCCAGTAAGGAATATTGATCAACCCTAAAAAATTAGAATTTAGTCTTAAAACCCTATATTTTCCTATTCAGGTTTAACTAATTTTTATTTTATTAAGAAGACTTTATTTTTAGCTAACCGGTGTTATTCTCGAAACGAAGAAATGTTTACAATATAACATGTTCATAAAACCCATTAAGACTGTCGAATTTGAACGACATATTCCCGAGGTGCTTTTTCCGATATTATATACTGAACAGGTATAAATATGCCAGGTTCCATCAAGTAAACAGGTAATATATTTTCGTAACACTTTCAGACATTCAAGATAAATCGTGAAATTTTGTGGATGGTGAAGTTAACTCATATTTTTAAGAAATGTTTCTTGGCCTTAAAATGGATGGGAATTCTTGGATTGTTTTTAGTGGTAATATTTTCTGGGGGTCTGCTTGTTTGCAAATACAAGAAACCCAAAATTCATCCCTAGTATTTTCTTGTATCATAATGAATCTCATTACAGTACAAGTAGTAAATATCTTATAAATCAATTAAAGTATGGTAGTAGAAAAAATAGTTTTTTATTTCTACACTGCCAAGGAATTATTTCCAATCTGAGGAGACTAGCAGTGGCGGCTCGTCAGGGAAGCCAGGGGAGGCAGTGCCTACTCTATGGCCATTAATTTTTTTATTTTAATTTTACAAATATGTTTTTTCAATTTAAAATATAGATACTAGATAGATCTAATTTAACAACTTTTACAGATAAATATTTTGAATCAGAATTTGAATTAACCGTCGCCCTGTTGAAATGCTCGCAATATTCGTTAACTTCTCTCATCTGTGGTTCTATACCACTTACGACTCGATCGCACTTCTGCCTATGTTGTTGTCACACACACCCGCACTTGCGCTCTGGGCTGCGAGGCGCTCCTCGATTTATATTTTTAAACACGAAACTGTGGTGAACATGTGTTACGATTGTTGCGCCTGCGTTTTAGTTGCTACTACTATTTTTTGTCATTGCACATTCAAGTTGGAGGCAAAAACACCTTTTTTTTAAACAAGAGAGAAACTGTTGTGAACAAGGAACAAGCGTTTACGCCTGCGTTTTTTATGTAACAGTTGTTGTTTGTTTGTGTGTCTGTGTGTGCAAGTATGAGGTGAAACAGGTTAGGTATCTGTGTTTTTCTTATGTGCAAACAAAAGTTTATTCTTAAAATCGAAGGGGAGGGAAGTGACACTGTAACAAATATTAAAAATTGTGAAGACATTGTTGACTTTTTAATAAAATTTAAATTTAATCGACTGTTACGATGATAAATTGGTCGTCAAAGATTTAGAGGTTCCTCATCCAGACCTAAGTAAGTATTTAATTAATCAGGGTAAACCGCCTCGTAGTTTTGTTAATCATTGGTACAGTAAATGTAAATGGTTAAAGGGTAGTTTCATTTAAAAAAAATTGTTTTGTTGGCCATGTGTTTTATTTTCAATTCGGGGTGAAGTAGTTTGGTCAAAATTTGGCTATGACTGCCTGAAAAATTTAGGTCGCTCGATTGAGAGACATTCAAAAAGTCAAGAGCATATTAAATCTATGTGTAAATTACAACTTTTAGGCAAACAAAATAATAATAACCGTCCTAGATTCAGCTCGTCAAATCAAAATTCAAAGATTTAATGATTCAGTAAGAAAATATCTGATGTGCCCAACACATGACTTTCTTATACTTACGGATAGTATCACAATAATTACTTTTCCTAAAGAAATTAAGTTAAATTTTGAGGGTTTCCAGCAATTTTCAAATAGTCTCTGTCGCACTTATTGCAATACGTATAAATCTGTCCTTGTCCCACTCATCATAACCGAATTTTACGACAAAAATGTGTTTTATTTTAGATTTTTGACCTATTACTCACTTAAAAAAATCTCCCGGTATGAAATTACATTTATTTATTCATTATTATTGTTTTCGGTACCATAGAAACCAGTAAAATAAAAAAAAACTAATGGTCCGTCCTTCTGGGATTCGAACCCGGGACCTTCCGTTTAGCAGTAGTCAAGTCTCTATGTCTAGTCTACCTCGACCATCGGATTCAACTATCAACGCGCGCTATGAGAAATATAAAGTGTTTTAAGAATATCTAGTTTTTTTGAAATTTTTTTGACAGAATTTCGAAAAAAAGTTCAAACAAAATTTGTTCAAAATTCAATTCTAAATCAATGTTAAAGAATAAAAAAATTTCATAAATTGTTTATTTTTCAAGATATTCCTAAAAAACCTAAAAATGTCATCAGGTAACTGTCACTTGTTTTGGTGCTAGATGAAAAACATTGAATGTGGCACCCACAAATTTGTTCAAACTCTTAAATATGAAATTTGAATCAAATCCGAGAAGTCATTTTTGAGTTATGGTGGATACAGACAGAGAGACACACAGAGACAGACAGACATCATGGCGAAAATGGTCAGAATGGATTCAGGGGCCCTCAAAACGTGTAAATCCATCAAAATCTCGAAGTCGAAAAAAATCACGATTACTATACTTCCTTATACTACGTATAAGAAAGTAAAAATAGAGAAATTTTAAACAAATTAATCGATATTTGTATCTTTCTTTGTAACCAAGAGTTTGTATTTAGTAGGTACATAAGTACCTACAAAATACAAACTCTTGGTCAGAAAAATATTTTGCATAAGCAAAATATTTTTCTGACCAAGTAGAGCTCCTTTTCCTAAATCTCATAAAAACATGATAAAAAACTTTCCTATCAAGGAAACCAGGCATGGAACGTGAGCAAGATTATTAAGCAAAAAGTGCCCTTAAAAAGGATGACCTTGAACTACGAAAAAAATTTTGCCTGCGGCACTTTTAGTCTCGCTACGCTTGCGTGTTTTTTAACTGCCTCTCCCGACTAAATCACTACGAGCCGCCACTGGGGACTAGTTCGTTCAGAACCAACCACCTTGATCCTGAATGTTACAATTTCTGAAATTATGAATATTTCCAACCCCCATGTGTAATACAAGTCTACCACCCACTTTTCTCTTAAATAAAATGGAATTACTTATAGTTCATCTAAGGAGATTCTCATCATGCTGAAAATAAAATTTGTTTTGTCCATTTTAAGATTTTCGTGATAATTTCAGTATAAATATCTTATTTTTTACTGTTTATGTTAGTTTCTTCAATTAAAAAGAAATGTAAAATCACTTATTTTATAATGCTCACGAACATAAACAATTATTGCTCATAATTTAATGTATTTAATTGAAATCCATTTTCTTTATTAAGTTTTTTGCAAGGTTTGTTAGAAGGACGAATAGCGAATATTCTGGCCTTAAGTTTTTGTTTAACAATAAAGGATTCATGTTAGATGCTTTTCATGTCTCTTTATGTATTATTTCCAAACGACTAGAATTTTTATTAAACTTAAACAATATATTTATATTTACTATATACATATAGGTACAATTCAATCAATTTTTATATTTTTCCTACAAATACTAACACCATTGTTACCATGAACGTAATTAACTAATATTCGGTAGCTCATTTTAATGCAGAACCACATTAAAATTAACATAAATAACGAAAGTACAGCTACATCTAATAAATAATATTGCACAATTCCCATATTTCTGGAAGGCGACTGAAGATGTTTAGCACCACGATGTCTTAAAACATACTCAGTCCAATATACAGCTCTTTGCAGTGGCGTCTCTTTTTGATCCATTAACAAATACTGCCGCTTCTTCACTTCCTCCCGGTACTTGGGGTCATATATAACTTTCTTAATTCCCCATAAAAGCGAATCCGCTGTCAGGTGGTAAAGGTCCAATTTCAAAGCGTATCCGTCTGTTTCCGCTTTGGCAGCATTGGAATCGTGGTCGCAGAAGACTGGCAAAGTGACTATTGGCACGCCATGGTACACTGTTTCAAACATACTGAGAAGGCCACCATGGGTTACGAAGACCCGTAATTTTGGGTGACCTGCAAAAGTAAATAAAAATCGCTTTCACTCTTTCGGTGGATAAATATTGTGTGATGGTTCGAAGAAGAGAAAGTATTGACGATATGGTGACAAAACATATTCTTTGATACGCTTGTGGATTTCTGGTTTGCCAATAATCAAAATTTTAAGTTTCAAAATACTTAAGAGTATAACAATTACAAAATTGTACTTTTCATTGAAAATAATAAAAACATTTATTATATATTAAAGAATTCATCAGTTGTTAAAAAATATAATAAAATTAGATTCAATAAAGGAAAAAGTATCTAAGAGTAGGTACTTAAAACCCGATTTGCTTCTAGGACAACAAATTAATAATTTGAGCAAACCATAGACTCTATAAACCAGCAGCATAAACTTTAGAATATTTTTCAAAACCTGATTTTTATCTGCAGAATTTTTATTTTTTTATCTATTTTTTTACCAGCACCATCTCCTTATTTTATCCCAAACTCGTGTAAAAAATTTCCATGTAGTATTTTTGAAATTTTATGTACGTACCTAATATGTCTTGTTGTGGTAACCACCTGCCTAGTTTAACATTAGCTGGAAGATCAGGCATAACATCATCCGCCTCGTATTTCCATAAAACTCGCTGTGGTAGTTGTCTAAAAACAATCATCAACATCCTTCTGAAATATTCGGGCATATTGGCTGCTTTTACAGATGAACCCATGCTAAAGTAGATGAACCCCACGTCACCTGCTCCTCGAATAAAATCTTCCAAATCCTGTAAATATTTATCCAAAGTAAATTTCAGTCAAACTAAAGTTAACTTGAATAAAGTTCACTTACGTCTGGAAGTGGTTTTGCTCTTCTACAATGAATACAGGCAATTTCAGCAACATTTGGTAAATATGGCCGTGGATAGGTCACTGTGGCATGCCCATTTTGGAGGATAAAACTAACATTCTTTGACATTTCATAAATAGGTGGTATATTACTTCCAAAATGTTTCTGGAGGACTGGTTGGATCATCATCCGTACCATCATCGAGTGCATGGTGCCAGCTGCCAAATACCACATACTATTTATTGTCCTTTGTAGCAGATTCATTGTATCTGTGAAGGGTCGAGCCAAAAATGGTGTTATAGAATATGGCGTTGGATTTCCGGCTAATGACAGTGTGCCGGTGTAAAAACCAACTGTGTTTATGTAAATGAATGGAGCATTGTAGTGGTTGACGAATCCTAGGGCACATTCTGGATAGGCACCGTCTAGAATGAGTAGGTCGAATTTTTGTTGGGTGTAGAGGAAGTCTTTTGTTTCGATGTCGGATAGAAGCACTTCACAGGCCTGTAAAAAAGGTGGAAATTAGAAAAGAGGATTTTTTTTTACATGTGCAAAATGGAAATATTTACAAAAAAGGGTTCAGAATAGAAATAAAAAGATCTCTTATCAAATTAGGTTGATCATTATTATAAGGAATAAAATATAATTGTTAAAATGTACATATTGTATTTCCAGTAGTTTTAAAATGGGTACCTAATAAATTGTGTACAAATGTTCACAAAATAAACACCAAAAGAAAACTTGTCAATAAATAAATTTCAACTATGTGTGCTAAAAAACTGAATTAGTGAAAAGCTTGGGTCAATGAAACTTTTACATTTTAATTAATTATTCTGGTTGATAATGAAAATAAATACGGTGCCAATCTTTGTTTGGGTTTAATTGTAACGAAATTAAGAGTTTAAACAATTAATTGTGTAAGTAACGCTTTTTAATTTTTTTAAATTATATCAGCTAGTTACAGTGACAAAGCAAATTATCTTAATCTAAAATAGTTTATGTGTAGTAGTACTTTATAGTTTGTAGCAATAATAAGCAGTAATAAGCCGTAGAGTGGCTTCTCTTTATATGTTTAATTATACCTACAAATATTGTGTGGTATTATTATTTTTATGAATCATTAATTTAACACAATAATAATTATATAACAAGTACACATATCGGAAATTAACTGTAACAAATCCTAGATAATTAGGGGTTTGTAAGTAATATAATTTGGTTGATAACTTAATTTAAAAATACATTGTTCGCTCTCTGTTATAGTATCCTCTAGTAAAATAATTCTTAAATGAAAACCAAAATTAATAAAAATTAGGAACACATTATTATTTTGTAATTAAATTTTTTTTTAATTAAATATGTACAGTTGACGCCATGGAAAATGGGACATGTCTTGAGACAGATTTTGGTCTTTTTCTAGTGGCGTAGAGCGGGTTTCTACCTGCCAGATGTTTCTCTAGTTTTTTTCTACCCGTTGTAAATTTTTGGTCAGTAATAAATTATATGAAGCAGATTTTCGTTTCCAAAAGCTTTCTTGATATTTTGAGAACTAATGCTTTATACATAGTTATTTGGTCATAATTATTTAAAAAAAGTATAATTAAATAAATTCTAATTAGTTACTGTCAGTATAATAGTAACTTTATTATTGAAATAATAATAAAATTTGTTATAATTTCACTTTTATAAAACGATTTCCAAACAACTAAATCTATTCCATAATTTTCATAGTATTCCCTACTCTTTGGTAAGAGCACAAATGTTGTAAATTCCCAATTTTACCACCAAATTCACATGTAACCACCTGACTCAAACAGGTTCTTTTCCCGTAAATATAAAAACGAACGTTCTATAAAAGCAAGAAAAAAAGTGATTTTTGGTTCCCAAACCGGAGCCTCAGTTCGAAAAAAACTCAATTCTAGGAAGAAAAGCGCGCGATCCGGCGATGCAGCGATGTATCGATGAATTTTCCTGGCTTCGCAGAACATGTTTAATGGGATTTAATTTCGAAAAATAACACCTCTATTGTGCCCGCATACCCTCAAAAATTTACGACGTAAAATGTAAATGAGTTATGAGGAAAATTCAAACAGAACTCATAATTGTTAATAACAAATTACTAATTTATTATAAAGAAGGTTGAGTTTTTAATTAACTCATTTTGTTAAACAATCTTCTACGAGGGTTTTGTAAAAAATCCCGATCGAAATTCATTGATTATGATTGAAAAATGCAATTGTTCATCAGCGGTGCTAATTGTAAATCAAAAAAGTGACCATGTGAAATATCTATTTAAACATACTTTAAATCTTGCAGTTGTAAATGTTTATAATGACGAAGTGAGGCTGTAAACAAAAATACCGCCAGGTGGTAATTTTCCCGAACAAACGCTTTTTTTTTGTCTAATATAACTGGACTATGATGCCGGTGGATGTTTTGAACTAAAATCCCGTTTACACAGGGTAAATTTTTGTGTTCTATTTTACATCGCGCCAACTGTACAGGGTGGAGCATTTTCGATGGGATTACAGGGTATCTAGGGTTTCTGTTGAAGTTAGAAAAAAACGGATAGCACATTTTTGGGTCAACTTTTTAAAACAAATTGAATGGTGAAAACACGAAATGTCTACCTTCTTTTGTTTTTGAGTTACAAGCAAAAACTAATTTTTTACCGAATTTCTTAAGTCAGTGTATCTCGGTTAATTGAAAAGTTACAAAAAAATACTTTATATGTTTTTTATGGAGATTTTAATTTGAAACAAGAATATATATTCAAATTTTAATTCCGTTCAATTGTTTTTGAGTTATGACATAAAGTTGTATTTTTTTAAATGGAAACCATAGTTGGCTATGGATTCATTGGAAAGGATTTTTTCTCAGCTTTCCAAAAATATATAACATCATATATTTATTTTTATAAATAACGAAGTTATTGCAGTTTAAAAAAGAATAAATCTATTATAGGTGTGCCGTGATTGATCTGCTTGTGAAACAAATGACTGTATCAGCTAACTTGTTACGAAATCTAAAAACTACAATAAAAGAAACATTTTATTAAACAAATAATTAAACAAATAACCAAACCAATTTTAAATAGAAACAACGTAACAAAAATTTAAAAGTAATTTTCGAACTGAAGTCCGTTCTTTAAAATGCATAATCGACATCGCTTTTCTACAGCTTTTACTGTTTTTTTTACAATCATGCAGTCATGGCACATCATGATTCTTGATTTATCTT
Organism: Pediacus dermestoides; assembly: GCA_963942485.1. Taxonomy (NCBI): domain Eukaryota; kingdom Metazoa; phylum Arthropoda; class Insecta; order Coleoptera; family Cucujidae; genus Pediacus; species Pediacus dermestoides. Next base: position 9,773,132 of record OZ012625.1, read on the forward strand.
GTAATATATGCAATAACTTCGTTATTTATAAAAATAAATATATGATGTTATATATTTTTGGAAAGCTGAGAAATAATCCTTTCTAATGAATCCATAGCCAACTATGGTTTCCATTTAAAAAAATACAACTTTATGTCATAACTCAAAAACAATTGAACGGAATTAAAATTTGATTATATCATCTTGTTTCAAATTAAAATCTCTATAAAAAACATATAAAGTATTTTTTGTAACGTTTCAATTAACCGAGATACATTGATTTGAGAAATTCGATAAAAAATCAGTTTTTGCTTGTAACTCAAAAACAAAAGAAGTTAGACATTTCGTGTTTTCACCATTCAATTTGTCTTAAAAAGTTGACCCAAAAATGTGCTATCCGTTTTTTTCTAACTGCAACAGAAATCCTAGATACCCTGTAATCCCATCTAAAATGCTCCACCCTGTACATGTATATTATATGTAGGTACAGTGACCGGCAGAAAGTGTGCACCAAATGAAAAAATTTTTCTATCTTTAGAATTACCAAATTTATTTTACTATGGAAAGGTTCTGCATGTCCTTAAACAAAAAAGAGCCTAAACAAAATCAGTAAAAATTGCATCATATACGAGGGAGGGGTGAAAATTTAAAATTCACTCAAGAATAAACTACATTTATTTTGCACCGTAGAAATAAAAATATTAGGAAAAGTTGTTTGTACTTAAAAGTTATCTCCGAATATCAAATTTTTGGACTCTGTAGACAAAAAATAAACGTTTTTCCTTTTTTTCGGCACGCCCCCGTAGAACAAATCCCTAGAAGCTATGCAGCGCATAAATTCACTTTTTTATCAGTTCTTGGGTTAATACTTACATAATTTACTTAAATTGGTTTAAATGCGCGAAAACGGGTCGTTTAATAAAATAATAATTTTATCAGGAAACTGAAATTAACTTGCTGGTAGGTACAGATAAAAGTAATTCCTGAACCAATAGATTTAAGTTTTTAAAAAAAATTAAAATGGCAATAAATTGCTAAAGATATCAAGTAAACTTGCGTTTGTTTTACATTAAGTTGTTTTACTTATCCATAAAATAAAATACCAAATACCAAATACCAAAAAAATGAGATTATTTTTGGCATTACTTTATTAAGCGCCCTGTTTTTGCGCATTTAAACCAATTTAAGTAAATTGTGTGTTTAATTGCCTACGAACAGTCAAAAAACTGAATTTATGTGCTGCATAGCTTCTAGCGATTCGTTATACGGGAGTGGGTCCAAAAAAAGTAAAATGGTTTTTCTTTGTCTACAGAGCCCAAATTTGGTTTTCGGGGATAACTTTTAAGTAAAAACAACTTTTTCTAATAACATTTTTTCTGGGCAAAATAAGGATAGGTACTTTATTCTTGAGTAAATTTGATATTTTCACCCCTCCCTCGTAAACGATGCAATTTTTACTGGTTTTGCTTATGCTCTTTCTTGTTTAAGGACATGCAGAACCTTTCCACAGCAAATCAAATTTGGTAATTCTAAAGATAAAAAAAATTCCCATTTGGTGCACTCTTTCTGCCGGTCACTGTACGTTGTTCAAAACATATTGACTTTTTGTTTTTCTTTCTCCCTACGATGTCACTTATTAAAGATAGGCATATTTTAATTAAAATTATTGATTTTTCTGTAGAACAAAATATAACTTACTTCATAACCGAATCTAATCATATCCAGAGGATGTACAGGTTCCTCGCCTCTCATTCGGGCTCCTACCAAATCCCAATTTGTAAAATTTTTTACATAAAACACTAATCCCGCTGGTGTGATTTCTTCCAGGCCAGGCATGAGGAAATCGGCCGGAAATGCATTAATAAATGTGATGTTGTGTCCTCTTGGTATAAGTCCTCGTGCCAATTCCCAAAAGGGAATTTTGTGAGACTTTGTTCCTCCCATTGTTATCATTAGAATATTAGCACAGGTACATATTTTTATCACAGCTACAATTGCCGTTAGTGTTAACCATCTTCCAGTCATATCTGAAACAACGGATGATGTGGTTAGAAATAACGTTAAATGTATTAATGAAATGTAAATTACTACCGTAAATTAAATAATATTAACTATTTTTTAAGGTTCATCAACGAAATTGTACATAAAACGAATTAATAATAATTCTAGATAGCAAATAAAACAACAATTTCATATGATACCAATTCTAAAAATTCTAAAAAAGTTATAGTATAGTTAAAGTAGAACATTATTAGCTACTTAAACAAATAAACAATTTAACGTACTTTTTTCCTAAAAATCACCAGTAGGAATAATTACCAAAAACAAATCGAAGCCACTAAAAAATTTAAAAGCATTTTACGCTGTATTCTTATGAATTACAGGATTTGTTAGAATTTTTTGTACAAAACCTGAAACTGAACTGCAAAAGAATTTTCAGTATACTAGAATTATTTTTAGTAGACCACTCGTTTGACTCTATTTCCCACTTTAGTTTAAAACTGGTACTTAATTGATCAAATACTAGTTAGGTAGTAGGTACTTAACTACTACAGAATAATATTAGTGAATTTAATTGGATGGAAAAGGGTGGAAAAGTTCAAGCCATTTTTTCTCCAGCGAGTTACGAAGCAACATTTGTAATTTTCATTTTAATAATAAAATTATCAACATACGAGTATGTGTGTTATTTTTTGTGCAGAAGTGAAAATTAAACTGAAGTTAATTACAAAACATCACATAACAGTTTTTTTAAGTTTACGAAATTAAATTATTTAGACTAAATGTTTTTGCATTCACCAATTCAAGATTTAATTATTATGATAATTATAACTATTAATGTAGATTCAGAGAGATCATATTTTTATCATTAATAAAAAAGTACGATTATAATTGCAGACATTAATATATTTTAATCAGCTGCAATTAAATTTAAATAGATCGTTTCCTAACAAAGAAAAGGAAGTTTATTTGTTAAGAAATTTCTTTAACGTGTTGGACATGCTAGAGCAAAAAGCAAAATTATTCGTGTTTGTTTAAATTAGCTGACTTTCTCTGTAGGTCAAGGTTGTATTACTTAAATGCACGTGATTTAAAAATTATATTGTTGTTAATAATATCTAATAAAATTAGATTTAATATTTGTAAAGAAAACTATTAGTAAAAAGGTCCCACCGAGATTTGAACTCGGATCGCTGGATTCAAAGTCCAGAGTGCTAACCATTACACCATGGGACCGTGCTGAGTGCCGGTGCTGAATCTCGTAACACATCCAAAGTTGCAACTTCTAGAACTCGCATTCAATTCCTTATAAAAAGCACATTAAGCTTGCATCACACATAAATATCTTCGTGTACTGTAATCATGTATAAAAAAGTGTAAAATATCTCTCTCGTGTGCTTACTTATATAAACTGCATTTTTACGCTAAATAACTTTCATCTTATTATGTGTCGGACAATTACATACTTACTAACTTCCCTTACATAATTTACGTTTACGTGGTACTTATGAATATTATAGGAATAAGGAAAAGCGTGCACTGTGCACGATGAACTTTAGTAATTTCGTTTCATTCCATTTATAAATATTTTGTGTCCAGCACACGACTTTCTTATACTGTCTTTAAAAATAATGAAGGGTAGCCAATAATAATCACATCCGATTTTTTATTAATATTGAAGAAAATGTAGGTATTTAAAATATTTTTCCTGAAGTCGATGAATTTATACTCTTTCCTATATTTTTTATTAAACCACATATCGAAATTAGGTTAAATTCCCGGTGAAAATCGTGTTTAAATTTTGAGCGTTTTCAACCAATTCTCAAATTGTTTTCGGAAGTCTCTCTCGCACTTATTGAAGTAGGCATAAGTCTATCCTTGTTCCACTCATTGCAGCCAAATTTTTGGACAAAAAAATATTATGCTTGAAAATTACTTTTCTTAAAGTCAATGTATTTACATTTATCCGAATATTTTTTATTAAACCACATGGAAATTAAGTTAAATTTCCTGTAAAAATCGTGTTTAAATTTTGAGCGTTTTCAATCAACATCCAAATAGTTTTCGGAAGTCTCTCTCGCACTTATTGCAGTAGGCATAAGTCTATCCTTGTTCCACGCATTACAGCCGAATTTTTGGACAAAAAAATATTGAACTTGGAAACTATTGATGTATTTAGTTCTGCCCTATATTTTTTATTAAACCACATGGAAATTAAATTTCTTGGTACCAAGGACACTCAAAGCATGCAAAATCCATCAAAATCTCAAACTCGTAAAAATCACGATTACTCTACTATACTTCGTATAAGAAAGTAAAAACAGTTTAAAAAGATCTATGACGTCAGGTGTAGTAGGTAGATGTAATTTGTATACAGGTGTCTAAATAAACGGTCCACTATTTTTCACGCTTTTAATTAACTATAAAATACCGGCTAAGTATAGTAAAAGAAAGTTGTAACATTTATTGAATGACGTAGTTGTTATATAAACTTCAAAGAATTGATTATAATAAACTGAGTGGCATACACTTCTTGTTTGATTCTGACGCAGACTTATTCTACAAGAGGGAGTAATACTGTAATAAAAGTGCAAGTGATAGTAAAAGATTCCTCTGACTGGCTCTGACTGAAACACTAGTTTATTTCACAATAATTTAAAATATACCTACTGATGTCTATAATGAAAATCTCTCTTGGCCCGCCGCTTTCTACACTCTTCGCATATCCTACCTACCTGTATATGAACAGGTGAAACTAAATACAAGTTTTTTATTACAGTTTTGTATTTTCTTCTTGTCAAAATATAGCACCATTCTGGATGAAAGTGAAAACATTAAACAGAATACGTAATATGTATACTTTAGTACTGAAAACTAAAGGTATTTTCAACTTCGTGTGACAAATAATTGGATACTTACTTATCAAAATAAATATCTACAGGTGCTAATTGATGAATATAACTTTTATTCAATAAAACAACTTCCCTGGAGAAAGTTTAACAATACACCCTGAGTAATTGGTGATTTTAAATGTTGACGGTACCTATTTAATTATAAGTGAGTTTTCGACAAGGAAATTAAAATATCTATGTAAAATTAAAAATCTTAAAATAGCAAAAATTAAAGTTACATTAAAAATCATTGCTCTCACAGTTTATGCAATTTTAATATGTGAAGTTGTGATTGCGGTAGATGGAAAAGAATTATAAAGCCTATGATACTATAATGCGTAATTTTGAAGAGCTACCAAAAGGGATGGTACCTTTTTCACTATTATTTAAGTTAGGTACAATATGTTAGCTGTTATTTACTTTAGGAACTCTTTAGAAAACTTTTTACTTTTTTACGGTATCTAACTATATGGACAAATTATATTGTTTCCATTCTTTAGTTTTAAAGTAGTATCTTTGTGACAGTGGAGGATTTTAGCAAAGAGATAGACTGGCACCTACATAGTTCAATCAAGAAATAATAAATAAATGGAAGAGCTAACAAACACAAAATAATTCAGCTGGTCGTTTATGCAGATGATATCTACATCTTGACTGGAAGAACAAAGGAAACACAAACTCAAGACTCTCAAGAAGACCAAATCAAATTAATTTATTGTTTCCAATGAATTCATTCTTCTCTATCCAACTCTAATTTTTTCTAAACTAAAATAGTGGCACAGTAAATAGATAATATATTATAATAATTAATAATTAGCAAACTTTTCAAAATGAATTTGCAACTAAATGTTGGGATAATTTTTAATTTAGGATCATTAATAAGAGGTTACGTCTCCTTTTGCTTTAATAGTTGTCTGTATTCTAGCAAGAATTGTATTTATCAAATTTTGGTACAATTCTGGCGTGAAACTGTCCCAAATTTCTTCTATTTTGGTCTTTAAGTCCCCAATGGTTCTTCGTGGATTATTGCGTAAATACGTTTAATTTTATGCCAAAGAGTTTCCATGACATTTAAGTCCGGACTGGATGAGGGACATTAAAGCACCTTTATGTCGTTTTCCCCGAGTTCCAAAACTGTGATATTTTAAAACAGTCGTTAGAAAATTACGTCACTTTCTTCAAGTGCAAGTTTACAAAATATGCCTAAAATCACCAAATAAAGACTTGGGGAATTTTTGGTACATAAAACCAACATCCAGCTTTGCAATAAAGTAAATTTTACCAAAATCCAACCAGCGGTTCCAAAACTGTGATAATTTTAATGTAGGTAGCACTCTCAAAAAACACGTTTTTTGAAAAGTGAACTGTGGAACTCGAAAAAAATGCAAAAAAATTCATATTAATATTTCAGGATTTTTTCAATATAATACGATTATTGAGCTTTAATTTAAAGGTTTTTTGATACAAATCCAAGCAGCGGTTTCAAAACTGTGATTTTTTAAAGCAGTTACTAGAAAATTCTAACATTTTTAAAGGTGCTATACTTTGAAGCTCCGATAAATGCCTAAAATCACCAAATAATAAGTTGTGTAACTTTTTTGTAAGGAAAACCAACATCCAGCTTTGCAATAAAGTAAATTTCATCAAAATCCGACTACTAGATCCAACGTTTTGAAAATAATAAGTCTTTGTTTCTACAATTTTCCCATCCTGCTGGGTTAAAGTGCCACAGTTTTGGAACCGCGGAGCGGATTTTTACGAAATTTACGTTTTTATATAACTAAATGTTGGTATTATAACAGAAAAAACCATCAATATTACGGAAGTTAATTTAGATAACTTTTGCGCGTATGGAAAAAAAACAATCAAATTTACTTTTGTCCGAGCATTTAGTTGTTAGGGCTCGTAGACAGATCCATAATGGAACATCAAACAAGATCACAAACGCCATGAAAATCTGAGATTTTTACACCTCGCAAGTTCAAAATTTAGTCTCTACTAAATCAATTACCAAATTAGACTTTTTCTGACACAATTTCTTGAAGAGGGTCTCTAACTTTGCGACCGTTTATATCCTGAGGAGCCCTTATGGTCTACTGAGATACTAGATTGCTTATTAATGAATTTTTAAAAAGATCTTTTTCTTCTCTCCTTAAGTTTGCCGGTGGTTTCGGTAAAAAGCGTTTGTTGTATCTTAAACCATTCGATTATTATCAAAAGTCAGACTACATCGCTTAATTAATTCTATGTAATAAATTCAAAACTTTGGGAGTAACCTTACTGAAGTGGTTTGCTATAGCCACTAAGCACCAACCAATAACTCTTAAAAGGATGGAGTGATGATATGAAACTTCACATAATCACATCATCTTAGCCCAGATTATGTAAGCAAACCTAAGAATAATTATACATTGACTCAATTCTGAACCAACAGGCTTCCGTCCTTATATTCTATAGAATGGAAACATGCAGACTTTATAATTTCAAATAGAGTTAGATAATTAGTGGTCTAGGTACACTTCAAATTAACAATCGACAACATACACAATAAAGAACTTTAGAATCCATTAAAAGGGAAATGATTTTCGATAAAAGATCTACACAAGAGCAAAGAGAAGACAACAGCATCAGCAACCCTTGGGGCAAACTGAAGAATAGGATCATAGATAACATAGCAAACCTAGAAGTAGGCTAAACAGAATGGTATCAAAAAGCATAACTGATAGCATAGATTATTACAATCAGATGAGGAATATTTCTTGAGGCTCTGTGCTCCTTAGAGGAATAATACATATACTGCGTTTGGTTTTAATAAAAATTAAAATACAATCATTCTTTAGCTTAACTATTCCTTAAATCATTTTATAAATAAAACATTTCAATAGGACATAAATAACAAAATTATCTGAATTATTTAAATTTTATATCTTATTTAATTTCTTCTGATTTCCTGACAAGTTTTATCACCACCACAACTGTAATTTACCAAGAAACTATTAAGTTTACTAGAAAATACGTGGAAAAGAAAATTAGACAAGCATTAAAGTACAGATTTTATGTTAAAAGCCAACAATCAAATGAATTTCAATAGATTCCTTGAAAAACAATCATAAGAAATTTACGATCAAATGTAATGCAAATACATCTTTAAGTGGCATTGTTAAATGCGGTCGTCGGCTTTATGAAAGTTCTTTTTAAGAAATGTTTGGAAATGTAGAAAGCATCGCTTAAAACCAAAAATACGAGGAATTTCTTCAGGAGTATTGGAGGAAAAGTATTAAGCAACAAATATTGAGAAGAATGATGTAATATACTAATTAATCGTGGGTTCGCAGAAGACAGAAATTAAAGCATATTTGTAGTTTTAGTACATACTTTGAATTCGTTACAAATAATAACACAACTAAATCGACAGACATAATTTGGCGTTGCATAAACAATGATGATAATTACAAAGTGAAAATCTTTACTTTACAAAATAATATTAATTATACATTCGTTTTCGTACAGTTTTTCTTTTCAATCATTACTTCGTATTAGTTATTGTTTCCAACATCTATTTTGCAAGTAAATATTTGTACAATAATAAAGAAAATGTTTATGGTGTGCAGTGAATGCAATAAAATTATTTTAATTAACCAGCGCATTAAATAAAATGATAATTGCATATACCTACATCTTAATTTTACTGTAGGTACATTAATTTATGTTAGAAAAAAATTAAGAGTTGACATAAAAGTGAAACGTAAATTATTTACAATTGATTTGAGCACGTACATAATGATACCTATAATTAAAACGCCTTTGAATAAAATATAATTAATATCCGTCTAGTTCCGAGTTTAGCAAAATTTCCACCACTAATTAAACCCTACTGACATTCCAAAGTTTTCAATTACACATCAATGTGATTTGGTGTACTTTAATTTGTGGTGCGTTTACTAACTCGGGTGTCATTCACTTTTGTCTGCACCGAATTGAATGACACAATTCGTTTCCTGATCAAAGAAACTTGATCAAAAATAATTTCATTACCTAGCGCGACTCTACGGCTATAAAACTATTAATAGAACACATGACATGTTGTTTGTTTTAATAATTAAGTTACCCCCCAGATAAATATTGAACGTCTGCTTAAAATTCTGTACATGCTTTCAACTCATTTTGCATACAAACCGATATAATTATTAGATGATTGTAGGCTTGGAACGAATGCATAATTTTTGCTAAATGCGAAGTAAATTAATTTCTACAGAAATTATTACCTATACTGTAATTAACATTTTTAAAAGAAAATACTATTATTAATTTATTGCATTTACAATAAATTTTATATTTTATGTATATCACTACAGTACCATTAAATTTGTAGTACCTACAATTTTCCAAAAAATATAATACGAAAATCTTAATGGGTTAATTGAGGTCCAAGTCATTATAAATTTGCATTTACAAGGAGACGGCGACTATACGGGGCACCCAACTTACTTCCTTTCCAAATCGATGAAACATACAACTAGTACGACATGTCTAAAATAGTACTGAAATAACATTTTATTATACTAATTATATCCAGCTATATTTGGAAGTGAAACATATTTTTAGAAGTCACATGATAGGAATAACGATTAATTTGTTTTGATGGCTACATTGAAGATTGAAATATTTTAGAAATGTGGTTTCGAAGGACCATATGATAATTTTTCTAGTTGCCATTTGATTATCTGTATAATTTTTCCCAGGAAACTTCTTATCTTATGCATCTATCGAAAAATATCATGGGTTGGTTGCTTTTGATGTGTTACAATTTGATGCCTTGGCAAAACTATCAAAGATTCATACATTTCGAAGAACCATATGATAACTTTTCTAGTTGCCATTTGATTATCTGTAAAAATTTTACCAGGAAATTTCTTATCTTATGCATCTATCGAAAAATATGATGGGTTAGTTGTTTTTCATGTATTAAAATTTGAAGCCTTGGCAAAACTATCAAAGATTCATACATTTCGAAGGACCATAAGATAACTTTTCTAGTTGCCATTTGATTATCTGCGAGGGGTAAATATCTGGTGATTTATGGTGTACAGCGTGAAGGAATTACGGTGATTTACTATGGATTTACTATGGATTTACAAGGATTTACGGGGTTTATGAGGATTTATGAGGATTTATGAGGATTTATAAGGATTTATTGAGAATTTATCGAGGATTTACAGAGGATTTTAATCAGCTGTTTATGTTATGCGCGTGCGCATTTTTTGTCTTTTTTAATGTACTTTTGGGTGTAGAATTTAAATCTGCAGGTCTTTTTACGAAAAACCGATGCACTAAAAAGTTATTAACAATTTATTTCTTCAAATGTCAAAAAATCCAAAAAAATTAAGTTCCACAAGAGAAATTTGATATCAAAATATTTTTGTAGTACTTAATTTTTTTGGATTTTTTGACATCTGAAGAAATAAACTCGGAAATAAATTAAAATTAAAATTATTAATACCTTTTTATTGCATCAGATTTTCGTAAGAAGACTTGCTGATGCGTATTCTATTCCCAAAAGTACATTGGACCTAAAATGTTTAAATTAAGTAGGTATATTTGTCCTCAGTAAATAGTGCCTCCATTTTGACTGACATATTCAGGATTTATTATTAATTAAAATCGATATTAAAATATTCCTTTCATAATTCAGGATTCAAGATTATTGCTAGTTATATTCGAAGATACAATAATTAATGGAGGACCTAGTGGAGGATATTTTTGTTGAGGTGGAAAATTCTTTGAATATTGTCAGTAGAGGTCAGAGGTTGAGGTTTTCCTGGAACTGCAACCAGTTGAACCAGTTCATTTACCTGTTTTTCTGGAACTGTAACCAGTTGAAGCAGTTCATTTAGCTGTTTTTCTAGAGCTGCAAGCAGTTGAAGCAGTTCATTTACCTGTTTTCCTGGAACTATAACCAGTTGAACCAGTTCTTTTAGCGGTTTTCCTGGAACTGCAACCAGTTGAATCAAGTTCAAGGTCAACCTCAACCTCTGGCCTCGAATCCCCCAACTTCCTCTACTGATCACATTGGCAAGGCTTCTTCCAATGTCGAGTTTTAGTAGCCTCACTGTATATGTTACGGCTAAAGTGTAAACTTACTGTTTGTACATTCGATGATTTATGAGGATTTATGGGAATTTACAGGGGATTTATAAGAATTTATTGGCCAAAAAGAAATTATAGTGTACAAAATTTTGGGCAGATATTTACCCCTCGATTATCTGTATAAATTTTACCAGGAAATTTCTTATCTTATGCATCTAAATATGATATGATAGTTGTATTTGATGTATTAATATTTGAAGCCTTGGTAAAACTATCAAATATTCATACAGAGAGGTGATGTATTTCTTTAATATGCGAATTCTATATAAATACATATCGACATCAAATTGACCTCTACAGTAGTATTATAGCAGGTCCCATTTTCGTCAAAGATCGGCATCGCTTTCTGTACAAATCTTTGATAACATATACATCCAAATTGTACTCATTTTGATTTTTTTGGAATTTCGGAAGTATCACTTCTTTGTCGTATTGTATGTAAAAAATTAATCAAGACTCATTTACTTTCGATGTATTAAGTGGATTTTTTAATCATTCATAATTATTCCATATCGTCCCAATCAAATAAAATACAAGGAGAGTTTCATTCAGATTTTGTGAAAGGAAAATTATGAAACTTGGTGATAAAATTATATCCAAAGCTATAAAGTTTTACAGACAGTATTTATTAAAATTTTATAGCAAAAATTGCTAAAAATAATCAATCGAAAATTGGTTTTAATATAAAAGATAGAGTACACGCACACTGATGAAATTTTATAATAATTGAAGAATGTTCGCTGAAAATATGTAGGTTTATAATTAAATCGACGCAAGATTTCATTTAATTAAAATATCGGATTTTTTCCATCACATTCAATATTTTAAGGACAAGCGCAAATGAAACAGGTCTGCAGTTTAAAATTATTTTTTTATGGTTTCGCACTAAATTGAACGTTGAAAAAGAATACTTTAAATCTACTGATATTTTAGATTTAATCAGATGTATCTATAGGTTTTCTATTTTTCAGTATTGAGTTTTAATAAAATAAATACACAACAATCGGTAATTTAAACCAATAAACTTGACAAATTATTATAAATATTTGCGATGAAGACTAACAGAAACATGCTTCTAGGTCTAGCAGACTGCTCATCCTAGTTTGGTTAATAAAATCCTTTCTCAAATCATAAGTTAACTTTTTCTCTTGTGTATAATACATTACGCACTAGTAACATAAAAACCGATTAACTATTATTAACAACATTCTGATGTATTTCAATTTTCTCCCATTTAAAAGTATACCTACTTACCAGATAAATTATGAATATTTATTTTTTCAAAATCTATTTTTACAAACATTGAACAATTAGTATTTTACACATAAAATAATGTACAACCATGAGAATTGATTTTGTATTTTTTGGCAATCAAAATAGCGTTCATGTCCTTAAAACGTGACACATAATGTTTTTCCATCGCCTTGACACTTTAAGGATCGTGCAGTGCAAGCTGGCATGAAGTTCGATAAATAACCAGAAAACTTTGAGAAAATTTGATGATTTAACTGAAAATAGTTAAAGAAGGAAACAATAAAACATCAAGTAAACAATCCAAACCTTTATTTGGACGTTATTCTAAATAACCTTGTGAAAAAGAAACCTATATGTATGCAGTACTGTTCATAAGATTTATGGATGTAAAATTACAAAGTTCTTAACTTACACTTGCATTGATATATTGCATTTTTTGTTTTCATTAATGTAACAACTAGCTATAGCTATACATGAGATAACTTAGCATTAATAAATAAATTTAAATTAGAATGTAGCTTATTGAGATAAATTTTGCAAGAAACCTTGGAGAAAATAATGTTTAATTCTGCGGTAGGTACTAGGCATATAGAATAAGTACTTCAGTCGTACAATTTATTCAGATTTTACTTTAATTAAAATGGTAATAAGTTTTCGTTTTAGTGAATTTCTTGTGGATACTAAGAATAATTACTGATATGTAATTTACACAATTTTTTATGCTTTCTTAATTATTATTACAACATTTCGTAAATACCTTAATATGAGTAGCGTACATGTTAATTTAAGCTTTCATGTTTACATTATCAATTATAGGTAGGTGCCAATAAGCACAAAACTCAACCACTCAACTGGATATAAGTTTATTTAGGATCGCTCGGGAACTTAGTCAAAATGTTTTTATTTGCTGCTTCTAAGACTTTCAAAATTAATCTTAGAATTATTATCTTGCTGATTTATCTGGATATTCAGAACCAGAAGAGACTTTAGAAGTGAAAGGAAGAAATTGTAGCCTTTCATGTTTCGATTTCAATAATTAACAAAAGTGTAATAAATATGAGAAAATACAGCTTGGTGCAAACATTTTTTTTTGGTTCGCGATATGATAGCTATTTTGTAAATATTGGTATCAGTCGTTTTAGAGAAAGTTTCTTATCAAAACTACAAATTTTGATTGCTCATAACATTTCTTAGCAAAATAGCTCTAAAAAGTGTTTTGAGATACAAACAGAAATTCTTAAAATTATAGCATGTTTTTTATCCTAACCTATCTGCTGCACCAGGTTCAGGTCAAGAATTCCACCAACAGTACACTGTGTCAAGTGGCAAGAAGTCAAGAGATCACGACTCTTCTGTTAATATGAAACGACGGAGAAGATGAACTGTTGAAACTTCGAAGTAATTCCATAAATTAATGTTCCTTAAAAGTTTAGAAATAGACCAGAAATAAAACTTACTAACCATAATGCTTTAATTCGAATAGTTGTCAAATTTAACGTTTACCTAATCGAACAAAAGTAGTTGCGTCATTCTAAGTTTTTGAGTCTTGCTTTGATAAATCATTGTTTGAAGTGCGCTCTACAGGGCGATTGTGCCCGATTTATGGCGAACGAAAAATTTAGCAAAGAATTAATTTGAATTTCTCGTGAAATTCAAGAAAACTCCGGACTTAAATGTAGCAAAAATCAGTGATATTATCAGGAAAGATCGACGTCTAAATGTAAGGGTACAAACATAGTGCAGAGACGAGCCTAGAGACAAAGCGACGAGCCACTCGACTCGTCATGAGACACCAGCACATAGTGAGGATACAAAATTTGCGATTTTTCATACGTCCTTAAAATTAGTATCCAAAATGTCTTCAGACAGTGAGGACGAAATTTTACTTGACAGTTCATCAGTACGCATATGTAGTTTTGGCTATGCAGGGGCTGGGTCAAAGGCAACATCCTATAAATATATATATATATGCTTTAACTTAGAAAAAACGCAGCGCCATCCGTGACAAGAAATCAGAATTTTATCTCCTCGCAAGTCGCCTCGGCAGTCTCGTCGCTTTTACTATGTTCGGTTGCATTTGAATGTAGGCCCATATTTGAGTCTCGTCGCTTGCCTCGTCGCTTTGTCTCTAGGCTCGTCGCTGCACTATGTTCGTACCCTAAGAATGATTGCAGAAATGTTGAATATTAACAGAGAGACCTTTCGACAAATTCTGCACAACGATTTGAATATAACAAAAATCTGTGCAAAAATAGTGATGAAACATCTGAACCAAGGGCAAAAAGACGCGCATCAACGGTCCCCATTATTCACCGGATTTGGCTCCCTGCGAGTATTTCCTATTCCTATAAGTGAAAGAATCTTGGAGGCGTTTTAAGGCGTTAGAAAACATAAAAAAAACGGTAACACTCCTTAGAAGTCTCACTTAGGAACAGTTCCAGAATTGTCTCCAGCAATGGAAAAAACGTCTGCAACGCTGTGTGGAGGGGCAAGGGGAGTATATTTAAGAGGAGCATAGTTAAAATTTGTTACTTATAAAAGAAAATATATTTTCAGTCTCATAATTTAATTGTCACACCTCGTAATAAATAATAATGCATAATAAAAGATATTATATATTAATTAAAATTTTGAATTCCAAAAACTAAAATACGAAGATTTCTTTCTGAAAGTACGTCAAAAATATTGAATTTATTAACGTAGGAACTAAAATAAAGTTGACGTAGTTTAAATACAGGTTGTCTTAGTTTATATCGTCAGGATTTCACCAGTCGATAGTTTAGCGAAAATTAAAGGTGATTTGTCTAATAAACTATGGTCGAATGTTGCTTCCTTTTGACGTACAGGCCATTAAAGAAAATAAATTATTTTAAATAATTTGCTATAAATCAATAACAAAAAAAGTTAGTCTTCTGAAATTTGGCATAGATCTTTTTTTTGTATTTAGCTTATTAATAGTGGTTGCAATTATTTTATTAAGAACACAGAGGCGTGCGTACGGGTTTCTTCAAAAACATTTTATTGAATAAAACGTACGCCACTGGTTTCTTTGCAGCACCAATATGCAGAAAGTATTTTCCATTCAATTTAGGAACTTTTTCGTATCTTATAATTTTTTGATAACTTAACTCAAAATAACCTAATAGTGCAGTAAATAAGGGAGAAAAAAAGGCTTCAATAGATTTTTTTTACCCTACCGCCAATTTTTGTGGAATCTTCTAGAGGGTCACCCTGAAAGTTTAAAACTGAGTTTGTGTATTCGTAGAGCCCGTCCTTCCTTCACCAGCCCTCAATTAAGAGTTGGATTTTTTGTTTATTGAATAAGTTTTTTCCTATTAAATTTTCGAAAAAAAGAGTCAGTACAAAGTTGTAAAGAAAATTATTTCCTACAACTTATCTTTCAAACTTTTTTTGATATTATCGATATTTAAAAAGTTATTCAACAAATAAGTTGAAAATTTTGGGGAAACAGCAGTAAGTAGTAGTAGTAAGTAGTACCTAACTAGAGAAAAATTTCCCTAAAATTTGCAACTTATTTGTTGAATATCTTTTTAAATATTGACAATATCAGAAAAATATTAAAATGAAAGTTGTAGGAAATATTTTTCTCTACAACTTTGTATTGATGCTTTTTTCGGAAATCTAATAGGGAAGAACCTCTTTAATAAATGAGAAAAAAAAGTGAAGTTATCACGAAATTGTAAGATACAAAAAAGTTTCTAAATTGAATGGAAAATGCTCTGTGCATATTGATGCTGCAAAAAAGCCAGTGGTGTACGTTTTATTCAATAAAATGTTTTTGAAGAAACCCGTACGCACGCCTCTGTGTTCTAAATAAAATAATTGCAACCACTATTAATAAGAGAATACAAAAAAAAGCTCTATGCAAAATTTCAGAAGACTAACTTTTTTTGTTATTGATTTATAGCAAATTATTTAAAATAATTTATTTTCTTTAATGCCCTGTACATTAAAAAGGAAGCAACATTCGACCATAGTTTATTAGACAATCCACCTTTAATTTTCGCTAAGCTATCGACTAGTGAAATCCTGACAATATAAACTGGGACACCCTGTATTAACGTAGGAACTAAAATAAAGTTGACGTAGTTTAACTTTTAAGTTTTTCGAAATTAAATTAATGAAAATATTATGATTACTTACAAATTTATTTGGAATATTCAAGCTCATAAAACATAATTCGCATCCAATTGTAAAACTTCAAATATGTTTACTTGAAATAAGCAACAAAATCTGCATAGTAGAAATGTTAACAGAATCAAAACAATTATTTTTGCATTCTTTGTGAGATACACCTAAAAAGTATTTTTTAACATTTTTATTAGGACTTTCTATAATATTTCTTGCTTACATAATTTAAGAATCAAATAAAAATATTAATGAGAGATAGTACAGAATTTCATCGTCGCCTTAAGCTCTTATTTTCGGTAGCATAAAAACACTTTCACCATATTATTAACATAGTCTTACAAAGTATCAAGTTCATTTTTTTGAATTAATTGTAATTTCATCTATTTTTACAAGTTCATTTTAAGTGTTTATTTTTAATTAAACCGCACCATTTTACGACAGAAAATTCAATACCTACGTGATAAAATAATATTTTGTATCCATTCAACATTTCACGGAAAATATGACAATAAAAAATAATTCTCCAGAAAATTCATTTTGCATGCTAGACGACCTTTTAAGAATAGTAAGTGAGTAATTACGTTCCAAAGCAGCAAGGATAATTCCCAATCGTAGCCATCTGTTAATTTATATTACATAAATTGTCAGACAATTACTTATACATCTAACGTTATATATATTATAATGATGGTTTGTAATCAAGCCCGTGACTCGGAAGTAATTTAAACTCCAAACTTGGTGAGTCAGTACTTAACCGAATACCTGCATAAGTAAAATGCTCACTGTTTAAGAGAAAATATAAGTCAACATCTCTAATAATTTGCCGAGGGATATTACCAATAAACAATTATGTAAGCAATATACAAAGAATGAGATAAAATTGTTTACAATGAAAGTTGTGGTGTAATCCTATAGCTAATTTCTTTGGTACATTGTTGCGCCGGGTGTGCGATAATTATAAACAGAGGATAGGAAGAGGAAAAAATTAATTTGTTCCGAATATAAATGTTATTAGTTTCCAATAAAACTAGAATTAATTTGCATGCTTCAGTCCTCTTGTGTGGAATTTTTACCAAGTTGAAAGTAGCATGAAAACTGAATCTACTACTATGATACTGCAATTTTTCTAATTGATTTGAACGATATATAAATTATTTTGGCAGCTTTATCGAATATTTTTATTGTTTTCGCCGGTTTTCGGTCGAGTGTAATAAATTTTTTAATTAAATTATTTTTAATATAGTATGATTTATATGATTTATCAACATTATAAAATAAATTACTAATTTTACACAATAAACAAAGTCGCATGGTGTTTTATTACGATTACAAATTTTATAGGAGCAAATATTAATAAAAGTTGTGGAAGCAAAAACATCATCACTAGAAAGAAATTATTAGATTAATTGTAAAGCCATTAAGCCATAGATCAATTAGCTAAACGAAAGTAGTTACACATTTTCAATCTATGGAAGATACAGCCTCAAAAATATTGTTTGATGGCATTGACATAAGGAGAAAGTAAAATGAGTATGATCATTAAAGGTTATGAGAAGCCAATCAATGATAGAAATTTTACAATACCTACCCTGTAAATATCTTATATTGTCAAATAATTTATAGAATTTACAACCGGCTGTACCTTGTTATTTTATTCTTATTGTCATTCCCACTTTAATATAGAAAAAGCGGAGAAAAGTACACTAATTTATCACCAAGTACCTGTACATGATTTAAAAATTTTTAGAATTTTAAAAGCATGATAATATTTTATGTATGCCAGACTATTATCAGCTATGCTAGGTATTTTTAAAATAAAAAAGAATGTTAAAACATTCTGAAAATCACAAAAATTTTTAAAAATGGTCTCTATTATCTTCTGAACATCAATACTGACCGGTGACACTCAAACGACATTCATTCGAAGTTCCACTATTTTTGAGAGGCGGCAAATATTTAATACATGAAAAATTCACCGTCATATGCGATATTCGATTCTTCTGTAATAAATTGCAGGAACCATAATGATTAATTTTTGTAAATTATTATTACTTATTACAAGATTTGAACCATATGCACAGAGAGAATTGCTAATTATGATCTTATAGTCTGTCACTTCATTCAACTATCCTTTTTGACTAACACCTTTAGATATTATAATCTGGCTTGAACAAACAGTTTACAATAATATTGGCATGAAAAACAAATTAAGGTTAGAATACATACACACGATATTCTAATTGTTGATTTTTCGGTTGAATAAATTATATAGCTCATGACACCATCCTAGTTCGGTTTTATCACTACAATTAAGTATCATCATAATAATGACAAATTTTCAGTTTAGCTTTAGAGATTTTCCAAAAGATCAAACTAGAACATATACTTGTTGATATAAAAAAGAAGAAAACTAAAAAATTAATTATAATATAATAAATACAGTTTTTCCAGAGGACAGCTACTTATGAACAAGTAGAAAATTTTAAATTCCATTTCAAATCAGAAAAGACAACAGTAGATGAAGAACTACAAATATATAAGCAGAATCGCAGAATTATTAAATTATGAAATCAGAATTTTATTTGGTGCAATTGTACACATTAATTCTGTAAAAAATTACAATTTTTTGTGTACTATTACAATAAATTAATAGTAGGTATTTATTACTATGATATAACATATTTTGTAAGATTAGACATTAACTATTTAAACTGTCTGGGATTGCAGTCTGAATCACTTTTAAATGTTTTTTGTCAGTGTTTTATTTGACCTGCATAAAGTTTATGTCACTTTATAATTTTTTACCACATTCCTTCTGGCAAATTATAAGGACATTTCCGTTAAGCAATTTCTATAAAATTTGTTGTGGAAACTATTGTACTTTAATAAATAGAAAAAAATTATATTAAATTCAATGTAATATTGGTTTAGAAAAACCACTTTCTTTTATTGGTCATATGAATGTAATGAAATAATATTGAATTTAATGATTATATAGTTATGATTAAGGAAAGTATACCAGTAATAATAAGGTCAGTAATAAATTTTATACTTTTACTTACCGGTATAAACTAAAACCACTTGAATTGATAAAACCCAGTAAATTAAGTCACTACTTTGAGATCAAATCAAACGAAAACAATTGTTCATTCTACGAATTTTTAATGCAATTAACATATCAACACTAGATTTAAATAACTATCAATTTTTTAAGAAAATTTTGAAGATAACACTCTTATTTCCTGCAATTACAAGCAGTTATTTCCATATTGTTTCTTCCTGAACACTATCAATTTATCAATCACTAATCACGAATATTGATCTTATTGTATGAGTATACTGTATAAAATAAATGTTAATACTTGTTATTGTCGCTTGTCTACTTGTTGAAAAGTTAAGGTGGTACTGATGTTGATTTAGTTCTAGTGAATGCGGTTGAAAGTAGGAGAAATGGACATGGTAATGTTGGTGGTACTATCAATATGTAGTTGTTGGTTGTAGTAAACGAGATTTGGTACTAAATATAAAATATTACCCATATTTCTGTCACTATTTTACAAAAAAATTATAATATATAGTTATGGTTCTTATAACTTATGTTTCAAGCATAAGTAATGATAATGAAAATCAAATATAAAGACGCGATATACAATAATAGTACCTATAGTGTTAATTTCATGACTGATAATTTTTGTATTATTTTAATACAAGTAATAAAAAAGATGATTTATGTTGATTATTACCTTCTGTCCTATCACAATATTTTAGATACATAAGACATATGCGTCATCATGTCCATTAGCTATTAACTACGGTAGTTAATATAGATACAAAAGAAGAAACAAACAAATTAACAAATTAATTATTTGTGCATCTTGCACCTGGGAAACTCTTTTCCGGTTTTTTTCCAAAAAAATTGCTTCCACGTCATTTAAAAAAATAGTATATTATTTTATGAGGAGCTTAAGTGATGCTTTATGTGCAGAGGCTGGTGTTTGACTGACGAACGAAGTGAGTCAGACAAAAGCAGCCGAAGCACATAAAGCGACTTAAGCTCCGAATAAAATATGCTATTTTTTCTTCAAACGCAAACAATTTATTAAATTGTAAAATTATGAATTGAAATTTTAATAAATAAAATTTGACAATTAATTTGACTTATGACCAGCGGCGCTTAAGTAGTACTTAAGAGCCGGCGACAGATAAAGTAGAACTTTATCTGTCGCTGGCAATAAACTGACACTTAAACATAATCAGTACAGCAGGATAATGTCACACTTAAATGACGTTTGAGGAAAAAATATTTTATGCTGACGCATTTTAAAATATTTAAATAAAAAGTAGTCCAAACTAATTTTTCGGGACTGGAACAACAATAACGATATGACTTCATTCTGTAGATCAGGAGTAGCGTACATTATTTAAATACAAATTTAATGTTCTGCAAAGCTGCGTAAGTATCAACAGTATCATATTTAGGTCATTTCTTTTATGGTCTGCAGAAATTTTGCATTTTCATTTGCAGAATTCAACATTTTCAGTTTATTTATAATTTCGAGTGTTTTTCAATGAAGGTATCTACTATACCTACTAGGATTATTTTCAGTAAGTATGTGCCATTACATTGTTTCTGTCTCTTCATCTCTTGCTCTAAAGAGAGGCGAACGATACAGGGTGTCCGGAAATTAGGAGCAAAAGACTCGGGTAGTGATTCTACTCGAAAAGTTTATGTGACAAGTTCCTATAACATTTTTCCGAAAGCTCATTAATATTGGGGTTACAAGGCCTCAAAGTTTTTTTTTAAATCAATTTTCTGCAATAATTTTTTTCTAAATTTTGATGACACCCGATTGAAGAGCATCGAAAAATCTTTAAAAAAGGTTCTCTTGTTGAATATCGATAAAACGAGTAGTTTTCGAGAAAAACGCGTTTCTGTTTAACGCTTACTTTGTTAATCTTGAAAATGAGCTGTGGTTAGTTGGTATTCATTGAAAACGTTTTTGTCGAAAACGATTCGTTTTATCGTAAGAGGATTTTTTTGAAGATTTTTCGATGCTCTTCAATCGGGCGTCATCAAAATTTAGAAAAAGTGTCTAACAAAAAAGTTCTGCTTCTTTACACAAAGGTTAACGTCAGTTTCGACTCTTTGATACTGGGGAATTACCTACCTCCATTTTGGTGCAAGAAACATTAGTGATAAGTGTGCCAAATTTGAAACGAATAAAAAGTTACTGGAAATTTTTTTTAAGGCCCTGTAACCCCAAGATTAATCAGCTTTCGGAAAAATGTTATAGGAACTTGTCACAGTAATTTTTCAAGTAGAATCACCCCCCGAGTTTTTTGCTTCTAATTTCCGGACATAAGTAATTGGTTAAATAAACACTAAACTCTAATGTAGTTTAATATTAAAATGAAAATATTTTTAACGGACTCGAAAATTCTCTAGTTACTTCTTTCATTTTGAATACTATACATTGAAAACAATTTATTCATATTTTCCAACAACAACAAAGAAATATTATTTTGAATTTTAATTTAATTTAATAAGCATATCTATACTCGTGATCCTGCATTAATTGTTTTAACTTGTTATTTTTATAAAATGAAGCGTCGAAAATAACGATGAAATCACAGAAGATTTTTTAAGCTATACTTACCTACGTTTAATTTTGAACTATACCTATATTGCTACCATAATAGATATTTTTGGTACCTAGTTATTTATTTTTGTAGTTCACCGCAAGTTACATATTCAAATTATCTGTAATTAATTTTAGTCTTTAATCAAATGGATGCCATAATATTTTACTTTTTATCGAACATGACATAAATTAAATCTTGACATATAAAATAATACAAATAAAGTATAAAAATACATAACCGCTCATACTTAGATACGAGTAGATTCAAATACTATAATACATAAATAAATACATTCTTCCTGTTCTTCTTCTTTTTACTTCAAACTTACTTCTATTTTCTAATCTATTTTCTAATTCTAATCCATTTTACTCCTTCTTTGATTTCTACCCACAGATTTTCAATCTATATTTTATTGATGCTCTTTTATCATCCATTCTTCTTATATGATTCCATCCTCCATCCTTTTTCGACTTATCACAAACCGCAAAATAACAGCTCTTTATGTCAAGTAATCCGCATTGAAATTCTTTCGTATTCTGTGCTTCACAATTTGTTGTAAAAAAAAATTGAAACGTAAATAAATAAGACTTTTTTAGGAAGCTTCTAGAACAATTTAATCTGAAATGAAAATAAGTATCTTGAATTTTGAGTAGTGTCACGGATTAAGTAGGTATGTTAAAAGTAACTAATTGAGTCATATTCCAGTATTTTCTAAATATTTTAATTCGGAAAGTAGCTGAAATAAGTAAGCAACTGAGAAATTTTCTAGAAATTTCTAGAACGTTCTATCAGGAAACTAGCAGTAGAGATATTTGAATTTTGAATGGAACCGCAATGATAAAATGTGATAAAATAATTAATTGGTTCTTCTAGTAAATAATATACGACCAGAAAAACTTACCTTATGAACTTAATGAAATTACAGGTATTCTTAATCTCATAAGCGAATAATGAATGAAATTGGATATTGTCAGTTAATGTTGTTTTTTTCAATAATCTGCCATTAAATTTCCATGAAGTTAATATAATAAATCAGTTTATTATAAAAATAAGTATAATGATTTAGTTGTACAACATTTTCTTTTTAGAATCTTTTTCTATTCCATAATATAGATAACGAATGCATGTCTCAATGTCAGTTGTAATAAAACATTTTTGTTATGGATATTATCCTCTTCAGTGTTATGCAACTGATCTTCATTGCAGTAATTTTTGTCGTTAATAATTAAACGACGTTATATTTATGCAAAATTTCAAGCATACATACCATATCTTCATGCATACTTTCAACTTTTAGCTTTGGTTGATTGAAATAATTAGCATGGAAATCTTTGGGAACTCCTGCATGGCAAAATGTGATTGTAACGCAATATGATTGTCACCTGGTCGTAATAATTACCTATATTCATGTCAACGACCACACCAAAAAAAATGGTACAAGATTGTAGACGACCTAGCACTTTATCGAGAATTCCATCTTATGAAACATCTTGTTTACTCGTACACGCAAGTCGGTGAAATTGTGCAAGTCCATTTTCATGCATATTCAGAAGACATAATTTTGTCAGTTTTTCTTCAGTGTATGAGCTCAGGTGATATTTTTTAAGTAATTTTAATAAATAAACAACATCGTTAATTAATCTTACAAACAAAATATTTATTTCTCAATACAAAAAATTCCGTCAAGTTAATGTATTTGGTTTTTGGACAGTATTTTCCCTAACAACCTTCATGGAAAAAGTGAAAGTATTTGAGATAAAAAAAAACTAAGCTTCATTGATTATTTAATTAATTATTTAATATTTCGCGGAATATAAAATTGAAAATATAAAATGCGTGATACTATAATTATTATAATTCAATTCTGTGAAACCTGTGAGTGCATTTTTGTAAGAAAGTATCCACCAAATGTTTTTTTTTTTAGAATATATCGTAATCAAAATGTTAAATCTTCTAATCTGCGATTTTAAAAAAGTTATATATAATATCGGTGGTATAAGAAAGTAAAAATAAAGAATTATAGTAATATTTTCGGATATTATCGGATTTCCTCAAGACTTTCTCGAAATTACCTCCAACTTTCCTCCGTGTTCCTAATATTTCCACGAATTATCTGTACATTTCTTCAGTTTACCTCCAAATTGTAAACCCAAATTCCTTGTAGTAAAAATATCTAAATATTAACTTGGATTTACTCGATATTTCTAGTATGTTCATTAGATTACCCACCTCAAATTTCCTGAAGATTACCTCCAAATTATCTCTGGATTTCTTAGATTTCTGTGAACTGCCTCCACATTTTCACATGATGGAAGATACAATACGTAACTTTTTCAAAATTTTTCATGATCTTTTTTTATCACTATGACATAGTGATAATGATAATGAAAAAATTTGAAAAAATTAGTTGTTGTACCTTCCATCATGTAAGTACTGAAACTCTGCCAATTTTCAGATGTTTTCGACCATTTTTATAAAAGTTAGAAATTTCAAGTAAAAAATCCGACATCGCCAAAATAACTGCCACCCTATTATAGAATGACATCTCTAGAGATTACCAGATAAGAAAATTTGTGATCTTAGGATTGTCTCGGTTTTGCGCATGCGCCTAAATCACGATAAGTACTGCTTACTCGAGATTACCTCCTTATTACCTCGAATTTGCCTCTAGATTTTCTCTGACTACCTCCAGATTTCCTGTCTGTATGTTAATCAAATTTGTGGATCGGAAAATTCAAACTTTTTGTGTTTTCTTGGGTTTAATAATAAAATATTTTGAAAGTGTTAATTTTAGAAACAAAAATAAAAAACATACAAAAGGTAAGTATAACTACCGTAAGTTACTATTCGAATGGCTATTACTATAATAAAATATGTCGCTATTCTTGTGGGCAAATAAACAAAAAATGCCAATCTATTCAATTTGACGATTTTACTAAAAATAAACAACACTAATCTTTATTACTCTTTATCATAAGCGAAATCCAGTTTCCTATATAGTTCCCATCATAAGCCGGATGGCATGTGCTTCCTAAATACATTTTATTAGCCATTCTGTATTCACAAAGTAACAATGCAATTCTGAAAAATTTTATTATAAAAGTTTTAATAAATTTAACTACGATTTACCCGTACGAGAATATTTATAGTCTAAATAATTAAGAATGTCTTTTATAAAACATGCTTAAACTGCTGACTAATTTTATTTATTTTTCAAAGCTTCTTTCTTTCCTTCCTTAATTTCATGGTTGGTGAACATAACATAATCTGTAAGAGGTAAAACAAAAATTCAACTTAAAATTCCTCGTATGCTTTACTGGGGAAAAAAGTGAGTTTGTTTCGTTATTGTATTTGATGTTTTTTTCTTATATTATATGCCTTGCAATAAAACATTGTTATTTCCGTGTCAATTACTCTTTGTTAAGTTAAGGTGTGTTACTTAGTGTTAAGGTATAATTGTTAGATTTGCCTCCTAACAACATAACTACAAATTGTTATTTATACTTTAATTATTATATACACCAGAAAAACTTAACCATTTTAACTAAAATACACTTATTCAATCAGAAAGAAAAATTAGGGGAGGTAGAAGAAAACTATATGAAATAATATAAAAATTTGTAAATTTTATAAATCATTAAATGAAAATATTTAAGTAGATACATGGAAACACTTTATTTGTACTAACTAGATAAAATTTTGTAAACCACATAATATACATGCTATTTTTATTTCAAAATTCTCCTACACCACCCTGTATATAGTAAACATTCCTAGTATCCTAGTACAAAAAGTGCCAAACAATATTCGTTGAACCTGCTTCATGATACCCTGTATAATATAAATACAAATCAAAATATCACAGTTATCCATGAATTTATATGTTACAGTAACGTGCTTTGGTACTTTCAAAGTTTGGAAACATTTTCTACAACCAATACGAATTCTTCTGGGGAAGCATTGCCATTGGACTTCGCCTTGAGCAACAACATATCAGTTTTTGATCTTTCGTTTTTAATTACCATATCTCGATTATCCTCAAGGTAGTCCTGAGTCGTAGAGATAAATTTTGATACTCCTATTGCATAAGTTTCACAAGTGCTGTTGAATTTTTGGGGTTTCACTCCTAGGAGCTGCATTAAAGACTGCCGAAACTGCAAAGAAAATAATGATGTCAATAAATTTCTTCCAGGCTATACCTAGTAAGTGTAGGAATATCAACTTTCAATTAGATTAGGTAGGTAGGTATTTTTTTAATCATTGAACATTCCATGTACCAAAAGTTGTCCTGTTTCGAAACTTTCGTCGTCAGTTTTATGTTTTTTCTGAGTATCGAGGAGTTGGCCCGATGCCTCAACCCCCAACTTGGAGGACCAGGGTTTGATTTTAGAGTATGCTTCTCTTAGGTAGGTTGCTTCCTCTGGCCGTTTAGGAGCCCTACCTGCCTTTTGAGACAAGAACATTCACAAGAAAAATAAAAAACTTATCTACATATAACAAGAGCATAGTGACATGTGACCCCTGAAAGAAACGGCAAAAAAGACATTAAGAGCAACCGAAATGGATTTTTGGAGAAGAGCAGCTGTATTATCTAGGAGAGAAAGGGTACGGAACGAATGTGTAAGAGAAATTATAGGGTGACACGGACACAATTACAGACGACATCAGAAACAAACAATTGATCTAGTTTGGGCATGTACGAATGCCGGAGCAGAGAATTCTGAAGCCAGTGCTAAGATGGCAACCTAAAGGCAGAAAATAACCAGGCAGACCAAGAAGCTGGAAAGACGGTAGGGTATAGATAGGGAGTTGAGAAAAAGAAAACTGGAGGACTATTTATGGAATGAGAGTACGAGCCCTAACAACTAAATGTTCGGATAAAAGTAAATTTTTGAAGTATGAAAGGAGAACTGGAAATTTTACGCAAATAGTTAGTAAACACCTAACAATACAATAAGATAAAGCCTTAATAACAATATTATGCATGGAAGAATATTATTTATTGGATTTAACAATATTTTAACCTTAATAATTAGCAAACTTTACAAAATGAATTTGCAACTAAATGTTAGGATAATTTTTAATTTAGGACCATTAATAAGAGGTTACGTCTCCTTTTGCTTTAATAGCTGCCTGTATTCTAGCAGGCATTGTATTTATCAAATTTTGGTACAATTCTGGCGTGAAAGTGTCCCAAATTTCTCTTATTTTGGTCTTTAAGTCCCTAATGGTTCTTGGTGGATTATTGCGTAGAATACGTTTAATTTTCTGCCAAAGAGTTTCAATGACATTTAAGTCCGGACTGGATGAGGGCCATAAAAGCACCTTTACGTCGTTTTCACCGAGTTCCAAAACTGTGATTTTTTAAAAACAGTTGTTAGAAAATTACGTCACATTTTTCAAGTGCAATTTTAAAGCTACGAAATATGCCCAAAATCACAAAATAAAGACTTGGGGATTTTTTGGTACATAAAACCAACATCCAGCTTTGCAATAAAGTAAATTTTACCAAAATCCAACCAGTGGTTCCAAAACTGTGATTATTTTAATGTAGGTAGCACCCTCAAAAAACACTCGAAAAAAATGCAAAAAAAATCATATTAACATTTCAGAATTTTTTCAATATAGTACGATTATTGTGCTTTGATTTAAATGTTTTTTGACACAAATCCAACCAGCGGTTTCAAAACTGTGATTCTTTAAAACAGTTACTAGAAAATTTTATCATTTTTAAAGGTGCAACTTTGAAGCTCCGATAAATGCCTAAAATAACGAAATAAAAACTTATGTAACTTTTTTTGTAAAGAAAACCAACATCCAGCTTTACAATAAAGTAAATTTCATCAAAATCCGACTATTAGATCCAACGTTTTGAAAATAATAGTTCTTTGTTTCTACAATTTTCCCATCCTGCCGGGTTAAAGTGCCACAATTGTGGAACCGCCGAGCGGATTTTTACGAAATTTACGTTTTTATATAACTAAATGTTGGCATAATAACAAAAAAAACCGTCAATATTATGGAAGTTAATTTAGATAATTTTTGCGCGTATGGAAAAAAGACAATCAAATTTACTTTTGTCCGAACATTTAGTTGTTAGGACTCGTAATAGGTGGAAATTGGAAATTCGAAAACGCCAGAGAACGTTATAAACCGAACTAATTAATAAAAGGTATTATTTTTTAATAAAAAAATGAAAATTTTGAAATATAATAATTTATTTTTGAGCTTTTAGGAAATATGTTCATTATCTAAAAAAAATGCTATACGTAGAGCTTCTTTACCAGTATAAAAGTCTGCTTTCAAAACATAAATTATAATGTTTAACGAACGTAGAACACCATCAATTAAGCTCATTCTAAACTCTCCAAAGTAGTTACTTATGTAGTCCTATGTCAACTTGAACTATACGAGTTGATGTTTATGTTAAAATGGAGCTGCTCATATAAACTATAAATTTGAAAGCTAACAAATTAACAGTCTAATTTTGTAAATAGATGAAATATGGTTAACTATATTCTGCGAATAAAACGATGTATGTATAGTGTGTTAGTCTGCGAGGTTATAGTTACACTTAGCTAATGGACAGGAGATCTGTTATGTGGCCTGATCCAGCACGTTTTCACTTAGTTAATAGCTGACAAAACTAGTATTATAATCGGGTGAGTTTTGTACGATAAAAATTTGTGAAGGAACAATAAGTTACATTGTAGTTTCTCCATATACGAATATACTCGTAAATTAAGAATACTATTAATCTTCCTACACTTGAACAACTCCTTGTCACAAACACTCGAAATCCATGCACTTCAGCCGTATAATATTATGATACTTATCTTGAAGGATGAAGGAAGGAAGTATAAAGTGCTGCGAGCTCTTGTTATATAATCTGCTAGAAAGCACAAATACCAAGAATTGCTAATATTTTTTTGTACAAAAAAATGAAATAAGATTATTTTTAACTACGTATGTAGGGTTCAAATCATATTTCCTGATATAAGTGGAATTTTATAATCTAGATTAATTTATTGTACTTCTGTTCGATTTTTTTGGATCAGATTATTTATGATGAAAATACTTAATTATACTACTTGTAGAATTAATAGAATTATATTCGAACTTACTTATAGTACATTAAAGTGCAGTTGTTAAATATAATCAATTAATTCCAAATTAAGTGGAATATTGCCAAACAAAATGAAAAGTGAGGTATCACTGACATAATTTAATCGTTTGTATTCAGCCAATAAATAAATTTCTTTGATGATGAAGAAATTGGTCTAAGGTCTTAAACCTTAAGTTTTAAAAAATAGATTATGTATACAGGGTGTCCGGAAATTAGGAGCAAAAACTCGGTGAGTGTGATTCTACTCGAAAAGTGAATGTGACAAGTTCCTATAACATTTTTCCGAAAGCTCATTAATATTGAGGTTACCAAACCCCAAAGTTTTTTTAAACAACTTTTCCAATAACTTTTTTCTAAATTTTGATGATGCCCGATTGAAGAGCATCTAAAATTTAGAAAAAGTGCCTATCAAAAAAGTTCTGGGTCTTTATCCAAAGGTCAACGTCAGTTTCGACTCTTTGATACTGGGGGATTTTCCTCAAGTTTGGTGCAAGAATACAAATAAACATTAGTGATAAGTGTGCCAAATTTGAAACGAATCGGTACACTAGAAAAAAGTTACTGCAAAAATTGACTTAAAAAAACAAACTTTAAGGCCCTGTGACCCCAAGATTATTGAGCTTTCGGAAAAATATTATAGGAACTTGTCACATTAATTTTTCAAGTAGAATCACCCCCTGAGTTTTTTTGCTTCTAATTTCCGTACATTTATACTGAAAAACTCTAAAAATTTTAATTAATAATTTCTATTGGATTTCAATTAAAATTTCGGTAGAACATAATGTTAAAAATAGTTTTCAAATATACAAGTATGGGAAATTCTAAACAAAACTATCATGTAGCTAATGTAGTAAAAATTATGTTGTGTTAAAATAGTTTTAACGTGCCCATTTAGAAAAAATTCGATGCTCTGGATTAGAATGTGGCCGTGAAATACCAAGTTTTTTGTAGATGTTTTGGAAATAGGATGCGTACTTGCGTACAAAAAGTATGTATATTTTAGTTAGAACTTTTTTATTTTAACACAGTTTTAGTTTTACTGCGGATAAGGAAAAAGTTAATAATTAATTATATTACTATTACCATACATATATCAATTTCTTTGCAAGTAATAAATGATTTTTTGTATCTTAGTTTATAAATGACATGGTTGTTAAATAAAAACTAATTTTGTCCAGTGAAGAAAAGAAAAGAAAATTTGATGTTTGACATTATAATAATTTCGTTTTCGTTTTTCGAAGTTTGCATAGTAGCATACTTTTATTCTGAATAACTTTTTACCTGTGTATTCAGTCCTACGTAAATAACTGGATTGTAGCAAATGCTACTTTTAGCTAACAAAGCTGGAACCACTGCAGCAGCTGGAGTAATCAAGGAAGCATCTCCAAATTGAATCCATAAAGCAAATATGGCATATGGTGACCATGCTATGATGAACGCTACAATCATTACCAATACCATATAAGCCACTCTTCCTTCAGCTTTCGTGACTCGACCCATTTTCACAGAACTCTAAAAAACAATATTTTTTATTTCTAAGCAATAATTTGAAATCACCATAAATGGGACCGGGGTCATCATATTAAACCTAAAATACATACTCGTAGTACCTAAACTAGTATTTCTAACTTCCTACTAATAATTGTCCTTAATATAAAATTAACGAATTTCTTTAAGTAAGTTAACTATTATGCGTAGACTAAAGTTGTCCCAAGTCCTGACAGCTTTATCCCAAATATTCAGTAATTTATTTAAGGGCTGTAGAAAGTTGAAGAGCCCTAAAGCAGCTACTCAATTTGTTCTTTAATTCATTACAAACAAGTAAAATTATCAACAAAAATAATAACTAATAACTTCTTTTGCAACATTAATACTTTAAAATTTGGTCTAAAAGATCTGACGATATTAAAGACAACTTGTAATTTTTTGTCCTCTTAGCTTATAAACTGGGTTCCGAAAATGTCACTTAAACTCCTAATTTTAATTAATCAGAGAATAGTTATTTCTGATTAATTTAAATTTTACGGACTCTTATTGGTCAATAGTTAGAGTATTTTAAATTTCGGCTAAAAGGAACAATAAAATTAGAGCTGTTCGCTGTTTAAATATTTTTTAACGTTTGCGGTTTTGGATTAATTTATTGTGTAACAATGGGCAATTAACTACTTTATGAACTAATCAAAATATTGGAAATTCTGTTTAGTTTACTACAGGCAAACGAACTCGACTAGCCTTACGTGAATAGTCCATGAACTAAAGGGGATACTTCAAAAGCTACAATATAATTCGCTGCAAATTTAATAAACTCTACTAAACTTTTATTTAGCATGTATTCTAACAAGTTTGTTTATTGTTTATTTCCATTATTACAATTTCATTATAACATACCTAATAGGAAATGTCGGATTAATGAAAATTTATAAATATTTAATATTTACATGCATAAAACTGTTCCCCATTTTAAAAATGCCCATGCACTCACCTGCTTCATTGTATTAATAATATGTAAGTAGCTGTATGTTATTACGAGTAAGGGTACTATTAGTCCAAAGCAAAACAAATACATAATATAAGTCATTGCATTTGGTGATTGTTCCTCCCAGTTTACTGAACAACTGTAAAAAAAGACATATTTAGAAAAATGGTGAATTAACTTGGCTTTAAATTCTAAACCAAAATAATTCGAAAATATTTGAGAAACCTAATATACAAAAATATTTAACTACCATTCCTTGTAGTCCTGTGATCTATGTTAGTCAATCTTCAGCAAAGTGCCATTTATCTGAGTAGGATAGGACGTAAAAAAAATTTCCTCACACTTAAAAATATTTCAAAGTTGAATTCCCATTTAAAAAAACGGGATGATGTGCAATGAAACTCCAATATAAAGGTAGGTTTGAATGTGAACCATGCGATCATGAGATTAACAAACTATGCATATAAATTGAAGTTCGACCAATAATTAAATATCCAACAATTAACTTTATCAGATATTGAACAATCCGATATCACGTAGTAGTAGAAATGCATTGAAACATAAATTTACCACCAGAATAACTTACAGAGTGTACAAAAGGTAGTGGCTATAATCTCACGAATTTGGGTAGATCTAGTAAAAATATCGTCACAAGTTTGCTAGAGAACAATAAATTGTGAGTGGTGAAATGTATTTTTCGCGAACCCTTTTTATTCTGTCGTCGATTTTTATAATTTTATTGTAAATATGCGTATAGCTATTATTTGAAATTATTTAGAATTTTGGGAGTTCGGGAGCAGAGCAACCTTAGAATCAGTTACTACGAAGAAAAGTGAAAGAAAAGGATTGCCGATACGGCCAAAATTTACAGTCCAAGAGATGATTAACGATCTTGAAAAATTGTTGGATCCAGAGCATGAATCGTCCTCCTCTATATTTGATTCCTTAGAAAAATTTGTTGAAAATGAATCACATTCTTAGTTTTGGCCAAACATAATTCAAGGACTATTGGTTTGCCTATCTAGTATAGTCTAGTGTATAACTAAATAAATAATAATACCAACTAGATTCTAAAACTTCATTTTTATGTCCTTACACTTTCCCTTGACTATTATGCAATTTACAATATATTTATTTACACCTTAGTCTTTCAACCACAATTTATTGACCAAACCCTTTTTATTAGCAATGACAAAACCGCAACCAATACGGCAAACCATTTTACGACACTAATTACTAAAACACTATAACAAAAAACGCTCACCCACTTCAAATACCATTAACATTATGTAATTAAATAAATTAAAATTCAATTATTAAATTTACTAACACTAACCTGATATTGGCTGCCTCATTGACATATTTACCCCAACCAAACAAAGGTGGTGTTGTTAGTATTAGTGAGTATATCCATATTCCGACGATGAGATATGTAGCACCACGTCGACTTAAAGTTTGAGTTCTAAAGGGTTGTGACACAATTACGTATCTTTCGAATGCTAGAACTGCCAAAGTTGAGATAGATGTTATACCTGAAAAAATAGTACATCAAGTTAGAGTAACATTGGATGGAAATGCTTATTTAGTTACCGTGTTACAGATAATGAAAACAATATCTACCCTATATTCTAAAGTTAAAAAGTTAAAGACTAAAGGATTAGGTTTCATATTCAAGTTGGTAGAAATTAGTATATTCTAGGGAATTTAATAACAAAATAATCCAAACTTAGCTCATTAATTTTAACTGCAGAGGTAGTATATAGGAGTATTATTTCCGCTAATACTAGGTCTAGTTTTTGAGGAGTTGAGGCAAAATAAACAGTTTATTTGGGCGATTTGTTCAGGAACGAGTGGTAAGAACATAAGTACTTGTACTTCAACTATGACTTATTCTATCCTCGAAAAAGCTTTTATTTTTAATAATTATCATGTAATGTCGAAATAACAATTTCTTATACTATGGATCATATATGTAATACCAATATATGCTAGCATTCTATCCTTCGCTATAAGTTGGACGCGAGTAATAAAAGAGAGAGCATCTGAAAATGGGTGCTAATACGCATACGTGTCATTGTTGCGAACTTTTACGAACACCCCGATTGATTCCTCATTTCAAATTCGACCGAGCGCATGCGCACAACGAATATGAGAGTGTTACATTGCTATGGATGCGACTATAGATCGTTCTATTACAAAAACTTTGTAAATATATTTTCTGCTAATTATATTTGTGTGTGTTCAACATGTTTGATGAATACGTTTTATATCAGACGCAATTACGCTTATAGTCCAATTCAATAAAATCCCTTATTAGCGATTGGAAATTTGCATGATTTAAATTATTTTTCGGGAAATGTGAAGTGCTTAAAAGAATGTAAGTATAGAAAAATGGTAATGTTAATGCCTTCGAGGTATTATAAAATTGATTAGAAAAAAGGAATAAAAATAAAATGGTACATATAGTGGAATAATTGAAGCCTTCATCGAGAGATTTATTGAACAAATATGAAAATGCAGATGGTTCAGCAATAAAAATATTGAGCTTGCAGGACAAAAAAAAAATTCCTAATAGGAGCAAAAATATGTAGGTATTCTATTGAAACTTAGTTTGGAAATTAACACTCCATATCCATACGCACATAAAAAAATAGAAATTTACTAAAACAATTGATAACGGAACGTATAAAAAAATGTTTTTAATACAACATGAATAATTTGTAATAATTGAAAATTGTCGGGATTTCAAAGCTTAACTAACAGAGACCCTTCCTGCTAACCTAAAGTCGCTTTCTTTGTACCCTCCTGTTCTTTTTTTGCATCCTACCGATATTTAAAACTTTGAATAGATTGGATGTGGAAACTCGGGATGATCGAAAAGTACCTACATCTATAGCATTTAAATATTTGTATTTATAATGCAACGATTAATTGAAATGGATGCGTGAGCATAAGAAGAAGCTCGTTAGTTTAATCGATTTGGTAAAAGCGAACGATTCTATTCATAGAAATATTATTATTTTATTTTCTTATGACATGAAATTAATATACCTACATATTACATTTATATTTTCATAACGTTAAAACTATAATGATGGAGGATCGGATCGGATGGCATTCATATATTCTAGTTCTGCATATGAATTTTGAAAGCAAAATTAAATCTAAAAGAGAAAAATCGAAAAAATTAGGTTAATTCTAATTGTAATCCGAAATTTGTTTCATTCATTATTATGTGCGAAATTTCAAAACTCTATACCACCATATTCAATTTTAAAATGAAGAACATTAGATAGTAATTCAATAAAAAAATATAAATTTAAGGAGAGCCGGAAAAAAGAAAAAAAATATATTTGCGAAATGAATTTTATTAGTCATGTGCCTTTTCTAGAAAAATAATTTTGTGATAGCCACTACCAGTCTTGTATTGAAAATACTAAGGTACGCTTGGGTATCAATGCTGCTACATACCTTGTTAATTAATTAATTAGTTTTGTGTATTATTATTATTTCGTTTAAAAGTTAAAGTTAAAATGTTTCATTGTCAAGTTTGTATATTAATAAAATATCATAATGTGTTAAATAATAATCAAAAGAGTTTTTATCACTATACCCCCAAGATACTGCACAAATTAGCCAGATTTAGAGAGAGAGCGGCAGCAAGCGAGACCGGCGATATGGTAGGGCACACAATAGCTAGCACGCTGTCGCGTGTTGCTTGCCGGCTTGGCCCAACTGTGCATGAATATCCCTGTACATTTTGTATAATTTGTATTTATTTGTATATTCTCCATCATTATAGTTTTAACGTTATGAAAATATAAATGTATTTGTGCCATAAATATTTAGTTTAAGTAAAATTTTAGTATGCGAATCTTGAGTATAAATTAACGTCAGGTGATTGAACCATTTTATTTTATTAGGTATAAATTACTCTGCTTAACAATTTTCTAACCAATTTGAAATTTTAATATGGGTCATAATATCGTTACGTTCGCCTTGTAAATTTTTGTAATTTTTCGTTGCTTTGCAGTTTTTCGTAACTTTAGTGTTAATATTTATACCTAAGCAATTTATTTACCTAGTAACGCCATAAAAAATCCATAAAGCTTGCACATAGTTTTACCAAAGATCCATCTGTAAGATATAGCGGAAAGGAGCGTCCACGGATTTCCAAATATTGACACTGAGAAATCACTGCAGATTAGATTGAAGAGGATGATGTTTAGAGGTGTCCATAACTGAAAGAAATAGTAAATCTTATAAAGAACTTGTATTAAAACAAACTAACTGAAAAAATCGAGACATATACAAAAATTCCTACAGAAATAATTTTACTAGTAGATCCTGGATTTGTTATTACTTACAGCTTGTCAAACGTACGAAGAGGGTTGCGTAGAAGACAGAACGAGAACGCATTCGGAGCTGTCCACTGCGCACTAAAGGGGCGTGGCAGTGTGCTAAGATTCACATCCCTTCCTACGTTTGACAAGCTGTACAATATGTACTGCTCCGCAGGTCTAAAGCCTGTGATTCTAGGTGCATGAGGTAACAGAGACGTGAAACTGTTTTACTACTCTAGTACAATCGGAGGAAGAAATTTCCGTAAAACATAAAGCGCACCGTGATATTATTTTATTATACAGGATTGGGCATATGTGTGGCAACCAATAATTTCTGAATAAACGTTTTTATTATTATTATTACTCTTAAAAGAAATATTTGTAGTTTTCTTATTCTATTCAGTGACGTACTTTGTTGTTAATACAGCTATCCTATTTTTTATTTAATTAATTTAATTAATTATTATTTAATACTCTTTATTTTATTATTGAATTATTTTCTTTAATATTTAAAAAACCACAAGTCGCACACCCACCAAACCTTATATCATTGTAATTGTTGAAATATTGTCTATTTGAAAACTTAAAAATATACAGGGTGATCCATTAAAAAAAAGTGCCGATCACTTAATATCTCGAGAATTCGAGTAGCTGCTGGAAAACAAAATACGTCACTGAATAGAGTAAAAAAAGCTACAAATATATCTTTTAAAACCAATAATGATAATACAAAAGTTTAGGCAGAAATCAATTGTTCCCACACATATGCCCAACCCTGTATATAAAGTTAAAAGACATTTTTCCACAGAATGTACCGATGTTTTGAAGGGAATCACGCATGTTCTACATAATGGGGGAACTAGAGCCACACAAAGTACTAAATTATAATTTATTAGTGAGTTTTTGGTTTATATTATAATTTATAACAACAAACCAAACTACGAATTAAAATTTTAGATTTTGGGAGTGCTATCTATGTACTTAATTTTGTCATTGACGATAGAGTAATACGTGCTCAAGCGATCAAATTGAAAATTTATATTCGTGATATAATATAACAGTGCACTTTCAAGCATAGGCTCTTCAGAAACTGAAACGTAAGATATTTTCCTACAAATAATAATATTAGTAAAAAGTGATTGTATAATTACTTAGTACAAAAAATTTGATATAATTTACTTACTTTATGTCAAATCTAAAATAAATGCGTAGTATACTTTTATTTTTTATTTCTGTGAAAACAAAAATTGACAATCTCTTGGTTTCCCTTTTTATCAATAGGTCTAGGGATAGAATAAATTTTAATTTTTATTGCATTAACAATGAGCTAACAAATTTACATGTAGAATGGTCCCGCATTTGATGATGTACGTTTAAAGCTTTCGGTTTCCCGAATCCATTGTCTGGCATAAACTTCAAAAATTAAGGTTGAAGTATCTGCATATTAAAGTACGTGTTGCCTACGAGAGTTTCAACATTTCGAAATTGAATATTTTGTCCCATATTTACAATTCGTTTTTGTTTAGACTTTTGTGTACAACAACAACAACATTTATAATATGTACATAATATATTCCTTATATTTAATTTCTAATAGGTAGTCATTATTTTTTGACCGCCACAAAAACGACTCCTTATAAATAATTAAACTATACCTACATAAAATTCTTTTCTTAATTTAAGATTTTACTTTTTAATATTTTTTATATAATTACTGAAATTAGTTTCAAGATTTCTACAGTTAGAATGTGGATTGATCATATGGTTTGTTTGAACTTTTGAACTTGAGTAATTAACCAATTGTGCCGTTAAGCAGCTACCCTTTGAATATGTTTCAAACACCATTATTATAAATTTACTCTTCTGTTAGCCTTTATGCCACTCTTTGCTACTTTTTATGAAGCACAGAAGTGTGAACGATTTCTTTCAGTTTCTGCTTTATTTATTATTGTACAGCTATATTCCTAACATTTGAAACTCTGTGCTATTGTTATTATGTTTGGAATCTTACAAATAAATATAGCATATTTTGTTGATGTACTTAAGGAAGAAGTATAAAAGCATGGACCCTTTGATGTTTGCCTTATTGTTAAATTTAACTTTAATGTTAAAGTTAGCTAGACTTTATAAAATGCAAATTGTGTTATTAAAGTCGTAAAATGAAAGAATTAGGTAATCAGGAAACTAAATTCTAGTTTATTTTTTATTTTTTAAAAAAACAATACTAAATTGTAGCATTCGGTTGGATGCAGTTTCTTATTATTTAAAGTAATAATATTTGGTTTTTAATTTTTGCATAACTTTATACTTACCGAATAAATTCCTAGATTACAATAAATTCTTATAACAATGAATATCAAAAAATTTATAACATGTATAAATTTATTTTAAATTTTTCCTCACCTGTTTATCTTTCCACATAAGGATGATTACGCAGAAGTTAAAGAAAAATCCAAAAAATCCAATAAAAAATAACGATATGGCTGCTGCTATGTAACCTCCCGAAGGCATTAACATCGTTTGATTAGTTTCATATTCCACATCCGACGTATTTACCACCATTAAAATTTTTTCCGTCATTCGGCTAGTTTTTTATTCTTATAAAATCATCAGAATTTAAGTATCTGTATTAAAAAAATCATAGGCAACTAGCGTAATCATACAAGAAATAGATGAAATAAAATATAAATAGGTACTGAAAATATAATATGTAATTTCCTAGAATTTATTCTTAAACTAATTTACAATAGTAACTAAAACAATATAAAAAAGTGTTTATAGTTCAAAAACATTTTTTAAATCAAATTTTCCTTCTTCTACTTCTACATAATAACTGCTATCCTACCGAATATATTTTTCTTAAATTAAATTGTATCAAACGAAGTACATCCACTTTTCAGCATTCAAATTCTTGTCACATTTTTATGCAACTTCCCAATACTCAAACATTTGTTCTATTTTCACGAATTTAAAGTGGTCATCAACGTGGTTACACAGTAATTTAATCCCTATCAAAATCTGCTATAGATAGTCCGAGAGAAACTGAAACCAACTCTGAAATACTCTCCTTTTAAACAATTCAGCGTCGATGTTGCGTCGACGCAAATTCACTTTTATTCGGTGCCCATATCGAGTTTCGGTTACCGAAAACTGTTGTATCCTTTAACATGGTAAGAAGAAAAACATGAACACAATAATGAATATAACCTGAATAATAGACTTTTAATTAAAATGTAAGACGTGAAATTGGAAACTTTGAGGAAAAGGTTAATATTTTATTAATGGAGCTTGTTCATGTACAGTTTACTTTATAAACTTAGCTGCTTTTTAATCTGTATTTTGGAATACTACAGATCATATTCGTTCACGTTTTTAATGAAATATGAAAACTAAAATTGTTAGATAGCATTTAACTTTGGTTTCTTTGTTGGAATGTAAGGGTCAATTTTCCAATTCTTAAGTAATGATAACTATATCTAAAAAAATTCACTTATAGGAAGGTTAAAACTATCGATTGAAAACGAAGCCTACAAAAAAAACATACTATAAAGTTCTAACTGAAATAAAAATATAACTATATTATTCTTAAAAATATAAAACACATTTTAACTAAAAATGTCCCGAGACTGTGACTTGTATGCCTTTCTGATTTAATAGGTCTCAGTCTAAGGGGCAGTCTTTCCATCTATCCACATAACTATAAGTTCATTTCTTTAGATATAATATATGATGTAATACTAATATATTGCTAGTATCCTAACTTTCGCTAAAAGTTGTTCGCGCATAATAAAAGAGAGACAGATTATGTGGAAATGGGTGCTAATACGCATGTGTATTATCGTCGCGCACTTTTACTAATACCTCGATTGATTTTCTTTTTTTAACGAGCAATATATTAGTACCTATTACATGTATCGTTAAGACAATGGTAACCAAGATAACTGAAAAAGTGGCCTTAAAGTAATTTTAGTTACAATGGTTGTAAGTTTTTCTGATCATATTTCAGCAATTTCACCCTTACAAAAGATAGCAGTCTTAACTGAATAATCTAAAAATGTCGTGTCATAAAATCTAAAGCTTAAAACTTTATTATTTTCCAATTATTATTTTTTATTATCATACCAGAGTACCTATACATAAATCTAAAGAATGTGATATAGCAGTTTTCGATTGGGTCTCAAATTATCTGGATATTAAAACGTAATTCAATGAAAACAAAGTCCCAGATATTTCCACAGAGGATTAAAGAGTAAAATGCAAGAAGTTGTCAATTTCGTACCGAAAAGATTTGAAACAGCAATGAGAGCAGGTAAAAAATAAAATTTATAATCTTTTTGATGAACTTTTTTTGTTAATTACAATTAATTGGACCTTTTACTAAAATCGTAATAATAAATAACAGTTAGCTCATAAGATTTATAAAAATATAGTTGCAAAATTTAGTTGTTCTCTCGGTTTTCCTTGACGATAGCTTATTCATCTCTTTTGCATGTTCAGGGATAATAATATTTTATTTACCCAAAACCTAAAAGCATCAACATTGGAAATTCTGATTGCCTCATGAAAAATATACCTTATGGGAAAACTGCCTAGTATAGTCAATAATCCTTGGCATTTATGTTCAATATACTTCAAAGTGCCACCAGGAGCGTTTCCTGATTGCTTCACTAAAAGAGTTTGATTGACCGTTTATATTTCATTATGTTATTTTATTGTAAAAATATGGATATAATAGGGTACATCCTGATGTTGTATTCATATAATTACTATATTTTATTATTATAGTTTTCTTTTATTAACACTATTATAGGTAGAGACCCACCAGCCATTTATTAATCTATTTTTAACGCTTCTGTGTAATTTTTATCATACCTACTCCTTAATATTGGAAAAAAAAGTAATTCATGAATGGCTTAACATAGAGGGCCGATTTCGCCATCAAATCACAAGATTTTCTCTAAGGTCTGTGAATAAAATAACAATTGTCATGCGCATTAGTACAATATTTCTTGTAAATTGTGTTTAGCGGTTAAACAGTGCCAAAAGTGTTCTGAACAAAACATTATTGGCGAAATCCGCGTGTACTTATACAGGGTGTCCCAGGATAGACACGAAATATTTTTAGGTGTGATTCTTGAATAAATTCTGCATTGTCCTGTATAATTTCTTTATCCCCAATCCGGGTTAGTCTTCGAGCAATCATCTCTTGAATATTGAAAATTGTATATTGAAAAAGTTAAACACGGTTGAATAAAAGAAACCAGTCTGCTAAACTATTTGATTATCGAAAGAAGGTTATACATGAAATTTGAAGGTTAGATGATTTGCGATCGAAAGTATCTTGTAATTTTTTTGGTAGAGTTAACCCTTAAAGAATTATTAGTGTTCAAATTTGGAATTTGAAAAAAGTAATCATTATGTTCACGTTTCATTTAATTTATTTTAAAAACTAGTTTTGAAAACAGTTAAAAATTTGATACATGATGAAAGATTGGTTTATTTTGAATCGAAAAGTTAAATTGCATTTTGAACATAAACGATGTCTACTCGGAGTAATTATTAAATTTGTTAAAAACATTTCCTTAAGTTGCCACCTGCAATGACTTTATATGGAAAATAAATTTTAAAAAACACGGATTGGAGATAAAAAAATTATACAGGACAATGCAGGATGTATTCAAGAATCATACCTAAAAATATTTCGTGTCTATCCTGGTACGGTAATCGGCGTTTTGATCCTTGGACAAAATATCCCCGACAAAATATCCTTTTAAAATATCCTTGGATAAAATATCCCTGAGACAAAATATTCTTGGACAAAATATATTCGAGACAAAATATTGTAGGTTAGGTTAGGTTAGATTTTTTATTTTTCATTTTCAAGTTTTGTGTCAAAGTTTTAGCCCTGAACCGAAATAATTACTTAACATAAATAATATTTTTTAATATTTATAATGGGTTAATAAATTGAATTTCGTTTTGTCCTTAAAATATTTAGTATTACAATTTTTTGACTATAGCATTGAGACCGGACAACCCCGGTCCCTTACATATAAAATTATTTCGCTTAAAATACATTCGCCTTACTGTGTTTTAAATTCTTTAGAAATTTATTTTAGTTGTTTGTGTATTACAAACTGCGACCCAAACTTATTTTTTGTAGTTGTACATATTTGGGGGCCCTCATAAAAACCGTAGAAATGCATAAACGAAAATGTTTGGTACTTGTAAATAAAAAACCTTCCATTCCAGCATAATATTATTTCCAATATTTAGCAAACGAAAACCACATTGCCTTCCCCATAAAAGTTAAGGGTGTAACAAAGGAAGCGGTCCTAGTAGGTTTTGTACCAAAACTGC
This sequence comes from Pediacus dermestoides, assembly GCA_963942485.1. Lineage (NCBI taxonomy): Eukaryota > Metazoa > Arthropoda > Insecta > Coleoptera > Cucujidae > Pediacus > Pediacus dermestoides. The sequence continues at coordinate 9,815,504 of OZ012625.1, forward strand.
CATCCAGCAATAAAAGCACCACCGCCAACAAAACCAGATGCCCAGATGGGTCCCCTTGTCCCACTTGCTGACTGTAAAACTTGACCTAGGTAGAAAATGCCACAGTTTACACGAAGGAAGAATATCGGTGAAAGTTTCTGGTACCATCCACACAATGTTATCTCCCATTGGTCGAGCCCCCGATTTGCCACCCCAGTTTACTGACGTCACGGGGAAAAAGCGGGGAATTCCACAAGCAAGAAGATGTACAAGGGATAGTCAAGCGACAGCTTGAAAGAGAGTATGACGAACTTGATGGTGCCAAGTACTCAGTGAAGTTAAGTAGACAAATAATCTTGATTGTGTGAATACTGCCCTTAAGTTCTGACTGTTCCACAGTAAATACCACCACTGCCGCCACGACTGTGCCCGCCACCCTGGAGTCGTACCGTTAACCCTGATCGACGGCCACAGTTCCGGGGGAGCCACCACTCCCGCCATAGATGTGTGGAAGGGTTCTAACCCTACAGGTCCTTAAATCAATGGAAAACCCATTGAGAGATTATTGATATTGTTCATTTTAACTTGATATATTCAGCTCGCTATAACTTTTGTTGCATTGATAATATTTACATGATTTTTGTGTTGCTGTATTTGTAAAATCTACCTTTGGGATAATTCTTTGCCATTACAATATTTATTTTAACTGTCTCTGAGATTGCTCCAGAGTTTTCTGTATACAACCCAACTTCTCTATTACTTTTATAACCGTTTGATGATATGTTTGATTGATCTGCTTGTCGACCTGGCTACTGCTTGCATTCCTAAGGTCGCTTAGACTATCATGTACATTCTACAACGAGGGAATACATCGTAGGGGCTACGCACCCCTGCACGATGTGGTATACATAAGCACCATTGTTTTATATGTTTGTATTTGCTAAAATACCCCTCTTCGAACACAAGGAGGTGCGATTCATCTAATAGATGCCGCCTAAAAGGGGAATGTATACCCAGAATGTGGGGGATGTAACGGGCAGTTAGGAGGCCGCAGTTGCAATATGTATTATTTGTTGTATTTTACTAATATTTCTTTATGGAATATTTTGGAGCAATACTAACTTGTTTTATCGTACCGTACAACCCACAAAGGGTTGATTAATCAGGTTATCCCATAAGGCGATTATCCTTAAGACTGATCATTTTGCATATTTTGTGCTTTCTGCCAATGAGCTTGAATAAAAACTGTATATGATCGTCAAAACTGTTTTATTTCTTCCGCCTGCACAGAACTCTAAAAAGAACACAACGTAGGGTATTTAAATTTGGAATGTTAATTATTTCTCCAGCAATGACTGGGGGCCGTAAGGTTACAGCATATTTTATGTTAAGGATATTTCATCAAAGTATATTTTATCTTAAGGATATTTTGTCCAAGTATATTTTGTCTTCAATATATGTTGTCCAAGGATATTTTGTCTTGAGGATATTTTGTCTCGGATTTTTTGTCGAGGATATTTTGTCCGAGGATTATAAGTCATAGAACCTCCTGATACACTCTGTACTCGTATACATATACATAATTTGTAATAAATAATAAGGATAAATGTTCAATATCAAAAGACAATTTTAATTTTTTTGCATTTTGTAGCAACATGTAAGTGTATCTTTATTTTTTAAAATAACTTAAAATTAAGAAAAATGATTTTTACAACGTCTAGGTTTTTGATGATAATTTTTTTACAAATAGATAAGACAATGCATGATGTTTTTTTATAAATATATGATAATTTTACAATAAATTGAAGCAATTTTCTAAAATTAGAGTTTAATGTTGTAAAGTAATACTGAGTATAATCAAATTTAATTTTAAAAAATATACCTGCGTTTATGCAACATTAAATTGACATTATTATTTTTAAGTATGATAAAGCTGGAAAGCATGTATTGAACGAATAATATAAGGAAAAAACTAGAGATGAATGGCTTTCTTTTAATAAAAAATACTGAAATAATACCGTTTCCTAAATCCGATGCTTTTGCATCCACATCTCTCATTATAGACTTTTAATTAAAATGAAACCTCTCTTGTAAGTTAGAAAAATATAACAAGCTTAAAAGATTAACTTCTGCATATAACAATATTAAAATGATTATTCCTATTTGTTATAGATTTGGTACATTTTATAATCTCATTATATTCGCTTTGTTAGCAATATTTATGTGGTGTAAATACCTACGTTTCGGACCCGTAATTTGGTCCTTGTTCATTAATTAAAACTAAGTACAAGAACTAAAAACTACGGCAAGTTATTTGTATCATGGTAAAACTATGTACACAAAAAATAAGCAATCTAATAAAAACTGGTACAAAAATATAACAATTATTATTACGATGCCCCGGCTGATACTGCCACTTCGGTTGTTTTCTTAGAAGTTGTAAACGGATTTGTGATTAGTTTGGCCACTGACTGTAGAACTGTTATGGGTATCTGAAAAGTAATAAATAATAATTAAAACCTTACATCATTACGACCATGGTATAAGTATAATTTAAGTAATTTAAAGTTATCAAAATGTAGTAATTGGTAAAAAAGGTAAATTATGAGGTGCAGTATTCAGGTATGTAATTTAAATGAGGCTTTAATATCTATTAATGATTTTGGACTAATTAGGTTATGAACGAGGATGTGTTATTATATACATATACAAGATATTTTTCCCATTTATTTTGCCAATTAAATAAGATTGAATTTTATCCAGAATTTTTTTAGAAGTAAAGGTAAAATTATAATTTTAATACTAAAATAAAAGTAGAAACAGAACCTTTATCTAGAACAAAATATATAGGGTTATTCACCGAAACCGTTGGTTAGACGTTTTAAAAGATGTAGTTAATATTTTTTTCTGAAAATTGGGTCATAGCCTAAATAGCATATGATCTCTTTATTTAAAATAATTTCAAGTTTCTACAACTTCCGGTTATACCGCAAGTAACTTCGTTTTTTTAAATGGAACATCCTACATTTTTAAATTCTACATTCAATTTTAATAACATTTTGTTTAAACAATTTTTTTCTAAAACATTTCGTTTAATAATTACAGGATGATTTTTTAAACAATGTCCAAAAATGGGCTAACTTTCAAATTTTATTTTCTAGCCTTCTATTATTCAAATTGAAATGCGGTTTTGGCAAGATGTTAACAAAAGTATACTACTTGCAATTTCTTCATTGCAACAGCTCAATGTTCTACAGGGGTTTATAATTTAGGTGCCATTTAGAAAAAAATCTAAACGGCATAACTCATTTTTTTCAAATGGAACACCCTGTATATCAATACAAATTTGGATTCTTCATTCAATTTCAAGGTAATTTTGTTGAATAAACTTTATTGTAATATTGTAATAATTTTGTTGCACTCACCATGAATACAAAATAAATTAAAAATATCACTTGACGAATATTGGTTACACTAGTTTACACTTAAAATGTACATTTGATGTATTTTCTTCCACTGAATTCGAAAATCAGATTAAAAAATTTTTTTATGGAACAGTTTTTGAGATATTGTAATTCTTTCATTTTTTCGACTTTAAAAGTTATATTTCGAGCTAGAAATGTCCGAATTGGTCGTTCTTGATACTAAATGAAAGGTATTAAGATGACAAACATATAGGTACATGTAATCGGATCTTTAAATTGGTTAAGCAGTTCAAAAGATATCGGTGAAAATAGGCGACCCTGCATTCCACACAACAAGCAGACGACTTTGAGATCCGATCATTTTTAAAACAAACCTGGCCTATTTTTATCGATATCTTTTGAACCGCTTAACCAATTACAGATCTGATTACATGTATGTATTTGTCATCTTAATATCTTTCATTTGGTACCAATTTCTAGCTCGAGATATGACTTTTAAAGTAAAAAAACTCGAAAAAATACAAAAATTACTGTACCTCAAAAACTGTTCTATAAAAAAAATTGTAATTTTAATTTTCGAATTCAGCGGGAGAAAATACATAAGAAAAGCCACCTCTCATCAAATGTATGTACATGAAAAAAATTTTATTTTGTAAACTAGTGTTTTTGTTATCATTCTTATGGTCTCGCAGAATAATCTTAACAATAGTCGTTATTTTTTCTAATATAAATCAAAAAGTCTATTATAGACTAATACAACTTATTGCCACAGAATAATAACTTAATTCATTCCGCTATATCCATATCTATCTTGTATATTTACAATTAATATGAACATCTATTACATAACTGTTTCTTACACAATTTATTAAATTATCTGCACAAAATCAAGAGATGTTTAACTTAATGACTAATGACCTTTTTCCATTTATAGAAAGAATGAGACCTTATAAGCATTAAGTTTTAATATTGAAAAGAGGCCTAGTTGATATTTGAAATCATTTCCGCTTTCCTTCAGTATTTGTTAGAGTCACAAAAAAAATTAAGAAATACTTTGATAAACAATTTCAGGATGATGGATTAAATCTCACAGAAATATTAAAAAAAATATATATGAAAAGTAGTTTCGAAATTCCAGTTTTCTGAATATATTTTCAAGAGCGTCAGTATATTTTGTGTATCTATCTTTCAGATTAGTTAACTAGAAACTTTTACTGAACACACCTAATTTATTCCAACTTTATCTATGAAAAGCTAAATTTCCTTCTATCGTATTTTCAAGAAATTAGAATTTCTTTACATTTTCTACTGCTGCTTTCTATTGATCTTAAGTCTCTTATTTATTAATTAACTAACGGTTAAACAACTAACAGGATTAATTTGATACAAGAGAATAGAGTATTGGAACCATTGTCAAGCAAAGTAATTATATGCAAACAAAGTAAACTACGTCTGTGCAAGTACATATTATAAATTTAAATTATTTTGTAGTCTCAGTTATAATGTCAAATTAATTGCACCTGCAAGACTCAAGACCATGGAAATATTAATTATTAACATTAATGTTTTTTTTTTTGAATATCTATAGGTTGCGAAATGGATTATATAACGTCTTTTTGTACAGACACTTTTACGACCGCATTCCCTAAGGACATAGTACATGTTAGCGGTGACATCACTAAATAAATCAAAATTTTCAGAAATCCATAAACCGACTATTCTTATGTATTTGATATATTTTAGAATGAGCACGTTAGGCTCAGTTTTTCAAGTGGTAATAAATTATACTTAAATAAAATTAGTTTAAAAAATCATTGAGTGTTTATAATTACTTTCTTATACGAAGTATAAGGAAATATTAGATGTAGTCGATTTCTGCAAAATTAACTGTACCTATAATTATTATTGAAAAAATCGACGGCAATGGCAGCATCGTGGTGGCGTGTTTTTTGTGTAATATTGATATATTGTAATACAATTAAATATTATTGAAAAAACGGAGCAAGACAGAAAACTATCGTGGGGCGAAGCCCGCGGGGGACAGCTAGTAATAAATAAATGTGATTTTATATTAATAACGTGTTGAATGTCGACAGCATGTGATTATTGGCTACCCCTTCAGTATTTTCCAAAGATTAAAACTGTATCATGGCAATGTATAAGAAAGTCATGTGTTGGGCACATCAGATATTTTTTTATTTAAGTTCAAATGTTCGAAGGAGAAATTTTTTTAAGTAATAACAAATATTTGAATTTTGTTCCGAAATTTCAGACCTAAACGTGCTTTTTAGATTCAAAAAACATCTTACAGGGTGATTCAATACTTAAGGTAAACCGTGCTTGTTCTGTTACTTGGAATTTGTGCGAAAGACTTTGACAGTGACCCACAAATTCTAAAATTTTTAAAAGGAATTATAGAAACAGTCAGAAATTTATTCCATTTACACGATGAAATAGTAAATGTACGCTTTTATTTTGAATAGAAGGGTACAACACATCCACACAAGTAACATAGCGTAAAAAAACACTTTTAAAATAATTAACACCACTTGCTATCTACGCCTATGGAAAACTGGCGATTGTTCTTACATATCTGCTGCTACTACAAAAGAGTAGATTCATATTCACCATAAATTAATTCCAAGTCCATTAACTCTTGATTATTATAAACAATGAAACAGTGCAGTTTTATAACAAATGTAACAACGCAAAACAGGGACTAAAAAAATTATGTCAAGTTGTCATGTACCAAGGCAGATGTTTTCAAGTTCAGGGATGATTTTTTGTGAAGAACAAATAATTTTTATGATCAGTCCTGCATGTATTGAATTCCATAAATGTAAAAATTAAAGAGCTTCCGTTATCTTGGAATACATTGTCAGTAAGTATAGGTAAAAATATCAAATTATTTTATACATTGAAATCCAATCCCTTCTGGCATGCGCATTTAAGGCATTACAGTTGTCCATTACATGGTGTTCCATCAACTTGATCCTAAATAAATATTTTACGGCCGATCTATTAGAATTCTATTATAATTTTTTTGATATCCAGTCCAAATGTCAGCACGATAAGTTGTGAATCACTCTGTATAGTTTACCAATATTGTAAAAAAACAGATACTACAAACAGTTTTTTGGCTTTTAAATTTTTTTGATACGATGATCGATTCTAACTTCTAGATGAAAGATAATTTTTTTAAGAATTCAAAAATAAACAAAGTTTCTAGAAAACAAAATCTAAATACATACCTAATTATGTGTTAAAGTTTATTATACATATAGCTACAATGACAAGGAAAAGGGGAAATAAAATATTATTATCATTATAAAGAAAATTGTACCTATATGGAATGTAATTTAACAACGATCGCATCGTCAGGTATATTCATAATCTAAACCGACACCTTTCTCTGGAGAAAACCAAAATAAACTCAATTATGTACCTACCTATACTATACTGAATTATTAAAATATCCTCTGAGAATACACGACTTTATATATTTAATAACTGAATTATTATTATTATTATACTGTAAATTTTTCATTTGAAAAATATAATTTGCAACGCATATCTCCTTATAAATTTTAACGAAATTAATTTGACATAGTTTTAAAATAATATATAAAACCTATTTCTCAAACACAACACGAATTCAAGGATTCAACATAAATTTATTAACCAACAGTAAAAGTTAGTTTAGTGAAAATAATTATTGTATTAATACAAGCTGTGAAAGATAAAACAATCATATTGTAAAATATACTTTAGCTTGCGTCATTTAAATTGCGCACATAAAGATATATTAAAATTTTTATATTAAGCGTGCACTTGATATGTTAAACATTTTTTGAAATAAATAAAAGTGCAAAGTCAATTAAATAAATTAACTCTAGAGTCCTTGCACGAGAAACTGGAGCAAACTACAATAAATTAGCATACCTGAAAAATGTCATCTATGAACCTGGCGAACATAGAACCAGCCCTTTGTGGCTTAAAAGGTGTATTCGGATCATGCGGGGGTTGTGTGTCATCAAAGCCTGTGGATATTCCTGTGATTTCAATGGAGGAAGCTGCTTTTTTCTGTGTGTCATTTAATGCCTCCTGTTTTTTATCAGTGGCCACTGTATTAACGGACACATCGTTTACTGTAGCCTACAACAACAAACACAAAAAATTACTTATGGTTATCAAAGACAAACGGAAATGTTTTTGATGTGTAGTATGTAGTAATTGTGTGTTGGGTAATTATGAGTTGATTGTTGTGGACGAGACACTTATTTTGATTAAAAAATATTCGGAGCGAAAAGTGAGGAAAAATGGTAATTCTTACCTTGTCTAATTGGTCATTATTAGCAGGTAGAGCCAACACGGTGCTAAATATAAAACAACTTGCAATTAGCACAATCCTAGCCATTGTGTCTGCAAAGAAAATTACACTTGAGTTAGTTTAAAAAGTGCTGTAATTATGATTTTGTACGCATCGCAAAATACTCGCGCAAATTATACAATCACTTGAATAAACTGTTTTATAAACTGTTGTTGATTTGTTTTCTTAATTGAAATACCCACTCTTTAAATGAAATAATTTTCCAGCACCAAACTTGTCAGATTTAAAGCGAATCACTTAATTTAACGATTATTGTTATTTTTGCCACAAGTCGAAATTAGAAAGTTCCTTATGCAATGTACCATAAAGTAAAGTATAAACTTTGTACACTTGTTTTGATATTGCGTAATTACAATTACAAGAAAAAATTCTGTGTGATAGGTTAGGACTTATATCATAAAAATTTCTAATAGTGCCATCACTTCGGGAAAATATTCTTAGTCATATTATTACATGATCTATGATATGATATGGATTATTCATCATTGGTTTAAGAATATAAACATAAAAAAATTATTTAATTCTTACATTCTGTTAAAATCGAGGCCAAAATATATTTTTACATACATATAACTACATGTATCAATTTTCTAACGCGTATATAGAAGGATAACAATTATGTACCCTACTCACGTCGATCTGTATCGTTATGGAAATTTTAATAGTACATCAAAGCTAAATTTATACAAAGTATTCCAGAACTACGACTCCCAGCCAGTCAATAATTAATACTAAATTTAGTTGATCATTCCACAATTTGAGTTAAACCTAATGTTTTTAAATATTTTTCTAGTCCCATACTTTAATTGATTTATTAGACATTTACTACCTGTACTGTAACGAGATTCATTATGATACAAATTTTTCATTACGATACATGTTTATAACCAATAGACATGCAACAGCACAGCAATATTCCGTCAATATCAAATATTGCTATGAACATCTGACAGATCAAAATTAAAAAATTGATAGTTTATTTTGACTTTCTGGCATTTCTGAGTTTATGATAAAGTTGTCATAATATTAATTTTTCATTATTTTGGCTAGTAGAAAAAATAGTGTATGCAACTCGCATTAGTAATGATTTCATTGTAAAATCTGCAAAAGTACTTTTGGAGTAATAGATGTAAGTTGAAATTAATACTATAACTCATTGGCATGGAGTTAAAAAAAATAATATAACCTCTAAAAATATATTCAATGAATATATTAACTGCAAAATTATGTTTGTTGATTGGTTTCATTGAAATTATTTAAATAATGTTCGCTTGGATAATGTCACAAAATTAATAATCCGAAAAATTGTAATAGAGTTTTAGATTCGTGAAAATACGACTAAAATCTCTTAGATAATTGAAAATTGTCTTAATTTAATAAAACATTTTTTTTAATTTAAATTTAGATGTATCAATTTAGTACTTACCTGCCTATTTAGAAACAAGATGGAAAAAAAGGACAAAAATAAAAAACGTAGCAGAAGTCACCTAACTTTTTGATGGGGTTTCCTGTATATCGAATACTCAAAGTGTAAAATTCAATTGATCCTTAAATATAAGTATCATATAATTGTCAACGATTGCCAAAATGTAAATTTTTGTTCCCTCTAATAGAAACTTTTTGTATAATTTTATCCGAAACTGAAAATTTAAATTACCAATTAATTAATATTTCGTCAGAATTAATTCTTTCTAAAAACTACTATATATATGACACATAATGAACAACATAATGTTGAGTTTTAATTCATTTATTAAAATATCTGTACACTAAAGAAAATGTAATAGTGCTAACTGAATCGTATAGGTGACGAATTATAGTTGACTGAACTATTTTAAATATTCAATTTAGATCTCGATTTAGATAGATAAAATTTCTTTTGGAGGTAATCGAACCCTAAACTATTAGGTTTTACATTTTAGTATTGGAATAAAAGATGTTTCTGAATAAATTAAGTACCTAGGTATCTATTATACAGGGTGTCCCAGTTTATATCGTCAGGATTTCACCAGTCGATAGTTTAGCGAAAATTAAAGGTGGTTTGTCTAATAAACTATGGTCGAATGTTGCTTCCTTTTTGATGTACAGGGCATTAAAGAAAATAAATTATTTTAAATAATTTGGTATAAATCAATAACAAAAAAAGTTAGTCTTCTGAAATTTTGCATAGATCTTTTTTTTTATTCTCTTATTAATAGTGGTTGCAATTATTTTATTTAGAACACAGAGGCGTGCGTACGGGTTTCCTCAAAAACATTCTATTGAATAAAACGTACACCAGTGGTTTTTTTTTGCAGCACCAATATGCAGAGAGTATTTTCCATTCAATTTAGAAACTTTTTTGTATCTTACAATTTCTTGATAACTTAACTTTTTTTTCTTATTTATTAAATAGCTTCTTCCCTATTAGATTTCCGAAAAATGCATCAGTACAAAGTTGTAGAAAAAAATATTTTCTACAACTTTCCTTTTAATATTTTTTTGATATTGTCAATATTTAAAGAGATATTCAACAAATAAGTTGCAAATTCTACCGAAAATTTTCTCTAGTTATCTACTACTTACTACTACTACTTACTACACTTTAGCCAAAATTTTCAACTTATTTGTTGAATAACTTTTTAAATATCGACAATATCAAAAAAAGTTTAAAAGATAAGTTGTGGGACATATTTTTCTTTACAACTTTGTACTGACTCTTTTTTTCGAAAATTTAATACGAAAAAAGTTATTCAATTAACAAAAAAATCCAACCCTTAATTGAGGGCTGGTGAAGGAAGGGCGGGGTCTACGATTACACAAACTCAGTTTTAAACTTTCAGGGTGACCCTCTAGAAGATTCTACAAAAATTGGCTGTAGGGTAAAAAAAGTCTATTTGAAGCCTTTTTTTCTCCCTTATTTACTGTACTATTAGGTCATTTTGAGTTAAGTTATCAAAAAATTATAAGATACGAAAAAGTTTCTAAATTGAATGGAAAATACTCTCTGCGTATTGGTGCTGCAAAAAAACCAGTGGCGTACGTTTTCTTCAATAAAATGTTTTTGAAGAAACCCGTACGCACGCCTCTGTGTTCTAAATATAATAATTGCAACCACTATTAATAAGAGAATACAAAAAAAAGATGTATGCAAAATTTCAGACGGCTAACGTTTTTTGTTATTGATTTATACCAAATTATTTAAAATAATTGATTTTCTTTAATGCCCTGTACGTCAAAAAGGAACCAACATTCGACCATAGTTTATTAGACAAACCACCTTTAATTTTCGCTAAACTATCGACTGGTGAAATCCTAACGATATAAACTGGGACACCCTGTATATTATGTAATTAAAATATAGGAGTAATTAAATTTTCAATAAAAAATATTTAACACTCCAAACTTACTTGCGACAGCCACAAATTCTGATGAATATTATAAATAGTTTTATTTATTTATTTATATGTATGCGCTATTATCATATCTTACAAATTATTCTCTTTAATATATGCGGCATTTGTTCACTAACCCCATTTATAATAGAAATTACATACTTAAATTAATAGCCATTACTAAATATTCTTATTATCGGTATAAAATATTCAGTCAACGGTCAAAACTTCTCAAAACTATAGCCGGTATGACACGTGAACGAAATTATTTATTACTAAATATTTCTCAACAATACAAAACAATTTACATCATTAAATAAAAGTTTTTTGGACAATGCATTTGAAGATTATTATTTTAGATTACTAATAATACTGAAGTAATTTCTAGGTATGTAATTATTACTTAATCATAAAGCAAGTATACTTCAAAATTTTAATTGGTTGTAATTTACTTTTTTTGTTGTGAGTATATTTTCCTATTTATTACAAGATCCATCAGATTATTCTTTATATGCATTTTAAAATAAAGAGAAATTCAAATCATTGATTTCATTGCTCACTCAAATGTTAAATTTGCATGTAGAATTTAATGTTTTCATTTCAATGAATTATACAATATTTTTTTGTATATCTAAGAACTTTTTATTGTAATTGTAAACTGTCATCACTTGTTAAACTATGGAAAATAACAAGGAAGATAATATAACGTACATACACCTACTCATCATATTATATTATATGTTCCATTTACTAACTTTCTTAATTTAAAAAAGAAATTTTTCTTGTACCTTGCATTTCTACTAATAAAATTATAAATTAACAATGTAAAACTTGCAGTAATTTAAATTTCAAAAAAATTAACACAACGGATATGTATCTAGTTTTATTACTTGAATGTTTCTAATAATTAAAATGAAGTTATTCAGAACATATTAGTTTCTAAATATCATTTTTGTGAATCATCCAACAATTATGTACAAAGTAATGAACGATAATAATTACAATTTCTCATTGTTTATCAAGGTTAGCAATTATTAAACTGTATAGGTAGATAACTGGATTTATTTTTTTGTTACTTTATCCTACAGTAGATTAAATTATCTTTTGTTGTTGACAAAACAAAATTATTGATGATTGTTGTGTCTCTGGTTACAGTTGAATCGGTTTTGTTTATTTTTATATTTACCTTAAAAGTACAACTAATTAAATAAATTAGTTAATTGGTGCTTGGAGTATTATATTACATTTGAAATTTATTTTTATGTCTTTATAATCAACTGCAGACTAGCTTAAGAAACTAGAGAAAAACTCACGGAGGTCGATGGCTTTTTGTGCTAAAATCATGGTATTAAATAATTTATTGAAGAAATAAAATATTTTGGTTTATAATCGTAATTATAATTATCTAAACTTTTTCTACAAATTAAGTACATGTAACTTGAGATTACCCTTCTTTTTTTAGTCAACAAATTTGAACTTTAATCTGGTTAAAATAAAATGGAAAATGACCAAGATTTAATATTTTAAGTCAATTTCTAACAGAAAATAGGAAGCACTCCACACCATAACAACAATAATATATCCGTACTTACCGGTTATTTAACTTAACTCTCAACTGTAAACGTAAAATGCTTGCACGTTGCTTGCTCGACTTTTTGTGGTTTTACTGAATGTACGAGAGAGTTTCGCGTCTGACTGCCTATTGGAGTCTCCTACCTTTTCCGTTTCTCCTCCATGTCGATCCGTTATATCTTGCACAGAGCTCAAGAATCATAGCTGTTTCTTTCACATTTTATTAAGTCTATTATTTTTATGCAAATTATAATTAACAAATACAATTTGTAAGGTTTATACGAATGTAAAAACCAATTTAATTACTAAAAAACTTAATGATGACAAGCGGAAAGGAACGTTGTAATTTGATATAATTACAATTATTTTATTAATAGAGCTGTACTATAAATTAGTCACTAGTTTGTACAATATAAAAAGTTATGACAACTAGGGTTATCTTTTTGTAATTTTGGCAAACCTCTCCAAAAAATTGAAGTAACTGAAATAATAGATCATGGGCTATTATAAACTTCTAAATATCTTGTGAACTGCTAGTTTTATTTTTATTCTTCGCCTTCAGTTGAAAATTTTACAAAAACCAATAGTTCAACATATTTTAATTTTCTCATAAACAATATTAAAAAATCTCTGTAAGAAACCAACAAAAAGCTCTTTCAATGATTAGCAATTACCTACAATGAAGATACAGGGTGCTCCACTTATTTGTTGTAGCACGATTTTTAAGAAGAAAAGGACCTACTTATAAACATCGTTCGTGAGACGCAAGATGTTAAAAATGAATTTTTCAAAATTTTTGACTTGTTTTTAAGCAGAAAACATTATAACATGCAACAGGTTTATTTTTGAAAGATATACATAATTATTTATTCAAAATAACATTTTATTTTGCATCAACGTTTTACAATCTTTTTTTATACAATTAATTACAAATTACAATTTCAAAAAATAAATGTTTATGTTACCGCGTCACGATTTTTTATGTTTCCTCCAATGGTACCTAACTTGTCGTACATTAAATTTTTTTTTCAAAAATTCATACCCACACTTCTATGTATACTTACATTTTTTTAGGTTTTTTAGGAATATCTTGAAAAATAAACAATTTATGAGATTTTTTTATTTTTTAACATTGATTTATAATTAAATTTTAAACAAATTTTGTTTGAACTTTTTTTTGAAATTCCGTCAAAAAAACGAGATAGGTATTCTAAAAACTCTTATACTCTTATGGTCCAGATTGAACTTCATTAATTTTGGGAGGTGATAGAGCATCATGAAAAAAGTAGACTTTTATTAAAAAACTTTGCTCAAAAATGATACAAAGATACAAGTCAAAGTCAAAGTTTAAAATAAAAACTCGTTTTCGTAACATAACTTCTAAACCACTCGAACGATTTCCATTAAATTTCGCACACAGAATAATGTAGTACATTTCAAGATAATGATGAGGCTCATTTATAGAAAAAATCACTTTTCCCTCCAATTTTTGACGCCACTGGATATATTGCGAGGAAAATACAATTTTTGGATTGTTTGTTTAATTTAGAGAAAATAGTTACTCTCGACAAATTTTAATTTAAGGTTTCGTTTTTGGGATATTTGAGTTTGAAGGTTTGGAAACACAATATCAAATTAAAGAAAATTTCGGTTAGGTCTGAAAAATTCGGAAAATTGCCATCAAGTCTTGGCAGCGAATAATTCGGTGGCTAAGAGCTCGAAAATATATCAAACCTAAACCCAAACCAAACCTAAACCCAAACACCAACCCAAACCTAAAACTAAACCTAAACCTAAACCCAACTCAAATCCAACCCAAACCTAAAATATCAAGTCTTGGCAGCGATTAATTCGGTGACTAAAAGAGCTCGAAAATATATCAAACCTAAACCCAAACCCAAACCTAAACCCAAACCCAAACCCAAACCCAAACCCAAACCCAAACCTAAACCCAAACCCAAACCTAAACCCAAACATAAACCCAAACCCAAACCCAAACCCAAACCCAAACCCAAACCTAAACCCAAACCCAAACCTAAACCCAAACCCAAACCCAAACCCAAACCCAAACCCAAACCTAAACCCAAACCCAAACCCAAACCCCAACCCAAACCCAAACCCAAACCTAAAATATCTGCTCTGACTTGTTCTATTAATCTCTAATGTGCTATATTCCGCTCTCATGGGTTTGGGTTTAGTTTAAGGTTAAAGTTTAGGTTTAGGTTTGGGTTTTGAAATTCCGTCAAAAAAATTTCAAAAAAACGAGATATTCTGAAAACACTTATATTTCTCATAGTGCGCGTTGAATCCGACAGCGTAAATAGACTAGTGATGTTGGGACTTGGCTGCCGAACGGAAGGTCTGTGCTTGATTTTTAAGAAAAATCGATTGGTAAAAACCAGATCTTGATATCTCTAACCGTTATTAAGATATCTTTAAAAAGTGATATTTGACCAATATTTAAAAAGTGTCATAACTTTTTTGTTTATTAAAATATTTTAAATCTGTAAAATGTTTGTTGTAGTAATTTTTTACGTAGAATAATGTGCACTAGAAATTTTTGTTCTAGGTTTAATACCTTTTGAGTTATTACATCCAACTTTCTTATTTTAAACGCAAACCATAGTTGGCTATGCCATTAAAAAATTGCTATTTTTTTATATTTTCAAAAATATATATCTTGGTATACTTATTTTTATATCTCACTGAATTATAGGTTTTTATATTTTTAAATTCGTAAATTAAATGTTTTGAATATTATTAGTGTGGAGTATTTTACCCGGTCCTCACGTAGTGTAAAATAATACCAACACTCTAGGTCAGAATGGCTATAATTTATTAGTAAAATGTGTGTAATAACAATAATAAAAAGATAATAGTTCCAACAAAATCAGTTTGGTCACTCTGCACGTGTTTCTTATTTCTCGCCCACACTCTCTCTCTCTCCAACCTCGCGCCGTCGTTCTTTCCTCTTTTCCCCGGGGCGACATCTAGGAGGAGTGCGTTCCGAAACCTTAACGAGTGTTATGAAACACCTCCCGGTAATTTCCCACACTCGTCCATCCTGACATACTGTTTGTCCTCAAACTGTGGGAAACAACTGCGAACATACTAGATTTCGAAGTTTAGAACTCAATGTATAAAATAAATAAGAAAGTAAAGTAAAAAAAACTAGTAACTCGAAAATGAACAAAAATAAAATAACTCCAAAAAAAATTGTAACGAAAAATTATTAATTACTGGGTGACATCATAGTCTCTTAAATAGGGCGGTAACTTTGGTTTTCTCCGAGGTCTTTCTTCTTCTTCTTCTGCGTTTCCTTGCTTCTTCTCGTAATCATTACCTTCTGGCTCCCAATCCTCATCGCTACCTGTGGATTCTGGATCTGAGCTTTCTGTTTTATCTAATTCTTCGGATTTTTCTTCTGTTTCAATCGCGATTTCTTCGTCACTCTCATGATGGTCACCCTCTTCGGTTTCTTCGTCTGTCTCTTCGGCGTTTCGATATAGTTTCAATTGAGAAACGTGCGCTGTAGTCCTCTGGAAATTGTTTTCTTCGGACAAACTCTCCAGTTGATAAATGTCACTCGGTAATGTTTTTATAATCACATAAGGGCCTTTATACTTCGTTTGTAGTTTGGTAGGTCTCCCGTCCGCTATCGGTAATCTCTTCACACATACTACGTCACCTATTTCGTATTTTGGACCACTCCATCGATGTTTATTGTACGATTCCATTTGCTCCTTTCTGCTTTTCTCAGCATTTCTCCTCACTTTCTCTCGAATCTCTTCATGTTTTACATTTGTTTCATCCTGATCATGTCTAGCAATATTTACCAGTCTAGCATCTTCAAAGCTGGGTGTATATCCATATACGCACTCAAATGGTGTCACTCCAAGACTTCTATTAAAGGTATTGTTTAAATTTCGCACAATTAGTGGTAAATTACTATCCCAGTCTTCGTCCCTTTTTATCTGTGTGACAATTGCGTTCACGATTGTTTTCATTTGTCTCTCGGCTAATCCATTTGCTTGTGGATATTGTGTGGCAATGAGGAAATGTTTTACGTCATGTTTCTGACAAAATCGCTCAAAATCTAGGCTCGTAAAAGCAGTTCCTCGATCACTAACAATCACTCTAGGCACTCCAAATTCATTTATGAATGATTCCAGTTGTTTTAAAGTTTTGGCACTCGATGGTGTTCGTGCAGGGTACAGTCGTATCATCCTGGAAAAAGCATCAACCACCACCAGCAGATACATATTCCCTCTCTTACTTTTAGGGAAAGGTCCCACGTGATCGATGTGTATCTTTATCATTGGTCGTAATGGAAGTTTGGATGGATGTAGAAATCCTGGCTTCTTTCCACCCCCTTCTTTCTGCATCAAACATTCGAAGCATCCTCTTATATGTTTCTTGACATAACGCCTCATTCCCCGAAACCAAAAGTTTCTTAATATTGCATCAACTGTTCTCTCCACTGATCCGTGTCCTCGAAGATCGTGATATTTGACTACAGTAGATTTGCGCATGCTATCCGGGATAACAAATCGTAATAGCTTCTCTCCATTTATTTTCACTGTTCTCTGCAGTCTCCCATTTTCTAAAACATATCCTTGTACTGAATCTTTCTCCTCCTTTGTGGCTTCTTCTTCTAGCTTTAAAATGTCAATAATCTTTCTCAAGCGGTCATCACTCATTTGTATCATACAAATTTTCTCCTCTTCTGTTATAATGTTGAATACGTCTACTCTCCTTTTATAAATTTCCTCAAGAACTCCATCTTCACTTGCGTCTTCGACCGGTGCTCTACTCAAACAATCTACATGTTCCATTTTCTTCCCGCTTCTATGTCTTATTTCATAATCGAACTCGGAAAGTAATGCAAACCATCGACTCATTTGTGGCTGAATTGTTTTGCGTGCATTTAGGTACACTATCGCTTGACAGTCACTCACTATCGTAAACTTTATACCTATCAACAAATGCCTCAGTTTCTGAGCGGCCCAAACAATTGCCATTAGCTCTAACTTTGATGAATGATATCTCTGTTCGGCAGGGGTCGTTTTCTTCGAAATACAATAAACTAAATGGAATTTTGCGTCTGTTCCCTCCTGTAATAGCATACCCGACAAACCAAGTGCGCTTGCGTCGCAGTGTAGTTCGGTTCGTGCTTTTGAGTTATACAACGACAAAACTGGTGATTTCTGCAACATCATTTTTAGTTCTTCGAAGGCTCGCTGTTCTTTCTCTTCCCACGTAAATTTCACAGCAGCTCTGGTCAGATCTGTTAAAGGTCGTACTACTAACGCGTAGTCTTTGACAAATCTTCGGAAGTATCCCGTTAAACCCAAAAATCTTCGTACTTCTATGGCATTTTTCGGAGTCGGAAACTCGTCTACGGCTCGCATCTTTTTTCCTCCGGGCTGTAAACCATTTTTAGTTATTTCGTATCCCAGGAATGTTATACGGGTGCGCGCGAAGTGGCACTTTTCGATATTCAGGGTAAGGTTTGCTCTGGTGAAAGCCTCGAATACCTTCTCTAATCTCTCCAACATGTCTGTCCATGAACTCGCAGGCACTAAAACATCGTCCAAGTATGAAACTACTACTTTGTTTCGCAAGTCTCCCAAGACTAACGACATCAATTTTGAGAATTCATACGGCGCATTTATAAGCCCGAAACATAATCTTTCGAATTCGGCGGTCTCATCGGGAGTAATAAAGGCGGTTTTATGTTTTGAGTTTTCGCTTAACGGTACTTGCAAATATCCCAACATCAAATCCAGTGAACAGAACAGTTGACACCCCGTTAGGATTTCGAAACAATCGTCCATAAGGGGAATCGGAAAGTTCGTGTGTTGTGTTTGTTGGTTTAACCTTCTGAAATCTATGACCATGCGTTTTTCTCCTTGTGCTTTAGGCACAAGTAATGCAGGTGACGCATATGGCGACGTCGTGTCTCGGATTATTCCCATATCTCGCCATTTTTTCATTGTTTCCTTCATAGTCTCTCGGTCTTCTCTATTACTTCGGTATGGCTTTAGTTGTACTGGTTTGTTGTTGTCTACAATTTCGACTTCAATTAGGTGGGTACATCCCAGTTCAGTTAAGTCTTTGGCAAATGCCCCTCGGTGTTTGTTTATTAAAGCCAATAATTCCTCCTGCTCGCTCCTACTTCCAGTGTCAACTTTTATCTCGTTCAAAGCTATCTCTTCCCGCATTATCTGTTTCTCATTGGGTTGTCCTTGTCTTCCTCTAACCTCTCCTATAACATCTCCCTCCTGTATAGTTACTTCTTGGTTTATGGTTAAAAGTGGTAAGGGAGTTGTCTCTTCGTTGCCTTCCATAGAAACTGTTATAAAGTTTATCTGATTCTTCTTGAGGGTTATTCCCTCTCGTACAATAATTTTGTTTTTCTCTGTAGTTGCGTTAATACTTAAATTCTTGAATGGGTCGTCATCCTCGTACCCGAATAGTAAAGTTCCACCCACTCGAACATACGCTACTCCCTCTTTCTCTGTAAAATCTCGCCCCAATAATATATCGACGCTTTGGACTGTAGAGGGCACCACATAAAGTTTCGCTCTCTCGAAGATGTTATCAAACTTGATGTCGAGGTAAGTATATTGCTTACTGGTAACCACGCCTCCTCCAAATCCGTGTAACTTCTCTTCTGTTTCATATTTTCCGAGGTCTAACCTTGAAACTACGCTCTCTTTTATAGTACTAACCGCACTGCCTGTATCGATGAATACGGTAACTCTATTTTCCCCAATCAGTATTTCTCGAAAATATTTTTCATCCTCGGCTTCGCTTTTGATAACCATTTGTTTCTTGGAATCATCTTTCGCTTCTCTGCTCCATTCTTTGTTAGTGTTTGGTTTCTCTGGACATTCCCCAATTTTATGTCCATCTTTCTTGCATCTAAAGCATCGAATGTCCTTCAACGAGCACTCTCTTGCTTTATGTCCACTCTCACCGCATTTAAAACACTGGTATTTATTCCAATTTTCCCGCGTATTCTTCTCTACATTTTTCTTTTCTGATTTTTGGCTTTTATTTTCGTGCTTCCCTGTTTCTTTCCTGACTCTGTCGAATCTGCTTTTGTTTATCCGATCATATGTTGTAATATCGTGGAATAATTCCTCGACGTTGTGATGTTGTTTAGCCATTAGTGTATTACATAGTTCCCGTGACCAAAGTCCTACCAAAACTTGCTCTTTTGTGTCGCTAAATCCCAAATTTATTCCTTGGCATAATTTTATTTTGTCGAAGAAATAAGTTTCCAAGGCCTCGTCCTTTTGTTGGTTTCTTTTTACCATTTTCTCCCATCGTGTAGGTAAACTGGTTTTTCTAACAAACATTGCCCTGAATTGCATTTGAAAACTTTCCCAATCGATTAATTCTTCTCTTCTAAAAATAAACCAGTCTTGTGCTGCTCCTTTTAGATGTGACTTGGCTGTCTCGAAAGAAAATTCATCCGGCCAGTTGTGTAGCCTTTGCATGCTAATAACATTCTCTAACCATACTTTTGCTTTTAGGCTATCCCCCTCCCCATTGAATTCATTTATGCTTTTTGTTAAATCAGGCATTATATGAAAATTATTATTATTTCTAGGGGACTCACCTGTTCGTGTAGGTGCCAGCGGGGTAACTCTGTCCAATAGCCTCTCTAGCAAATCGTCCCGTCTTCTGTTTTCTGCCAAAAATGCATCCAACATCCTCTGCATTTGTAATTCGGAACTCGATAACAATTGTCTCCTCTCAGGCTCCAAACGGTCTTGAAAAGCTCCCTCTAAACTGTCCACGCTTTTCTCCGGCGTATCACCACACATTTCACTGTCTTTTTCGTTCATCTCACGGTTTATCATTGTTCTAACTCAATTCAAATGTTCAAACTCACTTTAGATTTTTATCTGTCTCAATGTTAGTTCACACAAAATCTTGTTAACTCGCTTTTCCACGTTTCGCTCGCGCTAAAATGTTTTCTTTTTCGAATCGCACTTCTGAGATCTGTGGAGTATTTTACCCGGTCGTCACGTAGTGTAAAATAATACCAACACTCTAGGTCAGAATGGCTATAATTTATTAGTAAAATGTGTGTAATAACAATAATAAAAAGATAATAGTTCCAACAAAATCAGTTTGGTCACTCTGCACGTGTTTCTTATTTCTCGCCCACACTCTCTCTCTCTCCAACCTCGCGCCGTCGTTCTTTCCTCTTTTCCCCGGGGCGACATCTAGGAGGAGTGCGTTCCGAAACCTTAACGAGTGTTATGAAACACCTCCCGGTAATTTCCCACATTAGTAGGCGTTGTTAAAGAAAATGTTATATCAATGAACTAGCGTCAGATAGTAAAATCCATTTATCAACAATAATATATCAAATTTAACAGGTAAAAAATCAACAATAAATAAACAGAAACACAAAATATATAACTGAAAGAGAACTAATAAATAAACAATTGAAACACATTATAGTACGAATTTGTTGAATTAAATGTTTAAATTGTCCGTTCTGTTTAACACATAAACAAGGACAATATATATTTTTTTGTGCCTCATGTTGGCATTAGTCATTTTGCAGTCGTATAAATCGGCTGGAAACTCATGTTTTGCCGGGCTAGACCGGCAAAAACTAGGATTTTTTAGTTTATCGATTGGCATCATTGAAATCATAAAGAAAATTTGTATTTTCCATAGAAACGGATTATTATTTCTGTCATTCGGCTACTACTGTCAGTGTCAATTTTAAGTATCGCGTGTTACCAATATAAAAATATCTGATGTGTCCAACACATGACTTTCTTATACGGATAATACCTCAATTACTTTTCCTAAAGAAATTAAGTTAAACTACACCTAATATTTCCCTGATGCCCTGTGTTACAATGCCTTTATTTGATTGACGTTTACTGTCAAATTGACAAATTAAGTACTTATTTGCATCCGTCGCCAAAAATCAAAATGCCAAAACTTACTGAACGACTCATGATAAAAAATAACCTAATTTCTGTGAAATTAACTGACGAGAGGCTAATCACAGCAAAGTATTCCATCAAATTCAAGGTCACGTGTAAGGGCAATGGTTATTCCGGCATCATCTTATGGTACCGATTTATGCTATTATTTAAAGGAAAAAAAAACTATACAAAACAACCTAACCTGGTCCGTGACTTATAATCGCTCCGAATAAATAAAGCATTTAATTAAAATAAAAAAAAAAAGGGAAATCTATGGAATCGAACCAGCACCGTGTAGATTACTAGGCAGATTTTCTACCCACTGTGCCACGGCGACTTGTGCTAGAAGTGGTATTTGTTCTGGATAAGAAGAGTACACTGAATACTTTGCTGCTATTAACTACTCCTATTAACTGTACATATTACAATATGACACAAAAAACACAAATCAACGACCGCGTAACAACCGGTGGTAGTTTCGCCACCACAATGCTGCCGTAGCCGTCGATCTTTTCAAATAATAATATTGCTACAATCGATTTCCTCAACGGTATAGATTTCTGTAATTTATATAAAGTACTTTTGCACCTGAGTGATAGATGGCGCTATTATATGAAAAATAATTAAAAAATTTTGACGGAATTTCAAAAAAAAGTTCAAACAAAATTTGTTCAAAATTTAATTCTAAATCAATGTCTAAGAATAAAAAAATGTCGTAAATTGTTTATTTTTCAAGATATTCCTAAAAAACCTAAAAATGTCATCAGGTAAGTACCACTTGTGTTGGCGCTAGACGAAAAAGATTTAATGTGGCACCCACAATTTTGTTCAAAGTCTTAAATATGAAATTTGAATCAAATCCGGTAAGTCGTTTTTGAGTTATCGTGGATACAGACAGACACACAGACAGACATCATGGCGAAAATGGTCAAAATGGATTCAGGGGCCCTCAAAACGTGTAAATCCATCAAAATCTCGAAGTCGAAAAAAATCACGATTACAATACTTCCTTATACTACGTATAAGAAAGTATGGTTATGTCATCATATAATGGAATTCCAGATAATCTTCTTTCTTGAATAGCAGATAAATTACGTTAATTTATTTTTCAATCCGTGTCATTACATATGCACACAATAAAAAGTACATTGCCAAGGTTATGATTCAATAATATTAGTATACTACGTATAAGAAAGTAAAAATCCCTAATACCAAATATTTAAACAAATATTTTGTAAATTTTATTTATTTAAATAAACTTCGGCACAAAAAATAGTGTGTATTACACACAGTAATTTGTATAACTAGCCTTGAAACTAGAGTTTTGCGAGTGCGAGTAGGGTTTGCGAGCGAAATATAAAACCAAATCAGATTTTTAACGTGATTCATGCTGCAATACAACAGTATCGGCAGCAATTTGAATATTTAAATTAAACAATTATTTGTTAAACATGTTTATAATTTACTACAATTTTTACAATTTCTATAAAAAAATGTAAAATCTTAAGTTTATGTTGATTAATATTAACGTGGCTGTGTTGTTACCATTCGACGTTGGTTCATTGATATATATTTCTTTAACAACGCCTACTATCCTACTAATAATATTCAAAACATTTAATTTAGGAATTTAAAAATATAAAAACGTATAATTCAGTGAGATATAAAAATAAGTATACCAAGATATATATTTTTGAAAATATAAAAAATAAGCAATTTTTTTATGTCATAGCCAACTATGGTTTACATTTAAAATAAGAAAGTTAGGTGTAATAACTCGAAATGTATTGAACCTAGAACAAAAATTTCTAGTGCACATTATTCTACGTGAGAAACTATTATAACAAACACTTTACAAATTTAAAATATTTTATTAAACAAAAAAGTTATGACACTTTTTAAAAATCGGCCAAATGTCACTTTTTAAAAATATCTTAATAACGGTTAGAGATATCAAGATGTGGTTTTTACCAATCGATTTTTCTTAAAAATCAAGCATAGTATTGCGAAAACCATTTTTTTCTATCTCGCCTAGAAATGGGTGAAAGCCCCTATTCCCATCGAAATTGAGACACCCTGTACATACAAAAAATGTCCTCATCTTTTTTTGATAATAATTTAAAATAAGCTAAGTAGTTATTTTGAAAAAAAGTTTTCAATTCTTTAAAATCAAGTAGCCATAAAACGGAATAGTAATTTATTAAAACCAAACCATTGAAAAATACTTGAAAGAATTACGGAAATATTGCAAATTTACAAATTTGTAATTTTCATGGCTACTTAATATTAAAACTTTGAAAACTTTTTTTCAAAATAACTAGCTTATTTTAAATAATTGTCAAAAAAGCATAAGAACATTCTTTGTTCAGAATTTAAATTATCATCGATTTTTGCAAAAATATACAGGGTGTTCCATTTAAAAAATGTTATTTTTGTGAATATCTCAAAAATTAGATGGTCAATTGTTTTTCTGTTTTCATCATTGTAATCAGCGGAAAAAATGCTACTAGTTTGCTAACTTAACCGACTTTGTAGCTCCAATAATAACGAAGTTAGCAATAGTGAGCCACTTCGCGCGAATTATTTGTAATTATCTTAACTACATTTTATTCTAAATTTTAAATTACATTTACAACTATTTCATTTTATTTATGTATTCGTCCTAAAATTACTGGAAATTACCGAAATATTTTCAACAACATTAATTAATAAAACCATTTATTTATATTGAAAAATATTTTTATTAGTAATAAAAACTTGTAAAATTGTACAGACTAAGATTTCGTTAATTGTATCACAAAATAGTCATTTCGTTGTAATCTAGGGACTGTTAGCCTGTAGTTGAAATGGATTTTGACACTGAGAGCGATCCACTTGTTCCTCCTGCAATACCACTAACCAGTTTGTTTACAGCTCCTAATGTTGAGATAGGTATCTATATAAACAAGACAATAAAATAAATATTAGAAATCAATTAACAACGTGTACCTACCCCAATTCCACAAACTCGTGTTAAACCAATAAATAACTATTCTCAGATTAATTTGAATTTTTAGGACTTCTATTGGTCAATCGCTAATCTATATTAAATGTCAAACAATAAGAACAATATAGTCAGTGATATTTTCTAGTTAATATTTATTTATCGTTTGTGGAATGGGGGATGAGTCAGTATAAAAAGTAATGACTTTAACAGTTAATTTGAAACAAAAATCAAGACACTTAAATATATTTTTAATCTACGAGTATTTTCGTCATTAGATAGATAAATTATTAACTACGGGAAAAGTTATAATAAGATGGCATGATAAATTGCGAGATAATAAATATTTTATACTTACGTTGAAAATGTCGTTAAAAAATTGTGGATTAGTAGTTTTATGTACGGTAGCTGTGTAACTTGCTGAGCCATCTCCGTAACCTCCTCCATAACCTCCTCCTCCATAACCGCCTCCGTACCCTCCGCCCCAAAAACCACCACCAAAGCCACCGAGATTATGACTGCAAAATTTAATAAGTTAGTAATAATTGTGCTTAACTGCATCTATTTTGTGAAGAAAGGAATAAAATCACGAATTGCTACTTATAAGAAGCATTGCAAAATATTTACTATAAGCCAAACTATTACAATTACTTTTTTAGATTATTCTGGAAAAACTATTATAAAAGACAGTTTTTCAATCGATAGTTAACCTTAACTAATAGTTAGTTTCCTTAGTTACAGCTGTTTTAATAATGGTAGCTAAACTTATTGTTAAGGATAACTACTGAAAAACTGGACCCAAATAAATTTTAAAAAATTAAGTATTTATATTACAGCTTATGCAAAACAGATTTGTGTTCGAAGGTAAAAATTTGTTTCAATAGTAGATACTTACACGTGCTGATGATACCTAAATTTACTGTGATGGTGATGTGGATGATGGTGGAATTTAGTCTTCTCGATTATTTTAATTTTACCCACACCTCCGTAGCTAAAAATGTTAGAAACAACATATTGTAGATACTGTTATATAAATATCGTTTTTTTTTAATAACACAAACCTTCAGCACAAATTATAACACAAATACCACTAAATATTAAGGATATTTACCTAGTATCTACATTAGCTGCCACTACACCTGAAGCTTGAGGAGCAGACACAGTTTTCTCAATAATCGTCGGTTCAGCTGGCACCCTAATGGTTTTTTCTACAACAGTCGGTACTCTAACAGTCTTCTCAACATAACTAGGTACTTGAATTGTCTTTTCTACATAATTTGGAACGACAGTCCTTTCAACGAAGGTGGTTTGAGGTTGGACTTCCTTTACGACTTCTACTTGTTTGTGTACGATTGGAGCTGTACCAATTTCGATATGTTTATGGAAAGCTACGGCGGGTTGGGCTACTTTTGTTATGTGGGTTTCTTTTACGACACCACCGGCGGTAGCGCCTGAGTAAGATGTTCCAAATGATCCTCGGCTGCTTACGTCGCCTCCCAATCCGGCTCCGGCAGATACGCCACTTCCTGCGGTGGCTCCAGCGAAGAGACCACCAGCTGTTCTACCTGATAATAAAAAAGAATTTTAGACATGACTATACCTATCCTATATATCCTAACAACTAAATGTTCGGACGAAAGTATATTTTTGAAGTATGTAAGGAGAACTGGAAATTATACGCAAATAATTAGTAAACACCTAACAATACAATAATATAAAACCTTAATAACAATATTATGCATGGAACAAAATGTTATAATTTATAGATATCTATTAATGTAATAATTAGCAAATTTTACAAAATGAATTTGATACTAAATGTTGGGATAATTTTTAATTTGGGACCACTAATAAGAGGTTACGTCTCCTTTTGCTTTAATAGTTGTCTCTATACTAGCAGGCATTGTATTTATCAAGTTTTGGTACAATTCTGGCGTGAAACCGTATTAAATTTCTTCTATGTTGGTCTTTAAGTCCCCAATGGTTCTTGGTGAATTATTGCGTAGAATACGTTTAATTTTATGTCAAAGACTTTCAATGACATTTAAGTTCGGACTGGATGAGGGCCATGAATGCACCTTTATGTCGTTTTCCCCGAGTTCCAAAACTGTGATTTTTTAAAAAGAGTCGTTAGAAAATTACGGCACATTTTTCAAGTGCAATTTTAAAGCTACGAAATATGCTTGAAATCACCAAATAAAGACTTGGGGACTTGGGACATCCAGCTTTGCAATAAAGTAAATTTTACCAAAATCCAACTAGCGGTTCCAAAACTGTGATTATTTTAATGTAGCTAGCACCCTCAAAAAACACGTTTTTTGAAAAGTGAACTGTGGAACTCGAAAAAAATGCAAAAAAATTCATATTAACATTTCAGGATTTTTTCAATATAGTATGATTATTGAGCTTTGATTTAAAGGTTTTTTGACACAAATCCAACCAGCGGTTTCAAAACTGTGATTTTTTAAAACAGTTACTAGAAAATTTTATCATTTTTAAAGATGCAACTTTGAAGCTCCGATAAATGCCTAAAATCACCAAATAAAAACTTGTATAACTTTTTTGTAAAGAAAACCAACATCCAGCTTTGCAACAAAGTAAATTTCATCACAATCCGACTACTAGATCCAACGTTTTGAAAATAATATTTCTTTGTTTCTACAATTTTCCCATCCTGCTGGGTTAAAGTGCCACAGTTTTGGAACCGCCGAGCGGATTTTTACGAAATTTACGTTTTTATATAACTAAATATTGGCATTATAACAGAAAAAAACCATCAATATTATGGAAGTTAATTTAGATAACTTTTACGCGTGTGGAAAAAAGACAATCAGATTTACTTTTGTCCGAACATTTAGTTGTTAGGGCTCGTATATATGTATAATTAACCAAAATATCAATTTCAATAAAATAAACAGTGTAGTAGATATTTCTAAGAGCAATATAGACAATGTGATTCCTAAGTTTATGCTGTCCTTTTAACATTTCCAGTTACATATTAATGACTCTAATGCTACCTTTTAAATTCGGATAAAAAAATGTGAAGAACACAATGAACTTACTGAATAATCTAAACTATAAAACTGCGTAGGAATGAATTTTGTAATTATTCTTAGTTTTACACAAATCATATTTGTAAGTATCGCATATTCATAAATACAGCAATCCATAAGCATAGTACAAAAAAACTGTAATTTAGGATTCAGTTTTTATAAAACTTATCCAGATTTAGGCAACTAAATATAGTTAAAAAATATCGCAAATTTATCTATAAACTTTCATTTCGAGGCCGAGACTGCAATAAGCGATAAAGCGATGAACCCCATGTTTCACTGTTATACAGGGTACCCCTAAAAGTTCTGGCACGTATTCCTGGAATCAAAATATGTTTGACCTAATCCAACTTCGCTCTATGTAAAAGTTCTTCCTTATGGAGATTGAAGGTGATGTTTCTTAGTCATTTTTTGGTGTACCTACAAAACGGTTTAAGATTTTAACTGTATTTTACATTATTTTGGTTATTTAAAAAAATATCAATTGCATAAAAAGTACCCAAGAAAGTACTTCACTGTATATACTCAAAACTATATTGGAAAAATCATCTTCAACGTCCTATATATTTTGGATAGGGGCAAAAGGTAAGTTGGGTTCAGTTAACATATTTTAGTCCTCCCAGAAATACGCGGTAATTTTTTGTGCAGACTTTAAGGGACATCCTGATGTATATCGAGACTTACTAAGTGTAATAAAAATGTTTGTGCCATAATGAACATTTTAAATACAGTAGTAATATAAATAATTGGTTCTTTTTTAATGTATGTTTATTTCAGTATCAGTGCTTCACATTTTTTGTGCAGTTTTATTACAATTAGGTATTACAAAAAAATAAAGAAACGTACTTTAATATAAAGTATGGTGATATGGTGTTGATTATTACTCGTAAATATCGTGTGGACTTTAAATTCTTACTAACATAAATTGACATGTGAAACTATATTGCCTTCTACTAGTTCGTGTTCTCAACATCTACCCTACATATGAAATCCGTATAACATAATTTTGTGCATTGTGCAAAATCCGAACAGTGCATACAATAATCCAAATTACTATCATATTTAATATGCAGCGTCTACAATTTTAATTTTCTCCACTTCAGAGCCAGGCCTTTGTAAAAGTTTTTGTACAAATGATAAACCTTTATTTGCATAACTGTATTTGTAACCCTGACTATTACCATTGCCATCGACTGTTCCTCCTAAGCCTGCACCAGCTGCTTGTCCGTATGGAGTGCCTGCTTCGGCATGAAGTCCCCCATCGGCAAGATTGCCCGATAGGAGTCCGCCTAGGCCTGCTGAGGCACGGAAGCCGAGGAAGTTGACTCCAACGTTACCATTATCGAAGGTAATAGGAGAACCACCCTAGAAAATTACGTTATTTAATGTGTTGACTATGGTTTTACAGATAGTTGACATTAATATTGTTGATTTAATCTAGAAAGAAAATAGGTAGTTGAAATAGGTTTAAAATAATTCGTTTAGAACATAAAAAAAGCAAATATATAGATAGTGATGTTACCTATAATTATAATGGAAAAGTTTTTTGATAATTTATTTAAAGTAATTATACCTTCATTCTGTATTCATTATTTAATTATTGCAGAAAAAATAATGGCATATATCATATTATGTTTAAACAATATTTTTCCATGAAATTAATATTTAAGGCTATATTAATTTAACATAAATTAAGGAAGTTTCTGATTGTTAATGTTAATTTTAATTTTTTTTATTCACAAACACAAAATAAAATTAATTAAATAACATAATAAAAACTACTTACATCAACATCCGCAGTTCCACCAACTGAAACAAATTTTGATACATGACTAGGTGCAGCTTGTATTGCAGCTGAAACTGCGATAAGGCACACAGTGATTTTCCACATGTTGAAAAATCTGAAAACAAATTACGTATTATTATATTTCTATTTTTATCTAGAAATTAATTATGTCGTTTAATAGACTAACCAGCAGATAGAAAAATTTAATAGGTGTTTTCCTAGTGAAGGTTGTTACCTTGCGAAGGTAAATTATAAACTGAATCAACTATTTATTATACAGAGTATTTATACAAAAATGAACAATGCTATGGAAATAATGTTCCAGGAAGAAAAATCACTTAACGGCTTTATAACTCAGAAATCATCAAGACTAATTGTCAGAAATTTGCAGTATCATTTTAATAATTAAGATTGTCTGATTTGGTGTTGGTATAGCGGTTACATTTCCAGAAACTGGTTTTCTGATACAAGTTATACTATATAGGAAAATATTTTTATGGCTGCTAATAATTATTGCCTCTGCCACGACATAAAAAAACTCATGATGACTATGCTTTCTCATTATATCGTATAAAAAATTGATAATTTGCCCAAACTAGAAATGAATTCCCCAATTGTCTAATCATTTTAAGATTCTGCAAATTGCCTAAAAAATCTGCAGTTTGACTAGAATTTCGGAGCTTAGCGGTAGATAAAAACCTCCATATTTTTTAAAAGTCGTTTATTTTTATTTTTCAGATTTTCATAAATTTAACCTTTACAATAGTTCCTCGATGGATTTGTCGTACTTACAATTACATAGTTCAAACATTTTATATATTACTCATCACCAGAACTTAAAAAATATTTAAATTATTAACTAATTACAATTCTCCAATGACTGTTATTATAAATTTGGTGAATGAAAATCATTCAAAATACTAATTTCGGTGTTTTTGTGTTGAAGGCCGTGTTCAAAATAAATTAGTACAATGATACTTTTTTTTCATATTTTCTAATGACCACTTAGAAGAATCAATGAACTGAGAAAGTAACCACACTAAAGGTAAATTATCTTCATTGAAATAAAAATATGTGAATTCATAATAAATATGTCTGTGCATTGAAGTTTAAGTTACATTTTTATATATTTTTTTAGATTATACAGGGTATCCCATCAAAGACACAAAATATTTTTAAGTATGATTCTAGAATACTTTCCGCATTGTCCTGTATAATTTTTTTTATCTCTAATCCGATTTTTTTTTATATTTATTTTCCATATAAATTCATCGCAGGTGGAAACTTACGGTAATATTTTTAACAAATTTAATAATTACTCCGAGTAAACATCGTTTATTTTCAAATTGGAATTTAACTTTTCGATTCAAAATAAACCAATCTTTCATCATGTATCAAATTTTTAACTATTTGCGATACTAGTTTTCAAAATAAATTAAATAAAACGTGAACATAATGATTTATTTTTTCCAAATTTTATTTTGAACACTAATAATTCTTTAAGAGTTAACACTATCAAAAAATTACAAGATATTTTCGATTGCAAATCATCTCAGCTACAAATTTCTTGTGTAACTTTTTTTCGATAATCAAATAGTTTAGCAGACTGGCTTCTTTTTATTCAACAGTGATTTACTTTTTCAATCTACAATTTTTCAGCATTCAAGAGACGATTGCTCGAAAACAAACCCTGATCGGGGATAAAAAATTATACAGGACATTGCAGAATTTATTCAAGAATCACATCTAAAAATATTTATATCCTGGGACACCCTGTATAGCGTTGCTTAAATAATTATTGTTCCAAATAAAAATTAACAAAACTTTTTTAGACATACACAGTTATTAATTCAGATAGATGCATAAAACCTAGTAAAACAAGGAAAAGATAATTTTAATAACCCTCCAACAAACTGAACTTCAATCCTTGCAATTTAATCTTACTATATTTCCTACAATTCTCCTCATACACATTTTTTTCTTTGTGTAGTCCAGTTTTATGTTCACCTTGGGACAAACCCAACATTTGTTCTTTAATGGCTTACGTTGACTTAATATGTAAAACCATCTAGGTATTTGAATACACATAATAAAGTAAACAATCCGAAACGAGGAAGGCATGAAAAAAAATTTAACGGTCCACGAAGTAGGTATTTCTTACATATTTCCGCGGATTTTTTTGTTTATAGTTTTTATAAAGTTTGCAAGTTTTTTCTTGAATTTATTTAAGTAGTACCTAACCTTCAGTTGACGCGATCAACATTATAATAATTCCATTCTCACTAATTTTGTCCTTTAATATGATGAAGTTGATGTTCAAAACAAAATTACCAGGTGGAATGACGTTAGGAGTTATTTTTTAAGAAAATATTCCGCTGCGAAACTAGTTTTCTTTGTGGTTCTTGGAGAATTAAATTAGTGGTACTCTATAATTATAATTATATTAATAAATCTTAAAATTTAGGAAAGACTTAAGTCGTAGGAACCTTTAGTATTAAAAAAATTTAAATTATACTTTTACGTACACTGTGTCCCAAATTGCTTATAATTGCAGAGTATCTCTGTAATTTGTAAAGATAGAACTTTGTGATTTTCGCGAACCTATGCCACTTTTTCGTCAAACTTTTAATGCCACAAACAGAACTAAGCTAACTTGTTTTGTTTCTGAGATACAGGGTGAAAACGAAAATTTTCACTTTCTGGAGTGCTGTCATATCTCACACACCGTGTAAGCTAGAAAAAAAGTAAAAACTGTTCTAGATAGATATTTTTGCGTAGAATCCAGTGGCGTACTCGAAAAAAAAATGATTTGCACCGTTTAAGAGATATGACCCAAAGTAGGTCTTTTAAAATTGAACACCCTGTATTTTTCAGTCTCATTAAATTTGTCTATTTTTTCTCATTAAAATGATGTAAACAATAGGCACTTTCAAATTTAATAAATGCCCTAAAACAACAAAAAACCCAATTATAAGTTAAAAAAATTTAGTTGGACTTGAAAATCGAAGATAAAGAAATGTTTACATGCAACATGAGACACAATATTACATAAAAAAAATAAGAAAGTAAAATATTTTGTTAAGTTTCATTATTTATTTATATGACCGTTAAAAAAATGTATTTTGCTTTTTGTTTCTTTTTTATTAAGATAAAATAAAAATAATATTAATGTTAAGAATTTTTAAAAATTATGTAAAATTTTTCGTAGATAATTGCTTGCATTTATCAGGAAATAAATACGGAATACATAACTTGTACATTATTTTCGCGTTTTTTTAATTTACTCCTAAAATGCGCTTTGTAGCCTGTGGTTCTTCTAAACAAGAAAACACAAGGAAATGTTAGAAAATTGACTTTTACTGAGGTCGTTTTTAATTAATAATTATTTATGTTACAAGTGTTGAAATCGATTCATTGCATTATGAACGGTAATACCTTTGCGAGAGACGCAGCCGAACGCTTGTGAGTGCATAATGCAATGGAGTTTTCACAAGAGCGACATACCATATTTTTTGTACTGTGTTTTGCAAAAAACATTTTTTAAGCATTAAAATAATAAAAATACTAGGTACTTAAACAAAACTATGTTGGTTTTCCATTTATCACTAAAATATGTCAAATGTTAATCTATCAGTGTTCGAATTTCAAATTCAAACTCGAATTTAAAAAAATGGAAATTCCCTCACATCTTAAATGTGCAGGCAAAACCACTGCAAATTTACTATCTGTAAAATCCGCAGGCCGACATAAAGCAGAATACCTAAAATTCATCAAGTGGTGCGAAGAAAATAAAATCAATGAATATTCGGAAACAAAGTTTACAGCGTAAACAACCGAAATTTCTATAAATAAACTCCATTAATTTAAAATTAATATACATTTTAGAGTTTTTTTAATATTTACCAAGCACATATGGTTTTGTAACATTGGAGACAAAATAAATTATCTTTCAGTAATAATTGATTTGCCAAAATCAGTTTCTATTTTCTTAGCTTAGATTTCTAGTTTGTATTTTGCAGCACTAGAGTTTTTCTCATTTCCATTGCAGAACGTAAAATGTCAATAACAACAGAACTATTGCAGCACAAAAAATGTATTAAACAAGGTGGAAAATTCTGCAGGTATTAATATTACAGATTTCCTAGAATCCCTCTAAAATTATTTTAAAATATAGAAAAAAGGGTGGATATCTATAAGTGGCATTCAATGCGTTTCAATTTTATGTTTAAAAAATAGTGTACATTGTACATCAGTAAAAATTGTTTATTATAGCTATTAATATATTAGCGATATGCTAAACAACTTTTTATTGAATATTAATAGCATATTACTATTAACATCGTAATAATAAGGCACTCTTCATTCTTACGCAAGCTATAATTGTCTCATGCTTATTTGTTTTCAACAATTCATCGCTAATATGTTCTGATGGATAAATATACATTATATTATTATTAAATTATTATTATATTACTCCTTTCGAAGTGACCTAGCTGTATTTATAGAATGAATGCAATAAGTACTTTAGTATGTAATTGGTACAGTTTGCACATTTGAAATTTGAACTTCTATAGAATAAGATGTGTATATTTTTGTTATTTAATTTACATATTATTAAAATATTACGTACTACATAAACTTCTATTAATGAACTCTTTAGGTGTTAGGAATACATTTTGTAGACTGACAAGCCCACACTTAGAACTTAGTTGAATACAAATATTGGAACAATGATATTAAAATGTCCTGAAACTTCAACGAAGCTTTTTGAAACTTTACCGATTGTTTCGGTGCTTGACATTTTAATACTATGTATCTTAGAGGGTTGAAATCTTTATAAGCCTGTTATTATAGTGTTTACTTAGAAATGACTTTAGAATTTCTGAAAGAAAGTTCATAATTAGATCAAACAAAATTTTCATTTAGAAGTGGAACGAGTCTAAACAGCGCTATGCATGAAAAACTTAAAAAAAATTATAAAATAACACGAAGAATGTGACTGATTTAATAACTCGCAGGCTCTATCTCTAAAAACATTATAAATATTTCTGGTTAAACCACGCATTCCAACGTTATTGTAAATTTGGAATTAATATTTATTTTATCTCCATTTCAAGGTAATTTAATTCCAAGAATATCATTAGAATTTCTAGGATTTATTAAATAGAGAATCGAATGGTCTACTCAAAAATTATAAACCCAAAAATATCACAGGAGTTGGTAACCTTGAAATGGATAACGAACTTTCAGCTTGAAGACTATTTTATATTATACTCATCAAAAAATTTAACTTTTAAGCTCCAAGTTAGTGAATAAAATAACCGTTGAGGCAATAAAGGCTAATTTTTTTTGGCAGTGACAATATTTAGATTTTTCTAGTAGTAGAACGTTAATTTTATTTACTAATATTGAGGATTGGGAATTTAGGTTTAAGTTCATACTTTTCGCTACCACCCCTCATAACCAGAGACGTAAATCAGAAGTCTAACTAAACTGCTGGCCAATTGAAACGTACCAAGCGAATTTTTAAGTGGAATTTAAAGTAAAATATTTTGAAAAGGAGAAAAGATATCAACATGAGGTTTTCAGGATTCAAGAGATAATTTAATTGCGAAAACAATAGTGTGATCCGATTTTTTTACTTTGAAGTACGTTACTATCTACAGGGTATGAAAGAAAGTCGTCTTTTTTTTTCTCAAACTTTATACCTACCGAGATTCCACAAAATTTTTTAAATATTTTTTGATGTCCATTTTTTTAGTCCCTGGTTAATGAGGAAAAAACCAATTTCTCAAAATATTTATAAGATACCGAATTTTTTATTAAATTAAATACTGTTAAACAGGTTTTTGCAATAATAATTATGCTGCCATTTTGAAAGCAAATGTCATCATGTGATATGTCGATAAAAAGGTAATTTTAAGTAGAATCTAATACTTACGGAAAAAAATATACAGAGTTGTTTTAAAAAAATTTGAAAGTTAGTAAGTGGCCCTTACGGTGAAACCGGAAGTGTCATCAGATTGTTTTAAACGTCAAAATGATTATTCCTTTCAACAATCAAACCATGCCAAATTTCAAATTAATACAGTTAAATGTAACAAAATGGTGGGGGTTGTAAAATGATTTCGTAGCCACCTGGTATACACGAATATGAGCAAATTTTTGAAAAAGTGAAAAACCCGTTTCGAGGATTTAAGTTACTTAAACTAATGGTGAACATAAACTAACTAAATTCCATTCTATTCCTTAAGAAAATAGCCTCAAAAAATGAATTTACAAAAATTTACCAATTAGCGAACGTGTACCGATTTTTGATAAGCCACTGGTTACCAATAAATAAATGAAAGTACAAAAAGTGTACTTTTTATAAGAAAGCCATTCATAAGTTATCATAATCAACTACAGAGATTGGTTCTTACAAAACACAATACGGCCGAACGACAAAAAACAAAGAAAAAATCAAATTTTCAGCAAAAATTCGGTATCTTATAAAATAACAGGATATCAAAATTTTGAAAAATAGGTTGTTTTCCCATTAAGTAAGGACTAAAAAAATCTACATAAAAAAAATCTAAAAAAATTTTGTGGAATCTCGGTAGTTATAAAATTTGACAAATAAAAGAAGACTTTCTTTCATACCCTGTAGATAGTAATGTACTTCAAAGTAAAAAAATCGGGTAACACTATCGTTTTCTCAATTAAATTATCTCTGAAATCCTGAAAACCGCATGTTGATATCTTTTCTATTTTTCAAAATATTTGACTTTAAATTCAACCTAAAAATTCGCTTGGTACGTTTCAAAAACTGTATTTTCATATTTTGGTCAAAAATTTCTTAATATATCATAAAGAAGTGAAACTATTATGGAGTTCTTGTAAAAATAGAACCATTAAACCAAAAATTGCAGATTTGAAGTAGATTTACATATATTGCTAGAATGTATTTTGTTAAAATTTTCTTTTGATTATAATTTAATTTAATACTTAATTTATTTTAATTACTTTCAAATTTCGCACAAATAAAAATACCTAAAATTCCGAAAATGTCATAAATTACATTAATTTTCAAACACCGATTCACATTTTCAGGTATTTCATGAGAGCAGCCAGCTGATGTCAGTACTTAATTTGAGTAAGTACATACTTCTACTACCTAATTATGTAGGTAATTGCATGTACCTAAATATATAATTTTCTGGAATAATTTTAAATCTCGATATTTTACATCGTCTTTCAGAAAACTAAATAATTTAATTTTAATGAATATTAAATGAGCTAAGATAATATGTCCATGACTTTGAATATTCACATATTCAAATTTATAAACCAACATTTATTATACAGAAATATTTACTTAAGTAACAAATTATCCTTGTTTCAGGATAATACTCGCAGAAGCTTTTTCATAAAAATAATAATAATACCTAACCAAGGTAATATGAAATTAACATAAACCTACCGCGTTATATCCTGAAACAATGCACTGAATTATCACAACACAGAACAAAGATGTGCCCACTTAGACTACTGCACAATCAACTACACTGATAATAATTATTCAAGTTTCATATATATACAAAGGTATTCACTGAACCTGGTCTGATGGCCTCCGGCACTACAGACGAATCAACGAAGGTCGAAAATTAATGCAAATGGGAAGCTCCAAGTCATTACCAGTTTGGATAATTTTTGGTTTTTATGAAAGTTTGACCAGAATTGAAACCACAAATGGACAAATTTGTCATCAGAAGAAATGTAAAACACTGATTTAGTTATGATGTGTGGGATACCTAATTATTAGAATTTTCAAAAGTTCCATTACGAAGGAAGGAAATTTTATTATATTTAGTTAGGAATAAATAATTTGCATTTAATTTAACTTTTGCCAAGTATGTTACAGGAGTTGCTTTTGGAACTAATTTACACGTATCTCTTTAATTAATTTAATAACATTATACAGAAATTAAAATTCTTACTTCATCTTTAATTATTCACTTTAACGAAATCTCAACGTTCACGGTTGCCAGTAAATTTTGTTACACTTTATTCAAAATATTATTGTTTTCTGAATAAATTAATTGGCTATCATTATCGTATGGACTATAAGAGCTTTGAAATTACAGGAAATTTTAGCACGTCCTTATATTAAAAAGGAGGATAACACAAAGAAAATATTAGCTGAGTGTTGCGTTTTATTATTTAAATATCAATAAATTACCACAATTTTCCATATTAGCTACAAGATTTTATTAATTTCCCTTCTAGAATATAGCAGATTTAGAGTTCCTTATATTTTTAAAATAAAGCTACAAAACTATTTTATCGAAAAAATAAGAAATTTATGTTAACGTTCATTTTAAATTAAATTACATATATTTTTAAACCCAACCTTACATAAATACCTATGGCATTCTAGTTTCAGTTATTTGTTCTTTTAATAAATAATTATAATAATGGATCATAAAATAGGGGTTAGGGCCGAAGGGGAAGCTTAAAATATTATACCTTGTGTATTTGCTGTAGAAACACCAAACATTTTTTTGTCAGTTTAATATATTCCCAGTTGACATGGTTACAATCAACATTATGTTCCTATAATATATAATATTGTAAACATTATTTAATTAGTAAAATAATATGAGTATATTTTAACATACTTGAAGAAAAAATAAATCTTATAATAATTATAATATTATGTATGTACAAGAAAACAAAACTGCTAAATTTGAGTGAGGGTTATAATTCAATCTATTTTCTCACTATAGATACAGGGTGTCCCAAAATTAGCCTGCCAAAATGTACCAGCTGATTCTACGTTCAAAAATAATGCAAAAAGTTTTAATAAATATAGGTTGAAATATGCTTTCTAAGGGAGCTACAACCCCCCGAAAGGGGGGCCCCAAAGAGGAGTTTTCTGTAATATCTCTGCAATTGTTTGAGGTACATTCATGAAATTTGGTGAGTTTGAACCTTTTATAATTTGCCACATATATTTTTTCCAATTTTCAAAAATTTTGCCAGGGGCGTCACATACAGGGTTGGTGCTGGGTATATTATGTCCCATATTTTTTGTGGGGATAATTATTAAGTTTTTTATATTAAATTTTGAAACTTGGTTTATTTTTACACAAAAAGGTAGTCTCAGTCGATCTTTGTATCTTGAACCATTTTCGAGTAAAATCGTTTTGAAAAAATCACATCCATGAAAATTACACCAATAACAATAATCACAAAACTAAAATTTATCAAAAGTAGACAATGGATTAAAATTTATAGGTATTTATTACTTCGTTTAGCATTTCTTCGTCAAATATTAATAATAAAAACAAAAAATCAAAAACAAAAATGTTTTTTCAATTATGTGATTATTTTTATTAGTGTAGTTTTTATGGACGTGACTTCTTAAAAACGATTTTACTTGAAAACGATTCAAGATTCAAAGATCGACTGAGACG
This sequence comes from Pediacus dermestoides, assembly GCA_963942485.1. NCBI lineage: Eukaryota > Metazoa > Arthropoda > Insecta > Coleoptera > Cucujidae > Pediacus > Pediacus dermestoides. The sequence goes on from OZ012625.1 coordinate 9,854,490, forward strand.
AACTTTTTTGTCTAAAAATATACCAAGTTTCATAATTTGATATAAAAATTTTTAAAATTATCTTACTTTACTTTACTTTAACACCTTAAAGTTTAACGGACACACTGAAATAATGTAAAAGTCCCAAGTCTCCCTTTAAAATAATAATGTGCAACTCGGCCACTCCCTAACTAGTACCTGGATGGAGAAGTGGATAAGTACCTGCGCTTAATTTAGTCCCTAAAAAGAAAAAAAGGACCCATATTTATGTCCCTGCTAGATCACAGATGGCACTCTTCCTTAATGCTCGCCGTCTGTTATACTATTAATTTGGCATAAATATTCAAAGAATTTTTAAAACTTTACTCTGGTTTCTCTTCAGAGCGAAAAAATCTTTCGCCTTTTACTAAAGATTTCCGTGGAGAGGAACAATTCAAATGAGTCTATATCGAATTTTTTGTATGCCCGACGAAAGTTGGGCGCTTAATTTAATAAAACATAATTTTTAGTTTTGTTGTATCTACAAAATGATATTACAATATTTTTCTTTTTATAAATATTTATCTGGGGAGGTGATAAACTCCCCCATTCTATGTTAAATTAAATTCCTAACTCGTTACCATAATATAAACCTTATTTACAAATTTAAATTAGTTCGATTTAATAAAGAAATTAGTTAGGTAGGTACCCATGCACCTACGTACATTAAAATATGTGGAAAATTTATGAAATGTTATCATAGGGACAAATCTCATTAAATAATCCAATTAATTTCTGTTATTAAACTTTAATCTCTTATGCCCGGTTTCACCAAGCTCTACTAATGATCAATTAACGAATTGCGTGTTTAAAATTTAGCAGCGGTAGTTTATTGGGTCTTTTAAATTTGTTGCTAAGCAACGCACAGCAAATAACAATCATTCAGCCAATAACATGCCGCTGCTAAATATTTATCACGCTGTTATTTTAGCAGAGCTTGGTGCAACCGGAGATTAATTTTTTGTTTTTGTATATAATTACAGAAAATATAAATAGGTATGCAGTTGTTTCATTTAAAATTTATTGTGTTTTTACTTTCTTATACGAAGTAATAAGAAAGTATGTTCGGACAAAAGTAAATTTTTGAAGTTTGAGAGGAGAACTGGAAATTTTACGCAAATAATTAGTAAACACCTAACAATACAATAAGATAAAGCCTTAATAACAACATTATGGATGGAAGAAAATTATTTATTGGATTTAACAATATTTTAACCTTAGTAATTAGCAAACTTTACAAAATGAATTTACAACTAAATGTTGGGATAATTTTTAATTTAGGACCATTAATAAGAGGTTACGTCTCCTTTCGCTTTAATAGCTGCCTGTATTCTAGCAGGCATTGTATTTATCAAATTTTGGTACAATTCTGGCGTGAAACTGTCCCAAATTTCTTCTATTTTGGTCTTTAAGTCCCCAATGGTTCTTGGTGGATTATTGCGTAGAATACGTTTAATTCTATGCCAAAGAGTTTCAATGACATTTAAGTCCAGACTGGATGAGGGCCATGAAAGCACTTTTATGTCGTTTTCCCCAAGATTCAAAACTGTGATTTTTTAAAAACAGTCGTTAGAAAATTACGTCACATTTTTCAAGTACAATTTTAAAGCTACGACATATGCCTAAAATCACCAAATAAAGACTTGGGGATTTTTTTGTACATAAAACCAAAATCCAGCTTTGCAATAAAGTAAATTTTACCAAAATCCAACCAGTGGTTCCAAAACTGTGATTATTTTAATGTAGGTAACACCCTCAAAAAACACGTTTTTTGAAAAGTGAACTGTGGAACTCGAAAAAAATGCAAAAAAAATCATATTAAAATTTAGGATTTTTTCAATATAGTACGATTATGAGCTTTGATTTAAATGTTTTTTGACACAAATCCAACCAGCGGTTTCAAAACTGTGATTATTTAAAACAGTTACTAGAAAATTTTATCATTTTTAAAGGTGCAACTTTGAAGCTCCGATAAATGCCTAAAATCACCAAATAAAAACTTGTGTAAGTTTTTTGTAAAGAAAACCAACATCCAGCTTTGCAATAAAGTAAATTTCATCAAAATCCGACTACTAGATCCAACGTTTTGAAAATAATAATTCTTTGTTTCTACAATTTCCCCATCCTGCTGGGTTAAAGTGCCACAGTTTTGGAACCGCCGAGCCGATTTTTACGAAATTTACGTTTTTATATAACTAAATGTTGGCATTATAACAGAAAAAACCATCAACATTGTGGAAGTTAATTTAGATAACTTTTGGGCGTATGGAAAAAAGACAATCAAATTTATTTTTGTTCGAACATTTAGTTGTTAGGGCTCGTAGTAGGTAATCGTGATTTTTTTCGACTTCGAGATTTTGATGGATTTACACGTTTTGAGGGACCCTGAATCCATTTTGACCATTTTCCCCATGATGTCTGTCTATGTATGTGTCTGTCTAAAATATGAGTGGGACAAGGACAGATTTGTGCGTATTGCAATAAGTGCGAGAGAGACTTTCGAAATTTATTTGAAAATTGCTGGAAATTGCGGGAAATTGAAACACGATTTTTACAAGAAATTTAACTTAATTTCTTTAGGAAAAGTAATGGTACTATATCCGTATAAGAAAGTCATGTGTTGGACACATCAGATATTAAAATTGATAGAAATAAATCCAGCGTAATTAATTTTTAACTTATCAGACTCGATTTTCCACTTATTAAAGAAGCAAAAACCGTTCAATAATATTTATTTTAAAGTTCAACTCTCTGGGAAATCCTCTGACGCAGTTCATACTGGGTTTATTAATCTGCAGGTTTTTTACCTGGCAGTTGAATTTTATACAACTTTTTGCAATAATAAACATCTCTTTATGAAAATATTCACATAATGGACTATAATTCTATAATACAATACATAACTGTAAATACATAATTCTGATTCGAAACAAAAAGCTTTTATTGCTATACTAATGTATCTCTATATTTTTTTATCTTTATCGTTTATTAGATTATTGACCTGTTCATATCATTTTTTTCTCATTAGGTTTATGGATTAGAATGAATAATTAAAAACAATTAAAATTTTCGTCTAAGTGACAAAAAATTATAAAAAGTAGTTTTAAAACTTTTAATTTGGGATGGTTCTTTAGGGTTTTACAGAACGTGATTTTTAAAATGAAATATCCACTTATGCGATACCTACTCAAAAGAAAATATGTAGGAATGCTGGTTTATTAATTTTGCTGTTTTAATATTTAGACAACCCACAATCCACAAAATATTATAAACGAAATCAAAATTCAAATTTACAAAAAAGAGAATATAAAACATTTTCTTAAAGGAGCTATCAGTTTTCTGGTTAATTTACTTAATAAATTTGTAAGTGATTTATAATTATAAAACGTTAAATTAAATTTATTAGGTAATTTTTTCGACGTAGAGATTTTATTCTACATCCACGTTCAACGGCTCAAATTGTTACTAATAACTTACGTTTCATTTCAGTGTTTTCCATTACATAATTGAAAATTGGCAGCAAAACTACTTGAATATTACATAAAAATTACTTTATTAAGACGAACAATCCAAATCCTTAGAATGTATTTGGTAGTTCAGTCCAAATATTTTAAAATATTTTTAGAATTAAAACCTCCCTTAATTAAACAAGAAACTTTATTCCTTATTATATTATTATAAAAATAAATTGAACACAAACAGATTAATATACTAAATAACTTTTAGGTCATACTCCAACGTCAAAACTTAAACAAAACTGTAAAATTTATTTAATCACTATCATCTGCTTCACTTGACGCTGGTGTACTCTCCACTTCCTCATCCTCTGAACCTGACTCATCCTTTTTACTCGTACTTTTCTTTTTATCAGGTTTAGATTTACTCTTCTTTTTATCCAGCTCATCATCAGTACGCTCCTTCTTCCGTTTATTACCCTTTTCCGATTTCTTTTTAGCTCCCTCATCATCCGAGCTACTATCATCACTAATGTACTCTTTACTTTTGAACTCTTTGTTGGTTATTATATTCGCGGTGGAACTCGCTGGTTTTTTCTTGGGAGCACTCTTTGAGGATGATTTTTTCTTGTCGGATTTTTCGGCTTTGTCATCCTTAGACCCTCCACCAGATGCATTGTACTCCTTCATTGCTTTATTGTACTCTTCCTTCTGTTTAACAGCTTTCTTTTCCCATTCGCTTTTATCTTTCAGTTCCCGCCACATTTCTCCGCCTTTTTTCGCGATTTCCGTCACCTTAATCCCAGGGTGTTCCGATTTGATTTTCTCGCGGGTTTCATTTAGCCACAGCATAAAAGCAGTCTGAGGTCGTTTGGGTTTGTTGGCATCCTCAGTTTTCTTTGTACGTTTTTTACGCGGCTTCTCTGATATTGTTTTAGTTTTCTTTTCTTTCTTGTGTTTTTTGTCGCGTTTTTCACCACCAGATCCATCGTCGTCTTCAGAGGTCGTACTGTGGTCTGTGTCGAATTCCTCCGCCACATCACTGACGTTGTGTTGATCCGGTTGGAAGTCGTCGTCGGTGCTTTCATCATCGTCTTCGCTTTGGTCGTCGTCGCGTTCTTGGGCCTCGGCTTTAACACGCTCCAAGTAGGCATCAGGTGCTGCCTCATCGTCTGAGTTGCCGAAATCATCCTTGTAAGACGCTTTGTCCTATTAAAACAAAAACAGAATTATCTAAAACTTGTGATTTTTTTTAAATCTTACGCTTTTTCCACGGTTTTTAATATTCAATTTTTTCGAGGTAATAAAATCGAAGAATTTTCCATATTCCTCCTTTTCTATACTGCTAAACGTATGAAGTGTTCCCGATTTTAGTTCAACCTCAAAATCAAATGTTCTGTTGTTGCCACCACCACGTGCAAAGTTAACGGAAGCGATTTCTTCGAACCGGATATGAATTGGAGGCTTATGCACATAGATGAAGCCTCTTTCTAGCGGATACAGATAACCAGCAGCTGCTTTATAAGAACAACCAATAGCGGGTGTTCCAGAATGACTAAAAAAATTAAAAATAAATTTATTTTATTACGGTAATAGTAGTTTTTCTTTACCCAACAAAAGCACCAGGTCCTGTCAGCTTCCTGTTAATAATATGTTTCATAACCTTCCCCAAAACCTCATACGTAGGCCCCGACATATCTTTCTCCAATTTCCCATCATACTTCTCCTCAAGTTCTTTTCTAAAAAATTAACCAAGTTTAGTACAAAAATTACTCATGTATGTTGATTCAGATATACTCAGAAAACGGCAGTTCAATCGACACTTCATCATCGTTATTGAACAGCAATACCAAGAAATGGTACCTAGTTTGGCCTTGTTTAATTGGAGGATCTAAACTAACAACAAAAAACATTTGCCTGCTGTCTTTGTGTGGCAACAAGAACAGCCGGAGTACTGTGGACATTGGTATTTTGTAATCGAACGTTTTGCCGTGAAGCTGAAAGAAACTTTGGAATATCTTAATATCATAACGACCGCTAAAACAAGAAATTTATTAGTTTGGAATTTTTGGTGGGAGGTTTCGGTTTACCGAGGAGTAAGACAGTGGATTTCACGAAATATTGCGATAGCATCGCCCGAAATGTTAATGACACTTGCTTTGTCCATAACCTGTTGTTGGAATGCTTCTACAGGATCTACATCTCCTGCCAATTCATTCGATGGTATAAAAAACCGCATCTCCATTAAACTAACTGGAGCATCGTCGTTCTAAAATAGAAAATAGAAAAGTCCATGAGTTTTTTACGATTAGTGTTCAGCTGCATTCTAACCTGATGAAACTCCATTGTGATTTCATTTTTCCCAGCAGCGCACTGCGATACATGATTTAATGGAATCTCAAACGCACTACTTGAGCCAACTTCAAAATTCAATACGGATCCAGTGAACTTGGCAGTGCCCCAATTCCACCCCTTTAAACTCAATTCCTTTTCCAGCATGTCGATTTTGTAGGAGCTGTTGAAGAACTTGGCTATTTTCTCTTTGTCTGTGTCTTTGAAACCGACGAAACGATGTAGGAGACCGTTTTTCAGGAAGATACGCAAGCCCCAGCTGCCGGCAAAATTTTGAAAATTCACAACATCGAAATCACTCGCTTGTATCTGCTCAACTTTGCCTGTTTTGTTGTTTTTAAATATGATGTGCTGGTCGGTCATTTTCAATTTTCCTGGGGTCTATTTTGGGGACAAGATAATTTGTAGGTTAGGTTTTGGATAAATCATGTTTTTCTTACCATGCATCCTTTTATTTCGGCGGTTATATCAGAGAACTCTAAGAAGTCCATTGCGGTGGAATTTGTGGTTGATTATTATTTGATTAAATAATTTCTTTCTAATTTTAAACCACAGACACCAACCTTTTCATAGCAACACATTGCACATAAATGAGAAACATAACATGGCAACCATAGAATATATAACCCATAGAATACCCAATGGCAACACATCGCTCGCGCGCACTAATTTCTATTTTATCGACAAAGCTGTCTTAGTCAGTTTCTAAAGTTACAACGCCTTTTTGGTACTTCTACTATTAATAGTAAACAGTAAACATAGAGTATAACATAAAATTATCTACAGTTTATCTGCCACAGTTTTCACTTTGATTTAATACCGAAGTGCCGATTTTTTAAATATAAAATACATTTAAAATTACAGAAAACTAATTTACCAATTTAATTGTAAATAAAGCTACAATAAAATAAAATTTTACAATTTCACTGAAATAAAAATATGTAAACTACAGATATTAATATTACTGCATTAAATCATATTTGATCAATGAAAACTTTAGTAGCTTTATTATAAACTGAATAACACAAATTGATGCTTTCATAAATTTACTCGTTTACTGAACGCACTTCTTACGTGAACTTGCAACTAAAATTACAGATATCTAACTTATCAACTATATTGAAGCGCCAAATATATCGAATCTTCAAATTTTGTTGAAAAATTGTAATCTTTCACCAAAAGTAGTATAAATCTCAATTTGTCGATGTTCTATTGTGTGATTTTTGTTCTGGAAAATCACGAATAAGTAGTAAATCCAAAATTTTAATTGTTTTTCCACAAATATCCCAAATTAGTCATTTTTCATCTTTTAATAAACATTTCCGAGGTAGTGGTACTTTGAAAAAACAGCATCTTAGCAACGGTTGTCAAGATATATTGTTTAAAATCAACAATCGTGTTTCTTTGAGGTCATTTGTTGATCCATAAAAAATTTTCAAAATCAGTAAAATATGCAAAGTTAGTGCATAAACATGTGAAATAGTAATGTGTGAAAAATAAAATAATATTTGGTTATTTGGAAATAATGAGAGGTAAAATAAGGAATACCTTTTTTTCATCTATACAGGGTGTTCGCGCGAAGTGGCTCACTATTGCTAACTTCGTTATTATTGGAGCTACAAAGTCGGTTAAATTAGCAAACTAGTAGCATTTTTTCCGCTGATTATAATGGTGAAAACAAAAAAACAATTGACCATCTAGTTTTCAAGATATTCAAAAAAATAACATTTTTTTAAATGGAACACCCTATATATTTTTGCAAAAATCGATGGTAAATTAAATTCTATACAAAAAATTTCCTCATCTTTTTTTGATAATAATTTAAAATAAGCGAGTTATTTTGAAAAAAAGTTTGTAATTCTTTAAAATCAAGTAGCCATAAAACGGAATAGTAATTTATTAAAACCAAACAATCATAATTTTGAATTTAAGCAAGTTGAAAAATACTTGAAAGAATTACGGAAATAATGAAAATTTACAAAATTATAACTTTCATGGCTACTTGATATTAAAACTTTGAAAACTTTTTTTCAAAATAACTTGCTTATTTTAAATAATTGTCAAAAAAGCATAAGAACATTCTTTGTTCAGAATTTAATTTATCATCGATTTTCGCAAAAATATACAGGGTGTTCCATTTAAAAAATGTTATTTTTGTGAATATCTCGGAAACCAGATGGCCAATTGTTTTTCTGTTTTCACCATTATAATCAACGGAAAAAATGCTACTAGTTTGCTAAATTAACCGATTTTGTAGCTTCAATAATAACAAAGTTAGCAATAGTGAACCACTTTGCGCAAACACCTGTATATTAAAAATATTAAATAAAATAGTAATATTTCCGTAATTCTTTCAAGTATTTTGCAACTTCCTTAAATTCAAAATTATGATTGTTTAGTTTTAATAAATTACTATTCCGTTTTATGGCTACTTGATTTTAAAGAATTGCAAACTTTTTTTCAAAATAACTCGCTTATTTTAAATTATAATAAAAAAAAATTAACGACATTTTTTGTACAGAATTTAATTTGTCATCGATTTCTGCAAAAATATATAGGATGTTCCATTTAAAAAAATGTTGTTTTTGTGAATATCTCGGAAACCAGATGGTCAATTGTTTTTCTGTTTTCACCATTATAATCAGCGGAAAAAATGCTACTAGTTTGCCAATTTAACCGACTTTGTAGCTCCAATAATAACGAAGTTAGCAATAGTGAGCCACTTCGCGCGAACACTCTGTATATTATTTGTTTTTATAGAATTATATCATAAATTTTAAATCGAGTTTGTTTTTAATGTTTCAAGTTGGTAATTTTTTGCTGAAAATGGAAAAAACTTATTAATTCAAAAGGGTCACGTGAGCGCTGGAACAGAACTCTTCTCGGCCTACTTGTAGGTATTATTTGCCTTGCATTACCTACTTTTAAAACCAGCTCGCTAGATTTTTATAAGAAAAATGTTCGCATATATTCTAGTTTTTTTATCGAATTCCACAATTTTTTTTGGTTGAAAAGGGAAAGCAACTTGGTTTTTTAGTGCAGGCAGAAAAAAATAGCCCAAAGGAATGTAGGAAATGGAAAAAACTATTGACAAATTTAAAAAAGTCTGCTTGGCTCAGCAAACATTTTTTTGCTTCATTTTTTACAATTTATTCGAAATATTGTTTGAAATACCTCATACTTTGTTTTGTAACTACGAATTATGAAAATGTATCTTTTCTCACAGTTCTCTTCTCATCTCCAATTTTGAATATTATTTCGATTTATTTTTAAGTAATTTGCCTAATGAACCTATTAAGTAGGTAAACAGCCAATTAATTTAATGTATTTTAAATTCTCCTCCTACCAGACATTGTTATTATCATTTCTCTCTATTAGATGTAACAAAAATTTTCGAATATTCTAGTGTATAAAAGACAATAGACAGCATTACACCTTACAAAATGTGACAAATTCTTTTGGGACGTTTAATTTAATTTTTAAATGATACTTGTTCCCAGAATTCCAAATACAATTAATTGCAATTATTTTATGGATGTATACGCAATTGGTTATTTATACATACAGTATGTTATGTATACGCAATACATACTGACTGTATGCGCTATTATTACAATTAATAATTTGATAATAACTACACAATTATAAATAACTATAGTTTTATTTATTAAAGTTCATTTACAATGTTGTTCATTAAAGTAATCAGTAAACTATAAAGTATTATTAAAACAGTGAAATATAGTTAATGAAATTTAAAGTAGGTTGGTGGGTATACCAATAAAGTAAGATAAATATATGATTTATTATTATGTATTTTAATTTTTTCTTTTTTGTAAAATGTGGTCCTTTGGATTTAATTTTAGTTCTGAATTTTAAGTTTTTATTTGATTGATTTGAACAGGGCTCGTTATTAGACCGAATTTGTTCTTCAGGTTCTTCTGATTCAATTGCACTAAGCCTACTACTCTCATGTTCAAAAAGAGAAATTCCATTTCTTGCATTGGTTTATATTACTTTTAATTCCTCTACATATTTATTGAAGGTTTGCGTTCCATAATTAGACAAAATATCTGCAATATTTTTAGTTATCTGCAGTGCCGTATTAAATTTTTCCCTATCCGATAATATTTTGTTGGGACAATCAAAATCATCAGTAAAAGTTTCATCTTCAATATGATCATCGATGTCTACATTTACATCATCTGTATCCATACTTAGTGCATATTCAATTGAAACAATATATCTTGCATGAAACAAGTTTTGGAAAATATGTCCAAATTATTATATTTTCTTATCATAAGAATATGACGACATGGTGCACTAAAATAATTCCAAAATGAACACGAACATGTCTCCACCGATGTATTATAAATTTTTGATATTTTGCTATCAAAATTTTCCTCAATGCCATTTTCGACTCAAAGTTTTAAATAATTTTAACTGTCTATGAAATAATTTTATTCCCGTCTCTGTGAGGACTTCAGAACATTCTTCCAGTATCTTTCTTATTTCGATATCACTATCCATAATTTTAAAAACTTTTTGTTTATTTTTGGCTAATTTGTTATTTATTCTTGAATCAATACAGTTTATGATCTCCTTGATACTTAAATAAATTGTTGGCAAACTATGATATTTAGTTTGTATGTATTGTTTAAGGGTCCAAAATGATCGTTCAATTCTGTTCGTTGTATTGTCTCCCATTAATGGTAAATTACTAACTTGTATACATACTATAATTATGTATACATAGCCAATTGCATATACATACAGTATGTATAAATAGCCAATTGTGTATACATACTGTATGTATAAATAGCCACATCCTTATTTTATTAGTTAAAAATTAAAAAAATTAAAACTTAATTTTTGTTATCCTATTTGAATGAGCAAGGATATTTTTGCTTCTACTTTTCAGTAACTGATGAAAATTAAATGCATACGCTTTACCCAAGAAATAGATCGAACATTATTAAAAAAATAAATTTTATTTTCAGTAACAACAATAAAATAGCATATTTACAATATCAACAAAACTAAATATAAAGATACGATTACAACAAGGTCAAGAATCAAGATCAAAATTCTTAAAAAAAATAATACTTAGGAAATAATTTGCAAAAGATTTTATGTACAAAAGTAAAAATTTTGGCAACCCCATATCAGTCACCAAATAAGCAGAAAGCTCCATATTTTGTAAATCATATCAATTAACTGCTATAATATTAAAATACATATCACGAACATGAACCCTTATAAATTACAAAAGTTTTTTATGAAAATGGCAAGAAATGTAGATACATGATTAGTCTTGTAACTCTATTTACTTAATTGGCCTCTTCTTTAGGTCTTATGTAAACTGGATAAGACCTTTTTTGAACATTTCCAGATGATGTAGTCTCTAAAGGTGTTTTTGTTGTTTTTTCAAATCTCTTCTGGGCATATTCCCTTAGTCTTTGAAAAGCTGGTCGGGAACTTTGCACTAGATTATTAACTGCATTTAGGGTAGATATTGGTATCTGAAAAATAACAACATTCTTAAAGATGAAGTTATTTTAAAATTATTTTTATAATAGAGATATATTATTATTGTAATGTTTATACATATTATAGGAATTTCATGTGTTAAAAGCGTTAAGGTAAAAAAATTAAAAATTTCAAGACATATGAATCCTTTTTTTATAACAATAATTTGATATATCTTTATATAATATTATTATTATGTGATATGATCGCTGGTATTAATGATATTAATGGGACTAATAATAAAATTAACTACATAGGTGAAAACATTATTTTTACAGAATTTTTATTCAACTGCAGTGTTTCGACAAATAGATATTTACAAAATTATGTAATTTATGGATGAATTATAAGTGAAATGAAGAATGATCGAAATGTAAAATACCAATTTTAGGGACCACTTACTTTTATCACATTTTTGCAGTTATAACTTTAGTTCGATCTATCCTGAAGTAGTAATCACCTTGGCCAATTTGTCTCTGGTAAAAAGTAATTTTATAAGATTTTATATTGTAGGTATTTTTTGTGTAACACAAAAGTGGGGTTTGGGTTTATCAATGTTATTTGCATTGGCTTATTATTAATTGATATTAATTTAAAAATCAATCGGGCTTAGTTTTATTTTTGTGTTTTTCAAAAAATCTAACACAATTGATTAGTTTAGCATAGTAAAAGTTTAAACTTTAAGCGATTTCTTCTACTAGAATTTTCCAATAATTCAAATAAGGACAAATACATTCAATTCAACTTTTGCTTCTGGAAAAAAAATTACTGAAATAGTCGTACGTGCAGTTTCACCTTTTGCCAAACTAATAACTTGTCTCTAGTAGACTTTCCGTAAACAAACTTATTTCTCATTAACTACATGACCTACAGTTTGTTTCAAAGAAAGTTACTATTCTTGAACTAGACTATAAGAACAATTTTCATCTTTCTGACGCAAATGCATGTGAAGAAACCTTGTAAATGTTCAAATGTATTATTAACAAATTTGAATATTTCTTTGTTTGCAATATTCAACATGCAAAAATCATTAATAGAGGTGTAATAATATTATTAGACAAATATTTTGTTCGTTATCCGGAAATGCTAAAACATGTTTCTTTCATTTTATGACCTTATAAGTGCAAAACTGCAAAACAGTTTATGTCAATAACAATTGAATTTAAAATTTGCTAACTTAATTACCACTTGGACTATGACACATTATTATCTATTTATATTTTGTATAAACAATAATTTTAAAAATTGGTAAATATTTTTTGCATTTATTCAATTTGTATTTGTTATCAAAAATTGTGAAAAAAAATTATTTTGAATAAAATATGTAACATCTGTTAGCAGTAAAATATTGTCTGGGATAAAGATATGATTATATCTAAGAATTTTCCTATTGGATGTCATCAGTGGTTATAATTGACGACTTAAGCAGCAAATGATGAAATAGTACTAAACAATATTTGACATTTTGTACAATTACGATTATTTTGTCATACATTCTTGACTTACTTTGTAAAGTACTGTAGCGTGTCAACCGCAAGCAAAAGGTATTTCTTAGAATTCTTTGTATTCTCACTGTTAAAATAAATAATAAAATGTTCGTTATTGTGACAACTTGAAAGGCTTTCAAATAATCGAAGTAGCAACAATTTTACTTAATGAGACATTGCACAAATTGCAGTTTTCATTATTTTAATTAAAATTACGTATCCAAATCTATGAAACAACCAATCTTGTGTCTTTCGTGACAGATTCTTGTAAGACAAAAATCTTAACATATTCGCGCTAAAATTTTCACATTTGTGCCAGGCTAACCATTTCAATTTATTATCCCATTCCCGATTCAGTAAGTAGACTATAATGATATTGCTGACAGAGGGACGTAAGGAACTTTATACTTACGTCCCTAGGGAAGTTTTGTCTTGTGAATCACTTACAACTGAAAACTATTAATTACTATTTCATTAATTTATATTTATAGTAATATTGCTATACTTAAACTTGCTGGTGAATTCGTTTTTGAAGATTTTACCAAAAAATATGCCAATATTACGGTTTTGCGAGACCCCAGCATTGTTCTTAGTTTGGCATCAATCTTTGAATAATTTATATGATAATTTGTACCGTGTCTTTTCCGGTAGTTAAGATAGGTAACAGACGCATGTTGCTTTCGGAAACACTAATTTCCTAACTATAATTACCTATTGGTTTTCTGTGTTCACTTTTTGACATAAATAACAAATAATTCTAATTTCGTCTCCATAGCCACAAGGCATCAAAGTCTATTTATTTATTTTGACAGCTTGAGGTATATCGAATATAAATTAATGGAAGATGAACAAGTAAAAACGATGTTTTATATTATATGTGAACATCGGGAATGGGAAAAATTTAATAAGCAATTTTGAAAGTCTCGAGCTTTTAGCGTAAACTCGTACTCGTCTGGTAAATATTACTTACCTCCCTTAATGCTTAAATAACTAAACTATTAAACAAATTATGGTACTTTGGATATAATACCCATAAAATATCTAAAAAGGGTTTATGTGCTCAAAATTTTTCAGGTCCCAACTGTAAATTTGTAAATCGCTAGTCTCGCACGAGGGACTTTTACAGAACTTTAATAGCGTTGATTAAAAACGTTGGAGCTTTTTTATTTCAGAATCTTATGAAGAGTTCACATGTTCCTTTTATTTTAGGACCAAATACTAAAATTACAAATCATTTACAGATATACATTTTTTATAATAAATTATATCTATTATTATATTATTATACAAATTAATATTTCGGTTTAGTCTAAAAAAGTGTTTGTTTCTTAGAAACTTTTAGAATAAATCCTTAACATTTACGTCACCAAATTTATTTACCATAATAGCAAAAATTATGGTTTCACGGATACCTATTATAACAACAATTACAGAGGTCAACGAATTACCTTGACTCTCTCATTTCAATGTTAATTATTTTTCTCTAATTTGTTATCTTATCATCGCACAACATAATTTACCAACCCAACTAATTAATCTAATATTTACATCGCAAATAAATTACGAGTACTTATGTATTACATGATGCCAAACGCAAATAACATAAACCACAAATTAAACAGATAAGCTGTTGCATGTTTGTAGGTGTGTAATAATAAAGGAAAATTTGGTTGTATTAAAATAATTAAGTTATTCAGTCAGTGGGTCACGAAAGTAGTATTGACCCTGACTTAGTAGCAAGTCCCGTTTGGTGTTACTGTTGCGGAAGAGCAAAACTTACATTGAATAGACTGTCTATGAATTGAGATCTGTCGTCGACTTGGCGTTTTCCTCGAGGCTCAGTATTGCCCACAGCTATTTGGTAGTTGTATTCATTAATCTGAAAGAGGTAGAGGAAAATAATTAGTGCAATAACCTGAAACACTTTATGGTATAGGTACATAAATAATTATACAGATTACAGATTGAAAGGTGATTTTAATTAATTTGTTATATGGGCAATTAGGAGGGTATTTAGCAAATTTAATGAAGTAAGGACAAACAACAATTTATTGTGTGTATTTGTTTAAGCAATTTAACAAATTTTAATTAAATAATTATTCCACATACACATTTATATATATTTATATATATTTCTTATAGGTAGACAGTTTTGTATCTCATTATAGTATACCGGATACTGATTCTATATTTAATCATATGGTGGGGATGGAATATGATCCATAACAAAGCTTTGAAAATATTTTCTGATATATTGAACTTTATGGTATTATAAAAGAGGTCAACCCTCTATTAGATTATTAAGAGTTTGTTGAAAGTAAGAATTTGTTAAATTCCAATTTAATTCATAAAGAAGGCCAGCTAATTTAATATGTGCATAAAATGGATGAAATTCACCAGTGAAATGGAGATTTAAGAAGAAAATCCATAAGAAATGGTAAATAGAGTATCAATTTTGATTTAATTGATAGAGACCCTCACAAAAAATGCCCATCCGCATGATCTCTTGGATTTTATTATTAATTGTAGCAAATCGTTTTATAAAAACTTGAAAAGTGTCGAATATTATACTCGATCAACCCAAGAAAATGAATGTACCTACTTAAAATTTTCCCAAAAATTTTGTATAAGAAATTTTTTAAATATTATCTTATGAATTTGGCTATAATTTATTTATTTTATTAATTGATTTTATTTAATAGTTATTTATGTTACAAGTGTTGAAAACGATTCATTACGAAGGGTAATATGGTAATATGTATGTGAGTGAATAATGAAATGGAGTTTTCACCAGAGCAACAGTGTTCGAATTTCAAATTCAAACTTAAATTTAAAAATGGAAATTTCCTCACATACCAAAAAATTTGCAGGCAAAGCCACTGCAAATTTACTATCTGTAAAATTCGCAGGCCAATATGAAGCATAATATCAAAAATTCATCAAGTGATGCGAAGAAAATAAATTCAATGAATATTTGGAAACAAAGCTTGCAGGGTTACTAACCGAAATTTCTATAAATATACCCTTAATCCCTTAATCTAAGATTAAAATATTTAAGCAGTTTTCTTTATACTGATTTGCCAAAAACAGTTTCTTTTTTCTTAGCTTAGATTTCTCGTTTATATTTTGCAGCACAAAAATATATTTCATATATTTTCTTATCCAGGCGAACTTATAACAAAGTTAGAAATTTCGCAATATTCTCATACAAGACAATTTGTTAAAATTTAGGTTTGGTCTTTTCTAATGAAAATATACGTAATTTTATTTAATTTTATACATGCTTGAGCTAAATATTTTCACAATGTTCACACCAACCTTCGATTACAAGATTTCATAAAGTGTTATACAGGGTGTGTCACGACGAGTTGACAGTAGACATAACTATTACTAAACACAATTTGCTTCTAAAAATTGGTACACGCCCATTATACAATGTGCTCTATTTAACGAAAATATTGTCACCTTTCTGGTACTTCCGGTTATACCGGAAGTAGACAAAAACTTTGTTATTTTAAATGAAACACCCTGTATATTTTAGAATTTTTAGATTCTACACTTCATTTTAGACATAAAAGTATTAAGGTTGTATGGTCCTAACATTAACGGTATTATAATTATTTACACTTTTTCATTTTTTTTTACAAAAACATAGATGTAAATAAAAATTCGAATCTTGATAATGATACATTTTTTCCAAAGTTTTTTTCTTACGTTTGAAGTAGGAATATACAAGCAATAAGCTGATTTAGTTTTGGAAAACTTGTTTTATACAGGGTGTTAGTGGCTGTCCGTTCATTTTTAAAAACTTTGATCAATGATAACTTTATTTTTTTAAATGAAACACCCTATATATTTCCACATTTTCGAATTCTACACTTAATTCTAGACATAAAAGTATTAAGGTTGGAAAGTCTTAAAATTAACGGTTATATAATTAATTACGTTTTTTCCAATTTTCAAGGTTTTTAAAAATTAACGATCAACCATAAGCACCCTGTAGATATAAAATAAGTTTTTCTAAACCATATTACCATCTTTCTTGTACATTTCTACGTCCACTAAAATTTGTTTTTATTATATTTAATTAAATATTTTTTATTTTTATTTATTTATTTTATTTATTTTAATTAAGTAATTATGTTTCTTCCAATTTTTTTATACAAAAACTTAGAGTCAAACATTTTTATATTTTACTAGTGACACGTTCTTTCAAAAAACAAACCAAATTTTAGTGGACGCAGAAATGTACAAGAAACATGGTAATATGGTTTTAAAAAACTTATTTTATACAGGGTGCTTGTAATTGACCGTTAATTTTTAAAAAACGTAATTAATTATAATACCGTTAATTTTAAGACCATACAACCTTTATACTTTTATGTCTCGAATTAAGTGTAGAATTCGAAAATCTAGAAATATATAGGGTGTTCCATTTAAAAAAATAAAGTTATCATTGATTAAAGTTTTTAAAAATGAACGGACAACCACCAACACCCTGTATAAAGCAGGTTTTCCAAAACTACATCAGCTTATTTCTTGTATATTCCTACCTCAAACACAAGAACATTTTTTTGGAAAAAACGTGTCATTGTCAAGATTCGAATTTTTATTTACATCTATGTTTTTATAAAAAAAAATGAAAAAGTGCACATAATTATAATACCGTTAATGTTAGGATCATACAACCTTAATACTTTTATGTCTAAAATGAAGTGTAGTATCTAAAAATTCAAAAATATATAGGGTGTTCCATTTAAAATAACAAAGTTTGTGTCTACTTCCGGTATAACCGGAAGTACTAGAAAGGTGGCAATATTTTCATTAAATAGAGCACATTGTATAAAGGGTGTGTACCAATTTTTAAAACCGAATTGTGTTTAGTAATAGAGTTATGTCTACTGTCAACTCGTCGTGACACACCCTGTATAAATTTGTATATTCTTAGAAATAATTAATAGTTATTTATGCATCAAGGGAATTATAAGGATGTTAATGACCGAGGGCAACGGGGTTACAATCCAGAGGGCCGTTACACTCGAGGGATAGTAAAAGTTGCCCTAATAATAATTCACGTGATACATAGATAATTTTATTTTTTACAAGAGTAAAGAGTTATATTTTAAAGTATTGAATTTTGATGTTTTTTAAATTAGATGACAACCATAAATAAAACGTCAAAAATTAATGGTAAAAATGTCACAACTTTAAACAGTCATATCTCGAAAAGTAAAAGTGTCCGACGCAAAATGATTTCAGATTCGTGATCTACGCATGGAAATTAGTAATATATGTGAAAATTACCCTCCAAAATTTGTAGCTGTAGCTGATTGGAGGGTGTTAAGTTTATTCATAGTTGCCTAGTTATAACTCCCAAGGGAGTTATGAGTATGTTTATAGTTATCGTAACTAAGACAATATTCAACTGTAATTGATCAGTAAGAAATAAATAAATTAAACTAAAAACATATAGTTTTAAATTAAAATTCTTTCTATTTAGTTAATACTTAACCCCAGTTTCTCAATTAGTAGTTAACTTAACCTATAAGTTACTTTCCTTAGATACTATTATTAAGTTATGGTAACCAAAAAAAATAACTAATAGTTAAGGTTAAATATCTATTGAAAAACAGGCATTTAATATATTTTAATATAAAAAAAAAAAATTGTGTAGTAGTCGAAATGTTAATTAATAAAAACCCACTGAAAGAAACAAGAAACTATGCGATAAATTAGATCGTAAATTACATTTTATAATTTTACTTGCTACCTTAACCTTGTCTGTGGTCAAGTTTGTTCTGTTATAATATTTACGTTTGGTCAAATACCACAAAAATTTTTCAAACAAGATTTTTAAAATTTATGAAAAAACCAAGAATGATTATCAATTCAAAACAGGCCTGAAGGTTACATAGATGTATCTATCTAATTTATATGATTACGTATATCACAATCGAGATCTACTTCCAACTCTTACCTAAGATACAGATACTATTATTATGTATCATCGGGGACACTAAAAATATTGTTGACATTTCGAGTTTTCAAGAATTATACAGCAGGTTCTTTAGAAACATCATATTAGGTATTTATTAGGTTAAAGTACTCGACCGATTAATTTTTTAAGTTGCGTCTATGACGTCAATGAATCTAATTTATAAGATTTTAAATGTTAGTTGAAATAGTTGGAGGAGTGGCTAAACTGTAGTTAACTACCCACATATTAACATATTAACAATTAATAATTATAACAGCGATGAAATAAACGGAATGGATTTTAATCTATTAAAAGAAAACTATGAGATTCCAAGAAAAAAGCAGATAATGTAATTAATTAGGACCGAGAAGAAAGATTTGATCAACATATTTTTAAGGCTTCTAGTTTAATAATCATGAGAACAGATTTACGAATTAATAACTACGTTTTAGTATGCGATTCATAGATAACGAGCAAAATTTATTTAAATAATTTTTTGTAACCTATTATAATAATAATTGTTGCAAATTTCAGTTGGTTTTGCTTAATTACTATTGCATATGCGTAAAAACAATCTTATCTTTGATTGTGTAATTATGATTGTTTTTTTAGAAACGTTAATTAATTTTATGCAAAATGTAAGATTAAATTATGTATTAAATCATTGATTTTAGTAATATTTAATATCGTTATTTTTCAATCAATTTTTAATTCAAATTAGAGTAGGAAGATAGAGTTTAAAATTGTTGGAGAAGTATTTTCTTGAAACCAAGACTTCAAAAGTATACAGGGTGTCCCAAAATTAGCCTGCCAAAATGAACCAGCTGATTCTACGTCCAAAAATAATGCAAATAGTTTTAATAAATATAGGTTGAAATATGCTTTCTAAGGGAGCTACAACCCCCCGAAAGAGGGGCCGCAAAGAGGAGTTTTCTGTAATATCTCTGCAATTGTTTGAGGTACATTCATGAAATTTGGTAAGTTTGAAGCTTTTATAATTTGCCACATGTTTCTTTTTCCAATTTTCAGAAATCTTGTCAGGGGCGTCACATACAGGGTTGGTGCTGGGTAAATTATGCCCCATATTTTTTGTGTGGATAATTTTTAAAATTTTTATATCAAATTATGAAACTTGGTTTATTTTTACACAAAAAAGGTCGTCTCAGTCGACCTTTGAATCTTGAACCGTTTTCGAGTAAAATCGTTTTGAAGAAGTCACGTCCATAAAAACTACACTAATAAAAATAATCACAAAATTGAAAAAAAAAATTTGATTTTGATATTTTGTTTTTATTATTAATATTTGACGAAGAAATGCTAAACGAAGTAAGAAATACCTATAAAATTTAATCTATTGTCTACTTTTGATAAATTTTAGTTTTGTGATTATTTTTATTAGTGTATTTTTTATGGACGTGATTTTTTCAAAACGATTTTACTCGAAAACGGTTTAAGATACAAAGATCGACTGAGACTACCTTTTTTGTGTAAAAATAAACCAAGTTTCAAAATTTGAATTTGATATAAAAAATTTAAAAATTATCCACACAAAAAATATGGGGCATAATATACTCAGCACCCACCCTGTATGTGACACCCTGGCAAAATTTCTGAAAATTGGAAAAAGAAATACCTATGTGGCAAACTATAAAAGTTTCAAACTCACCAAGTTTCATGAATCTACCTCAAACAGTTACAAAGATATTACTGAAAACTCCTCGTTGGGGTCCCCCTTTCAGGAGGCTGTAGCCTCCTTAGGAAGCATTTTTCAACCTATGTTTATTGAAACTTTTTATATTATTTTTGAACGTAGAATCAGCTGGTAGATTTTGGCAGGCTAATTTTGGGACACCCTTTAATTTAATATGCGATAACTTGGAACCTTATCCTCTTGAGTACTAACCACCATCCAATGAGTGTGTTAGATATTATGTTATTATGCTTTTCTTTCAACTTTCGTTTCATTTTTTTTTCTACCATTGATTTAATGACCTATGTCTAAAAAATCTCTAATTCTTGTAAATACCTAAAAAAAAGTTTTTAAGCGTCTAAATTTCTAAAATGAAGAAAAGCCAAATTCGATCAGCAGTTTTTCTACTTTCTGTGGTTTTAAGATTGAACCCCTCAACTCATAATCTGTTTTTTCAACCAATAATTCAAATTAACCACTGTAGCTTAAATTAACTTCCTGTCAACTTTTCTTAAGTTTTCTCGAAATAATTGCGATATCTTGCCCTCAAAGAATTGCAAGTTACCAACTACGAATATAAAACAGAATTTCGTTGTGCGTTATTCGTCGACATGAAGCAAGCATATGATACAATAAGTATGTAGGAGAAAAATGTATGAAGGAATGCACCAGGTAGAAATCCCAAAAAAAAAACTCATCAGAATAACGAAAATGACTCTGATGAAAACAAAAACAAAATAACATGGAAAAATCGCAAGAGTTTGAAGTAAGAAGGGGACTTAGACAAGGAAACCCCCTATCCACAACATTATTCAATTTGACACTGGAAGTAATAATAAAAAATAGTACAATAAAAAATGAAGGGACGATATTTAACAAGGACCACCAATGTATGGTCTTTGCAGGCAATTTAACAATCATAGCAAGAACCAAAAATGAACTAATGAGGGTAGTAGAAAGAACAGAACAAGAAGCAACGAATGTCGGACTGGAGATAAACCAAAATATATGTTTATGAGACAAACATAAGATCCGCAAGAGAATCAAAGCAGCCTAAATATGTATTCGAGAGAGTGAATAATTTCGTACATCTGAGGGTAACTCTAGAAGAAAATGAAGATTAAGAAATACTTATGAGCTTATGAAATCAAAATATGTATCGAGAAAGACAAAAGAGAGAATGTATGCAATAGTTATGAGACCTACGACCACATATGCCTGTGAGAAAAAATAAAAAGATAGGGAAGAAAAATGTTACGTGCTATATATGGAGAGATTAGGGATAAGAACAGAGGAGGGATGGAGAAGAACAACAAACCGGGAATTGGAAGAATTGAATAAAAACCCCATTATCATAAAAGTTATCTAAGATGGCTGGGACATATGGAAAGATTGACTAAAGAGAGATTGCGAAAGTTAGTTCTAAGCAGAAAACCGATAGGAAAAAGAAGACAGGGAAGACCAACGAAGAGATGGATAAACAGCTTGGAAGAGAATTTGAAAATGTTGAAAGCTATAGAAATTGGAGAGAAATAGCAACAATCAGAAGGGGGTAGCGAGGGATAGTGCAGAGAGCGCTCCAAGAAAAATGGTGAAAACTAACCCACAGTTAATCGAGTGGAATATAATATTATTTAATATGTATTGATATATTTTGTAGCTGTAGGCCTACACGCTCTGTAGAGCAATTAAATAAAATCTAGATCTTTACAGAAATATCGCAACATAAAGTGTAGATTCACTAACTATATCCTTGAATAAATCACGTATCTCTTTGATTTCAGCTATAATTAATGAACAGGCCACCGTTTAATTCTATTCGAACTGTTACCATAATTAATTGGCAGTAAAATAAATTTAAAAGAGATTTTTTCTTATCACAAAAAATTATTTTACCACTTTTTAAAGCTATTTATGCGAAATTTATGTGGGAATTTTTCCATATTAACTTAATAATTATTTTCAAATGGCGTTTGCCTCTCAAGCTCCCTCTGTAATGAGGCATATTTTTAGTAGAGGACAAATACATAAGAGGGAGTGTGTTACGCATATGTCTACAAAATAAATGCTGGCTTGTTTAATTGAATGCCTTCAAATCCAAAAGCAGATAGAGATAAGTTTTGGAAATTGAAAGTAAAACTAGATATTTTATGTAATTTAGAGAATTGACTAATTAAATTTCATTGATTATCACGTAGAAATAATTATGAACATTTTTATTAGTTAAAACCATGTATTAACATTTTTCAGTTAAATGTAGTTTTCATAGGAAAAAAATCTTATTTATTTCTTCCTTCTCTTGGAAAAGATTTGTTTACGTTTGAGACAAACCTCACACCGGTTATTTTGTGCGAATACATTTTTTTGTAGAAAAGATTAATTTTTAAATCCAACTAAACTAAAAGGAATTCCCATTAAAACGCGAAAATAAACCAGAAGATTTCTTGTAAATGTAAAATAATTAAAAAAAAATCGTGTCATTGTAATAATGATGTTGTCCCTACGTCACTAACTAGTTTAGGACATCACCATTGCAAACGGTGTAGTTCACATTCAATACTAGGAACAAAATTATAGGTTTTTGCAAATGATGATTTTGTTTGGTTTGTTTTTCTTACACTCATTAAATAGCAGAGCGTATAAACCTGAATTATGAATAGAAAAAAAGTGAATTTTAAGTTTTTACGAGGATCACATCAAATCGTCCTTGTACGAGAGAGTTCACAATGCGCATAACATCTTTTAAGGCATAGCAATAAAAAAAGTGATTAATTAACCTTCTACAAAAAAATTGCTTACTAGAAATTGTGTTTTAGTACTACGTGACATTTTGCACGATTTTGGAAATGATACCCGGCAACTTCATTTATTTAACGTCGTAATTCCTAATTAACCAATGTTCTTTCAATGTTCTAATAAGAATAGATTTTAAAATGTAAATACCTTTGAATAAGAAATGTCTCCAAGGCCTTTAGGTGTGTTCACAATTCCAGCCATTTGTAGTGCCTGGGTTGTTAACACTGTTATTAACAGCATCCACACTAGTTTATCCAGAATATATACCACGACCTGAAAAAAATGCAATGCGTTAAATATGGTTAAAGTATTATTTGATATACATATACATGTTTTAATTAGACTTGATTTTTACAATTACAATATTCAGAGAATTTTTTCTAAAAATTCTGGGGAAATACGTTCATTAACGCAAAAAAGTATTTCAGTCGTATTTTATGCGGTTGATGCGTTAAATACAATTAAAATGATTATAAAATTATATAAAATTTTATATGGAAATTATAGGTTGAAATTTGATGGTCATTTTGCTCTTTTTTAACCCGGACATTGTTTTCTTTCGTATTTACTTATCACTTTCAAGTGAAAACAAACACAGTTGCAGATAATAATAAAAATCGAATTTTCTTTTGAGAAAATCAAATTCAAGTTATCTTTAATTGAACTAGCCATTTGGTAAATTGACAGAAAAATGAAATTTTGACTTTGATTACGTCCATAGGAAAATGGATCATTATTGGACAGTAGGTGGAAAAAATTTCAACACAAATTTCAGATGATGCTCTGAGGAAGATATAATAAATTTCGAAACGTTTAAATTTAACTCATCTACTGTTCAAATATTTCTTAGAAAAATGAAAATATGTATAATTTATATCTAATATACAACACGAATTTTCTTTTAGTTGTTTATGAATGGTATAGAAAAAAGTGAAGTAAAAATTATATTGTATCTTACAGGCATTGTTGCAGCTGATGAAATGTTCACTATAGCTAGTGTTTGCCCGACTTATATAAATATACTCCAATTATCATCGACAGTGCCATTTTTACACGATTCATTATCTGTAATAATTAAAAACGTCTTAACGTTGATTAGTTCCTAAATAAACTGGTATATGTCCTTGTACAAAAATCACGTAGAACGATTTTCAATTGAATACTCTAATAATTAGTATTTTAGGTGAATGTACATAATTATTCAACCATTAAGTCCGATCATATCTTTCTTCAAATAATCTATAATAAGAGGACCCCAAAGTGAAGTTTTCTGTAATATCTTTGCAACTGTTTGAGGTAGATTCATGAAATTTGGTGAGTTTGAAGCTTTTATAATTTTCCACATATTTCTTTTTAGAATTTTCAGAAACTTTGTCAGAGGCGTCACATACAGGGTAGGTAATGGGTAAATCATGCCCCATATTTTTTGTGTGTATAATTTTAAAAATTTTTATATCAAATTATGAAACTTGGTTTATTTTTACACAAAAAATGTAGTCTCAGTCGATCTTTGAATCTTAAACCGTTTTCGAGTTGCAAAGATATTATAGAAAACTTGTCTTTTGGGTCCCCCTTTCGGGGGGCTCTAGCCTGCTTAGGAAGTATTCTTCGATAATATACGAAAACTTTTCGTCATATTTTGACAAGTACAACCAGTCCTAGAAATATTGCCCACTAATTTCGGGACACCCTGTATAACAATATGTTGCTATTTGCTAATTAGCATAATAATAAATGTATCATATATTAGAATACTTTTATTAATTGGGTGACATTTTTTTAATAAGAGGGTCAATTGATTAGTTGTTGACACACAAATATTTATTTGTACTTACAATTAGCTCCTATTGTATTTGGAGAAAAATATTTTCTAACTTAACAAATTCAATAGATCTAATTTTAGCATTGATTCATGACAATTTTTTTGCATCTACCGCTGCATTATTATTTGATGTTACGTCAAACATTATAAATTAACACAATAATAAACATGGAATTTATGACGTTATAACAATTACAATCGTGACTAAAACACTAAAAAATATACGAGCACCTACGCTGATTTATGTGTTTGATTTATCTGAGTGATTGACTGTTTACTGATTTATCTTGATTAGTTAATATTTATAGAATTTTAGTTTGAATAAATAGTGCTATAAATAACCTGGTTTAATTAATATCTAATATTTCTTGTAAGTCAATAACAAATCTAATGTACAAACATATTTTAATTTATTTGATTCTATGTAAAATATTAGATACCTACCTAATTCAGACTGTCCTGAAAGTACGGTACAAGTTTAACTTAATTTAAATATATTATTATATTTTTATACATTATATATTAATATTATACTACCTACTTCAAACTTTTTGGAATAAGGTAAAACTTTTTCAAATTTTTGTTAAAATAAATTTGGAAGAGAAAATATTAGTAAAATTATGTAATTCGTGATAATCGCCACAGGGCAAGATTTTTGCAACACCAAAACCTGAAATATTTTTTATATTACCTTAAAACATGGAATATAAAAAGAATACTAAAACAATATGTAAATTGTTTCGTAATTGATCATGATGTTCTAATGTATAGATTATTATAATGTTTTATGAAGTCTTGAAAAAAAAACAGTAAATTCCAAGATTATATTTTCTATAAAACATATAATTTATTTTTTAGTAATTTATGTCTAAGATTTGCTCATTTCGCAAGACTTGAAACATTTTTGATGTAATATATGAACGTGTATATGTAAAATAAATGTAATTTATTTCATAATTGAACATATTTTATAAATTTCAAAGACTTCTTGCTAAACGTTTTCAGAGATTTTGAAACCCAAAAAATGACAATACATTATAACTTAACAACACTGATATTTCTACCGTTTGATTATTTCGGGGCTAGGGAAACACCGTCTTTTAAAATATTTAGTTGTACCTACCTAGTCTTGTTCATTTTACACAATTTGAGTAAAAATGAACATGCTAGGAACATAATAGGTTAATAGGTAATAGTAGGTAATCACAACAGTAAAAACGTGACTATATGCGTGCAGCAATTATCAGAACCTTGTAAATATTGTAAACAACGACATTTCACATACTTTCATTATGTAAAATATCTAATATAAAGTTAATGAATCTAATTTATTAAAAAAAATGGTACTTCCTACACAGAAATTATAATTAAACTAAAACATAAAATTTCTTTATTCAATTTACATTATGTGCGTTGTGCGACTATGCGTTTTTTACCAGAACTTTATTGCGTTTGTAATATTCAAATAAAGCGTGTTTAGGCTGTTGACAAAATATATTATGATTAAATATATTGAAAATTAATTCTTAAAATGTTCTAACTGGATATATCAGGTTCAAATAAAATAATACATTAACTTTTTATTTATATTTTTTCCTGATAATTCAGTATTTCTAGTCGTAAATAAAATATCTTTAAACAGAGGCGCAGTGAGGGTGAGGCGCCAAAATCAGGGGCGTTAAATATATATATAAAACGAAAAAGTTTGAAATGTTCTAGGCGCTGAAATGAAAATTTTGCAGATTGAAGAAAATGCTTCTATTTTCTATGGAAATTACAGGAAATTAGAGTTCTTGTAGTAATATTTTCGTAAAATTAAAGGTTTTTCTTACAATTAGTTTGTTATAGTACAATATTCTCTGAAAACGAAATGCAAAAATTTTTTTGTTATTTTTAATTAGTGAAATTATATTTTTAAAAATTTAATTACCCACCTACACTTTTATATAAATGTATATGCCTCCGGTGCTGAAATACCTCGCTACGACTCTGCCTTTAAGATTTTACACAAAACCATTTTTTTTGGGTGTTGAACTTTCTGTAAAATGGAAAAACCCAATCCTGAAGATTTGCTTGGAACTGGATTACATAATTCATTGATTTTGCGGTTAATTATTTTACGTTTTTATTTGGATGATTAGTTTTAATTCAATACCGAATAAAATCATTGACATAAATAAGAAGTTATTGTTATTTTAAAATCAATTGTCTTTCAATTATTGCTGCAGTATTTTTATGTGAAGGCTGAAGTGCAAATTTACCGAAAAATTAGCAAACAATTGCCTTTTGTGTTTAGTACAAATTGAATATGATTTTGAATATAAAATAATATTATTAAGACAATAATAGTATATTATATACTAAGGGATTGAGGTGCATCATTTAATCCCTGAGGGTAAATTAAATTTCATGAGCGAGTAAAGCGAGCGAGGGAAGTAATTCACCCGAAGCATTAAATGATACCTCAGTCCCGTGGTATATACGCTATTTTTGCACTTCCGAAGCATTTACATGTAAAATCATTCTAAATTTATGCTTGTCGAAGTGAGAAACGTGTCGGCAACAACAATGAAATACTGTCCAAAATGACAAAAAATACTCGTGTAATCCAATGTGAATTTAATCCCTTGGGATTAAATAGGTCACTTCAGTCCCTGTAAAGAGGGATTAAATTAGCACATTTAATTCCGGAAGTGCAAAAATTAAATTATACTACTGTTGCTACTAAAGGTTCATACAAATTGAAATTTTTTAGAAAAATAAGTCGAAAAGTAACTTTTGCTTAATGCTTTTAGCAATAACAATTAACATATCTTTTCGGCATATTAAATCTAATTTTTTCTGATTTATAATTAGTAGATAAACTTATATATTTTTGTGATGCTGAGGACTTTTTAGGTAGGTATACTTTATGAATCTGTCAAATAGAACAAGTTAACAATTAAGTAGATATTATTAGTATAAATTTTTTTTTCAATTTTTACAAGGTGTTCCGTAAATGTAGATATAGATTCTGCTAGGAAAAACAAGTATAAAAGTTCAGATAAACATGTTGGCGCCAATGCCTCCTAAGGAAGAAGATATTGATAACATTTTATGATTTTCTGTTATTACAAAACATTTAAAAGAAAAATTTTGCAAACATTAAATCGATTAAAAATAAACCAAGAATACGAAAAGATGCAAGAAATGGGCAAGAAATCGAGGACACCTATGCTTTGAGAAGAAGAATTAAGAAAACCAAGATTAATTATGAGTTGGATATCGCATAGTTTTGTTATTTTTTAAGTCCGATATTTTGATATCAAATTCTTTTTTAATAAAAATCATAGTATAGGAAAATATTAATTTATAAGAAAAAACTGACACCCTCTTTTACACTTTTGTTAAATTAATAGTTTTAATACATATTTACCTTCATTTCGAAATCACAATACAAAATAATGCAAACAGTTTGAAGTACATATAGTGTTTATATGGCTAGAATAGCTTTTAAGAACTACAACGTGCTATTTACTAAATTTACTATTTATATTACCAAATTAAAATCAATGGTTGGAAAGTGCATAAATGATTATGGTGCTAATTGTTACTATTAAGTATATTGTTGTGTACTTTTAGATAATTTTATATCTCGATGAGTGCGTGTGCAACTTGAATCATTCCGGATGTTGTAAATCATAACTTTGATTAGACGACTAGAAAAAGCTATTACAGATAGTTCACGAGTTAAACTAGTAAAACCGCTATTTGGATAAAAAAAAGGTGGGATATAACATCGAAAATCAATAATTTTTTTTGTCGTTCATGTGACCGAATTACAAACTACTAATTAAATAATTGGAAGAATAAGATTAAAAAAGAGAGTAGGTGTATTACATCATTTAGTCAAAATCATTCCCCTGAAAACTCGTAAACAAAATTAATAACATTTTAGTTTATATAAACTGTGACTTGGAACACGGTGTTTACCCATGTTTATCTTTTAAAAAAATATCCATATTTTAAATTATAATAATAATAAAATATATACAAAATTTTAACAGGAAATCTTCATTTACTAATAATAAAAACCAAATTGTTTGATTGCGTGTTCTTATGTAACAACAAGTAGGTATACTAGTTTCACAGTTTAAATATTTTCATATATAGTTATTACGAAACAAATTTAACTAATAGAATTGTAGGTTAATATGTGCAAAATTGTTAGGCAATTAAAAAATCTATTTTTAAATTTAAATTCAGTTTTACGTTAGAAATCATAAATATTCATATTTTTATAAGTTCAGTTTTAATGTAAGCATACTGTAATTGCCTTTGTAGACTTACAAATAGAAAATTAACAGTTATGTGAAATTACGAATATTAAAGAGAATATGGAAATGGAGTAATTTCTTCTTAAAACCAAACAACATTTATTACATATTCAAGAAACTACTACCAAAATGAAAAAAATTGCAATATTAAAGAACTAGGCAACGAAATCTATAACTTCGAGCAGTTTTGAAATAAATTATATGTACTAGTAATTTTATAGCATATTATTTCGACTTCTAATAGAAAAAATATTGCTATTAGACCTCATTATTAGATATAATTGTTTAAATTACTGAAATTAGCAAGTTATATTTATTTAAAGTTGAAGGATACAAATTGGTGAAAGATTTCGACTCTCTTTAAATTTAGCCTTGGAGAGTGTATTACGAAAACTATACAGGGTGTGTCACGATGAGTTGACAGTAGACATAACTCTATTACTAAACACAATTTGGTTCTAAAAATTGGTACACGCCCATTATACAATGTGCTCTATTTAACGAAAATATTGCCACCTTTCTGGTACTTCCGGTTATACCGGAAGTAGACACAAACTTTGTTATTTTAAATGGAACACCCTGTATATTTTTGAATTTTTAGATTCTACACTTCATTTTAGACATAAAAGTATTAAGCTTGTATGGTCCTAACATTAACGGTATTAGAATTATTTACACTTTTTCATTTTTTTTTACAAAAACAAAGATGTAAATAAAAATTCCAATCTTGACAATGACACGTTTTTTTCAAAGTTTTTTTTTTACGTTTCAAGTAGGAATATACAAGCAATAAGCTGATATAGTTTTGAAAAACTTGCTTTATACAGGGTGTTGGTGGTTGTCCGTTCATTTTTGAAAATTTTGATCAATGATAACTTTATTTTTTTAAATGGAACACCCTATATATTTCCACATTTTCGAATTCTACACTTAATTTTAGACATAAAAGTATTAAGGTTGGAAAGTCTTAAAATTAACGGTTATATAATTAATTACGTTTTTTCCAATTTTCAAGGTTTTTAAAAATTAACGATCAACCATAAGCACCCTGTAGATATTAAATAAGTTTATCAAAACCATATTACCATGTTTCTTGTACATTTCTACGTCCACTAAAATTGGTTTTTATTATATTTAATTTGATATTTTTTATTTTTATTGATTTATTTTAATTAAGTAAGTATGTTTCTTCCAATTTTTTCATACAAAAACTTAGAATCAAACATTTTCATATTTTACTAATGACACGTTCTTTCAAAAAACAAACTAAATTTTAGTGGACGCAGAAATGTACAAGAAACATGGTAATATGGTTTTAAAAAACTTATTTTATACAGGGTGCTTGTGATTGACCGTTAATTTAAAAAAAAACGTAAATAATTACAATACCGTTAATTTTAAGACCTTACAACCTTAATACTTTTATGTCTCGAATTAAGTGTAGAATTCGAAAATATAGAAATATATAGGGTGTTCCATTTAAAAAAATTAAGTTATCATTGATTAAAGTTTTTAAAAATGAACGGACAACCACCAACACCCTGTATAAAGCAGGTTTTCCAAAACTACATCAGCTTATTTCTTATATATTCCTACCTCAAACACAAGATAAATTTTTTGGAAAAAACGTGTCATTGTCCAGATTTGAATTTTTATTTACATCTATGTTTTTATAAAAAAAAATGAAAAAGTGTAAATAATTATAATACCGTTAATGTTAGGATCATACAACCTTAATACTTTTATGTCTAAAATGAAGTATAGTATCTAAAATTCAAAAATATACAGGGTGTTCCATTTAAAATAACAAAGTTTGTGTCTACTTCCGGTATAACCGGAAGTACCAGAAAGGTGGCAATATTTTCATTAAATAGAGCACCTTGTATAATGGGTGTGTACCAATTTTTAGAATCAAATTGTGTTTAGTAATAGAGTTATGTCTACTGTCAACTCGTCGTGACACACCCTGTATACTAAGCATAAAGTTGTCAACCCTAACAAACAAATCATCAAATTACTGAGATTGAAAAATCGAATAATTTCGTACCGTTTAAAAAAACATTAAAAGAGATGATGGACTCTTTTTCATTTAGAGCAGTTTGAAACAGAGTTTCTGTAAGGAATTTAGAAGCCCGCGAAAGATTTGGATTTTCTGAGTAGTACTACAGGGTGTCCCAGTTTATATCGTCAGGATTTCACCAGTCGATAGTTTAGCGAAAATTAAAGGTGGTTTGTCTAATAAACTATGATCGAATGTTGCTTCCTTTTTGATGTACAGGGCATTAAAGAAAATAAATTATTTTAAATAATTTGCCATAAATCAATAACAAAAAAAGTTAGCCTTCTGAAATTTAGCATAGATCTTTTTTTTGTATTCTTTTATTAATAGTGGTTGCAATTATTTTATTTAGAACACAGAGGCGTGCGTACGAGTTTCTTCAAAAACATTTTATTGAATAAAACGTACGCCAGTGGTTTTTTTGCAGCACGAATATGCAGAGAGTATTTTCCATTCAATTTAGAAACTTTTTCGTATCTTATAATTTTTTGATAACTTGCCATAAATTATTTTTCATTATTTTGACAAGTCGTAGAAAAAATACTGTATGCTACCCACATTTAATGGCTATTAAGACACTCGTATTAATTACGACACTCACCTACGGCTCCTGTCGTAATTCTCATACTCGTGTCTTAATAGCTATCATTAAATGCTCATTGCATAATATACTAATATTTAATCAATTTATCATCTTTACGAGTACCTACCTAAATACAATTTCCATTATTATTTTTTCGTATATATTTTTACATGACTTACAAGTTTTATTTTAATATAATTGACATTAATATATTCATGAATAACATTTCAATTATAATCAATAGTGACAATCGCTGGCATATAAAGATGCATAGAGAGAATCACCTGATATTCTTAGCATCTCATAATAATACGTCGAAACACAATGTGGTTGCATTAAACTTTTAACTTTAAAGTTTATGAAAAAAATCTATTTTATTATCTTGATTCATCAAAATATTCTTTGACGAATATAATAATTATAAATCTTATACAACCAACGAACATCTTTTTCCATAAAGAAGCAACCTGCTGGAAGTATATTTATGATATTTAAAGAAATTCTTAACGAAATTTATTTGTTTATTCTATTTTGTATTTGCTGAAATTTATTATAAATTACTGATTTAAATGTAGCAAGATGATCTGACTTACGACATACCATATATTTTACAGAACAAGGCAAAACTAATAATAATAAACAATAATTTCATTATAAATTTTATTATTTTTGCTAATTTTTTGCAAATAGAGAAAGCTGCTTTACAAATATTTCGCCAGTGAATGAATATGTAATCTTCATTATCTTGAGAATTATAATTTGAACAAGATTCTAAATTTTACTTCTTATTTAAACTATTAATGAATAGGAAATAATGGTTAGTTTATTCAAACGACGAAATTATGTATAACAACACTGTTTAGAAGTAAATAAACGAGTAGGAAATACAAATTTAGATAAACCGAATAGAAAGGTTATGGTTTATAATTACAATTAGGTAATTTTTTATTTATCTATTGCAATTATTGTTAATAATCGTTTAAAGTGCATTAATAATAACCACTAACCAGTTTTAATAATAATTAAATTTATAAGTACTTAATATCCTACATATTTTTATTGCTTCTAAGTACAACTAAGTCACGATTTCAAAAGCTTGATGCAAAAACATGTAAATAAGAATATCTACAACAATTTATTTTTTATTAAAACATACTTTAATAGTTAGGGAAGGTAATTAAAGTTAATATACCTAGTCAGACAAAAAAATTATCGAAGTATATTCTCTGAAAAATAAATATCGTAATAACGCCAAGCCGGTTTAACAAAGCGGATATAAATAAAGTTAAAAGTCTATGGAAAAAAATATATAATCACATTTAGTTACTTATTTATGGTAATTATTGAGAAACAATTTGGTTTTAATTTTTTTCTTAGTTCACCGGTTCAGTATAGATAACAAACTTTGACATTTTCAATAAAGTTCCTACCAAGCATCAAGCATATTATAGTCAATTAAAAATATTTATAAGGTAAAAAGTTGAAAATTAACATACAGGATCGTTTTTGATAACCCGTCATGACAAACATTTTATAAAATGATTCGTCATTGTGTAAGTACTTTAAGTATACTTATTATATTAAGGTTACATAAAATTTTACTAATAACGCTTTCCAAACATGCTGTTTTGTGAGATTAACCGCAGACAGTAAATATGTTCCCAAATAATTATTACATTATTAGTTAATGAAGTATAATGTACAACTGCATTGTAGTTTTCACTTTTGAGACTATAGTTTAATTTAAATTAATTTGAATAAAAAAAAAGTGTAGGAGTACCAGTTTTTCTATCATTACAATTTATTGTTAAAAAATCTTGTTTATTAATAATTAAAAAGTAAAATGTATGTTAATTCAACAATTACTTTTTTATAAGTAACAATTTATAAACGAACAGTTTCCAGGCAGAATGTTTGTAAAGACCTTCTCATAAAATATCTCAATACTAAGTCTAACTATTAGAATTTTCAATTCCTCATTACAGTGCAATTGACCCAGATGCAGGTAAATAAGTGTCAAGTGAAGAATTTTTAATTGCAGATATTAGTAAATATCAATAAGTAAAGGGTGATTCATATAAAACTTCCCAATGTTTTCTGATGAACGAAGAGTCTTCGGTCTCGCCTAATTGAGACCAGTCGAGATGAAACCGCAACCCTAACGAAAAAAATTCTAGAATTTACATAAAAAATATGCAAATTTATTTTATTTAGGCATATTCAGTCCTGCCGACAATAACAATGTACAGGGTGTCCCATTTTCGACACTTTTAGGGGGTATTGGCGTTATTATCAGAGATAGAGTGTTGCGGTTTTCACCTTCCTCTCCTACTTTTTTACGAAACGAAAGATTCCGGGGTCAAATTTGTCATGCCTCTCTTAGTTTTTAATCTACAGAGTGATTTTCAAAATCTTTGTATTTTAGACACCCCTTGTATTTCCGTTATGCGTCTACTTATCAAAAAGATGAAAACTGATCTTGATAGAGTTTTTTATGTAGAATTCAGTGACGTATGCAGTTTTGGTGTAAAAGGTTTAGTTTTTGAGATATTGCCCAAATTTATGTTTTTTTTAAATGGGACACCCTATATATTATTTTTTATATTGATTAAGCAAAATTTGGGCTTTCCAAAAATATATAATACTTAATATTTATTTTGAAAAACAAGCTCAAAATTCGATATTTTTAATAATTTACTTTATTTATAACAGTAGGCCATGGTTAGTTTATTAGAAACAAAAACTACAAAAGGTACGAAATTCGGTAATTCTAATATTTAAATGAACACCATTATCACGCGAATTTGAGTTAAGTGGCTCAATACAGTGGCGTAGAATAATTTAAGATAATCATTAAAAAAATTTGACTGTTGTTATTTCATCAGAACTATGGCGTAGGTCACATTATTCAAATTTTTCAGAAGACTCTTTTTTCAACTAAATTCACCGGAATGTTAATTTGGTAAACGTTATTTGGGTGTTATTCTTCAAAACTGTTCTTAAAACTAACATTAATGAAATTTCATCTTAATTTGTGAAATTATTTGGTATCCGTGACAAGAAAGACGGATTTACTCAAAAGAAGAATAGGGAATTAAGAAAGCTGATGGCAGCTGTTGCTATTAACACTATGGACAGAAGAGAACAAGCCTAAGTTACTCAAGGAACACAATAAAAATTGCTAGTTCTGCTCCAAGGGGACGATTTATTGGGTGAGTTATACTAAAATTACGTATTTTTGATTTTATAAAAAAACCGGTTTTAGCGACCTAACCCGATCATACAAATAATAATACTAGTATAAAATTTATGTAGGTATTCAATTCTTTAATTAAAAAAACATTGAGGGAATTATCAGCTTCCTGGCAACTTAATTTCCCCTCCCTCGAACTAGAGATAATGGTATCTGCTTGACCAAAAAAAAAAATAAAAATACTGACCAAATAAAGAGTCCTTAATTTTTTTTTTCGATAATAGGCACTCCATTTTTGAGATATTTGTTATATTAACCCTACAATACGACAGCAGTTCTGTAATTAGGCAAATTAAACAAGAAAAAATTAGATACATACATACTACAATTTATAATAATTTTTTTTTTACTTTGGATCACAGTTGTAGTTTGCCAGTGATTTAAAAAAAACACGCTGTTACTTTCTATCTATATAATTTTTTTTAAATCTGACATGTACGAGAAAAAACGTAAATTACACAGTGCAACAAATTCAGGGGTCATCTCATGGAACAATAAACGGTCTTTATGGGATTCAAGTACTAGTATAGTATAGTCAGACCCCCGAAGGGTTTATCCAGATTGGCTCGAAAATTTAAGCTATGGCCATTTGAATTTTTTTCGACAGTGACCAATTTTAGCTCATAATCGCTCATTGTTTTGTCTATAAATTGCATTTTAAATTTATTATTTCTGGATAAATATGTTGGAACCTCAATAAAATGACTCATCTGAACATATCAAGTTGTGTAAAAAATATGTTTTTGTATTTTTCGTTGAAAATAATCCGAAAAACCGCATTTTTTAGCATTTTTTGTTAGTATTTCGACTTTTATTCAGAATTTCTCAATATTATTTCTTTCAAACTTCAATGAAATTAAACTTTGAGATTAAATAGATAAATTTCACACATATATCAATAAAGAAATATTTATTTTTGGGAATTTTTCGTCGACCAGAAGTCGTTAGATCGCACTTTTATCGCATTTCTTGTCAATATTTCCAATTTTTTTTATTCTACCCAAAAAAATTGTGATGATGATGAAAAAAATACATTGATCTCTTGCAACAAATGAAAATACATGCATTGAATGCCTATGTTTACCATTTTATTTTAAAGATATGTAAATTCAAATAAACATTTTTATAATGAAACAAATCAATGTGTTGAACGTACTCTCTTTGGAGTTGGTTTTGCTTCATCTGGTTCATCACCATCGCTATCACTCGAATCATCATCAGAATCCACATACTCATTAATCAACTCGCTTTCTTCTTTTTCCTCATTCGAAATTTTGAAGAGATTCTTGCTCTACCAGCAAATTTCAGCCAAAACAGCGTCAGGTGATTTTTTTGTTGGAAAGAGCTCAATGTATTTTTTCATCATTCATCAATTTTTTGGTAGATTAAAAAAAATTTCGAAAAATTGACAAAAAATGCAGTAAAAGTTCGATATAACGGTTACTGGTCGACGAAAAGTCTCAAAAATTAATATTTCTTTATTGATATAGGTGTGAAAGTTGTGAATTTGATCTCAAAGTTTAATTTCATTGAAGTTTGAAAGAAATAATAATGAGAAATTCTGAATAAAGGTAGAAATGTTAAAAAAATGCGATTTTTCGGCTTCTTTTCAACGAAAAAGACAAAAAATTATTTTTTTCATTTGATATGTGCAGATGAGTTGTGTATTTGACTTTTAAGAATTATTTTATTAAAGTTTCAGCATATTTATGCAGAGATAATAGAATTAAAATGCATTTTAAAGACAAAACAATGAGCGATTATAAGCTAAATTGGTCACTGTCGCAAGAAAATTTCAAACGGCCATAACTTTAATTTTCGAGCCAATCTGAATAAACCCTTCGGGGGTTTGACTATACTATGCTAGTACTTGAATCCCATAATAATTCCACGATATGCTGTTGCACTGTGTTATTAATTTTGAACTGGAAATTGATAATTTACCATAATTTCTAACAATTTAATCTTGAGGCTTTTAAATGTTTGAAAATTGGTTGTCCTTTTTCGGTTATGGAAATGTTATTTAAATTTGTTCTCTCTCTAGCACTGAACTTTTAATTACTCTTCCTTCACTTTCAATTAGAAAAGTTCTATCTTTTCTTCTTTATAATCCGATTAGTTGGCTAGTTCATATGAAAAGCAATTTTAATGTATTCATCTTGAAGTCTGCATTTGTTAGGTGTTAAAATGTAATAACTTTGCTTCAATGTCATTCATAATGATTTAATTAATTTAATAAATGCGCACAAATTCTTATTATTTTTAAATTTGTAAAATTCTATTATGTAATAGGAAAATGAAAATATATTTAAAAAGCAGTTTAAATTATGTAAAAGAAATAAAATAAGAATTTCAAATGTCATTAGATATTATTTTTAACTATTCACCGGTTTTTAAACACAGTTTTATTAAAAATTTAAATAAACAGTTTAATTGACTTGTGAAAATCGTAATGAGCTTTTTTATGATTATTAGTTTTGTGTCGTTAATACGGTCATCTAGAATCATAAAATATACACTATTTGATTCCAATTTATGTAGGCAATTTAATTATAGACATGATCATATGATATGATTATGGTTTTGATCTCAAGTTCATGCGAACTAGTTACAAATTAATTTTGTCTGTAGAATTAATTAGAATTGTTAAGTATCTAACTCGGTATTATTTGGAGCAATTGTATTGTTGTCATTTGTAAAAATAAAATATGCGTACTTATTTCAATTTTAATTTACAGTTCAAGATCGTCCATGCTATTTAAAGTAAAAATAAACCACGTCATGGGTGACTAAATAAATTGAAACTGCATTTTCTTAGACGCAAATATTTTTTTCTTGTCCACTTTTGCGTATCACAATTTTTTTTTATTTCCTTCACAAATTACGCTTTGAAAGGTAAAATGATTTAAACTTTGTTTATTTTAAAGCGCGTGGCTATTAGGAGATAAATAGAGATAATGTCCGTAAACGAGTGATAAATACATTTTCATGCAAACAAACGAAAGTTAAAACAATATGTAACTAAATTATATGTTGTGTAGAGAAAGTGTTTAGTCAAAGAAAAAGTGTACATACAGCTTATTGATATACGAGTAAATTCTTACGTTGGTTCAGCCAGGGAAGTTATAAATACTTATTGACTTTAGATTTATATTGATATATCAATAAAAGCAAAAATAAATGACTTAAATTCAAATAATAAGAAGCATAATTAGCGAGTAAATTACCTACTAATGGTTTAAAGAAGCTTGTTTATGTTACAAAATTTTCAACCGGTGTTTTTGAAAATAATCCAATTTCCACACTTTGCACTAATTTCAAATAAAGTCCTTTATAAAAAATAAACAAGGATATGCCTACGTGATTTTACTCACAGCATCTCAAGCAGACCACAACAAAACCAAAGAAACACTCACAAATAAATAGATACAAACAATAAA
Source organism: Pediacus dermestoides (assembly GCA_963942485.1). NCBI lineage: Eukaryota > Metazoa > Arthropoda > Insecta > Coleoptera > Cucujidae > Pediacus > Pediacus dermestoides. The sequence continues at coordinate 9,893,264 of OZ012625.1, forward strand.
ATCTGCACTCACCTTACTCATGGTTTGTTTATGTGCAATTTCTAGAGGTTGACTAAGTCGAAATAACACCGGTTTGTAAATATAGTCTTATCACTTACTTAGTCACTTAAATGTCTGCAGATGCAATGTTATGAACTGAAATTCGCAGTTGTATCGTGCTGGGTATTATAACAGTGCCCACCAGAGTTTAGTAGTAGTGAATAAGTAGTAGTACTAGGTCAAACGAAACACTGTAAGCTGTATCCGGAGTTCTGCTCTGCGAGTGCTCATACACCTTTCTCTAAATCACTTTCACATTTCTCTGACATTAGTTTTATTACATGTGTACTGTATGTTGTTGACATTATTAAACATTGACTTTGCATTTAATTGGTTTTCTTCGCGATGAAATTTTACATAATATTTTACACTTAATCAGACGTCAAATCATTAAGTAATTGTTTGGTTGCTTTTTGTACCAGCTTTATATGGTGATAAGCAGCTGTTCTCAAACTTGTCTTTTGAACGGTGATAAGACGTAAAAAACAATTAAGTGCATTTACAATTTTTTATATCAAATTATTCTGAGATTAAACAATTAATAGAAAATACTTATCAGCCATTTTCATAAATAAAGTATGAGTGTTTTTAAAAATTTGAACAATAACTGAGTCTATTAAAATGTTAAAAACGGATTATTACTACTAATTTGTTATAAACATTAAGAAACTTTGGAAATCGACTATAGTCTTTAAAATACCTTCTTACATCTTAACTAAACGGCTGGCCAATTGAAACGTACGAAGCAAATTTTTAGGTTGAATTTAAAGTCAAATATTTTGAAAAATAGAAAAGATATCAACATGCGGTTTTCTGGATTTCAGAGATAATTTAATTGAGAAAACGATAGTGTTACCCGATTTTTTTATTTTGAAGTACATTACTATCTACAGGGTATGAAAAAAGTCTTCTTTTTTTGTCAAATTTTATAACCGAGATTCCATAAATTTTTTTTTTGATTTTTTTGATGTAGATTTTTTTAGTCCTTACTTAATGGGAAAACAACCTGTTTCTCAAAATTTTGATATCCCTGTTATTTTATAAGATACCGAATTTTTGCTGAAAATTTGATTTTTTCTTTGTTTTTTGTCGTTCGGTCTTATTGTGTTTTGTAAGAACCAATCTCTGTAGTTGATTATGATAACTTATGAATGGCTTTCTTATAAAAAGTACACTTTTTGTACTTTCATTTATTTATTGGTAACCAGTGGCTTATCAAAAATCGGTACACGTTCGCTAATTGGTAAATTTTATTAATTCATTTTTTGAGGCTATTTTCTTAATGGAATAGAATGGAATTTAGTTAGTTTATGTTCACCATTGGTTTAAGTGACTTATATCTTCGAAACGGGTTTTTCACTTTTTCAAAAATTTGCTCATATTCGTGTATACCGGGTACAGGGTGGCTACGAAATCAGTTTACAACCCCCACCATTTTGTTACATTTAACTGTATTGATTTGAAATTTGGCATGGTTTGATTGTTGAAAGGAATAATCATTTTGACGTTTAAAACAATCTGATGACACTTCCGGTTTCACCATAAGGGCCACCTACTAACTTTCAAAATTTTTTAAAACAACCCTGTCTATTTTTTCCGTAAGTATTAGATTCTACTTAAAATTACCTTTTTATCGACATATCACATGATGACATTTGCTTTCAAAATGGCAGCATAATTATTATTGCAAAAACCTGTTTTACAATATTAAATTTAATAAAAAATTCGGTATCTTATAAAATAAGAGGGATATAAAAATTTTGAGAAGTTGGTCTTTTCCTCATTAACCAGGGACTAAAAAAATGGACATCAAAAAAATTTAAAATTTTTTTTGAGGAATTTCGGTAGGTATAAAGTTTGAGAAAAAAAGACGACTTTCTTTCATACCCTCTAGATAGTAACGTACTTCAAAGTAAAAAAATCGGGTCACACTATTGTTTTCGCAATTAAATTATCTCTTGAATCCTGAATACCTCATGTTGATATCTTTTCTCCTTTTCAAAATATTTGACTTTAAATTCAACCTAAAAATTCGCTTGGCCAGCAGTTTATATGAAATTTTGAAATAACAGGAAGACATTTTTAATAATAATTTATAAATGTAGCCTTCAAAATTATAGTCAGTCAAACCTTCTACGTAAATTCTAGATTACATTCAAAGTTCACACTAAATTTCTTCTAATAAATACTCAGATATAAAATTAAATATCTCTGATGTGTCCAGCACATGACTTTCCTATACCATACTGATATAGTTCTGAAGCCGTACCCACTAATCATGTGCTGGTCACATCTAATATTTTATTAATATCAACGCCAACTAATTTCATTATTATTTTTTATATCGATGGAAGGTGAGATCGGGTGTCTTCGTATAAATTCGGAAACGATTCAGCAATAAGTATTGAGTTTTACAGAAATTAGGAAAAAAATCACTGGTAATAATTTTATCAAAAGGACTTCGTGTATATTCTAATCTTTTTGATATATTTTTTTTAATTGTTTACTTTTCAAGGTATTATTTAGTTCTTTTTCAAGGACATTCTAGAATGTTTCAAATTTTCTGCAACCTCTTAGCATATTCAAAAAATATTAAATATATTACCTAAATTAGATATTCTGGAAGTTTTTCTAACGATATTTCTAAATTTTTAAAGGGAGTCTTACCCTTCTAAATTCCGTATTAGTCCTCCAGATCGATGAAGATCCACTTCTTCAAAAGTTTATATTTTTCTAAAGAAATGATATCGAAATTTCGAATATATATTTTGAATATGCGACAGAGAATTGTTGTCGAATACTTATTAGTTTTCCGTATTATCATATCAAACAGTTCAGTATACAATTATACATAGTGTACGAGTCAAAATTTTTGTACCTTCTTAGTTTAATTCTAACATATAAACTGCAGATAAACAAATTTTTTACTTATAATGTCAATTTTATCAAGAACTTATTCTTCTTCCCATAGAAATAGTTACGTAAGATGTGTAAAAATACAAATTTATTTACTGTAAAACAGAAAACACGTTTTTAGAGGTTTTTTTGTTATCACCCATAATATAAATGGCATGAGTAATTTCCCATTATTTTTATGACTTAAAATCAAAGTTGAAACATAAACGAATACGTGAAACGATAATTATTATGACTTATTTTTTCATACAAGTAGCATTATTGTTATCGATAATTTTTATGAGTGAGAACTAAAGCTGACTGTTACAAATGAACAACAATCATAATTATTAAATACAGAATTATATTTAATTTTCAGTAATGCAGGTTAGAAATCTTAATCCTCAGAAGTTTAAGCAATAACAAAATTGTGCAAAATTAATATTTAATTTGCACTATGGATTTACAAATTAAATTACTTTATAGAAATACTGTCCTTTAATAATTTTATGATTGAATTGACCAAGTGATAAGTTCTAAATCCGTGAAGTGATGTAATCTATACGTAATTTATTAAGGATTTCATTTAACTCAACATTCTCAGGAAATTGTAAAAGTAAAATCAATATTTTCAGCAATCTAACTAAATTAGTAAGAAATATGTCTTCGACATTTTTAAAATTTCAGACAATTTTGCTAAAAATGTGTTCTTATTTTAAGCTTGGTATATGACATATGAGGATGTTCTGGTCCTATTGCTATGTTCCTAAATCATGAAGTTCTTTTCTTTAACTATTAATTCCCCTCGACTTTTGTTAGATTATAACTTGGAGCTGTTCATATATTCTGATCTAACTGATACTCGTATGTTGTACGACCTGTTTAGCTACTGTATGGAAAATAATATGTAAATGGCAATACATTATGTTAATTTTGGATTTCAAATGAATTGAAATAATTATTACGCACCTCTATACGCATTCAGTTATGTAATAAAAGTTTCAGTAATTAAATTTTTATTGTTTTCATCTTTGTGTGTGTTTAAGCCCATTAGTATATCGTATAAATTTTAAAACAAAAAAAAGTTGTGTAATTAGTTTTGTGACACATAAATAAATTTACATTTTTGTACAGTTTATTTCTTCCTTATAATAATCAACCTCATATATCTACTTTACACTAGGTAAGCAAACCAAAGTTTTTGCAGCATTGATTTATCAGCCTTTAGCATTTTTTTTAATTCTAAGAATTGTCGTTGATTTATAACTTTAACATACTGAAAATGTAAATTTTGACTTATTACTAAATTCTCTATTATTATAAAACATGTGGCGATTTATTACTTATGTTTAATTTATTATTTCAATTTACGCATTATATAATTAATAGTAATTAAGGTGTCAAGGGCGTTATTATCCCTATAACGCCCTTGGTGCCTTCAACGTTTAATGGTTTATTATTTTGATTTGAAATATGTGTAAGTAAAATTTGCTGTTTTACTAAAAAGAATAATCTAGTAGTTTTTAAATGCATTGAATCAACAAAGCCGGCACCTAGGACATTATTTTTATTAATGGCCCAAGGGCCATTATTTTTGATAATACGCGCTAGGGCATTATTTGTCATATAATATACTTTGACAGGGTGTCATTATTGTCAAATAATGAACCGGTCGGACATTAAATAAAATTTTAATGCCCAAATTAAAAATATGTGTAGTAGGGCTCATGGTAAAATTATAATAAATGTCTGCAATAAATTGATAATGTAGTTTTTGTGTTGAATAATACCTTACGGTAAACTAAATAACATAAGCATTTTAATTTACTATAAAATTTTTCCATCAGCTTCCGATGAATGAATTACTCAACTGCACCGGGGATAGTTTGATGACTCAGCCATAGAAGACAATCGTAGCGGAAATATTTCACTGAATCCAATTAAGAGCACTTATCAAACTGGAATAGCTGATTTTATGATGGTTCTAAGAAGGCAGGTGCATCATTGCGGTTTTTAAGTACGTGTTACAGTTTTTGGAAAATAAAAAATTATTTTATTTATATCATTGGGAGCTTTTTCGTTTTCTGACGCTTGTATTTAAAAATTTAAATCATATTTAATGTGCTGTTTCGTAAATTTTCCAATTTTGGTAACTACTATATTACTTGCAAAAAATATTTTTCCTATTAATTGAAATTTAACGACATTTATATCTTCTGATAAATTAAAACAATACCTACATTATAAAAATTAGTGTATTGGAATATTTATAACTAGTTTAAATAGTGAGCTTTTTATCTAGATATACCTGATAACAAAACAATAAAAATATAATTAACATATTTTAATGACAATGAAAATATTTCTTTAAAAGCCTATTTTGGGTTAGTATCCTGGTTCGTCTACAAGGAAGTAAAAGTAAAAACGATATTTTTCCAGAATACATTTTATGATATTTTTTACACACACACACACGCAAATTATACTATTAAAAATGGAAGTATAAGTAGGTATCGCATATCACCAAATTTTCGTTTTTTATACATTAAACATTAAACTTATCAGGATTTTTTTCTGTATTGGCTATGAAGAGATATTGCAAAATTACGTAAATATACCTACACCGCATAATTTTCAAACAAAATGTGTTTTTAACGGGTATTATTTATATTACGTACTAAATTTCACATTTACATATTCACATGTTGAAGTGTTAATTATACCATCATTCCTTTATCAAACATAAACTAACAATATAAGTAACGTATAATAAAGATAAATGACTATATGGGTACACGAATTTACCGAACATAAAAATGTAAAGTAAACACACGGTTTTTAGAAACACAATAACAATTTTTCAAGGGTATCTAAATTTTACATATAAATAAAAACGAAATTAATTATTATTTTTATTTGTAATTAATGAAATATCCTTTTTTTGCAGCGCACAATAAAAATTTTTAATTTTAGAGCAAAAAAGTTAAATGGTGATGCTATTCCGAGTGCTTTTCCACATAATTAATATTTCTAAACACTAAACTATGTATATTAGAAGAAACTTACATAATAATATAAGTACCTTATAAAAACTAACAATTTTGTAGTTATGAAGAAAATATTTAATAATTTGAATAGATATCAAAATTATATAGTTGTATATTACAATATTAGCAGGTTTACAGAAATACTAGGAAATGATCTTTAATAATTCAGAACCGGGAAAGAAAGCCAAATTGACCCCGACATTGGAACTATACGACATTGCCCGCACATTATGACGTACAATATATCACAGTCAAAGGCATTTTGTTTTTATTTGTTTATTTCACAGCTGTTTTGTTGATTTGGGATATTATTGAAATTGTACATAAGTTGTGAGGTATTTTGCATTTTTCTGCGCAAGGTTATACGTTACGTGAATTCATTGAACCCTGAGAGAAAATTTCGTGGAATTTATCATATTCTATATGTAAACATCGGATAAAAAAAAACTTATTTAATAGAAAAAAAAACATAGCATGTGATTTTTAAGTTGAGTCAAGAAGTGTGACCAACAAATTGCTTAATTAATTTAAAGGTTACACAGAACTGCATAAAATCTGTTTACATTTTGAAAATATGTCTTTTAATTTAACACTCGCAGCAAACCTATTATTAAAAAGATATACATACATTTTTGGCATTTTGATCAGCAAACGGAGTATACGAGTAGTTTTCTACAACCTTAAAATGACAGAATAAAGCATTTTTTATTTCCATGGCAATCTTAATTCAATAATTAGAATAATTTCTCATACGATATAAATTATTTGAAATATCTCCTAAAATATTAAGTTTAGGTACAGGAAATACTTAAAAAAAAGGTAGAAAATTTAAATCTTTACAATTACGTCAGAAATATACAGGAAAAAATAGAGTTCTCGTTGTTTGAAGTCAATGGAAACTGACGGTCAATTGCAAACACCCTGTATACTATAAATTTCAAATTTTTATATCACAATATTCCCTAGACCTTACTTTTTAGAACTCCGAAATAATTTTTAAAAAACTACAAAGTATAACTAAAATAAACGCGTTTTTTGAAATCTCTAATTTTGTGAATTCTTTTTTAAAAGTGTAAATATCTCGAAGACCGTTCATTTTAAAAATATGAAACCTTCACACTTTTTCATCTAAAATTACGTGTAGAATCTGAAAATCTATTAATATACAGGGTATTCTATTTAATATAACGAAGTAAGAAGCTGTCCAGCCGTAATTAAACACCCTGTATAAATGGAAATAATTTTAGGTTATGTAGTAGTAAATTTCTGACAACTTTTGTCTTTAAAATTTTTTTCTATTTCCAAACCTAACGAATTTATAGAAGAATGCCAGGGTTTTGACGGACCCTGTATAAAATTTTTGATACCCTTTCTAAATTTATAAGAATGTAAAAACGAACTATAGAAGGATTCCTTCAAAGGTATAATTGATAAGATTAATTTATCTAATACACGTATTTGTGCTGTAAGTGATATTTTTCTAGAATGAAAAAGTTGACATCACAAGGCTTATTGTTAGCAGAAATATAAAAGTTCAGTAGTCGTATTGTAGCCATGAAATTGAAGAGATAAATTAATCTTAAAAATAACAATTCAAACAATACTCAGAATAAAATGAAAGACGAGTCCTTGCATCGATGATTTAGTAAATATTTGAGTTTCACTGACTATAAGTAGGTATAATATTTCTTTGTTGACTTATACTCTACTCCACATGACAGTGACTTCTTCTTTTTGTTTTATTTCAATTTTTTATGGTGTCACTTTGTGTGGTTATGTTTTAAAGTTCCTCTCTTTAATTTTCGAGAATTATATAAGATGAATATTTTGTATTCCTGGTAACAATTTATTGTAGTTATTTATTAGTTATTTATTTACTCTTTTTGTAATTCTTAATTGGATAAATTGCTGTAATATTGTTGATATAACATTCATATGAAATCATAGTTTTTATTGTATATTCTCTAAAAAAGGTAGAGTATCATTAACTGAAGAGTATAAGTGACCTTTTCTTAATTGATTCAGCATTTGCTGTTTTGGCTTTTCCTGTACGTACTTTATTTAAAAGGTTTATTTTTAACTTAAACTACCTACAGTCCTACACCATGGGCCAAAAATGGTGGCATATCCTTAGCAAGAGTTCTCAAACTATTTACATAATATGATTTACCAAGATAACAGTAAATTTTCTTCCCACTTTCCTATGTCAGATGCGAACAGCTCGTCAAAGATCGCACAATGCTTTGCAAACTTTTTATTCAATTTATGAATTTCCTGAAGCAACGTTGAAGTGTGTTAATAAATTAGTAGAACACAGATAGAAAATGATTAAGGATTATTAAAACGGACGATTGCAGAGTTTTTATTGAAATACAGGGTTTCCCAGTTTATATCGTCAGGATTTCACCAGTCGATAGTTTAGCGAAAATTAAAAGTGGTTTGTCTAATAAACTATGGTCTAATGTTGCTTCTTTTTTGATGTACAGGGCATTAAAGAAAATAAATTATTTTAAATAATTTGCTATAAATCAATAACAAAAAAAGTTTGCATAGATCTTTTTTTTTGTATTCTCTTATTAGTGGTTGCAATTATTTTATTTAGAACACAGAGGCGTGCGTACGGATTTCTTCAAAAACAGTTTATTGAATAAAACGTACGCCACTGGCTTTTTTGCAGCACCAATATGCAGAGAGTATTTTCCATTCAATTTAGAAACTTTTTCCTATCTTATAATTTTTTGATAACTTAACTCAAAATAACCTAATAGTACAGTAAATAAGGGAGAAAAAAAGGCTTCAAATAGACTTTTTTTACCCTACAGCCAATTTTTGTAGAATCTTCTAGAGGGTCACCCTGAAAGTTTAAAACTGAGTTTGTGTATTCGTAGACCCCGACCTTCCTTCACCAGCCCTCAACAAACTAAGGGTTGGTATTTTTATTTATTGAATAACTTTTTTTCTATTAAATTTTCGAAAAAAGAGTCAGTACAAAGTTGTAAATAAAAATATTTCCTACAACTTATCTTTTTAACTTTTTTTTATGTTGTCGATATTTAAAAAGTTATTCAACAAATAAGTTGAAAATTTTGTGGAAAAAGTAGTACTTAAGTAGTAGTAGTAAGTAGTACCTAACTAGAGAAAAATTTCCCTAAAATTTGCAACTTATTTGTTGAATAACTTTTTAAATATTGACAATATCAAAAAATATTAAAAGGAAAGTTGTAGGAAATATTTTTCTCTACAACTTTGTACTGATGCTTTTTTCGGAAATCTAATAATCTCCCTTATTTACTGTACTATTAGGTTATTTTGAGTTAAGTTATCAAAAAATTATAAGATACAAAAAAGTTCCTAAATTGAATGGAAAATACTTTCTGCATATTGGTGCTGCAAAAAAAAACAGTGGCGTACGTTTTATTCAATAAAATGTTTTTGAAGAAACCCGTACGCACGCCTCTGTGTTCTAAATAAAATAATTGCAACCATTATTAATAGGAGAATACAAAAAAAAAATCTATGCAAAATTTCAAAAGGCTAACTTTTTTTGTTATTGATTTATAGCAAATTATTTCAAATAATTTATTTTCTTTAATGCCCTGTTCATCAAAAAGAAAGCAACATTCGATCATAGTTTATTAGACAAACCACCTTTAATTTTCGCTAAACTATCGACTGGTGAAATCCTGACGATATAAACTGGGACACCCTGTATAATAATGAAACTAGTGGCAGCAAAAACGAATTTGGAGATTGTTTAAAGAGTATGCAATAACTAAATAAAAATTTATATGGAAATGGTTCTAAAGTGCTTTTATTTTATATTCACTTTCATAAAAATTATGCAGTCGTAAACTAACCTGAAATTGCTAATAGCTGCCTACGCTGCAATTAAATAAGAACTGTTTACAATACATACCTTACATAAGAGTTTATATCTAAAGAAAATTGCAGAAGTTCCTTGTACAAGTACCATTTAGGAAACAAGTACCGTTTGTGTAGAGAGCCAGTCAACTAGGAAATAATCACCACACCACACTGCACATTCAACAACAAACAGTTATTTATTGACGCCTTTTCTATTTCTATTTATGTAATACCTTTGCATGAATATAAAGTTTCGTTTGGTAAACTACAGTTAACTCATACGGCAATCCTAAAGAACAAAGAAAAGTTTTAGGCTTTTGACACTGATGATGTGATGGTCGTTAAGAATAATTTGCATTGGGTGTTGTTATATATTAAGCAGGAAGAACTTCTAACCTTTTTAGCTTTCGTGAAGTAAGTGTTGCGTTAGAGTTCATCAAAAATTCTGGAATTGTACAGAACAAATAAATAGTAATGTAATATTTTTTCCTCTAAATCCTTGAGTTTAGTCTTCCGGAGCCCACTTAATCTAACTTAATTGCATTCAAAACAAAATGTATTAATGTACAACTACCTAGTATATTAATATTATTATTAGCTATTTTAAATACGTTATGCCAGATGCAGTCGCTATTTTTATTAACCTTGGAACATTGTAGTAGTAAGAGTAATTCTAACAAAAAGAAATAACTAATTTTTGTCTTTATTTTGTTCAATAGTAGGTATCAAAGTTCTGGGTACCCGCTATAATGTTAATTTTTATTACTTCGCTTATATTGCAGTAATTAAACTTAAACTTTGATGTAGATCATTACATAATTAATTTTTTATATACATACAGCAAATAATTAATTGTTCTTTTTCATTATTATTAATTAAATTTTATAATTCTTTTTACATTATATATAACCTTTATCAAGCTATTAATTTGTATTACGTTATACTTACAAGTACTTAATATTTTTTTTGTAAATAACTTAAAAACCAGCACATCGACATCGTACATCCTGCATAATTTAAATGTATCTTTATTCATCATTGAAAAAACTCTTTATTACCCTCCGATGATTCAAAATATTGACTGCTAATTAGTTCTGTTAATATTCTATTCTAATATGTTTATTATTATCTACTATTTTTCTGGTACATAAACTACTGTCAATAAAATAGAAAACGTTTCTGATGATGCTTCCTAAGGAAGTACCAGTCCTTCCTTTAAATAAATTACGCAACTTGTAATTCCAATAAATACAGCAAGTAAAAGTATGTACTTAGTTCCTGTTTTACCAGAGCATAATATGTAAATAATAAACTTTATATGCCAAAGTACTGAAAAGGATATTCGAAATTGCTAATGTTTAAGTACCAACAAGAGTTAAATTTATTATTTGCTGAAAGACATTATTATACAGGATGTTGCCAGAAAAACATATTTTCCATATTAATGTATAATTTTGATAATAAATAACACAATATTAATTATTTTATTTATTCTCTTAGGAAATTGTACCAAGTGATTTAGTGCTTAATAAATAATTCAACACAAAATTGAATAATTTGAAAAACTGAAAACGATGAAAATGGTCCATAAATAACTTGGCCCTGACTTTTTTAATCCGTAATTATATTCTCAAACCAATTACTTATGGTAAACAATTTGGTAACGGTTTATGCATTTTTTCTTATGGCCGTCATCATATTTAATTTTTATGACGTTTTAACAAATTTTTCTGATTTCAATGAAAAAATCATTCAACTGTAAAGGAAAGTATCATTTCTTCTTCTTGTCTTAGTCTAGTTGTACAAAGTAACTAACTTACTGGAATTCATTTCTAAAAGAGGAATATTTTGTGTAGAAATGTTGGAAAATCTGAGTATAGTTCCAAAATATACCTACTAATATTTTTGAGTCATGTTTAAATTATTTTCTTAACCATATTAGAAAATTAGACATTTATCGATTTTGTATTCAAATTTAACATAATAAAATTCTGTATAATTTTGATAACATGTTAAATTAACTAAATTTAAACTAGTGTTTTTAAGTAGATATCCATAAAACCCCAAAATTTTCGACGAATTTTCATTTTGTTTGAATTTTGTATTAGAACCAATTTATTTCGGGAAGAAAATGCTCATTTTTTTTAACCCCTTATTGTTACAGATTTTGAATTTTTTGAAAAAAAAGTGCTCTGAGTTATATATCACACATTATGCAATAACGATAAAATTAGATATGATAACACGTTGTTATTCTGTATGAGTACGTAAAAAACAACTGCGTTCTTTATTTATACATAAGAAAATCTTACGTGCAATAAAAATAATGCTTTGTGCCATATATGGCACACCATGCGATAACGGGTTAAATTTAATGACCGTTTTAAGACATACTAGCATAAACTTTAAGACTGGACAAATTCTATATTTGAGTCTGTATTTATTAGATCATTTTTCACGATTTCCAATCTGTTCAATTTTTTTGTACAACCAACTTATTTCTTTGGAATCAAAAGCCCAAAAACAGCTGCCCATTTTTTAAAACAATTTTAAAGACAAAATGTCTATAATTGAACCAATTTTGTTAATCTATCTATAATAATAGTATAGGTATTGTTTTATGAGGAGCACATACAGCGACTTAAACTCCGTATAAAATATGCTATTTTTTCTTCAAACCCAAACAATTTATTAAATTATAAAAATATTAATTTAAATTTTAATAAATATACTTTGATAATTCATTTATTTCATTGAATGACTTATGACCAGCGGCGTTAGCGACCATCCCCTCGATGGTCGCTACCGCCACCACCAAAATAGGAATTTAGTTTATATTTATTACATTCATAATTATATCTGAGCCTCAGGCTTAGTTGACTTGTTTTTAGAATAACTTGTTCTGCATTAAATAATTTATAATCTTATTTTCAAAATGAAGTTACATTTATCTAAGTAATTACAATATCAGAATAGTAATTATTGTTGATATAAATAATTTATCAATTTTTTTTTATCCATTAAGGTTTATTATTTAATATTTATTAATTCGTAAAAAAGAACTAACAATTAATATTGCATTTTTATTTCGCACTCTTTTAAATGATAATATATTATTCAAAACTGCTGAAAAAATATCTGATATTCCCAGCACATTACTTCCTTATACAATAATTATGAATATAAATCTGGAATGTATTAAAGGTGTCCAATAATAATATTTTTTTAATATTAATGCAAATCAATTAAATTGTTATTTTATATCAGATGAGATCTGTTGTTTTCGTATCAATTCGGAAATATTCGGAAACGAGTTAACAGTTAACAATACTGAGTGGTTCAAAAAGGAAAAGACGTCCCGAAAAATTTCAGCATGAATAATTTTATCAAAAAACTACTGAACTGCTGGACATATCAGATATTTGTCTTGTAGTATAAACATCTGTTTACAAGCGATTTACTTAACTACTAAACAAGACGGCAATCAACTCTGTACAAGAGTTAACCTATCAGTCTCTCTGGACAGGGAAAAGGGACCAAGAAGGGTGTATACATATAAAACAAAGCAAAATATTGCACAACCTAAAGTTTTATATCGAGCGATCAAATAAATTTGTAATCGAGTCATCTATGGATTTGAATCCGTATGTCTTTAACTTGAACCATTTTAACTTTCAACTGACATTTTATTGTAATGCAGTTCAAGTAACTACATACGATTTCGGGTTCATGGATGACTCGATTACAAATTTATTTGATCACTCTTTACTTATTTGCCCTCCAACAGTTTTTCTGATACATATAAAATTTAAATTTATAATTATTACAAATGTTTAATGGTAAATATTTAATTTATAGTTTTATGTTTTTTTTTTTGTATTTGCTTCTAATTTTAATTTATACAAGTATATGCAGTATTGTAAGCACAAAAATAACGAGACTAATTATGCACAAATTCCTAAGTCAAATTAACAAATAGATCTGTATCTGTACCAGACAGCTTCCGTTTGATTTATATCTTTTTTACTATTTTATTTTACTTTTTTATGAGATTTCGATTTTGTTTTTGAGAATATATGTGATATGTGTATATTCATTTTTAGGTATGTGTTGAATATAAGAAAATAATTTATTGTAAACAAACTAATGTATTTAGTTTATGGCCTATAAAACTAAGAGCTAGGTAATTAACATAATATGTTAACAATGATTATTCGCAGAAATTATAAGTTGATATACCGTGTGATCATTTCAATTTCAGTTCTAGTTATCCCTGGAAATTTAAGTCATGACTTTGATTAGCTCACACAAACAAAACAAATTAATTGAAATGTCAACTTTTTGAACTGTGAGTAGTAAACAATAAATAGTGAACTAATCAAAGTCATAACATCAATTTCCATGAAATTGAAATGATCACCCGGTACACATACCACCTACTTGTAGAATGCCTATTGGCTGGTGGTTGAGAACGAAAGAAGTCAACAAATTTTATGCGAATGCTACAACGAATCGAATACTGAGAAACAGTTTAATAAATCATATTTTAATTTTTGCAAATATCACAATTAACTTGGTGACTTGCCTACGCAGTGTTATATCTAATACAGAAAATAATTGTTAATCTACATCTACATAATATAGATAAGTTAGATAGGAAGATTTATAAGGTAAATATTGTTGAGAGAGTATAGGTAAACTTAAAATTGAATTTTTATTACCTATTGGTAGTGAATCAACATCAACTCTAACCGTAAATTCCAAGAATTCTTAGAAAATTATCACGTACGCCAGTAAACAATTTCAAAATTTGACTAATACCTAAGTTGTTTATAACATATCAAAGTCTCTAAACGTAAACATCCAATTTTTTAGAACTTGTTCTTTGTAATGTACCTTTTCCTTATATTAGATAAACACTTCTGAAGAAACCGTAATGAATGTTCGCTGTGACGCTTCAGGCTATAGTGAGTCACACCTCGTCCTTACACTATTTAATAATCAAAAAAGATTCAATTTTTTTATCTATCATATCATATTGGTATAAAACGAAAGTTTTGCAGGATGTTGGTTTAGAGCCGGTTTTTTATTTCTATCAACGCTTTAATAAATCCTAATTACAATTATTGAAACAATCGTTTTTATGGTCTTTATTCTTTAATCTATGTATAGGTACATAAAAAAAATCAAATTTCGAACGGAGTAGAGTTTGAATTATTTTTTAAACTATACCGGGTGATTTTTTTAGTTGGTACAGCACCTTTTTCTTGCTTATTATTAAAGATAGAGTTTTGAAACTTTGCAGGCATACTTAGACACATTTTTTGCATCTAATGCAGTTTGTTTTAATTTTTGTGCTGTTTTTCGTCTAACCGGAAGTGACGTCAATTTTCAAATGAAACACTATAGTTTTTCTTTTGGATTTTAAAACTAGATTTTTTTCTGAGTTAGAATGTGTAAAAAAAGTATTAGGTTAAAGAGGAAAGTTTTTGAAATAATGCGATTTTAAAGTTTCAAGCGTTGAGGTACTAAAAAATAATCGAGTTAACCATGGAATGATTTTGTGGCAGATTAAAATTCCCGTCAAAACGCGTAGTAGGCGCATGTCAAGTCAATATAAATTTGCGTTGCCGTCTTTGAAATTAGCATTTCAAAGTTTTCTCGCGTCTGTTCCCAAAAAATTAGTGAAGAAAATGGAATATGATTATACAAACTGTAACTGACGCGAGAAAACTTTGAAATGTTAATCTCAAAGACGGCAACGCAAACTTGTATTGACTTGACATGCACCTACTACGCATTTTGACGGGAATTTTAATCTACCACAACATCATTCCATGGGTAACTCAATTATTTTTTAATGCCTCGCATACCTACCTTACCTCAACGCTTGAAACTTTAAAATCGCATTATTTCAAAAACTTTCCTCTTCAACCTAATACTTTTTTTACACATTCTAACTCAGAAAAAAATCTAGTTTTAAAATCCAAAAGAAAAACTATAGTGTTTCATTTGAAAATTGAAAGTTGACGTCACTTCCGGTTAGACGGAAAACAGCACAAAAATAAAAACACAGTGATTAGATGCAAAAAATGTTTCTAAGTACGCCTGCAAAATTTCAAAACTCTATCTTTAATAATAAGCAAGAAAAAGGTGCTGTACCAACTAAAAAAATCACCCGGTATAATTTAGAAAACAACAAATATCTAAAACAGATTAAGTGAATGCTTGTATATAGTTAGGTATTTCTTTAAAAAAATCCCTGACAAAGATTTATAAGACCATTGAAAATGAAAAATGGAGAATATTTTTGTAGGGTGATAATGGACGTAACAAGTCCCAAAATCTGCACCATATTGTAAAATATAAATTTTTAACTGTTTGGGTCTATAAATAGTTTGTGTACGTCTAAAAACCTAAAGCGAGCTAACTAAACAAATTAACGATTTTTAGTTTACCAAAAAAGGGCAAGATGCAATAAAAACGTAATAAATCGAGACTAATTTTCTTTTAAATTCGAAAAATATTACCTACTCGAAAAATAAGGCAGTTTGTTTGAAATAATGTTTTTAGAGTTAAGTGTGAATATCCCTAACTATTTTTAGACGCTAACCACTCAAAATTCAAATTTATTCATGAAAATCCAAGAAAATATTGACAATTTTAAATTTACATCAAGAAGGAGAGACAGGTAGAGCCTGGAAAATATCAATAGACAAAATTAATAATAATATTGTGACAGAGTGTAACGTTAAATAAACCCTCCTACCCTACTTCAAGTTCCAAGCTTATTGATCGTCAAACAGAAATGATTTTGAAAATTAATTTAGGGACTCTCAAAACACTACTAGAAGTTTTCATGGATGATTTTCGCCTCCCTCAACTCAACAGGTGCCCCCGACCTCTGCTAATGTCAAACCTCTGATTGATTTAAGATCAGGCAACCAGCGTTACAAGTTTTTATATTTTCATCTGGCGATTAACATACATACATACATTGTTTAAACTTAACTTTCTGCATCAAACTATATAATATTAATAATTGTATTGAATTTCACATTAAAATGAAAAAGTGACTTGTATATTTTCAGTAATCAGCTATTCAACAAGTTTATAATATATCGGGATCCTATTAGTAATGCTAATTTTACTGATAGGAGTGATAGGTAGGTATAGGTACCCTACTTATGTTTTATGTATTTTTTCTACGACAACATCAAAAAATGTTCATTTCATAGTCGTAACCTGAATCAAAATCCACTAGATTATGTACTGAATTACTTAATTTCATTTTCGCCTTATCTCCATGATAAGTTGCCATCGTGAAAAGGCGAATTGAAATATTTCGTGCCAGATTTTTGAACAGTGCTAAAATAAATGCGGCTTGTCACATCACAGTGACAGATTGATCAAATGTCATCAGTTTGTTTCTGTTAAAATTTTTGTTCGTTACAATTTTTTTTGTGCCTCAGGTTGGCATTAGTCATTTTGCATTCGTATAAATCGGCTGGAAACTCATGTTTTGCCGGGCTAGACCGGCAAAAACTAGGAATTTTTAGTTTATCGATTGGCATCATTGAAATCATAAAGAAAATTTGTATTTTCCATAGAAACGGATTATTATTTCTATCATTCGGCTACTACTGTCAGTGTCAATTTTAAGTATCGCGTGTTACCAATATAAAAAAAATCCCTAATACCAAATATTTAAACAAATATTTTGTAAATTTTATTTATTTATATAAACTTCGGCACAAACAATAGTGTGTATTACACGCCTTCAAACTGTTTTGCGAGTACTCGTAGTTGCGGGCCTCGGCCTACGGCCTCTGCTCGCAAACCCTACTCGCACTCGCAAAACTCTATTTTCAAGGCTAGCAATACAAATAACTATTTAGATTATTTCTGCTCATTGTCGTAGAAAAAGTATAGTATGGAACTCGCACAAAATAGCAATTTTGTACTTCTATGAATTGCAGCACTCGCTAAAGCTCGTGCTCAAACTTTCATACACGTGCAAAATATGCTATATTTTGTGCTTGTTACATAATATACTATTTTGATACCGGAAAAAGATGATTTTTTAGGTTTTTATTAATTATAAAGAAACTAATACGAATATAGTACAAATTTTCTAAATACGTATATGACTAGGTACTTAAAAGAAAGAGAATTTTTAGGTACGAAATAATTTATTTTTTCCTTCCACCAAAGGAAAATTGGGGCGGGGAGATGAAACTTTTATTAATAAAATTATTTCATAAAATAATTCCTAATATCATTTTGTGATGATCACTGTGACGCACTTTTGTGGGGGAGGCGGTTAATCAAGGGGAAAGGGGATCTCGGGCGCCAGATTTATTCGAGTGGTTTACTCCACGTGACACCTCGGGTAGCTGCAGTGAAGACACGGTATTCCAGGGGTCAGATCTTCTTGACTGGGAAGGCGGCGAACTCCAATACAGGCTTTAATTGTATGGAATTCGTAATGTGGGATATACCGGGTTGCAGGAAATGGTGGTATACGAGGGTTATCAAAACAAGAGGTTTAAACGGAAGAAATAAACATGTATATTCAACGGCAAATTAACAAGATATTCAAACTAAGTAGAAATAATACATTGTCGGGCAGAATTCTATGCGGAGGGGGGGGGGGGGATTTATGAGAGATGACTTGACGGGGACGGTTGGCAGATATGCGGCGGTTACAGGCGGAAGATAAGGACACTAGTTCCTCCCAGGGTTTGGGAATCGACAATTTAATCGTCAGACCGCAGTGTCGATATGATAAGGTCGGTCGGTACAATATTATATGCAAAACACGGCAAATCGGAAAATAAAACGGCAGATATACGGTTCGCCCTGGGAATCCCCAGTATACTCACTTGTAAGATGTCGGTCGGGTTGGCACTGATTGGAACTGATTAGCACACTTAACAAACGGAATATAGTCTTAAGGACTGTTAGACTTGCGGAACTCTTGAACTGACGGAAGTTAACTGTATTGGTTTTGGGGTTCCTTATAAGGGATTTTATCTGCTGTCTAGCGGTGACTTATAACGGAAAATCGGGGTATAGGTGTTTTCAAATGATAAAGGAGCGGTGACCTATAATTGTAGTTGTGCCATCTACGGGAGAGGGGACGAAGTTTTGTAGGACGGAGTTATCTGGCGGGAAAGTCGGACCGGGGTTTTATAGAATTCTGCAATTTGGTAAATAATTAGTTAGCTGAAAAATGACTTCGTTACATCACCTCTATTTATAATAAGATTGTAGGCAATTCTCTTAAAAGAGTAGGAACTAGGAATTCATTTCAATAGTTTATAGCAACTAGGTACTCGTATGAATCTACAGATTTTCAAAATGGTAAAAAACTGTATTTTTGAAGTAACAAACCAAACATTGCGGACGAATCATCCCTTTTGTGTATTTATTATAGTGCTTAAACCCCTAATAGTATATTTTACAACAAGACGTGAAGATACCGTTTTTTTTCTCGTGAGGTGAGAATTGTACACGAGCTGTGTAGCAGCGAGTGAGGCAATCTGACGAACGAAAAAAAACGTATTTCATGTCGAGTAGTAAATACTATTTTTTCTACGATACTGTAATTTATAAATTGGATTAGAATCTACAAATTTTTTTAAAATTATTTAAGGTGACAGTTTTCAAGTGAAACGTCATAGTTATATTTTAGTTTTTATTTTAGCTATTTTAGCTTTATTATATAAAATATTCCATGGAAAGTGAATGAATTGATATTGAAAATTTATGTAAATTTAGTGCATATAGTGTTTTCGTTAAAAAAATCACGATGAAAATCATAAATGTAAAATTTTGATATTCTCTCTCTAGATAGAATATAGCTATTTTTGCAGTAGACAAAAATTTAGAAGTTTCAAGTAGAGTATATCATGGAAAAATGGCTATTTTCATACTTATACACTATTGGACAAAAGTAAAAAGCAACAACTAGTAATTTTGAAATATGTGAACAGAAAATGAAACTTACATTTAAAAATATGAAAAATATGATTTAATTAGTTTTGTATAGTCAAAAACATTTGATCTGGAGATTCATACTTTTATAATATTTCTTATTAAGTCTCGATAAAATATCTGATGTGCTCAACACATGACTTTCTTATACTTACGGATAGTATCACAATAATTACTTTTCCTAAAGAAATTAAGTTAAATTTCTTGTAAAAATTCTGAAGGTTTCCAGCAATTTTCAAATAGTCTCTGTCGCACTTATTGCAATACGCATAAATCTGTCCTTGTCCCACTCATTATAACCGAATTTTACGACAAAAATGTGTTTTATTTTATATTTTTGACCTATTACTCACTTAAAAAAATCTCCCGATATGAAATTACATTTGTTTATTCATTATTATTGTTTTCGGTACCATAGAAACCAGTAAAATAAAATAAAAAACTAATAATCCGTCCTTCTGGGATTCGATCCCGGGACCTTCCGTTTGGCAGCCATATAATGAGACACATGGTCTACCTCGACCGTCGCATTCAACTATCAACGCGCGCTATGAGAAATATAAAGTGTTTTAAGAATATCTAGTTTTTTTGAAATTTTATTGACGGAATTTCAAAAAAAAGTTCAAAATTCAATTCTAAATCAATGTTAAAGAATAAAAAAATCTCATAAATTGTTTATTTTTCAAGATATTCCTAAAAAACCTAAAAATGTCATCAGGTAACTAACTGTCACTTGTTTTGGTGCTAGATGAAAAACATTGAATGTGGCACCCACAATTTTGTTCAAACTCAAATATGAAATTTGAATCAAATCCAAGAACTCGTTTTTGAGTTATGGTGGATACAGACAGACACACAGACACACACACCGACACACACACAGACAGACAGACATCATGGCGAAAATGATCAAAATGGATTCAGGGGCCCTCAAAACGTGTAAATCCATCAAAATCTCGAAGTCGAAAAAAATCACGATTACAATACTTCCTTATACTTCGTATAAGAAAGTAAAAATTAAAACCAATTGTAGGAAAAAGGAGTCGGACAAAAGTAAAGCAACATTTCAATTTTATTAAACTAACTGAACACTGACACATATACACATATAAAACAAGTAAACAATAAATATAATATTTTGTAATTTATTGAATATCAGCATATCCATTACTTGCAATAATTTGCACGCATCTTCTTAGCATCGACGAGATTAATTTTTGTATAACACTTTCCGGAGTATTCCTCCAAATATCGTTGATTTTGTCGATAAACGCCTGCTTGTTTTTAAATAATTCCGGAGTATTAGCAACTACAATGAAAGAGGACATCTAGAGACTGCACCTAAATCCGGACGACCACGGAAAACCACAATCCACAGGGATAGAATAATTAAAAGAATTAGTCAGAATGACCCTTTCAAATCAGTTCCAAGTATTAAAGCAGAAATTGCGAGCCTAAATATTAGTTGCAGGACTATTCAAAGGAGACTGGTTGCTGGAAAGCTGTTCAGTAGAAGAACTACAAGAAAACCTCTAATTTAAGCAAGAAACAGGGCCGCCCGACTTGCCTTTGCACTTGCTTAATACTTGAATTGGACCGTGGACGACTGGAAAAAAATATTTTTTAGCGATGAAACCCGGTACACGATTTTTAATTCCAATGGAATGCGTCGTGTAAAACGACCAGTAGGTCAGAGGTTTAATCCAAAGTTTGTTACACCAACCGTAAAGCATGGCCATGGAAGCGTGTTCTTATGGGGTTTTTTCTCATGGAATAGCGTCGGCCCCGTCCACTTCAATGATGGCATCATGGATGGGCTTGCTTATAGGGACATTCTCCAAAACACAATGCTGCCTTATGCAGAATGGAAATGCCCTTACACTTCATTTTCCAACATGAGAACGACCCAAAACGCAAATCACGCATAGTAACAGAATAGCTAATAAGAGAACGTGTTCGAATTTTGGACTGGCCAGCCCAGTCACCTGACCTCAACCCAATAGAGAATCTGTGGGAAGAGGTCGAGAGACGAATTCGACGGAATTATTTAGAAACAGGCGTTGATCAACAAAATCAGCGATCTTTGGAGGAATATTCCGAAAGGTGTTATACAAAAATTAATCTCCTCGATGTCAAGAAGAAGCGTTAAAATTATTGCAAATAATGGGTATGCAATAAATTACTAAATATTATATTTATTGTTTACTTGTTTCATATTGTGTCAGTGTTCAGTTAGTTCAATAAAATTGAAATGTTGCTTTATTTTTGTCCGACTCCTTTTTCCCACAATTTGGTTTTCATTTTTTATCGAGCTTAATAAGAAATATTATAAAAGTATGAATCTCCAGATCAAATGTTTTTGACTATAGAAAAGTAATTACATCACATTTTTTATGTTTTTAAATGTAAGTTTCACTTTCTGTTCACCATTATTCAAAATTAATAGTTGTTGCTTTACTTTTGTCCAATAGTGTACATATAAGAGTAAAAAAAAAATGTATCTCATATTTTAAAATTGTTAAAAATTTATTACTACATCATCATAAGTTAAAAAAATTTATACATTTAAATTAGTGACTGAAATATCATTACATATTTGAAAATAACGAACACAAATTATTTAACATCTACAACAATAAATAATAAATTGAGCAAATTTTCCTTTCATAAGTAAATACCTAATTAATTTTATATAATTTACGAAATATCACAGATATTCTGGCGCGATAGATATCCCAACTAGCTACATTTATGTACACTTTACAAGTATTTGGACACTTCAATGGATGCATTTTTTCTAAACTCTGCCTGTGTCTTCTTCGATTGCTAAAAAAGAATAACGCATAAGTATAAAAAAAATCATCTTATGTTATACGCATGAAGGAACTGAATAGTTGATTTCTATGTCATAAGTAGGTATTGAATAAAGAAATTTTACCGCAAGTGCATCTGCTAACTCAAGATTGTACAGTCTGACGAGTCCTCTCAAATTTCTCTGCAATATCCTGTTAAATTCACTTCTCGTTATTCGATAAGGAGCCTGTGTAGTTGATATATTGGGATCACTACTGACTGTAGTGGCTTGAGTGACCTAAAAATAAATAGCATAAATTTGAATAATATGCTTTTATTCAAACTTAAATATTGTAAATAAATTAATCCAATTTTGTAAACAGCTTAATCAAATTTTAAAAATAGGAGTTTTTTAAACTCACGCATCAGTAATTTAGTTTTGAAGCACTTCTTTGCGCAACCAGTAATACAGAAATTATTACTAACCGCAAATTTGAAAATAGTAGTGAAAACTAAATTCGAATCTTTGTTTAAGAAATTGGGCGCTGGATAATATAAAAATGACTATGAAATGAAGAAGTTAAATTGGAAGTACCGGGTGTCCAAATAAGAAAGGACGCAGGCTGTATCTTATAAACTCTTTATCGTACAGCCTTCGAAAAAAAATATTTATAGTTAAAGTGTGCAAGAGAAAATGCTGGAAATAATTTTCAAGTTTCTAACTCGACCGCTAGAGGGCGTAACACTAACGACAAAATAAAAAAAACCGTTTTTCTCAAAAATATCTCGAGTTAATATACAGGGTCTGTCAAAACCCTGGCATTCTTCTATAAATTCGTTAGGTTTGGAAATAGAAAAAAATTTTAAAGGCAAAAGTTGTCAGAAATTTACTGCTCCATAACCTAAAATTATTTCCATTTATACAGGGTGTTTAATTACGGCTGGACAGCTACTTACTTCGTTATTTTAAATGGAACACCCTGTATATTAATGGATTTTCAGTTTTTACATGTAATTTTAGATGAAAAAGTGTTAAGGTTTCATATTTTTAAAATGAACGGTTTTCGAGATATTTACACTTTTAAAAAAGAATTCACAAAATTAGAGATTTCAAAAAACGCGTTTATTTTAGTTATATTTTGTAGTTTTTTTAAAATTATTTCGGAGTTCTAAAAAGTAAGGTCTAGGGAATATTGTGATACAAAAATCTGAAATTTATAGTATACAGGGTGTTTGCAATTGACCGTCAGTTTCCATTGATTTCAAACAACGAAAACTCTATTTTTTCAAATGGACCCCCCTGTATATTTCTGACGTAGGTTGTAGAGATTTAAATTCTCTACCTTTTTTATAAAGTATTCAATATACTTAAACTTAATATTTTAGGAGATATTTCAAATAATGTATATCGTATGAGAAATTCTATTCTATTTATTGAATTTAGATTGCCATGGAAATAAAAAATGCTGTTAGGGAGAGGAGGACCCATACGTTAGCCGGCTAGGTCCCCCTACCTTACATCTATAGATTTTTTTATGGGGCTACATTAAAGAACTGCAAATAATATGAAGATAATAAGAATTACTACAGCCTTCAGGTCAGATCGATAACTCCACAAGTGATCCTAAAAACTCAAGATTCTTTTAAACGTCGAATCGGTATGTGTCTTCAGGAGAACGGACGTCACTTTGAACACTTGCTTAATTGACTTTCAGTTCAAAATTTTTTTATTGTATTTATTTAATTTTGTTATGATTTTATGAAATGGTTTCTTTTCTTGTTTCTGAAAATTGATGATTAATTGCAGCGATCCAAATTTTTATTATTTATCTTTTTTTATAATTTTAAGATTAAGATTTACTTTTGACATAAATTAAGTACTTAAACTATCTTCTCAAGTCTGCTCAGCTGAATTGAGAAATGTCGGCATTTCCTCTTCTCTACTCTCTCCATTAAATAGAAAAGCAGTATTGAAAAAAACATTTTTGGCATTTTGTTCAGCAAACGGAGTATACGAGTAGTTTTCTACAATCTTAAAATGACAGAATAAAGCATTTTTTATTTCCATGGCAATCTAAATTCAATAAATAGAATAGAATTTCTCATACGATATAAATTATTTGAAATATCTCCTAAAATATTAAGTTTAAGTATATTGAATACTTTATAAAAAAGGTAGAGAATTTCAATCTCTACAACCTACGTCAGAAATATACAGGGGGTTCCATTTGAAAAAATAGAGTTTTCGTTGTTTGAAATCAATGGAAACTGACGGTCAATTGCAAACATCCTGTATACTATAAATTTCAGATTTTTGTATCACAATATTCCCTAGACCTTACTTTTTAGAACTCCAAAATAATTTTTAAAAAACTACAAAGTATAACTAAAATAAACGTGTTTTTTGAAATCTCCAATTTTGTGAATTCTTTTTTAAAAGTGTAAATATCTCGAAAACCGCTTATTTTAAAAATATGAAACTATCACACTTTTTCATCTAAAATTACGTGTAGAAACTGAAAATCTATTAATATACAGGGTGTTCCATTTAAAATAACGAAGTAAGTAGCTGCCCAGACGTAATTAAACACCCTGTGTGAATGGAAATAATTTTAGGTTATGGAGCAGTAAATTTTTGACAACTTTTGCCTTTAAAATTTTTTTCTATTTCCAAACCTAACGAATTTATAGAAGAATGCCAGGGCTTTGACGGACCCTGTATATATTATATTAAAATATTTACAATAAAACAATGTAGGTAACTTTGTTTATTATTCTAATTATTACAGCCTATTTCTTAAATTCGAAAGAATCTAAAATACATATGATATCTGTGTGACATAATTTAAAATGAGCCATAACTTTATTCACAATTCTAATTATTGGGTAGTTTGAAAATGCTGAAGGTAAACGGCAAAAATAAAAAAGAAGGCTTTGATATAACAAAAACAAAGTAAGTTTTCATGTCAAACAAAATAAACAATGGTAAATGTAAGTGCATAACTGTTAAAAATCTATTTATTGTCGGTTTTCTGGTTTTCTTTTTGATTTTTTGTTTTAAAATGCCAATTACCAACGAAGAAGGAATTGATATGTTGGCCGTCTATTTTGAATGCCTGAAAAAAGCAACGATAGCATCAAGGATGTACCCTATGCAGTATGCAGATTCCATGCAAAAATTTGGTTAAAAAAGTTTTCATGCATATATCTGCATTGAAAAGAGATATCGAGTTGCGGTTTTCACCAGTTTCTTCACTGTTTTATACTCTTTCTTCTTAGCTAGTAATAATAACACCAATCCATTTAAAATTTTTGAGAAAATTACCAAAATCTTCGACTTTATCACAAACCACCCTCTAGCGACCAGGGAAAAAATTAAATTAATGATGTCAATTATTTATCCGAAGCCCTAATAAACGTTCTATCAAACGAGACCAAATTTTTCGAAAACGGTTAAACTAAAAAAAGTTATAACAATTTTTTCAAACAAACATTAGCCTCTTCCCTCACCCTTTATTTGACAAGATAGAGAAAAATACTCCAAACAAAAAAGTTTTCTAATTTTGTATAGATTACAACATAACTATTTTTGGCATATATTAACTCCAGATATTTTTTAAAAAAACCGTGTTTTTTAGTTTGTCGTTAGTGTTACGCCCTCTAGCGGTCGAGTTAGAAACTTGAAAATTATTTTCAGCAATTTCTCTTTCCCATTTTTGCTATAAATATTTTTTTCCGAATGTTGTACGATAAATAGTTTCTGAGATACAGCCGACGTCCTTTCTTATTTGGACACCCGGTACATACATAATATAATATAAAAGTATTCTTCTTTAAATTCTAGACTCATTCAAATTTTTGGACTGGAAGGTAGATAATGAAAACGAATCTTAATTACTTTCAACGAATATTTAACTAAAACCACATTTTTATTAATAAATACTTACCGGAGCATTTTCAGGAAGAAAATTTTCGTTCAACATCGTATTTACAGTATTGATCGTGTTCTTTGTATCATTATATTGCTAAAAAATAATAAATTAAACGCTTAGTACTAACTTAAGGTCACAATAATCTATCGCATTCTTTAAGTTAATATTGTTTTATACTTCATAAATAACTGAAAATAGCGTGCGAAAAAATCCAGGTTTGTGTCCAGCTCGCTTCACTCTCAACAATACTTCATTACTTTTTTGCTAAAACCAAACAAAACGTAATTAAAATTATTAATTTATTGTACAATTTTCATACCCCATGGCGAATGTCATTGTTCTCGAAATTACTTGGTTTTTGTAGCGAAAGAGCAAAGCAAGTTGTTAGGAGAAACAACAATAAATTTCTTGTGAAGAATCGGTTCTGCATAGCCTGAAAAAATAAAAAAAGATGTGTAAATAATAAAGCATTACGTATGGATGAATTATACAATACAATCAATGTGAAATATGCAAAAACACGTTTAATAGATTGAATGTACACAAGGATTATTTGTAGTAGGCATGAGCGTCACACAATCTCTGTCTCTATATCTCGTTCGCCTCTCATGAGAGTGAGAGAGCTGGAGCGACAGAGGCACATGCCTAGTAAAATAATCCTAATGCTGAAACATTAATAAATTTACAATTTACTTTTAAAATTAGTTCCACCCAAAACCACAAAATTATCCAGAAGTTACATAGATATTTATTTAGGTAGACTACAGTTGTTATTGATTAAATAATATTACCAAAGATTTTACGTGCATATTATAATTCATTCGAGGGGAATAAACTATAGACTAGGAGAATTATGTGTTGTGACTAATTATTGTGTGCACAATTGTGCACTGTCCTTAATTATTAGCAATGCCTCTAAAAAAATTAAATGTGTTTCCACATTATGATTATTCTATTAACAATAGAATATGTTCAGAATCTATACTTTATTACCTACTGTATTATTGTATTGTTTCTTGCCTGCAATAAATATTGCAATATAATATCAACTATAAATAATTATTGATACACTATTTATATAATTTTCTAAACAATGGACTCAATTTGATACTCCCATATACATATTACATAGAATCCTAGAAAGTAAACTTTCTGCAGGTTTATATGTATTCTAAATCCCCTAACCTCAGTGTCGTCTTTTAATAGTACAGGAACAAAATCGTAAATTTACAGTTATTCATATGCATAATTATTGTGTATACTCGCAAGCAAGAAACCAGAACCGATAATGCATGAAGTTATTGTTAATTTTCGTCACGTCAGTTTGCAGACTTTAGTTCTCGCATTTCCATTGCATAATTAGATGTAGTAAAAATACCAAGAGAAAGTCGCACTCTAGCAGTTGGAAGAACCCATAAAAAAGTGTAAATCAATTTATTTTATTGCAATTTTTCTGCAAATGTGTTTAGTCCAGAAAAGAAAAAGAGTTTTCTTTAGCAATGTTTAATCATTTTTAATATTTTAACATTTTCTAATTTTTTTTGTCATCAGTTTCAAATATTTATTACTTCCTACATTTTACTATAAAACAATGTGGTTTGTTGTAATTAAGGCAAAAACACAACCACCAATTTAATAACTTAATAATAAAAATATAGTTTTTGTAAAACTTTACGAAAACAAATTCGTATGTAATAGAAGCAAATAATTGGCTTACAAAACATTTATTATGTAAGTAACAAATAATTTTAATGTGTGGTTTATGTTACAAAGGTAGAGCAATTATTATCACACATGCTTTTTGGAATTACCTTCAATTAATGGATAAGTAAAGTACGTTTTATTACGCAAATTACTTAACGAATATCGTAGCTTAAGCATAAGTTGCAAACATATTTTGAAATATCTGCATATTTTACAATTGGATTTGACATCAGAAGTGGGATAAGACATGCATGTTATTAAAGAGTGTACATTTCTAAGATTTTAATTGTGATTTAATTATAACACATTAGAGAATTTTTCATTTTCTGTTTTCTATTAGAAAAGTACCATACGAAACCTAAATTCTAAATTTTGAAACGTTCTATAACCATTACTTCGTACTATATCAAAATTGCCTCACCCTGCCTAAGAGAAATGTTGAAATAATGAATTTACTTTATACGACTTTTCTAGAAGTTAATTTGAAATTTAATTATTTCAAACAATCCTATTACAATTTGATTTTATATCAAATTAACAAGGGCTGCCTTATTTGGTGTTAATTCTACATTATAATAGGGCAGTTATACAAAAAATTATGCGCGATGTAATTTCATGAAGTAAGAAAGTGGCTTGAGTCTTTAGAAAACTACAAACATCTCTCTGTTCGGATCATATTTGTTCCACTACACTGTCTAATTTACATGTCTGTGTATTTAAACTTTTTTTAAAAGCTTTTTTCTGATTTAAAAACTAAGTTATAGAAAATATTTCAATTATATTACACACGCATTTTATGCTTATCAGGCCATAAAGAACATGCTTTTCTATATGTTAATATGTTTCAAATATGATCTACTGAGTGTGAAATTAAATGTACGCATTTATGTAATAAAATAATTTTAAAATGATTCACAAATTTAAAATAAAAGTCATTGCTCTTAAGTTTAAACACATAGCTATTTGATAATGACGGTGAATCATTGTGACAAAAACAACTTTCGGTTTTAATATTATTTAAAACCGACAGGTAATAACGAAGTGGGTAATTCTCACATAAACAGAAGCCGGTTTCCCGCGTTGGCGCGAAACTTTTACATGATATTTTTATTCCATCCGGAATGTTAATGAAAGTGGTTACAATTTAAAACTGACAGAAACTAAAACTTATACTCCATTTTCAGGACAAGTTATTACTTAGGTAGGTACCACTTATAGAAAATAATATGCAATAATTATGGTATGTGTTGCAAAGGTTTTTTATTTGGTGACGTGTATGTGTGTTTTTCTTTTACATAAGTCCAATATTGAGTTTTATTGCATTATGTGGTAGTAATATATTGGTACTGAGGTGTTGAAATTTATACCAGTTCAAATAGTATGAGGATGACACAATTTCACATGAAAGCGTGCCAAAGACGTAATTGCAGTTTTTTATATATGTACCTACTAAAATACACGTGGTATTATAATCACCAATTTAATTTAAAGTTCAGAAGACAAAGAAGTCATTAAATTGATTGACAGTTGTTGTCTCATTATGCGGCTAGCCATTTTCATTGTGTTTTATATTTTTATATTAGTTGTAACTCAGTTTTAAAATTCTTTCTTATATTTTTTTAAAGATTTTCATTTAGTAAAAGATGACACGCCTTATATGTAAATTTTTAATCATTTTTCTGCCTTTTTATTCACACATGAAAAATATGAATGAGTGTGTCTTACGGATATCAAATTTATCTAAATTTCTTCATTATACAGGGTGAGTCGCAATAAGTGGGACATGCTTTACATGTAAATACTAGGCCTAAAACTAAGACGATTGACGCAAAAAGCTGTCATACTAAAATGCATAACTAAAAAGTTGTAGGCGTTTGAAATTTCAGAAAAAAAAATTTTTTGGTAATAACTTCAAAACTAATTGAATGAGAAGAACCAATTCTTGGTAGTTAATAATGAATACCAAATATCTTTAATTTGTGAAAATTTTCTTGAAATCAAACTTTAAGAAGATGGTTTTTTAAAGTAAGTAAAGTGTTTAACCTTCTGGAACTTTTTTGTCCTTAAAATTTTAATTATAAAAAAAAATTACATTTAATAGGCAATTAATTTGGAAACTTTTTCATCTCTTATAAAGTTTTGATTAAACGCACCATGAAGCTTTAAAAAATTAAAAACTAACAGCATGTTTTTACTAAGTTTAAAAAAAATGACATCAAGTATGCTGAGATTTAAAAGTTATTGACACATTATGCACGTCCTGTGCGACATTAGCATATTGGCTATCAGTCACCTATCCTCAACGATGAATTGGTAGAAGCCCTGACGATGACGCTCCTGTAGCTCTTCTTTGCATTGAAAACCGAATTTTTTTAAAATATAAACTGCCTCTTGAACTTCATTGGCGTGTTGAATGATTCCCCTTCTAAGCTCTTGAAGTGAAGGAATAGATATTGCATACATTTTTGATTTTAAATATCCCCAAGAAAAGAATTCAATTGCGTTTAGGTCAGGAGAAAGAGGAGGCCATGCAACAGGAGCGTCAGGGCCTCTACCAATCCATCGTTGAGGATAGGTGACAGATAGTCAATGTCGCACAGGACGTGCATAATGTGCTGGAGGTCCGTCCTCCGTCAATAACTTTTAAATCTCAGCATTCTTGATGCTGTTTTTTTGAAACTTAGTAAAAACATGCTGTTAGTTTTTAATTTTTTAAAGCTTAACGGTGCGTTTAATCAAAACTTTACCAGAAATCAAAAAGTTTTTAAATTAAATTGCCTATTCAATTCAATTTTTTTTATAATTAAAATTTTAAGGACAAAAAAGTTCCAGAAGGTTAAAGACTTTACTACTTTAAAAAACCATCTTTAAGTTTGATTTCAACAAAATTTTCACAAATTAAAGGTCTTTGGTATTCATTAGCAACTACCAAGAATTGGTTCTTCTCATTCAATTAGTTTAGAAGTTATTAACAAAAATTTTTTTTTCTTAAACTTCAAACGCCTATAACTTTTTAGTTATGCATTTTAGTATAACAACTAATTGCGTCAATCGTCTCAGTTTCAGGCCTAGTATTTACAAGTAAAGCATGTCCCACTTATTGCGACTCATCCTGTATACAAAATTTTAAAGGAATTTTGTCCAACCAAATGCAAGAATGTTTTTTTTTGTAAAATTGTTAAAATTTTAGCCTAAAATTTTTGTATTTAATTTTTCAGTGTTTACTGTCTCTGGCTTATTAACTAAGAATATAAGAGTGCTAGCAAAAACCAGACAAGGTAGGATCCTAGGATTTATATTTTAAAAAATAACATTATTTCCTTCCAGTTTTTCAAATTAATGATTAATGACACTTCATGTTGGTACTTAAAGTGTCAAGGGGTCAAGTGATGCATATATTTAGTAGTGACAGTAAACCGAAGATATTTTCACCACAAAAACTAATGAATATTTTTTTGATTGCGTATATATGTGTTTGATTTGAAGCTATAGAAAACTTCTTTGTAAATTGTGCAGCACCTAACTATTGTTAGTTAATTTTTTATAATTTTTATTAATAATAATATTCATTATCGTACCATTCTTATACTCTTTTTTATGAAATGAAAGTTTACTAAATTACTAAATAATGTTTTGGTATTCATAGTAGAGAACAAAATACTGATTTTATTTATATCCTAAAGATACAATTATGAAATAAGTAAAATTAAGTAGTAGACATGCTGTAATTAATTGTGTTAATTTTAAAAATTTCTCCATTAATCGGTATCTATTATACTTCCTTATTAATATTAGTGATATAAAATAGTAACTTTACGCTAATTGGGGTTCAAATCTTTATAATATTTAAAAAGTAGATATCTAGTTAGAAAAGTTGTAATTTCTGGCGGACGTGCAAAGAAGTAAGTGCTCATTCTTGTTTTGGATGACTGATAAGTAAAATTAAATATTTTAGTAATTGTTCCTACAACGTTTAAATAAAGGCTGTGATTACTTTTTAATGACATAGCAATTTGTAATCTTTAATTTCTATCTATATGTGTAGGTTGTAGGTATGTAGGTATTAAATATTGTGAGAACCACTGAATATAATTCGCAAATGAATTTAAGCAAATTACATAGGGTTTTCTTAAATTATTTAAATACTAATAATTCGCCAAATATTAGAAAAAAATTCTAAGGGTTGTTCGAATAAGATCAGGCAAAAAAGTGTACAGTTTCTTAATCGATAGTTAATCTTAATTATAAGTTAATTTGCTTACAGTTCATTTTTTGCGTAGAGAGAAATGGAACTAAATCAACTTAATTGGCTCTGTACCCAAATATTTTTGGTTCCAATTTTTTCTACTCAAAAAATGAACTTTAGATGAGATGCTATTATGGTAACCAAGAAAAGTAACTTTAAGTTAAGTACTGAGTACCGAGTTAAACAATCATATTCTAGAGTATGTGTCTATAAATATTTTATTCGAATTTCAGTGTAGATAAACGCGTACCCCCTAAAGACCCAAAGACCCCAAGGTTAAACTTTGAGGCAGCTATTAAGCGATGAACACTTACAACAGGAATTACAATCTGCTTTAAGTACATTATTGGAGATATTTGACAAAGTATCTGGAACCAAAGATATTTTAGTCCTAAAAGTTGTAAAAAAACTTTCATTATGGCTTTACGTACAGGGTGGGCAAAATTCGATGTTTTTATAGGGTAACTTTTAAACCATAAGAGATATTGAAAATCTGACCGCGCATCGTCGAGCTCTTTTTTTGACAAACCCTTGATGGCGAAATTAAAATTTAGCGATCGTCGTTTGTTTTCGAGTTATGGACGAAAATTCGATTTCTTGACATTTCGATTTATGTCTATATTTCGGTTGTTTGTGAATTTAGAGAAATGGCGTTTGCACATTCCTAAGGCTTTCTTGAGGAGAATGCAATGGCGTTAACAGATTTTGAAAATGTTTTTTTATTTTTAGGTTACGACATACATTTTTATTTTTTTATATGGAAGTCATAGTGGGCTGTAACTTTATTGAAAAGATCATTTTTTTCTCTTTTCAAATATATATAATATGTAGGGTCTATTCCTTCAACTTCTTCTTAAAAAATCAAAAAATCTAAATTTTTGGAATTAATAATATGTATTTCGCATATTTATCGCAGTAGACGAATGTCATGATGAGAACCCTCGGCGCGCCATTGAGATCCAAATTCAGGGTTGGTTTGGTTTTAGTGTTTAGTGTGCCTTAATAAAAAATCAAGTTTTGGCATATAAGATTTATGAGGGAAATCTAACTGGTGAACGGTACTACCAATATTTAAATGAGAAAATTGTTGATGAATATTTGGACAATTTATCGTTCAGCGATAGAAGTCAGTTCTTCTTACAACACGATGGTGCGATGGTGCACCACCTCATAATACGAGATCAGCTAGAGAATTGCTTAACTCAAAATTCAGATATAATTGGCCAGTTAGATGACCACCAAGGTCGCCTGATTTGACAGCTTTGGGGACATATTAAAGATAATTCATATAAAACTAAAATAAGAAATACAGAAGAACTCAAAGTCAAGTTTACGCAATGCCTTAACTCCGTGTCAAATATTCACATTTCGAATGCGCACAGAAGTGTCATGAAAAGTGTATTGCAGTTAATAGACGTAATTTTGAACTTTTTCTTGTTTTATATAGATATTAATTTTAGATAGTGTCGTGTTTATATGTATGTCGTTTGTTGTATTTTCATTTTTATTATAAGATTTTTTTAAATTTAATTTCAAAAATTTAGATTTTTTTATTTTTCAAGAAGAAATTGAAGGAATAGCCGCTACATATTATATATATTTGAAAAGAGAAAAAAATGCTCTTTTCAATAAAGTGACAGCCCACTATGACTTCCATATAAAAAAATAAAAATTTATGTCATAACCTAAAAATAAAAAGGCATTTTCAAAATCTGTTAACGCCATTGCATTCGCATCAAGAAAGTGCCTTAAGAACGTGCAAACGCCATTTCTCTAAATTCACAGACAATCGAAATATAGACTCAAATCGAAATCTCAAAAAATCTAATTTTCGGCCATAACTTGAAAACAAACGACGATCGCTAAAATTTGACTTCACCGTCAAGGGTTTCTCAAAAAAAGAGCTCGACGATGCGCGGTTAGATTTTCAATATCTGTTATGGTTTAAAAGTTACCCTATAAAAACATCGAATTTTGCCCACCCTGTACATACTTAGCTATGGAAATATCTATAAATGACAATTTAGTTCACATGTGAATCACAAAATTTAAACCAGTAGCAACTACGGATTTCAAATTTTGGAACCACTAAAATACACCTGCTGTATCGATTCTCGCACTAGTATAAATTGCAACGATTATTGTACTAGTCCTTCAAGTCAATTTTTTGTACAAATGGAATTTTTGATTGCTTTAACCAAATACAAATACAGCTTAAAATTAATTATTTCTTAAGTTAGTTGAATATAAATTTCACTTTAAAAAAGCACTTTGTTCACTGAATGGTTCCTCGAATACCATTCACTAGTATTAGTAGATACTCCTATTAGTTAGTAGGTATATTTATTATTTAATATTATAACTGAATATTTCAGTAAATTTTTAGTTGTACGACAGCTATTTTCCTTGAAGGCAAAAGCAAACTTTTCAATAAGAATTTTGTACCTAGGAACTCATACGAAAAAAAAAGTTGAAAAAATGACTCGATTTGTGGACTCGTCATTTTTTTGGTCGGTCTTTTTTGAGTCCTTTCAGTAAAGACATTTGAATTTGAAAACTGCAACTGTACCTCTTCAACACAAATTAATTCGTTCGTTACTACAGTTTACCGAATAATAAATATACAATAGCTTTTGGCTAACATAAAATTATAATTATTGATATTAAAGAAAAATTACAATTTTGGAGAATTCTGGAAGCGGTTCTTTTTGACATTTGTATCTGTCTGGCGTTTCTATAGGAGTTTATTAATGGTAATGAAAAAGTTACTACAATTTGAACGTCTCAAAAGGTAGCTTCAATTTTTGGTGCTGAAGAAGTTAGGGCAAACTTTTTCGCATAGTAGTTGGCATATATTTAATTTTTTACATATTAATTAAATTGTTAATAAAGTTTATTCTTCAGAAGTCGAAAAGTTTGGGGTTTGGTTCAATATACGTATACTCTATTGCTTCTAATAATATAGATAAAAGCTAAGGATATTTGTAATTTACCCTCTCACCCTTTATATTATAGAACTGCAAATTTAAAGCTAATTTATGAAGCTATTCTCTATTGAAAATGTTATATAACATTCTGTAAAATCTCTGTAATTTGACATTTCAACAATGTTTTATATTATTCAAACGTCAAATAACATAGAATTAACAGAATTTTATCTAACATTTTCGATATAGAACATTAGATGATTTAGTTCAAATATGGTGTCTTTAATTTGGCTTAATGTGATATAGATAAATAGTTTTCATTATGGTTGACAAAATACTTTTTACGGTCTTTATATTAGTAAGTACTGAGTGAATTATTATTATTATTATTATACAGGGTGTCCGGAAATTAGGAGCAAAAAACTCAGGGAGTGATTCTACTCGGAAAGTTAATGTGACAAGTTCCTGTAACAGTTTTCCAAAAGCTCATTAATATTGGGGTTACAAGGCCCCAAAGTTTTTTTTTATCAATTTTTTCCAATAACTTTTTTCTAAATTTTGATGATGCCCGAGTGAAGAGCATCGAAAAATCTTCAAAAAAGATCCTCTTGTTGAATATCGATAAAGCGAGTAGTTTTCGAGAAAAACGCGCTTCTATTTAATGTTTGCTTTGTTAATCTTGAAAATGAGCTGTAGTTAGTTGGTATTCATTTAAGGCGTTTTTCTCGAAAACAACTCGTTTTATGGTGATGCAGCAAGAGGATTTTTTTTGAAGATTTTTCGATGCTTTTCAATCGGGCGTCATCAGAATTTAGACAAATAGCCTAACAAAAAAGTTCTGGGTCTTTATCCAAAGGTCAACGTCAGTTTCGACTCTTTGACACTGGGGGATTTACCTCAATTTTGGTGCAAAAATACAAATAAACATTAGTGATAAGTGTGCCAAATTTGAAACGAATCTGTACACTAGAAAGAAAGTTACTGGAAAAAATTGATTCAAAAAAACAAACTTTAAGGCCCTGTAACCTGTAACCCCAAGTTTAATGAGCTTTCGGAAAAATGTTATAGGAATTTGTCACATTAATTTTTCAAGTAGAATAACCCCCCGAGTTTTTTGCTCCTAATTTCAGGACACCCTGTATACATATTATATAATTACTACTTAATTAGTGTAAACTCAATTTCCCGCATCATTAATCCCACGTAAGCCCGTAAAATTATCAATATTTTAAATTTGCGAAGTGCCTCGCCATGCATTATGATAATGATGAAAAAAATTAAATTACTTACACTTAAAAATTAAATCCAAAAAGAGCCACTATCTGTTCACCATATTTAACGTTTCTAATCCCCTAGTTTAGCACTACTGAAATTTCCTTAACAACGTTTATTCTTGGGAAGAACTAAAGAAGTACCTACTCCGATGGTTACATGTCTGCGATCAGGCACTTAGTAAAGTATTTTAACCGGTAAGTAATACACCTGATTTTTCTAGTTAATTTGAAATCTCTGCACGTTTAACCAATGCTTTCTCTACTCTCTTAACACACGTACATACTGCAACGCTGTATGTCTTTCTTTCGATGAATGAAATTCATTACAAAATTGCAAACATAGTTAAGGTACACTCTCTCTCCACTAGTCTTGTCACAATGCACAACAGAGTTTGATTTGTGGTTGATTTTTTGCTGGAATTTGTCTGGCTTAGTACGCGAGTATTTTAACCACTACAAACTACAGGTTAATTATATGTATTTACTTTAAAATGCTTTTTTAGGATGTAAAGAAACAGATTTACGTGAGCGGATCTAGAGCAGTTCCTCGGACGAGATTTTAATACTGTATAATTTCATGTTACATAAATAGTTTACTATTAATTTATGTAAAAAAATGATAGGTATTTAGTAATGGTGCAAGAAAAGTAGAATGAATATCGTGAGAAAAAAAATTCGTAGATAAATATTTATAAAATGGTTTGACATGTGATCTAATCCGATTATGTTAACATTTGTGGCAACAAGCGTTTTCTAGTCGTAAATAATGGAGATAATATCATTTTTCAATAAAGGTAGCATTATGCTATTGTGTAGTAACACACCTATCAAATTATTGAAGAATATTGTAAATTTCTAAGATAGTATGTGAAGAGTTGGCAGACGTAATTTTATTATCAACTGTAATTTAATTTAGAAAATTTGCACACATCCATTACATAATACGACTTAGAAAATAGGTATTGGCGACTTTCTAGTGCTCGTGGTTATATAGTAGACTCTAATACCCTGTATATTTTCGCATTTTTTCATTCTATACTCAATTCGAGGCTAAAAAATACAAGTTTTAAGGTCGTAAGATTAACAAAACTTTTCTCGAAAATGTAGATGTAAAAAATCATATTAAGACAATATTTTTATCCTAATTTTTATCCTGATGAGAACTGGAATGTACAGGGTGTCCAGATTTCGTTGTAATTGCGGGGTATCTCGCATACTAGCAGAGATAGAGAGATGCGGTTTTAGCGACACGTTGCTACTTTTTTGTGAAACGAAAGATGCCGTCAACGGTTTTTTCATAGCCCCCTTCGTTTTTGAGATACAGGGCGAAATTAAAAATTTGCACTTTTAGGGCATACCCCGTATCTCGGGAACGGCTGTAGATATTGGAAAGGTAAAAACTGCATTTTATACAGATTTTTACGTAGAATCCAGTGGCGTACTCTTAGAAGCGATAATTTTCGAGATATTTACCAAATTTATGTTATTTTAAATGGAACACCCTGCATGTTTTTCACTAGTTGGATCCAGCTTGTCATAAGCTTTACAAAAATATGAAACACTCTGTAATTATTTTCTATATTAATCTAGAAAATGACAATTTTCAAAAATTCAGAATAAAAATTTAAATTAGGCTATGAGAAATAAGAAACAAATGTCATTATTCATACAATAGAAGATTTACGTGCTGCCACAGAAAGAGAATTTAGGGATTTACAAGCACAACTTCTCTTAATTCTGAATGATAATGATAATGATAAGAAAAATGTGCGAAATGTGTCTGAGACATAACGGAAATTAATCTGAACAATTTCTATAAAGTATATTCAAACTTTTATTTGTTCCTATGAAAAGTTGACTGTATTCGTTCTTTGTTTGTTGTTTTTCATGGCCTTCTTACAAAAATTTTGGCTCAATTTTTGAAAATTGTCATTTGCTAGCTTAATATAGAACATAACTACAGAGTGTTTTATATTTTTGTAAAGCTTATGACAAGCTGGATCGAACTAGTGAAAAACATACATGGAGTTCCATTTAAAATAACATAACTTTAGTAAAAATCTCGAAAATTATCGCTTCTAAGAAAAAACTGAGTACGCCACTGGATTCTACGAAAAAATCTGTATAAGATGCAGTTTTTACCTTTCCAATATCTTCAGCCGTTCCCGATATAGGAGGTATGCCCTAAAAGTGCAAATTTTCAATTTCTCCCTGTATCTTAAAAACGAAGGGGGCTATTAAAAAACCGTTGATGGCATCTTTCGTTTCACAAAAAAGTAGCAACGTGTCGCGAAAACCGCATCTCTTTATCTCTTCTAGTAAGCGAGATACCCCGCATTTCCAACGAAATCTGGACACCCGGTACAGGGTTATTCATTATATTTTGACCACCTCTTAATTTTGTTATTTTAGAAATGCAAAATTTAGTGTTATACCTTTGAAAGTTATAGGGTTATATACATATTTATATTTTGATGTAATTTAAATCATACAGGGTGTCGCGTTTAAGAGTTACAAACCCAACTTACGTATATCACATTTTTGGTCTCTAGATTTAATTTTAGATGTAAAGTTACTACATTCTTGAAGCTAACATAAAAGTAATAAAAATCGATATAGAAAGAACTAGAATAGTTATATATTTAACTAGGGTGGAAAATGATACTTTACTGAACGATATGGCAGATTTCGGTAAGAGCGTAAATCAATTAATCTTCAATCAGAAAATATTTCAAGGGTACTAATTTAAATATAATACAGTAGTGCCAAAAATGGAGAAAGAATTAGAAGTGTGAAGAAAAAATAAATGATAAAATTATTTTCAGTAGTTATGTACGTCAGTCTCTTCCCATCTCCCCTCTCTCTCGCTCTCTCTGTGTCTACTCGCTTTCAATAGAGACGAATGAGGAGGAGAGACAGGGATACCTACTCTGACGCACATGTCTACTGAAAGTGAACTTGAATATATATGACCATTTTAATTCATGTTGTCATCGAAATGTTTACATTTTAAAATCTAGATTACTCCATTTTTAAACGGACGAATACTAATTAGATGTTGAGAGTTACTATAAGTTAGTGTTATTAGACTGATCTACAAAGTAAATATAGTTACCTTCGCACACCTATATGCATTCTACTTCTAATTAAATAACTATGCGTTTGGACGTGAATTTTAATTGATAATTTCTCGTCAATATACAAAACTAAAGCATATGAAAAGGATCCGTGAAAATAGGAATGAAAGCGCTTTAATTATATATTTTTTAATTAACGACAACCTGTTGATGGTTAGCAACAGATTATATGTTACGTAACGTTGTTTCAATTTAGTTTATTTGATTTTACTTATACCTTTGACTTGACATGTAAAATTACTATAGGTAGGTACAAATATTTACAAAACCTCATATTGCAATATTCCGGTATTACTCTGTTTTTACTCATAAATTCTGGTGCATTTATACATTCATTGTTTGCAATATTTACGACGCAATTTACGAATGATAATATTTACATTTACGAGTATTTTACATTATAATGCGATTGCATGTGTTCTGTTTTATAAGATATCCTTCAATAAATTTGTGCAATAAACTTTTCCTTTTTTTTTAGTACTGTTTCACAATAATTCAATGTGGCAGATGCGAAAAAGAGGCACCAGTTTAAATATCACTAGACTGTTAATTATAGTTGAAGCTAAATATTAGAAATACAAATAAAAATATATGTAACTAATGGATGGGTTTTTTTCGTATGAGTTAATTTGAAATCGGAACGAGAATCTTTCACTAACTAATTTGACTAAAGATTAGTGCATTGCACATGTACGAAGTTATAATAAACGATATGATAAAATCATTTTCAGTAGTTATGTACGTCAATTATTAGGAATAAATTATCTAGGCTAAGTTTTTTAGTTTGTTCTGTTATATTTAATTAATATCTACTAAAATAATCACAACTCGTTTTATTAAAAACGTCAAGTTTTTGAGATTTTTGGCTTTAAGAGCAAAAATAGAAATTCTAATTCAACAACGGTAATTCATAAAATAATGGCAATAAATTAGAAATATTTTTCGGCCTAATCATAAATTGTACAAACATTTATTATGTGTTATAAATTATTATTATTGGTTGCCCTTAGGCCTTTACAATATTCCGAAAATATTTACAGTTTAATTAGTTTTTGTAAAGTAAAAGTTGCTCCTTCATTTTACCTAAGAAAACTAATATTTACGATAACATATTGCTGTAACAATTAAACTTCCACCTATCTAAAAACATAGATTAACTACAAGAAAGTCTAATAAAGTTTCGATTATCCAATAAAAATTTTATTGTTAATAAAAGAAGATTAAAAGCAAATATTTCTTGGCAATATTCTGGAATTTTAGCTTTTTTCAATCCAAACCCTAATAATTTTGTATTATAAAACTTAACCTTTTCCTTATACAACATTAATAAATTTCACAATATTCCACAAAAAAGTATTGCAAAAGAATTCTTGTAAATTGTTTGTAAAAGTAGTAATTCCACTTACTTCAGCTTCAAGTACAAATGTGCCTTTCTGATCTGATTTAAATTCCCCAATATGTATCACTTTTCCGCTCACATGAACCACACAGCCACTCGCAAAAATTCTTCAGCCATGCACTTGCTTGCACACGTTGCAGTCGGTCTTCAGCGATTGATACTAACATGGGAGCTTTGGCTATCTGGCCTTCTTTCCAAGAAAAAAATGTTTTGTCAAATAAGTCAAGGTTACTAACTATTAACTAACTTTCTTACATAACGTAAACGTATATCGAAACTGTTGAAAACATACTGACACACACAGAAGGAACATATTGCAATGGAGTGGCAGTAGAAATTGAAATACTACCTAAAAGAACTTGTTAACAAGATTTAAAGTAGACTAAGTTGTATTGGTAATTACTGGCAATTATAGAACAACTAAGGAACATTAATCTTTTTGTTCATTGAAAAATTGCCTCCCACAGTAGTTGTAACGTGACTTAGATTAAGTGTAAGGTAGGCAGTAGTCAAGAAGTATTTTACTAGTTTGATGCAATAATAAACTTATAAGGTATCTTACAATTTTTTTCTTATAAACCTAAAATTTACTATTTTTTTTGTCTATTTAAAAATTAAAAATAGCAACTGGCATTAAAAGATACTGAAAAGACTTTATTTTGAAAAGTAAAATTTATTACGAAATTAAAGATCTAAAATATAATGAAATCGGAATGATCTGAAATTGGATTGAGAAGAGAAGAGAAATATCCTGAAATTTCAGTTTATTTCAGATATTTCAAAAACTAATCAAAATAGGTACCTACCTTATTAAATTTCAGGATATTATACTTCTCTTCTCAATTCAATTTCAGATCATTCCGATATCAATATATTTTAGATCCTTAATTTCGTAATAAATTTGACTTTTCAAGAGAAGGTCCTGGATTTTGTATTTAAAATTGAGAACCTGATATCTTGCATTGAGTCTTCTAGCGTTTACGGCATTAATATAAAAAAATAAGTTAAAGGATGATGGTGATAATTTTTGTCTATATTTTGGTGTCATTACCCAAAAATTAAAAATATATGTAATATGTATAGCGAAAATCAAAGTCAAAACCAGAAAAGTCCTTAAACCTTGACATATACAGGGTGTCCCGGAAAAAGTGGGAAATCTCTTGGATTCAGATATGGCATGAAAAAATATGATGACAAGTTCCTATAAATTTTTTTCGTACAGGCGTTTTTTAAATTTTGATATTTTTTCCGAATGAGACTTTTTTTTAATGACTTAATAAAACATGAATTCTTTTATTATTCTTTTTCTCGAAAACGGTCCACTTTATCGACAATAAATAAGAGTAGCTTTTCTTTAGTCTAAGGTTCAAGCTGCCTAATTTTGTTGTTTTAAGTCTTTTTCTCACAGGGTGTTAAAAGTTTAAGCATTAAGTTGTAAAGCTTAGTCTGTCTCTGGTAAACTAAACAAGGTAGATATGTGTCAAGGACATTATTTCAAGAAGTCCTTAGAAGTGTCCATCATATTAACTTTTTATAAAATTCTATTAAGTACTTTAAAAGTTATTAAAAAAAAAAACTATTTCCAGCGACGCTCTTCAGGGCTACATATCTTCGTACGGAGGGCCTGTGGGAAAATTTTTTATAGGAACTTGTCATCTTATTTTTTCATGCCCTATCTGAATCCGAGAGATTTCCCACTTTTTCCGGGACACCCTACCCTGTATTTTAAGAAAAATAAAAAGTAAGTCGTTGTGTTTATAATTTTTTAAGGTTCAATAAAACAAGTATGCATAAACTTTAATAAAATTGTGGGCAAATAATTATTAAATAGCCTTAAAAAATATTGTTTAAATAATTGTGACTAGGACTAAAGTTAACCGAGATACAAGAAACCGACCCTAAAGTAAGTAACTTAAAATAATTATTATTACATAGGTAGTACCTACTTACATATTATTCTATTATGACAGATTTTATACATTATACATATTAACAAACACGGCAATGAAAAAATCTTTGAAGTATGTATTAGCTAATTGTAGAGTTAAGTTCTTTTTTATAATTGATCAATTTTAATTATTTATCGTCAGGCAATTCAATTGACAGGACCACATAGCAATAACTTACTATAATTAATCTACCTACCTTTAATTTTACTTTCACATATTTTTTGTCCATCAGCAAATAAAATTAATAAATATTTTTTTTATTTACAATTACCTATATTATTTACTACAAACTAAAAATTTTGTTATTTAATATTTCTTCATTACAATTTGGAATAGTTTCAGATTATTGGCAAATCTAGTGATTTACGGTTGTTAATTGATTTAAAAGAAAGTTTTGCCTTTAATTATATAATTGTTTTATAACATAACAGCACCCGATGTGATGCTGTAGATTTGTAAACCAGTTTCTCCACATTTTAAAAATATAATACATTTCTGCAAGCTCTCTATATATTAAATAGAAAATATCTGATGTGTCCAGTCCATGTCTTTCTTATTATTCTTATACGATTACGAAATTTAAAAAAGAACATATTTAAAATTGAATTTTAAATAAAAATTTCCAAAATTGTTTCTTTTTCAAGATGTTCCTAAAAATAAATACTCAAGTTGAGTCGGTAGTAGATAAAACAAATTTAATGTTTACCTACAATGTTGTACAAAATATTAAATATGAAATTTAATTTAATTTCAGTAAGTTCTTTTTGAGTATTATCATTATTGCGGAAATAGTCAAACTGGATTCAAAGACTATCAAAACCTGTAAATCTAAATCCATCAAAATCCCGATTACTATACTTTCTTATTGTATAAGAAAGTAAAAACTAAATTGAAAAGCAACAATACATCTTTACGTACTCAATTTGATTGAAAGTTGAGCAAATAAACAACTCTTATATTATAAACAAATCGACTTGGCACCCTGTCGTGATAAATTCCATTGCAGATTGTGGGAGTCCCAACTACTTCATTAAAATAATAATGATTAATTTGTAGACCCAATCTTCCTGCCTAATCCTGTAAATCATATCCCGAATTAATTAGATTTTTTTGATGCGGATTTGTTTCATAATTATTCGAAATGTATATTTCTGCATTACATAAAATAATTTAACACATATTTGAATTGTTAAATTAATATCCGCACGCGTT
Organism: Pediacus dermestoides; assembly: GCA_963942485.1. Classification (NCBI taxonomy): domain Eukaryota; kingdom Metazoa; phylum Arthropoda; class Insecta; order Coleoptera; family Cucujidae; genus Pediacus; species Pediacus dermestoides. Next base: position 9,937,681 of record OZ012625.1, read on the forward strand.
TCGAATTTGATTATCTAGGTTAAACTACAATTTGTTTGTTATTTTATAAACAATTATTGCTCGTGTTGTTTATTGCAATTATGTGATATAATAATATAGCAAATTGGATCGTATGTAAGGCAAGCATTCTATAAGTTTTAATTCTAATAATTATTATTCCAGGAGATTGTAAATATGTATTACAGTTATTTTAATTGTAACTAATATAAACCGATTTTATGGAAATATACTGGATGTTCAATTTAATTTAAATTGTGAATGTGAGCATTAATTGTTTAAATAATATATATATTGATATTTTCAGCACTAGTCTACTTAAAATTAAGTTATTTGTTTTTAGTACTTAAGTTTAGTGTGTAGTTACTGTTTTGTGAAAAATGATTTTTTTTCCGTTAATAAATGAATAGAAATTGAAATAGAAATTGAAATATTTTTTCTTATTAATTGGCTAAAAAATCAGCAAAAGGATGCTTAATATTCTTAAAGACAGGCATAAACTTTTGAACTATTTTCGAATCTCGTCCAGATTATTGACTATTTTAATTTAGGAGCTCCTTACAGATATGTAGGTTTTTTGAAAAATATCAGCACCTGCCTCCCTTATAATGTAATTCAAATTCAACATCTAAATGTGAACTATTAAATTAATTCTGTTTAGATACCTACACCCTGTATACAAATATTATTTTCTAAATAAATCAATATCCAAATAAGTATGCATTTAATCATAATATTAATAATAATATATTGTTTTTACGTTAATAGATACATACTAAATAAGGTAACAAGGAAATTATCCTGCAACAGAAAATGTGAGACCATATTTTAAATTTTATGTAAATAAATGCAAGACGCTTTCCAATGCTTGGGGCCAGCTATATTTCAAATAGTGAGGGTATGCACAATTAAATCTTCCTCGTATTCATGGTTGCCTGATGTTAAGTTTTAATTTGGTGATTTCTTTCTAAATAATAATAATAATATTTTAAAGAAAATGCGAATAATGATAATTGTCACCCATTATTTTATTCTAATTTTGTTAACTAAATTCAATTTTAACAATACATTGAGAAATTTTATTAGTATTCGAAATTCGACAAAATAGCTTTTGAATTTTACATGATCTAAAAATGGTTCTATTGCGAAAACTGCTACCAGACACCCTAGTCTTTACTATTTGGGTGTTCAGGGTAGTGTCGGGTTGGGAGACCTCTCTTGAGGTCCTGACTGACTAAAACCCCTCCTTTCATTCAGTTCCAGTACCTACCTAATGGGCCTCAAATTCAAAATTTTCAAATACTTATTGGAACTACATTAGGGACTGGCCAGCCTCAAAGTAATAATTTTATAAGTAATTTTTTTTTTAATTTTTACTTTGTGGTAGGTAACTGTTTATCATTCTTTAAGCCATAATTTTTATAAGCTTAACTTTATTAACACTTTATTATTGACAGAAAAATAAGCTTCAAATTACAATTAAATCTTAAATTGATAGAAAATAGACACGATACAAAATTAATTATTATAATATTAATTTATATATTTACACCAAAATTTTATTTAGTACATTATGACTTTCTACAGCTGCAAAATATAATAAAAAAATCAACTGTTATTAACTCTAAAACACAGACACATTTCATATAACTAACAATAATATAACCTCCAATTAACGCTAATCCATATTAGTTAATCACATCATCATTTCATGAAGTACATTTAATTTTACTGAGAAATAGAACAAAACTATATACAGTACAACAGATCTAAAAACCATGATTCTAGGCGCAAGGTAGCAGAGACGTGAAACTGTTACACTACTCTAGTGTAACCGGAGGAAGAAGTTTTCGTAAAACGTGAAGTGCACCGTTATTTTAAATTATACAGGGTAATTCAGGTTTTAATGCACAAACTTTAACAGGGTATTCTACGTTACAAAATAAGAAAAAAAGTTCATATAAACATGAGTCCGAAAATGCTTTGTTTTTGACATACAGGGTGATAAAAGTAGCACTTCAAAACCACATTTTATTACATACATATCTCTAATAATAAACAAGATACGAATTTGAAATTTGAACCATAGTATCCTTATGAGAAGGTCAACTACCAGAACCAATTTGAAATTTCTACATCAATCCAGAGGCGTTGAATAGGGGTGGCCCATACATGTTTCTGCTCATATCTTTTAAACTCACTGTATAATTTTTTCTGTGATTTTTCTGTGATTTTTCTGAATCGCTGATTCAGTTACTAAAAATTTGTACTCTTGTGAAAATGTCGTATCTCTTACCGTTTTTATCTGAAGACACGAGTAAAAATTTACGAATTTTAAAATGGTACAAAAAGTACATAATGAGTGTATATGCCACTTCTATTCTACGCCTCTGGATTGACGTAGAAATTTCAAATTTGCCCTGGTAGTTGCCCTTGTTATAAGTATACTACAGCCCAAATTTCAAATTCGTATCTTGTTTATTATTAGAGATACCCATGTAATAAAATGTCGTTTTGAAGAGGTAATTTTATCACCCTGTATGTCAAGAACAAAGCATTTTCAGATCCATGTTTATATGAACTTTTTTTCTTATTTTATGACATAGTATACCCTGTTAAAGTTTGTACATTAAAACCTGAATCACCCTGTATAAAAAGTTATAACTCATCTTTCTCCAGAAATGAACGATTTTTTTGGGACGCATTACGTATATTCTACGTAATGGGGGATGTGGGATTTCGACCAAAGCGTATGCAATGCTTTCGGGCTTTTACACTTGTTGGTCTGTACGTACAAAAGAGAAAAAGGAGAGTCCACTTGTCTATTTATTATTTAGGATATTTGCATAATTAACTGATTTAAATTCTTTGTTTGAATGGTGTTTAAATAAATAATTTTACGATTGGCGGTAGTTTTAATTTTAAAGTACAAAACTTTTTCTGCTCTCAATAAAAATTAAGAATAATATTTAACTAGTCTATATTCCTCAGATATAACTTTCTGATTTAATTCATTTTCATTTATGTAGTCGTAATTTACATATTTTTAATAGTAATATCTTTGTTGATTATCTAAACTGAATAGCAAAACTATTTTTGCTGTAAGTTTCAAAAATTTTATTCTATAGAAAATAATTATATTAAAAGATTAACAAATCATATAATTAACGATAATAAATATAACATGGCTATCATACATCTAAAAAATCAATACATAACATAATACAAAGTTAATTTAATTTTCCCTTTAACACTTTCTCGTCAATTATTATTATCACAATTTTCTAATGTAACAATTTTCCAGTTTTTTGACTATCGTCACAATCAAGTGATTACTAACTACTAGTAGTAGTAGCATCAGGAGGCGAAAATATTGGTTTATCTGTAGTAGCTTCGATAACGATTCCTTTGGCTCCAAAAACACCTCTTAAAAATGGCCGCATTGATTCCAGCAGACGATGAGCACGCATTGCGGAATTCTAAAAAATGTAATTTTATGTAATTGTAATCATAAAGACAATACTATTAGTTACATTTAAGTATTTTGTATTTTTTCTTATATTAGTAAGAAAAGGATTACAAAATGTGTATGTACTAAGTAATATTTAAATATTTTAGACGTTCTGTTTGATGAAAAGAAAATTGCTGATAATGATATACAATAAATTTACAAAATAAATTAATTTATTATTATTATACAATTTATTGTAATTATTTTGTAATAATTACA